>OU426923.1:16959046-18280303 GCA_911387795.2 Apamea monoglypha | reverse complement strand
AATAGCCGATAAGTTCTGTAAAAATCTCATCGAGAAAACTAAGGTGAAGTGAGCTATCATCCCATCTAATGGTAAGGATTGACATTATTGACAACTCACTTCAAGTGAAGCTCACTTAATCTAAGTTTGTTTATTTTTTTATTTTCACAAAATTAGATCGGCAGTTCTTGCTGGACATCGAGATATTAATTTCATGATTTTATGTTGTAGTCTAATTCGTATAATTATTAAAGTCAAATATGCCATCACTACTAACAGTTGTACGAAAGCTATATTCAATAATTCGCCAGGCAAAGGGGTTTGCTTCCCCAGTCAGTTAATTTGATCATAGCATAAGCAGATGTTCCCACTGCTGGTACACAGGCCTCATCTCTATGAGAGGGAGTGGGCCGTAATCCACCACGCGAGCTTACTGCCGTGTCCACTGCGCCCTCTTAATTATGATAATTAATTATTATAGCTAGCTTAAAAAACTGAAAATAACTGCAATAACAAAACAATAACATTCAGAAAATACAATAGGTAGGCAACGCAAGGAGCTTTGTATTAATCTTCTTGATTAAACTAATTGAATAGAGGTAATTAGCTAGAAAACTAATTAATAAAGCTGCTTTGAGAATAAACTTTAAAACGAAGGCATTAAAACTCCATTTTCGGCAAAGTGAACAAAAACTCCGAAACAGAAAAGTCTCACGCCAATTATTTCAAACCAGATAGTATTTTTTGCTGCACTAGTCTGGAAGCTAAACGACTAAGTTTGGAAGCCTTGCATAGCCCCAAATAGCCCATATAAATAGCCCCTTTTGCCAAAGCGACGCAGTTAATAGACAAACTTGCAGCGTAGGCCTTAATTATTGCAAAGTTTTAGATTTTCATATTGAAAAATATGTCAGTCTGTAGCCATTTCGGTATCGTCCGGAAAGTTTAAAAATACTTCAAAGCAACGCATGCCAATCAAAATGTTATACAAGGTGTCGTTTTGCATTCTGGTCAAATTCAAGGAGATAACTATGCTACTGATTCTCGACACGAATCAATAATAAAATAAGTAGGTTTTTTTTTCTAATTTTCGCGCACTGTAACTGCCCTTTTACACACACATAAAAAAACGCGGCCGCTTGTACGATACCATAACGCGATTCTGTTCCTTGAAAGTGGTGTGTTCTGAAATACTGTCAAACTTAAATAACTAAAAAAAACAAGTATGTATTCATTATTTACCAGGGATCGTTATTTCATAACAGCCTCCTGAAATTTGACGAGGATGCAAAACAATAGCTTGTATAAATAATGATATTTCGGTACGAATTATTAAGTTATAAAAACTTTTTGTACTATAAAGAGAAATGGTCTACAGTTGATCCAACTACAGTGCGGCCGACGAGAGAATGCGTTTTTGACGCCTGTCAGTTTCGTATAAACGAATACGTGTTTTGCGAATTTGAACTTTATTAGCTACCTACTAGATTTGTTGCGCTGACAGGTGTCAGGAACGCATTAGGGCCGGACTATAGACGATATTGTACTGTCCACCTCACTTTAGTCACATGCACTACAAAAATCAGCATTACTGTTGCGACATTAAAGCGCTGTTAATGTCAAATGATGACTCTTTGCGGCGGACACTTAATATAAAATTTTGATGAATTACCTTATGTTATATTTCGATTACAACGTAAATTCTGAGTCAATGTTTATGTATGTACCCGTTGTTGTTTCCGCGCCATTTGTCTGCAAAACGGTGTGACTACGGTAGTCGGTACTTGCTACCATGTGAACATTAGGTCTATACTCAGTTATTAACATTTTCAGTCTAAAACCTCGAGAAAAGGGAGATTGTATAGTCACTAAAGTAGTAAGATTTTTTTTTATTTTCTAGTAGGTATTGGATGTCACAACAGGGGATGTAGTCCCTAAGCTCGAAGTCCGTAGATTCGGTCGAAGTTATTGCGGACGTTTCCTACTCCGTATCACTTATGGACATAATATGATTACTTCGGGACCCGAACTAAGAATGAATGACAATACGTTTTAACAGTAGTCCACAGTACCACAGATACGTACTTGTCCGTCCGAAAAAATGAATATGACACTTATTTTGACGAATCAGCTGCTTATGGACGGGCTTATCTTTGGCGACCCAGGATTGGAGAGACAGGATAAGTTAAATTCCATCGCAAAAATCTGGTCCTTAGAAGCATAAAAAAATAAGGAAGTAGTACGAGAATATGACCTTTACCCGTATGCGACAGTAAAGGGTCAGTAAAGGGAAAAAACAATATCTAATATACAAAGGCATTCTATTGACCAACCCTTTCTTTATCGTTGGCCAACAAAAACCCGTTAACGTCGTTGAATTAATTCGTCGAAAAAAAGCGATTGTTGACAGCATGACCCTCTTACTTTATTCTTAAATAATAAATCTTTAAGCAGATAACAGCGACCCCGAGACACCATTTACATATTTACAAAGAACAAAAAAAATGAGGGTAATTTAGATTTCTTTTCAGCCTTGCTTTTGGTTGAGGCCAAAGTTTGTAAAAAAAATATATTTTATTTGAAGTATTTTAATACTTTATTCAAATAATAAACAAGTGTATATTAAGCATATTTGTTTATCAATACTTATAATTAGAAACAGGTAAATTTGTTTGTTTGTATGTTGGGGATAAGCTCTGGAGCTACCTTTCGAATTTGAAAAAATATTTTTGGGTTTGGTAGCCCAATTCTTGAGGAAGGCTATAGGCTATGACATTACGATAAGTCTCTAAGGGGCCGAGCAAAATCACAAAGGCAGAAAGATCGTTAAGCGAAAATAAAGTAATTGCACGGACAGGCGATGCGATGTGACGGGGAAATTTTACGTGGCACAGAAGCACACACAGAAGCACACAGACACAGAACAGAACAGAAGCTAATAACGAGATTTTTCGCAATAACACAGCATAACGCATAACGAGATTATTTATCATGATTTATATATCACTATTTAAATACTACCTAAGTACCTACTTCATCATTTTCACATCAATAAATTGATTAGGCACTGAAACGTTACAGTTAATTATTTGACGTCAGTCCATTAGAACTTTGTTCATCGTTGTAATTGGTAAACCATTAGTAAAAACTGAATTGAAATTGATGTCTGTTTCAGTGAATTAACAAAACATCAAGGTTCTAGTCCAGTTAATAATTTTCATAGCATTCAATGTATCACGAAGTATTATTTGAATACAATAGCAGCTCGTGGATAAATAATAACAGCCGATTGAAGATTGAACTACGCTTGCCGCGGTCGGTTTGTGGATGGGTGATCATCCATTACATAACGAAATCCCTTTATGCCTCGGAAAGCACGCTAAGACGTTGGTCCCGGCTGTCATTCGTAGATCTTTGACAGTCGTTACAGGTAGTCAGAAGCCCAAAAGTCTGACAACCAGTCTTATCAAGGAGTACCGTATTACCCAGTAACTGGGTTGTGGAGGTCAGATAGGCAGTCGCTCCATGTAAAATACTGATATTCAGCTGTATCCGGTTAGACTGGAAACCTTCAACAAAATAGGCGGGAAAATGCTAGGCAGATTGAATAGCAACTCCATACATACCTCTGTTCCATAATAAAGACGACATTTTTTTAAACTGTTCATTTGTTTTTCCAGTTATCATTTGACCTTCTTTTAAAAAGAATCTAGATAGTATTCAAACGTACCAAGTACTTTAAGCTATTTGCTCTTTTACCAAAATGAATATTTGTACATCGAAATTGAGCTAGATAAGTAATAGCTAGGATAACAGTGGCCTAGAAACTTGTTCGTATGAGTTTTCGTGTTCTTCGTTATTATTTTGAATGAGTGTTATATTAAAAGCTAGGGAAACTGGGGGCAATCATGTATGGGGGGGTCATGGAGTATCGTTAAGCAAACAGTTTATTTTCACATTATAACTTTAGTAGTTTAGCGTAACAAGTTAAGGGGCTTAGAAGAAAATGTAAATGTGTTTTGTTTATTCATGCCTATATACGAGTATATTGGGCGGCCTTTTCGATAGAAGCGATATTTTAAAGATACTTCTACTACTTTTTATTATTTAATAAATAGTTTTCACACCACCTACTCGCTAATGTCAAATTAAGCCCTTGCTCTAACCGGGCATTAATATTGTACTGAATTTCATTATGAACCTCTGGTGTATAATGTGATTTGAATTTGGAACCTCAACTAAAAAAAATATATAAAATCTTTTACAAAAAAATTAATTAAAGTACAGCTCGACTAAAGAGTTCTCACTCCATATGTTTTAGTTTCCATTTAATAATTGTTTTTTCAATTCCGATTAATGCGTTTTGTGGAATGCAAATATAAACAGCCAAGGAGTGATAAATTTGGGTCGTGCGGTCTATGGCCCTGTACGGGGCACCGGTGCACGGGTCCCTCAAGGAACGCTCCCACATGGCGGTGTGGGCGCGTTTTTTGAGGCGGCGACCAGCCCGCCGGTTGAACGCGTCCCAAAGGGTCATGGCTGTCCGGCTGGTCCGAAGATACCGCATGGTCTCCGCTGAGGCAGCGAAGCTCCATGCCGGATTGCCGTAATGCTCGCAAAAGAGGAGGCGGAGCGCGTGAGGAGAGGCAATCTCTGCACCATTTTCTGGAAGATACGATGGTTATGTATACTTGTATTTTAGTGTAAACTGTGACCCGATTACCGCCTACCAAGCTTAATTCCAAACTCCAGGCGGGGTACTGAGAATTCGCTCACAAGGGAAAACAATATTTTAATCCAGTAACTAACCTTGATAATATTCTATTATGAATTAAACAGCATTTTCTAAGTATGTGGATTGTAGTTAACAGCGTTTGAATCCGATTCTAGTTCATTTATTGGTGGTTACTCGATGTTTAGGTTAGGGTTTCTTCAAGTCATTACCTACCCACTATATCTTGTGATACTGAACAGAAAAAGCCTTGGTGTCTTCCTTGATCTTGCAAAAGCATTCGACACGGTTTCAACTGGCCTTCTCCTCAAGAAACTAGAATGCACAGGAATACGAGGAATTTGCCTTGAATGGTTCAAAAGCTACTTGACAAATCAGAAGCAGTACACGAAAGTTAGCTCTTTCACTAGTGATGAACTCCCCATTGATTTCGGAGTCCACAGGGTAGCGTACTTGGTCCCACGCTTTTCATTGTCTATATTAACGACATACTAAACCTTTCCGTAAATAATGCTGAAATTATAACTTATGCAGATGATACTGCTGTAATATTTTACGAAAAATCGTGGGAACATATATACATATATACTATAGCAGAACAGGGATTATCACTAATCGCGAACAACCTGGACAGAAACCTACTCACGCTAAATGGCAGTAAAACTAAATATATTGTTTTCTCCAAAACCGCCGCTTCAAACCCACCGGAAGATCTTAAACTCAAACTACATCACTGCTCTTCTAACATTTCTACTTCGTCTTGCGACTATCCTCCCCTTGAACGTGCTTCTTACATCAAATAGGTACCTCGGTATATATTATCGACGACCACCTAATATCTAAGACCAGACCAGACACACATACACACGCACAATACCATGCCTGAAATCACCTCTCTTGTCTCTACTCTGGAATTCGTACTCCGAGCCCCAAGATACAGACTAACCGTCTAGTTTGGGGCTCACTAGCAAATACCATATTGTAACCTAGATGTAGGTAATATTTTAAGCCACTCATGTCGTCTTAACTTGCTGTTAACCTGTGAACTTGCTTACTGTATTACCTGCACAATAAATATTTCTATTTCTATAGTTAATACCTACCTATACTGCGTTCGTCATTTAGTTTCCAAATATGTAAACAAATACGTATTTTTGGACAAAAAACTTTAAAATCAAAACATAAAGCTTACTTTGCGCTACATCATAAAGATCACAAAAATGTTTCACCATTTATTTTCTCATAAATTCACTTTCCCGTTTCACTTTACACGAAAAATATTCTAAATATCAGACAAATAGATCACAAAAGTTTTCCTTACAAATCAGCAAATCGTAACATCAAAGACACATGAAACATCACACAACATTCAAATCAATTCATGTATTCCTATTCGCACAACAATGACGTCACACCCACAGGTCGTTGCACTCGTGTAGGTAACATTTCTTGGTCTGCAGCCTCTATTATCATAGTTCAGAACGAAATAACATTGCGAAGGAGCTAGTCTCCAAGTTCCATTCGGTTTAAACGGAACACGTATCTAACTTGACAAAACATACTTTGTTACCAGTATGTTGTTGATAACTTAGTTTGCTTGCGTTTGTACATGCTTTTGGATAAATATGGACGGTTTTAAGAATTTTGGGCTGTTTTAACCCGATATCTAGATTTTTTACTACATAATATATAATTAGCTTGTAATATTCTCATTACTGGGACGAAGATCAGGGAGATCTTTGTCCGCGTAATGATCTGTGAGAGGGAGTGGGCCGTCATCCACCACGCGGCCCCAGTGCGGGTTAGTAGATGTCACATGTTTGGTTTTTTTTTTATTCAAGGACATGCCGGTATCTTCACGATGTTTTCCTTCACCGTTTTAACATCACTGGTGATGAAATAATTTACACAAAGTAAAGCGCCTGTCTGGGTTTGAACCTACGACCCGTAAGTCGCGGCCGTTAGCACTGGGCCACCACTGATGCATTTGATTTTTTTTACTGATTCCTGAGATATTTTAATTATATTAGATTTTTTAATGTAATGTTACAGTATCATTGCATTAATCGTTGTTACAGTTCGAATCGAAAAACAACGATTCGCACAAATGTGTACACAATTAGAACTTTGATGCATTTAACAAAAGATTAATATTTTATTGTTTTTTATTTATTTACCCAACCAGGATGATAATGATGCCAATTTTGTTGTTGTGACCTGACAAAAATTGCTCGACATTCCTCATAAAAAAAAAAAAACACGAAACGGTCAAAATATGGAAAACAAAAAATCGAAATACCTAGTTCAATAACTTATACTTAAGAAAATATTAATTATAACAGCTATTAAACAGCTTACTACTACGACAATTTGACCAAAGAGAACACAGAACAGAAGCGTGCCCAAGTAGTGTCCTAGCGTTAATTCTCGGCCCAACTCGGCACGGATCACAGGGGTACGTAATTTTATGTATGTATGCATGTAACAAACCATTAACCCCATTCTACTAGATACACTTGAAGACTGATTTATCCAGAGCCTATATTTACACTTAAACACTGCTTTCTATTATGCAATAGAAAGCAGTGTTTAATTATATCAAAATGAAATATCTTATACAAGTGTATAAGATATTTCATTTTGATATAATTATAATATTAGAATATTGTTTGTTGGACAATGGCATCTGTCACATTTACGAATCTTAGGACCAACGTAGAAGTACCTAATTTGACTAGATATTGTGTTTACAAAAAAACAACAGTCCTAACTTGTAAAAAACACTTAAATGTTATTACTATAAATGGTTAAGTAATATTTGATATAAGTAATATTTAATATTTGAATACTTATAGTACATATTAGATTTTATATTGCTATTTTAATATAATAGGTTGTTTCAAACGATTGGCACAATACTGTCAGTTGATGTTGATATACTTTTTGATGATGTCTAAGAATTACGAATCAACTCCTATTAAATTGATTAATTACCTTATAATGATTTAAAACGGTGTCACTTTATAAGATTTGTTTATTACTACCAGTGTTAGAAGATATTAAGCCAAAATATATGATGATCTGTGATTGGTACAAAATGGCGGTAGATTTTTGACGTAAAAGCCTTTGGTAGTATATAAAAAGAATTATAATGACGTTATCAAGGCAGTTGCTTGGTAATTTGATAATAAACCTTAATTATTGCTTATCCCTCTCACAGAGAGGAGGCCTGTGTCCCAGCGGTGGGAACATTATAGGCAGATTATTCCTTATTTTGATTATGTTGTAGTGTAAGTCATATTATGGCCAATATTCCTAGCCATTGTTATTATATTGCTATTATTTTGAATTCTCTTGGCCCGTTGTCCAAGAGATAGAATTAATTGTTTTTAAAAATAACGACAATTCATCACAACGTAAGAAATGTATTGATTTATACTGTTTCCATGGAGTTTATTGTCCTTTTTCTTCGTGATTACCTAGTTTTACGAGCGGACGACTAGTTTTCTGATTAATTACTGGCAAACTTAAATAAATGTTTAGCCTTGTCTATCTTTGCTTTACTTCATAAAACCTTTTCCCTACAAACCATGTTCAATGATAACCTTCATACACAGTAAATAACTAACTAGTAACCATTCTGATATTCAAAGCTTGTTATTTGGGTAATATATACTTCTAGTTTATACTGAATACCCTAATACATGCGTATCAACTTGCACCTTTAGCGTACGTACGTAAAGTACCTTTGATGTATACTACAAATTAAATTTTAACACGTTGTCAAGAGATTGTCGCTTTGTATTTATTTAGTAATTCAATAAAGTGACAGCATTACAGAACATTAGCTTAAAACATTATTTAGGTATCCGTATTACTTCTCATGTCTTAACAAATTATAGGCGTGTATAACATTCAAAGTTTACCTATACTGAAAGACGATATATTCATTTACCAGCCAGCGCCCTAATTGCGTAACACACTATCAATCACAATCTGAATCATTTGGAAAGATATTGGTAATCCATTCCTTCATAATATATGTTCGAACAACGTAAATAACGTAATGAATGTTGATGAACTGTCAAAAGGGAAGCCATTGTTATTGATAGTGTGTTTCGCAATTACCCCGCAGGATTTTTTATAACATTTTCAAAGAATACTGGAGGGGTTTAAGTACATTTTCTAGTACCCAATTCTTTTGTTCCATAAAGAATGTCGTGACAGGACTTAGCGTGTGAACATTGCGTGGCGAGGAACGTACAATTATAATATGATATGCCTACTAGATTTCGATCGTAATTTCGTACACATAGACTTAGTAACTACGGGAATGTTTTACTGGCCTCGATGTTGTTGTACACTGACTATCATCAAATTAATCGCAGGCTGTATTTTACAGACGGAAAAAATAAAATGTTTGAGCTTTCTAGATACTTCAAAATATTATTTTAGTAACAAATAACATAACCTCTGTACCTATTTTTTTCTGTTCTGTTTTTCTTGTCTGTTTATATATGTGTGTACATAAATGGTAAATAAATCAATAAATAACCAGTCGGTTGTTTTTTAGGTGTGTTTTAAGTGAAGGTACAACATTACGTGAACAGTGAACATTTATGTATGAAGTTGGCAAAAACATCCCAGCGCTGATTTGCTGGATTCCTTTTCACCTCTACTGATCGTTTTTTCTCCTCATCCGATCGTTATTTCTTCTGACAAATTTTATTTTGCTATGCGTATATTTATATCTTGTATTGTATTTTATAATTATTCTCGTGTAATGTATTCATTATGTTGCCCCTGCCATGTTTTCTCTCTGCATCACCCTATGGTTGACTGGTAGAAAATGTCTCAGGCATTAAGTCTTTCTTTGTACGGTATTTTTTTATTAAATAAATGCCCAGCGCAATAACAATAAGAAAATTTTATATTGATCCGAGCTCATGATATAATTCAGTAAAAAAAGCAAAAAGCAGATAAACAGTGCTATTGAAAATATGTTCCACTCAGGAATTCATCTGGTGTTACTAAATTAAGAGCAGTTGTTGCCCAGTGGTAATGGCCCCGACTTGCGAGTTGTAGGTCGTAGGTAAGAACCCAGGCAGGCGCTTTACTTTGTGTAATTTATTTCATCGCCACTGCTCTCAAAACGGTGAAAGAAAAAATCGTGGGGAAACGGGCATGCCAAAAAATGAAGACATGTGACAACTACCAACGCGCACTGGGCCCGCGTGGTGGATTACGGTCCACTCCCTCTCAGCCTGTGACCCAACAGTGGAAATATTATAGGCTTTATACTAAATTAACGAATTTTCGACTGGCTTGACGTTTCAAGGCCCAAAAGTTCAAAGCTCTATGAAGAAACTCTAGTGTACCGACTTTCCGTTGAATAATCTAACTCGAAAACAATGTTACTCCAAAAATTATATTATATACGGACACAGTTTCTCTAAAAGACTCTGAAATAAATATCTTCAGTGTCTCAACAGATTTACAATGGGGCTTGCCCACGGCCATCGCGGATAGTATTTTTCTTTTTGTTCCAAATCCTTTGTTGTGGCTTGAAATATCCAGCGCCCGTAGCTTGGCGAGAAGAGTTTCTGAATCAAATATTTTGATCGAATTGTGCTGTTTTTTTTTAAAGTTGGATTTGTTTCGTTTTAGTTTTGTCGAGCAATTTTATGTATTTAGTTTTACACCCGCTTCACTAACTAATCTGGAGCCGAATTTCGTTATCTATTTTTTGTACGGTAGGTAGTCCAAATCGAGAAGTTTGCCACTGTTTGTTGATAAGGCATAATTTATTGTAAAACTGAACTTTTCAAAGCCAAAGAACAAAAGTCGTATCGTAAAAAATAAACGATTACAATTTTATTTTATTTATTTATTCAAATCTCCTAGAAACAGGTATCATTACAGGTTAACCAATAAGATTTGTAACTGTTCACTGCCGTTATGGGAACAACCCTTTCATAATAATAACAGGCACGAAACAGTTTCTCATTAAAGTAGGTACCTAGTCACAAAAATTCTACTGTCTTCAACCAATAGCAACGTTTCAGTGTTTTCCATTATTATCTCGTATACACCTACTACCTTTTGCTCGCGAATGAACGGAACGTACTACCGGGATAAAAATTCCACAGTTATACATAACTATTATTTTTATTCTGGTAACGTACATTCCCGTGGGGGTATCCGACCTCTTAACCCAGGTCATGGTCTATCCGTGTGCCAAATTTCATCCAAGGTTAAGTTAGATATAAAAAGGTAACAGACAGAATTCAAGTCAAAGATTTTTTTTTGTTACATAAATTTAATAGGTGCAGAGATAGGTATGTTTTGCCGTGCACGGCGTACAAATATGAACTAGAATCAAGCATACGAAAATACAATTAAATTTTGTTAGTAATTAAATGACAAGCTATCACAGCTAAACTATAGTTTAGCTCTGATACCTAATATCCCAAAAATAAAGTTAACAATGTTGTAAACAAAATTTGTTTAAAACATTTCGAGTTACTATCGATATATATTTTAAGTATGGATCAATACACAATTTAAGAATATAATAAGGTATAATTACAGAAGGGTAACCAGAGGGCTGATATGAAAAGCCACTTGTGTCAATTCAAGGTTAAAGACCTCGGTGACCATGACCCGAGGTACCCGTAACAAACTAACGATCGAAATCTTACGAATAGGATCGTGTACAAGACTTGTTGTGTTATTGTAGTGACCCGAGGTACCTGTAATAAACTAACGATCGAAATCTTATGAATAGGATCGTGTACAAGACTTGTTGTGTTATTGTTGTGAGACCGGTCGTCTATAGAATAATTGGTCCGATAGCTTCTAATAAATAGATTCTGCCAAAATTACATAACGCTATTACGTTTAACTATTGTGAAACATTTAATACATTAATCATAGCTCGTGGCTAACAGCCGCACGGGTCGATTGAAGGTTAAGCTTCGCTTACCACGATCGGTTCATGGATGGGTGACCATCCATTACATATCGAGACACCTCCGTGCCTCGGAACATACGTTAAGCGTTATGAGAGCAGTGGTTATGAAATTATTTACACGAAGTAAAGCACCTGCCTTCGAACCCACGACCTACAGTTCGTAATTCGGGGTCGATATGACTGGGCCACCACTGCTCCAATGATACAAGATACTTAGCCAAATTACTGTAAGTATCTAACTCAATTGGACAACTTCATAATAGGAAATGTCTGACCTACTTACCGACTATGTTTACAGACCAAGTAACTGTCCAAAAAACACGTCGTCAAAAAAGTTTATTCTTTGACCAACACATAAAACAACCTATATTTGAAGGCAAAATAATAGCATTACTAAATTTGTTGTATCTCAAGATAAACACTTTATTAATTAATTTGTATTTATTTAATACAGAACAATACCTGACATGGCGATGCTAAAAAAGAGATAGTGCAAGAGGGCGTGAGTGAGTAAGATGATCTTATGGATGTGTTCCAGATCTCACACTCTCCCGCACTTATTTTTAACAACATTTGTTAGAAAATAAAATGAGTTATACTTTTTATACAACTAAATTAACTTAACAAGTATCTTGACGGCACGGTTGGCGCAGTAGTTAAGCGATTGACTGCTGCGCTGCGTGTCGCGGGTTCGATTCCCGCACGGAACAAATATTTGTATGACCTACATGTATTTGTTCCGAGTCTGGGTGTTTTTCTATCTATAATATGTATGTATTTACAAAAAAAAAAAAAAATTGTATATAAGTAGTTTATCAGCCATCTTGTTACCATAACACAAGCATTAGGTTGCTTAGCTTGGGACAAATGGTGCTGTGTGAAATGTCCAGGGATTTATTTATTTATTTATTTATCTACAGAGTCTGAGCATGTTACAATTTGGTTAACATGACGTTTCCATCTTGTACCTGCTACATCAACTATAAACTAGTAACTCCTGTTTTAGACTCTTCAAGAATGATTCCTAAAACCCATGGCCTTCTGCCTTTTCTGTGGTCTCTAACCATAACCTTTTGACCTATTTCCCATGTAATTTCCCTTTTTCCTTGATCTCTTTTATCTACTACTTCCTGAACAGTATCAGTTTAATGGAGGTGGACGTAACAAACCGAACCTGTTTCTGATTTCTCTCCCTAGCATGTCCGAGTCTAGACTAGGCCACCAGATATATGAACGTGCTATTTCTTTCATACGAACTATTCCATAATTACTTTTGTGCAATTCAGACAAGACAGCTTCTCTAATTACTAGAAGAATTACTGTACGATATCCCCAAAATATGCAACCCCTGTATTATTTCATTTTTACGGTTATAATATGGCATTATCTCCATTGATAACTTGCATGGTGCATACAGGGATAATTGACGGTTGTTGCCTCCTCATCATTTAGAATTGTGTAAAGGGCCTCTGCGAGTTGGCTTTGGCCCCTAGTACGCCTTTTCTTTTAAAGGTCCGGGACCGCAGGGTCCCGAGATATGTCAAAAACATTACTAAGTGAAACCATCTAGCTTATTATACCTACACCCTAACTTGGGCACTATTACCACAACTTAGAAACAGTACCGTATTCAGGCACCGAAGTATTTTTATTATAGCTACCAGCATTATAAGCACAAGAAAATAAACCGTCAGTAATATATTTCTCCTAGTTACAATACAACTTGTTTGAATTATTACTGCCTACAAAATGCTTTATTATTACTGTTAAACTCAATTTTATTTAGTTGACCTTCCCGCATGAGCTTGAGTTAAGTATGAATGAAATACTTTTGAAGAAAGCAAAGTAATTTGAACTTTAACTCTGTCACGTAAAGTTTATTACAATGATTTGTTATAGGGTAATAGTTTATATGAGTGCACAAATTGTTGAATTCTCGAACACGTTCTGTAAGGCGTGGTGCACACTGTCTTGTTCGGGTCGGCCTGATTCGGAACAGCACGTCGGCAAATATGTAATTATGTAGATATACATATAAATGTATGTTTGGGAAAACGATGCATGGCTTAGCTCGAACTGTGCCGAGCTGATCTGAACTTGATTCAGCTTGTGCTAAATGAAAACCGAATATGTGTAGCGATTGTTTCGGCGGGGTAATTGCGTAACACACATACAATGGTAATTTAAGACAATAAATACAATGGTAATCGATGGAATGACCTTTCATTTAGTCACTGTCTAAATAAAAGGCCTTGCCATCGATTCAAGTTCTATGCGTTATTTACGTTGTCGTGTTTTTCGAACTTATGAAGCAATGTTTTAGGAAACGTTATTAACTTGTTTGTTAACAGAAAGAATAATTAAAATTTACTGAATTTGTTATATTTTATTTCTTACTTTCTGTGTGATACGCAATCAGGGTGCGGGTCGGCTTTGTTGCTTAACAAATAGTGCAGAATCGAATGTGCCGAGCCGAACAATTGTGTATCACCCCTGACGTATGCGATTTCGCCCATATACGAGTCAATTAGCTTCCATTATTGAATTCTCAGTATCGAGTGCTATTTCATTGAAGTTCCTGCAGCAAATCAATTTCTGTGATAGCGTTTAATATTACAACATGTTTAATGGATTGGATGATTCAAAATTTTCAAAGGAGTTATTTTTTTGAGCTCCTGTATTGTATAATCCTACTAATATTATAAACTCGAATGTTTGTGAGGATGAATCGATGGATGTTTGTTACTCTTTCACGCAAAGGATACTGAACGGATTTTGATGAAACTTTACAGTAATATAGCTTATACATCAGAATAACACATGGGATACTTTTTATCCCGAAATTCCCAGGGGATCGACGCTTATGCGGGTGAAACCGCGGGGTGCTGCTAGTAGATTATATTTATATCCATTGGATGAAGTATAATTATTACTACCACAGCAATCTAGAGAGCATAAGGAACAAATCAACATTCGTTTCATTGCTGTGTGAGCGTGTGTGTTCTATTGCCGCCCGTTCGATGTCCAATAAAAGGCAACACAACTATACGACCTCAAATAGAGGGACGTTACATTCAGTTACTTACTTGTTTAGGACGAGGCATAATAACAGAAGGCCAATTCTCATAATTTAAAACGTTCAAAATCTAGTCGCAGTCTCATCTCAGCGACAAACAACTGTCAAAAACTTATCAAAATTTAGGGAAATTAGAAGTATGTTTTGACAGACTGAGACTGAGATCAGACTGTGAACGTTCATAAAATTACGAGAATTGCCCCTCAAAACAATTTAAAGTTTAATTCTCCGTTACAAGCCCGTGTACGGTGTACGCTCGAGTAGACGCTTTGATGACTCCCGCGGTGCCACATCTAGAATAATCGATTTAAACGATTAGGTTCTGTGGCTTAAACATAAATAGGTACCTACCTACATAGCGTTACTCAATGCTGAAAAAAAAAAACTTAATGCTGAATAAAGTTGGTCTAAGTTTTTTTTAAGCAAGTGTCGAAAGTAAGAAAGGTAACAAAGGTGATTTTAATATTTTTCCTTAAATTATATTTTAGGAAGAATATAAAATTATGAAAAACGAATGCTTTTCACTGCTTTTTAATAAAATTGTTTTGGGTAATCACCTACAATAATGATTTTAATCATACTTTTCCTGTAAATATATTTTAAAAAAATTAACGCAAAATATTAATTACAACTAGATCCATTACTGAACAATATTAAGTTCTTCTAATTCAAAACAGGATAACCAAAAGAGTTATGGTATTACCCAAAATTTAAATTAATGTACCGAAAAAATACCGCAGTTTTTTAATTAAAACCGAAGGTTTCAACTCTTCAACGGATCTGCGTACTTAATTGTTTGTTTTTTTTTTTGGTTTTTGTTGTTGATATTCACAGCCCTGGAGGCAAACTCAAGTATTTCCTCATTATTCTAAAAACGAGTTTTGCATACAAAAGGCTATTGGAATGATAAAAGTTTTCTTTATAATATCGTTTGGCAATCAGATAAGAAAATGACGGGCTATAATCGTTATTTTGCTTGAGATTTTACTTGAAGAGTTGATAAAGTTATTTGGAGCTGTCATGACTTAGTTATGTCGCATTAGAACTCGGTTGTGACGTGAACTAATTGGAAAGATAGCGAGGGTTGATGATTCGAAGTAGATGTAAAGAGAAGAACTGGAAAGGTACTTCGTAAAAACAGAATAGAATACTCTTTATTAAATACACCATATACATAACAGACATAAATATAGAAATTTTACAAAGGGTGACACAATCGGCGGTCTTATCGCTAAGAGCGATCTTTTAAAGACGACATTTGGATGGATTAAAATGACGAAGGAGAGAACGCAATCAAATAGAAATATAACACTATATCACACATGTATTCTTTGAAGGATTAGGCAGAAGGTAACTTGCTCTTAGTAGGTACACCCACATTTTGAAAGTTATGCTTAAGTCCCATGGAATAAGTCGAGCTTATTGGCACCAATTGCGTAAAAAAAATCTACACTTCGGAGTGCTACTGAGAAATTCCTGATTGAAAAACCCAATGACGCTTGCCCGACCTTGGAAATGTATCCAGGACCAGTGTAGTCAGAAGCTCAGCAGTAGAGTTTGAAACCGCTAAACCAGCGAGGCTCTTAAAGAGAGTAGAAAAGAAATACACGTCGAACTTTGTTAATTCGGCTCAAAATTAAAAGTCTAATATTTTTTATTACTAGTATGTAGTAAATCAGTTTTATAAAAAACTAAAAACTGAAGATCAATCTATTTGTATCAAGATTAATGACTATGTATCATTAATTAAAATAATGAGCGCTCCACAAAAATAATTATGTATTGAAAAAAAAACTCCGTGTTACATGAAACCTAAACTTAATTAAAACAAGACTGAATTAAAGAATTTCCAATAAAGAAAAAAAAAGGCAAAGAATTTTTTGCAAACACTAATTATTTGTTTTGAACTCCGTCATTACGTTTCCAGTTATAGGGTAAAGTTTTTAAATGGTAGTTGAAAATTTCCCTCGAGTCAGATACAATACGTACTAAGAAAAATCTCACAAGTTTTATAATTTTTTAAAGTGTTTTCAACTTTTTTCTCGAGAATTCTTCGCGTGTTTGGTTTGAAACTGTCCTTTGGTGGATTTTAAACTGAACCTTTAACAGAAATAAAAAAAAAATGAAAATTTAAACCCAGACAAGGCTTTATTTTGTGTAATATATCTCATCACCACTGCTCTCGAAACGGTAAAGGAAAACATCGCGAGGAAACTGGCATGTCCTAGAACCGAAAATTCGAAGTAATATGACATCCGCCAACTGGGCTCGCGTGGTAGATTACGGCCCACTCCCTCCCACAGAGAGAAGGCATATGTCCCAGCAGTATAAACATTATAGGCTGATTATGAATTGTACAGCCAAAGCACTAGAAAGTGGTGAAGGGCCGGCGTTTTTTGGGGACTGTCTTACGTAATTTTGAAGTTCGAAAAGTGCTGATTCGCAGCTTAGTTTGAATGAATGCCTTTAGATTTGATCGATTGTTATGCATATGCTAAAAGAAAATGAAGTTACGCTTGTATTTTTGTAAGGAAAATATCTACTGGACGCATGTGAAAATGTTGCGTTTCATTCGTTCATTATAAAATATCTATTTTGTATTCAAACCGAGAGAGTAAAAAAACTTTAAATTAATATGCTGCTATTCATAGGAGGAGAGCGAGCACACGACTAGTCATTACCGTGCTCGGCAAATGGCGAGTTTTCACTAACTTTTCATTTATATTATGTAGCATATTTTTATTTTTATAAACCTTCTAGTTTTAGTTACATTCTGCTATCTTGACTAACGAGTGTTATAATTATGCGTTATGCAAGATACCCTTTACCGTCCTTCAAGTTATTTCTTTTGTGCTCTTAGTCTCATTAACATAACATAACCTCACGCCTATTATCCCCGAAGGGTTAGGCAGAGGTGTACCTTTAGTACACGCACATTTCGCCAGTTGTATTTAAGCTCCCTGTAATAGGAGCGAGCCTATTACTATAAACCGGGCACAAATTCAGACTCCGAGCTGCTACTGAGAAATCTCTGACGGAAATATACAAAAACACCTTGCCCGACCTGATAATCAAACCCTCATGCTCTGCAGTAGCGCTTGCGACTCATTAAGTATAGATAAAAAGCCTTCCCATAATTATAAACACAAATATGATTAAATCCTTCCATAACATGTTTATGTAACAAACTTCACGGAGTTTATTAAATTCACCGCAAATACTAAAAGCCGTTGAATAAAGTCTTCCAAAGACTTCTTAAGATCTTTACGAGACTTTGAATGGACGTACTCCCATCGGGAATTCAAAAGACTCTCTCAAACAATATATAGCAGCCTTGTTATACGAGTAGATATTTTTTATTATAAAGCCATCATACTTATAAACATCAAACAATAAAAACTCTATCCGCTCTATTAAACAATATTCGCGTACCTTGCTCTGATTTTGCTGCTCGAGAATTTTCGATCCCGAAATATCCTCCATTTTTAGCGATTGACGATGCTTAACATCAAGAGTAAAATATTCGATATCAGGTTACTCTCTTTCATCTTTACTCTTTTATACTTATATATAAAAAGATATCGTATATGTTAACTAGCAATATGCTCGTAGTATCGTATATGTTAATTAAAAAGATATCGTATATGTTAACTAGCTACCGTTCACGTTTTAGTTCGTCATACAAATTGTAAAGCCCTTTGACCCAGGTGTTGTTACGGAAAAACCTTTCTAAATGAATGCCTAAGTTTAAACCTACTTGACGTTAGTTGGTTGACTTTACAGTCGGTCGTATTTTGCTTTTAGGGGCTTCATTATGATAAGTGTTCAGATGTGGAATAATTAACAACAAGGTAAATTATTCTCTTTTATTCAAATACTTTTCTCTTGCGAGGATTACATTGTATTTACATTGTCAGCTTATAATGATCTCACTGCTGGGACACAGGCCTCCTCTCTTAGATAAGGAGTGGGCTGTAATCTAACACGAGGGCCCGTCACTAGGGATGTCACATGTCTTCGAATGTTTGGTTCTAGGACATGCCGGTTTCTTCACGATGCTTTCCTTCACCATTTTGAGTGGTGATAATATTTACACAGAGTAAAGCGCCTGTCTGGGTTCAAACCCACGTCCATAAGTAAGTCAGGGCCGTTACCACCGGGGCACCACTGCTCTCATTGCGAGCCATTTTGAATTTTAGATTGATTATTTTCTAGTTTAAAGTACCTAGTTTTATTATAACGGACGTCGAATCCAGTAATAAATAAACTGAGAAACTTCTGCGATGAAGACGTAGTTAACTTTAACAGCAGTATAATTACCACTACACTTGCAATCTACTTCCCTGATTCATGCTCTAACTTTTTATAAGGCTGCGTTCAGCCATAACGTTTTAGTAGCGTTATTAATATTCAATTACGGGGAGACGCGGCTACGTTTTAGCTTGTATGCCAACGCGATGTACCTAAATGAAACGCTTCTTCTCGTTCTCAGAATATGCAAGAGCATATTTTGCTTCGTTGCCTTTAATTAAGCTAATCTTATATAAGACTATTTTGTTGCGAATATTTGGCGTCTTGATTAAGGTAGCTGTCATATTGAACGACGCTATATATTATGAAGTTAAAATCTGTACCCTTTCGTGTGTATATTATATCGTTAAGGTGTCCCGACTAGCATTCAATTAGTTGCTCAGATGCAACGTTTCCAACTAAAGCATTTTGCAGGTCTCGGGCGAAAATGGTTAGCATTTTATTGAAACGCGCTGTCTGTGTGGTATAATATCTTGATGATAAGTACCTACCACATAATAATAAATTATTTTGTGTTAAAAAAAACATTTTTAAAAGAGTAACGGTGGAGGTTCTTGCCCAATTTTCTCTATACGAAACTATCTTTTGGAAGGGGCGACTAGCATCAATTCTATTTTTTGACGTTTCATCAAGTGTTTTATTGACGTTCAAAAGTACCTTTTATGAGCCTATTTTAAATAATGGATTTGACAATGACTTTCTGTTTTAAGAATTCGGCGTTTTCATCCTACACACACTCATATTATTCGGTTTACACTGAGCTATCTCAAATAAAAATATAAACAAGAAGTGCCTGAAGAAATACCGTGCGTGAATCAATAGACGTCTTATATGCATCCCTGTTTTATTCATTATTTTCACCACCAGACGTATTTCAAGCAAATCGCGGCGTATGCGGATGCATTGATGAACCGCCTAGTGCGAACCCAGCCTTATTTTCTTTATACTGATGTAAATTACCTATTCGTGATTTTTTTTCCCTTTGTGATTCAAATAATTGAGGACAATGAGTGAAATGTTAAAGCTCAAGGAAAGTAAAATGTGAATTTGGGGTAATTGTATAAATCGGATCGTGACCCCCGTATTCCTTATTTTTTTCTTCAAGTATTTTATGTGAAGAGTTTTATGTTTCGCTTACGGTATGACAGTAATGTATACAGGATAATAGAAGGTATGATTTTTAACAGACAGAATAACTCAGGATGAAGTTAACAAGGTTGTTCTTTGTTCCGTAATTTTATTTTGTGTTCTGAGAATAACGGAATAATACTTGAATTATTTAGGTGCAGCAGCCTAGCAGTGGCGCAGTGGTAACGGCCCCCGACTTACGAGCTGTAGGTCGTGGGTTCTAACCCCGACAGGCGCTTTACTTTGTGTAATTTATTTCATCCCCATTGCTCTCAAAAACGGTAAAGGAAAACATCGTGGGGAAACCGGCATGTCATAGGACCAAAAATTCGAAGACATGTGACATCTACCAACCCGCACTGGGCACGCGTGGTGGGTTGCGGCCCACTCCCTCTCATAGAAAGGAGGCCTGTATCCCAGCAGTGGGAACGCTATAGGCTGATTATGGTTATGCCATTTAGGTGGATCATGGGGTCTACTTCCTAGGCTCGAAGTTCGTAGTTCCGGTCGAAGCTACGGGCGTTGTAGACTCCGAATCATTACGGACATAACATTAGCTCGGGGTCCGAACTAAGAATGAATGACAATACGATTTCCCAGGTGTACTTACTCCCATGTGTAAAAGGGAGTCCGCCCGTAAAATTGAATTTGACAGTTGTTTTGACGGGTCAACTACTTTGGGTCGGGCCCGTATTTTCGTTTAGTTCCCCCTGAGTTGACTGACTTGCATAAAACCTCTCTAAAAGTGGCTATTAACAATGGCTTGCTAACGCTATAAACAACTATTTTGCCATAACTATGACGTTTAACATAACACAAATTATCGAAACAAAAACATTCTATACAAAGATCCCATTACACAAACACCCGACTGATTGGATAAAGCAAAATATTATTATTTCATCAAAGCAAAGAAAACGTTGAATATACTGCGCTGTCCTCGAACTATTTTTTCACTAAGAGCCAGAGAAAAGATAAACCACGTTATTTTCCGTACCCAGTAAATTTGTGTTTTTATAAAAGCGTCGAGAGCGCTAAGAAAAATATACCGAACGTATTGTCTAGCCGACATTATGGGAATATAAATCTTTGGCCCACGTCAGATACGGCGGACAGTGGGCCGTACCGGTTCGCCGCTGGAAAAAAACTACTTATTTGAAAATACTCGTGCCCGGATAAAATCTTTTGGCAACAACCAGATTTAGATTTTGAATAATACGAATAGGAAGATTGTGTACGTTAGGGGTTTCTTTGTGATCCAGAGAGTGAAGTGTGCTCATATTTTTATTGAGTCTCTGTTGGTTTGATTGATTTTCTTTTCGGTTATGATAAAGTTTTGCAACGTTTGTTTGGTATGTTTAGTATTTTGCTTTCTTTACTTATTTTAATACACTGATTACTGATGTTACGTAATCTTCGGTTCAGCCTATAAAATTGTAAAACTAATGTTATATTTTTTTTTTTTTGTTTTTGGACATTAATTTATAACCTTTACGTTGGGCATCACGCAAGGCTAGGAAGTGAGCTGTCTTAATAATTATATGTTGCCTAGAAAAGCGTTGTATAAAATCAGATTCATTTTGATAACGCAAAAACCATTACAAATAATTCTCAAAATAACGCTTAATGTATTTTCATTAAAATTTATAAATTGTATCTTAAGTAAATAAGGGTATTTCGGGACCCGATATCCTGTTAAATAATCAGTGGCACGCAGTCCACGTGACCGGCCCTTTATCTATCCAGTGAAAGATTTATAACTGAGGCGTTACCACGTTTATCTTAATCTTAGCTGGGACTTTATATCTCTATCAACGGAACTGCTATCTTGCAAAATACCCGACTCAGCTACCATTTGTACAGAATTTAGTGACGGGATATTTTGACCAGGGTTTTTTACCATCAACTCCATTGTGCATTTGTGTATTTGTACTTGCCTCGTTGAAGCATGAGGTCCTGGGTACGTTTCTCGGGTCGAGCAACGTGTTATTGGGATTATCACATGGATTTAAACATAACTGGCGAAATATGGGTGTAATACGAGTATTATAGGTACACCTTTACCCAACTCTTCGAGGAAACAAGGCGTGATGTTTTTTGACATTTTGACCAGAATTTTTAAGCGCCAACTCCATTGTGCACGTGATTATATTTGGAATATTTTCGGGAGTGCGAAGCACACCCGACTATTTGTGATAAATAAGCTTGTTAGTAGAGTTCATCGTTATAGTCCGACCGGAGACCCTTACCGTTTTTATTCATATTTCAGTAAAATGATATATGTAAAAAAATAAAACCAAAATGTTGGCGAAAAAATGTTACGGATTTTTTCCCATTTTACGCTAGTGAGATAATTTTAGAGAGTGAAATTATAATTTATCTTGGAAAACATTTGTGCACCTGAGATCGAGTTGGGGTAGAATACATTAGCATAAAATTAAAACAAATTAAAAAGTTACATGGAGTGTTCACTCGTCCACGAAAATCAATAGACAGCGTAAAAAAAGAACTGAAAAGAGACACATTAGGTGTCCTTTTCACGGACTTCTAACCAATAATTTCTGGTTCAACTGGCCAGATAAATCTGTTGTAGAGTGAAAACAATGGACGGGCGGCGACTCCGAGCCTCCGCTGATTTATTTCTTCAATATACCCTGTATTAAATTTATAGCAGCCGGTTTATCTATATTTTAAAATCTAATTAATAATTCAAATTAGAGTCGGATTGCTTGATTGACGACTTAAATTGTGTGTTTGTGATTTTATTGTCTACAAGCAGCACCCCGTGGTTTGACCCACATAAGTGTTAATCCCGTTGGAATTTCGGGATAAAAAGTATTCTATGTGTTATTATGATGTATATGCTATATGACTGTAAAGTTTCATTAAAATCCGTTTAGTAGTTTTTGCGTGAAATAGCAACCAATCCATCCATCCATACAACTGTCGCATTTATAATATTAGTAGTATAGGATTACTAGCTGCGCCCCGCGGTTTCACCCGAATAAGTTTCGATCCCGTGGGAATGTCGGGATAAAAAGTATCCTATATGTTAATCCTGATTATAAATCATCTGTGTGCCAAATTTCATCCAAATCCATTCAGTAGTTTTTGCGTGAAAGAGACAAACATCCCATCCATCATACAAACTTTCACGTTTATAATACTCGTATTAAGTGTCAAGGCCTGTCTGGGGAGTGGTGAATGCTTATGCGAATCCCGCACTCCCGGCCATAGGCAGAGGTGGAACACCGCGGCGGTTTTAGCCGGTAAGAGTCCAGCATACCCCTCCGTCACCCTCACGATGGAGGAAGTCCATGAGGATTTCGGCACTGTTGGCGCAGTCGTTAAGCGATTGACTACTACGCTGCGTGGTCGCGGGTTCGATTCCCGCACGGAACAAATATTTGTATGATCTACAAGTAGTTGTTTCGGGTCTGGCTGTTTGTGTATGTAAGTTTAAATGTTTGTAAACGCACCCACGATACAGGAGAAATTCCGAGTGTGGGGCAAAGTTTAAAAAAAAAATCCACCGCGAATCCAAAAAAAAGAAGGATAGTAGGAAGTAGCATTATTATTAGGGTAGTTGGATAGGATAGGAAGTAGGACAATTTGACCTTTTTAATTTTGATACCAAACTGGGTACTCCCGTTCGCCTGTTATGATTGAGCCACAAGCCCCTTACCAACTCCCCAAAGAGTATAGTTGTCAATCATATGTTATCTTGCACCAGTATAGTTTAGCGACAGACCGAAGTATTTAACGAAATCCAATAGAATGCATTGCCTTTACTGTGTTGTGGTGAACGAAATACTGATTGCTACGAATAAGTTATCGTGTCACGGATGCACTTACGCCATTTGGCACACTTCCAACTATGTAAAAGAGACTCTAATTGTAAACTACCTAAGTTAACACACTCGATTAGTTTCTGGGTAAGAATTAACTATCCAACTACTCTCTAAATGCGAGCTTGTAAAACAGCTCACGTATTTAGTTTGAATGTTTAGATAAATATTTATAAAGTTAGAAGTTACTCCAATTTACTCCTAACTTTTAAGTAATGTAGTAAACAACTTTAATTCTGTGAGCTACTCGATTAGATCTCGTAGGCCGAGATCTACAAACGTTACTTTGCAGGTGTTTTGGCTAAGACATGTTCCCGTCTCTAACTTGCACTTGTAGTTTGACAGTTGAGCGACAGCGACAAGAATAACGCTTAGCCAAAGTACGTGCGAATTAACGAGTATTGATTATTAGCTGTAGTACAGACGCCAGCAGGTCAAGCTACCCGAAACTGTCAAATTTTCCCAATCAACCTTGAACCTTAAAGCTTTAGCGATAAAGTTGAAAATCTATTAAAGAAGTCCGTACATAACTACATACATAAACTCACGACTTCTTTCCATGGGGGTAGGCAGAAACTACAGAACGCCAGCTGCTACGATCCTTACATAAACCCTTTGCTTCGTTTACGTTCATTCGCCTGGTCATACACGCAAGCCGGTTGCGAATACTACGCACCTGACTTTTTTGAAGAAAGTCACCAATAAGGTTACTAACAGCTCTCCTAGGGCGTCCCCTCCCGGCATTTCTCTTAACATAACCAAGCTATCTTAGCAAACTCTTTGAAATATTTGTTACAATATCTTCTTTCAAACTACACCATAGCTTTATCACATCATTCTTCAGCCACTTTCATTTTTTCTTTCACAATTCACATTCATAGTTACACCAGACATGCTTCGCCAGGAACGTATTTCGACACCATAATAATTATATTCTATTTCTATACTTCTTTTGCCACTCACCACAACATCACAACAAGCATTTCCATAAAAAAGCGTAGGCACCAGCACACCAATGTGAACAGCCAGTCGTGCCTTTTTGGAAATTGAGTGGTGGGACACAATCGCATGTACAGAACCATTCACTTTATTTCCCACATTCTTTTCTCATAACATATACGTATCTGCCTGGTATGAGGTTCCCACTACTGGGACACAGGCCTCATGCGGGTCGAGTTGGTAGATGTCACATGTCTTCAAATTTTTGGTTCTAGTGCGTGCCGGTTTCCTCACGATGTTTTCCTTTACCGTCTCACGCGCACTACTCTCAAAACGGTAAAGTGGGTACGAGGCTTTTGACTACTTTGTATGTGTATATTTTATGTCTTTTTTATGGTAATGTGCATTTTGTTTGTGCAGAATAAACAATTTTTCTTTCTTTCTAGTGGTGATGAAATAATTCACAAAAAGTAAATCGCCACGTCTGGGTTCGAACCTACCGCCTACAATTCTTAAGTCGCGGCCGTTATCACTGGGCCCCGACTTCTGTCCTCAATTTTTTTCATGGCCGTAGTTTTATCCAGAAATATACCTCCATACTTACTAAAATCCTTACAACACAAGTATCACTTAGTCTGGTTCCCGTTGAGAGGTCGTTGAAAGTCATCGAAGCCGCAACAATAACGTATTGAGTTTCCACATAACATTAGTGAAGAAGTATGGCCTAAATCCACACGACCCGTATAATGACCCAATTCCTTCCGTTCTTATAACTCGAGGGCGCTGATAAGCGGCTGATAAAAAGCCTGTGTATCTTTATGTGCTTTAAGAAATGTAATAGGTTTGCCTATAATGCGTAAGGCATTCTGACGATTCATGTTATTTCCGACACACGAAAAACAGTCGGCTTTTACACCAGTACGTGTTCAACTTTTGGTGAAAGCTGTTTGAATTTTATCTGTCAAATGTCGTGTCACATGAATATGATTGAAATTTTTATTTCGGTAAATAAAATTATACATAGCAGTTATCAAAATTTGACAAAGTTAAGTTAGTTAATTTCAGTGTTAATGACGAGTCCTGGTTGTCAGATTCGTCGACATCGGCATTTTATCTTTTAAGAAGAGTTGTAATTAAATTTATTTCCCCTGGTCCTTGATAAGGGTTGGGAGGAGATATTCAACGTAGACATTTGAGCTTTAATACCAAGAAATGGGGTGGTGATTATGAAAATAACGTCTTCAAATATTTATACATTTTTTAAAAAGTCTATGCAGCATAGCGTTTGTCGTATATTTTAAATGATTAAATTGCACCATTTTCCTGATCTTTATGCTTTTTCGCGTGAAACTCTGGGCTTTTTCCATTAAAAAATATAGCATTCCAGCTGCACGTATCTAACATAAAAGCAGCTCACAAAATAAAACTGTTATTTTCAATTTAAAACTACAAAACGTGACAGGACACCACACTATTTATACATTAGAGGGACACTATAAATTGATATTAATGTCTAAAAAGAATTTATCACCGCTATATTCTCGTCGCAATCCCAAAACAACTAAAGCAGTGAAACTGAATACAGCTATTTAGCCTTTCCACTACCTCACAGCAAACTCGAACGGTTAAACTTTCTAGAAATTCAATTATGTCTTAGAATTTAACTCCGGGTTCTTCCCTTAGTTTCTCATAAATAAATAATTCAAGATTAGCGAAAGTCTCGCAGCGGCTCCCGTCCTATACTGTTTCGTTTTAGGGTAACTGTCATGGCAAAAACTTGGCTTAGCTCGTCGTAAGACAATGTGACATAAATGACATTGTTGTGTACACGCTTAACCGACATAAAGAGGGCATGTTTTTTCCTTCTTGTTGATTATTGCAGTTCTTTTTGCCTTTTTTTGGGATACACGTGTGAAGTTAGTACGATAACAAGAAGAGTACGTGACCATAAATATAGCACATAAAGTATTAGAAAATAATCAGCTTTATAGAGCGACGTGTCTGTTTCTCGTCTTATTCTTCGTCGTGTCGATGGCATAAGAGAGTATAAAATTTTGTCTCTTGTACCCACGTAGCAGTCTCTTTCTAAGCTTTTCATTTCGCCTTTAATTTTGAATAATTCATCGTTTTAATAAAAAAACAATATTCTTGCTTTTGGAAAATGAATGATATATCTATTTTTCTGTTATAAACTTAGTAGGTATAATGTTCCCACTGCTGGGGCACTTGTATAAAAGAGGGGGGCAATTTACCAAGCGCATGATCCCAATCGCCCGAATAGAATATTGAGTCCATGACAAGAATAATTAACTATCAGCTGTAATTTAATTTAGTTACTAATCCCTATATCCAAAAAAATCGTTTTCATTTATTTAACAACCGTAAAGACCGCGCGCGCGGTTCTATTGGAGCTATTGGGGGCGCTCGGTAAAAAAAAATACACAATTGCACTCCGGGTGTGCCGGCAGAAGTGAAAACTTACCGTCTTACGAATTTTCGATCAGGTCACGTGTCCTGACGCGAGTTTAACATTTTTTACCCATTACAAAAAAAGTGTTCAACGCCGCTAAAGAAGTTTTCACTTCAAAAATCTTTTCTTTAGGAAACTTGTTATGATGAGTACAATCATATTCTGTTTAATTATCGGTCACTAATTACCAGTCACCCAATATCAGTGTAAGATAACGAAGACCGAATAGTTATTATTTATTACAATCCTAATAATATAATAAACACGAAAGTGTGTGAGACTGGATGGATGGATGTTTGTTACTCTTTCAAGCAAAAACTACTGCACGGAATTGGATGAAATTTGGCACATAGATAGTTTATGACCAGGTTTAACACACAGGATACGCCGATATTCCCACGGGATCGGAACTTATGCGGGTGAAACCACGGGGTGCTGGTAGTAAACTAATAAAGTTTTTAACTAGGTAGCAACTAATGATACAATCTAAAATTTACAATGAACGGTGTTAAAATATACCTACATATGTATATGATTCAGTATTTCGCTAAAAGCCCTATAAAAATACGGGGTTTGATAACAATTGTTCGCACAGACTAAGCTCCTAAAATCCAGATCCGATATAACAGGATAGAACTTTAGCATGTTTTACATTCAAAGAGAGAATTATAAAAGCACAGTGGCTAAATTCGACAATGCGTGAGCAAAAGCCGATAGGATTACTAGAACCATAAAAAGTGGGTTAAAAATATACAAGTTTAACATGTTCATTCACGATAAGTCGCCTTGTAATCTCCAATAGCCGATGTAACGATGTATATTGGGCCGGAACACTCTTAAGCGGCTATAAGAAAGTTTTGTATCGCCCTTTCATTATGTGTAATGTTTCTTCTTAAGATTTAGGCCACGTAATATATTTTCGCTCCACTGTGGCTTGGTGGAGCGAAGTTTATTATGGTTTATGATGTAATTACAAAGATGTAACTGTAATATTTGTAATTTTTCGAATTGAAAGACCAATTGAAAACCAGCGTCAGGCTCTGGGTCTCTTTGGTGCAGCTTATGGCACACATTCCTGCTTCTCACTTTTTTTTTGCAGTATATCGCATGTATATTTTATATGCCTTTAAGTCTATGCTACAGAAATATATTTTCTTTCTTTTCTTTACGAACTATAATTCAAATGGGAATAGTGTAGAACTGTAGATGGTCGAATATATAGTACAGACGCCAGCACATCAAGCTACCCGAAACTGTCAAATTTTCCCAATCAACTTTGAACCTTATTCTTTAGCGATAAAGTTGAAAATATACTACAGAAATTTGACAGATTGTAGTAGCTTGATGTGTTGGCGTGTACATTACGATACGTGTGACTTAAGTAGTCCATTATTGCATGTCGTGAAATTAGCACCCGAGCGTAACAAGGGTGCTATACGCCGTACATTAATAGAATTCTTAAGTCACACGTATCTTATACCTACTATTTTATAGCCGGTGTGACTTAACCCGCACTTAAGTCATGCTTTTTAGTGTAACAATGGACTACTTAAGCCATAGAAAAGCGTGACTTAAGTGCGGGTTTAGGTCACACAGTGCTATAAAAAAGTTTTATTTTTAGCTAAAAGTGACATGATTTTAAACGATAGAATATGAATGTCAACGTAGAATGCTTTATATTATTTGATCAGTTGCCGACCAGTTTACAAAAAGAGAAAGCTATCCGATTGGATGGAGTTATTTTTTGCGATTTTAAACTTGTTTGATGGACGTAACAAAATTGGAACTACCATTTCTAGGAAGCGGATAGCGTGTTGTTAGAACCAAAAACGAAATTTTGACAACTGTAACTGTTACCCACACTCAGAAACGTGTTAGTCTTAGGGCCTTTGAACATGGTACGGCGTAAAAACCGCGCCGTAGAAAAATCGTGTCTCTCAACATGCTTCCATAGTGATCCAGGATCCACACAACATTGACAACCGTGCCTATGCACTTCGAAAAAGCCGTAGTTTTTCACAGCAAGTACAAAGGGCTTTACTCGGAAGAAATGTCTGATCGCAATCTTGCTTCGTAACTAACTAGTGAACTCCCATAGGGTCTGAAATTATTCAAACATAACATCACGGGGTATACCTGTAGCATAACCCTGCCTACCCATATTTCGCCAGTTATGTTTGAGTTCCATGTAATAGAAGGTGAGCCTATTACCATCAACTGGGCACGAATCTAGACTCTGAGCGGCTACTGACAAATCCCTGACGGAAAACCCGATAATAATTTGCGACCACTAGACCTACGAGGCAGTAATTTAATCGGATGATACCGATAAAACCTATCTACCTTTCGTACCTACTTCTCAGCAAACCCTCGGGACATGGGGTCCGAGTGCTCATGTTCATTTTAAGGAAATTTCAAAACGACTGGTTGACACTTCCCATGACCCAAGGCCTGGCTTTTACCTTGGCCAGAGGTTAAGCATTGCCATACAACGTGGCAATGCCGCCAGTGTCTTGGGTACATTGCCAGTCGACAGCGATACGGATGAATTTCTCGACGCTATATTTTAGTTTGTAAACAGTTCTAGTTAAGTTAGGATATAATTTTGTTATTTTAGTACTAGGTTTTAAATTAATAACTAATATTTATTTAACTTCTTATAAATAAATAATAACTTCTCAACACGAATTTTACTGTAAAAAATTCTAATTATAATATTATAAATGCGAAAGTAAGTTTGTTTGTTACCATTTCACGCCTAAATCACTGAACCGACCATCATGAAAATTTGCATTATATACGTTGGCAGGGGTACAGAAAAGGATATAGGGTACCTTTCATCTAGAAAAAAAAACTGTTCCCGAGGAAAAGACCAATAACTATCGACGGTCACAATTGCTTTAGAACGGTAAATGGCGCTACGTGTCTTTCGAATCATGATTAAATTATAATTATCGACCAACACCCTGAATTGATTGTCAAAATCTAAATTAACGCGCGCGAAGGCGCGGCCAAAAGTCAGTATTTTATGAATAAGTTTCTGCGGGAAAAGAGTTTCTGGAAGGATTTGGTACTGTCCCACAGCTGGACAAAGGCCTCCCTGCCCAGCTGTGGGAAAGTATAGGCAACCACAGTATATGTAACCTTAGCGGTCATTACGCTTACCCGTTTAAGGAGTACAAGATGGTTTTTATACAGGGCGGTATCAGGCATGGACATACAAACTGAAGTTATGAATTCAGCACATGATTCTAGACTGGCCTAGAAATTTTTTGTTGGTTATCAAAACGTTGAGTTTCAGAGAAGCCAGATAGGAAACGCCGACCTCATCTACTTTATAAATATGATTGACGTGTAACATTGTTTAAGCAAACCTACTTACAGAAATAAAATAATTTACGGCACATTTGACGGCACGGTTGGAGCAGTGGTTAAGCGATTGAGTGCTGCGCTGCGTGTCGCGGGTTCGATTCCCGCACGGTACAAATATTTGTATGACCTACAAGTAGTTGTTCCGTGTCTGGCTGTTTGTGTATGTGAGTTTAAATGTTTGTGAACGCACCCACGATACAGGAGAAATACCTAGTGTGGGGGCAACGTTTTTATTAAAAAAATATATATATCATGTTTTTTTAAACTGTTTCGAATAAAAGTACAATACCTACGCGGTCAAAATTATTAGAACATAAATGTTTTGTTTTTTTTTTCAATAACCTAGTACCGAACCTAGTACTGAATGGTAACAGGTCGCGCGTCGAAGACCCTGCGATGTATACCTACCTACCTGTTCCCCGTAATGATTTATTACATAAGAGTAATATCAAGGTATTGCCTAATGTACTGTGAAAGGGAAAGCAAAACTTCAAAGTTCCGTAGGTACTTCTAAGGAGGCTTTGATTTACACACTTTACTCAATTACGACAAAGTTAGAAAGTACCTGCTTTTTGTATTACTTAAGGAATTTTAACCGTATTTCTTTAGTCAAAAATAAATTGATTGAGTACTGCTTTACGGGTTGAAGAAATTGGTTGTATAATTATTTATTATTATTCGATCCCAATTATAAAATTTTCGGCATAAAAAGTTTTACGAATAATTGCCTCGTTTAGGTACCACGCAATCTGCTAAAAATAGTCACATTGAAACAGGTATTTTAGCAATACAACATAAAACAAAAACTATTGTACTTTTTCTCCCAAATTTATAATTGAAACATGTACAAAGTTACTCCTTTCCCTCGTTTACTTTCATACATCAGAAGCCTAATTCTCGTAATAAACGTTTAAAATCTAGTCGCAGTCTCATCTCGGCGACAAAAAAAATGTCAAAAACTTGTCAAAAATCTAAGGGTATTTTTGACAGATTGAGACTGAGATCAGACTGTGAACGTTCTTAAAACTATGAGAATTGCCCCTCTGGTCATACACACCCGCCGGTTACGAGTATTACGAACCTACGAACCTTCCCAAAGAATATTACCAATATGGTCACTATTATCTCCTCCTAGGGCGTCCCCTCCCGGTTTTCCGCTCACATTTGCCTTGTAAATGCCTTGTGAACCTTTTGGTAGTTGCCTTTCATTCATCCTCTCAACATGTTCATGATGTAAGGATCGTAGCAGGCGGCCGTCTACCTAGCCCTCATTGGAAGAAGGCTTGTGTTTATGAGTACTAAGTTCTAGACGAGGTATCTCAAAGATACCTTCACAGAACCCTTCTCTCTACATCTTATTTAGCACGTACTTTTGCTGAGCGTTATTCCTGTCACTGTCGCACAAATACCAAATTACAAGTGCAAGGCAGAGACGGGAAAATACCTAAGTCAAAGAATGTGCGTTATTAGGTCTCGGTCTCAGTGAGCTCAGTCGATCTCTGTGAAACTTAAACTCACAGCATTTATTTGAAGTGAACCAATTAGTCAGTCAGTGAGAAAGATGAAGCTAGTTGCCCATTCCAAAGCGTAGTAGGTGCCTATGGAGAAGCACGGGCAAGAAACTCCACGGACACTCTTTTAAATTATAAAATTGTTCCAAAATATTGATTACACCTTTCATGTTGAAATTATATTAAACTTTCAGCGCCCCGTAGTTTCACCCACATAAGTTTCGATCCCGTGGGAATATCGGCATAAACAGTTTCCTATGTGTTAATCTGGTTATGAACTATCTGTGTGGCAAATTTCATCCAAATTCGTGCAGTGGTTTTTGCGTGAAAGAGTAACGAATATCATCCATCCATCCATCCATCCATCTATACAAACTTTCACGTTTATAATATTAGTAGGAAGTTAAAAGCGTCCATTAAAAAAAAAGATAGAAACACAAAAAACGGAAATTAAAATAAACCGTGGTAGCTAAGAGATGACCAACCCCTAACAACTGATCAAAAATAGTGTCCAATAACATTCAAAACCAGCCACTGTAACAGCCACGGATGGATAGTTTTATTTCCAGCGACGGACCTAAAGGTCAAGCAGCAAAGGTCACTAGTCAATTATTAACAGTGCACTATTTTCGTGACCCGTCTCTTTTAAGCTGTTCTAATTTAACCTCTCCAACTTAAGCTAAATCGGCTAGATGTTAAACAACACAGAAAACTCTGTTTAAAATGTCTTTTAACCCTTAAATATTATCAACATAAATCCTTTCAACATTTACAACATCTCATTAACATACCAAACCTTTGCATCTAAAGCAAAAAAAGCGGCCATGTGCGAGTCAACTCGCACAAGAAGAGTTCTGTAGTACAAGGCAAGAAACCCCAAATTGTAAACTTTATATCATTTTTGTTACAGCGACAATAATAACACATATTCAGTGAAATTTCAACTGTCTAACTATCACGGTTCATGAGATACAGCCCTCTGACAAACAGACGGACGGACAGCGGAGGCTTAGTAATATGATCCCGTTAGCACCATTTGGGTACGGAACCCTGAAAAGCAATAAAAAGTTAACATACCACATGGCCTGTTTTATGGCTAGAAATAGGCGCCTATTTTTATTCATTCTTTCTGTTCCCTCGGATAAGTGCCTCACTCTACACAGCGAGAGTATAACTTTCTTTAGCCATAAAACATCGAGGGTCCGAATAATGTAGGTACGTACATATGTATGTAAACATAAATGGAACGTATACAAGGAATATGAAAGAAATAAAATGCTTGAATAGACGAGCTATGAATAGTTTCATATTTTGCTTTATCTTCGATGGAATAGTGGGTAGAAAACTGTTTAGATGTTTTTGTGTCAAGTGCAGCTTTTGAAATAGCTTTGGACTCAATCTTTTTACAATACACTTAATTACCATCATAATACAATATTCGTTTTTTGTTAAACTAATGTTTCCTAGTTCCTAGTTAACTGACTTCAATCAATCAAATCAACTCAGGTGATCGCAGTGCCATGCTGGAGATCCATGGAGGCCTCTCCCAGGCTGCTCCACAACCTCCTGTCCTCCGCCATCCGCATCCAGTCTGTCACAGCCACGCTATTGAATAAGCTTAATATTCTGGCGAATCTATAAAAAAAACTGGATTCATCATCATCGTCATTGGCAGCCTTCTCCACCCACTGCATAGTACATCGCTTTAAAATAAAACCGGCTGACAATCCTAAGATCTTAAAAGCCAAAGGACAAAGATAACAAATAAAGAAATTTAGAGCATTTTAAACATTCTTTCTCATTACCAAAAGAGCACAAGTTACACACAACGCAACCCACCCTTATAACTAGGGTACTTACTCCGTGTACCTCCGACATATTTACTCAGTCACCCCTCAACAAATGCTTCACATTATCTTCCACGACTAAATTTCCTCTTGGCAAGGCGCTATAGACCAAACGTAATAAAGCCATTCACCACACTTAGAAAGTAATGAATTTTGACGCTACCGTGAAAACCAAGAGGTGTTTGCACGACCAACACTTCACATTCGCCTAGGACACCAACCTGAAACGAACTTTGACAACACGTTTTAGAGTATAAATTAGCTTGGTTGTAGCTTCGCTCATTAGATACTATGACAAATAGAATTTTGCCAATATATTAGCTTATCGCTCTGGCTTATGCTAATCAAGGAAAAGAAAAACATGCGAGTGTGTCAACATTTTGTTATTCTATACAAGTTGAGTGGGAGTATTATGTTATCGATAACAATTACCTTTGTACCGATAGGGCATCGACCCTCTACTTCAAGCATTGTTACGTTGGTATTCTTGGAAAAAAAGGAAAAACTGTTTTGTTCGTGAATAATAGCATAAAGATAGCATATTATTAGGTCTTGTGTAGTCACTTTTCTATTGAATAGCATTGGATCAACATATAACGAACACTCATGATATATGATAGTCATTCTGTCACAGATAACGACGATGAAATTTGATTGACATATGCTGTCGGCCCAGAAATCGGTGGCGAGATGACCTTTTTTTTTTGTTGCGCGGTGGTAATCCTCATGGACTTCCTTCACCGTGGGGGTGACAGAAGGGGTATGCCGGACTCTTACCGGTTAGGACCACCGCGATGTTTCATCTCTGCCTATGGCCGGGGGTGCGGGATTCGCATAAGCATTCACCGCTCCCAAAGATATGACCTGGACGCGTACCGGTAGCGTGGGGAAGGAGTTCCTGGAAGGACTAAGGGGAGGCTTTTATTCAGCAGTAGGATAGTATAGACTAAAAAAAAAGAAGGTCCCGTTTGTCATATTGGAGGGTTTGCCATATCCGCTGGATGCGAGAAGCATAGAACCGGTTAAATTGGCGGAGCTCTGACTTGTTATTTGTTTTTGAATTATGTTAATTATGTAATATGTTTAGTTTTATGTTTAGTTTTACCTGTTAACTACTGTCATTGGCGCAAGCCGTTGTAATTAATTAATTATAAATAAATAAATAAGTAATGGACACCGGGAGATATTTGGGCGACAGCATCCCATGCGTTTTCGCGGCCAGAAGCGATAGATTACCCGCACCAAGTGTCGCAACCAGGGCACAGCGCTATTAGGCCCAAGCTGAGCACTCCTCCAGCGTATGTTGACTTATAACCTCACTAAACTTAGTGACTTAATATACAAAAAAAAAGTGGCTACACTTCGGAAACTAAGCTGTAAAGTCACACTCTGAAATTGTACCTCTAAGTGGAGGATAAACTGTTCCGCCACTTGGTACTTCTACCCCGTTCGGAGTTACTCACAATACTTTTAGTACTTACTAGGTTCATACATTTATTTTACGACACTCTCATACATTACGTTTATTACTCGCGATTATCGTAACAACTACAATTTATTTTACCAGGCATATAGATGATTGCGCGGCGTATTAGCGAACAGCTACAACATAAAGCGTCCATTTACACAGTTCGTGCGGCCATTTTTTCGGTAATTTGAAATTAAAGGATATTCAGCAACTATACTTATGTTCCTACATAAGGGAAAAAATAACTACGTACTTTTTAGGACAAGGATATGGTCCAAAATACATCTATACTAATCTATACTTAATATAATAAAGAGGTATTTGTTTGTTTGTTTGCATATAGGGGATAATCTCCGGAACTACCAGTCGGATTAGAAAAAATGTTGTTGCATTTGATAGCACAATTCTTGAGGAAGGCTATATAACATCACGCTAGGATCCTAAGGAGCCGACCAAAAAGAAAAAGTAGGAAAGAACGCTAAGCGAAAATGAAGTACTAGCACAGACAGGCGATGCGATGCGACTGACATCGATTTCGGTAAAAATCGAAATCAAACCAAAATTGGACCGTTTTCACCCTATTACTGTGAAATAACGTCGTTTACGAACAAAAAGGTTACCTAATTGCCGTCAATCGACTTGACTTTGACGTTAGGCAGTGATTATAATTTAAAGATCAACATAAGAACCGACTAATTAAGCCTTTGATATTCAAGTATTAATAAATCTAATTATGTACTAAAATAATATACTTAGCTACCTACGCACTAACTGTGAATCACAGAGCGTAGTCAAGAGTCTACGATTTCGTAGCAGAAGTGCTACGAATGCTACGAAAAATAAAATAATGAATGTTTGCCTGCACTATACAGATTCCTGCCTTCTCTGAGTATTTTATGACATTGCCTTATTTATTTATTGAACACTACAAGTTTTTTGTCACAGTTTCTGCATCCAATTAGTTTTTCGGCGTCCTTAAATCTTAATTCATTAATTTATTTGTTCACTACCAGACAACGTATAGCCTAAACCGCGTGAATTCCATAAATAACGATAGTAAAAAGGTTAAATAGGGGATGAAAGTTCGTCATTATTGCCGATGGCAAATCCCATCGACCGTATGGCTTGTCTGATAATGGAAATGATTTTACATTAAACTACTTACCCTTATATTTACATGAAAATTACACAGACAGATTGTGTTTATAAAACGTTTATACCTAAATGTCAAGATGTTACAAAGAATGTTTCAAAGCATTTTTCTTTTTAATTTTTCTTAAGAGCTGAGAGAGCTGTGTAACATTTTGACCAGCATCTTTATTACGCTCAGCGTATTCCGTAACAACTTCTTTACGAGTTGTCCGTTTATGTCACGAAATTACTCGAGAGCCCGCCAAGTAAGCTCGAGCGATGATGATGTTACGTTTTATGATCTAACTATAGCGCTGTATTAAACCTCCTTAGTTTTGGAAGCTTCATTTTCGTGTATTACTTATTTTTGTAAGGAAAAATGTGTTGTGAAGTGGTTACAAAATCAGGCAAGAGGCTTGTCCTTTTTCTTATTATATTTGCTCCCTATTCAATGGAATGGATGGCGGATGGGGCCAAAAGGTTCTAGAGTGGCGACTACGTACTGGAAGACGTAGTGTTGGAAGGCCTTGCACAAGGTGGACCGATAAGATAATTTATTTATTTATTTATCTTTAATTCATGCACATTACCCATAATTTTGGTAGTATCACTTAAAACTGTATTAGTATAATTATCTAAGACATACACATTAACAAACAAGGAACAATAATAACGACCACTATAACTTAGGAAGTACTAGTTATACCTATTAAGCCATCTTCTGGAGACACCCGGTAACAGTACATGCACTGCGCACAGGTGCCTCATCAGGTGACCTTCAGTCTTACTCGCAACAATGCTCAGATAATGATTAATTTATTCAAGATAATGATTTATTTCTCACATAAGTACATTTAAAGATCAAGAACAATACATAATGGTTTAATCTGGTTCGATGACCTAATGAAGGTTGCAGGAATCCGCTGGATGCACAGAACCGGTCGAAGTGGTGGTGCTTGGGGAGACCTTTGTCCAGCAGTGGGCGTCTTTTGGCTGAAATTATGATGATTATGAGGAGGTCCGCGTCCATTAGACCTTTTAATGTCGGTTATCAAAAAAAAAATTGCTGTGTCATAGAAAAGAGCAATACCTCATCATCATCTGCCTAGCCTTTTCCCAACTATGTTGGGGTTAGCTTCCAGTCTAACCGGATGCAGCTGAAAACCAGTATTTTACATGGAGCGACTGCCTATCTGACCTCCACAACCCAGTCACTGGGTAATACGATACCCCTTGGTAAGACTGGTTGTCAGACTTTCGGGCTACTGACGACCCGTAATGACTGTCAAAGATCCACGAATGACAGCCGGGACCAACAGCTTAACGTGCTGAGGCACGGAAGGGTCTCGATATGTGAAGATGGTCACCCATCCACGGACCGTCCGCGGCAAGCGTAGCTTAGCCTGATCGATCGACCCGTGCGGCGGTTATTACTTAGCCACAAGTCACTAAAATAGCAATACCTACGCGGTCAAAATATATGGAACAGCTAGTTTTTTTTATACCCGCAAATATTTTAACGCGAGAGAGAGGTTTAGTCATTCAGGTACTGAATCTATGGTAGCGCGTCGATCCCTGTCACCCTGTATAAATAAAATAGATCATGCCTTACACAATAAATAAAACAGTATCTTCGTATTAGCTTCAGGCAAACAATAGCCGAACGCGTCGTGTCTGCCACAGAATTCGCACTGGCATTTGTAGGTAAACTTGCCCGTTGTGCGGTCACTAACGAGCTATGCCCCCACTGCAAAGTTTCATCGGCCTTGTTACTGAATCTAGTGCACTCTATGTATCCCGTGGTCAATGGGAGGGCCGAGGGAGGTCCTAATTAATGTGTTTATTACCTACTGATGCGAGTTTGGCTTTGGGATGTATTGTTTTTAGATGATCATTGTAGCTTTGAATAACTTTTATGTTTTAAGGGGAAAGCGCCATTGTAGCCCAGGTTTTTTTTTACGTTTTTAATTTTACGTTTTTTTTTTGCTATTTGCAGGTCAGTGTCAGGTTGTATGTTGATTGAAATATGATTCGCGACTGTAAGAGCGATGCCACACCGTCGTTGCCAATGCCTTGCGTCGTCGCATCGCAGTGATTTCGACGTAGTGAGTACCGAACGAGCGCTGCGATGACATCACCGCTCAGGCGTTGCAGCGCCGACGCAACGCGTAGGCAACGCCCGTGTGGCATCGCCCTTACATACATGACTTACAGAATTATAATCATTAAAGTCATCAATACAACCCTCTAAGTTCATATGATCCTATGGATTGATGTTTAATCAAATAGTCATTTAGTCATGCAAATAACGTAAGAAAATTTAAATTCGCGGGCTACCTTAGCGCATCCCCTTTAAGGGTTAAATTGAAAGTTATATCTAGCGCAGTGGGATTAACTTGACTCACGACCTGGCTTGTCTTAATTCCCGAGTTAAATGGTAAACGAAAACAATGTGATATTTTCCATGCCCGCATGCGTTTACGGCCGCTATGGATAGGTTTAGATTATGTTTATCTATGTTGTTACATAATAATCATTTCAGGGATACATTGCATGAACCATCTAAGAGAGGACTCGCCTTGCCGCGCAATCAGCCTACAAATAAGGCTTTAGTCGAGTCGGACTAGTCAAAAAATGTCGACATAACACAGTGACTTGTAATCCAAAGCAGTATGATATTTTCTATTGTCCGCATTACGTCGGGCCCCAGATGCTGCCAACGAAAATCCGATCGTGCGTGAATCTTAAAGAAATATTACACAATCATTATTCTCCTGCCTTTATTCCAATTTATTTGGGGTCGGCGCACCATGTTTATTTCTTCTATATTTCCCTATTAGTCGTCATCACGGTAGTCACACCCTTTCAAACCATGTCATCATTCACACTGTCCATCCATTGTTTCTGTGGACGTCCCCCTACTTTTATAGCCATCAACATTCATACTCAAAACTTTCCTAACAACATTTTCCTCATTCCTCCGTAACACATGCCCATACCATGACAACCGATTTCCAAACAACGTTTCAGTTACCGGTGCCACTTTCAGACTTCCTTTTATTTACTCATTTCTTATTATATCTATTCGTGTAACTCCCCTCTTAGCAATATCATCTCAGCTGCATGCAATTGACTTTCATTCATCCTTTTTGTGGCCCAACATTCTGGTCCATACAAGACAGCAAGTCTAACCATGGTTTTATAAACAGGGATATTTGTAAAATACTAACATCCCTGCAGGACTAAACTCACATCATATATAACAACTTTTGTTTTATTACTTTTATTAATGCATCTTTTTTTTTCATAATATAATTAAACATATTTAAATTGATTGCTCTAAGTGTGATCAACTCTGCGCGGTACCAAAATAAAGTACTAGATAAGTAAACAAACAGTGCGTTGCAAATGCAGGGGCGGTACTTATTACATAATACAGATCTAAAAAGTGTTAGTATAACAAAAACTTGTTTTTTTTTGGTAAATTTATTAAGTTTTGCAAAAAGTCATAGAGCAAAAATTGGTGTTTATGCTGCACATAGTCCTGCCAGTTTATTAGTGTTTTAAGAATAACCCTGTATAATCTCCTTAAGTTCAAGGAGAATGCGAGAGTCGCAGATTGTTTCCGTGACCTGCCACCGTTTCATCCATTCAGTGTTAAAAAAAAAATGACACAATATTTGCATTCATTCAGACACTGTTTGGTAAATTACGCAACCTAATCAATAAGAAATGATTGAAGTAATAATTCATGAATTCGGTCATCAGTACCGCGTCATGAGCTCACTTCCGATTGCCCATTGTTGTGGCTAATCTCCTTAAGTTCAAGGAGAATGCGAGAGTCGCAGATTGTTCCCGTGACCTGCCGCCGTTTCATCCATTCAGTGTTAAAAAATATGACACAATATTTTCATTCATTCAGTCACTGTTTGGCAAATTACGCAACCTAGTCAATAAGAAATGATTAAAGTAATCATTCATGAATTCGGTCATCAGTGCCGCGTCATGAGCTCACTTCCGATTGTCCATTGTTGTGGCTAATACGTAATCAGCTGTCATTCGCACCGGCTATGTTTATCTCGGTGTATGACACTGATTTAAGTTTACTATTTAATGAAACATGTTCTGATTACTTACTTTATTACCCAACTGAGCGACAGCAAATCAAGTCAATTTATTTGCCATTAGTGTTGGTACAATTTCTGTCATCATTAATTACACAGATCCTTAGTCATAATAATTGACATGCAAGCATTTCAGTTTATACTTAGTAATATGTCGTTGCTATAGTTAGAGGTCAATTAAATTTAAATTGAGTAGCAATATATTAGATATATAATAATAATAATATTTTTTTTTAAATACTTGTAATTAATTTTTTAACCCTTTATTAAATAATATCGCTTACCGATTAGATTTTTTCCCTTTTTTATTAGCCATTAATGCCCATTGTTGGGCAAAGGTCTCGCTACTCTATTTCCACCTCTCTTTGTCCAGAGCTGCCAAGGACCAATCTTTATACGCGGCGGTAAAAAGTATATACGGTATTACTGCAAGAGCTTTGCGCGCTTGCGGTAATACCGTATACCGGTACCGGAATCAATAAAAGGCGTATTTTATTTTAATATAGGATAATTATTATTTCTATAAAGAATTCAAGACGGACTGTCAGCTGTCGCAGCTGAATCTTTATATTTTTCTATTCTATTATCTTCTAAATATGAAATACTGTTAATTATCTCTTAAACATGCCAATAACTTACCAAACATTCTGATTGGGACTGCTTCTGAATAGTCAATGTAAAATAATGAAATAAAATATTCTACTTCCTAGAAATCTGTTTGGACCATCAATCAGTAAACAGTACCTGTATGTTCATCTAAGAATGGCGGATTTAAAAAATAAAATCTACGTATATGAGAAAGATTTATGTCAAAGAAACAGATTTTACATTCAGATATCTTGGAAACCTCGCTGGCTTTCTACTTTTATATCCATTAATATTAGATACAAACTTGATGTGATGAAAAACGTTAAAAAGAAAAAAACTATTATGAATAAATATTATTCAAACCAAAAGTTACGTCCGTCAAAAAAACGCACTTTAAACCAACTTGAAACGGGTCGGATTAAAACACTTAACATTTTTAAAACCAGATTTTCAATGAAAAATCTGATCCTTTATTGTTAAAATTCACGATTTTCCTTTTCCCTTGAGCACGGATAAAGTCTGGAGGGTTTTTTGTACATTTTTTCAGCTGACTCGTGCAATTCTAGTGCGCTCAGGTGTTCAAAGACAAGTTTTCGCTTCAACAGTTTCGGGTATCGTCGACTAAAGGGTAGTTTTTAGTGTTTTCATTAATTTTGTAAAGGGTAGAATATGTCTCAGATTTTTGGTGCTTCCTTTGTTCTTTTGTAAAAATGTATCCAGTTAAAATCAAGTAATTTGAGTAAACCTTTTATGCGGACTTTTCTTTACATAAAATACCTACTTTGGAAGGCTAACTGACGTTAAGATAAATGGTACGATACAAAAGCGTAGTCGATATTTTTGGATTCCGGCGACCATCATTATTGATTTAGAGCGCATAAAATCAATCAATCAACTCAGCCTATTTCAGTTCACTGCTGGACATAGGACTCTCCCAGGCTGCGCCACAACACCCTGTCCTCCGCCTTCCGCATCGTCTGTCCCAGCTACCTTCTTTAGATCGTCCGCCCATCTAGCTGGAAAGTACCTACATTGGAAGGATAAAATCAGGAATGAAATTATCCGGAAATGAACCGGAGTTGCCGACATAGCATAAAAGCTAAGACTTATTAAATTTTGATACATTGTTTCAAGATCACTTTAAAATAACCTGATGCATTCTTAAGCATCTGATACATTGCTAACAATCACTTAATTTGTTTTATGATCCCTAAACTAACCCTGTAACAATCTTAGGTGCCAATAACTAAACTATAAAACTCTTAAAGCTACAAGAAAATGATAAGTACATACCTCCTTAGTCAACCCAACCCCGTCTTAACACAAAATTCTAACAGCTTGCTAAAGGAATTATGCAAAACTTCTGTTTATAGTTGGAAGGCTTTCGAGAACAATGCAGAAAAGGGGTCAAGGACCTTTCCGGATAGTTTTCTATTTCTTGCCGGCACTTTGTCGCGTTAATCTGGCCAAAGTGGGGCAAAATTTTTCTTCCGTTTTTATTTATTTCTCATCTCAGCTTTTATAAGGATGAGAAAGAATAATAAAATGGAATTTTATGTATAAAACTATTTTTTGTACAAAATGGTGAGTGCTGCATTTCAGGCATAGAATAAGCAGGCCTCATCCCTTGTCGAGGGTAAAGTCAGAGAAATTCATTGTTGAGCAACTAGTAATATAATATAATAGCATAATCTGTCTATAATATTCCCCCTGCTGGGACACAGGCCTCCTCTCTGTGAGAGGAAGTGGGCTGTAAACCACCACGCGGGCCCTGTACGGGTTGGTAGATGTCACATGTCTTCGATTTTTTAGTTCGACATGCCAGTTTCCTCACAATGTTTTCTTTCACCATTTTGATAGCAGTGGTGATGAAATTATTTACACAAAGTAAACCTGCCTGGGTTCGAACCCACGGCCTAGAACTCGGAAGTCGGGGCCGTTACCACAAGGCCACAACTGCTCTTATATTCAAATCAAAACTGATATTCTTTGGCGTATGAAATGGCTATAACAAGAAAAAAGTACCAAGTCCATTTCCCTTCTTATCAAAAAGTCCTAAAAACAAATGCTCCTAATAGCAAAACAACACTTTAGCAAATCGTCCTTTTAACTAATCGCCCTACGAGCAGTTTGTCCTATTAGCAAAACGTCCTATTTGTAATGTACAGTACTCGTATTACTGAAAAATTGAGGGACTGATTGAGTGGCGCATAGCTAAGTAACAACAGCCGCACGGGTCGATCGATCAGAAGGCCAATTCTTTTAATTTAAAACGTTCAAAATCTAGTCGCAGTCTCATCTTGGCGACAAACAAATGTCAAAAACTTGTCAAAATATAGGGAATTTAGTCGTATTTTTGACAGATTTAGACTGAGATCAGACTGTGAACGTTCTTAAAATTACGAGAATTGCCCCTCAGATTAAGTTACGACTGCTGCGGTTGGTCCGTGGATGGGTGACCATCTTTACATACCGAGACCCGTCCGTACCTCGGAAATTACGGTAAGCCGTTGATCCCGGCCGTAATTATTGGCATTGGTCGTTATTATGTGTAATAGGCAACTATTTTGACGTCACAAACGGTATAGGCAGTAACATATTTCTTACGAGCGATTGAATCAGTGATAAAGAGATCCGTAAGTAAGTAGTAAGAAAACCAAGGTAACCGACATAGCCTGATGAATTGCCAAGCTTGAGTAGCAGTGGGCAGGGCACATTGCCCGGAGAACAGTTGGCGGATAGTGCTGAAAGATTCTCGAGTGACGAACGCGTAACGGAAGACGTAGCGTTGGAAGACCTCCTTCTCTGATGACCTCCCTCTCTTTCTGATGACCTATAAACAATGAAATTTCGAAGTTTTTTCAAGTTTTTTTTAAATCATGCGCAGTGCGCATTTTAGTAGTATTTTATATTGGCTGAAAAATGTACCTGCGTTAATGAAATACAGTCAGTATAAAGGCTAGTTTTTTGAACACAACACTACATTTAACACAAAATTATTCACAAACACATATTATGAATAATTAGGCGTTAAATGTAGTGTTGTTATTTGTACGCAAATAAATCATTAATTGCCACTGAATTCCAAAAGCATTAGTTTTATTATTACTTTGCAATCAAAACAATTAAAACCGCAGTATGTATCCGGAAATGTTTTCTGCTAAAGGTAATCAACAATACGAATATCAAATAATTAATTATAATGTTCTAGCGAAAACAATTAAATTCAATGTGACCGCACTTGATAGTACTTTCATTAACGGTGCAGGGTTTAGATATGATATTATCAACAGGCATGAATATTGGAATTCCGTTTGTTGTTTTTATTTATATCTAATCGTATGCTGTACTGGTTGACGTTATCACGTTAACGCCGGCTGTTGCTGAAAACCAACGCTGGGGCTCTGTCTCGTATAGAGTGTTAGCATTATGCTGAGCGTTGGCCGTTTTGCGTGGATGTGACGCATGTTTTCCCCCAACTTGTTATTTTTTTTTGTGTTTGTGTTCTTTTTATGCGTCATGTTTGCCGCAAATAAATGTATTTTATTTCTTCTTTCTATTTGATAAATGCATGTAAGTACCTACGTAAACATATTCCAAAGTGTATTTTTTACAAGTACCATTATTTTAATATCACGCCTGTATTTTGATAGATAGATAAACCATTTATTAAGTGCACCCAAAATACATAGCACAACACACGAAAGCAAAATTACATTTTAACAAATTACAAGAATATAGTATAACAAGATGCCAACATACAAAAAAAAAACAATGAAAATATACCAAAGTAAATTAAGTGACACTATGAAGAAATATGACACTTTGAATCAAAATAACGAATATAGGTACAAAGTGCGGTGTGCGTCTCAAGGTGGCTCCAAATGGGAGTCCAGCTCGGCTTGTGTCAGGCACCAAACCGGCCAAACACGTGTCGGGCCACGCACAATGAACCCTTGATGAATGAATTAATCCAAAGAATAATCTTAAAATGGGAGTAGAAAAACATATTGTTCAAATGTAAGTAGGTCGACTATTACTCGTTAACTTGTAAAGCCTAAGACTGTGATAAAAATTTAAGAAAATAAGGTTAATGACAATTTTATGTATAAATGCATTATTCTTAACTGAACTTTTTATTTTTGCCTAAACTGTCCCACCTGCACCCTGCACCTGTGAAAGCACAATTTAAACTAACAACACCAAAATGCATTTATTTACGGAAGCTCCAACTTGTTTTTGTCAACTTTGACATTTTTTAGTGATGTTGCCACATAAAATACATTGCCGGACTAAGAAACATAATACCACCATTTTTTTTAAGATTCGAATTGTTTTCAAAGAACTCCGAGTTGCCACATAAACCCTTTTTAAATTACACCATTTTTTTATTCAGCCCGCTAGTTATTTTTACCTCGTTTTATGGTAATTACGATTGATAACACTTGTCAGACGTCTTGATCAACGAAGCAATCAAGCAATTGGTAGATTATAGAAGCAACTAGTCAAATTTCTTATTTTCCGCTTCGGCTCTCTATCGCAACACAAAAGCAATCAATTAAATTGTCTAATACCTATCAATAATACTATCAATCTCAATCTGAATCATGTTGAAGAATAATGAGCTAATCCATTGCTTCATACGTTCGAAAAATCTGTCTGTTCAACAATGTAAATAACGCAATGAATGTTGTTGAACTCTCAAAATGAAAGCCATTGTACACACTATCAGTAGTGTTACGCAACTACACCGCTGGTCTTCCAAGTTTCTACTGAAGCTTGTCACTGGGCTATTGATTTCCTGTGTCTTAGAAGCAGAGTTGTTCAACATTTCCTTCAACTGTATATTATAGTGGCATCTCATGTTTCCAGTCCGCTAGACTATATGATGACACGTGTCTGCCTGTTCACATATTTGTACGTATTGGTAAATATGGTAAAGGTTTTGGTCGGAAATATATGTATGCCTTAATTCATCTCATTTGTTATTGGATTAATATTATTATTTTAATTTAACCTGCCCAATCTGAATCAATCAAGTCAGCCTATCGCAGTCCACTGTTGGATAAAGGCCTCTCCCAGGCTACGCCATAACGCCCTATCTTCCTCCTTCCGCGTCCAGTATGTCCTAGCCACCTTCTTAATTAGAATAGTAATTAATAATTCAGGTCGTCGGGCCATCTAGCTGGGGGCCGTCCCACGCTACGCTTTCTGATACTCGATCACCACTCCAGGGGGTCTACTACGAAGTGCAAAGTGCGAATGATCGGATTGGACCGACACATGGCCGAACCGAATATTATTGAAAAATGCGAAAAAAGGTCGGATCTACTCATTTGGTTCAGGACCAAAGTCAATATTCGAAAGACTGTAGGAGTGTAGGATCGGGACCGACCGAACCAAATAGTAACTTCGTAGCAGGAAACGGCCGAACATTCGGCCGATACCACTTCGGAGTAGATCCCCAGGACTCGTCTGCTTCGCCGGCCATCGGTCTTTCGACAAACATGGCCAGCCCACTGCCACTTCAGCTTGCTTACTTGCAAGCTATGTTGCTAACTCATTCTTTTCCGGATAACTTCATACCTGATTTTATACTTCAAAGAAACTCCGAGCACAGCCCGTAACGTAACCATAAATTTGAGTAACGACTCAAAATTAATTATGTATTCTTATGTTACCCCCGGGCGACTATGGATTAAGCGTCACTTTTTGATAGTATCATAAAACGTAGTCATTCATAATGTAAAAAAAATGTACAGGTATTAATCTTCAAAAAAATAGCCGCATTTTTGTTAACATAAATATTAGTGATAACTGTCATGCTATAATTATGTCACACGACATAATTATTACATTTCATATGTCAAGGCTTAGAGCACAGGCACATGTAATGTCGAGTTATGTAGTTACACGGATTACACGAAACATTTTTGTTTCTGTATTGAATATACAATATGGAGACAACAGTACGAAGTATAAGTATAAGTGAAAACACTGGCAATACTAATACATAAGAGTATTTTGAAACTATCAAATAAATCCTAGTACCAAAATTAAAAAAGTGTTTTTCTCAAACAAACCTTATAGTCTAGTGCCAACAAAAAAAAAACTATTTGATCATCATCTGCCTAGCCTTTTCCCAACTATCTTGACGTCGGCCTCCAGGCTAACTAACCGGATGGAGCTGGATACCAGTATTTTACATGGAGCGACTGCCTATGTGACCTCCACAACCCAGTGACTGGGTAATACGATATCCCTTGGATAGTATAGTATAGCTATAGTCATAAGATATAAGCAGTTTAATTCAGTGTCGTATTGTCGTCTCCAACTTGTATAATTTGATAGTCATAATTTTCTTACCCCTTTTTTTTTTCTGGAGGGAAATCATCAAATGACCCCTCCCGCTCTGGGTGGAGCGGAAGCGAGTGTCAGACTCTTACTGACTAAAACCCACCCATGTTCCTTCCTTCGCCCTTTATGTTCCGGGGTAGCGGTAACCCTTTCGGACAATCCCGCTGAATTTTCTTACCCTTATCCCATTTTATTTGGGGTCGGTGCAACATGTTTTTTATACTTATCTATTAGTCTTCATCTCGGTAGTCACCCGGACGGTCTGTTGGTATTTGATACATCAATCGTGATGAATGAAACAACAAAGTGGTTAAGTGTCAAAGGCAATGGTTACTAAATTATTTGACTACTTTGAACCTACTGTTGTGTTCTCATTTTTTAGCTTCAAAAATCTATAACAACATGAAATCTTTGCTGTCATGAAAAACATTGCTATTTCGCAAAGTTGAAAGCCTGGTCATGGTAAACCCATGTGACTTATGCATATCAATTTTATAAGTGAATTATGACTTCAAAACTGTAAACACATTTCTATGGCTTAAAACGATATTGGCTTAATAAACGTAGTACATTCTGGTCCATCATCAGAACAAAACTATCCCATTATAAAAGACAAATGACCAGGCCGTACAATATCCATTCAAAACACTAACTACTAAACCATGGCCTGAATGTAAGGCCGCATTTACATTGATAGCAATGAGGGGCTCGTGGCTAATGGGGTAATAGTTTACGGGTATTACCCGAACGGTTTAAGCAACAGATTCGGGCATGTTGCACTGCATGGATATAGGATTTGTCGCAAGTGTATGTAGATTATAAGAGTTCACAAGTTTTCTACTAGAATAAAATACCTGAGGTATTAAATCCGCCTGTGCACAGAATTTATTTAATGTGTGTTAAATTGCTTTTTTTTTCTGGTGGGAAATCATCAAATGACCCCTCCCGCTCTGGGTAGAGCGGAAGGGAGTGTCAGACTCTTACTGACTAAAACTCACCCATATTCCTTCCTTCGCCCTTTATGTTCCGGGGCAGCGGTAACCCTTTCGGACAATCCCGCTGACCCGGCAGGCTTCGGCCCTAAGGGGCCCCTCAAATTATGCTGACATCTCTTTGAGGCGCGCGTGGAACACTTACGCGCCGTCCGGCTCGGGCCTGGTCCTGATCGGGCGGTGAGCTACCCATTGCTCTCCGCCCGCAGGCCCGTGTTAAATTGTTTAATACATAAATATTAACATAGCTCTCTGCAGAAACAGCGAGGTCAGTCGGTAAATATTTTTCAAAACGTTGCTAAATTTCGAAGTGCAAATGTCAGGGTCTGTGATGTTGGGGTTCAAGAAGGAACACGATTATGTACCTACTTCTAGTTAGAGTTTTTAGTTTGAGGGTAAACAAGCATTAATTGCTTGTTCAAATTCGTTTATTTTTCCACCGATATTGGATAAACTAACATTTCTTTATCTTCGAAAAAGTCAAATTCTACCTGTATCAGCCTCCTTTCAGCCCGGAATCACCCACCGCTGAGTACAGGCCTCCCCTTTTTTCTGCCTTACTTCCCAGTTCCGTGCGTCCCGCATCCAGGCGCACTTGTGAAAATACAACAATAGTTTCAATTTATATTCTATACCCCCACTTTACCGCGTACCGGAAGACGTAGCGTTGGAAGGCGTCCCACAAGGTGGACTGACGACCTTGTGAAAGCCGCAGGAACCCGTTGGATGAGAGAAGCACAGAACGGGTCGAAGTGGTGCTTGGCCTATGTCCAGCAGTGGACGTCTTTTGGCTGAAATGGTGATGATGATAACCCTTTAACTTACTATATTTAGTTTAAAAATCCTTCAAGAGCACTTCAGCTTTACCAAACCAACGATCGGTAAGTAGAACGATGGTTTTGACATAGAACCCGCATCACTCTCCTAAATGTAAGCGTGCCTTTATGGTACAATTTTCTTTCTTTATTGGGGACGAAATTTGCTTTAGCTCCGCCTCATATCATCAATAATACTTGTAAATGGACTACAGGGTGTGTTTTGACTCAGTATACTCATTCGTAATACTCATTAATTTCTGTGCGGCATGCGATATAAGATTTTAGGAGAATTTTGGAAGGTCGGAATACGGTGTAAATGGTGTATTTGTAGGGTTTTGTGTAGGGAGTTATAGTTTATTGATGTCTTGAATCGAGGACAATAGAATAGAATATAATACTCTTTATTGTTCACCATACAAATTACAGGACATAAATATATAAAATTTTACAAAGGGTGACACAATGGGCGGTCTTATCGCTATATCTATACTAATAATAAAGCTGAATAGTTTGTTTGTATTAGAAAAAATAAATAGCATTTGACAGCCTAGTTCTTGAGGAAGGCTAGAAGTTATGTAACATCACGCTAGAAACCTTAGGAGCCAAGCAAAATGAAAAAAAGTCACAAGAAACGATAAGGGAAAACGAAGTAATAGCGGGGGCAGGCGATGCGATGTGACGGGGTAGCTCGGGGGAACAAGAAATTTCACGCGGAATAGTCACAAATATTTAGGTAGATAAATACAGTTCTCAACATTCTTTATAGAACTGACTTTGTTAAACCCCGGTGTTATTTTTTCAATGCCTTTCTTTTTACTGAAAAAGGATTTATTTAAGAGGATTTTTTTTATTTTATTTTATGGAATTCTTTTTGTTTCTTTATTTTTTCATCTAGCTATAACCAGGAATAAAGTTTTATTTAGTTTTCTATCAGAAATACACTGAAATATTTTAAGAGCCGGATGCTCTGAGAATAATTAATTAATTTGTTTTTAACTTTTGTTTAAGATAAACAAAATTACAACAAAAGTTTGAATATTTTAACATCGGAAGCACAAAAATGTTTTAATTAAGTAGATAGGTACCTAGTATAAAATGATCATGAAAAGTATTTTTTGATAATTCTGGTCCAGATTTTGTGGATGATTTATAAGTTAAGTAAGGTAGTAAGTCAAATAGATTAAATTCTTCGTGTCACTGGCACGACTGTATTATTTTTAAATATTGTTTTCCCAAAACTTTGCCACTCCCAAGGCGTTGTCGTTGTCCAGACGTAAGTCCAACCTGCTGGTTGGACTTACGTCTGGACAACGAGGGTGCTCCCTAATTGCGTAACACACAATCAATCGGGATCTGAATCATTTTGAAGCAAATTTCTAATCCATTGCTTCATATGTTCGAAAAATTTGTCTGCTCAACACGTAAATAACGCAATGAATGTTGTTGAACTGTCAAAATGAAACCGATTCCGATTAATAATGTGTTACGCAATTGCCCCGCTGGTAAAGTGGGGCTACCTTTACGGAACGGCAGTAGGGTGTGATTGTGGAGCTATGTCACGATGCAGACAACGTGACCTCTGCGCTGCCACCATAGATAAATTAAAAATTGCTCATTCTTTCTGATAACGACGACTTACTCTTGGTTATGCGAATTGCTCAGTAGCGGGCCGGAGTTTGCATTTGCGCCCGGTTAATGGCAAAAGGCTCGCCCCCTATTACATGGGACTTAAACATAACCGGCGAAATGTGGGTGTAATATAGGTACACGTCTGTCTGACTATTTCAGGAATAATGGTGTGATGTTATGTTATATACTTGCAATATAATGTAGACTGACATTATGACATTAATTTCGTTAATATTGTGTACTAAGCTCTCACGTGTTCCACAAGACACAGTGATGATATATCACTGACAAGCTCGTGTTTATTACATCTGACATAAGCTAGTACTTGCTAATCTTAACCACGAATGAACTATTCCAGCTTTAATGTGATCCATATTCGTTCAATTGCTGTTTAGTTTTTATATGGAGTTGGTTTTATATTCATCCATCTTTGAATTGATACAGCATGGCAAAGTCGCGTTTTTAAGTTCCTCAGTATCCAATCAGTAATATTTTTGTCATTGTATCCACCAATAAATTAATAATTGGTCCTAATTATTAATATGCACACCACACACCACACTCCTTCTGCCCAAGTCTTCCACAAATGACAAAAAGTTTAATCAGATTATCCCAACATAAAAAATAGCCTATCGATTAGCTCCATAACTCACACGTGATCCCATTATGAAAACTGTCCTAATTAATAATTAAAGCCCTAACATTAGGTCCTCATTAATTATTATTTATTATAACGAGGGTAATTCTATTCCGCGGTGTTATATGGCGAACGGGGAATGTGTGGGTGACATTCAATTATCAGAGTTTGTATTGTGTAAACACTTGATCCATGGCTATGATGAGAGTATGACAAGCTTATATTGTGATGCTGCGCTTAAATACATTGTTGCTGTTATTTTTCGTTGCATTGCCGCACTGCACTATAGCTAAAATAATTTCTTTATAATTGTGTATACATATTTTTGAACTGAAATCTTCTTCAGGTGTACTTTGGGCTCTTTCCGAACAGTAAACGAAACGTCACGCTCGGGTCGGTGACGCCGAATCCGGTATACTCAGCTCCAGTCGCTCAGTGACGCTGAATCGCGTTTACTCGGGGCTGAATCGCGTATAATCGGTTTCAGTCGTAAGTTTTCACTTCTATCGTGTGGTTATACACACACCCTCTCCGATTAAAATATTACACCACTAATAATAGCGTTCAGACTTTTTAATGCCGGAAAATGAACGATATTAGCAAACCTTATCAGTTTACATGAATGGAGGACATTAAACAGTAATCCATAGGTTCACCTGATTGAATGTTTTAATGCCCATTGTGGCACGCAACCCACGATACAAGCTGAATGGGTAAATGGGGCATATATTGAAGAAGGATTTTAAGTATTCGACTCTCATTTTTAAAATAATAATAATTATAAAAATTTGACCATAACATAACACTAATAGGACGAATTGATTATACTGTTCTAAGCTCAGTTTAAAGTTCGTATTATAAACTTTTTTTTTTAAACGTTGCCCCACACTAGGAATTACTCCTGTATCGAATTACTCCTGTAAACTGAGCATAGAATGGGAAAAAATGCGAGTTTCCACAATTGAAAACCTTTGAAAGCAGGTACGTTTGATCCGTATCAAACCTATCTACCTTGGATAGTTTAGATTCATAATTGGACCCAGTAAGGTAGTGCTGTTCGGCCAGGATAACGTCTGTCAGCTCCGCTAATTTTATATACAATGCGATATCAGCTTATCCTGGAAATGTATACTGTATAGCTTGACGTGTCGTCGTTTTGTAGGTGTATCTATCAAGATACATACACACACATACATAACTATTAATGTCAATATTGAAACCCAACGTATATGAAATTAAGACTTAAGATAAGCATGTTTCTGATCACAGGTATATGTTACATATATAGTTGTTGAATTACAAACATGCTCGTCGTCGCTCCATTCACAAAGATACATTTTCCATTACCCGTTATATAAACGCCTGAAGCTTTTGATAACATATAGCTCTGTTTCACATGTGACATCAAAGAATTTGGAAGAACATATTGCTGTAATCATCTGTCTCAAGTTAAAAAACCAATTTTGTAATAGTACCCTCCACTACAGAAACAGCTACCTTATGTCCATTAAAATATATAACCATATTCCAAAACTAATAAGAAGCTACCATTTATTTTTTTACAAAAAAAGTAAAAAAATTGGCTTCTCCAAAATAATGTTTACACATTAAAATATTTTTTTGATTATAAGGGTTAGTAAGTAAATAATATTTTTTTTTTAATAATAAGGTAGATTTATTTAGTTGTTTAATGGAAATATTGTTATTGTTGTGTTTTATTTTATTGTATGTTGTATATTAGAGTACAAATGTCCGTAGTATAAGTGTTTTGTGTTGTTTACTAGAGTATAAGTAGTAAAAACCTAAGTTAGGTTTTATACCGACGTGTACATTAGGTTCACATTGTAAATATTCGTATGCCGCTTGTAGCGGCGGATGTGTCGAACTTATCCATATGTACCAACCATCTTTGTACAGACGCCAGCACATCAAGCTACTACAATCTGTCAAATTTCTTTAATAGATTTTCAACTTTATCGCTAAAGCATGAAGGTTCAAGGTAGATTGGGAAATTTTGACAGTTTCGGGTAGCTTGACTTGCTGGCGTCTGTACCTACCATATCCGACGAATAAATGTCTTTATCTTTACTAGGCTATCGATTTTGAACATCAATGTTATGAAACAGTGTCATTATTAAAGTTGTCAAATGCTTGTTTTCAAGAACACAGAATATAATATCAGAAAGAAAGAAAATACATTTCTTTAGCACAGAGTAAAAGACACACAATACACTAAATACATACATCAGATAAAAAAATAAATAAAGATCAAATAAAAAGTGTAAAGTCCGATGTAAGAAATTAGCCGGAAAATGTGCCCCACGGCTGCACCAAAAAGGCCTAGTTCAGCAAAAATGCCAAACAACTAGTGCCTGACGCTGGTTTTCAACTGGACCTGATGTGTGAGGTGATGGATGTAAATCAGTTTTATACTGCAATGTGACGTGTGTATACATAATTAAAAATAAATAAAATTTGTGTCAAAAAAAACAGTAACGAATATGTATAAATAGTGGGATATTGAGTAACATTGCAAAAAAAAAAAACTATTACCTATATGATATACCGCGATATGACACGTCATCTCGATGCCATTTGTCAAAAGGCCAGTTTATACTTTGTCTTACGTTGTCTCCCCACACACTGTACCCCCGTGAGTGCTCTCCAATAGAACAGTATTAGTTTATAGTACTATGTAGTAAGTAGCACTCTTATAAAATTCCTTTCCGATTCTTTTCTAAGGAAGTTCTGTATCTTTGGATTATTTCATGATGACCCAAAATTAAATTGAGTCATCACGTAAGTTGTGAGTATGCACCCGCCGCTTACCAAATCGCACTGGGCCCGCGTTCTGGATTATGGCCCACTGACTCACAGAGAGACAGCCTGCGCCTCAGCAGTAGGAACTTTACGGGCTGATTAAGCTAATCACTAACTGTTACTTTTTCATTCCAACACTCGTTCCGTCTCTGCAAGAAAATAAAAACAAAGGAAGATTGTTTATTCTGCACAAATAAGACCCCTCTTCGCCCAACAAGTGGAACGATTACAGGCCGTAATAGTAATCTACGGAGCTCCCACAAAGTCATAACTATGGGTTAGAATGTCTCGTTGCTAGCAGTACCTACAGTCTGGCTATGAGCTGAAACTGGACACTGCATAACAGAACGATAATTTTCCGTTTTCAATATTCTTGGTACTGAAGTCAATACCTACCTAGTCAGTATCTACATATTCCAAAACATCAAAACACTCACATACGGGTAAGGTGCAGATGTAAATTAATAATTCCTTGTCACGTATGTATACTATATCAAAAGCTTTCTGGCAATTCATAATACAGGTTAATCCAACATACTTTGGATGTCATCCAACTACATTGCTACCTACTCTAGATTTTATGAGAATCGTGGAGAGAAATAATTGGGAATAGGTACATTATAATTTTGTGAAATATTTTGGTATGGCAACAATGGAATTCGCCTTCTTCTACGTCATTCATATTTTACCGGGAATTCCCTTTGTTTGGTGTGGAAGATCCTGTTTATTGTTTCACTTACTGTATGTTTCAAAGAAAAGGGCGGAAGGACTTTTGTTTTAATAAATTATTGTCACGAAATACAATGACAATTAAATCAATTTCCCAGAAAATTTAAACTTTTCCGAGACTGTTAATTGAATATGTTTAAACAGTTATACACTCCCTGTTACATGGGACTTGTACATAACTGGCGAAATGTTGGTGTACAGTGTTGTAAAGTTATATTAGAAACAGTTCGTCGATTTGAGACGGGATAGGCAGAGGTATATACCCTGTAGGTATACCTCTGCCTATCCTGTTGGGAAATGCAGGCGTGATGTTACGTTATCTTAATTATACACGTCTCAAACCGACGAACTGTTTCTAATATAACTTTATGGAATGCAATAAAGTATTGAGTACCTATGTATGTAATTTAGTCTTAGATTAGTTTGACACTTTACACAGCGAGGCCACAGTGAGCTGAAGCCCTCCCACGAACGCTCGACGTAAACCTAACGTATATTTGAAAGTTTCTTAAATCTAAAATACAACTTTGTCAAGTACCTAAACTCTTAAAACTAAGTGAATAATATTGTGTGAAACCTTACGTAACGTTCGAATTTACGTTACGTTTACTTCACGGATTCGTGCATGGTCTACAGAATTGACTTTCACACGTTACGTGGTAAGTTGGCTGTCATAAAGTTTTAGTCTATGTAAACTAGTCGATAAATCCTAAAACATACACGAATTTACTTAGTAAATAAACTAACTTCTAATAACAGGTACGAAGATTAATAAATTAAGTTTTAAAGCTTCCTCTCTCCTATTACTTTGCTGTGTCTGACAGCGTCTCTAATGTTCTCAATATATTTTAAGTTACCACCTAAGTACAGATTGCGGTGTGGCGGCATCTACATCGATCGCCATATGCGAATTACACATCATAGTGACGTCACGAAAAATCCTGCATCGCGCAAGCAGATTTTACCATGCAACTAGCATAATTGATACAACATCCCGAAATCAATCGTCGGGCCTTTGTCCACCAGACACAACACCCATCTGGTCGGAGGATCCTCCCATGTCTATGGAAGATGAGTGAATTTTACACCCTGCTAATACCTCTATAGTGGAATGTCACAAAGGATTATTGAGTATACTCTTTTAAAACTCTCACCAAAGTTAACAATGCAGATTCAGATTAACCTTCTTTTGAAAAACTCGTATTCGGAAAAATAGGCCATTTCATTCGACCGCAATTCCTACTAATGAAAGTCATAAAACAGCGAATCAGTTGTTTTTCCCGACTGTAAGAGGCAATGGAGAGGTTACTATTGTTCGTTGAGGATCAGTTGACAAACTGCAACTGTTGCACTGTATTTCACAGTCGATGATACCTGGGATTTAATCATAGAAGATAATGCTTTGGTGGTTAAAAGAATAGGTAGGAATAGCGAGGCTTGGCATGTCTAAGGGGAACCCAAAGAAGATACTGTACAGTTCTATATGTAAACAGTCATATAATTACGTCAAAATTTATTTATTTACGCAGAACCGATGACCGTTGGCGTAGACGTGTTTTTGAGTGTATTTTTAATGGTAGAAGAAGATTTTGTAGACAATGGTTCTTATCTTCAAAGTGCTATGGCATTGAGTGCGTCTCCTGTAAGGAAATGCTACTAGCATTTTCTGGAAAAGCACCTTCAATGCTACCATATTTTTGTGGGTATCGAGGAAAATAAGAGATTAAGTTAACACAAAGGATATTTTTATATAATATATCATATAATATGCCAAAACACATGCCAAGAGTGGTGATTATAATAATAGGAAGTCACAGTTTACAAACCAGTACAATATTTTTATCTCGTGAAGCGACGCGCGCTTTACTTGTGTTAACCAAGCGTTCTTCTAACTGTCTTCTCTTACTCTGACCTTCTCATACGTCTGACTTTGTTCATTCTTCTTTTCACATTCAGTCCATTCTTCTTTGGAATGCGCTTCCTCTTGATATCAGGACGGCCACCAGTCGGTATGCATTTAAGCGGAAATTGCAGAGTTATTTTCAAAACAAATAGCGTAGTCATCGCAAGACCTCTCTCCCTTGATTTTGTATATATATTTATATATATTATAAGTATGTATTATAGTAATAGTATGTATGTGTATCTAACCTATTAATGTATCTAGTTTTAAGAGTTTTTTTTTATCATTGTCCCTCTCAACCAAAGCACCTGCCATCTAATCTCTTCACCACCCTCGGTTGACTGGTAGAGATTGCCTAAGGCATTAAGTCCGCCTTTGTACCTTTTTGTGCGAAAAGTTTTAATAAATTAATAAATAAACCAAGTGTACAACCCGCTGTGAATAGGTGCGTCAAGATGAGTAGCGCCAGCACATAACACATACACATAATTTCGACTTTGCTATTGTCTCAGACGGTACCAAGAACTCCTGCTCTACCCACACATTTACAGCGTGTTTATACACTTAGTAAACACAAGAAAAGCGCACGTCGCTTCGTTAGACAAAAATACTATACCTACATAAAAAAACTCATGTCTAGCAACGGACGGTTACAATCTAAACTAATGATGATAGAAAAAGCTCAGAAAGAAATTGTTATTCCTTTAAAGTGTTTAATAACTTTGCTCACCAAGCGAACTTAGGTCCTGAACTAGGAAAACACAAGCATTTACAAAATAACAACAATAACGGAGCTAGACGGGGTAAAAGAAGCGTTCAAACTCCCACTTAAACAATCTAAACAGACCACAAGAACTAGCAACTAGTAACTTGCTTAAGCTATTAGTCGCTTCGAGGAAAATGAAATACGCGTTGCTGTAATAGCCCCACAGCTAGGTATAAAACTGGTAAGCTAGAGACCGTAAATTCAAACCCCACCTGACGTAATATTGACTTGAATCTACCCCTTTTGTAAACAAGTGGTTTTACTCGAATTCTAGAGGAACTTTCTTTTATAATCGTATAAAAGTATCTAACGTGCTAATCCAAAATTTGGTTTGTCTGTATGTCAATTTTCATCTAAATCCGTTCTGTTATTATACATGATCGAGTTACACACAAAAATCTCCAAATCATTTTATTCTCCATCTACCTATCCTTTTCCCAACTATGTTGGGATCGGCTATCAGTTTACGGGATACAGCTGACTACCAGTATTTTACATGGAGCGACTGCCTATCTGACTTCCACAACCCAGTTACTGGGTAATACGATACCCTTCGGTAAGACTGGTTGTCAGACTTTTGGGCTCCTGACTACCCATAACGACTGTCAAAGATCTACGAACGACGGCCGGGACCTAGGTTTAACATACTTTCAGAGGCACGGAGGGATCTCGATTTGTAAAGGATGGTCACCCATCCATGAACCGACCGCGACAAGCGTAGCTTAACCTTCAATCGACCCGTGTCGCTGTTACTTATTAGTGTTAATTAAGCCACGAGCCTGTCTCCCCAAATAATTTTATACAATTACTGGGATCTATTTTTGAGAATGAACTGGTACTCTAGAAATAAATATTACGGTACTAGTAGTCTTAAAAAGTACAGCACAATTTGTACGAAAAATCCTTGTTTCCAAAACATATCCAATATTAAAACAGAGCTCCATTACAATCTTATTACCTACATAATATGAAAACATAGGGCGAGTCCACAGTTTTTTGTTATCTCGGCTCACCTCGTCTTTATGCCGTGCCGAATACCAAAAAGGTTTTTAGTTGGCAGGTGTGCGTGTCCTCCACATTGTCCGGTTGAGCTCGGCTGCCCGGTATACCTACCGCTGAATGTCATTTTCTTGTTTTTGAACCTTGTGGACTGGGGTGCAAGTTGTGAGAGGCGAGAAAGGCCCATTTGTAGTGCATTCAATACACAAAGAAATGTCGCTCAAATGCACACTAAGACCCACTTGTATGTACTAGAAATCACTAAAGACAATTGAGGCTCATCGCATTTAAGACGGCTGTGCTGCTGGGGAGTTTGTATATATACATTATGGTACGCAATAAAGAATTGAGAATTGAATTGAATTGTTGCGCCACTTCTTCTTCCCAGCGATAGCACTAGGAAGTGGTGAAGGGCGGGCATTTTTGGGGGACTGTCTTTTGTAATTTTGACGTTCGAATAGTGCTGATTCTCACCCTAATTTGAGCAAATGACTTTTGATTTTGATTTTTTGATTTTAAGTCATCGTTCGGTCTGTCATCTTCAAACGATTGATGGAAACGGAACGACTTTTTAAATTCGTTCAGCCCTAAATGCATCTAGTGATTTGTGGTGAAAGTCGAACTTAGAAGCCGTTTTTGAACATTGTTTTCGGTTAAAGACGTAAAATTGGCAAAAGACATGTATGACCATAAAGGCTTGCGAATAAGTCAAATAATTAGAGCAGTCAGTTCAGTCAACAAGTTTTTGAGTTTCGGGTAGAGAGTTTGCTCGCTTACATCATTTAGGCGGGTATCACATCTCTGCCGCGAAACCGCAGTAGTTCCGCCATGACTGTCTGTTGTACGACACGCGTAACGAAAGCACGTACGCACAGATTTGATTATGGTTCTATCCTCTTTCCCGCGTGATTTCGCTGGAAACCAGTTACACCTCAGCGTTCAGCCCACTATTAAGTTGCGTTACAGCGTCTGTTTCGCGTGTATCTATCGTATCAACAAGTTTCTACTCAACACTCAATATTTTATTGCATTCTAATTAGGGACCCTGTCGGGCTCAGCAAAGTTAGTTTTTAATAGGTGAGAGGATGAAGGCGCCTTTGGTTAAGAAAAAAATTAATAAATATTAAATTAAAATAGTATCATTTGCTTATATGGTATTTATTTTTTTATATTTATGGTATTTATATTTTATAGTATAATTTGCTTTTTTGGTGGTTTGTTTTTTGCTTGGTGGCTTGGTTTGTTTTTTGGTTTTGTTTTTTATTTTATAAAGCGAAACTGGAATTTTCTGTAAAATGGATGTTGATTTTACGGAAAAACTAAGCTAATCTGAGGTCTGAAGTATACCAATACTGTATATTCTAAGTCGAAAGCGACAACATTTGCTCCGATTTTTGCAACTTAACTGACTCTCATGATGTTCTGCTACTACAATCGCGACATACATAATATAGTAATGTTTCTTAGCAGAATTCGTTAAGCGGTGTCCCATCATTATTTTCGCGGCGGTGCCGGTGGTGTGCTAAAGCCCTGAATCCGGTGTCCTACGCCACTACCTTATTTTTAGCTTAGTGCTAAAAATAAAGTAGGATGCAGAAAACCTGGTGATTAAAAAAAAAATCTCTTTTTGCCAACCTAATATTTACCTACTCGCTTGCGTTTATACCTTAACCCCTCACGTCCTGGTTCTCATGTTAAGGGATTTTGTCCGCTTACAACGTAACACTGTTTCATACAAGGCTTTAAGCAGATAAACACAGGGATTGGCCGGGTTCCGCTGGAAATGTTATTTTTTGACTGGCTTGTTTTTTTTTTGCCAAGCTCCTGACCAGTGATAATATTTCCATCAACCGAAAATCTTTGTACAACCAGCTTATAAACCTGTTTCATTCGTGTTTTCTCTGTGTCACAAAGGAATTTTTCGGTGATTTTCGATTACGAAATTAGGGCTTCCAAGTTCGTGAGCAAAATAGGTATTCGTTAATAGAATATGAAGTAGGTTGGTGTTTATGTACATTGTTATATTAGCACGTGCCTTAATACATGTGTCACAAACAATGTCGGAATATTATTAATATTACATTACATTATATACATTAAGATCCACGTTATATTATCGCATATGGCAACAGATGTATGAATAATTTACACATTCTTTTGTAACAACACACCTGAGTGGCAATTCTCGTAATTTTAAGAACGTTCACTGCCTGATCTCAGTCTCAATCTGTCAAAAATACGTCTAATTTCCCTACATTTTGACAAGTTTTTGACATTTGTTTGTCGCCGAGATGAGACTGCGACTAGATTTGAACGATTTAAATTAAGAGAATTGGCCTTCTGTTTGTATATGTATAAACATCAATATAATAAATATTTTCTATTCTATTCCATTCTAATTGCAGTTTTAGTCACAGTATAATATTTTTTTCTGCGGCCTTCACAAGGTTTTGTGGGAGGCCTTCCAATGCAATGTCTTCCAACGGTCGCCATTCCAGAAACTTTCGGTCCCATCGGCCATCTGTTCTGCGAGCAATGTGCCCTGCCCACTGCCATTTAAGTTGATGGTACTTGGGGAGGCCTATGTCCAGCAGTGGACGTCTTTCCACTGAAATGATAATGATGATAATTTATTATATTGTGGTTTAGTCTAGTGGCCTATAATAAATCAGGGTGCAACAAAAGAGCTTCCATGAATGCCGAAACTTTTTAGCATCCAAAGTTACGCCCACGAATACTGTGCTGTCTTCATGATTCAATTCTTCGCCCCTTATCAACACATTATTATTATTTATTTACATCGAACACAAAAGATTCATATAGTAGTTAGTAACACTTATAAACTATGTTAGTAACATTAGTTTTCACCTGCGTGAGGTAGCGTAAACTTAATGCATTTGGTTTTTTCTAGTTTAAAAGTAAATTATTAACATTGAACTTTATTATATTGTGGTTTATATTGTGGCCCATAAATCAGGGTGCAACAAAAGAGCTTCCATGAATGCCGAGATTTTCGTAAGTCTTGCACACCCTGATTAGTCCCACTTCCGATTTTGCTGGGGGTCAGTCGCCTCGAGGGAAGTCAGTACTTGAAAAGCTGGTCTTGAAAATCGGCAATCATTCAGATGTACCTCACCCATAAGGGCGGTAAACTAGCCGCGTGACGACTCCCTTCCTCCGTAGGCGCGGGCCTGCGGGCGGAGAGCAATGGGTAGCTCACCATCCGATCAGGACCAGGCCCGTGCCGGACGGTGCGTAAGTGTTCCACGCGCGCCTCAAAGAGTTGTCAGCATAATTAGAGGGGCCCCTTTGGCCGAAGCCTGCCGGGTCAGCGGGATTTTCCGAAAGGGTTACCGCTACCCCGGAACATAAAGGGCAAAGGAAGGAACATGGGTGGGTTTTAGTCAGTAAGAGTCTGACACTCCCTTCCGCTCCACTCAGAGCGGGAGGGGTTATTTGATGATTTCCCATCCGGAAAAAAAGGGCGGTAAACTGGAAACGTGAACAATTAATGCATATAATGTCAGTTAGTTTATCTTTTAATTACAAAGAAACCTTTTGTCAAGTATTGACACGATTGAGAACGAACGAAGACGTCACTATTCTTTGAGCGACATGAATCAAATTATAAAATTAAACCATTAAAATTATGTAATTATTTGATTAACTGCTGCCCAAAAGATTCAACCCACAAGCCCTAATGATTTCATTCTTTTTCAGGAGTAGTAACATCACCGGTAGCAGCGACCGTGACACGGGTACCAGCCATCGTCGGCGGTGAAGCAGACATGCCGTGTGACATCAGACCCCCCATGCACAACGACAGTCTTCTCCTCGTCGTGTGGTATCGAGATGACAATCCTGTTTACAGGTAAGTGGGGTAGTACCTTTTTCCACAGACAGACTTACGCTTATTTGTCACCGGGACAGGTTGAAACCACAGACCGCTTAGTGCTCCGATCCTTACAAACTCTTTTTCCTTCGTTTACGTTCGGTGAGATCGTTGGTTTAACAAATGATGCTGTTACTTATGCTGACCTTATCTATAGAATATAATACTCTTTGTTATTTACACCATACTTACAAATTACAGATATGAATATAAAAACTTTACATAGGGTGACACAATGATCGGTCTTATTAGGGTAAAGATAAGGATAAAGCGATCTTTTATTTATTTTTTGCATTTTGCAGGTCTGTGTGTTTGTATGTTGAACAAAATATGATTCGCGAGCGTAACAACGTACTTACAGAATTTATAATCATTAAAATTATCAATATAACCAATACAACATACATCAACATAATCCTATTGCGTGATATTTCATGAAAACTCAATCAATATGTTGATGTTGACCTGTAAATTGCAAGAAACGTGAGAAAACTTGAAATTCATAGCCTACCTTAACTCATCCCTCTTAGAAAACAACCTTTGTTATCTAATCTCATTTCAGTTTGAAACGATACTTTCATTTAAACAACAAACAAGATTTGTCATGAAACTGGGAATAAGTGATACAACTAACAAGTGAACCAGTTAAGCGGCAACCTTTGTTCATTTAAAATATTCTAGTTCTACTCGAAAAGGTAGGGACAATGAACATTGCTTTATTTAAATCACAATTATTTTAAAATCCTACCAAAGTTCCGCAATTAATAGTTTAATAAAAAGTTTATTCCCGACAATAGAGAGCGGTTTGCTTTGTCATCGGATATTCAATTGTTTTCCGATTTCATCCGAGCATAGAGTGTTAATTACAATTATTGTTTTCCGTTCTAAAAACATAGAGCGCTAATTACCAATGTGACATTTTCCGTCCAAAGTAGATATTAATTAACAGAGCCCCTAGCGCACGCGCGGTGTAAACGCAGCGTAAATACAAACGATTTTGAGTCGAAAGTACAACTACCCTGTAGGACTTTGGCATGAATTAAATGGATAGAACAGTGGTAGCCCAGGTGGTAGAGACCTCGACTTACCAGTTGTAGGTCGTGGGTCCGAACTCGGGTAGGCGCTTTACGTTGTGTAATTTATTTCATCACCATTGCTCTCAAAAAGGGGAAGGAAAACAGCTTGAGGAAACCGGCATATCATAGAACTAAATTAGAAGACATGTGACATCTACCAACCCGCACTGGGCCCGCGTGATGGCTTTCACAGAGAGGAGGCCTATTTTCTAGTATTTAGGCTGACTTTTGCACTTTTACGACAAGCACGATTAATATCACCCACAGATGTGAATACAGTCTTAAAACTAATAGTCGAGTTATTTAAAACATCGTAGGTCGCTAAAAATTACACTGCTCTGATTTTTTGGGACATTGTTAGGATAGATACCGATAGTGTAAAACCAAGCAGCTTCGCAGCTATGCAGCTTCGATAGACCTGTCCTACCTGCGCGGAGCTCGAAAATCCTCGAAATTTTCGGAATTGTCTACAGTGACACTATAAGTAAATATTATGTGTGAAATGAGTTGAAGAATTGACGGCGGTGCGAAGATCCAAGTCGTTCGCTAGAAAATGGAGATGGAGATGATGGAGCTCAAAACCTCTATGAATACCTGCAACTCGCGCATCAATGGCTTAGAGGCCAGGGTTGATGCCTTGGAGCGGCGGGCTGCTTGGGGTCCGGCGAATACCAGCACAGTGGACAATATAGTAGAGAAATTAAGGCGCGAGTTCAACGACAGGGATCAGGATCTCTTGGCGAATGATCTTTAGATGAGATATACTCAACGCCACGAATTATAACCCGATTCAGTTCATCACAGTCTAAACCTAAGGATCAACCTTGAGGAACGCGACATGGTCAGCGCAGAACGAGTCGGCGGGAGGCAGCTCAAAGTAAATATTATATGCGTAACGAGTCATCTGCCTAGCCTTTTCCCAACTATATTGGGGTCGGCTTCCAGTCTAACCGGATGCAGTTGAGTACCAGTATTTTACATGGAGCGACTGCCTATCTGACCCCCACAACCCAGTTACTGGGTAATACGAAACCCCTTGGTAAGAATGGCTGTCAGACTCGGGCTTCTGACGACCCATAACGACTGTCAAAGATTCAAGAATAACAGCCGGGACCAACGGCTTACCGTGCTTTCCGAGGCACGGAGGGTCTTGGTATGTAACGATGTTCACCCATCCATGGACCAACCGCGGCAAGCGTAGCTTAACCTGATCGATCGAACTGCGCGGCGGTTACTTAGTGCGTATGTGCGTAACGAGTTTTCGAAGTTACGTTACGATTACTCCGCAAGTTCATGCTAGGTCCAGTGTTTGACATTTTTTGCTTATAGCTAGGTAAGTATCACTTACTAATTGGCTCGTTTGCAATTTTCTGCGAAGAATGCTTCAAGGTAATAAATTGATTCTTAAAAGGCTGCCTTTAGGGCCTGCGGGCGGAGAGCAATGGGTAGCTCACCGCCCGATCAGGACCAGGCCCGTGCCGGACGGCGCGTAAGTGTTCCACGCGCGCCCCAAAGAGTTGTCAGCATGATTCGAGGGGCCCCTTAGGGCCGAAGCCTGCCGGGTCAGCGGGATTGTCCGAAAGGGTTACCGCTACCCCGGAACATAAAGGGCAAAGGAAGGAACATGGGTGGGTTTTAGGCAGTAAGAGTCTGACACTCCCTTCCGCTCCACCCAGAGCTGGAGGGGTCATTTGATGATTTCCCATCTGAAAAAAAAAAGGGCTGCCTTTAAGTAGCAATAACGTTGTCGATGGTACAGTCACAATTCTACACGTTAATATTGCGGACTTGTAAAAATAGATTGGACGTTTCTGTTTATTGAGTGTAACAGGAAATATAAATTAGAATCAACGATTTTTTCTAGTAGTTTCTATTATTATAGCCATTTGGTTTCGTATCTGACTGATTTGAAATTGACACAGTAACTTTACCCAATGATCGTGAGGAAGCCGGCATATCTTAGAAGCAAAAATTGTCAAAGATCACCATCATTTCAGTCGAAAGACGTTCACTGCTAGACATAGGCCTCTCCCAAGCACCTCCACTTCGACCGGTTCTGTGCTTCTAGCATCCAACGGGTTCCTACGGCCTGTAGCGAAGGCGTGTGTGTTATAATAATATTTACGAATCCACACTTGGCCTGTGCGTTGCATACTATTCCTGCTCACACTCCTCGGATAGAGATGATGCCTGTGGCCCAGCAGTGGGAACATTATTGACTAATTTTGCACAGTCTTATCGCATAATCTTCAGAATCTCTTTTTATAGGTATTCATTCTAAAATACTGTGTCATTATTTATGTGGCTTGTAGAAGTAAAACGAGATTGATGCTCAAGATGCCATCAATTCACAGGTTTATGGCCGTAAAATAGTACCCAAGAGTAAAACTATTCGAATCCAGTAAAACACAATGGCTCTTGAAACCATTACCAAAAACACCTCGCTCCAGTCGTTTAGGAGACAAATGCTAAAAGTTATTTACTAAACACATTACACACCCATTCCGTAGAGGCTAATAATGATATTAGCTAGCTACCGAGGGAGTAATTAAAACATTTATCTAGTACGTAAAACGAAGTTTCTCAACGTCGAAGTTTCAAGTTTTGGAATCTGATACGGGAACACGGTTGACTCTTTTGCTAATCAATGAAGTACCTAATTTTGGATTTTACCGTATTGCTGCAGGAGGAAGGTAAAGTGTATCAGGTTTATTTGTGTATTTAAGTTACGAAGAATATCTTACTTGAATACTAAAGCATAGGAGTATGGTCTCTAAATGTAATCTAATTGCTGAAACCAATTAAGAATCAGCATTGCCATACAACGTAGCATTGCTGCCAGCTTTTTGGACATTTTTCCTATTGACAGCGAGGCAGACGAATTTTTTGATGCCCTTTGATTACTTCCCCTCCTTTTTATACACTTGTACCTTTTATTGTTTTAAGACTGTTAGCTTTATAAATTATGTAAATATAATTAAATAAAAACATTTATTAATATGATCATGTAGAGTGTGCCCTGGGTTTTAGATCCATTGAGAGCGGCACATGTTCTTGTGATTGAAAATCGGACTCTAAAGCTCATAGTGTAAAAGAAGCCATCTACTTTCATAGGGTGTTAGTCTTAAAGCCACTTTACTTACTTATGTAGACTCACGAGCAAGCATTAGTCGTTAAATTCAACCTTCTTAGGACACTATTAACAGTAGGTACCAATGACATAAAAACTTTTATGTATTTAAGAAGTAATCCATCTCCAGACTTATATAACATAACATAACACCACGCCTGTATTCCCAGAAGGGATAAGCAGAGGTGTATATATAGTACACCCACATTTCGGCAGTTATCTTTAAGTCCAATATAATAGGAGGTGAGCCTAATGCTATCACGGCTCAGCGGGATTGTCCGAAAGGGTTACCGCTACCCCGGAACATACAGGGCAAAGGAAGGAACATGGGTGGGTTTTAGTCAGTAGGAGTCTGACATTTCCTTCCGCTCCATCCAGAGCGGGAGGAATCATTTGATGATTGACGGAAAAAAAAAATGCTATCGCGGCAACGGGGCACAACTATACAACATGCTGTTTTGCATTCTCGTCAAATTTCAGGAAGCTGTTATGAAAGACATAAATAATCAAATAAAATTACGATCCCTGGTTAATAATGAATACATACTTGTTTTTTTAGTTATTTAAGTTTGACAGTAGCACCGATTCCCTTGTTCACAAACTAAACTAAATTTAAGTTCAGTGCAGTTTCTTCAAATTAGTCAGCGACTGATGTAAATTGACGTATTTTTAGTAGCCATGTTTAAAACACGTCTAATTTGTGTATGGAGTATCTTAATTTGACAGAACTAAACTAATATTTATCTTCTGTCCTTTTCTTAATGATATAGAAAAAAAAAGGAAAGAACTTAAATTTAGTTTAGCTTGTGAGCAAGGGAATCGACGCCAGTATTTCAGAATACACCACTTTCAAAGAACAGAATCTCGTTATGGTATCGTATAAGCGGCCGCGTTTTTATGTGTGTGTAAAAGGGCAGTTACAGTGCGGTCTCACACAGGCCGCGTTTTAAAATGCGTGTCCTACACATGCCGATTTCCGAAAATTAGAAAAAATAACCTACTTATTTTATTATTGATTTCTTATTCTTATTATTATTGATTCGAGAATCAGCAGCATAGTTACCTCCTAGAATTTTACGGGGATACAAAACGACACCTTGTATAGTATAATATAAAATATTATCTAAACATAAATGCGAAAGTAGTTAACTCTATCAATCTGTCTGTTACTTTTTCATGTCTTAACAGCTGAACGTCATCATCATTCTACTGCCCTTACCCCAATTTATATGGGGTCAGCTGAACGTATTTGGATGAAATTTGGTACACAGATAGACCATGACGTAGATCGCGGGAAACTATTTATCCCTGTAGTGCCTCACCGTTTTCCTAAACGGTGAGGCACTACAGGGATAAATAGTTTTCAATTGTCCTCAATTGCCAACCTCACGCGGGTGAAGCCTCGCGCAAAAGCTAGTTTGAAATAAAAGTCATAGGTGCTTACCAGGTCATGAATCTATATTCTCGTAGCGTCTGGCCTGTTAATCACCAGGCCATCTCAATATCATGTACCTAAATGTGTGTTTATACTGTCGTATCGATCCTGCTTGTTTGTATTCACCCTAGAAAAAATACCCTCTACATTATGAACTCAATAAATCTAGAACATTTTTCCCAGCATAAATGACACTGATATATTGCACCAGTCAACTTTACATGCTGTGAATGCAACAAATCCTCATTTAGTCGAAGATTTATAGTGTCAAATACCACGGGAGCTATGTGGTTGGCATTTTAATAACATACCATGAATAATATTATACGTAAATCACTTATATTGAGCGTAACAACATTGTTTATTTAAGTAGATTGTTTTATATTACGTCATATACATACGTCTTGGCCTGAAAAAAATGTTTTGACGTTATTATAACCAACCCCTTTTTCAGAATTTATTATAGAAAAGCCCGACTTCACATATGTCGACCATTTTCGCGTAGTATGCGCAATGTTAAAGAGGTATGAGCAAAAGAGTGTAACCTTCACTCATCCTCCTTAGAAAAGGAAGGATCCGACAAGATGGGTGTTGTGTCTGGTAGGCTACTGTCCGACGATTAATGTCGGGACGTTGTAAATATGCCAGTCGCGCGGTAAACTTTGCTTGCGAGATGCAGGATTTTGCGTGACGTCAGCGTTATGTGTGGTTCGCATGTAGCGTTGTAGATGTTGCCACAGTGTAATATTTTGGTCACAGCAACCATCGTAATGGAACACAGAACCGGAAAGTATGGCAGAACAAAGCCTATAGCCAGCACTGGGTGACTGTGGGCTGAAATGATGATGACAATGAACCATAGTAATTACTGTCGACAAATACTTTAACTTTTTTTAACAGAAGAAATGTAAAAATAAACACTTATCCGAATTACTGTATTAAACAATGTAAATGTTTTATGGAAATCTGACTTAATCTTGTCGCTTAATTTATTGCTTCGTCCACACTAAGATATTGCAAGGAAAGTCTTTGGATTTCTTCTTGTAGACTGTTGCCAAAAAATAGCAAGGTCTGGTAAAGATATCCAATCTCTACTCGAGGTAATTCATTTCTTTTTTTCCATTTTTAAAAAACGTTGCCCCACACTAGGAATTACTCCTGTATCGTAGGTGCATTTACAAACATTTAAACTCACATACACAAACAGCCAGACCCGGAACAACTACCTGTAGGCAATACAAATATTTGTTCCGTGCGGGAATCAAACCCGCGAGACGCAGCGCAGCAGTCGATCGCTCAGCCACTGCGCCAACCGTGTCGTCAAATTCATATTATTATTCGACTCATTTATAATAATAAATACCAATTGTTGTCATTCATTTAATTATCACAACTTCATACTGTACAGGTAATTACATTTTTATTATCTCATACAATAAATTCTGAGGTATTTTTCCTTATAACCTAATAACTTCTGTATAAATATTTTTTGTGCACAAAATATTATGATAATTATGATTTTCATATACAAGGTGGCACGGGATATCGACGCGCAAACTGCGTAATCATGAATTCAGCACCTCATTCTAGATTCCTTAGCGTAAAAATGATCAAAAAAGAAATCTGCTGTTTCATAGAAAAGTGTACAGACGCCAGCAGGTCAAGCTACCCAAAACTGTCAAATTTTCCCAATCAACCTTGAACCTGAATGCTTTAGAGATAAAGTTGAAAATCTATTAAAGAAATTTGACAGATTGTAGTAACTTGATGTCTGTACCTACGCGGTCAAAATGTGTGGAACAGATTTATTTCATGATCGACCGATTCAACGCAGGTTGTTCAGAATCATGTACTGAATCCATGGTAACAGTCCATTCCAAGGTTGCCTGGAAGCGATCGCAGAAAGCGATAAGAATGCCCATTGAATACTTTTAGTGTTCGATCTATTTTTTGTAATGTATTTTTGTGGTGTACAACAATGTCTGGGTAATACGATACTCCTTGGTAAAGCTGGTTGCCAGACTTTCGGGCTTCTGACGACCAGTAACGACTGTCAACTGGGCTATCACTGCTCATAATGCTATAATTGGATTAATTATTGGATAAATAAATGCTTTATATTTGAATCATCAAACTCTAGAGAATGAACATAGGAAGCAAATAATGTGAACATTAAACTCGTTCCGCGCTTACAAGATCAATACCTGCAATGGAACGTAACAGTCAAACAAAAGTGAAGTACAATTAGCTACTGCACAGAACGAACGGCCAACTTTCCAGCTACGGCCAATTTCAGAGAACGAATTTTGTAAGTCACCGACAGAAGTACAAAAGTTCCCGAACAGTTCAGTCGCAAGCGATTCTGTAATTAAAAATTCTAATTAATCCTCCGCGTTTTCGGATGAACGATTACTGCAGGTGGTGAGGTGTTTCGGTATAATCGTTTGGTACATTTAAATGCAAATAGATGCAGGTTTTGAATCTATTGAAGCTTAGTTTTTGGACCGTAAAGAAAATCTAGGTGAATGAGTTCGAACTGCATTATTACTAGGTACCTCTAAAGATTCGTCGAATTAAATCGTAATGGGTGCCTCAAGAGTGATTGACTGCCGGAATTAATAAGAGTACGAGCACTTAAAACACTCAAAAGATTGATCGAGTATCGAGAGTACGACGTTTCTTTAAAATTGTAAAAGTTGAAAGTAACAAAATAAAATCAGGGAAATTAATTGTTTAGCAAATTGACACCAAATTAATGTTCCCACTGCTGGGACACAAGCTTCCTCTCTGTGAGGGGGGTAGGCCATAATCCACCACTCGGGCCCAGTGCGGGATGGTAGATGTCAGATGGCTTCGGATTTTTTGATTCTAGGACATGCCGGGGTACTCACGATGCATCCTTCGCCATTTTAAGACCAGTGGTGATGAAATAATTTACACAAAGTAAAGCGCCTGTCTGGGTTGAAACTTACGATCTAAAACTCGTAAGTCGCGGCCGTTTTATAGGTCACCATTGCTCTATGATATAGCTATAATACGGTAAATTGACGTAAGGCGTAATTTTATTTTTTTAATAAATTTCTCTGAATTTACTTTTAACCGTCTTCGTAGCGAAAATAATTTAATCCCTAAAGTTATTATTGTGAACAAACGCTTATTATCAGACCAACACCAAAGATGTCTCTGACATTAAATTAACTAGACAAAAACCTATGAATACAAATCAAGCAGATAGCAGACAAAAAGCGCTGTACCTACCTCACATCTGACCCTGAACACTTGAAATCTCCAACGAAAGCTTTTTAGGTCTTAAGTGAAGGATAAGTGGGAATTTACCCAAATTCTAGCGAGACAGGGATGAAAAAATAAAGTGGCTTTTATATACCCGCTGTAGCGCTACTCCCTTAGAACTTGACCTTGAAAATATACCCTTAGCTCCGGTTACTCTGAAAGGGTGATGTATGCCGAAGTCATAAATCGCCGATGACTTTGTAGGTGATAATTTTTCAAAAAGCTAGGAGCCTCTATAAGCCTGAAAGGCGTTAAAGTAGCTGCATAAATTAAGGTTTAGTGTTCAATTTTAGGTCTGGTTAAGTAGCCAGTGGCGCCGATTCCCTTGTTCACAAACTAAACTAAATTTAAGTTCAGTGCATCTTTTTCTTTCTATTTCATTAAGAAAAGGACAGAAGATAAATATTAGTTTAGTCCTGTCAAATTAGGATACTCCATAGACAATTTAGACGTGAAAACATGGCTACTAAAATACGTCAATTTACGTCAGGCGCTGACTTGGGATTATCTCACTTCGATGAAATGTTAGTTAGGTCTTCTTACGAACGAATAAATATATATATATATATATATATATAACGTTATTAAATTCTTGTAATAATAATTATTTCTCTTGATTTTGTTTTCAATTATTTTGATGTCGTTGGGTTCTAGCTTAAACCTGATGAGACCACTTTCACAAAGCTATAGTCATAGAATTTTCACAAATAACCAACTACCCTAGATGCCGAAACCCACGAAGGACAAACATTGAACTTTTGAGGCCCTTATGTTACTGGAAAAATTTATAAATCGATGTTTTATAGTAATTTCAAAACATTTAAGTTGAACTTCTAGTAGGTTATGCATTGCTTACCTACCTTAGTGATCAAACCAAAGCCATTGTAGTCAGCCAAAGGTCATTTTGGTATATTATATCATAAGTTCTAATATAATTTACCTACAATAATCTAAATGTATGTAAAGAAAGTAAAATCTCTACTGTATGACTCCGTCGAAGATCAACAACTTAAGAGGGTGCAATTTTGAGTTTCAGGTGTTAAGAAAGTATTTGGAAACTTTCAAATTGCTTTGTGTACCCCTAGACTTACGTATTCAGTGTTACGATATTAAATATTTCATTTCAAAATCAATATTTAAGTGCAACACACGGCGATATTTCATAATTTAACTTACTAATCATGATCATAATTTCAGCCGAAAGACGTCCACTGCTGCACGTAAGCCTTTTTTTTTTCTGGTTGGGAAATCATCATATGACTTCTCCCGCTCTGGGCGGAGCGGGAGGGCGTGTCAGACTTTTACTGACTAAAGCCCACCCGTGTTCTTTCAGTTGCTTATGCCAGGGGCCACGGTATCTCTTTCGAACAACCCGCGGCCCTGGCAGGCATCGGCCCTAGCGGACCCCGTCAGTTGCTGCACGTAGGCCTCACTCATGCATCGCCACTTCTACAGGTTCTGTGCTTCCCGCATCCAGCGGATACCTGTATTTTAGTAATATTGGCAAAAAAATACAGCTAAATATTTGACAGCTATTTGCGAGGTTCCTAACTTGAATGCATTCTCAATCGTTGCTGATATTTAAAGCAAGCTTTAAATATCAGCAACGATTTCCATCACACCTCGTTTCCACAATTCAGTACAATCATCGAGCCTTTTGTTTCCAACGTCAATAAAAGTGCGTGTGAATGATGTGTGGCGTTGTTTTCTGTTTACACTAGTTTAACGCGTACGGCAAACACGACGGGAAACGCGATCGTAAAGTTTTGCTCAGTCACAGATACGATCAAATGGAATGCCTTTGGTCTGGTGTTCAGGCTTTTACTTCATGTTTTTGGTAAGAATAACTCTTAAGGCTTTAACGATCGGGCAATTTTCATATCCCCTCGTCTAGTAGGCAAGCTTATTAAGTTCGGTAACAATAGAAAAAGTAATTGTGTCTTATTAGTGATAGTTGAGCTTTAAAAAGAGTTTTATGCTACAGGACTTCATCTAAGCCGTTGGTCGATGGATGTCATTCGTGGATCTTTGACAGTCGTTACGGGTCTCCAAAAGCCCGAAAGTCTGACCATGAGACTTATCAAGGGCAGTGTTACACAGAGATTTTACTTTTGCGTCATAGCTTGTGGTGGTCCTACTTGTACGTTAAGAGCTGATTTTTCAATCATCTGATAACTTTGATCGAGAAATTATTTTGAAATGTTGACAATTATTTCATACAAAAAACTGTCAAACGTCAATTTTATTCCTCGAATAAAAGTTATCTGGCGATGGAGAAATCAGCCCTAAATTACTTGTGCTCGGCTTGTGCATATACATAGATTTGTATGCTAATTTTACTCGTGATAGGTACTTCTATATGGGTCTACTATGTAAAGCTATGAGGTCTTTACTTCATTATTGGTAAAGATACAAGAGTTGTCATTAGATACGGTCTGTCATGGCGATAACACAAGCTTTGAATATTGAGTAGTTATTAAGCAAATTGGAAACAGCTAGTTACTTTCAAAAACATGAACCCAATACTGACTCAAACATACCAAACCCATTTACAATATTAAGTGTAAAATTGAAAACTATAAAAGTCGACCGTATCGATATCGCAACCAATTACGCGAGTATCATCAATCAATACGCACATAAAACGGTCGTAAAACGCCTGACAATTGCCTTTTATTCTAAACATTATGTCCAAGGCCATCCTTTACTGGTAGGGTCGTTAATAAAGTAATAAACGTATTAATTACTGTACTGAAAAGTCAAACAGGTTTTTTCTAGTCCAGAATGTTTACATTTAAGTTAAAAGGCTAAATATTGGTTGTAGCCGTGCACTTTTTTTTATATTTCTCTGCTTGCGATGAGATAGACAGGTAGAAAGTTGAGGCACCGCTGTTTCGTAACTAATATAATTAGGTATATCTATTCATCTAGATAGAAATAGAAAGAAATATAAAATATTTATTGTCCAGGTAATACAGTAGCAGGTTCACAAGTTAACAGCAAGTTAAGACGACATGAGTGGCTTAAAATATTACCTACAGCTAGGTTACAATATGGTATTTGTTAGTGAGCCCCAAACTAGACAGTTAGTCTGTATCTTGGGGCTCGGAGTACGAATTCCAGAGTAGAGACTAGAGAGGTGATTTCAGGTATGGTATGGTGTGGGTGATGTTTGTGTGGTGTGTGGTGTGTGTGTGTGTGATGTGCGTGTGGTGTGTGTGTGTAGGTGTGGGTGTGTGTTTGTTCCATTGTGCTTCGTTTGATTTGGTGTCAGGTCAGGGTCTTTATATTAATTGTTCCGAGTCATCATAACCAGTGTTATGTAAAATTTCCTTGCAATTTTTTTGCAATTGAATGAAGTAGTATTTTTAATTTCGTAGAGTTTGCAGACTTTATTGTAAGTATTAATGAGAGAGTAGGCCGGAGAGCGTCTTGCTACCAAGGAGGTGCTGTCAGGTGTTGGGATTCTGTAATTTCTTTTGGTTATGATAGAGGTGTAGTCGGATAGGTGTCAATTAATCAATCAACTCAGCCTATCACAGTCCACTGCTGGACATAGGCCTCTCCAGGCTGCGCCACAACACCCTGTCCTCCGCTTTCCGCATCGAGTCCGTCCTAGCAACCTTCTTTAGGTCGTCCGTCCATCTAGCTGGGGGCGTCCTACACTACGCTTGCCGATACGCGGTCTCCACTCCAGGACTCGTCCGCTCCACCGGCCATTGGTCCTTCGACAAACATGGCCAGCCCACTGCCACTTCAGTTTGATTACTCTGCAAGCTATGTCGGTAACTCCGATTCTTTTCCGGATAATTTCATTCCTGATTTTATCCTTCAAAGAGACTTCGAGCGTAGCTCGTTCCATAGCGCCATCGGATAGATGTATAGATAGAACTTCCCACTGCTGGGCAAAGGTGGGAGACCATTGCCCAGCAGTGGAAAATTCTAATTCTAATTCTCTTCTTTATCCATACACGTTTGCCCTCTACCATTGCGAGCCTGTCCTTTCGGTAGGCGTGAAGTTAGTCAATACAGCAATACATGAACATAATCATGGCCTTATGTGGTCCGTCTTCAGACCAAGGTGAAGATTTAGCACAATCTAGTTGCTACCTCAAAAACCTTTGGGCTGCAACCGTACCCACTATTGCCACGTATAACACTATCGTCATCAGATCCTAAACCATGTCGTATTAACGTGAAACAAACGACCAAAGAGGAAAGGAGTTCGCTTAAAATGCGACTTCGGAAATTGTTAAAGTTTGTATAGTGCAAGTTGGGACGCGACGCGACCAGTGTGCTAAGGCGATATCTATTATGCTTTGATGACGATAGCAACGAATACCTACATTGTATGAATGCCTAGTATTTGCAAAATTATATAACGATCGCTCTACCAGCCGTTTTATTGTCAAGAAACTTTTGGAGTTCTATCTTTTCATTATTTTTCAACACTTTGTGTATAGCTAGAGAAAGCTTATATCACCCCACCCCGGAACATAAAGGGCGAAGGAAGGAACATGGGTGGGTTTTAGTCAGTAAGAGTCTGACACTCCCTTCCGCTCCACCCAGAGCGGGAGGGGTCATTTGATGATTTCCCATCCCAAAAAAAAAAAAAAAAAAGGCAATTACTCCGTACAAGTCAGTGGAGTGATTACGTACATAACTCACAATTAGTAGCAATGGCTTGCATGTTTATGGGCAGAGATATTTTTTCAAACAAATAATGCAATGGATTAGCAATATCCTTCAAAATTAATCAGATTGAGATTGATATGGTATTACGCAAGACTGGTAATAGAGCTGCGTCTATACTAACAAAACAATTTATCTAACCCAATAACACAGTTTTGTTATCAAGTCACGATTTCCAAGTCTAGACTTGCAAAATATTATAATAATATTTGATAAATGTAGCGTTCATGCTTTTAGAACTAAAGTCAGCTGGTTCAAATGTTCATAATTCATTCAACTTCGTATCAATTTCTAGCATTTATAGCAGCTGAAATAACTCACTTTGAACTAGAATTGACTTTTAAAATGAAAGTTTGGAAGCCTTTGTGCTACGTTTTATTTTGACGTTTAAGCACAGAATAGACAGGTACAGAAGTCTGGTTTCATACAACGAGCGAACACGGATGCACACATAGACACGTTTCATATATAGCGAGTGCAGGGACACTCGCGTCTGGCTTTCGGGCGAGATCGACGTTCGTTCGCATTTGTGTGCATGCGCCTGTTTTCACCCGTGCTGTGAAAAAATTATGAAATTTAAAAAAAAAAGGTAATAAAATATTATTATAGTACAGAGACCAGCTGGCACATTAAGCTACTACAGTCTGTCAAATTGATTTAATAGATTTTGAACTTTATCGCTAAAGCATTAGGTTCAAGGTTGATTAGAAACATTTGACAGATTCGGGTAGCTTGACGTACTCCTACTGGCGTACATTACATATGGTCAGGTTTTTTAAACAATTTCTAAAATAATTCACTAAAACTAGCATGGATACTTATTGATTACATTAATTGAATAAATGAATCTAATAAAATAAATGGTACATAAATCATAGTAATTAAATTTAAAATAAAAAAAGAAAAAGTATTTATTGCGACTCGTACAGGAAGATCACAAACTAAACTAAACACAGTCAAAAATAAAAAAAAACAAATTATATGACAGTCCCATATGAGGTCAAAAGGCTCCTATCTCAGCATGATTTTGCGACATTTTAAAAGTAAATATTAAGAATCAATTATTTGCAAAATCATAATAGTAAGTTGTAAGTGTGAATCTTTAAAGTATAAATACTCATTCACAGAATAGAATGTGTGAAGCCGGCCTTCTGTATCTCCATTTTGTAGAATCTATGCATGTGCATGTTTAGTCACGTAAGTTCATTTAGACCGGCCGGACGCTTTGAAGTCCTTGACTATGCTAGACAAAAACAAATCAAAGGGAATGGAGGACGTTTTCCTCTTGTTTTTTTTTTTTTTTAACTTCATAGATTTTTCTGAGCATTTATGTTGAAATGGACCGTTATGTGCAAATGAGCGCCGGCAGATTGGTGTTTATGTTTTTGTGTAGTTTTCATAGTTGTGTTAAGGTTGCTTTGGACCCGCATACTCCTTTGTTTTTTTTAACTTTTCTTTAGTTTTTGTACTTTTACGTAGAGGGTTTTTTTTTGTTGGGAATAAGAATAAAAAGTTTATGTAAACAAGTTGTTAGAAGAAAAAGGATAGACTATACCTACACTTATTTTGTAGAACAGAACACTGAACTGTAGTTTCCAAATCAGAATAAAAAAAAATCAATGTATCTATGCGTAATACATACTTACTTAGGGATCACAACAGCAACAAACAGGATATATTTTGGCTAACTTTTTCGGGGCTGTCCGGTCCCTCCTGATTACGATGAAACGACTGCGTCAAATAATAAACACACGTCCGGACCCTGCAAAACGAACACCACCGAAATTATGCGAATAACGCGAAAGGGTTTCTACCATTCATCATCGCAAACAAACTGAAGTCAACTTCTGCACAACAATGTGCCAGTTTCCACAATCCGCTTTCGAAAAATGTTTCACATTCGCCTTTGACCTACTTTGCACATGCGCAGCATATCTAAATTTTACATAAAGCCTCGAAAAATTTCCGTGTGACGCGGCGCATTGCGGCACAGCCAGCAAATATTGTGACAACACCGCACCGTTGAGCATTCGAAATTGAGCGCGCACACAAGTTTCCATCGCACGAAAGTGCAAACTTGAACAATTTCGAACTTATCTACTACATGGAAATTCCTAAATAAACTTTGAGATTTTCAAGTCATTTCGCTACATATTTCACTCTGTGAAATTGTAGCTGTCAGAGTATTTTAAGAGCAAACTGTTTCCTAAAGTATGAATATGAGATAGGTAACATTAAAGGAAATTGCATTTCACGTGTGTGAATACCCAGGGTTGTATTTCAATGTAAAAAATGACGGGCAATGGACCTTTTCCGGTCAGTTTACTAGTTCGCCGTACATTTTTCTGTCCGCAGACAGATTGCCGCGAATGGGAAAGCTTTGATAATTTATAGCGACGTGCACTACCACGCTTTCCGTGTATTTCTATCACTGTTTTTTTCTGTGGAGCCTTTAGGAAATATGGTCTGGATTTTGTGTATGCTTTACTGTGAGAATACTTAATTTGAATGTACCCTCTTCTCTTTACTTTAAGAAGGTAAAAAGGTAAGTAAACTTTCATAATTTTCTTAAACAATATACGTCTAAGAGACTTTATAGATAATTCAGCAAGTTATAGTAAAGTTTGTGGGTGACCCGCGATAAGTCTGAAAACTAACTTTACACTCTGTATTTAGAGCTACTATACTTGTACTCGTATACCAAGACCTACTCTTCGTCCCCAGTCAGGCACACTCGTAAAGTAGCTCAATCTACTGTAAAAAGAGTTATGTCCACAATTTCCTCTACTCACTCACTATTCACTAAGTACCTCGGAGGAAAACTTTGGTAGTTGCTACGTAGTACATAAATTAAGTAATGCTATGGGATATTCGACTTTATCTTGAACGTGCCTGCTACTTTTATTATTTTGAATTAGGTACAATGTTGACGATACTTAAAAAAGGGATGATAGGGAAGTTTTTTGTCAAAAAAGGTATTAAACTTTTTTGACAAAAACTTATCTATCGTTATCTTTATTAACCCTAAACTTATAATCCTAAATAGGGTATTAACCTTAGTAATTATTTTACTTGTAAGTAGACAAGTTGCCAAATGTTTTTAAGCAGAGTCACATAAGGAGCCTACAATGTTCCCACTGCTGGGACACAGGCCTAATAGTAAGTTATTATATAATATAATTTAAGTAAATATCTCAGCATGGATAAAATGAAGAATCATTAATTCTCTAGAATATGAGTGACTTTAGTGATAGTACATACATAAGTTGACAAATATAATCCATGTTGTTCAGTGTTGTGACATTAAAAAAAAAACAGAATTCAACAGTATTTTAATAATAATTTGATGGGCAGTACCACAGAACAGATAAAAGAGTATCTGTTCTGTGGGCAGTACAGTTTGAATATCACAAAATGTCTGAAATCCTACAAAAGTTATTTCATTTGTGTATCTTTGTTTGACGGGGCTGGCAAATAACCCACCTTCGTATAGCAGTAACATCAGTAGGCCAACTCTCGCAATTTAAAACGTTCAAAATCTAGTCGCAGTGTCATCTCGGCGACAAACAAATGTCAAAAACTTGTAAAAATGTAGGGAAATTAGAGGTATTTTTGACAGATTGAGACTGAGATCAGACTGTGAATGTTCTTAAAATTACGAGTTTTGCCCCTTTTTTGTCTTTTTTTTTTCTGGGTGGGAAATCATCATATGACTTCTCCCGCTCTGGGCGGAGCAGGAGGGCGTGTCAGACTTTTACTGACTAAAACTTGGACATACCCCGACAAATACTGCCTAGCGATAGAAATAGATGTGGTACGAGTACATATGTTTTCCCGGATATAAAACTTAAGCCTCTTTTATAAATATATATTTCAAAGACTGACTGTTTCAGTGCTGAGTAAATCCTCAGTTCCACTGCTGAGTAAAGGCGGAGGGCCTTGAGGATTTACAAATCCTTCCAGACATCGTTTTCTAGAGCCACCTTGATCCAACCCTAGTGGTAGGCACGCGTCTAGGTTGTCTCGCTACCTCTTCCTGGGCCAGCCTCGGCGGCGTCGTCCATCCTCAGGCACCCACCATGTGCAGTCTGTTGCCCAGCGGACCCTGAGCATGCGACAGACGAGACCTCTTGAGAACAAAAATAAAATTAGACGATAATTGAGTTTAGTTAGGTCTTAAAAATAGATGGATACTTAATTAAGTCTTTAAGATCAAAAGAAAGTTTTTAATAAAATTAATATATTTTAAAAAAATCAAATGACTTATCGTCATTCAATTTAACAAGGCCGAACTCCAAGCCGCGTATTTGCCGTCCCAACCTTAATTGTCTTTTGAGGATTTTAAATCATGAAACCAAACTTAATACGCAGAGGTCCTAATTTGGGGCACGGGGGTACAGAAACAAACAAACAGTCCAGTAAATTTAATTCCTTTTCATTATTAGTGTTTATTCAGGCTTCACTGCCTCCGTCTGAGCGGTTAGAAAGGCTTGACTGACTAAATAAAAGTGAACTCAAATTGGGTGACTTAGTTGAAGCAAATTAGTTTGGCAATGTGGCGGGAGTTCGTAGGTTTGTTTTATTGATGATAATTAAATTTAATTGTGTGGAAAAGTATGATTTTGGTCCATATTTTTGTGACGTCTTAGAGGTACGATTTGTTAAAATTCGAGATGAAAATTAGCTCCTACTATTTTTTAGCTGAACAATTTTTGTATAAACTAATTTGGATGTGTGATCGCCATGTGATTGAAGTATTTATTGACGCTGAAAAATGAACTAGCTCATGTTTCATTTGTTTTCATGTGTCGTTTGTCACAATATTTTATGCCCATAAATTATAGTGTGTTCGTTCTATACTTTATACGTAAAATAAACTACAAATGGTGCCTACTAAATATGACCGCGAATTATACCTCAAAAATGCTGTTCAGAGATTTTCAGGGACAACATTCAGTATCATGTTTTTAAAACAATAATGTCCGTTTTCACTAAGACTAGGCGTTACCCATAAAAGCGCATTGTTCGATTTTCAACTTTCGGCGCTAAGCCAAGCGTTGAAAATTCAACAGTGCGCTTTGATTTTGGAAATATTTTAGGTATAGCAAGTGCAAGTGCAGCAAGTGATAGTGAAAACGAGTATACTTCTAATTTGGCTTCTAGTCTGAAAGCTTTTGAAACTGAACAAGCCGTCAATCAGATTTTCAAATGAATAAACAGACACACTAAAATACAGATATATTCTTATTTTAGAAAACTATCAAAATATTGACGCTCGATGTTTTGAAATGTAACTGACACAATTATTAGTATGCACACTCAAGTCAACCAACTAAAATTGTTCACTATACCTAAACAAGAGATCTAAACCGAATGCAACTTGTTTATAAACGAATTAATCCTGTTTAGTTTAGGATGTCCAATAATTGTTGATTTACAGTGTTTAAACTATGGTTATTATATTTAATGGCATGTTAACGAACCATGATCTGCACTCTAATTGCGTAAGACACTTTCAATCATAATCTGAATCATTTAGAAGGACACTGCTAATCCATTGCTTCCAATTATACCAATCGATAGAGCCAACGATATTATGTAACTCATTTTCGATAAAAAGTCCCTTTTTTTTCCGGATAGGAAATCATCAAATGACCCCTCCCGCTCTGGGTGGAGCGGAAGGGAGTATCAGACTCTTACTGACTAAAACCCACCCATGTTCCTTTGCCCTTTAAGTTCCGGGGTAGCGGTAACCCTTTCGGACGATCCCGCTGACATAAAATGTCCCTTACGTTATTTCATATTTCCAGTATCGATATGTTCGAAAAATTTGTTTCTGGTAAACGAATTTGTGTATGGCAAAAAAGTTACAAATAAAAAACTTTTTGCCAATAAAAAAACACTACAAAATATCATAACTCTTACATTATCTCCTGAGAGTAGAATCCCAAAATAGCCAAAATAATGTCAGTAAAAATGAACATACTTTTCATAAAATAATATCGTTATAATTTAGTATCATAAATTCAAGGACGACCCCTTTTATTAGACTTTGTTCCGTAATGCGAGACACGTGTAGGTACATTCTTATGTACCTACACGTGTCTCAACAAGAGATCTGCTAATTATTAATAATTCAATCTTAACTTACTGTGTTAACAAGATTCTAAGACACTGACATTGTTGGCTGCCTCACCTGCAATGACAGTTGAATATAGGAATCTGAATTCGATCCCAGGTCGGGCAAAGCGTGACTGAGTTTTTCCATTACGAGTAAATATGTGAGCACCATGTATCTATAGTAATTTATATGTCATGGTTTTATTAATCCATTTTAATTCTTTTACCTATTGTGGTACAGTAATTTTATTTTTAGGTACATCGTCACATATTATGCAAAATATTGTAAAACATTTAAAAAGAGTAACGGTAGAGTTTCTTGCCCATTCCTCTCCATACGAAAACTACCTTTTGGAAGGGACGACTAGAATCAATAAGAAATAATAGTACTACGCACCTGAACTTTCTGAAGAAGATCACCAATAAGGTCACTATTATATTATGTCCTCCTGGGGCGTCCGCTTCCGGTTAATATAATACTATAATATGAAATAATAATACAAACAATCCTAAATAATATAGGTATACATATAATATCATACACATCCCCCGCTACGCAGCTTCTCTGGTGGAAAGGCACCCCTAATTCAAGAAATGCCTAAGCCCACCTCTGTGTGGTTTTCTCTTGGTCATAACTCGTTAGGGCGTAACGCTAAGGTAATCCGGAGAATTAAAATATTCTTACGTTTTTTGCAATTTTCAGGTGTAAGGTTATAATAATTATAATGATCAAAATATGATTCGCGATTGTATAAAATACTATTTACAGAATTATAATCATTAAAATCGTCAGTACAACTCTCTAAGTTCAAATTCCCCTATTTAATGACTATTTCATGAAATCCTGACATTGGCGCCCCGATTCCCTTGTTCACAAACTAAACTTAATTTAGGTTCAGTGCATCTTTTTCTTTGTGTTTCATTAAGAAAAGGACAGAAGATAAATATTAGTTTATGTAGAAAACAAACAAACAAAACACAACAAACAAAACATGACTACTAAAAAGTCTAACTTGACGTATTTTTAGTTCCCATGTTTTTAATCACGTCTAAACTGTCTATGGAGTATCTTAATTTGACAGGACTAAACTAATATTTATCTTCTGTCATTCTCTTATTTATTTTTTATGAATTGACCTGAATTGAAATTGAAATTAAATTTAGTTTAGTTTGGAATCGGTTTGGGAATCGGCGCCAGTAGAGGTCAGTTCTAGCTAAGATAGTTGTGTTGATGATTCTATATAGTTGTGTTGATGATTCTACTGATAATAATTCTGTAAAAACATATTTGTTACAATCGCGATTCATATTTTTGATCAACATACAACCTAAACTGACTTGAAAATTGGAAAAAACGTAAGAGTTTCAAATTCGCGGGGTGACTAAGCGCGTCGCACTTAAGTTTACAAATAATTACATACATAATGTACTACATACTGCCATTGAGGAATACATGCATGATGTAATGTTATATTTACATTGTGTCAACAAGATACCATCATCGGATCAAAGCCTAAACAATGATTCGCGAAACCGATCATAATTATTATTTACCGACGTAACATGTTTAGGCTTGCGGTTACCAGTATGTTAGTAAAATTAACGGTGGCGGAAGTTTCGGCTCATATTTAACGTTGCGGGGTACCCTGGCAAATAATAGCCGGGTAGCTTCCGATATTTAGCTTGCAACGATATTTAGCAGCGATACGCGCAATATGTCAGTTTACCTACGTAATTTACTTCGAAAACCATCGCTAATGAATTCTCCGAATGTTGTTGTTTTGATGTATATTGATTGTGCGTGTATTTCTGTGTCATTTTCTGGCATCGCTGTTACAGTTACGTGCAAAATGTTCTCTTGTTATTTTGTGACGATATGTGTTTATTTTTCTTAACGTTTGTGTTTAATTATTTTGTGCCCAGTAAAAAAATATTTCATAGTCAAAGTCAAAGCATTTATTTTCAAATACGGACATAAAAGGCGCCCTGGAACATCAAAATTTACAATAAAATAGAATTGATTCTAGTCGCCTCTTGCCAAAGGTTTCGTATGGAGAAGAATGAGCAAGAAACTCCTCATTATAAAAGAGTATTGCTCTTTTAAAATGTTTTACAAAATTTTGTAAGTATACATTAATTTAATTGTATCACCGCTGTTTTTCTGTCAATAATAGAGATGGGTAAACAATTTGCTTCGAATGATTTCTCTTATATTGCTTGTTAAGTATTTTTGTTGAAATCCTAGATAATTTTATCTTTATTGTCCTATCTTTAATAACGATTTTAGCTAAATATGACAATGATTTTCTATTAAACACGATAGGTTAGAATGTTTCATGAAATTTTGTAACCTACCTATATTTTTTCGAGGTAGGTTCCATTTCGTTTCGTAGAAAATTGTTTTGACATAACAATATCACGCCTTGTTTCTCCGAAGGGTTGGGCAGAGATCAGCGGGATTGTCCGAAAGGGTTACCGCTACCCCGGAACATAAAGGGCGAAGGAAGGAACATGGGTGGGTTTTAATCAGTAAGAGTCTGACACTCCCTTCCGCTCCACCCAGAGCAGGAGGGGTCATTTGATGATTTCCCACCAGAGAAAAAAAAAAGGTTTGGGCAGAGGTGTACCTATAGTACGACCACATTCCGCCAGTTATGTTTAAGCCCTATGTAACAGGGGGCGAACCTTATGCCATCAACTTTCACGAGAATCTCCAGATAGAAAAACCCTAATAACACTTAGCCCGACCTGGGAATAAAACCCAAGACCTCATGCTCTTGAGAGCACTAGACTTCCGAGGCAGTTATCAGAAAATCGTATTATTATTTAAATCATCATCTCAGGAGAACGGTTGCGGAATCTCTCATCTGCCTAGCCTTTTCCCAACTATGTTAGCGTCGACTTCCAGTCTAACCGGATGCAGCTGAATACCAGTATTTTACATGGAGCGACTGCCTATCTGACCTCCACAAACCAGTTACTGGGTAATACGATACCCCTTCGTCAGACTGGTTGTCAGACTTTCGGGCTACTGACGACCCGTAACGACTGTCAAAGATCCATGAATTACAGCCAGGACCAACGTGCTTTGCGAGGCACGGAGGGGTCTTGGTATGTGAAGATTGTCACCCATCCACGGACCAACCGCGGCAAGCGTAGCTTAACCAGATCGATCGATCCATGCGGCTGTTATTACTTAGCCACAAGCCCTTCTATTATTATTTAAATATTAGTAAGAACACCTATACACATACAATCTGTATACAAGTACAAGCTTACTCGTAAAATTGAAATTGTTAGTCATGTACTCATGACATTCCTGACGTGACGTAAAATTATTAATGTCGTAAACTGATTCTCTTGACTACACCTGCGTGGTTCCGGAATGAATAAAAATAACATTATTATTCATTTTTTGACAAATCTCGGAACCCTGGGGTCCCGGACCTTTGAAAGGCGTACTAGGGGCCGAAGTCATTATTATTATTATTCCTACGTTGTGTCATTTTAGGTTCTAAATTAATGCTCTTTAAGATTTAATTTTAATTGTGTTATTTTCACTGATGTTTCAACAAACATGCCAATAATAAGAGAAATAATAATAATGATAATGATAATAATAATTGTCGATGTTACCATTCCACATGACGGGAACCTCGTGAAAGCTGAGAAAGAGAAACAAATTAAATATCTGGACTTAGCACACGAGGTTGTTGACATGTGGAATGTAAGCTCGGCTATCATTGTGCCGATTGTCGTATCGGCCAATGGCCTGATGGCCGAAAGCCTCCATCAACATCTATCGAGGCTCTCGTTAGGCGGTTGGATCAAGGGCCTGATTCAAAAGGCAGTACTCCTCGATACGGCTCGCATTGTGAGGAGGTCCCTGTCTCTGGAGCCCTAACCACCGGTAGCTTGGACCCTGCTCCCGACATCGGTGGATCACTATTTATTTATATTTTTAAATGTTTTTTTTTTTATACTAATATTTAAAAATGTATTAAAATAAGATAACTAAATAATTAAACGACATAATAATAAAATCCAAATCCAAATTAATTAATTCCAAATTATCCACACCAAATTCCATCAGGATGGAATTTGGTGAGGCGAGATTGTGGAATCCGTGGGAACTCAACTCTCGGATTCCACAAACCTTAGAGCCCTCTCCGCATCCGAAACCTATAAGTATTTGGGTATGTCGGAAGCGTTGGGCATCAATGTTACTGACATGAAGCAATCGTTGAAGGAGCGCTTCTTTGGCCGCCTGAAAGAAGTATTTAGTAGTCTTTTATCAGGCGGAAACAAGGTGTGCGCCTTTAACGGTTGGGTCACGCCGGTTTTGATGTACTCTTTCGGCATACTCAAATGGACTCAGACCGAACTCGACGCCCGGGATAGGAGGGTCCGTACGCTGGTGACTGCAAATCGAATGTATCACCAACGGTCGGAAAGTGTGGAGGTCGAGGCTTTTTAAACTCTAAGAACCTCCACAATCGCGAGATATGCAGTCTTGACACTAATGAACGCATGGAGGTAAGTCAGAGTAAGGAGGTTCACGGACGCTTCTTCTGGGCGCTACATGGGCCTGATGTAGATCTACTAGCGTACGTAGCCTGGCTGCGTTTCGGTGATCTCTTTGGAGAAACCGAAGGTTTTGTCTGTGCAATTATGGACGAAGTTATGATGACGAACAATTCCCGGAGATTTATTGTGAAAGACGGCATAGTTGACATCAGCTGTCGGGCATGCCACCGGCCGGGGGAATCAATCAGGCATATTATCTCCGGGTGTTCTCGTCTAGCTAACGGAGAGTACTTGCATAGACACAACCTTGTAGCTACGCTAATCCATCAGCAACTTGCTCTGAAATACAACCTTGTGGAATCGGAGGTGCCGACTACAGGTATGTGCCCGACCCAGTTCTCGAAAATGGAAATATCACATTGTACTGGGATTGATCCATCATCACTGACAGGACTATTGTTGCCAATAAGCCTGATATAGTGGTGGTGGATCGATCAGAGCGGCGCGCAATGATTGTTGACATAACCGTCCCGCATGATGAGAACCTCGTGAAAGCCGAGAAAGATAAACAAATCAAGTATCTTGACTTGACTCGCGAGGTTGTCGACATGTGGTATGTGGACTCAGTAATCATTGTGCCGATAGTCGTGACAGCCAATGGCTTCATAGCCAAGAGCCTCGACCAACACCTGAGGAGGCTCTCGTTGGGCAGCTGGATCAAGTGCTTGATTCAGAAAGTGGAACTTCTGGACACGGCTCGCATTGTCAGAAAGTTCCTCTCTCTGGAGCCCTGACCGGCCGGTAGCTTGAACCCTGTTCCCGATACCGGTGGTCTACTATTTTTTATAATTTTAAATGTTTTTATATCTTTTATATTCTAATATTTAAAAATATAATTTATATGTTTACATTGAAATAAAGGAGATAATAAAAAATAAGAGGGAACAAAAGAAAATTTAAATGAGGAATATGAATAATTATGTAGTTTGTTACAATGACTGCGTGTGAGTGAGGGTGAGTGCGCGTGTTTATGTGTGTGTGTGTGTTTGTGTTGTGTGTGTTTGTTTGTTAAATAACTACTAACATTAACAATTATGTTTTAATGGGATGATTTAATTTAGCAAGACAAATAATTTGGTTTAAGCATGTTTGAATAACATGAAAAAATTAGAACGGTTTCGTTTTTGCCAATCTACTACGGAACCGTAAAAAAAACCTACCTAGTTCAGCCTTTTAGATTGAATGCAAGCTCTTGACGTTTGCAAGTACGGCAACATCACTTTATTCCACGAAAATTGTTTATTGCATAAACCTGTTTACTGTGCAAAGCTTTTGGCAGCGAGCCAATTCTCATCTTCAATTATTCTTTATAAGATCCTACTAGCTCGTTGGTATTTAAGTGGTGGCTACAATTATGTCGGTAGCTTAGGATAATTGCTATTATCCTAAGCTACCGACATAATTGTATTGGTATCTACCACCCATTACTTTCATAATCTGCTGATTATGAAAGTAATGGGTGGTAGATACCATCATCCTCTTGCCCTTATCCCCATTTATTTGGGGTCGGCACCACATGTATTCTTCTTCCACCGTCTTTCTATCCATATCATCTTTAACACAGTCCATTAAACTTTTTTCTCTACTCTTCATCATTGTCTGCCTAGCCTTTTCCCAGCTATGTTGGGGTCGGCGTCCAGTCCAGCCGGGTGCAGCTGATTACCCGTATGTTACATGGAGCGACTGTCTATCTGACCTCCATGACCCAGATGCTTGGTAATACGATACCTCTTGGTTAGACTGGTTCTCAGACTTTCGGGCTTCTGACACCCGTAACGACTGTCAAAGATCCACGAATGACAACCGGGACCAACCGCTTAACGTGCTTTTCGAGGCACGGGGGTTTCGGTATGTAAAGATGGTCACCCATCCACAGACCAACCGCGGCAAGCGTAGCTTAACCTGACTCCTACTCACCCCTCTTCTCTCCCCCTACTCCTACTCTTTTCGTACTCTTATAGCCATTCAAATTCATCGCAACAATCTACTTCTTCCATACTTCTCTATTAGTCGTCATCTCAGTTATAGTCACCCGCTTTTAAGCCATGTTGTCTTTCACACAGTTCATCCGCCTTTTCTTTAGTCAACAATAACACACCTTGCAACACTTCTGATATGGGTGATAGATACCTAATCTAATTAGGTGACAAGAATATTTCAACAGTTTCGGACGTGGTCATGCAGAAAATAGAGCCAAATTGAAGTCAGAACAAGGTATATTCTTCTAATAATCTATGTGACTACGGCAGTTCAACTTATTATCTAGAGGACAAAAATAACGAAAGAATTTTATATGGAATGCTAACAGCCCGGACAGAACCGGTCGGTGTGACGATGCGTGGGGGGAGGCTAGTTACGAGTACAATGTAGTGCTGTGCAGCAGTATAGCACAGATATATTATTAAAATAGTGTTTGAAGGTTAGGTATGCGAAAATTATTATTTTCATAAATATTCACATACATAGTATACTTTAAAAAAAAAGGCATCAATTTGGTAAACGAATATCGTTTATTATCTCCAGTATCACAGGTAGTAAGTACATACTCGTAGGCAAAACTGTAATACCGGAAGCAAAAGGTTTAAGCGTCAGCATTATGCTCAGGTCCCCTAGCGAATTGCTAAGCGCTGGTTTTCAGCTAAAACCCTTACCGTTAAATAGACTCAAAACATCCATACCAAGAAATTAAATACTAATATTTTAAGTGGATATAACGCCTACGAGGTGTTGACAACATTACGAACTCCAATAAAAGTTTCTATAATTGAGAGGAAGAGGGGCAAAACTTTGAATATTATTTTTTATCACCGACCCAACCTTGGCTCGAAGCAATTTTTGAAGACAACGCCGAGCCCCGTTTTATACTTCTTCAATAAAGGAGATAGCGAGAAGAATTATTTGTTTGGAAACTTTGTTGTCAGTGTGGTTTTAATATAAATGCAATTTCAGTGCAAAATCGTTTCATTGGCTTTAGAGAATTTAATAACTTTATCAATGGACAAACTAAGATATTCTTAGGCCTCTTTGCACCACGGTTGATACAGATACACTTAGTTACAAAGATTTTTTTCCAGACAGTTTTTTTTTTTCTTTCTGGTGGGAAATCATCAAATGACCCCTCCCGCTCCGGGTGGAGCGGAAGGGAGTGTCAGACTCTTACTGACTAAAACCCACCCATGTTCCTTCCTTCGCCCTTTATGTTCGGGGTAGCGGTAACCCTTTCGGACAATCCCGCTGATCCAGACAGTTAATTAGCTTTTATGTAGACATATGGCATCCTGACTCTGAAAATAAAAATCGTTTTCATCTAACAGCTTTAGATTTTGAGATATGGCATATGTGTGATTTTTTTGAAAAATACAAAAAATGAATAGGTATGTACCATAAAAAATATCTAATTTTTGGAAGCCGCTAAAAATGATCTTTTGAATGATTTTCTTGCATGTGATACTTGTGGTAGTTCTCGTTTCAAACTCCAGCAATAATCTGCTATCATATATGCACATCCCATCTGCCCTTATATCGTTTCTCCATGGTGCGAGTTTCTTGATGGAATCTTTCTCCTTGTTCATCACTCAAGTGGCCAAGATTTGCAGGAAAGTGGTCCAGATGGGAGTGTAAATAATGGAGTTTCAGACAAAATTACACACTTGTACTTTAAAATAGGGTATACGCGATTTTTACGAAATCTGTCACTGATTTTCTATAATTTTTAAAAACATATTTACCACAAATAAAGCAAAAACACTTCGGGTCGTTCAAATAACGTCTCCTTGATGTAGACATCGCTAAAATTTTATCTTAACTGATATCAACACTGTGTTAAATTCGTAAATGTGCGCCTACCCTCACATAAAATACCAAAGTTGTGTACGAAAAATAAAAGCTGATGGATAGAAACGGCTGGTAGATTTAAATTTATTGCATCAAAATATGAAAGAAAAGTGAAAAAAACTTCGGGAAAATTTTAATAAGTAAAATTTTGTAACATGTGTGATTGATTATGGTTATCATTATGGTGTACATTTATATTCTATTCTATCATTTTAACGCTAAGCGTGTTCAAAACATTATTCTATCTCTGTCATCTTCAAATGATTTCATCATCATCGTGGTCATCAGCCTATAGCAGTCCACTGCTGGACATAGCCCTCTCCTATTGCACGCCATTCAACTCGATTGGAATTCACTTCATTTTAATCATTCAAATGGTTTACAATTTAACAATTTTATGTTTTCAATGTATAAAGAGTACATATTGTAGGAAATATAGAAAAGTAAGATAAGTCAGTTTTTTTTTTAATTATAACTAAGAAAACGTGGAGCCCTGACACAGCTAGAAGGCGTCGCGGCAGACCCCGTAGAAGATGGCGGGACGAGCTGGACAAAACAAACGACCAGTGGTCTACTATAGCCCTGGATCGAAAGAGCTGGAAGTCATGGTGAGAGGCCTTTGCCCAGTAGTGGGATGATGGAGTAACAGTAACAGTAACAGTAACCCAGAAAAAAACGCGTTTCTATTAGTTTTTTTTTTTATTACATTTCATTTCCAGAGAGCATTTGAATAATCAGTGATACAAACTAGGTATATCTAACTATATAAGATCCCAATGAATTATAATACATAGCCATTTATCAAATGGAATGTAAAGACATTCGGAAAGGGGACGATTAAGTGGCAGTTTCTCATTTTCTCAGCAACCCTTCATTCGTTTTGACAAATGAGGTGTTATTCGATCCGTCTTCGCCCCAACCTACTTTGTTTAAAATATAGCATTTAATATTTTCAATGAATGGTTTCCTGAATATCATAAAATATATTTTTTATGATTGGTTACAAATATTTAATAATAGATCCTGAATTAATTTTTTGTATCATGTTGCATCTTTTCACAAAACTACTACATAATATTTTTTCTTCCTACTTAATTTTGCATACCTACAGTCATTTGTTAATATAATAAAATTATACTGTTAACTTTGAATACAGTAGACATCAGTGCCTTGTACCACAAAACTTTACAAGTCTACAATTCTACAAAATTATTAAATTGTAAAAAAAATTGCGTAACACAGAAATTCTACTACATATATATACCTAATATTATGAGGGGCTTGTGGCTAAGTAATAACCGCCACACGGGTCGATCGATCAGGTTAAGCTACGCTTGCCGCAGTTGGTCCGTGGATGGGTGACCATCTTCACATATCAAGACCCCTTCGTGCCTCGGAAATCACGCTAAGCCGTTGGTCCCGGCTGTCATTCGTGGATCTTTGACAGTCGTTACGGGTCGTCAGTAGCCCGAAAGTCTGACAATCAGTCTTAGCAAAGGGGTATCGTATTACCCAGTAACTGGGTTGTGGGGGTCAGATAGGCAGTCGCTCCATGTAAAATACTGATATTCAGCTGCATCCGGTTACACTGGAAGCCGACCCCAATACAGTTGGGAAAAGGCTAGGCAGATGATATACCTAATATTTTAAACGCGAAAATTTGTGAGGATAGATGAATGTTTGTTACTCTTTCACGCAAAAACTACTCAACGTATTTTAATGAAATTGGCATACAGATAGTTCACACTACTATTTATTACTGAATTTTTTTATCCGGATACTTTTTATCCCGATATTCCCACAGGATCCAGACATGCGGGGCAGAAACCGCGGGGCGCTACTAGTTACAAATATGTATGAGTTACAATAATTATTATCATATTTTTAAAAGCGTCACAAAGCTTGAGGGCAATGTATAAATCGTAGACTTGTCACTACAGGGCTTTCACATTATAAATATTCGTATGCCGCTATTAGCGGCGGATGTGTCCTGAACTTATCCATACGTACCAACCATCTTTGTGTGTACCATATCCGACAAATAAATGTTTTTTATCTTTATCTACACTTGACATATTTGTAAGGTTTCTCCGTTACAATGTGTGGCTTAGAGTGTTGTGGTACACGAACTTGTAAATGTTACAAATTGGTAAATTGTAATTGTGAAGTTTTGTGCTATAGGGCCCTGGTATGGGCTTTTATTTTTTTTTATTGATAGATTTAGAATAGGAGCGCCTACTTAAATAAAAAAAACAAAAAAGGTCAAAGCTCCTTTATTTCTAAAAGTTTGATAAACGATGATCTTATAATTCTACAGATCAGCTATTGAACTAGAACATCTTTATGAAATACTAGCAGCACCCCGCGGTTTCACCGGCATAAGTTTCATTGCCGTAGAAATATCGGGATAAAAAGTATCCTATGTGTTAATCCTGGTTATAAACTATATGTGTGCCAAATTTCATCCACATCCGTTCAGTAGTTTTTGCGTGAAAGTGTAACAAACATCCATCCGTCCATCCATCCATACAAACTTTCGCGTTTATAATATTATAGTAGAAGGTACCGGTATCATGTTCCATTTCTGTATCCTAATATTTCTAAAGTGATGTAATTCGTTGTAATAATCCAGCATAAACGGCCTTACGTGAAATAGTCGCACGTCTCAGCTTAGCGCGATAAAATGGAAGTACAGCCTAGAATAGATAATGATGTGTCACAAAGCCATATTGGATCTCTAGAAATGACGAACATTCCCAACAGTAGGTAGGTATTTTAATGTGTACAATGTGGAATATTGTGTGGGGGCGTTAAAATTATACAACATTAAAATCACTGCGTTTATTCTAAGCGAACGTGTACACATGAACGCGCCTATTATACTATACTATGTCTAGTTTTTAAAACAAAAACCTAATAGAAATTTGTTTGATAGCTCATTCTAAATTCAATTCGCTGTGACTTTTGCAGACAATCTTTACAGTATGTACTCGTATCTCAATTCTTACAAAAATATTGCAACCGACATTCAGAAATCCCTAAAATGTAAAACTGATAACACATCTGCCTACCCCAAAGAAAGCAGGTGGCGATATCAACACATTCACTACACGTAAAGTGCCCTAGAAAGAAAACCGGATGATCCGAGACAGTGTTCCGGCTTTAAAGGGTCGTGAGATTTTCCTTCGTGCACTTCAGATCAAATCCGGTCGTGGAAAAAATACCGAGAAAAGCCGACCGAGAAAGATTTCGAACTATCGGATGAGACTTACCGAATCTAGCTTGGTTTAGAGTAGTAGATTTGTGCGCGGTACTTTATGTACGTTGTCCTTTCTACAATCTTTGTTTATCTATACATATTATATTATGAATTGAAGTCACTTTTCGTGACTATTTGTGTTTTCGATGCGGTTTTCACCATATAAATAATTCACTTCGGAAGGTTTAGATTAATATTAAACATACATGTAGGTAATAAAAAAATCTCAGTGTTTTTTAAAGTCGTCAATACCTTATGAAGAAGAGGCGGGTCGCTGGTACCGTATAACAAAATTAAAGATTTTTGAACTTATGTATATCATTTGTATTGCATGTTTAGATAACTAACTATTTACACTAGATACTAAATCAAATGACTAACTAACTTACTATGCAAATAAAAACAAAGGACACTTAGTCGTCGAAGTACTCGAAGTAGTAAGTCGAAGTGGTAAGTAGTACAGGTGGGGCGGACGACCTACAAAAAAATCGCGGGGAAGACCTGCAGCCTAATTATTATTGGGTTACACACTATCAATGACAGTCTGAATCATTTTGAAGGATATTGCTAATCCATTGCTTTATGAATGTTCGAAAAAATTGTCTGCTCAACAACCACGTACATAAATGACGCAATGATTGTTGTTGAACTGTCAAATTATGTGAGTACTTACCGCCTTATAATATACGCGCCGCACTATGTAGGTACCATTTGGTAGAAACTCAGATGTGTCTTCTCGACATCCGTGTGTCACTAACGGGATGCAGCAGAATACCAGAGTCAGGTATTGTACCTGGCATATGCTGAGCTGGACTCCCATTTGGTGCAACCATGAGACACATACCGCCCAGTAGTGATCGACCGAGACTTACTTATACGAGGTGTTTATGAGTCAATTTATCTTTTTAATCTTTGTTTATTTTTGCTTCACCTTTTTTTATGTGTTTTTTTTAATACTTGTATTGTGTCTTTTGTTGCACTGAATAAACGTTTTATCTATCTATCTAAATGAAAGACATTGCTATTGACAGTGTGACGCAATTACCCGGATGAGCCTCGCACAGACCAGGGAAGCGTGGTACTAATGGGAGGAGGTCTATATTCTGCAGTGGTGGGTGGAACAAGGCTGGCAATGGTGATAATAACATTTCAGTCAGTTTCAATTTTTGTCTTTGACATGACAACGCACCTGCGATGGTTTTGTTATTGGGAAGGCCCATAAGCGGCGGTGATCATTTACCATCAGGGGGACTGCCTGGTTGGTTGCTTCTTTTTTTTTTGTATAGCCTCTACTGTCTCACTGCTGGGCAAAGGCCTCCCCAAGTCCTTCCAGGAACTCCTTTCCCGCGCCACCTCGAACCAGCCCTCGCGGTATGCGTCCAGATCATCTCGCCACCGCTTTCTGGGCTGACCTCGGCGGCGTCCATCTTCAGGCACCCATTGTGTGGAAACTTTTGCCCAGCGGTCATCCTGCATGCGGCTGATATGACCCGCCCAATCCCACTTGAGCCTGGCAGCCTTCTTGCCTACGTCTATTATTAGGTACTATCAAGAAGAATATCATATGTATCATCACCATCATCATCATTTCAGCCCAAAGACGTCCACTGCTGAACATAGGCCTCCCCCAAGCACCACCATTTCGACTGGTTCTTATCGCATCCAGCGGATTCCCGCGTCCTTCACCAGGTCATCGGTCCACCTTGTTGGAAGCCTTCCAACGCTACGTCTAATATAATAGAACGGTAACGAAGCAATTTTGTCCGTTTGTCTGGATGTATGTTCCAGATTGGCGCAACAACGGCTGAACGGATTAACACATAGGGTACTTTGAATCTCGGCAGTACGTACACGTGGAATATTTTCCGACAAACACGCGGGCGAGCCCGCGGGCAGAAGCTAATAAAATATATAGTAACATTAAAATTGGTGCCGAGTCAGTGAAAATAAAATATGTAGGTACCATTTCATGGATAAAAATAATATTGTAGGCCAATTTAAATAGCACTCGAGCGTAAGCGGATTTAAAACTTATCTTCTGTCACTTTATGGGCTAAAATGTACATTATTAATAGATCAAAAAATGGCCTCTGGCACTCAACGTAAATAAGAAGAGTTAAGATAAGGATCCTTATTTTTTTATTTTAAGACCGGTTTATTAAATGTATGAACGTAAAAGAAGCAAAATGATTACCTACCTACTAGCTGCGCCCCGCGGTTTCACCCGCATACGTTTTGATCCTGTGGGGATTTTGGAATAAAACGTATCCTATGTGTTAATCCTGGTTATAAAATATTTGTGTGCCAAATTTAATCCAAATCCGTTTAATAGTTTTTGCGTGAAAGAGTAACAAACATCCATCCATCCGTCCATACATACAAACTTTCACGTTTATGAAATTATTATTGGTAGGATTAGTAGGAGTAGGATAGGAATAACAATGTAAGGGTCGTAGCTGGTGGGGTTCTGTGGTTTCTGCCTAGTCCCATGAGAAGAAGGCGTAAGTTTATGTACAGATGCCAGCACATCAAGCTACAACAATCTGTCAAATTTCTTTAATAGATTTTCAACTTTATCGCTAAAGTTTTAACGTTCAAGGTTGATTGGGAAAATTTGACAGTTTCGGGTAGCTTGACCTGCTGGCGTCTGTACGTGTATATTAAATGTATTTTGTACTAGGATTCAAATATAGCTTTAAAACTGATATTTATATTTCATTGAGTGTTAATAAAATGTTGAAGGTTTTTTTAGTTTAACTTTAAAATTAATTTAAAGCTATACAAAATAAATTGGTTCGTTTTCGGTTTCAAAACGAATTTTACTGCCGAGCCTTATTTTAAAACCCGCCCAACAAAGTCACAAATCATTCTAATTAATTACATACAAATACCAATTCCAACCGCATAGATGAAACAACAGCCCTTCACACAAACATCCCATTCGCGCGACAATTCGATCAATACTAGCTCACTCAAATTCGCAATCACACGCTTTATTTGAGCACAACTCGTCCAATGTACTGTGTCTATTCGAGTCCACTGATATAAAGTGTCTAGTGCTTGAATCAATACGGGTAGCTAAACTGCTGTGCGATTTAGCACCGGTTAGCTTCGGAGCGGACCACAAAGCGGTAACATCCAGTCTCGGGAGGTACTATTAATTTGGAGTGATTTACATTTTGAAGCGACGGTAGTGCTATGGGTGGAGTGGAGGGAAGGTAAAAGATTTGTGGTGAATTTTGAAGATTATGTGACTTAAAAACTGATATTTAGTATGAGTAATTTTATTTTGGGTATAAATTTCGTTGATTTTGGTATTTCCTGCTGGGGAGTTTGTTGCATCGCTTCTTCTTCCCAGATCAAGAACTAGGAAGTTGTGAAGAATGGGCGTTTTGGGGGACTACCTTATGTAATTTTGACGTTCGAAATGTGCTGATTCTGGGCCTAGTTAGAACACCAATTCCCGTATATTCAAGACATTTAAAATCTAATCGCAAACTTATCTCGGCGACAATCAATGTCGAAGAAGAACTTTTCAAACATTTAGGGAAATTAGAGGTATTTGTGAGGTGATTGAGACTAAGATCAGACTGTGAACGTTCTTAAAATTACGGGAAGTGCCCCTCAGTTTTTAAGTAAGCATCGGTTGGCAATAATATAACGGTAATTGAATCCTACAAAGGCACATCAATTTAATTATCAAAATAACAATTTGAAAGAATACCACAGTGTCGTTATAATAAAACTAAACTGAAGGCCAATAAAGTTACATGTTCCAAGCTGAGTTAATAAATCGTCGATATAATTAACTACACGAATGAAATTCACAGCCAGCAATACCAACCCACAAGCATATTCCGTGGAACTTAACATGAATGTTATAATTAATTACTACGCATATAACACTAAAACATAAGCCATGTTTCGTATTCCTGCTAACGACTTCAGGTGACACAGTGCGTAATAAGTTCATAATTTGATAATAAAATTTACGCCACTTCTTGCCGCTTCAGAACACAGAACTTGGGTGCCAATTATGCAAAGTTCTACTCAAGAACTTCTAGCTTTGTGACTAACTGTCACGATTTACGCTTAGCGAAAGCGCAAAATTAATGCCGTAGCTATTCAATTACATTGTATTTAATTAAATGAGATCGAAAGTAAATAGAGATGAACTATTCAATTTAGTTGAGTCGCATCTCTAATAGATTGGCAGGCATAAAATTACCATACGAGTAAGTGTTTTGACGTAAGCTCCCATTCGGGTGAAGACGTATTTCTGCGCCATGATAGTGCGAAAACGTGTTGCTGTATAGAGGGTGGATAAGTAAAACAACAGCTGCAGACGTGACTGCCTCACGACCTTAGAGCGAGGAACGGACAAAATAATACTGCGAAAGCCAAAATGTTTTTCATCAATTTGTTGCAACTTTAGATAATAAACCCGAAGAGTTTGTTTGTTTGAACGCGTTTATCTCTGGAACTACCAGTCGGATTTTCTTGCATTTGATAGCCCTTATTATTGAAGAAGGCTATAGGCCAATTAGCATCACGCTAAGACCATTAGAAGCCGAGCAAAAAGGATAAAAGTCAGAAAGAACGCTCAACGAAAACGAAGTTTTGAAGGGTTAAAAATTTCACGCGGACAACGTCGCAGGAAGAAGCTAGCTATTATCATAAATTCTGCTGAACGTGGATTTCCAGGTGATTTCCGGGTTGGGTAACGTGTTATTAATTGGATTTTTCATAAGGAATTTCTCATAATTATGCAGCCTGATTAGTGGAAATAGTACTAAAACCGCAAAGAAAAGCTACGTTGTACATATTTCCCGAAGCGTTAGGTAGAGACCGTTCAACGACATTTGGCCAGATGTGTGATATAATAGAGGGCCAGTCTATTGCCAATAATCGGGCACAAATCCAGGCTCCGAACTGTTACTCAGAAATGCCTAATTATCAAAGCACAATAACAAGTTTCCTGACCTGACATCTAACCAAAAAAACTTCACGTAGCATTCGCCCTAGACCAACAATTAGTTAGTTATATTTTAATTTGTACCGTCGTTTTTGTTTTGTCCGCTGTTTGTATTTGTGCGCTGGAAGCCGACCCCAACATAGTTGGAAATGGCTAGGCAGAACATGATGATTTTAATTTGTACCGATTACAAATAACACAAATATTTAGAATTAGTATAGTGAGATCATGCTTGTTGCTGCTACACTAATTAGCCGATAATCAATTAACTACGGACATGAGATTGATGTTTGCATTTCACGTGTTCATGATGTGTCGTGTGCTCGTCATTGTACATGGTGTTAAGTTACCTATACAAACATAGATAGATTATATAGTAGGTACTCTTCATCGTTGTACACCTAAACAGTAATTACGATTAGGAACTTGAAAGATGTATTGTAGGGTATTATAATGAGCGATCATATTGCTAAAACCTATAATATTTTGACAAAACCTATGAATGGGGTAGGGTTGGTAGATATCACATGTCTTCGAATGTTTGGTTCTAGGACATGCCAGTTTCATCACGATGTTTTTCTTCACCGTTTGAAGACCAGCAATTTATACTTTTGACCATCAGATCCTGCGAAGTGTTAAGTTAGGTTTTACCATCTGGAATTCTCATTAGCAGCTTTCGAAAATCGATGACGACGCCCGCAGCTTAATTACATGAATTGCTTGTAGTTTTTCATGTGTGTCGGGTCCTAGGTATGTACATGTAGTATGTATAAGTAGGTAATATTGAGGTGAGCAGTGGTCGACGTACATGTTCTAGGTCGTAGATCCGAACCCAAACAGGCATATTTTTTTGTGTAAATTATTTTAGCACTATTTCTCTCAAAACAGTGAGGAAATGGCATGTGGCAAGGCATATCCTAGAAACAAAAATTTGAAGACATGTAACAACCACCAACTGGGCCCGCGTGGTGGATTACGGCTCACTCCCTCTCACAGAGAAAAGGCCTGTGTTCCGGCCTTGAGAACATGAGCTGACTATGCAGTTTTAATACAAAAAGTAATCAGCTTCCAAACTCAGAATTGCAGCAATATTCACCGCTTAAAATCCTATCAGCGATGTTAATTACTTTATTGTACTCAAAGACATACCTTGAATCTCCTAGCTTCTACTACTAAAACACACCACACCTTGCATCGTACACGTGGGTTCCAGTTTAATTCTGGAACCATTCTGCTTACTGCTTTACAAATGGTGAGAGATTCCTATCGTATCGTTTAATTCTGCCGCAGTAATTCATTTTCCTTAGTTGCACGAAATATTTAGGAGCTAATATTTAATTACTGTTTTGGTCTCTGTTTCGTGTTTGTTTTATTATATGTCTGAGAATACGTTTTTCTGTTATTTTTTGGAAATACAAAAACATTTTTGTCTTCCATAAAACATTATCTTAATATCATAATGTCCTTATAGTTTTATTATGTGTGGTGTACTATAAAGTGATTGATGAAGACCGTGCGGTTTTTTTTTTTGGCGTAATTATTTTCGGAGCTGGACTCCTTTAATAAAGATTGGTCCTTGTCAGCTCTGGACGGAGAGAAGTGGTAAGAGAGTAGGGAGGTCTTTGCCCAGCTGTGAGCCATTAATGGCTAAAATATATATATAAAAGAATGTTATTTTCTGGTGTCTCTTATTAAACGGTGGCTTGTGGCGTTAGCGGCAAAATCACAGAGTATTTTTAAAGCTGTAGTTGGCGCTTTATAGCTATATGTTCACAGCAATCATCTTGACGTGGCTAAGGGCAAGCAGGAGTTGCCTGCAGTTTCAAACAGCTTTTGTGTATGGTGGATTGACGATGACGGGGTATAGTCACTGTGTTTTCAACAACCTTGTTTTTGGGAATGGTAGTACGTAACGAGCACCAAAATAATTAATAAGCCTACATATTTTTACAACTAAAAAACAGTAACAATCCCTGTATTTTAAAACTAGCCATCGTCACAACACACAGTAAAAGGATGAAAATTGAAAATGTCCACGCGGTCCGCTTTCGTTCCCAAAAATAATGAGCATAGCTCTTCGGACCGGAGATGACGAGTCCATCACTCGACTACGTCATTACTATCGGTTTGAATATCATGAATGTTGTACACATTTCTTCCTGAAAAACGTATACAGTTCGGCTGCCTCATATTAAAAACCGGTAAGAACCGTTTTAAAATAATTATTTTTAAAAGAAGACTAATGGTTTTTTTTTTCACATCCTTGAAAATGACTCCTTTTTAAAATCTATGCAAATGACGAAGACTTTAATAACGCTAAACCTAGTAAGTGTACCACAAATCTCTTAGAACCAGTAAAAAAGCTTGTAAGACAGACGGGGCGCCAGGCTACGTAGGAGATAGTGGGACAATCTGGATATGTTTCATCATGGTTCCGCCCAAACTTGAAGCGTGGGCTCGCAAAAGATGGAAGGAGAGGAGGCTTTTGTCCAGGAGCGATACAACGCAGGCTAGAAAAAAAAAGTCACTTTGACCATTTCAAAACCAAAGAAGTGTGGACTTACAATGTTGTGAATTAGTTAATTTATATTGTTACTAGTTTTGTAGTTTTTTTTTGTTCAGTTAGTTTTTACTTGTTAATATGCATTACTAGTTTTTTTTTTTTAATCGAAACTATGTCATATTAGGTGTTTAATGATTTGTGCTATTTATATTCTCTGTTTTGTACTTTATCTTATTATTGTCATTTAGTTAACACAAGAATTTCGAAGCCTATCCTCTATTGGTTTATATAATTAACTAAAGGTAAACTAATCGTAAAAACGGTTCTTTATATGTGACATTATCTTGTTTAAATACACGTTACCCACAAATTGAATTTAATTTAGATTTTTACGCTAGTTTTCTCTATTATCAGTGTGTTACACTTTATAATTTATTCTTAAACTATTCTTCGTAGATGTAACTGCTTCAGCACAATTGTTTAATTACATTTAAAATAATAATATAATATTTTGCAAACTGTCTATTGTGAAGAGCCCAAAAAGACAGGTTCTCTAAATCTTTTAAAAATGCAACGCATTAGCAACGTTGCTAAATTGAAGAGTACAACTGTGGCCTAGCATGACAACTGAAGTGACAGGTATTAGTCGATTTCTTTTGTTTAGTATAAATTCAGTAAAAACATTTCCGGTTATCATGTGAAACTTTTGACGTTTTCATTTAAAATGCCTAATTATATCACAATATAACTTCGTTAGAAGTGCGTGTGAATACCTAGGCTTTGATGAAATTTCGATTTTTATGCTTGTAATCCTTTTAATAATTTCAAAATATGGAACAAAAGTAGCACGCATTAATCACGTGGTTTTTTGTTTACCTTTAGTTATGTACAGACGCCAGCAGGTCAAGCTACCCGAAACTGACAAATTTTCCCGATCAATCTTGAACCTTAATGTTTTAGAAATTTGACAGATTGTAGTGGCTTGAGGTGCTGGCGTCTTTACCTAAACCAACAGAGTATACATCAATTTATGTTGTTGAGGTCTCCTGGAAAATTTAGTTTGAAACACTAGTACGGTTACCGCATGTCAAAACTCAGTAAAGTTTTGATATGGGGTAACAGAGCTTGTTTCATTTTTCTGGTCCCGTCAAGGTCAAGGTTCATCAGGTTTGTGTTTGTGAAAATGTATTTAACAAAGGATGTTGCATTGTTCTGAGTTATGATATTAACTGTAATGAGGTCATTTCCAATTTTCGTGAACTTTTTAATTATGGTAATTGCATCACAACACACTATCACTTAACTAGTAATAGCTTTCTATTTGACAGTTCAACACCATGCATTGCGTTATTTACGTTATTGAGTGGATCAATTTTTCCAGCAATATGATGCAATGGATTAGCAATATCCTTCAAAATGATTTAGATTGAAATTGACAGTGTGTTACGCTATTAGGGTGTTGTTTTCATCGGAGACGAGGAGATGCAAATTTTGTTTTAAAAGTCTGTTTTCAAGAGTAACGAACATTTAGGAAATAAGTTTTTAAGAGGTATTTAAGTGCTGTTTTTTTTATTCGTAGTTAAAGCTCAACCAATTTTATTGTTAAAAATAGTAACTAATGGTTAAATTTTTGCAAAATATGTTTTTTTTTATCAATTTTTAGTTTTTTTAATGGTCATTTAGAGGTATGAGGATCAGGGTGTAAAGTTCACTCATCCTCCATAGAAAAGGGAGGATCCTCCAACCAGACGGGTGTTGTGTCTGGCGGGCAATTGCCCAACGTTTGATGTTGGGAAATTGTATCTATGCTAATTGTGCGGTAAACTCTGCTTGCGAAATGCAGGATTTGCGTGACGTCAGTATGACGCGTTGTTTGCATGTGTCACTAATGGTTTTTTTTTTAAACCAATAGTTAATTATTTGACTATTGTTGGCCATTAGATAAACAAAAAAATGATGATAAAACACATTTTGCAAAAATTTTACCATTAGTTACTATTTTTAACAATTGGTTGAGATTAACAAAAAAAAAAAAAATCGGATCAAAAAATCGGCCCTAAGTGTTGTAGAACAGTTAATCTTATTAACTACGGAAAATTACAAGAATTCATCAAATCTCCTTGTCAGATGTCCTGTACGAGTCGCAATAAATACTTTTTCTTTCTTTCTTTCTTTAGATGTTGCTTACTATTAGGTTAGTAAATATAAATACGTACATCCGCTTCCTATTACATGGCACTTAAACATAACTAGCGAAATCTGGGTTTATATAGGTACCTGCCTAACCCTTCGAGGAATACAGTCGTGATGTTATGTTAAGCGAGTTACCTACCGACGAAGTAGCTATCTAGCATGATTTACGGGAAGAATTTTGTAGTTCTAGAGAAAAATATTGCAAATTACAGGTTTATATATTTATTATTACTATGTATGTACCAAAAAGTGGTACAGAGCTGTTTACAGAACCTATTTTCACACAAATAAATACTGAGAATTTCAGCGCTTCAACCTCAAAATGTAAACAGTAGACTCTACCGTATTTAACATCAAAATTATGAAATATTATGCTTAATTAAACCTCGCTGTAAAAAACCTTTTATGCTTTTAAAATGCTAATAATACTTTACAACCCATTACGGTTTTTTACCGTAAACTATATTATACTTACCGGTGAACCTTTACAGCCCATTTTATGTTTTTAAAAACGTTTCCGCAATCATATTTTAAAATATTAATAGCAGCACTTATCGAGATCGTGATAGGAATTTAAATAAGTAATTTTTAAAGAAACTTTAAATAGGAATTTGAAGGAGAATAAAAGCTTTTTATTGTCTTCTTATATGTCCAGTGAATTTCCTCTGAAATCTTGGAGTATTTTTATATACAATAACCCCTTTAAATAAATCAATAAATAAAACAATAATTCAGACTAGGTCCATAAAACGTTTTTTATTGATAGTAACAATAATGGTTATGTAACTAGGTTAGTATTGTTAATTTTCAAACAGTAATTATTATTAATTCAGAGCTAGGACTGTCGCAAGCCAGTGTCCCTGAAAGGGACACTCCGCTCTGGCAGCGATCATTTTTAAAATGCTGTTGTTACTACCAAGCAGGCGCTGTAGTAAGGAGGCCGCTTTCTTTCGCATAATGGCATGACCTTTATTCATAAAAGTTGCTTAAAATAAGCGATTAGCGCAGAGGTGATAATGGTATTACATGGAATTGTAATCTTTTGCAATAATCAACATAGCGTAAGGTCCCCCAGACTAAATTTCGGCAATGGCAGCCAATCTCAACGAAGACTAGCCATTTACGCGGGAGATATTATAGTGCACAAGGGCGTGCGCATACACAGGTACACTCATTCTTCCCCCACTCTCATAATTCTATGGGACGGCAATCCGACACGACCGGAGAGAGATCAGGCGCAGGACCAATGTCTAGTTAGTGTAGGTGCCTATGTATCAAAAGGTATAAACAAGCTTCTGATTTAAAAGTAAAATGTTCGACCTTAATTTGTGCAAAATCGTGGCAAACTCCTAAAATTTGATTTTTTGACCATAACAGTCTTCTCAATTACCAAGACGATGATCACCAATGATATTTATCAATTTCACCCTGTCGCTCTTTTGTTTTTCTTCTACATTATTATATTGTTGATATTGTGTGATATTGTCCTTATTCTTCCCAGCTACCAATTTGAGTATCACCAATGATATCTCATGTCATATGACGGTACCTTGTCAATATATATATGAAAACATTATGTACGTAAGGAAAAATCTGCATATTTTTAGTAAAAGAGGTGAAAGACACAATTATATCACTAGAAATAGGGACCAATTAGTTCAACCAGGTTTCAGGCTGGCTAAAGTAGACTCATCTTTCATGGGGTACTGTTTAAAATGTTACAATAAAATACCTCCCCACATAATTGAACAGAATGAAACGAAATTTAAATCTTGTATAAAACGCACACTATGCAGCCAGGCATATTATAAATTGGGAGATTACATCGCTGATAAAAATGCTTGGCTAAACGCTGGTCCTGCTCCACAGGACGCATAAATAAATTCATTAGCATTTGGAAGTACCTACTGTTGGAGCCGCTGAAGATTGTAAAATACTATTTTGCATTATATAAATTCAATCTCCTAGTATTGTATAATTGTATAGCTCATGTGTGAGTACTATGTAGTTACATACTATAAAGCTACCATTTACTGGGTACGTCTTTCATTGACTTGAATGTGCCCTGGCGGCTGAGAGTATGTCATGCTCACTCAAATGTCTCGCTGATGGTGGCACATGTGTTGGATCATTTAGCTCCCTTCAAAACGGTTGAGCTGAATGGTGCTAATCCGTGCGTCATGTTCGTGAACGGGCGCCGTCAGTGGGGACTGGTCATCTCTTTGCTGCCATGGCTTATTTTAATTTAATTTAATATTTGGATTGTTTTAGGCTTTTCATTACGGACGCTTTTAACGTTCTGCATCGTTCTCACATGCATAATTTTTAATATGAATGATGTAACTAATACTTTGTAACCATATTTTGATTTAAAAGAGTGTCCATGGAGTTTCTTGCCCGTTCTTCTCCATAGGTACCTACTACGCTTAGGAATGGGCAACTAGCTTCATTTCTCTGACTGACCGACCCCTTGACAATTCAAAAGTGCCTGTAATTGGTTTAATTGAAATAAATACTTTGAGTTGAGTTGAGTTGAGTTGAATCTTACAATTTTCATCGTCAATTTTTATCTCAAACCTATTTTACTCATTTTTGCCAACTACCAATATGGTCAGCAATAATGTAGTCTTATCTTCACCTTCTGACATGTTTTTTTCTTCTTCAACAGTTTCGACACTCGAGTGCCAGGTCCATCAGCGCATTGGGTAGATGAGGCCTACCTCGGGAGAGCCCACTGGCACAGCACTCCTACTGCTGGGCTTCGGATGCTGGAGATCCAAGCAAGAGACCGAGCGATCTACAGGTGTCGGGTTGACTTCCATGTGTCACCGACCAGGAATTATAAGATCGCGTTGGATGTTATAGGTAAGTTAGAATAATCTTTTGATCATTATTTGTCTCGCCTTTGGCTTGGAGTCGGCTTTTTATTTAACAATCAAGGTTGCTGAATGTCATATTTTTAACAAGGAACGACTGCCAACCGACATAATCCAATAATTGGACAACCCGATATTATTAAGATTTCACCAGCTCCCAGATAATTGCGTAACACACTATCAATCTCAATCTCAATCATTTTGAAGGATATTGCTAATCCATTGCTTCTAATGTCCGAAAAAAATGTCTGCTCAACAACGTAAATGACGCAATGAATGTAGTTGAACTGTCAAAATGAAAGCCATTGCTAATATTAGTGTGTTACGAAATTACCCCGCAGTAGCACGTTTTTGTGATTTTGAATGCCACCGAACGACATTCTTTGATATTCGATAGATAACAGAATCGGCGTTTTAAAGTTTAATTAACTGTCTCCTTGGGGGATGATAAGAAAATTTGAGCACATTTTGACAGTGACAAATGCAACATAACCTAATAGTTACGTGACTATGTATTGGGCTGTAAATGGGGCTGGTGTCCGCAATTCCAAGTCTGATCAGGGCATCTTTTGCGTCATCAATATCATCATTTCAGCCGAAAGACGTCCACTGCCGGACATAGGCCTGGGGCCCGAGCACCTCCACTTCGACCGGTTTTGTGCTTCTCGCATCCAATGGTGTACCTGCGGCCTTCACAAGGTCTTCGGTCCACCTTGTGGGCGGCCTTTCAACGCTACGTCTTCCGGTACGCGGTCGCTACTCCAGAAGGTTTCGGCCCCATCGGCCATCTGTTCTGCGAGCAATGTGCCCTGCCTACTGCCACTTAAGTTTGACAATTCTTCGGGCTATGTTGGTTACCTTGGTTCTCCTTCGGATTTCTTCATCGTATTTCGCGTAGGCAGTCGTAATATCATATACATAGGTGATTATAAGATCAAATGCTCGACCAGGAAGACACGAATGCTGTAAAAGGCAGTCAAACGCTACAACGCGCGAACGCACCGTGTCCACGTGTTCAAAATGAATTTATCCACGAATGCGTACAGTGAGAAGTAAAAATATCGCGGCGGGACTTTATCACTCAATGGATTTTCGACTCTCTGTGTTAAGCAGAGTGTTAAGAATTCAACAGAGCGCATCCAAGCGCGACGAATAAACCACACTGTTGGATTTTAAACTCTCGGCTCTTAGCAGAGCTTTGAAAATCCAGTGCGCGAAAAAAACATCGCCGCGGAAAACGCGCTCACGCTTTGTCTTGTTCGAACTTACGCTTCCATATCAATTGAAAACATACAAGTTAAGTTGTTACTTTTGTGACCGTTACAAAGAATCACGTGTCTTGTGTCCTTAGTTGAAAGATGTCCCGATATGATTATAAATGTTTTAAAAAAAACCCACGCAGAAAAAGTTTGATCTTTATTCAGGAACTCTTACCTTGATGACATAATCGATTATTTTGATAGACACGACCTTTACGCTCCATGGCAGCTAACATGCTTTGTCTTTTAAAATATAAACAAGGGAAATGTTTCTATTTTCTGAATAGAAAGCATAGGACATGTTTCTATTTTGTGAATAGAAAGCATAGGAAATGTTTTTATTTTGTGAATAGAAAGCATAGGACATGTTTCTATTTTTTTAATAGAAAGCATAGGACATGTTTCTATTTTCTGAATAGAAAGCATAGGACATGTTTCTATTTTCTGAATAGAAAGCATAGGACATGTTTCTATTTTTTTAATAGAAATAAAACTGAAGTTTGTGTTTGTTATGTCAAACAGCTTTTTACTAAATGTATATGAAAGTATATACCTACGGTACTTTTAACAAAAAAAAAAAACATTTATTTTTTATTTTTGTCTGTCTGTCTGTCTATTTGCTAATCTCCCAAATGGTGGAACCGATTTTGAAGGGGCTTTCACTGCATTCAAGGGCAGATAGCTGATAATATAAGAAGTAACTTAAGTTTTCTCTATTTTAGAAAAAAAAAAAGGGTTCTTCGCAAAAAAAAAAAAAACTTGAAAAGAGAAAATGGATTATTCCTTTTCAATGGACGAGTGGTACCTACAACTTCTCTAAGCGACACATTATTGATACCCAACGAAGTCACGGGCACATCTAGTTTCTAGTAAAATCAACACGTAGTCCGTATATGTTGGTAGATAAGATTATTTTAGCACCAGTCATTGTTGTCCACCTTCCGGGTTCCAACAAACCCAAGGAAACAATTTAAAATGTATTGTTAAACTACGGATACAGTTCCTCCATTGTAGAATAGTGCTCCTAATAAATTTATATCGTATGTTAGAATATGACGTGTTGGCTTATGTCCAGGTTTCAATAGTAGGTAAGGTACAGTCACCAAAGGAGATAAGTAACCAGGGGCGTCCGATGTAGTTGAAGTTTAGTAAGAAACCTGTGGATGTTTACAAATGAAATTTAATTTTGATAAATAAACTGTTTGTTTCGTATTAATTAAATTTGTTTTAAATTGTTGTTGTGTTAATTGTTAATTGTTTTGTGACCTTTGACTGTGTATTTATTTTTACACTATCATTTTGTTGTTTTGTTTTTTGTTTATTTATATGTAACGCAATTGACGAATAAATTACCTATGTAATTAATTGTATGTAAGCGCAATAAATAATAGTATAATTAATTTAATTAAATTTTATTCGAAAACATCCAACGGTTTCTTACAAAACTTCAACTATATCCGACGACCCTGGTTACTGATCTCCTTTGGTGACAGTACATGACATAATTTTGTTGTGGCTGTGTCATTCTGGCCTGAAGGTCGCACGTCTGACTTTGAACACTGAATTCGCAAATTAACACTGAGTTATCACGCGCTGTTAGTTTAATTAAAATTAGCATGCCCGAAATGTCAGACAGGATAATGATTTAATGTCATACTTACATGGTGTTTTTTGTATAGCGGTTTTAAAAATGAGCTAGCGTGGTGAGCATTGCTCGCCTTCCTTCTTTGTATGAGGAAAGGAAGTCATTTATTCAAATTTGGCTGAGAATCAGCACTTTTGGAACGTCAAAATTACAAAAGACATTCCCCCAAAAACGCCCGCCCTGCACCACTTTCTAGTGCTGTCGCTAGGAAGAAGTGACGCAACAGACTCCCCAGCAGCACAGCTGTCTGTTCAGTTAGAAAAAACTAAGTTCAATATATATACGATATTCACTAGCTTCTGCGTGCAACCACGTCCGAGGAAAATGTATAGTTCCCCTGACACACCGGATCGCATCGCATCGCCCGCCCGCGTTATTACTTAGTTTTCGCTTCGCGTTCTTTCTGACTGTTTTCATTTTGCTTGTCTCCTAAGGGACATAGCGTGATGTTAATAGCCTTAAGAATTGGGTTATCATATGTAAAAATAATTTTCAAATCCGGTTGGTATTTTCAGAGATTACCGTGATCAAACGAACAAGCAAACACACTCTTCAGTTTTATTATATTAGTATCGATTAGCCGTTAACTATTTCCAAGAAAATAGGTTTCTGATATTAAAATATCATAAATAAGTTTATTAATATCCTAACCACATCAAATAAGCATTTACTTCAGCCAAGCAATTTAGTTTTCCTAAGAAAAATAATGTCTGTACGCTACTAATACCTATTCATTCCGCCACAGAACATTGAAGCCCTTTGCTGGAAGAAAGTAGAATCTAATTAAGTAAGACATGTCCGAAAAGCTCTCAGCTTATGTAAACATGAGACTTTCGTGGAAATAGCTCAGTATTTTCTGGTATCAAGAGAGGAAATATACGTATTTTTACAGAAAATTACTTCGTTTTATGGAGAAAATGGTAGAAAGGAGGACGACGGTTTTGACCTTGGGAACGCGAATAGAATTTACGAGTTCAAGAAGAAAATAAGACCAAATTAGTTTTGATTTTAATGTTACTAGAATCGTTAGCGATCTTATAAAATTCAGACGATGATACTTGCTAACCTATCTAAACTACATATACGTATTGTTACAAAGCATTACTTCATTTTACAGAGAAAATGGTAGAAAAGAGCGTGCACGACTTGACCTTGGGAATGCGAATTGAATTTACGTGTTTGTGATGATAAGATGAAATTAAAAAAAAAGAGTAAAAAACGAAAAAAAAAACGTCGAAACGAAGATAGGTCCGGACGACCGGTTCGTTTCGTTTCGTTTTTTCGTAAATACTTTTTCTTTCTTTTCTTTCTTTCTTTCTTTCAAATTACTATTTATTTCAATTTTACTGGAATCATGAGTGATCTTATAAAACTTAGCAGTTAATACTAACTTATCTAACTAAACTGATATTATAAAAAAAGGTCTATTTTTTGGTTGTAAGAGATAAGGGCTAAGGTCTGTTAGTACTGTTCCGATTACAAAAAATCTTTCACGGGTAGAAAACTACGCTATTGCCAAGTGTCAAAGGACATGTTTTATGTTAAAACAAGAAATTTTGCGCGGAATAAGTCGTGGGCTAGTTATAGAAAAAGTTACTCGTCATCAAATAGCTCATGTTCCTAGTCTGACAATTATTCAAATCAACTTGAAAAATATTTTTCTAATGTTTCTCTAAACATATTTTTCCATACATTATTCTCTGACCATAAATTCTGAATCCGATCCTATTATATCTATATGCTGTGCATATATTTATGCAATAAGTACGCCAAGAGAGTATTCATCACCCACCTAAGCCTTTTCGCAACTATGTTGAGGTACAGTTACTGGGTTGCACGATACCCCTTGTTAAGGCTGGTTGTCAAACTTTCAGGTTTCTGACTACCCGTAACAATTTTCAAAGATGTTTAAATGATAGCCGGGAACAGCTTAACGTGCTTTTCCGGGCACGGAGGGTCTCGGCGTGTAATGGATGGTCACCCATCCTCCGACCGACCGACCTCGGCAAGCGTTGCTTAACCTTGAAAATCGACCGGTGTGGTAGTTATTATTTAGCCACGGGCACCACCATACACAAACAGAATATTATACATACGAGTCGTGCCTAAATAATAACAGCCGCACAGTTCGATCATTCAGGTTAAGCTGCGGTTGCTGCGGTTGGTCTGTGGAAGGGTGGATCTTTAAATACCGAGATCCCTCCGTGCCTCGGAAAGCACGTTAAGCCATTGGTCCCGGCTGTCATTCGTGGATCTTTGACAGTCGTTACGGGTAATCAGAAGCCCGAAAGTCTGACAACCAGTCTTACCAAAGAGTATCGTATTACCCAATGAGTGGGTTGTGGAGGTCAAATAGGCAGTCGCTCCATGTGAGATACTGGTTTTCAGCTGCATCCGGTTAGACTGGAAGCCAACCCCAACATAGTTGGGAAAAGGCAGGCAGATGATGAGTATAGGCAACATTCGCTTAAAACAGAATTTAAGTGTTACTTCTAATGTAAATTATAGTAGTACAGACGCCAGCAGGTCAAGCTACCCGAAACTGTCAAATTTTCCCAATCAACCTTGAACCTTAAAGCTTTAACGATAACGTTGAAAATGTATTAAAGAACTTTGACAGATTGTAGCAGCTTGATGTGCTGGCGTCTGTACATAACGTTCAAAGAAAAAAAGAGTAATTGGATGAAGCTGTTTACATACTAGTAGTAAAACTGTTTTATCCATCTCTCTATATATCTATATAAATAAAAATGAATCACCGAAATGTATGTACGCGCATAACTTCCGATCGACTGCACCAAATTGGATAATTCTTTTATTTTTTGTGTTTGTTATTGTCAGGACAAGGTTTGTATAATTATACCTGTTGGTCCCGGTAGGTGGCGCCGTTTTTTCGGGCAGGATAACGTCTATATTATAAGGTCCGCTAGTAAAATATAAAACAAAAGCAAACAAAATAAAATACAGCTTAGTGAGAGACATTGTGGACAAAAATGTCACATAAATATAAAACATACTGTGCATTATCTCTGAGGCAGTTCAGAAACTGTTTCAATACATACGCAGAAGAAACATAATTCAATTTAGAACCATGTATCTCAACCACCCTCATCAAGGAGTTCCTGATTACTGAGGAGTACTCAGAATCATTGGAACATACCACATACACGAATAACATATTAACTCGAACAATAGTCCCGAGTAACAGGTTGAAGGGGCTGGCTTACGACCTTAGTAATCTTACTCCCACGTCTTATAACTTGCGAGGATAGAGCTCCCTCCCAGTTAATTTCAATTCTAAATTAATATGGCGCCGAGTGACATCTAAAATTATACAGTTCGTTGATCACTTTGGTGATTTATTGAAGTTCATCGTTACAACGATGCCAATTTCTACCGGAGTATCGACTAGACTGTGAAATTCTGCTTTAACAGCCCTTTTGAAAGTGCTAAAAACTATTAAAAAACTATTTGTACTAATAAACAAACTCTTCAGCTTTGAAGAGTGTGTTTGTTTAAATGTACTAATCTCTGAAATTGCTAGTCGAATTTGAAAAATTCTCTTTGCATTTGATAACTCAATTTTTGGGGACGGTTATAAGCTATTTAACACTATGCTGCGACTGTTGAAGAGCCGAGAAAAAAAGAAAAAACGTCAGAAAGATCGCTTAGTGAAAACAAGGTAAAAGCACGGGAGGGTGGTTTGGGAGAACAAGGCATTTCACGCGGACAAAGTCGCGGGCAGAAGCTAGTATTAAAATAATTAAGTATTTCAGTTATGCGTTTTACGAATATTCTACATTCTGCTAAAACCTATGTCACTTAGGGCCGATTTTTTGAGGTCAGATATATTTTATCCGTGAAATAAAACTGACTTCTGACAGTTCTAGAATAGAAAAACTGTCAAAAATTCAAAATTTATTTTTAAGATGAGACTTGTTCTATGTTTAAAAGTTTAATGAAATTCGCCCTTAGTAGTAATACACGTAATTTCTAAAGGAAACAGCGAAACAAACGGAACAAATTTAACGCTAAATTGCTCACTAATCCCTTAAACAGATTGATTACATCAATATCACATCTCAATCGTTCATTACACCGATTACTGGAAGACGGTTATGTTCAGCGGCGCACATTAACAGGCTAACCATATTTCACGGCCAATAAGATAGCGGAACCCTCTCCTCGATAATCCAGACCGTAAGTCAAGATATAAATTAAATCTGTATTCCGAAACTATCTGGCCTATCTCAATGAGATCGCCTCGCAGATGGGCGAAACTCTTAAATTCTCACATAATCTCGCGTCCGTATCTGCTTCCCCTTTTTGTGTTTTAATAAAATAATTCACCTTGAAACGGCGACCCAACGAAAGCTATGAGCCGTACCGTGGGGCAATCTCGATAAAAACTAGTACGATCGTAAACTTGACCCTCCCTTATCCTGGTCGAATCAACACGAAAAGTTTAAGGAAAGTCCAAACACGCCCTAGGATGATTTACGTTCGTTCGCTGACAGTAAAAATGAGGGTCAGTATGGAAATTAAAGTTTTATGGGGACTTACCAGATCTGTGAGGTGTCGATACACCTCTCAGAGCTGGTAGGGTAACAACAGTAAAATAGATTACCTACTTATGTTACGAGCTTCTTACATTTTTACGATATTTGTTAAGGCCAACATTTTGTTTTATGAATGGCGGATTAAGGGTTGAAGTGAGGAGTGAATAATAAAACAGATGACTGAATATGATGAGGTACGTAAATCTAATTTGGTGTAAACGACGTCGTCGAAACTCTGATCGTCAACAAATATGAAGTTGACAACACTTACATTTTCACACCTAGAACAGTACCAAGTTGGGTCGGACACAGTTTTAAAACACAATGTGTAGTAAATTACCCTGAGGTCAATGTTCAAGTATCACAGCACTTAAACACTGAAGAGGTGATGAAAGCTGTGGCCACTTTACACATAAACATTTATCACGTTATAAAAACAAGATCCACGCCTTTCCATTATCTTTTATTGTACATCTAAAGCTGTACCTGTTTTATATTGCATTTATCTCAACGTTTTATCTTTTAAAGGACAAAATAAAGGCATTTTGGTGGAAGCCAAATTATTGTTACTACTACAACCCAGAACGATTAGACCGAATATTTAGATATGCTATTCTTGGGCAAAATCTGATATCTTTGTGTCCTTGTCAATACCGAATTCCAGAATACTGAAATATCAGTAGCTTTAATGTAAGTATTACCTATAGAGATAAAATCTTCCAAACTGTTCTAAAGGATAGTGAGTGAAGCCGTAAGACTTTGCTCCTTTGCATAAAACTTACGTTTAGTTTTAGGATAGCTGTCTGTGTATTATGTAAAGCTAGGGACAGGTTTCTACCTCGATTTTGAACAGAAGCGTACCTATGTAATACTTACTAGGTACCATTATGTGCTGAAGGTCAATATTCTCATACATAAAAGTCGCATTCTCACCTCAGCGACAATCAATGTCAAAAAGTAACAACAGATATTACATGTGAACATAGTTAAAAACGAAAGGGGCTGCAAGGTTCTGGAGTGGTGACCGCGTACCGGAATACGTAGCGTTGGAAAGTCTCCCACAAGGTGGACCGACGACCTTGTGAAGGCCGCAGGAACCTGTTGGATGCAAGAAGCACAGAACAGGTCGAAGTGTAGGTGCTTGGGGGAGGCCTATGTCCAGCAGTGGACGTCTTTCGGCTGAAATTATGATGATAATATTTAAAAATACGGCAATTGGCTCTGTGATGATTTCGCCCAGATAAACAAATAGATTTATTGAGAACGACTTATGATCTGTAGGTGGTTGTACCCCAGACAGCTGCAGGTGCTTTACTTTGTACAAATAAGTTCATAACCACTGCACTCAAACCGGTAAAGGAAAACATCGTGAGGAAACCGGCATATCCTAGAACCAAACATTCGACGACATGTAACATCTGCCAACCCGCACTGGGCCCGCATGGTAGATTATAGACCACACTCTCTCGAAGAGAGGAGACCTGTGTCCCAGCAGTGGGAACATTATAGGCTGACTAAGTTATGCTTATGCTAAACAAATGGAACTTCTTTGGAGTATACCTACTGCAAAGAAGTAAAGTAAATATTTATAAGAATATTCACAAGATAACCTCTTTTTATTACCTAGTTGAATATTTTCAAAAGTAACTTGGAATAGAATTTTAAAGAATATCTTTAACTTCCTGATCATACACTAGAATAAAACACCTTCCTTATAAGGTTTAAATATCTAAGGTATATAAAAAAAAAACAAAAAAAGAAAACAGGTGGTTTAGCAAGAATACACCTACCAAATATTATACAAACCACAAAAAAAATAACGACCTGAAGAACATAAGACAATTAATGAGGTCTTTACAACAGATAACCGCCTCTTAATTAGGGGCCTAGAAGGCTAAGAGGGGAGAGTTTTCCTTAACTGTTTAATTATGCCTTTTGTATCGTAAAGATGTAACGACGTGTAAAATTCTTGGGAGCCACAGGACGTTAGCATAACCGTTTGCAGGGCAGGTCAGCTATACAGTAATTTTTGAACTGCACATGGTTGCAAAAACCATGTCCTAGAACCAAAAATTCAAAGTCATGTGACATGTGCCAACCCGCACGGGGCCGCGTGGTGGATTAAGGCCCTCTCCCTCTCACAGAGAGGAGGTCTGTGTCCCAACAGTGGGAACATTATAGGCTGATTAATTTATGTTATGTACATGGTTCAAAGTCGCTTGACACTTCACATGACACGCTATACGCTACTTTACAGGCTGTTCCTCATACCTCTATTTTAGCAAGAAGCATTGCAAAGTGTGGTCCGATATAAAAATGAACTTAAAATACTTCTTGTTTCTCGTTGTGCGTAAAATAAATCCATTCAATCATTACAGCAATCGCGTTCAATCAGATACGTAGGTATAAAACAGCTTTATCAACACTGTATAAAACGTAGTTCTACTAATATACACTACACCTTCATTAAATTAACAAAAGAATTGCTATTTACGCTTTTCGCGAAGTCATCTTTGTTTACAAAAGCAATAAATGTCTTTGTGCGTCATTCACTCATTCACTCATATCCGTTATTAAAGGAAGGTATTGGTTTTCATTCAATTATCAAATTGACAATTTGATGACGTCGATATTGTGTTTCGAAGAGCAATTGTTTAGAAGTACTTGAGTGAAGGATATCATTTTTATTAATGAGAAAATTTGAAGGATATTAAACAAGGAAAACTAGAAACAAGAAGAAAGTAAAGACACCATTGTTGTTTCTCCTTTTTAAGAACAAATAAAATTATTAAATTTATAAAATTCAATAAAGTGGAGTTTGTTGATGGGTCTCAATAATACTGGTTTTTATTTGTAGATATATAATTGTGTTAAGCGATATCTCTAGCAATTGTGTATCGATTTCAATTTTTTTTTTTGTTGGAACAGCTAAATCGTGAATAATAAAAACCTTTTTTTATTTGTAAAAAAAGAACCGACTTTCAAAAAAAACACTGCAAAGTGAAAAATAACTTTAATTTCGGAAGTCGGTGTCTTTGATTTTGTATTTTCGGTTCTTGCTACGTTTTTTTGGAAGAGTCATTTGTAAACAAAAAAAAAATTGAGTTGACAATAATTGTAAAAAGAAGTGTAAGAGTTCACACTGGATAGAAAGTGTCAACCCGTTAATGCAAAGTAAACGAATTTGTTTAATATTTCGGCTTTATTTTGTAACGTTAACACTAAACGTTACGTTTGGTTGCGGTGATAGAATTTGCTACTGAGACAATAGCCAATCACTTTTAGAATGGAATGTCTAAAGAACAGGATTCCTCAGGATTTTGTTTCAATTACTGCGTTCAAAATTCAAATCGTTGGCATCGCAACCAAACGTGGTTGCGGTGATAGAATTTGCTACTGAGACAATCACTTTGCTACTGAGCCAATCACTTTCAGAATGGAATGTCTAAAGAACAGGATTCCTCAGGATTTTGTTTCAATTACTGCGTTCAAAATTCAAATCGTTGGCATCGCAACCATTAAACCAAAAGGCAGCAATAGGTGTTTCTTTATTCGAACCAATAAAAAAGTTTCGTACAAAAAGTTCGGTCGTCCGTTAAACTTTTTCGTGTTGATTCCGACTCAGATAGAGAAGGAAAACGGCTCAGGCCTCGAGTTCCATCTGATATCAAGAAGCCCCATTATATAGCAAACGTACTTAGGTATAATACACAGAGATTTCTCCTAATGGAATCTATTAGCTGAACAAAGAAACGTAATCTTATGTAATTAATTAAACATTTTCATGTTCTTGTGTGTTTATATATATAGTATGGTCGTATTAATGGTATTAATTTTGAAACTGGGAATTATGGGTGGCAACTACATATAACAGCACAAAGGAATGATGATCATTAGTTGGAGATTGTTTCCATTCCCTGTATCTAGAAGTGGGTATTTCGGTACGAGGTAAACGAGAATAGCTTATGCTTTGGTGTATTTAAGTCAATGTCTTGGCGGTTTGAGCTTTTCGTGTTGCTTGGGTATTTCCTTTCATTCATTGAATTTTGTTTATTGAAATTGTTTTTTTTATATTTACGTAAATATATACAAAATAGGGCCTTAAACTAGAGATAGGTAAGAAACAATTGGATTCTACCTGAACAAGGAATAAACCTGTATCTCAGGTGTCTCATTCAAGTGCTTAAAAATAGTTTAGTATTATCTAAAATTCCTACAAATAGTAAATAATTTGTCTACTTTAATTATGGTTATGTTCAAACTGATCAAAATAGTATGCTCCTTTTTTGCATCATCGATAAGACATTTTTGAAACAATAATCTATTATGATTTTTGCAATGATAATTTTTTAATAAGGTCGCGTTGACTTTTTCATACAGAAAAATTTGCCGTATTTATTATTCTGCCTCGATCCTTTTTGTAAAAAGTAATACTGGGCTGACTACCCTCTTGTTGTATTTGACTTCATAAAATTCATCTGCCTAGCCTTTTTACAACTAAATTGGGGTCGGCTTCCAGTCTAACTGGATGCCAATAGTAGAATAGAATATTCTTAATTATGCACCCTATAAATAATTGTCATGAAGCGACTGCCTATCTGACCTCCACAATACTGGGTAATACGATACCTCTTGGTGAGACTGGCTGTCAAACTTCCGGGCTTCTGACGACACGTAACGACTGCCAAATCTCCACGAATGACAGCTGGGACCAACGGCTTAACGTGCTTTACGAGGCACCGAGGGCTCTTGATACGTAAAGATCGACACCCATCATGGACCAACCGCGGCAAGCGTAGCATAACCTTATCGATCGACCCGTGCGGCCATTATTACTTAGCTACAAGCCCCTTTCTGATTGACTTCATAATAATTAAATAATAATAATTTATCCACGGAATTAAATAGCCTCCAAAAATGGCAACCAGACGTGAGTGCTGATTTATATGTTGTAGATGTATTTTCAACTCCCTTCTGACATGTCACCAACGACCTACATTCTCGAATTCTTTGTAAAATTATTTTACCATTCTTAGCCAACCATATGTAAGAAAAATTCGAGAAAATCGAATGTAACAGACAGGCGGACACCAATGCGATTCCATTTTAAATCAGAAAACTGAAAACATTGCTAAGAATGAAAACCTTCAGGAGTTTTATTAATGTGTAAGAATTTATACTTATAAATCGTGTGACTTACAGGAGACAATATTTTATGAAATTTCTATATTGTACGAAAGTCTAGAAGACAGGTTAACAACATTAACCCTTCGCTGGAACGTGGATCCACGCGAGACACAATAACTTTTTAATTGTTTCTGTAATAACGGCATTAGAAAGAATAGAATAGAAAACTTTAATTCAGACAGGAGTCCATAGGGATAGTAACAATTTTACCTAACTTCTAGTGTTAGTAGGTTCTAGACACAGGGCAGGTTAGGCATTCAACCGGATGAGAGAAAAAGTACCTCATTAAATTAAAAACATTATGCAAAATGTCCTGTAATACCCAACATTTAAGTTTTTTCAAATTTGGTCACATTTCCGAGGTCCATTTAATTGAAACTTGTTTCAGAAAACAGTTGCAACACACTGTTTCTATATTTTGAAGCCCGCAATGCAATTCGCAGAAACTGCTTCTATTTCACTAGGTATCAATGTAGCTTAACATTCACTCAATAGACTAGAAACTACAGAGTATCATGCCATCTACAAGTGTATTCAAATTCCGATTACTATCGAATCACTCGATACTGTCAGTATCGATTTCCGAGAACGAAAAATATGCGGAAGTGCCATCATCGGCAGATATCCGCCATTCTTGCGCCCGAATACTGGGGGAATTCTCATTTCAGTCGGTCCGCACTTATGTGTAACGTACGAAACAATGAAGGGGTGGCAGATGTTCATTTTAGTAAGCGATACGGTTGCACGGTATGGATATGAAAGCTTCGTATGATTGCCGGCATCCTCCTCTGAATACTGCTATCGCGAAACCTTTTGTTTTGACTCAACGAAAATATTTTCATTTCCTGGGCCACGTTCGAGCGCTCCTAGTTTGTGTATCCGCAATTTGAGGATATTCCGAGGTCGTTGAGTGCCTTTTGCGATTCACCGCGAACTGATTTCATTTTGATTGTGAATAAATTTGCAACGAGAACATCGGTAAGCACTTTTGTTTTCGTGTAGATATTCGTATTGACTACTGATTCGATTGTTGTTTTTTGTTTGTTTTTATTTACGCTACAAAGTTAGGAAAACAATTAAGGTTCGTTTATCTGATCTTCAATTGTTTTTGTTTGATTTCAATCGAAAATCACGGCGTTCTAAATGCCTAAAAGCTGTGATTGTATTTCATTACAATACGATGTTTCTTTTTGTATACCAATGAATAACTACAGCTTTGAGCCGTTTTGGTTTGAAACGCTTGGGTCATGGGGCCCAAATGCGCGTCTCCTTTTTAAGGAAATTTCTCGCCGGCTGATCGACACTTCACGTGATTGGGTCGGCCTTTGGCCAAAGAAACGTTACATTGCCATTCAACGTGGTAATGCTGCCAGTCGTCTGGGCATGTTTCCAGATGACAGCGATGCGGACGAATACTTCGACGTATAAATATCCTTTTGTTTTTGTATTTATTTATACAGTTAGTTAGTCTATTAATTTAGTGCCTAGTGTAAATAGTTAGTTAAATACACAGTAAGCCAGTCTGCTGTAAATTATATTTTCTGTTCAAAGGACACGATTACATGTCACAAAGTCATCTGCCTAGCCTTTTCCCAACTATTTTGGGGTCGGCTTCCAGTCTAACCGAATGCAGCTGAATACCAGTATTTTTCATGGAGCGACTGCCTATCTAAAGAAAAGAAAGAAAAGAAAATACGTTTATTTGCGGCAAACATGACGCATAAAAAAGAACATAAACACACAAAAAAAAAGTAACAAGTTGGGGGTAAGCATGCGTCACATGATCTTCACAACCCAGTCATTGGGTAATACGATACCCCTTCGTTAGACATGTCACAAAGTATTTATATAAATGTATAGATGTACTAAGTGTACGGTCGTAATTATGTACAAAGACTTTTCATCAATGTTTCGTGCATAAAACAACTCGTAAGACTGCAAACGATTTACAGCTCTATTTACAATTTTCGATTCAATCTAACAAAATACGTAATAACCCTTTATACAAAGAGCAATAAAATATAAACGCGGTTCAACGATCAGGATTACTTAAAGCGAAGTTAACACGACTTTATTTCCTTTCTTTCTATCCTAAATAACTTCCCTGTATTCTCCGAAGAATTAGGCACAAGTGTTTGTAAGCCCACATTTTACCAAGTTTGTGTTTTTTTTTCTTGAAAAAAAAAATAATTACGCCGTCTACCTTCGCGAATCCCCCTTAAAGTCATACGTTATAAAAATCGACCATATCGTCATATATCTAGACTTTGGAATGCTACAGAGAAAACCACATTACTCTTTGCCGAATCTGGGTATCGGGCCCAAGACTAAATCACTAGAGCAATCACACAAGACCAATTAGGCAGGCAATTTCCTCTATTACGACACAGCATTTTATTTTGTAGCTTATCGGTATTTATAAACACATTTTTCCTGTTACAGAACTTCCGAGCAAACCAGTCGTCTTCGACGAGTATGGGAAAGAAATCTCAAGTACTGCAGGTCCTTATCACGAAGGAGGAGAGTTCAAACTTATTTGCACCGTCAAGGGCGGTAAGTGGTCAAATTATTGAACTACTATTACTTTTGCTCGCAGTGTCACTCGCATTCCAGGGAAACTACTGCAATATATGTATCTGAATAAAAAGTAGCCTATATTTGGGTACAAGTTATAGTCCATCTGTGTGCTAGATTTCATCGGAATCCGTTTAGCTATTAAAGCGTGTATAAGTTATAAATACGCTAACAGATTAACACCCAAACGTTTACATTAAATTCCATTATGATTACAATTTTAAACTGGTAACATTCCTAACGATCTGCCAATATTGAGCAAATTAGTCTCTTAGAATTCATATTTTTATTCTAGCATAATTTACTAATGACCGTATTAATTTGTTATAAGCCGATTCCATCTCCATTTTATCGGGAATAATTTGTACTCTGGGGCTATAAATGTTAATTTTATCGCAGAAAACTCGATCTACATTTTCGCTCACCTGGGAAATGAATTCAAAAGTTCAAAAGCGATGGAAACTCGGAATGGTTCTTACAATACTACGGTATTTTTGGGAATCGTAATATCAGGGATGAATGTTGTACGATAGAATGATTTGTATATTTGCGAGCCTCCAACTTACAAACGTAATATAAACAAAGGAAAAGCAAAAACAAACGATCACTTGAACAGTCTCACCAGAATCGTATCCACTCAAACGAAATTGATTGAAATGTATCGTTTATTTTCTCCCCTCCTGGACATTCTATCTTACGACGTTAAATTCTTTGATGTCAACCTTTTGATATTTTTGGAGTATTTTTTAACTTATTCACGTTTTGGTATTAATTCTTTTAATGTCATATTTATATTTTCTGAATCGTTATTTGACAAACATTGAGAGAATATTGATATTACATTTTGTGGAGCATATAGCACAAACATGTTCTCATTACGAAGGGATATAATGTTATTTGGGAACAATGGAAGGCGTATTGTGTTCTTGCGTTTATGTAATGTTTTATTGTAGGTTACCCGACGCCAAGAATTCAGTGGCTTCAAGGTGACACTGTTCTGGCTACGTTAAGTGCTGGGGAGCATTCGGCGCCAACGAGATCACTAACTTTAGTGATCAGGAATGCAACGAGGGCGCATGTAGGAGCATTGTACACTTGCACTGCGGATAATACGCTGCTGGCTTCACCGCAGAAGACAACTATCAAAGTTGATTTGTTTTGTAAGTATTCCTTTTAATTTATGTATGCTTCATAAAGATTTACGACTTCACAAAACATCAATATCTCTTTGTTATCCATTCTCTTGCCGTTATCACAATTTATTCGGGGTCGGCACAACATGTCTTTTTCTTCCATACTCAGCTTCTAGTCGTAATCACGGGAAGTCACTGCCTTTCTAGCCGTATCATCTTCCACACAGCCCATTCATCGTTTCTTAATATAGTGTACATATCTTTAATAACCAGCTTATGATGTTCCCACTGCTGGGACACAGGCCTCCTCTCCGTAATCCACCACCCGGTCCCAGTGTGGGTTGGTAGAAGTTACTAAAGGGTCTTTCAGTAACCGCTTCCTACCTTTAAATTTAAATAAAACAAAGTGTGTGTGATATATCATCGATTTTTTTTATTTGTTTGAAAGGCCTATCGATGCCATTATATATGAAATATGACAGCGTTCAAATGTCCGCTGCAGCTTCGCTGGGTGGCGCGCATCAGAAATGTCCAGTTTTCCATGACTCTAGCGCATAAATCAGGCTGAATTTTACCGATGGCATGGGTTATGTTGGCTTTGAGGGCCGCTGTGGTTTGTGGCTTATTCCCATAGACCTGCGACTTAAGAAAACCCCACAAGAAAAAGTCTAACGGGGTCAAATCGCAAGCAGTTCACATCACCTCCACGTGAGACGATCATGCTCTCCAATAGCTCGTGCAGAATGTCCAATGTGGCATGAGCTGTGTGTCATGTAGCGCCGTCCTGTTGAAACCAAATGTCGTTGGTGGCCATATATGATAATGATAATCATCGACCTATAGCGCTCGCCGTTGACGGTGATGGCCTGGCCAACGTCGTTCTCAAACAAACATGGACCGATGACGCCGCCAGCCCAAAATCTACACCAAACAGTGACTTTTTCGATATGCATTGGACGCTATTGGATCTCATGTGGATTGGTATCATCACCAGTGGACTCAAATTTACTGTCACTGTGAATAGTCCTCTCGGCAGGACGATTATGGCGACCGAATAGAACACCCGTTTTCATAAAATAATTAATATTAAAAGAACGCTATATCCGTCCATGGTGATTTGGCAAAACAGACTGAATAAATGATAGCCAATTTGACAGATCTAGCTTCAACAATATTCACTATACTGTCAAAGTTTGGAAGTCCCTATTGGAATACCCTTTACATGTCTTCGAATTTTTACTTCAAAGACATGGCGGTTTCCTCACGATGTTTTCCTTCATCACGTTATGAGCAGCAGTGTTGGTGGTCGCATGCTGCACTGGTTGACGTCATCACGTCAACGCCGGCTGTCGCTGAAAACCAGCACTGGGGCTCTGTCTCGTATAGGGACTTAGAATTTTGCTGAGCGATGGCCATTTTGCGTGGGCCATGCGACGCATTTTTTCTCCCAACTTGTTTTTTTTTTGTGTTCGTGTCCTTTTTATGCGCCATGTTTGCCGCAAATAAATGTATTTTCTTTCTTTGGTGATGAAATAAATAACACAAAGTAGGGCCTACCTGGGTTCGAATCCACAACCTAGAACTCGTAAATCAGGGCCGTTCCCACTGGGCCACCACTGCTCTCTTATGATTAATATAAATATATTATACACATAAAACCTTCCTGAATAAATTCTCTAAATGAGGCGGTCACACAAACCGAAACGAAAAGCAACTTTAATTTATAATATTTTCTATACGAGTAGTTAATTGCTTTTATTATCCATTTGAAAAAATGGTCTCATTAACTTAAATTATATTACAGAAGAATAATGAGAGACCTTATCAATTCCCAACCACTTATATTTCATACATTTAACATATTACACTCGTACAAAAAAGTAATTGTAAATAATTCCCCGGGGATTTTGCCTTCATGTTGTTGTTTATAAATTGCTTAAAATAAAACGACACTTAAAGTTAAGCACACATTGTAGCACATTTAAATGGTGTCTGGATAAAATAATTCCCAGAGAGAATTTGGCTACGATAGCGAACTTTCACAAAACCCGAGGCTTATTTCCGAGTTCCCCCGAATATCAGCGGAAGGGAAGCAAACAGGGATTGCAATATTCTTTCCCTCAATAACGGACAGTTATTAACAGTCATTAACGCCGATATTCGGGCGAGCAGCGAGCTGAGCCTAAACCAATATCCTTTTTCGGGTTCCGTACCCAAAGGGTGGCAACGGAACCCACTAAGGCTTCGCTGTCCATCGTTCCGTCCGCCCGTCTGTCGCAGTGCTGAATATTTTTAACCGTAATAGGTAAACACTTGAAATTTTTACAGACATCTAAAACAAAAAATAAATAAAGTTAAAAATTATTACCTAATCTACTACAACAAACAATACCCTAATACAAGAAATGTCTTTTTTTAAATAAAATGTTTAAAACAATATGTATTGTTAAACATGGTCCAGTGGTACGGAACCCTTTGTGTACGAGTCCAACTCAAACTTAGCCATTTTAAGATAGACTCTCTTTCTTTACCCGAATATGGGGTAGTGAAAAAAATACTACTTCCTTATTTCATTACACTTGCAGATATTCGCCATCTTGGATCAGCGGTGCGATTCTGTAACCATCTCACCGTGAAAACTTAGGTGAAGTGAGCGTGGAATGAGCTGTCATTCCAACTAATTCTAGGGATTGACACTATTGACAGGTCACTCTAAGCTCACTTCGCCTAACTTTTCACGGTGAGATTTTTACAGAATCGATCGGCAGGTGTCAAATTATATTTTATTGGTTTACTGGTCGAGTTAGCAATTCTGTTTGCCTCTCCAATAGCTTTTCGATGTTTCTTCGGGACAAAAAAGTTCTTACAAATTGAAGTGTAACGTGACATAAGTCTTGCTTCATTCTATGTGGTTAGGTATTGCTTATTTTTGGAGGAATGTAGGGAAACTGTAGAAAAAAAATAACGCATTATTCATATTATTCGTTCCCTACTTCCCTGCTGTTTCTCACAACGTACTTTACACTTTTTATTTGTTTTCTCATTTTATATTTCTTTCTTTTTTAACTTGTAGTATAATATTATGTTGTTTAGTGTGTCTTTTAACCTGTGATAAATAAATGTATTTTCTTTCTTTCCCACTTCTACGGTTCATAGTATTTTTTTCTACTTACATACCTACTTTTATTATGTTTATGACTGTATGTTTGTAAGTAAAATATTTAAGGCTTGTTTTTATAGTTCCACACGTGTGAAGTTTGTTACGCTACGTTTTATTGTAGTCAGGCCTATAAAACTGTTGAAACAGCATACAATTTATGCTCTGCTGTTTATTTTTGGACGAAGTCGGGAAAGAATCGGACGCTGGAAGAACGTTTACGAAGCCAAAGTCTTGGCAAAAGTTTCAGCGAAATTTCAGCCAAGTTCTGATTGCTACAGGCTTGACCGGTGTCCGGACACAAATGTCTACAGTCAGAAGGAGCCGGAAGAAAACCTGCTTTCGTCTAAATGTAAACAGTGCTAGCCATTGTTCTAGAACCTGCCGGATGTTTGGATGGCCTAGGTCTTGCGTTTGTGTCCGGCGACCGGCGATCGGGAAAACAGTCGAGCATAATGGAAACAATGCCTTTAGTGGTTAGGATTGAGCTAACGGAGTCAGTAGAACTCTGAGTGGTTCTGATAAAGCAGTTTCCAGTGACCGATTTGTAAAAGATTGACAACCAATAGTATAATGTTGACACGAAAAACTCAAAGCATTTATTTTAATTAAAAATCGATTACAGACACTTTTGAATTGTCAAGGAGTCGATCAGTTAAGCTAGTTGCCCATTCTGAAGCGTAGTAAGTACCTATTAAGACGAACGGGCAAGACACTTCACGGATACTTATTAAATGAAAATACTGTTACAAAATATTAGTTAAAACGTGGCCTGCACAATATTCATGTTGATTCGTCTGATGTACTCGTACATAATTTGTTTTAATCCGTTTATTTTTTCTTTCAATTTTAATTACCTATTTCAGAACCACCGCATGAGTTCTGCAGGATAATTGCGTAACACACTAACAGTAGGAAAGGCTTTGATTTTGACAGTTCAACAACATGCATTGCGTTATTTACGTTGTTGAGCAGACTCACTTTTCGGACATATGAAGCAATGGATATATCATGGAGCCGTCAAAATTATTTAGATTGTGATTGACGCAATAAGGGTGCTGGTTGACTTAACCAGCAAATAATTGTATCGTTTGTTTGCATGTTCTATTTCTTATCTTATTATTTTAACTGGTAGATCGAGCTTATCGTGTCCTTTATCTTCTAGCGCTTGCCCTTGCAATTGCCAGGGTAAGCTTTGATAAGCGTCTGCCAACGAAATTAAATTTACTGTTACAATTTAAACAACTTTTATTACCACCGCTTTTGTTACCTATTTTAATATTAACTGGTTAACTAACGACCAGTTATTAAATACCGTTTATAGATTTCATTCTGTCATTTGACAATTCATTATTCAGCTTAAACTGACATTTGATTTCAATGATAATCATAAACCATTTAGTATTGATAGAAATAATGATGAAATTATTGAATATCAAATGTGATATTATATCGGTAACCAAGCTCTTTTATGTATTCCAATTTCTATTGTTTAATAAATGATTTATCTGTTTGTTTAATATTTAAGTGCCCATAATTTATGGTACGGTCAAAACCATTCATATAATTTCTATGGTCAAAACGAAGGATGGACTGTGTGAATGATGATAGAAATAATATGATATAGAAAGGGGTTGACTACCGAAATGACGATAAATAGAGAAGTATGGATGAAAAAGACATGTGGCGCCGACCCCAAAAAATTTGGGATGAGGGCAGGAGAATGATGAATGATGATGAATTTATGGCACGGGCAGCACCATGTTATGTTGATTAACTTTAGTTCTTCAAATCTTATTAATTGAGAATATTTAACTAAAATCTAAACACGTCAAATTATAAGAATTATAATAACTCTTAGTTATTACACGAAATTCTGAAATACAATGTATCGAGTAAAGTTGTTTGTGTTTTCTTGGGGACTGTATCTGCGTTCTTTTTCCTGGCATGCCAAGATAACTTTTGAAAATGGTCAGAACTAGTGAAAAAAAAGCTCACAGAGTTTATTTCAGACTTCTACGTAGTCTTCACGTAATCTGACCATGATAAACTCAGATTGATTCTGCCTTTCTTCTCAGAGTAGTCAGATAGGAAACGCCGACTTCATCCAGTTTTTAAAATATGATTGACGTGTTAAAGTGTTTGTACGAACCTACTTACAGAAATAAAATCTTTTTCATTTAGTAAGTGGTGCCTATGTACCTAGGTAATTGACATACCCCGAAGAATGACCAAACATAAGTGGCAGTGGGCAGGGCACATTGCTTACAGAACAGATGGCCGATGAGGCCGAAAGGTTCTAGAGTGGCAACCGCGTACCGGAAGACGAAGCGTTGGAAGGCCTCCCACAAGGTGGACTGATAACCTAGTGAAGGCCGCCGGAATACGCTGGATGCGAGAAGAATAGAACCGGTCGTAGTGCCGGTGCTTGAGGGAGGCCTATGTCCAGCAGTGAAGGTCTTTCGGCTGAAATGAATGAATGAAAGTAATGCCAAGTTGCTAGCTAATCATACTTTACAAATATTCCAATCTAACATAATTCAGCCTTAAAATAACCTCCAAATTCGGTCCTTGAACTTCTTCAACTTCTAAACGTTCCAAAACCATTACTTAAAATCAAATTAAGTCTTCAAAACATAAAATGTCTGCCAGTCAGCTATTTTTGATTTACCTAGTTATTAAAAAAATGTGATTCTATTTTTTTTGTTATCTAGATTGGATTTTTTATTTAAACCTGTAAATCTAAACCTATCATAATTTCATCGCAAACTACAAGATAAAAAGGTTCAAATATACAAGTTACCTTCAGGTAAACTTTTGATTGGTAGTTTTAGTTACCCTGTCGTGAAAGATCGTATCGAAATTATAACAACACGAACTCATTTGTGAATACAAATGCCTTGTTTTTTCTGTCCGAGCTATTTAAATGTTTATGAACTCGGTACATTAACCTTTGTACGCGGACGATTTATTATTTGTTTATTGGTATTTTTTAGGATTCCGTACCCAGAGGGTGCCATAATATTACTAGGTCTCTGCTGTCCGTCCGTCTGTTACGGGGCTGTAACTCTTGAATCGTAATAGGTAGACACTTGAAATTTTCACACAGTGTGTAGGTACTTACTATAGGCGCTATAATATCAAATAAAAGATAAAATCAAATCAGCCAGTCAAATCTCTTGCCAAATTCGGCTTCAAAATATTTTATTTCACGTAAACCTATATACATGGGCACTTATTAACCCTGCGCCAGTGACGCTGGGTCATATTGAACCGAGGCGACTAAAATCTGTCATTATTATTTTTTACGCCGATCGTGCAATTTTAGCGTTTGTTTAGCTGGAGATACGACCTCCTTCTAACCGAACCGCAGGTATGCTAAGTGCAACGCCGCATACACAGCGAGATATACGTGCATCAACTCAAAACGAGTAAATATGACCCAGCGTCATCGCTGGCGTAGTATTTTTGTGACATACTTTTATTTAGTATTTGTTGTCAATTCACCCTGTTCTTTTTAAAGTTTTTGTTAAATATGGCACTGATAGACCACCCTGACAGAATATTTGTGGTGTTAGAAGAGTCGGGGTCTGACGAAGAAGGGTCTAATGCTGCTTCGAAAGTTGCGCGAAAGAATCGCAGGTTTTGCGAGTGACTCCACCTAGGAACCTTCGGGGGAGGTCCCCCGAAGGTTCCAGAAGATGTCAAATATGACCGTCTCATAGGGATTAGAAGACATCTAATACTTCTAATGCATGCCAGATTTACATGTGCCCAGATCATTTGATTTCGTACTGCAATAATAGCAGTAGTTCTATGTCTCTGAATGAGGAAGTAGAAGACTGATTTGTTACTATTATTATGATAAGATTTTGATTTGTTCTATATTTTATTATGTACGATTATTAATTTATATTTTTATTTAGAATTATTTTAACAAAATTAAAAAAATATATATTAATGTTATGTTTTCAGAATTGATTTTGCATGCGCTATAAAGAAACCTAGTAAAAGTATGAATTATAGAATATTTGGATTTATTTCTTTTTTACTACATATGCAAAAAACTCTTGTATAATAAATAATTATTAAAATTTAGACAACTTCTTAAATTTCATGACAATTACTCGATAAAATCTGGGTCATGATGACCCGGTGTCATCGTCGGCGTAATTATTTTCACGTCATTTGCCCCGGGTTAAAGGTTAGAAACTAGGTACACGGTTCCTGTTGGTCGTTTCTATGGAAAAGAGCCAGCAAGAAACTCACAACAAGAGATAGTTCACCAGAATTATTGCAATCAGCTATAGAAACCATTATTAAATGTGTTTTTTTAAATACACGGCCCTGTTAATGATTTAATAAAGTTAAAATCCCGCCGATTTGCTAGCTTATATTTAACTTAAGTTACTTATCATCTTAAGCTTAAGCCAAAATGAATAAGGAAAAATACTCAAAATATAGAGAGAAAAACATCAACATTCACAAAATAACCTTGCATAAAATATAAGTATTCTTTCATCCCTCCTTTGTAAACGTATCATTGCTTTGTCCTACGTTTTATTATGTGGTATCTCATCATCATCATCTGCCTAGCCTTTACTCAATTATGTTGGGGTCTTCTTCCAGTCTAACCGGATCACCTGAATACCAGTATTTTACACGGAGCGACTGACCTCCACAACCCCAACTGGGTTGTGGAGGTCAGTCGCTATTATATCTAGGTAACAAGATACCCCTTGCTAGGACTGGTTAACAGATTTTCGGGCTTCTGACTAAAACACCTCATAAACCTCGCCAATGACATAACAAAAAAAAATACAATAATTAATATTGTAATTTTTGTTTCAGTGAAACCACTAGGAGTAGAAATAATTTCGAGAGAACAGCCGCTGTCCGTCGGCAGAAAGTCGGAGCTGTGGTGTAAAACAACGGGGGCGAGACCTCCGGCCACCATCACTTGGTGGCTAGGAGGGAAGAAGATAGATGCTATTACTAAAGAATCGGTAAGTGGAACCATCTTATTCTACTAGAGGCACTGTGATTGTTCACAAGGCCTTTCTACAACTAAAGGCGATGATAATTCCGAGTCAGTTCACAAAATTAATTAAAATCGTGATTACTTAAAAAGTGGAAACCCTGCCTCTTGACAGTATCTAGCTATCAAAGTAGTGCAGGAGTCAGGGAATCTTAACAGAATAATATGTACTATTTTCATGTAAAATACACAAAACAAACTCTTTTCTTTGCATTGGGATATCTTGCCCGTACTACAGAATAGTCTTTGAAATTGTCCTAGGTGCGCATTACAGAACAATGCTAAAATTAACCTACAAGCATGAATATTTTCCAAAACATCCAATTTAGGTAAAGCACAAGGTCACAACTTAAGTATTCTTCTAGAATACGGGCCGTAATCTCTAGTTTACCATATCCTCTAAAACGAATACAAATGTTTAATCACAGGGTGTAGAAGACGCGAATGAGACAGAATCGTTGCTCCAATGGATGCCATCAAAAGATCATAACGGTCGAATACTTGCGTGCAGAGCCGAACATCCGAACTTCAACCATTCCAGCATTGAAAGCAAACTACCGCTGAACGTGTATTGTGAGTACATAAGTTTATTTTTATGTTCCTATTGTACGGTTTTGAATACCGGAATTTTGTTCGGAAGATGTTTGAGATGAGTTTGTCGTGTTCTTTCCTGTTTTGAGTTCCGATTGCGCTTATTTTTGTAAGGATTGAAATCTGAAGAAAAATTCCAGTAATAAAAAAAGTTCAAAATCTAGTCTTGATCTCATCTCAGCGCCAATCAATGTCGAAATTTAAAAAAAGTTAATTTTTGACAGATTGAGACTGAGGGTAGAATGCGAACGTTCCTAAAAATACTGGAATTGCTCCTCAGATGTTCTTTTAAAGATTCTGCTAATCTGTAATATGTAAATATGTTTCATCTAAATTAAAAAAATACTGTATGGTGATAAAGTTGCGGATTATGGACATTTGTATCAATTTGTGCAATAGACTTTAAAGTGACAAGGACAGCCTGACATTTTTACGGCGACTTACTCGCTGTTTCAGCCATAACTGTACCTGTTATGACTTAAACGGCGGAATACACACAAATGTCATGCTGTCCTTGTCACTTTAAGGTGTATTGCGGCGACGAAAAGACTTCTAAGAAAATCTGTCGTTTAATACCAGGAAATTGGAGAAAAATTGCATAAACAAACGTTGCGAGTTGAAAAATCTATTTGTAGAATAGTGATTTAATAAATACCCAACAGAATCAATATTTAACTCAAACAAAGTTTAGTTTTTCAACGAAGTATACTTGTTTGCTGTAAACAGCTGCATTGCAGAATGGGTACATAAACATTAAACTGCCTATCAGTTTGTTTAATTTCAATTAACGTTCAACAAACAACTGCTAAAAAACGTCGAAATAACTACTTTATTTTAGGGAAAGCAAAAACATCATTAAATACATTCAGACTTTTATGACCATACTAACTGTAAAAGTTAAATTGTTGGTCCCGGCTGTCATTTGTAGATCTTTGACAGTCGTTACGGTCAGGTTAAGCTACGCTTGCGGCGGTCGGTCCGTCGATGGGTGACCATCTTTACAAATCAAGACTCGTTCATACCTCGGAAAGCTCGTTAAGCCATTGGTCCCGGCTGTTATTCCTGGGTCTTTGACAGTCGTTAAGTCAACCGACGTCAATAGCCGACAGTCTACAACCAGTCTTACCAAGGGGTATCGAATCACCCAGTAACTGGGTTGTGGAGGTGTGCAGATAGACAGCCGCTCCGTATTTAACTGCATCCGGTTAGACTGGAAGCCAACCCCAAATATAGTTGGGATGGTTGACAGACTTTCGGGCTTCTGACTACCCGTAACGACTGTCAAAGATCTACATATCACAGCCGAGACTAACGGTTTAACGTGCTTTCAGAAGCACGGAAGGTCTCTATATGTAATAGATCCAGAGACCCATCCACGAACCGGCCTCTGCGAGCGAAGCTTCGGTCGACCTATGTGGCTGTTATTATTTAGCCACGAGCCCAACAAAATAGAGCCTCAATATTCGCTCAAAAATAATCGCCATTCTGCGAGACACTCAATACAAAAACCAATTAAGTTAGTGGTATTTTGCATAATTCGCCATGCAATGCCATAATTATAATTGCCATAGCTTTTGTTGTAATCGCCGGCTGGCAATTAATGAGTGGCGTATCGGGCGATAGCTTCAAGAATACTAGGAACTTGAGTCACTGCTACCTTTTTACTGCTGAGTCGTATGACTCAGCAGTAAAAAGGTAATCCGTGATAGTATTATCACGGAATAACTATTGATGTTTGGAGTGTTATTTTAAATCTACGGTATTATTATATAGGCAGGGCTTATTTTTAATCTTATAGTTTGAATTGTCTCTTCATTTGTTTTTTTACATTGTTCTCACGTATAGACGCAACAAGACTAATGTACCCAGGATTTTGTCATATCTTGATTTAAAAGAGTGTCCTTGGAGTGTTTTGCCCGTTCTTCTCCATACAGATCTGAATGAATGGAATGGGCATCTAGCTTCAACTTTCTGACTAACTGACCGACTATTTAATTTTGACAATTCAAAAGTGCCTGTAAATGATTTAATTGAAATAAATGCTTTGAGTTTGAGTATCGTGTCGCGACCTCCGACTTATCGTACCTAATCGATTTTTCTTACGAAAGTACGATTTATATCCTAAAGGTTATTTAAAACAATATCGTTTACGATAAAAATCGAATTTTCGTATAAACGGCCTGGTTGAAGGGTTTTCCAATGGTAAAAATGACAAAATTTCATACTCACAAACTTTCAACCCCTTTACGGGAGAAATTTTCAAATATCGTTAGTTTAGTACTCAATCCTACTATCCTACTAATATTTTAAGCGCGAAAGTTTGTGAGAATAGATGGATGGATGGATGTTTGTTACTCTTTCACGCAATAACTGCAAAACGGATTTTGAAGAAACTTTACAGTAATATAGCTTATACATGAGAATAACACATGGGATACTTTTTATCCCGATATTCCCACGGGATCGACACTTATGCGGGTGAAACCGCGGGGCGCTGCTGGTGTCGTTTTATTTTTATAAGGAACTTTTGTGTAAAATTGCATGCTTCTAGTCCCAGCGGTTTAGGCCGTTTGTAGTCTGGCAGTAATTGAAATTAACATTTTTATTAAGTAGATGACACTTACGATAAGGCGCCAGTCAGGCCTCGATATGACGTCAGTTTTACTCATTTCATAATAATTATTATTTTACTAGCTGTGCCCCGCGGTTTCACTCGCATACGTTTCGATCCCGTGGCAATTTCGGGATAAAAAGTACCTTATGTGTTAATCCTGGTTATAAACCAAATTTTAACCAAATTCGGTTAGAAGTTTTTGCGTGAAAGAGTACACACATTCATCCATCCATCCATACAAACTTTCGCATTTATAATATTAGTACGATTATATTCACTACCTTGGCAGTGACACACAACATTTTATGAAGGGTCGTTGTACATTAACATTCCTACCCTGTCTGACTCAGTTAGTCAGATTGGCTGTAATTGGCTTAATACAGCCAATTACGGCCAATCCACTGACTATGCCCGGCTCGTATTATGTTTTAAACCAAATAAGTATTTGATTAGGTTTTGTAATTAGATTCAAATTTCCAATTATCTCTGCTATCATCTGCCTATCCTTTTCCAACTAACTGTGGGTTGGCTTCCAGTCTAACCCCATGTAGCTAAATACCAGTATGCAATTGTCTGTGCCCGTCAAGCTGAAGGGATCAAATATTGGATTTGAAATCTGCCTATAGAAAAAAAATAAATTATAAATCAACTATTTGCTACGTACGCAAATAATTTTATCTACCTCAAATAGGTATTCATTTACCAAAATCCTACCCAATGGATAGCCTGATCGAAGAAGTATCCTACGTATTTAACATTACAATACGTTAATTCTGCGTTAGAAATGTGAAATTTGATTGTCCCTAACATGAATCGTTTGAGAAATATCGACCATGAACGTATCGGTCCCTCCATTAGGACGATTCAATCATTTGATCAGATATGGTAATGGATAAGTTTTTCTTCGTAGTGTTCATATTCAGTACCTATTTTCTATTGCTCTGTATACCCAATTAATGAAACTATAAGCTTATGCAGCTGTTCTAACAAACGATAAAAATATGTAGTAGATCCTAACAAGTTTATTTTTCTTTACTCGCCATCTATTGTCAGTAATCTAAACGACTGGTTTTATATAGAAACATGGCCGTTCTAAGTGCTATCGTTAAAATAACTGTTTGTGCTCTCATTAGTAAGCGCACGATCCTTGGTAAGGTACGGCGAGTTACTGGTTTTACGATCTTTTTCCATTTCCTTCCACTCTTCGGTGGTTTGTGGCTATCATCAGCTCATTTATTACATTAATGTATTTTTATTACTTTACCGCGTAGTAAGGGGTGCTACACACTTTTACAGTCGACATGACACACACACAACGGGCAAAAAAATCAAATATAATAAGCGTAAGCTCGAATTCTGCTGAGCCGAACATGATTCAGCGGGGGTGGACACCGAACGGAGTTTGTTAATCAGCACGAGCCAAATTAAAACCGAATATCTGTAGGTATTAATTTATTCATAATGATTACCAACGAGAGATACAATACAATTATCGTCTACATTAAAACTAGTGTAGTATACATTATCCTATAAACTGTAATGCAAGCTCAATTACAGCCACAACCACAGCTTACGGATTACCGAGTACACAAACTGAATACAGAATTAAATTAAGAACACGTACAATAAACCATTTACATGCATAAAAGATTAAAATTTTATGAATACAATGCAATACGTAAAACTCACTATAAACCTGATTTTCAATAATATTATACTGCGTGCTTCGTTCGAAGATATATGTTACTTTAACATGCAGCATTCTCGAGTCACTCGGCAACTACGCAATTTTCAGAGCTAAAACTAAACGTAAGTATTAGTATGCATGCGTAATCTGTGTCCTAGCGCCATCTGTCATTATTTTCGTTTGCGCGGCAACTGATACTGTGTTCTTAGAAGTATTTGAGTAAATTGGAGTTTTTAAAAAATACAACAAGTCCAAAAAACCGGGTGAAAAACTCAATACTTCCAACTTTGACTTTCAAGGCCCGGTCAAGCCTATCTACATAGCGGATCATCTCACTACGAAGACGCAGAAACTGTTTTACTTGGCTAGAATGTTTCAGCAGCAGCACAATTACGCCTTTTGCTGGACATCGCATGGTGTTGTTTATTTAAGAGAAAAAGAAAAGGACATACACATCAGAATTACATCGGAAAAGGATATCGAAGTCCTAAGAAAGGCGAATTGACTAGTTTTTGTTGTGGTAAATATTTTTCTAGTTTTAATAGTGTACTCTCTTATTTTTGTGTTAATTTTTTATTTTGAATTTCAACACATCTCTTTACTACGTTGCATGCAATTAGAATATTATAATATAAGCACACTTCCAACACTTTTCACTTTAAATCATGTATCAAATGTGGATTCTCTATTTGAGCATTTAACAACTCCAGCCTTTACATTTATTAGAGTACCATTTGTTGGGGTATTGTTACTCAACTTTCTCGATAAATCCTGCGCTAATAACATTTTATTGGTTTATATATGTACAATTTATAAATTCCTATATTTACTAGACATCTATCGACTTGCTCACTTATTTCCTTTCCGTCCCAATGGCTGAATTTGATAATATCTCAAGCAATATTGATGAATTTGTGGTCTCTGAATCATTCGAGTGTGAAGTGGACGACTGCAACAAAATATTCCCATCACAGCCATCCTTGTCAGTTATTACTCAAAATGTGCGTAGTCTAAATTGTAACTTCACGGGTCTCCAGACTTTATTAACCAGACTCAAGATTGAATGTGATGTACTCATTCTGACTGAGTGCTGGCTTAACTGTGTATCTTCTATACCTGTAATAAGTGGTTATTGTTCATTTTGCACAACAGTGAACTCTCTTCAAAACGATGGCGTTGTGGTGTATGTGAAGGAGGAACTTAGCTTTCGTATTGAGGAACCTAAATTACAAAATTGTAATTGCCTGCTGATTAAAATAGGTATTAGGGATATAGCAGTACTGGCTGTTTATCGGTCGCCCTCGTACACTAACATTGATCCTTTTTTGACGTCTCTCGATGAAACTCTAAAGAATCTGACTGGTTTTAACAGCGTCATAATTATGGGTGATATGAACATAGATATAATTACTGAGAATCTAAGCTCTTCTTCTTCTCAATATCTCACTCTTACAGCCTACCACGGTCTATTGCCGGCACATTATTGCATAACCCGGGACGCTAGTGGAACCTGTTTGGATCACGTGCTTTTGAAAACCAGGCATCCCTCTACCACCATTATTCCTCAATCCACTCTTACTGATCACAAATCCGTCATATTTTGCTTGAAAAAGCAACAATATCGTAAATATGCTGTTTTAACGCGCACCAAAATAGATCAAGAGGGTTTAACTCGCGACATAAACGGAATTAACTTTGACCCAATTTATAAAACTCACGACTGTAATGTTGCAATGAGCTATGTCATTCACGAATTAAAGAATGCTCTAAGTACTAATTCAGAAACCACTATACTTCCACGTCGCAAAAGACTCATAAAACCTTGGATTACACAAGGCCTGTTGCGCTGCATGCGCAACAGGGATAAACTACACCAAAAGGCTAAATCGTCTCCAGATAACCCTATCATTAATAGTACATATGTTCGCTATAGGAATTTTTGTAACAAGATATTAAGAAAGGCTAAACGTAACTATGACAGAGAACTCGTTCAAAAGGCTGGTAAAGACAGCAAAAAGTTGTGGGACACAATAAAAAAAGTCACAAATACCACTAAAGTCGTGAACTATCCTAAGGAATTGCTCACTCTAGGGGACTCTCCACAGAGCTCTGTAAATTATATAAATAATTATTTCTCCAATGTTGGCAAATCGTTGGCGGAACAAATAACATCGGTACAACCAATAGCAACTATAGATTCTCTTGGACATAACCTCGATTCGGCAGTTCTTTTTGACACCGATGAAGATGAAGTTGCAGGTATAATAATTACGCTTAAAAATCAGTGTTCCGTTGGTTGGGATGATCTGCCAAATCAGTTATTAAAAGATCATAGAACCATTCTTGTGCCACACTTAACCCATATCTTTAACATGTGTCTTGAAAATGGTATCTTTCCCAAAGACCTAAAAAAATCCCAGATCCGTCCAATTCACAAGAGTGGGGCCAGAGACCGTATCGAAAACTATAGGCCTATTTCAATACTCCCATCACTGTCTAAAATTCTGGAAAAAATTATAAATATTCGCCTAGTAAACTATCTTGAAAACAAACACATTATATCTGAACATCAGTTTGGTTTTCGCCGTGGTAAATCTACTGATCACGCAGTCAGCAATTTAACTAACTTTATAACCACAAACCTAGATAAAGGTAATAAATGTATCTCTATATTTTTAGATCTAGCAAAGGCTTTCGATACGGTTTCTGTTCCACTCCTCATTAAAAAACTAGAAAAAATTGGTATAAGGGGGACACAGCTTGCCCTTTTAATTGATTATTTATCTGACAGGACTCAATGTGTTAGGGTAGGTAATTATACTAGTTCTGATCTTCCGGTAACTTACGGCGTGCCGCAGGGTAGCATTCTTGGGCCGACTCTCTTTCTCGTGTATATAAACGATCTCCTTTGTCTGAACTCTTTTCAGGGTAAAATAATTTCTTACGCAGATGACACTGCACTCATTTTTGCCGCAAAAACCTGGGCTGAAGCTTTTCAGCTTGCCCAAAATGGCTTTAATTTAGTAAAGAGATGGCTGCATGATAATGTTCTTACGTTAAACATCGGCAAAACAAAATACCTCACTTTTTCGATACGTGCTGTTTCCCATGTGAAGCAAAACTTGATCGCACATGACTGTTGCCTTGATGCTTCAGTTGATCTGAGATGCTCATGTGATACATTAGAGCGATCAAAATCAGTTAAATATTTGGGTGTTATAATCGACGAAAATTTTAGCTTCAAAGAACATATTCAAGTGTTGAGCAAAAGGATAAGAAAACTTATCTACGTTTTCAAAACGCTGAGATACATAGTTACCTCAGTAACCCTAAAGCAAATTTACTATGCGCTCTGTCAGTCTCTGGTTACATACTGCATATCTTCGTGGGGTGGGGCTCCTAAAACAACACTAAAACAGCTTGAGGTCTCCCAAAGATCCATACTTAAACTATGTACTTTTAAACCTTTTCGCTACCCAACTTCACTTCTTTATGAGTACTGTGAGGTCTTGACTGTGCGCCAACTATTTTTCTTAAGTATTGTATCAAAACAGCATTCTAATTTAGAGTACAGTCCGAGCCTATTAGCTAGGCGAAGAGGTTTACCGGTTTGTAAGTCATTGTTGCGGGCAAAAACAGCATTTATTCGAAGATTCTACCCCTTTTTAGGCCCTTATATCTATAATAAAATTAATAAAAGTATTGAAATATATCCAATGAATAAATCATCCTTGAAAAAAACGGTATTTCAGTGGCTCTGGAAGCTGTCATATGATGAAACTGAAAACCTCTTGACAATCCTACAGTAGTGATGCAATAATTATGGTTACAACATACTAGTCTATTATGTAAAGGCTTGAAATTAATTATGGAATCTACTAGATGAACTAAGCTCATACTCTACACACCCTCTCTCATACATACACTCACCCTTTCCACTATACACACAGAGGACCGTTAACACTTTAAGATTTTGTTTACTAATTTTAAATTGCTATCTTAAGCATATTTCTGTTTAAACTGTTTCTTTTGCATGTACCTCACATGGACATCCTTTACTTAAGGGCCTGAGGCGCTGCTTGCTGAAACACAGGCTATAAACCTAGTTCGGCAGCAGATGCTAATAGTGAGACACAATTGTTTGTTTAGGGCTACCATGTAATAAGTCTATAGCATATAAGCAAATTGTGTAAACCTGTTTTCAATTTCTTGTTCAATAAATATTATTATTATTATTATTATTATTAAAAGTGAAATCTTGCTTAATTTAACTATGCCTAAAAGGCACCACGAAGAAAAAGATTTACTAAAAGAAAATAAGAAAAATTTAACGAAAAATGAAGCGTTATTGTCGTCGTCGGGATAACTACGAAAGTGGTGCCTCACTTTCGAGTATTCCAGGTAGCAAAACGTTGTCTTGTGATTGCTATTATACCGGTACGGCTACTGGCTTTTATAGCAGTTAAGGCCACAAGGTTTTCATAACCTTTTGTACCGGTTGAGACGGGTGGTGTACGAGATACATCGACGTGCTCATTGGACTCGGGTCGTATACGAGATGTACGGACGAAATCCTTAGACTCGGGGCGTATACGAGATATACGGACGAGATCTTTAGACTCTTATGAGAAGTCCGTGAGGCTTCAATAAGCAGTTTTTATCAATCACTTGTACAATTTTTTCTGTGGTATGTTTATTATTTTCCTTTTCAGATTTTATTATTGATGACACTTCGAACGAAGTAAAAATAATTGAAACATTACCACGAGATATGTCACCAGAAACTATGACAGACCCGGTTCCAGAACAACCTGAACCAATGGTTGATCCTGAGCCTACCTCAGCAGCACCAACTATAAGTTCAGAGGTACTTTTAGCACTGGGTGATCTCATGCCGGATTATCTGAAGTCCGAAGAGAGGGGGAGGACACGGTAATCCTGAAATCCGGCAGCCTGCTCTATTTCCGAGAGGGTGACCGGCAGTCCCAGGGTGGTGTTGGGTTTATCGTCCACAAGTCCCTTGTGAACAACGTGGTGAAGATCGAGAGTGTGTCGACCAGGGTAGCGTACCTTATACTCAGAATATCAACAAGATATTTGCTGAAGGTCATACAGGTCTACGCCCCGACCTCGGCACACCCCGACGACGAAGTGGAGACCATGTATGAGGACATTTCTAAAGCCATGCATGGTTTCAAAACTCACTTTACCGTGGTCATGGGGGACTTCAACGCGAAACTGGGCAAGCGAGACGGGGATGAGCTGCAGGTGGGGCAATTTGGAGTTGGACGTCGAAATCACCGGGGCCACCAACTGGCTAGTTTTATGGAGAAGGAGGGCCTCTATATGATGAACTCCTTCTTCAGAAAGCGTGAGCACAGGAAGTGGACCTGGCAGAGCCCCGATGGTGCAACTAAAAATGAGATTGACTTCATCATGTCAACCAAGAAGCAAATATTCAATGATGTCTCAGTGATCAATACGCTGAAAACCGGGAGCGATCACCGCATGGTAAGAGGCACATTGAACATCAATATCAAGCTTGAAAGGTCTCGACTGATGAAGTCTACGCTCCGTCCAGCACAGATCCGGATCCATAACCCCGAGAGCTTTCAGCTTGAACTCCAGAACCGTTTCGAGTGCCTAGGAAGCTCAGTGGACGAATACAACGATGGGTTCGTGGAAGCTGTCCATACGACCGGGTCTAAGTTCTTTAAGACACGTCGTACAGATCAGAACAAGAGGCTCTCCGATCACACTCTCAAGCTCATGAAGGAGCGGCGTGAGATGATCCTGCAGTCTCCAGACGAGGCGTGGAAATACCGGCAGCTCAATAGACGGATCTCTAAATCCTTGAAGAGCGACCTCCGCCGCTTTAATACCGAGCGTATCAACGACGCGATCGAGCGGAACAAAGGCTCCAAGGTATTTGCAAGAGATCTGGCTATTGGGCAGAGCCAGCTCACGAAACTGAAGACCGACGATGGTAGGATCTTATCCGCCAAACCAGAGCTTCTGAGGGAGATCGAGAGCTTCTATGGAGAGTTGTACACGTCAACCAGTAAACCCGTTGTAGATCTAGCAAACGACCCAAGAGCTAGACTGACCCGACACTATACCGAAGACATCCCGGACTTCAGCCTGTACGAGATTAGGATGGCTCTGAAACAGCTCAAGAACAACAAAGCACCAGGTGATGACGGAATTACGGCCGAACTCCTGAAGGCGGGTGGAAAACCGGTACTTGAGGCCCTTCAGAAGCTGTTTAATTCCGTCATACTCGAGGGGAAAACGCCACAGGCATGGTGCAGGGGTGTGGTGGTACTCTTCTTCAAGAAGGGCGACAATGCCCGGTTGAAGAATTATAGGCCCATCTCACTTCTAAGCCATGTCTACAAGTTGTTTTCAAGAGTCATCACGAATCGTCTCGCGCGCAGGTTTGACGATTTTCAGCCTCCCGAACAAGCCGGTTTCCGAAAAGGCTTTAGCACCGTGGACCACATACATACGCTGCGGCAAGTTATACAGAAGACCGAAGAGTATAACCTGCCACTCTGTTTAGCGTTTGTGGACTACGAGAAAGCCTTCGATTCGATCGAGACCTGGGCTGTACTGCAGTCTCTCCAACGGTGCCAAATCGACTATCGGTACATCGAGGTGTTGAAGTGTTTGTACAAAAACGCCACCATGTCAGTCCGACTTCAGGACCAAGCTTCCGAACCTATCCTTCTGCAGCGAGGGGTGAGACAGGGAGACGTCATATCTCCGAAACTGTTCACCGCTGCACTAGAGGATGTCTTCAAGGTTCTGGACTGGAGAGGGCTAGGCATCAACGTCAATGGCGAGTACATCACTCACCTTCGGTTTGCCGACGATATAGTGGTCATGGCTGAGACCATGGAGGACCTCAGTATAATGCTCGATGACCTCAGCAGAGCTTCCGGAAGAGTGGGCCTTAAAATGAACATGGACAAAACCAAGATCATGCTGAATGCCCATGTCACACCCACTCCTATCAAGATCGGAGACTCAACACTCGAAGTTGTAGACGATTATGTGTACCTGGGACAAACGGTCCAGTTAGGTAGGTCTAACTTCGAGAAAGAGGTCAATCGTCGAATCCAACTCGGCTGGGCGGCGTTCGGGAGGCTGCGCGGTATCTTCTCGTCCAACTTACCACAGTGTCTCAAGACGAAAGTCTATGACCAGTGTGTGTTGCCAGTGATCACATACGGGACTGAAACGTGGTCGCTCACAATGGGCCTCATCAGAAGGCTTAAAGTCACTCAAAGGGCAATGGAGAGGGCTATGCTCGGAGTTTCCTTGCGTGATCGAATCAGAAATGAGGACATCCGCAAGAGAACCAAGGTTACCGACGTAGCCCGAAGAATTGCCAAACTTAAGTGGCAGTGGGCAGGGCACATTGCTCGCAGAACGGATGGCCGATGGGGCCGAAAAGTTCTGGAGTGGCGACCGCGAACCGGAAGACGTTGCGTTGGAAGGCCTCCCACTAGGTGGACCGATGACCTGGTGAAGGTTGCGGGAATCCGCTGGATGCGAGTCGCACGGGACCGGTCAATGTGGCGACACTTGGGGGAGGCCTATGTCCAGCAGTGGACGTCTATCGGCTGAAATGATGATGATGATGATGATGATCTCATGCCAGATGCACCTGCATAATAATATGATCCCTCTATAAATAGTGACTTGGCTCGTATTTGGAGCAATATTATGAAAAAGGGTCTTATTAAAAAGACAAAACAATATCTAATGGAACAATTGATTCCAAAAAATCACCCTTTATTAAAGGCACCAAAGCTAAACCCAGAGATTTCTGCTTCGGTAAGTGACATTATTGTCAACAGACACAAAAATATAGAGTTGGAACAAAACCAACTAGGCATTGGACTGTCTATAATAGGTAATGCAATATCATTGTTGGTAAACAATGATACAGGAGACCGATTGAAATTGATCTCACTACTTAATGATGCTGGAAGGATCTTGACTGATTTACATTTTGTCCAAACAAAATCAAGGAAAAACTTGATCTTCCCTGTGATTGATAAGAAGTTTTTTGTACATCATTAAAGATGTTGAAAGAGACGAGTATACTCGTATACTATATGGAGCTAATTTTAGTGAAAAAATTAAAGCTTTGTAAACTTGCCAACAAAGTGGCCAGTACATCAATAAACCTACATTCAATCAGCATACATTAAATAAGGGAAACTTACAAGGTCCCCCTCGCTACAATCCGAGGCCAATAGCGAGGTACTGACACAAGAAGACCCAGTCCTCAATACAAGCCCGGAAACATCACGGGCACTATTATCAGTCCACGGCCAAAAAAGCCAAAAGTCTCACAGGAGAAACCTCATGCTCGCACATAGAGGTAAGTCATGCTGGAAGGCTCACACTTTTTTTACTGTGCTGGAACAAAATTTGCAAAGACAAAAATCCATAATTAATTATATCAAAGGATACTCAATTACCTTTGTAAAGAAACCTCATCAGAATTTAATAAATAATAATAATAATCTTTATTGATTCAGACTACAATGGTCTACAGTGTTAGTAACAAAGATAGCTTAGCCTATGTGAGTGCCACTTCCCCCTTCAGTGAAATCAGCTATGGAAAATACTGATATGGATACTGCTATCACCAAATTATTAAAATTGGGAGCTATATCCCCTTACAAGTCTTGTAAAGACCAATTTATCTCTTCTATATAATTTTGATTTCAAAACATAATGGTACAAAGAGATTCATACTAAACTTAAAGTACCTAATTGAATAAATATGTAAAAACATCCCATTTTAAAATGGAGGATTATAGGACAGCAATAGCTTTACTTTCTCCAGGTGATTACATGGCAAAAATTGATTTGAAAGAATCATATTTATTAGTAAATATAAATCCACAGGATAGAAAATACCTACGTTTTCAATATGAAAAATTGTACGAATTTAATGCCCTCCCTTATGGTCTGTGCTCTGCACCTAATATTTTCACAAAGATCATGAAGAGTGTAGTGACACATCTAAGAGGAAAAGGGTACAAATCAGTTCAATGCCTAGATGACCTACTATGTACAGGATCTAGTTATCAATCATGTTTGCAGAATGTTCAAGAAACAATAGCTCTTTTAAAGTGCCTGGGATTTGTTATAAATTTTGATAAAAGTGTAATAGTACCATCACAGTCTTGCAACTTTCTTGGTTTTGTGTTTGATACAAAACATATGACATTACAATTGCCAAATAGACAAAGTATCAAATATTAAGAAGTCGGTTCAAAAATACTTAGATCTAGATCTAGAGATAGTTGTTTTATACGAGATCTGGCAAAATTAATTGGGATATTAATTGCTGCCTGCCCAGCTACCACATATGGCTGGATTTAAAAAAAAAAAAAAAAAAAAAATAGAAATAAAAATTAGAACATCATAAGTATAAATATTTATTTTAAAATAATGAAAATTATGTTGTGAAAGCAGACTTACACTCAGATATAAAATTAGATCTACAATGGTGGGCTAATAATATTAGTACAGTATGTAAAAGTATTGCTTATCATAAACATGATATTGAACTGTTCACGGATGCCTCCAGGACTGGATGGGGTGCTGTTTACAAAAACAAAAGAGCCCATGGCTTCTAGAGCGAATATGAGAAAACATACCATATTAACTACTTAGAATTACTTGCAATATTTATGACATTAAAGGTTTTTATAAACAATAAGGAATACCTTAATATCCTGTTGCGTGTAGTTAATAAGACAGCAATATCATATATAAACAGAATGGGTGGTATTCAGCTCCCACATTTAAATAACTTGGCCAGATCCATATTATGGCAATGGTGGGAAGAGAGACATATTTGGCTCTTTGCCTCCTACAATTAAGTCTAGTGAAAATAAAGAGGCTAATGAAGAGTCCCGAAAAATCAATCCAGACAGAACGGGTGCTAAGCACCGGAGCGTTTCAAAAAATTGTATGTGAGCTGGTTTAACCCGAAAATTGATTTATTTGTATCCCACACAAATGCTAAATGTATTCTGTGTATGTCTCCTGGTTTGTCCTGGACAAAATATTTTTTTTTTTTATGCCTTTCATCTATTCAGTTTAATGATTCGAATTTGAAAAAGGTTTACAAAAAATTAAAAATGAGAAGGCAACAGGTAATCATAGTCATGCCTCGTGTATATCATGGATGTCATGCTTGCATCCCTATCACATAATACACAAAAACAATATAATGTTACATATAAAATTTGGTGGACCTTTTGCCAGGAGCATGGTATAAACCCATTCACTCCCATCTATACTACTTGTAATGTATTTCTTAACAAAATTATTTGACTTTGAAGCTGCCTATGGGACCCTAAACTCTCATAAATCAGCTCTATCTTTGATTATAGGCTCTAAAATTAGGGAGGATGATTGTATTAAGAGGTTATTTAAAGGATTCTATAACTCTATATAATAATCTATATCTATCTCTATATACTAATCACCGTTAGCAAAATACCAAACAACATAGGATCCAAATAAAGTTTTGGACACAACTGGACTCCCAATATGACATTGAGTTTTGAACGTATCTCAAAGAAACTGATGATTTTGCTTGCACTAAGCACAGCTCAACGGGCACAAACCTTATCATTAATAAAAATATCGAACATAACACTGAGTGAAAGTTGTGTTAATATTGCCATTACTGATTTGATTAAAACTTCGGCTGCTGGACGAACCCAGCCTAATCTTTTCCTGCCCTGTTTTGAAAAACCTGAGATTTGTCCAGCCAAAACATTGTGTGATTATATGAGATTGACTAGAGATATAAGAGGTCTTAATGACTACTGGTTTTTGTCACACACAAAAAAAAAAAAAAAAACCAGTTTCTTCTACTATTAGTAGATGGATTAAAAATACTCTTTCAGACTGCGGTATTGATACGCGCGTCTTCTCAGGTCATAGTACACGATACGCCTCTATATCCAAGGCTAACTTAAAAGGAATTTCATTAGATGTAATCAGACAGTTTGTCTGATTACATCTAATGGCAAATGCTGGTTGGACAAATAATTCATTAACATTTGCAAAATTTTATAGAAGGCCAATTCTCAATTCAGGAGAGTTTGCCTATGCTGTGCTTAATGCAGAATAATATATTTTTAGTTACACTATTACTTATTATATTATTGTACTGTCACGATGGATATTGTGATCAAAAATGTGCCATTATTAGTTGATAAATAACGGATGGTTACCTATGTACCTACCGAATGAGGCTGATTAATTGATTGTTAATATGATTACTGATTGTTAATTAAGTTTAATTATAGAGAAAAATTTAAGATGTCAGTTTTGATTTAATAAAAATATTTATTTTAAAGAACATAATGTCTAAGGAGTCAGGGTTATCTCAAGTTTACCATCTCTCTAAACATCTGCATGTTAAAGTAACATATATCGAGAACGAAGCGCGCAGTATAATAGATGATCAAACGAACTTACCTGTGTGAAGTTCGATCATTATTATACGAAGTGCTTCGTTCGAAGATATATGTTCCCTACCCATCCCACCCCAGGTAAAATCGAGATAACCTTTCAAGAATCTAAAAAGAATGACAGATGGCGCTAGGACACAGATTACGCATGCATACTAATACTTACGTTTAGTTTTAGCTCTGAAAATTGCGTAGTTGCCGAGTGACTCGAGAATGCTGCATGTTAAAGTAACATATATCTTCGAACGAAGCACTTCGTATAATAATGATCGAACTTCACACAGGTAAGTTCGTTTGATCATCTATTATGTGTGGAAATTGCTTCGTGTCGGCCTTGTTCTTAAAAAATACTGCTGAATCGAATGTGCCGACCCGAACGAATGTGTAGCAACCCTAACGTTTTTCAGCTGAACTAAAGTGAAAATTTTGCTCAGTGGCAATTTGCGTACCTATATGGCGTGCGGCTGCCCGTCAATGTTTTTCATCGTATAACCTTTTACGATCAGCAGTAGGTAGTTTTTACTTTGCAAATTAAAATGTACGTGTAGTTACTGTTATTTGTAGCACTTTTGCGGAGAAATTTAAAAATATAATAACACAGAATGTGGCTATGTTTTTAAATTTCGTTTGTAGAAAATTGAGATATTTATTTTTATTTTGTTACCTACCCAAAGCTTGGAAACAAGTTTAGGGAACGTTTCCGTATTTTTTTGGATTCTTAATTTTTACATAGTTCATGGCGAAGTAAAATAATTATTCTATCTATCTATTTAATGTAAATTATTAATTATAATAAACATGAAAGAAAATAATTATGAATAGCTGCTTACATAGTTATTATGTCGAGGCACCTATAGAGGTATGAGGAACAGGGTGTAAAGTTCCTCCGACTCCTCCGTTGTCTGATGGGAAACCGCCGGACGATTGATGTCGGGACGTTGTATATATGCTAGTTGCGCGGAAAACTCTGCTTGCGCGATGCAGGATTTTGTGTGACGTCAGTATGATGTAGTCAGTGTATTTAGTTCGCATGTGCCGATGTAGATCCCTACATACCTACCTTTATACGCGCTAAAAATAAAATAAACTTTCACAACAGGTATTGCCACTTGTCATACAAGATAACAAATATTGGACACAGGGTATCCTAGTGTGGGGTCCAGTGTTACTCGAAACCAGAATGTAAAGTTTTTTTTTTGCGATCAAATAAATTATTATTGCGTTCGTTCGTTTATTTGTACGCCGGGGACGGCAGAAAATTATGATCTAAAGATATGTACCTAACAACTTTGTAACAATATTCTGACAAATAAATGCATTATATTCTATTCATAATGTACAATAATAATAATTGATGAATAAGTCGTATTTGTTTTAATTTATATTATTCTCATTTCCGAATGAAATATTGCTCGATACAAAATAGTTTAATTGTTTACCCTTTAACAAGGTTCATTGCCAATTAAGTTGTAAATTAACAACTAGTATTAAGTACAGACGCCAGCAGGTCAAGCTACCCGAAACTGTCAAATGTTTGCAATCAACCTTGAACCTTAACGTTTAGCGATAAAGTTGAAAATCTATTAAAGAAATTTGACAGATTTTAGTAGCTTGATGTACTGGCGTCTGTACTACTACAGTATTTTCAAGCAGAATGTTATTCACTCCTTAGAAATTGAATGCCTAAAATAATTTTACTTCTCGGGCTTTGTTACCAATTTGATATTTTGACGGGGCAAGTGTAAAAGGAGTGGTGGTCGCCCAATGGTAACGGCCGCGACTTACTACTTGTAGGTCATAGGTTCGAACCCAGACAGGCGCTTCACGTTTTTGTAAATTATTTCATCACCACTGCTCTCAAAACGGTGAAGGAAAACATCGTGAGGAAATCGGCCAATCGGCCGGAAATGTCCTAGAACCAAAAATTCGAAGACATGTGACATCTACCGGTGGATTACGGCCCATTCCCCCTCACCGAGCGGAGGCTTGTGTCCCAGCAGTGGGAATATTATAGGCTGATTATTCTGTAAGTGTAAAAGTTAGTGGAATTTACTAAAGACTTTGGCACACGAAACGCGGGTCGTGAACGATGCGGCTCTTCGCGTGACAATGATTTATTGCGGTTGACACATCAAGTTCGAACGCGGGTTGTCTGAGTTTGCACATACATTTGATAAGTTGTGCGGGGTAACTGCGTAACAAACTTAAAGTAGCAATGGCTTTCATTTTAACAGTTCAACAACATTAATTGCGTTATTTACGTTGTTGAGCAGATTAGTTTTTCGAACATATATGGTAATTGATTAGCAATATTCTTCAAACTGATTTAAATTGTGATTGAATCAGATTCTGAGGAAGAAAGAAAATACCAACTATTACAACTGCTATGTTTGTATATAATACATTAATATTAAAATAAAACATACAGATGTATATAATCTGCAATCGCGACTTATTTGCCAAAAATGCAAATAAATATAAGTTTATGGAAAAATAACTTTAACTCCTACTTAATAAAGTTCAGTTTACGCTACAACTTCAACCATTTGTATAGCTTTTTCAATAGTTCTAGTCACTCTAAAATCAACCCAAAAGCCATTGAAATAAAGTTTATATTTGTTTAATTTGAAATAACATCAATTTGAAACATTTGGAATAGACTTTACCTTAGTAAAGATAAAGAAATCTTGATGTTTTTTCAAGTCTTAAAACCTTGCGAAGTAGGGTATCATAGGAAACCTCGCTAGGTTTCCTATGATATCATTTTATAATTTTTCACATAGACACAGAGAGTCAAAATAGTAATCTAAAATACCGATGATATTGACATCGTCTGAATATTCTAACAACACGATTTTATTGAACAGACGCCAGCACATCAAGCTACTACAATCTGTCAAATCTCTTTAATAGATTTTCAACTTTATCGCGAAATCATTAAGGTTCAAGGTTGATCGGGAAAATTTGACAGTTTCGGGTAGCTTGACCTGCTGGCGTCCGTACAGACAGGCCCAAAAGGTGACTTTAATTTATAATATGTATAGAAGACTAATTGGATCGGAAGATGAACCAAAAATTAATTTAACGATAAAATTGTAGTTAGAGGATTTCAATGTGATCGGTATTTTGTATTACCATTTTGACAGTCTGTGTCTAGAAAAATGTTAAAGTAATTTTCCAAGAAAATGCTAACGTTAATTACAAACGGTAATAAAACTTGAAATTCGATGAAATCTGTTTATAAAATTACATTTACATTTTCTCATGCAAATCTTAATGACCACCTTTTAACGATTCATATTCCCCGAAAAGCCAAGATTACACAGCATTAAGTTATTAAACAACCAATACAAAATGAACAAGACTTTATCCGTTGTAACAGTTGAACCGCAATTTCGTGGCCATTTCCGCAACTTTATTCCATGTTTACTATGTTTTGTTCATCAAAGTATTTATGATTGAGAACCGTTTGTTCGAAATTGTAACTTGATTTTGTTGGAACAAGATTGTAATTTGTATATTTGTAAACAGACATGCCAGAAGCAGCAATCCACCTTGGGGCTAAGATGAACCCGAATGACATTGAAGAGGGTGATGACGTGTACTTCGGCTGTAAAGTTGATGCCAATCCGCCTGCCTACAAGGTTGTTTGGGAACATAATGTGAGTAATAAATCCTCGATATTTATTTTCGTTTTCAATTTTATGTGCAAATATATTGCTGTAATTGTGTTTTTATTGATTCTGGAATTGGTGTTTTCAAGTGTTTTTTTTGTGTGAATACTGCTGTGTTTGTGTGAATAATTGCGTAACACACTAACGTTCGCAATGGCTTTCATTTTGACAGTACAACAACATTCATTGCGTTATTTACGTTGTTGAGAAGACAAATTTTTCGAATATATGAAGCAATGGATTAGCAATATCCAGATTGATGATTGATAGTGTGTTACGCAATTAGGGTTATGAATCTTCGCAATATCAAATTTATTTTATACACAATGACAAGCTTTCAGTTGATTTAATGTTCATTTCATGTGCTAAAAAAGTTAGGTAGTAATTTAAGGTGCAAACCAAGCTGGTGGTGCAAGCATAAGCATAACTACAAATTTATCATCATGCTAAAAAACCTATTTGACGCCTGAAACATTATACAATTTAAAATACAATAACAGGCATTTTAGAACACGACAGTTTCATTAAATGTCGCATCGTCAGCGCCATCTAGTTATAAAATTCTGTAATTAGTTGCGCACCGACGAAGTCTTAAGTTCAGTCACACGAATAAAATACGTCACAGCTACGCACGATTCTAAAGCATTTTTCTTGTGGAATAAAAGTTGCAACTTTAAGAAAATACTTATTTCATAATAGTATAGTTTTGATAATACTAAGTTCGTAATACGATAATACTTTATAAGGCATAGACAGTCTCTCCATCTAAAATACTGGTATTCAGCTGAATCCGGTTAGACTGGAAGCCGACCCGACATAGTTGGGAAAAGGCTAGGCAGATGATGACTTCAGAAGAAAATCAGTCTTGAATCATGCGTAAGTGTAAGGTATGACTGCAACAACATGAGTCTGTCAAACTGTTCCTATCTCACGAGAGACTGCGTAAAAAAACGTATGTCTGCAAAAACTCAAAGGTTGATTGAACCGAATTCTATTTTGATCGCAATCGGCGCTAGGCAATAAGACTTCCGATTCCACGGGAGTCCCACGTGACTAGCGCATGACACAATTGGACAGAGCGGACTTTGCAGACTGACATACCTAAGGCACCTGTCCCACCGCCCGACTGGAAAACAACTAGGTATCAACGATTTTCTCGCTCAAGAAACGTACAAAATTGTAGTCACTTCTCGCTTTCACACACACGTTGCTTGTTGCTCGCCAACTAGTTTTTCCCGGTCTATCCCACCGCGGTCGCCAGTAATTAACGTGAAGCGAATTTGGCTAGCAACTAAAAACGACTTGAAGGACAACGAGTACCTACGCGAAGGCGACGAGCGGTTACTCGCAGATCATGCGTATTTATCAAGCGTGAATTTCTCAGCGAGTGTTCTGTCCGCCAAGCTAGCATCGTTGGGCGAGTATTCTCTTTGATAGCTCTTATCAGCACGACAAACTAGTACTTGTCGGCAGCTGTGTGGCCAGTCAGCGATCAACTATTCAGTTTATGTATCCCTTTTTCTTCACTAAAACAGTGCCTATACTATTGTTTGCGTTTTTTTGGCGAGAAAATCATTGATAATAGCTAGTCGCTTCCTCGACAGCGGTGGGACAGGTGACTTCAAATATATATATACACAGCAAATAGACCATTTCTAGTGTGTCTAAATCTGTCAGTTGAAGCATTTGTGATTTTGATTGGATATTTCCATTGACCAGTTTCGGTGAAACGACAGTGAAATTAGTATTCTATAAAATAATTTCTAACGTACAGACGCCAGCACAATAAGCTACTACAATCTATCAAAGCTCTTTAATAGGTTTTCAACTTTATCGCTAAAGCATTAAGGTTCAAGGTTGATTGGGAAAATTTGACAGTTTCGGGTAGCTTGACCTGCTGGCGTCCGTACAATTTTAATGTAATGTTAGGAACGACGTATTTCAATACCGGTGACGGTAAAAACACGTTGAATTCACGTTTTTCAGTTGATAGATGCTATTCATATTATTTAGAACTACAGGACTAAAAAAACCGATCATGTGCGAGTCAGACTACGCACAATGAAGGGTTCTGTAGTTTGGATGAATTTATCCCAAGTACAAACTTTACTTTGTAGTTTTAAAAATGTTCTCCCATAAATCGATATATATACGTCACAGCCAATTCTACAACGAATGTGTTGTTGTGTGTTGTGTTATTTCCCTCCAAATGCAAAAAAAAAAAACTACTTGTAGTGTTATCACATAATAAAATATGTTTTTATGTGATAAAACTGTATAGTTTTAGCACTTTTTCCTTTATTTGTGCTGTAAGACCTTGCTTCTGATGAAAAGTGCATTTTAAATCAACGAAAAGTACCCTATATGTTTTGATTTATTTGCGAGTATTTTGTCTTTTTTAATTGTAATGTGCGTTTTGTTTGTGCAGAATAAAATATTTTTATTTCTTTCTTTCTTTCTAGTATAGAAATATGTCGTTTAAATGACCGTATTTTTTATAGCGTTAACTTAAAAGCTTGATTTTTAAAGCTCCAAAGGACTGTTGACCTATGTATTTGATAATATTAATTTTAACTTGATACCTCCACGCGTTCCTGAGAAAAAGGCTCTTGACAGAGAGACGGACGGACAACGAAGTGATATTATAAGGGTTCCGTTTTTTTCTTTTGAGGTACAGAACCCTAAAAATACAAATCTAAAACACATGGTAGATATTTACGTGAATTTTTATTAACTTTTAAAATCTCCGTGTAAAATTTACTCTCTTAAATTTAAAATACAGCCAACAAAATAATTGAACAATCATCAAAAAAGGGTAACACAATAAGTGAATACGTGTACAAATCGTATCAATTTACATCCCGCATGGCGACCAGGATTAATGTCATGATAATGTCATTTTACCAGACTGACATGCTTAATGATGGCGCGGTATCAGCATTACATTTGGTCGAATCGATGAAGGTAATCAAATCACTTGTTTACTTTGGGATTTCGGTTTTGTTAGCTCAACATGTCACAATATTTTGTGAATAGAAATCAGACAGGTTAACATTGTGTGGTTCACAAAAAAAAAAAAACAGTATCGAATTGATGCTTGTGAATGACTAAGGAGAAAGTTGAAAAAAGGTTTATTCATCAAGAAGTATATCGCTTACTAATAGGATTATAATTATCTATTAGGTGGAATTTTGTGATGTGATGATTCTACGTATGAATATTATTTGGTGTTCGTTCTGAATATTAATATTTTTATTGAAATGCAATAATGGTTGAGTTCATAACGCATATTCATGGAAAAACTAATTGATAAATGGCAGGGACATCGACGCGCAACCGCTTACCATGGATTCAGTACATGATTCTGGACCCCCCTGCGTTGAAATTTTTCGTCGGCTTTTTTTTGATTTTTACATTTTTTTCTGCATTTTATTTACTGTAAACTGTATAAACTCATTATTTACATATATCTAACCCAATGAGATTTTTAATTGATTAAAAAATAGTAAATTCACTTGTTTCACTTAAAACAGCAATGTAAATAAAACTCGAAAGCGCACACGCGGTATCGCGGTAGGTAGAGCGCGCGCGCGCGCCATCCGCGGAGCGTTTTGATCGCGTTGTTTGCAATACATTGCGCACTCAAAAATGACAATTTTTTTAACCGGTCATTTCCGAGATGAATGACTTTCGTACTTTTATTTATGGCATCAGGTGTAACCTTTTCACGACGTTTGCGCGTCGATGTCCCTGCCACCCTGTACATACTTGTACCTGAATAATGATAAACTGTTCCTCCGAACCGCACGTTACAAAATTTTGTTTCAGTGCGATTAGTGGAAGTGCTTAGGTGCGGTTCGGACAAATGCTGTTGAAATCAGGTGCTCTAAGTGGCATACCTCGAAAAATGTTTTTATTTTGTTACCTTACATCGTTAAAACAATATTTGTAAACGGGGAATTGTAATTTATATGTTGGTTCATTATTAATTACACAGATTGACATTAAATAAGTATGACAGAAAAGGGCGATTAATTGCAGACAATAATGTACAGCCACCAAAGGAGATAAGTAACCAGGGTCGACGGATATATGTAGTTGAAGTTTAGTAAGAAACCGATAGATTTTTTTCGAATGAATTTTAATTTGATAATGAACTGTTTGTTTTATATTAATTTTATTTTATAAGATAACATCCATCCAAGACTGACAACCAGTCTTGCCAAGGGGTATCGTATTGCCCAGTAACTGGATTGTGGAGGTCAGATACGCAGTCGCTCCATGTAAAATACGCCACTTCATGTAAATCGCTGCATCCGGTTAGACTGGAAGCCGACCCTAACATAGTTGAGAAAATTCTAGGCAGATGATGATGATGAACATCCATCGGTTTTTTACTAAACTTCAACTACATCCGACGACCCTGGTTACTTATCTCCTTTGGTGTCTGTAATAATTAAACGCTATTTCATTACTTTCATCGTAATCGGCAATCAAACCCTCTATTTAATCACCATCGAATATTGTTCCAATAATTTTCCAATTAATTCAGGTATTAATTGTAACAGAAAGTCACTCTACAGTCGCAGTTTTCGCTTCCAAATATTCCAATGTGAATTTATTTGATAACTATATCAATTACGGGACAGAAAATAAAGCATTGAACCGTAAAACGATGGCCAAAAAACGTGTATCGTATTTTCGTAATATCCAGGTTTTATACTGATTGGAAATCTCGTGTAGCACTACCTTTATCCTGCTGTATTGGTTGCGTATTTTTTGGTTTTCAGTGCCAATATTTATAAAAGAAAATGTTTGTGGATACCATACGTATACCCCTTTATAAAAGACTTGTCAGAGGCTTTGAAATGGTTTGTATTTGGAGGTAAAACAAGAAAATATTAATTAGAAAGAGATGAATAGAAATTTAAGAACATGTTGTCTTTTACCACTAGTTAGTGATGTGTATTTTATTTATTAAGACTTATTATTATTTCTATGATGGTTCCAAACCCGTTTCAACAAGCGTCTCTGTATACTTTCTGGTAATTAAAAAAGAATTCAAATCAAATGATTATAGGCTTTAAAAATATTCAATCCTATTCTCCTTTGAAAATAGGTACACACGTTGGAATATCAAGCTATACATTTCCAGCTTTAGCTGACCTCGCATTACATACACTTTTCGTATAGTTAGAAGTCAGCTTATACTGGAAATGTATAGCTTTTTTTTTCCGGATGGGAAATCATCAAATGACCCCTCCCACTCTGGGTGGAGCGGAAGGGAGTGTCAGACTCTTACTGACTAAAACCCACCCATGTTCCTTCCTTTGCCCTTTATGTTCCGGGGTAGCGGTAACCCTTTCGGACAATCCCGCTGACGTTACCTACCACCTACGACCTACATTTTGTAAGTCGCCGCCATTACCACTGAGCCAACACTGCAATACTAGAGAAATGTATAGCTTGGTATATCGTCGTGCGTACATACCATCACGTTACATTTTCAATTTTCCCCAAAAATTTCATCCAACCACGCTGGTGGCCAACATCGACCATCACCCTTTACTACGAAATGGTTGGTAACCAATATCGACAAACATTGCCTTGCATCGTCATTTTTCTGCCCTTATCCCAATTTATTCGGGGTCGGCGCAACATGTCATTTTCTTCCATGCTTCTCTATTAGTCCTCATCTCGGTAGTCACCCCCTTTCTAGACGAATCATCTACCACACAGTTCAACACATATTGCATTCCAAAATAAAGCTCAAATAATGTATCCACAGGGTGTCCTACTGCAACACAATCCCGCGAACGGGGTTATAGTGACGGGAAACACCAACCTAGCTCTACGGAACGTGTCTCGACTGCAGGCCGGCCGGTATACGTGCACCGCTTCAAACGTCGAGGGGGACGGCAAGTCGCCATATTTGCATATGCAAGTTGTTTGTAAGTAAACCTAGTATAAACTGCCTGTATAATTAGTTAGATAAGTCGGTTTTTGGAGTAATGTGTTTATATTTTGAGAGGGACAGAAATAAATTGTTTGGTTTGACTTGGGAAGGTAACAACGGCACAAAAAATAAGTTAGAAAACTGTAAGTGCTAACTTTTGTTCTAAAATAAGTTGTCGACTATGTAACAAATGCTTCCTTTTTGAAGAGTATTTTCTATATCGTCACTGATTAAGAAAAGCATTTCATTTATTTTTTTCAATTCTTAGATACGATTATCAAACTCAAATATTTGTGTATTTTTTTTGGAACGAAGTTCTTTAGCGGAGTTTGCAGTAGGAATAAACTGGTAGAAACCGTCACGTAACGAAAAAGCGTTATGGCCCCTCCATACGACTTTTTATACAAGCTGTTGTTTTGCATTCTCGTTAAATTTCAGGAGGCTGTTATGAAAGACATAAATAATCAAATAAAATTACGATCCCTAGTAAATGATGAATACATACTTATTTTTTTAGTTATTTAAGTTTGACAGTATTTCAGAACACACCACTCTCTAAGAACAGAATCGCGTTATGGTATCGTATAAGCGTCCGCGTTTTTATGTGTGTGTAAAAGGGGAGTTACAATGCGGTCTCACACAGGCCGCGTTTTAAAATGCGTGTCCCACACATGCAAATTTCCGAAAATTAGAAAAAAAAAACCTACTTATTTTATTATTGATTCGTGTCGAGAATCAGTAGCATAGTTACCTCCTTGAATTTGACGTGGATGCAAAACGACATCTTGTATAATAGAAAGAGTCAGAGAAGGAGAGAGAGAGATAGTTTTCCTGGTTTTCGAATGCGCTAAAGCCGATACTGAGGACAAAATGAACATCTAAGATAGCGGCTGCGATAATTTTGAAATGTTTCGTAATTTTGAAAAATTTGCAACCATCAACATGGATTTTCATTTTGAACATCGTTCTTGCTAACGGACTTTGTGCTTTACGTTTATCTTTTGTAAGATTTTGCGTATCAGCCTGTAGTGTGCTCAAAGGAATTCTTTTGCGCACACTAGAGTTAAGAAATAAGTTAATAAGTTGTTTAGAAATAATTATTTCTTAACAATGGAGTGTTCTTGTTCCTTGATCGCGAAACGAAGGTTCAACACGTCGTTCTGTACAAACATTCCAAAGATAGTTTCCCAACATTCTATTTCCAGGTAACCTCTTATATATAGTATCCATTTAGCCATTTCTAAATAATCTCTTCCTAAATATATTTAGATGAGTCTAGCCGAGTTCCACAGTATATAGACTGTAAATATTGGTCTACGTGGGGCGTTCAAGAAAGTGGGTTAAGTTTATTTTATTACAGCATCGTTAGGGAATACCGGGATATAAAAACAGCCGGGTAAATGGGTGTGCGGTGCTTTAAACCGATGGCCTAGTGGTGCATTGTGGTTTTAATTTCTGTCTTTATTTAGAATTTAAAGGAGACTCGCAAATGTCGGTTAACGTTAATTGAACAGAATCTTTGTGAAACGTTTAGAGATCATTTATCGGCTTATTTATTACATAGAGAATTGCTTATAGTTTTTTTCCTTGGTGTGAGCCATTTTAATTTAATGGCCAGTTATGGCTTGTAATACTTAGCGGGAGTAACAGTTTTACACTAAGGTCTATGGTTTCATCTCTAAGTACAGACGCCAGCTAGCAGTTCAAGCTACCCGAAACTGTCAAATTTTCCCAATCAACCTTGAACCTAATGCTTGAGTGATAAAGTTGAAAATCTATTAAAGAAATTTGACAGATTGTGGTAGCTTTATGTGCAGGCTGACGTCTGTACGTGCTTCTACTTAGTCATATTCCCGTAAATTTCTTGCACTTGTAGTTTGACAGTTGTGCAACAGTGACAGGAATAACGCTTAGCCAAAGTACGTGCTGAATTGCAGCGTGCAGCTGATTTACGATCAAATGACGCAAAACTATTAGTAAGTCCGATGATTGCTGAGGGTTTTATCAAACTCACGGCAACCATTCTAATTTATGCTTTAATACAATGAGATGAAAGTTACATTGCAATGACTCACTATTGGTTTAACGTCATTCAAATTTGACCATGAATGTTGTGCTTTAGTAACGTTGGGTAGTTTTTTTTTTCAAAAATGATAAAATAAATGGCTTCGATTTAAAAAGATGAATGAATTCAATGGCGTAGCACTTGAGTGATTGGTTTCTACGGTACGAGATGCGGATTCTCTCACGGAACAAATATGTGTATGGCCTACAGATACTTGCGCCGAGGCGTGTACGTGAGATTTATTGTGTCTGTAAATGGATTCGCAAAACAGGAACAAATCATTCTCTCTGTACCATATTTTTTTGAAAAGAAAGAGCATTTCACGCTAGTAACAATCAGCATTCTCTTTCGGTATTCTCAACCCAATTGATCTATGGTTTTTTTTTTTTTTTTTGGGATGGGAAATCATCAAATGACCCCTCCCGCTCTGGGTGGAGCGGAAGGGAGTGTCAGACTCTTACTGACTAAAACCCACCCATGTTCCTTCCTTCGCCCTTTATGTTCCGGGGTAGCGGTAACCCTTTCGGACAATCCCGCTGCCCCGGCAGGCTTCGGCCCTGAGGGGCCCCCTCGTTATGCTGACATCTCTTTGAGGCGCGCGTGGAACACTTACGCGCCGTCCGGCACGGGCCTGGTCCTGATCGGGCGGTGAGCTACCCATTGCTCTCCGCCCGCAGGCCCGCATTGATCTATGGTCAGGGTAGCATGTCTGCTTTTTCCTTACATCTTTAACAGCAGGGAAATTGACACGGAAACTGTAACCATGAATTTTTTCGTCGGTTATCAAGAAAAAAAGGACTGTTTCTTCACAGTTTCCTAAAACCTTTTTTTTTTTTATATTTTACTAAAAATTTCAACCCAAGGGGGTTCCGCTCGGTAAGGACAAGGCCCGGGTCGACTGCGCGTTGTGTTCCAGGCGCGCCTCAAAGAGATGTCAGCACCAAATGATGGGGTCTGCTAGGGCCGATGCCAGGGCTGCTGGTTGTTCGAAAGAGATACCGTGGCCCCTGGCACAGGCAACTGAAGGAACACGGGTGGGTTTTAGTCAGTAAAAGCGTGACACGCCCTCCCGCTCCGTTCACAGCGGGAGAAGTCATCTGATGATAACCCACCAAAAAAAAAGGGTTCAGAATCGTGTACTGACACCAAGGTAACACGTTGCCCGTCGATGTCCCTGTCAACCTGTATACCCTCTAGCTAGACGATATCATCGTTGACACACCCATCCATTGTGACTTTGGTCTGTCCTTTCTCTTGTAAGTTGCCAATCATATTCAAAACTGCCTTTACAACAACATATCCCATCCCATCATTACTTCTGCTCGTCACGTACTTACAAACCCAGTTCATAGAGTCACTATCATTCAACATTTAAAACAGTTACACAGTCGTTTATTACTACGTCATTATCACTGTCCCAACCCAAGTTTGCCGTCAGGTTTACGTTACCGTCACGTTTACGTTCAGTCCTAGCGAGTCATTCCATCGCACGCAATGCTCATTCAAAGTCTCTTTCCAGCCATTTCAGTAGCCTGTTTACTTTATTTTCATTCCTTTTATTTTTGTTCCTCACTGGGGAAAACGTAAAACCTTTTATCGTTACGACTCACATCAGTCGATCCTCTATTGTTTAATGTATACCGGTTATGGTTATGTTCGAAGGTACTTTTGTCATTGTGTGGGGTATAGGTATGGGGAGAATGTGTCATAAAAACGTGTTGGTTTTTAATAATAAAGTCAGAGTTTTTGGGTGTTTTGTGTCATTTAATATTTGGTACCGTATCTAATATCTGCGGGTGGTCATAGGTTCGAACCCAGATAGGCGCTTTACTTTGTGTAAATTATTACATTATCACTGCTCTTAAAACGGTGAAGGAAAACATCGTACGAAAACCAGAAGGAAGGAAAATTTTCTAGAACCAGAAAATCGAAGACATGTGACATGTACCAACCCGCACTGGACCCGCGTGGTGGATTACGGCCCAAACCCTCTCACAGAAAGGAGGCCTGTGTCCCAGCAGTGGAAACATTATAGGCTGATTATGCTAAATATATAACAATAGCTAGGAATATTGGCCATAATGTGACTTACACAACATTATAGTCGTAATAAGCAATAATTAAGGTATAATATCAAATTACTTAACTTACGTGACATCTGGTCGATCTATTCCACTTAACAACGGCACTAGAACTAACCAACTGAACATCTACCAAGCAACTGACCTGCGGGACTAATTGGGTGGTGCGTAAAACATTCTTTTTAGATTTTTTTCACAGATACAGAACAATCGATCCTAGAATTTGCTATATAAATGTATGAGTTAATATTACGATACACGGCCCCTTAATAAACAGTACCTTTTTACTCTTCTATCTTTATAGATAGTTATTTTTAGTATATTTTTGTGTTTTTTTTTTTTTAATAAATAAATAAGATTACAAAATAGTATACTGTTTATGCCGATTGTTACAATCAACTTGTATAATGACTTTGAATTTTCGTTGAAAATATTACCCAACGATCCAAGAATGACAGCTTAACGTGCTTTCCAAGGCACGGAGGGGTCTCGGTATATAAGATGGCCACCCATCCACAGACCAACACGCAAGCGTAGCTTAACCTGATCGATCGACCAGTACGGCTGTTATTACTTGGCCACAAACCCCCGCAAACATAGATTGCGTATCTTTCGATTTCTAAAAACAACTTCACCGAACCTCCTCTCATGGACAATTTGATTATTATTCCCAACAGACTTAATTCGAAAATTTCCGTCAAAATACTACTCGTATCAGTAATATACGAACTTAAATGTGTCAGTGCGAGACAATAAAATAATGCTGTGCACCGGAAAGGGATACTGAAAACAAAAGCACTGTCAATACGGATGAAGTAATGAATGCGCTCAGTTATCGAACCGAACAATAATTTAATTTAAGAAATACCTTTCGCATCATATTTTATTTCTGTTTCAATAAATGTCAATTTCTGCAACTTTTAAACAAACAGGTGAATGTCGAAAAGTCACGTTGGAAATCTATTTGATTTAATTATTTTGGGTATGTGTCAGACGTGGGTTATATAGACGTGATTTATGCCAGTGAAAGTTTTATTTGCAGTGTTTATGTGCATTATGCAAACTGACATAAAACATACAACGTTGCAATGCTGTCCAGCCTTTTGGGCACTTTTCCTGTTGACAACGATGCCGACGAATTTTTTGACACCCTGTAATTTTTTCCTTTTTTAGATATAATTATTATTTAAAATACTGTTAGATTTTAAATCATGTAAATACTAATCTAATAAAATACATCCCTATCAACAATAAAAAAAGAATAAACATGATAGTATGTACTTAGTATATAAAAAAATAGGCAAAAGCCCATTGGTCATCAAAAATTGCCTCTCAAAATGATTTAATAATATTGCGTCACATTACATTCAATGTTGCGACGTGCCCTTCCTCGATTCGTCGCTGTATCGTCGACTCATTTTGAGCGACTCAAGTAACGCTGTATTTCACGCACCTGAGGGGTAATTGCGTAACACACTAACAGTAGGATTTTTTTTTTTTTTTTTTTTTTTTTTTTTTTTTTTTTTTTTTTTTTTTTTTCGGGATGGGAAATCATCAAATGACCCCTCCCGCTCTGGGTGGAGCGGAAGGGAGTGTCAGACTCTTACTGACTAAAACCCACCCATGTTCCTTCCTTCGCCCTTTATGTTCCGGGGTAGCGGTAACCCTTTCGGACAATCCCGCTGACCCGGCAGGCTTCGGCCCTGAGGGGCCCCTCGTTATGCTGACATCTCTTTGAGGCGCGCGTGGAACACTTACGCGCCGTCCGGCACGGGCCTGGTCCTGATCGGCCGGTGAGCTACCCATTGCTCTCCGCCCGCAGGCCCGCGCCTACGGTGGCCGGTAGTCTTCACTCGACTCCCGACGCCCGGGGCGTCTCCCGCGGCGGCTGGGACGGGAGGCTCTCTCCCTCATCCGTCCCGCCACCTCCTTCGCTAGCATGACTGCTTCGCAGAAGGAGGCGACTGCCTCCCACTCCCTCTCGCTCCGGACCATGGCTTGCACCAGGGCCGGGCGCGAGAGGCCGCCGCCGCTGCCGATCGCCTCTACGAGGACACGGCGGTGCTCCGCCCAAACTAACAGTAGGATTGGCTCTCATTTTGACAGTTCAACAACATTCATTGCGTTATTAACGTTGTTGAGTAGACAATTTTTTCAAACATATAAAGCAATGGATAGCATAGCATATCCATCAAAATGTTACGCAATTAGGGTGCCGGTTCCACCGTTAGAGGTTTACTATTGCATTCATTTGACGAATATAATAAAACCTTAGCGTCTAAAACCATTTATAATATAAAAGCGTTATACAATACTCATTGAACTCTCTTTCTTACAGATAGACCACTATGCCAAAGAAAAGAGATGAAGATAATAGGGGCTGCCCTTCAAGAGCCAACGACAGTCACGTGTGAAGTTGATGCCTTTCCACCACCAGACACCTTCGAGTGGACCCTAAATAATTCAGCAGGGTCCATAAAAGTTGATCCTGTAAGTAAACACTTTTCCAATGTTATCAATGGTTTTTTTTTTAACTTGTGGGTACTTCAATTTTACTTTTTTGCCTTTCTTCTTTGCATTCCAAAACTGCTCCACACTTTCTCAACCTGTCTAAAACCCTTAAATCTAAAAATCGTCTAGTAGGTGCCAATGACGTGAAAGAAATCAAAATCAAAATCATTTATTCAAATTAGGCTGAGAATCAGCACTTTTCAAACGTCAAAATTACAAAAGACAGTCCCCAAAAACGCCCGCCCTTCACCAGTTCACCAGTTCCTAGTGCTATTGCTGGGAAGAAATAGTGGCGCAACAAACTCCCTAGCAACTGCAAAGAAAAAAAAAAAGAGTGAAAAGTAGCTATGATCAAAAATTATTTTGGCTATAAATTTAAACAATCATTATTAACTTAACCTAACGTTTCTTTGAATTGCAAACTTTCTTTTAAAAAACCACTCTAAGAACCAATAGTTTTACCTATAAAATTAATCCAAAGATGTTTCCTCATATTCAACTTTACAAGTAGTCAGTTGCATGACACAGCCAATCTTCCTGACATAAATCCCATTGCTGCCTCTCGACACATATGAAATCCACGGAGAGGCCATAGAATGGTGTATTTACAGCCAAAACCACATAACATAGGGAACATTTAATACGTTATAATAAAAGATAATGATAGCCCTTTTGCCATGATTTATGTCCCCTTAGCTTTGGAGGCACAAGAGCTTTAGGGGAGTAACCGGACGACGTTAAAATTGAATGGGTTCTAGTGCTATTTTCTGTGGCTGTTTCATATGATTGTTGTCGTTTTATCCTTTGTGTCGACTAGATTTTGTTGGTAATTGTACAGTTATTATTTTACTATGATACGCAACGCAGTATGTACAGATTTGTGGTAGTTAAGTATGTTTATAGTGAGACATAGATGTGCACTTTTAAGACTGTTATTTTTAGGTGAAAGGTGCATTGCAACTCCAAAAGTAGTGCTTAGGTAAGCAACTATGGCGAATGACTATTTTATGAAATATTAATCAATAGGGTTATATGAACTGAGAGTTTGAGAGAGCATTGATGGTTTAAATGATTGTATTTCTGTAAATACATACTTGTTACTGTCGCGATTTATATTTTGTTTAACATAAAACCTGGCGCTAGCCTGCATACTAGTACGCTCTAATTTACCGAGGTACCTACAAAATAATGCATGGAATGTTAAGTCCGGAAAATTTATGGATAACTAGCTGTGCCCCGCTGTTTCATACGAGTAAGATTCGATCCCGTGGGAATATCGGGATAAAGAGTATCCTGGTTATAAACTATATGTGTGCCAAATTTCATCAAAATCTGTTCAGTAGTTTCGGCGTGAAAGACTAAAAAACATCCATCCATCCATACAAACTTTCGCATATATAATATTATAATGAATAATAATAATATATAATATAATAAATAATAATATAAAAAAATATAAATATAATATAATAATAATATAATATAGTAGGAAGTAGGATAATCAAACTGTTCGTATATTCAAATCACACCTGTCATTATTTTCAGACTTTGTATGAAATGACTATAACCCGGCAAATTGATAAGGTGTATCAATTTGATAAACAATTAATTTCCCTGACTTTAAGCTGTCATAGGAAAAGTCAACATAGCCTTTAGTTTGTGGATTACTTTCCGTTAAAAATGCTTTCACATCCAGAATAAAATCCTTCAACACAAAATGATGAGGAACATCTAAGGTGATCCATAGATCATCGCTTCGTACGCGTTTATCGTCGACTTTTGAGTTCATAACCAATTACCAGTCCAGGGCTTAAGTCTTTAATTAAATTTGGATGGCTCGGATGTGAATAGTAGTTGACATGAGATACGGGTCAAGTGACAGGCGACGGGATAACTAGAGGGCCATTGTACCAGCGCTTTGATCCCCAGTTATCTGTAAACGTTAGAAATTAATATTGCGGGCTGTGATTTGTAAAGGAGTGTAATCAATTGTAGAAATGTATTTGTATATTTAAGCCATATCTGCTTCGCGGTTAACCCGGGGCAAATTACGTGAAAATAATTACGCCGACGATGACACCGGGTCATCATGACCTAGATTTTATCGAGTAATTGTCATGAAATTTAAGAAGTTATCTACATTTTAATAATTATTTATGATACAAGAGTTTTTTTGCATATGTAGTAAAAAAGAAATAAATCCAAATATTTTATAATTCAAACTTTTACTAGCTTTCTTAATAGCGCATGCAAAATAAATCTGAAAACATAACATTAATATTTTTTTAAGTTTTGTTAAATTATTCTAAATAATAATATAAATTAATAATCGGACATAATAAAATAGAAAACAACGAACTTCTTATCATAATAATAGTAACAAATCAGTCTTCTACTTCCTCATTCAGAGACATAGAACTACTGCTATTATTGCAGTACGGAATCAAATGATCTGAGCACATGTAAATTAACCTTCGGGGGACCTCCCCCGAAGGTAAAGCAGTAGGGATCACTCGCAAAACCTGCGATTCTTTCGCGCAACTATCGAAGCAGCATTTGACCCTTCTTCGTCAGACCCCGACTCTTCTAACGCCGCAAATATTCTCTCAGGGTGGTCTATCAGGCGAAGACCGCCCTCCGAGCGGAGATCCTGCGGGCCAAGGGTTTGGCCCGCGAGGAGTCGCTGGGGATTCTGAACAGAGACCCGTGGGGACGCCCCTACAAGATGGTGCGGGAGAAACTCCGCCCATGGGCTCCCCCGCTGACGCAGAGTCTCCGGCCCCAGCTCGTGGAGGACGTGGTGAGCGCTCTGTTTCCTTTGCGAGGGGAGCATACTCCCCCGCCCATGGCTCCGCCTCCTGCGGTGCCAGATGCGGACCACACCACCGACGACGACGACGATACTCCGGAGGTGACCGAGGTAGACCTGAGAGTGGCGGTACGTAGGCTGAATGTCAAAAATACCGCCCCAGGACCCGACGGCTTACCTGGAAAAGCCTGGGTTCTGGCCTTGGAGGCTCTCGGGCCTCGACTAAGGGGGCTACTAAGCGCATGCTTGGAGAGGGGCCAGTTCCCACTACGTTGGAAAACGGGGAAACTGGTCCTCATCAAGAAACCGGGGCGCCCTGCGGACTCTCCGTCCGCTTACCGGCCCATCGTGCTGCTCGACGAGGTGGGCAAGCTCTTTGAAAGAGTCATTGCAGACCGCCTTGTCGAGCGGCTGGTGCGGGTGGGGCCGGATTTGGCGGAAAGCCAGTTTGGTTTCCGCAGGGGGCGCTCTACGGTGGACGCCATCATGCGCGTGCGAGCCCTCACGACGGGGGATGCCGTAGCCCGGGGTGGGGTTGTCATGGCGGTGTCTCTAGACATCGCCAATGCCTTCAATACCCTGCCCTGGAGTTGCATCAGGGAGGCACTCCGGTATCACCGGATGCCGACCTACCTCTGTCGCATTGTCGAGGCCTATTTGACGGACAGAGCCGTCATCTACCCCGGTCACCGGGGAGAATGGAACCGGCGAGAGATGTCGTGCGGTGTCCCACAGGGATCGGTCCTGGGGCCGCATCTGTGGGATATCGGGTACGACTGGGTGCTGCGCGCCGACCTCCCTAGCGGCGTCAGCGTGGTTTGCTACGCTGACGACACGCTGGTCCTAGCGCAGGGGAGGTCGCACCAGGCGGCGGCCGAAATAGCGACACGCGGGGTTGCGACAATCGTTGAGAGGATCCGGCAATTGGGACTCGAGGTGGCCCTGCACAAGTCCGAGGCCATGTGTTTTCATGGTCCTCGGGACGCGCCACCGTCGGGTTCCCAAATAACGGTAGGAGGGGTTCACATCGGCGTCGAGTCGACGATGAAGTACCTGGGACTCGTCCTCGACAGCCGGTGGAACTTCGTGGAGCATTTCCGACGTTTGGCTCCCAGACTGGAGCGGGCCGGGGCTGCCTTGAGGCGGCTCCTGCCCAATCTAGGGGGTCCAAACGCCTCCTGCCGGAGGCTATATGCGGGGGTCGTGCGGTCCATGGCCCTTTACGGAGCACCGGTGTGGGCGCGTTCCTTGAGGCGGCGACCAGTCCACCGGTTGAACGCGTCCCAAAGGGTCATGGCCGTCCGGCTGATCCGAGGATACCGCACGGTCTCCGCTGAGGCGGCGAGCCTCCTTGCCGGATTGCCGCCATGGGATCTGGAGGCAAAAGCCCTCGCCCACATATGGGAGTGGCGAGAGGAGGCAAAACGCCGGGGCGTAACTCCGCTGCCACGGTACAGCGGACAGAGCTCCGGCGGGATCTCATGGCGACATGGAGAGTGCGATTGTCGCAACCCAGTGCTGGGCACGCCACAATTGCGGCGATAAGTCCCCTCTTTGAGGAGTGGCTGGAGAGGCGCCACGGCGCCCTCACCTTCCGCCTGACGCAGGTCCTCACCGGACACGGTTGTTTCGGGAGGTTCCTGTTCAGGATAAGGCGGGAGGAAACGCCAGGGTGTCACCACTGTGTGGATCGCCCGGAGGACACGGTGGAGCATACGGTGGAGGTCTGCCCGGCTTGGGCGGAGCACCGCCGCGTCCTCGTGGCGGCGATCGGCGGCGGCGATCTCTCGCGTCCGGCCCTGGTCCAGGCCATGGTACGGAGCGAGAGTGCATGGGAAGCCGTCACCTCCTTCTGCGAAGCAGTAATGCTCGCAAAGGAGGAGGCGGAGCGCGTGAGGGAGAGGCAATCCCTGCGCCCTCACGCCCCTAGTCGCCGCAGGAGACGCCCTGGACGTCGGGAGTCACCAGCCGATTCCCGGCTACCGTAGGCGCGGGCTTGCGGGCGGCGAGCTATGGGCAGCTCACCGCCCGGCAAGGACCAGGCCCGAGTCGACGGCGCGTTGTGTTCCACGCGCGCCTCAAAGAGATGTCAGCACGAAGTGATGGGGTCTGTTAGGGCCGATGCCTGCCAGGGCTGCGGGTTGTTCGAAAGAGATACCGTGGTCTCTGGCATAGGCACCTGAAGGAACACGGGTGGGTTTTAGTCAGTAAAAGTCTGACACGCCCTCCTGCTGCGCCCAGAGCGGGAGAAGTCATATGATGATTTCCCACCCAGAAAAAAAAAAAAAAAAAAGGGTGGTCTATCAGTACCATATTTAATAAAAACTTAAAAAAGAACAAGGTGAATTGACAACCAATACTAAATGACCTAATAAAAGTATGTCACAAAAATACTACACCAGCGATGACGCTAGGTCATATTTACCCGTTTTGGGCTGATGCACGTATATATCGCTATGTATGCGGCGTTGCACTTAGCATACCTGCGGTTCGGTTAGAAGGAGGTCGTATCTCTAGCTACACAAACGCTAAAATTGCACGATCGGCGTAAAAAAGAATAATGACAGATTTAAGTCGCCTCGGGCAAATATGACCCAGCGTCCTTGGCGCCGGGTTAAAAGAAAGATTAAAAAAGAGCTGTCAAAATTATATTAAACTAGAAAATGTAAGGTTACCTCGTAAAAAACGTTGAAAATAAAGTTTACATTTATTTATTGATAAGGCACTTCAACAACTAATTCACTAAGACATACTCAAAGTAAAATCGCATACAGTTTTAGGGATTGTGAATACGAATTCACACCAACAGATATGCCGGACGGGCGTGATCGCTGGACACGAATGGTACGGGAGGTTGTAAACCTAACCAGAGGTATCCCGGTATGAGGTCAGGTCTCTCCCAGTCCACAGCGGCGCAAGATATCGTTAGCTGAATTACATATAAGTTATAAAATAAAATAGAATATAACACATGACGCATATAAACTAGTTCCACGTCGTCTCTTTCGTGTTTTACTAGGTAGAAAAAGAAAGCAATATTTTTAGTCTGTTTTTGTTCAGTTTAGTTTGTCACCTACCAGAATCAGAGCCAGTAGGTTATGATTCCATTATGATGACCATTAGCGAAAATGACTCCAGCTCACTTTTTATGACTTTAATATTTCCACTTTATCACTTGTCTTACAAATTCTTGTTTCTCTGTCAAACGAATTCCTGGAGCCAGGCACGTGTGAAGTAAAAAATAAAACGAGTTTTGAGGAAAATTTTGAGTCGGCATCTGAGTTTTGGGAATTGTGAATATCTCTTGTAATGTTAATGTTACGTTAGTAATATAATATAAATATATAAGACGTTTTCAGAAAACTCGCTTTAGTTTATAGGCTGCTCAGAATTTATAAATAATTTACCGAATTTATTATTTTATTTTATAAAGCGGCCAGAGGGGAAATTGGTTAGTGGAAGTGCTGAAGTGCGGTTCGCGGAAGTGCTGTTCAAATCAGTGCTATAAGTGGAATACCTCTAAAAATCGCGTTTTAAGTCTCAATTTGTTTATAATACCTTACATTTTTCAACATTTTGATAAGTTTTTTTCACTTTGATTTTCGCTGAAATAAGATTGTATCTAGAGTGTATACGGAATTACGGGTATTAGCCTCAAGATAGCAGACAGCAGACTTTAAAAATTAAGCACTCTAAACATGTTATTTTCTAAGTTTACGAACTGGAGATCTATTAACCCTTTGACCATACTTAGCCACTTGATAGATACACATCCATTTCATAGAACGATTGCGCTATGATCATCATCTGCCTAGCCTTTTCCCAACTATGTTGGAGTCGGCTTCCTTCTAACCAGATGCAGCTGAATACCAGTATTTTACATGGAGCTCCTATCTGACCTCCACATCCCAGTTACTGGGTAATAAGATACCCCTTGTTCAATTGTACTTTAGGTAATAGGAATTCACATTGTACCAGTTATTGATTAACATGACGTACCTATAACATAAAACATTTTATTAATGTTAAAACATTATTTATCCAACTATTACCATTCAAAAATATAAACACTAATAATACACCTCTTTGCCCCAGGACCGTTTCACCGTAGAAGCGAAAGAAGGCAAATCGCAGCTGACGTACACACCGGTGTCAGATGTCGACTACGGGACATTATCGTGTCGCGCGACTAACTTAGCTGGGCAGCAGATGTCGCCGTGTGTCTACACGTTGTTGCCGGCGACAAGGCCGGACCCGCCGACCAACTGTACCGTGTATAACTTGACCGATGACTCGTTGGATTTAATGTGCTTGCCAGGTAAGTTTTGGGAGATATTTTGTAGTTCTTACAGACTTTTAGTAGGTAGTCTTTCTTCTAAAAATGTACGTTCCTCTAATTGTCTTTTTGGGTATTGCAAATAGAAATTGCTTTATTGAAAACAATTGCACACAAAAAAACAAAAACAAAGGCGGACTTACCGACCCCTTGACAATTCAAAAGTGCCTGTGATTGCTTTATTTGAAATAAATGCAGGCACTATCTACCAATCAACTAAGGGTGGTGTAAAGATTAGATGACAGATGGAACAATGATAAAAAATAATCTATTAAAAATATATCTTAATATTATAAATATAAAGTTATAAATAAAATAGGTACACAAATACTTGAGTGTGTGTGTGTGTGTTTTCTAAGATCTTAACTTTGATTGATGGAAAAACTCTTACCGTTTATATTATAGTAAATAAGATATGTAAAAAAAATGCACTATAGATGTGATCACCATAATTTTATGCGGAACGACTGCTGATTGTCGAATGTATTTAAACTTTTGCGATTTGAACACGTTATACAACACTGAGATTTCGGGTTTATTTTACTGAAACAATTTAATTGAAAAGCCTTTTGTTCGAGATAAGTCGTGACGTTTCGGCCTTAATCACAGGTAGGCTGGCAGTGACGGAGAGTTATCTTCGATAAGCGAGGGATTTTACCTACCCTTACTAACTTTGACTTGACTTCCATACGTTAATTAATGACTATGATTTTTTTGTGGCAATGTTTGCCATTTGACAGACGAACGAACCGTTACAACAAAGAAGTTTACTTTGTTCGTTGCATTACAGCGGGGTAATTGCGTAACACACTATCAGTAGTAATCGGTTTCGTTGTGACAGTTCAACAACATTCATTGCGTTATTTACGTAGCAATGGATTAGCAAAACCTTTCAAAATGATTCAGATTGTGTTTGACAATTTGTTACTCAATTAGGCTGCAGGTACATTGTCGTGTCATGGTCTGCTGATCTAATGAAATGAAATTATGTATTCTTTAAATTGTTTAACGGAATAACTTTATACGTCATAATTATATTTATATATAAAAAATAAAAATAAATAAGCTAAATGAGGTCGGCGTTTCCTATCTGACCACTCTGAGAAGGCCGTAACAAACTCATAGGTCACAGTCTCTTTTAAAATCCAAACATAAACTTGGTCAGATCATGTGAAGACCATTCAGATTGATGCCTGGAATGGTCTTTTGAGGAAAGTACACAGTACAGATTTGAGTGGACCAGTCCAGTCTGTGCAAGCATTTGTCAGTAATTGTGTAACTCGGAACTCGAGGAGCTCAACGACTCGACGAATAACCTTTATCCCCAGTAGTTCCATGTAGCTAGTTCCACATGGAACTATTTACGACCTAAAAAAATGAATATTTTGTACCATTAGTTCCATGTAATTTTAAACTAGTTTTATAGCCCATTTCTTTCATATGGAACTGCGTCAACTATTTGGTTCCATGTGATTATAGTTGAGTTCCATATTGTACTATGGCAACCTTTGCCATTAGTTCCACGTAATTTAACACCAGTTTTGATCAATCAACTTCATTTAGTTTCACATTGGCGCCGATCCCCTTGTTGACAAACTAAATTAAATTTAAGTCAGTGCATCTTTTTCTTTCTATTTCATTAAGAAAAGGACAGAAGATAAATATTAGTTTAGTCCTGTCAAATTAGTCAGCGCGACTGAACTTAAATTTAGTTTAGTTTGTGAACAAGGGAATCGGCGCCAATGACGATTATATATAAATATTATAATTAAAAAAACTAAAAGCATACGCTTTTTGTTTTTTTAATTACACGGAACTAGTGAGTTACAGTAGTTCCATGTGGAACTAGCTACATGGAATTACTGGGAATGAAGGACGAATAATACCTAAGAAAGGACATTTGGGTAGGCTGCATAAAGTACTCGCACTGTCAGACCAACATTAAAACTAACAGAGACCCACATAGTCCTCACATTCACAATAATTAAAATAAAATAATGAGAGCAGTGGGAACCAGTGGTAACGACCACTACTTACGAGTTGTAGGTCGTAGGTTTGAGCCCAGACGGGCGCTTTACTTTGTTTAAATTATTTCATCACCACTGCTCTCAAAACGATGAAGGAAAACATCGTTAGGAAACCGGTATGACCTAGAACCAAAAAATCGAAGACGTGTGACATCTACCAACCCGCACTAGGCCCGCGTGATGGATTACGGCCCAGTCCCTCTCACCGAGAAGAGGCCTGTATCCCAGCAGTGGGAAATTTATAGGCTGATTATGTAATACGAGCTTTTTTAATCTATAACATATTCTAGGAAATACAACAGACAACATGGTTACCTTGATCGCTCAATCTGCGTATAGTAATGTACCTCTAACTTGGCAACTACTTGTTAATACAGAGGATTAGCCATGAATCATGCATGACGTACAACCTGACACTTGATTAAGTGTATATACCTGTCCTGCGTAGTAATATGTATAGATACAGTCAGCTGCAAAAAGATGTATATATTGACAAGAACAAATTTATTGTCTACAATCCAATTTGTATTCTATAACTGTATCATTGCGAAAAGGGAGGATCCTCCGACCAGATGGCTGTTGTGCCGGGTGGGCTACTGCCCGATGATTTTTGTCGGGACGTTGTATATCAATGTCACCGTATAATTATGAACATCTTTAGTTTATAATCTATCTTGCGAGATTAGAAGAGATTAGAAGTATCATATGGTACCGTTCACAATTTAAGGAGAGTTTTGTAAACTGTCGTTACACATTCGTATGGTCACATATTATGTGCTTGTTGCGTGTCAAACTCTGCTTGCGCGATGCAGGATTTTGCGTGACACCAGTGTGATGCGTAGTTCGCATGTGGTGTTGTAGGTGGCGCCACATACCCAATGTGTGATATGTTTTGTGGCTACACATTAGAATTGAATAGAACAGAATATATTTATTTGCTCATTGATACAGCAAAGATTGTAGGTACTACATGAATTTTGGTCGATGTATACATCTGTTTAAGACTGACTGTACCTACGCATAGCAGTAAGCCTGTTCTCGCTCTTTATCTTCCTCTACAATCTCTGGGGAGGGATAGAAAAATCAAACGATAACGGATACGGAGTCGATCGGATTTACAGTATTACAGAACCAGCATCCTTCACGGATATTTTTATTAATATCGACGTCATGTTCTATCGTTTTATCGGTCGGTCTAGTTTTAATAACGTAGACGTCTTAAATTATTATTCATCTAAGGGCTGATTTTTCAATCATCCGATATCTTTATTTGAGGAATAATTTTGAAATTTTGACAGTTATTCCATGCAAAAAATCGTACGTCAAATTTATTTCTCGAATAAAAGTTATCCGGCGATGGAAAAATCAGCCCTGAATAATAATTTAAGACGTTGACAGGTAACGATAGACGATGAATTTTATGAAAATATGAACATATGACATATCTAGAAAGAGAGAAAAAAATAACGGAAGAAAGCAACAGTTCGTGAAACACAAAATCTATATCTCATCATCCGCCTAGCCTTTTCCCCAACTATGTTGGGGTCGGCTTCCAGTCTAACCGGATGCAGCTGAATACCAGTATTTTACATGGAGCGACTGCCTATCTGACCTTCACAACCCAGTTACTGGGTAATACAATACGCCTTGGTAAGACTGGTTGTCAGACTTTCGGGCTACTGACGACCCGTAACGACTGTCAAAGATCCACGAATGACAGCCGGGACCAACGGCTTAACGTGCTTTCAGAGACACGAAGGGGTCTTGGTATGTGAAGGTGGTCACCCATCCACGGACCAACCGCAGCAAGCGTAGCTTAATCTGATCGATCGACCCGTGCGGCTGTTATATCTATAATAATAATAAAGCTGAAGAGTTTTTTGCTTTTTTGTTTGTTTGAACGCGCTTATCTTTGGAAACTACCAGTCGGATACGAAAAATAATTTGATATCCCAATTCTTGAGGAAGACTAGGAGCCGAAAAAAAGTCAGAAATAACGCTAAGCGGAATCGAAGTACTAGCGCAGGCAGGCGATGCGATGCAACGGGGTGGGTCGGACAACAACAAATTTCACGCAGACAAAGTTGTGAGCAGAAGCTATTACAAATGAAAAAAAAGTGAAATGGTGTAGTGAAGTGTCGTAATGTGTTATTGTGGTGAATGTTGTTTGGTAAATCGGTACTGCGTAAGTACTGTGGTACGCACCTACGATGTATGGAGAAAGAAAACGTTATACGCTAGCGTAAAGATTTACAAAAAAAAGTGAAGCATATATTGAAGTATGCAAAAGTGGGAAAAAAAAAATGAAATATTCTAACAATTGCCCTTAGTAATGCAGGCATCTATGATTGTGAACTTTATTCCTTCTTCCATTTTCATAACAAAGAGGATAGAACAAGCCGGGTACTAAATTCCACTTAGGGAGCTTCTCAGTTTTGCAAATAAAAGAAATTAATTCCAGATTATCATACAAAAAAAATGAAAAAACCTTAAGATTCAACAGATTCGCTAAAAACTTTTTAAACAAAGGGGTATGTTTACGTAACTTCTGCCTTCATTCAGGGATCTAAAAACGGCTTTCCTCTGTAAATAAAAGTTTATTTACAATGCCATTAGGTTGATTTTGTAAAAACGATTCACGGAGCATTAGCGGTAACAAGATTTTAATAGTCTTTATTTCGAAACTTGTTTTTATTTCTCCATTTTTTGTTTTGAGGTGTTATTTCAGTTTAATAATACGCACGGTTTATACGACTAGACCAAACATCAAGTTTTCTTTATTATATGTACCTAAGTTCAATATTAATGTCATAAACCTTCCGGAAAAAAATCTCTGAATGATAGAGAAAACCGCTTTCAAATCCGTTTCTTATTTTAAAGAACAACGCGGTCACACAGGCACAAAAAGTGTCTTTAATTGTTTATGTATACATTAGGAACAAGTTATTTTGCTCATTTGCCGTGACAAGACGTGTCATACGGATTGTATTCCAATGTAGTATGAGAGTTATAAAATCGTGACGTGACTATTGGGGAAGAATTCGTAAGAATGGTAAACTTTGTCGTTTTGGGAGGGAAACGGTTTCGTCTGCCCTTTACAAGGTATCTTGTAGGTAAAGTCAGGGAAAATAATTTAACCAACATCTTAAATTGTCGGTTTATCCTCATCATTCTTTAACAGTTGCATGGAATAGCTATACATTCCATGCATAGCAAATTGATGTAGCGTGTAAGTTTACCTGTGTGAGAGTACATCATGTCCAACAGAAATGCAACCGCTTCTCAGATACAAAGTTAAAGTCTTGTGACTGTAATTGGACGCTAACATTTGAAAATGCCCTTCAAACTTGAACACAGCAATGGTAACATGGCGGCGGAAATACACTCCTGCACTTCTAAATCGAGCGACCGTGCATTTTCATGTAAGAAGATTTAGAATAACTAAATAATGGTGAAATTGCAGAGTTGTTTTCAAAACAAATAGTGTTGAGTCATCATATATATATTATAGTAAACAGTATGTATGTGTATTATAGGTTTTTGACCTATTTATGTATTGGTGTACGTTTTTTATTTATAAATAAATAATTTTAAAAGTTTATTTTATTATTATTCGGCTCAATCGAAGCACCTACCATTTAATTTCTTCACCAGCCTTGGTTGACTGGTTGAGAATGCCTAAGGCATTAAGTCCGCCTTTGTACCTTTATGTGTGCGAAAAGATTAAATAAATAAGTGAAAAAATAAGAAAAAGCTTTTTATGCATTATGAAGGCGACGTACTGGCGATCATTATCATCACTCATTACTGGTCATCATTGCCTGGCTTAGAAGTCTAGCAGGTATCACTGAAATCTCACAGCATATTATAAACCTTACTCTTACTTTTCAGGAATTTATATACAAGCCCGCTAGGTAATTACGTAACACACTATCAGTAGCAATGGCTTTCGTTTTGACAGTTCAACAATATTCATTGCGTTATTTACGCAGTGGAGCAGCCAAACTTTTCGAACATATAAAGCAATGGATTAGCGATATCCTTGATAATGATTCAGATTGAGATTGATTGTGTGTAACGCAATCAGGAGCCTGTACAGAATCATCCTTTTTGTTTATCTGAAAAAGAACCATTTTAGTACTTTAATTACCTTATTCTACGGGCAACATTTAGAATACCTTACAATCTTCTACACAAGGAAGGCGGAGTTCGGCAGTGATAAATGACAACCGGACTATCGTAACTTCATTTTAACAGTTCAAAGAGAATATTTGCATAAATTCCTATTAAATATTTCTGTAATCTTGTGTGGGTGTGTTAGTCAAGATTAAGTCAATAAGAATTAGGTTTATTTGTAAAAAAGGCCAAAAGGTTCTGGCGGGATAACGTGGCGTTAGAAAGCCTCCCACAAGGTGCACCGATGACCTGGTGAAGGCCGAAGGAATCCGCTGGATGCGTGAAGCACAGAACCGATCGGAGTGACCATGCTTGGGGGAGGCCTATGTCCAACAGTGGACGTCTTTCGGCTAAAATTATGATGATGAACCTTAAAAATGTTACATTAAGGTTTTATAAAATTTTGCAAAATATATTTTATTACTAGCTGTGGTCGACAACTTGGTTTTTGAGTATTTTGTATTTAAATACCCAGAATTAAAGTAGCCCATGCCCTTCTCGAGATCCCTGGCTACCTATCTGTCAATTTTCATAACATCAGTTTAGTGGTTTAGGCGTGACGTGAAAGGTAACAGACAGACAGTGATACTTTCACATTTTTTAATATTACAGTATGAATTAACCCGTGAAACGATTCGCCTACTAGAAACCGTTTGCATGTAAGCGCTCAACGGTTTTCACGATTATATTTATGGTCCTTTCGAGTGCATTTTTCTTATAAAGACTGTCTGATTCATTGACGGATTAATTATTATAGATATTGCGCACACCAGTGCCAATAGATTTTTGTAAATATTCAGTTTTTCATGTTTATTTTCTTTCAAAACTCATGTAATTTTGACCAAAACCTCAAGCAAACCAAACGTTTACACAATACATTATGTTAATTAATGCAAAATTCTAGTTTGTAATTAAACCTGCACATAGTACTGACGTCATAAGTACGTAGCCTAAGTATAAGTCGACTACTTAAGGCAGTGCAGACATATTTGAGATCACTAAGATTACTTAAGACTTGAGCTTGCTTATACGTTGGAAACTATTACGTTATATGACGAGTGGCTTTGCTTTGAGAGTTAACTGCGAGTTGATCTTTTGGAGTAAATGGAAATGGTTTTCGTATTGCTATTATATATTTTCTATTATTTATTCAGAACAGTGGTGGCCCAGTGGTCACGGTCGCGACCTACGAGTTGTAGGTCCGAACCCAGTCCGCACTTTACTTTGTGTAAATTATATCATCACCACTACTCTCAAAACGGTGAAGGAAAACATCGTGAGGAAACTGGCATGTACTAGAATCAAAAATTTTAAGACATGTGACATCTACCAACCCGTACTGTGCCCGCGTGGTGGATTACGGCTAACTCCCTCTCCCAGAGAGGAGGCCTGTGTCCCAGCAGTGGGAACATTATAGGCTGAATATGTATTGCTATTATAATAACTGTTACTGCTATCCTGCATCGTCCCACTACTGGGCAAAGGCCTCTCCTCATGACTTCCAGCTCTTTCGATCCAGGGCTATAGTAGACCACTGGTCGTTTGTTTTTTCGAGCTCGTCCCGCCATCTTCTACGGGGCCTGCCGCGACGCCCTCTAGCTGTGTCCGGGCTCCACGTGGTGGTTTTTCTGGCCCACAGATCATTGGGCATACGGCAGACGTGGCCAGCCAAGTCCCAGTTCAGTTTATTATAATAAACACGAACTAAATAATTGCGATTCGCAAAAGACAAGTGTGTGGCAAAGGCAAAGCAAAAGGCAAAGGGAGTTGCCCTGCAGTAGGACAATACAGGCTAGTTAGATTAGAAATAAATGCGACCGAGATAATAGATACCTACCTATAATGTTCCCACTGCTGGGACGCAGGCGTCCTCTCCTTGAGAGGGAGTGGGCTTTATCCACCACGCGGACCCAGTGCGAGTTGGTAGATGTCAGTCTTTGAACGCTTGGTTCTAGGACATGCCGGTTTCTTTACGTTGTTTTCCTTCACTGTTTTGAGAGCAGTGTTGATTAAATAAATTACACAAAGTAAAGTGGTTGCCCTGGTAAGTCAGGGTCATTAACAAAACCCTTAAACTGACAATTTGATACATTAGTTCCTCAGAAGGTATATATTTGCACTAATATTTTGCTTTTTAATCAACCCACTTGTTTTTTTCTTATTGAAAACCACTCCCACAGGTAAGGTATGTTTAATAACATCAATTAGTAAGTTAATATCTGAAATCCATGCGAACGAAACCGTGAGCAAAAGCAGCAATATTATTTTAATTGATAATCCAATTGAGTGGAATCCCTCAATATCTCCGGCAGTGTGCCATATTGATTATATTCTGGTACGTACCTACATACATACGCTCACATACAACCGTATGCTTCAGTTCAATAGACGTAATCCTTTAAGTATTTCATGTGATTAATTCGTAATTTACCCACGGCAATTAAACTGCTAAATTCTGTAACGTTAAGGTAATCTCCGTTAATTGATTTCGTATCAAGGTCTTGAGTACGTTTGTGTGACTTAGAGCAAGTCTTGTAAGAGGTTTGTCGAAAATTGACTGAGTAGGTAAGGTAAAGTTAAAGTTTCTGAATTTTAGGTTTTAAGAGCAGCAGGCCAGTGTTATCGGCCCCAAGTTACGAGTAGGCAGTGTAGGTCGTACGACGCAGGCAGACACTTTACGTTGTGTATATAATTTCTTCACCACTGCTCTCAAAACGGTGAAGGAAAACGTCGTATGGAAACCGGCATATTCTAAAGGCAAAAGAGAAGGCCTGCGTTTTAGCAGTGGCAATGTTTTAGGCTGATTATGAGGCAATAAGAGTAGATTTCTTCTAAAGACAAAAATGGAGATCACTGAATAACAAAAATATATTTCACGGTTTTTCTTTGTAATTATTTGACAATTCAACAACATTCATTGCATCATTTAGGTTATCGAGCAGCTGAATTTTTCTAACATGAAGCGACGGATTAGCAATTTCTTTCAAAATCTTTCGGATTGTATATAAAAGTTATGCTTTACCTAGTAAAATACATTCCTGAAATGAAAATAATTTTCTTCAAGCTTCTTTGATTGAACTCTTACTTTCCCAATTACAAATAATTAAGGAATGAATCTCTGACTTCTGAAAGAAAAGGATTATAATTATTTGTTTAGAGCCATCAGAGAGGTATAAGTCATCTTCAGAACATTTCTCAGAAATTCATAAAATGCGAACCAGTGATGGATGCCAAAATTTAATTTAGGCGTAATTTGGGTTTGTTGTTACTTCTAAGTAATTGAATATCAGCTTAAACAACTTACGCAATATCAAATTGTATGAACTAAGGCTGTGCACAGACTGCGGGAGTCAAGGCAGCCTATAAGACTGACTTTACCATCCATATTTGACTGATACGTATTTTGCATCGCTGTCACACACAGTGATCTTTATTCTCACAACAATAAGGTTGTTATTGGGTTATTGCTGTAACATAACTAACACGTGCGTCGTTCAGAAGACTCCCAAGTAAGTCTTTCATTACCATCCTACCCTGGTCAGCTCATTACTGTGTGTCGTCAATAGCTCATCCCCGCCAAAATTACGTTCCCGCAACGGTCCTTCGAAGCCGCATGTAGATACTTATCACCAATAACTGTAGGACAAAAGAGAAAGAGAAAGGAGGAGAAAGGACCTTAGTCATGCTCAGCGTCTCCTCTACATTTATCATGCGCACAGTCAAAGTGTGGAACTCTCTGCCAGCGTCTGTGTTTACTTCCACCTAAGTATAATCCATCGGCCTTCAAAGCAAGAGTAGAGAACAGGCAACTTATGGACATGCTCCATCATAGACCTCATCCATTGTATTCCATCATTCCAGGCGAGATCGAAGTCAAGAGCAGGGCCATCAGTCAATAAAACAAAAGACTATCGCTCTATGAAAACAAAAATGGCGCGTACACTCGCAACCAAACAATATCGTAGTCTGAGTTGTCAAAATGTACTGACAAACCTGTTTTGATAAAATAAAACCCATTTTTGTTTATGACTGACACAACTATTTTATGATTGACGAGACTATTTTGTTTCTAGTTTGGTCGATTGCCATGGCCCTTTCAGCTTTTAGTTAAATATGAAAAGGCGTACCGTCATTCATTGAAATATGTAAAATCAAGTTTTGTGTTAATATTTTAATTAATTCTATTGAAAGATGATTTCTCCAAAATGTTTGTATGGCGAACGAAAGACGAATTTATTTAGTATTTTCAGGATAGCGTTATTGACTTGACACATGAAAAGCAACCTTTTAAACTCCTTTCAACATTAAAGCCTATTTTAAGATCGGCAATTATTTATTAACTAGCTGCGCCCCGCGGTTTCACTCGCGTAAGTTTCGATCCCGTGGGAATATCGGGATAAAAAGTATTCTATGTATTAACTCTGGTTATAAACTATCTGTGTGCCAAATTTCATTCTTATCCGTTTAGTAGTTATGGCGTGAAAGAGTAACAAACATCCATCCATCCATACAAACTTTCTCGTTTATAATATTAGTAGGATTAACTCAAAATTAAAACAATGAATACTGGAATAACTGAGGGAGTCGCGTTACGTCCGTTTATGGCCCTTTTGTATACTAGAAGGTGATTTTTTCTCGGATCATTCTCGTTACAGCCGTTCTACCTAAAAGTAAACTCAACGCTAGAAGTGCTTGTCACTAGAAAATAATTTTGAAAATCCGTCTATATATGACGGAGTTATGATCGAACATTTTTTAAAAAAAAAACCTGAATTGAGAACCTATTCCTTTTTTTGAAGTCGGTTAAAAAATAACAGACCAAATTAACATTTTGTGAAGCATGGTACTAGGCGAGCAGACTTATCAGAATAATATTCTGATAAGTCTGCTCGCCTAGTACCATATCGCCTCGCCTATACCAAAAAGTATATTATACTTTTTGTCACCCACATAATATAATATTATACGCACATTTTTGTAAGTGTATGTAAGTATGTTTGTCCACGCATTTTTCCGAAGCAATTCATGTAGACTAAAAGTAAACTCAGTATTATAATAACTTAATTTTTTCCTGAAACACCAAACGTAAAATGCTGGATAATCATGAATTTTAAAATATAAAACTATTACGTAATTGCAGGTAATCTTCCAAAACGCTACGGCTCACTTGACCAAGAGTCCAATGTTCGGTGCTTAAACCATTAACCTAACGACCCTGCTACTAACTAATTGTAATGGTCTTAGTATATAAATATTCTATAGCTATAGTACCAGCAGTTGATTCATTAATTCCAGGTTCAACTTCTAGGTATTTCGAGGCCATACGAATAAATTTAACGTTTATTAGGAACTATTTTCAGTTTCAGCAATGTTTTCAAGGTGATTCTTCTTCTAAATAAGAATCGATTTAAATGTAATACCGTAGATAAATTATATGGAGGAGCTTGTAGCTTAGTAATAATAGCTGCACGGGTCGATTGATCAGTTTAAGCTGCGCTTGCCGTGGTTGGTCCGTGGATGGGTGACCATCACATAACAAGACCTCTCTGTGCCTCGGAAAGCACGTTAAGCCGTTGGTCCAGGCTGTCTTTTGTGGATCTTTGACGGTCATTACGGGTCAAATTGTTATTAAATATTTGCTAGAATTCAAGGCATGAAGAGTTACGATCTAAGTTATTATCTTTGGAGTCTTCTCACAACTATGAATGAACTTGATACAAATAAATAAAAAATAAGTGTCTGTTTGTAATGTCAAAATAATAGATTTTTACTAAAAACATAAGAATGTTAAAACGCTACTTATAACAAAAAAAAAACATTTTTATAAAATTTTGTGTGTCTGTCTGTTTGTTCCGTCTGATCTCCGATACGGCTGGACCGATTTTGATGAAATTTGGTAAACCCCGGAGATGGAGCATGCGGGCAAAGCCGCAGGCGAAAGCTGGTTGAAAATATATCGACTAACGCGTTATTAATTAATAATTAATTGGATGTTTCCTGGAAACATCGTTCAGTTAATCGCAAGTGTGATCAAGTGGATATGATTTTGATAGGTACCATGTCTTATATGATGTAATAATAACAAAAATATCATCGGTAGTAAGTACTACAAGTTTGCGCAACTTCTCTTTAACCATGGAGAGTGAGCCCCTTGTCCACTGCGACCACATCATATCCACGCACAATCATACCCACTTCGGCTTTAAAAAAATATTCTCTGAGACTTCAAACCTCGCGGTTGTGAAGGGTCTTCGGATTCAAAAAGCTTGGACGCCCGCATTTCTGCGGGATGTACAGTCTCATCACCGATGATCGAAAGTAAAAATAAATTATTTAAAACAAACATAAATACTTACATGTTTTATCTGACGTTTGATGGTAAAGCACGCATCACCACGTAAAGAACACCACTTATCGGTTACTTTGGGCCACGTTATATTTGCGGCATGACTACGAATATTGTATTGTGGCGGCATCTACATCGCTACATATGAACTACGCATCACACTGACGTCACACAAAATCCTGCATCGCGCAAGCAGAGTTATCCGCGAAACCAGCACATATACAACGTCCCGACATCAATCGTCGGGCACTTGCCACCAGACACGACACCCGTCTGTTCGGCGGATCCCTCGTTTTCTATGGAGGATGAGTGAACTTTACACCCGTTCCTCATGTTTCTATAGTATCATCGATTTGAAACGAAGAATATGACCACGATACATATTGTACTTAAGATGACAACAGAAGATACAAGTACAGTGGCCATCTTTCAGTAGTAGCTTTACAGATAGCATTAGAATTTATTTCTAATAAATATTATAGTCACAACAACATGTCAAATAACCCGCCCCTAACTGTTCCCGGCGCAAAGGTGCCCATTACGCTTGCAGCATTGCCACGTTGCATGGCAATGGCTAACCTTTGCACCAAGAACGAGCCGAAGCGGGAGTCACCCGTTTTGTCAAGGCGCTGGTGTCCTATCTCACGAATGAGCTTCTTGGCCTTAGTACTAATAAATTTAAAAAAAGGCGAGAAGAGTCGATAGATCCAACTTAGGTTACGTTTTAAAAATAAGTTGTAAGAAAGAACAATCTATCTTGTCTCATTATAATAAGCAACAATTCATTTAAAACAACACTGTCATCAAGCAACATTAAGCTAAAATGGCGATGCTCAGCGTTATAATAAATTCAGCTGCATATTTTGCCTTGTCGTAAAAGTCTGCTAACAGAAATTGGATGCGCGTTGGCGAACTAGCAAGCTGACACCACTTATTGTTCCGAACTTTAAACCACACATGTTATTGTACATGTTGTCTAGTCAGCTTTGGTGTTCCACCGCTTGCCAAATTCTGCATTCCTGGTACTTCGTTTCAGGTTTTAGTTTTTATTGAATGTTTTTTTTAGAAATTCCATGGCCTTTTTTATTACAAACGAAACCACCAAAACATTCCTTTTTGTAATAATAATCGTTAACTAAAAACAACCGATATACCTACATAATTAATGTAAAGTTGGTTGTCTCTGACAATATGAAATAAAAATAAATAAAAAATAAATAAAATCCCTGGACATTTCACACAGCACCATTTGTCCCAAGCTAAGCATCCTAATGCTTGTGTTATGGTAACAAGATGGCTGATAAACTACTTATATACAATTTTTTTTTTGTAAATACATACATATTATAGATAGAAAAACACCCAGACTCGGAACAAATACATGTAGGTCATACAAATATTTGTTCCGTGCGGGAATCGAACCCGCGACACGCAGCGCAGCAGTCAATCGCTTAACCACTGCGCCAACCGTGCCGTCAGAATGCGTGCCGAAATGATTTAGATATACGCTTGTTATGCTACCAATAATTTTTCATTCTCAGCAAAAGATTTCACAAGAAATTAATAGTAATAACTCGTATATTAGTAATACATCGTGAGGAAACCGACATGTCCTAGAACCAAAAAATTCGAAGACATGTGACATTTACCAACACGCGCTGGGCCCGCGTGGTAGATTATTATAGTCCACTCCCTCTCGAAGAGAGGAGGCCTGTTTCCCAGCAGTGGGAACAATATGGGCTGATTATGATGATGAATATCAAATTCACACGAAACACGTTTTAGATTAAAACATAAATATTATGACAGCCCCATTTTATGTGCAGGAAAATCATCATTGTCCATTGTTCATTCCAAGGTTGCCTGGAACATCCCAGAAAGCGACAAGGCCGCCCATTGTGTATTTTGTAGTGTTTGGTTTATTTTTTGTTATGTATTTTTGTGGTGTACAATAAACTAATATTTGTCGTAAGACAAATACCTACATAAATCTTTGTAGAAGTTTTTCTAACAATCATTCTTTCTTCCCAGGTTACGAAGGAGGTCTCCAATGCGTGTATGTGGTTGAAGTATGGGCAGCCGAAGGTCTGGTGGTCAACGCCAGCAATGGTGGCGCTCTCTGGAACCTCAGAAGACTTGGGGCTAACAGGCAACTGAGGATCATAGTATATGCGGCCAATGCGAGAGGACGATCAGAACACGTCCCTTTTACAGTTGAAACAGCTGTGAGATTGTCACCGAGGACAGGTTAGTCATCTGAGTGCATCATCATCGTCATCAAAAAACCGACTTGCCTCTCTTTTCTTGTGTCAATCTCAACGCTCCTGTGCCAGCCTCATCCTGGTTTTGCCCACGATTGCAACAATGTCGTCTGATGGCATCAGTTTTAATTAAAATTACAAATGGCACAGTCGACCGTAAGTCAGTGGTAATAAACTTGTGAAACTCCGTACTGCGCTAGGCGAGCTCAAAGTCAAAATGTAACTACTGACGAGTGGTCGACTGAACCTATTAATTACCGTAAATCAAGAGATCACCTCACAATCAGCCTAGAATGTTCCCACTGCTGGGACATAGGCCTCCTTTCTGTGAGAGGGCAGAGATCTCCTCGCCTTATATAAATTAACAAGGGAGGAATAAAACATCCACTTTTTTTTACTAGCCTTCCCTGTCCCACATCTGGACAAAGGCCTCCCTCGAGTCCTTCCATCTTTCGTGAGCCCGCGCATCTTCTTTCTCCCTCCTTATGTATTTTATTATTTCCTTTGTTCTTCTAAATATGTTTGTGCTGACAAACTTTTGTTTGTGTCAGCTATAAAACAATTTACATTTAGAGTAACGTGAGTCAGAGTAGGTTCCATATTTCAAGACATTCTTAATATTTTCCTGTGGTCTGAATATTTCTTAGTCAGTCTTAATTAAAGAAAATCTTGGTTCCCAGAAAGAGAATTACACTTTTTCGTAATATTGTTATTGTTGTATTAATAAGGGTGCTTCTTTTCTCAGAGCCACAAGAAGCGTGGGAAGTCAATTGGGCCGTTGGTGTATTTCTTGGAGCTGCATTGACAATCGCGTTTGTTTTGTGCCTCGCCCTCATCGCGTCACGGATACGAAATAGATCTAGGGACTATGAAGGTTAGTGTACTAAGATAAGCAGTAGGATCTTTGGCATCCAGGCCATACAAGAAAATAATAATAGAATTGCAAAATGGTTTGGACTTAAATGATTTTTTGTCGATAGTCATTCTAAAGCCAGATTTACACGGTGCAAGTAATTTGTTACTTCAATTTAATAAAACTTTTTTTCCTGTATGTGGCAATTTATAACCACAGGAAAAAAAGTTTAAATACTTCAGCAAAATTCTATATCCATTCATAATGGCGAGATATCTGATCTCATTAGGGAATCAAATGTTATGATTTCCGCTTTTAATTTAAATCAATACATCATTGATGAGTTGAGAAAATACATGTATAATTAGCTGATAAATCAAACCAAATGTACGTATATCGTGTACGTACATAAATAATAAAGACCATGAAGCTCCATTAGACGTTCAATGATTTTAATTACAGGGCATTTGTTCAGACGCGTACATTAATATACTATGTTCTATGTTACGGGTTTGGTTTCCACACTTAGTCCTTCAGGTGGACCATTGTGCGTGTAATTAATATTTATTGATGGTTTATCAATTTTGCTTTATAAATAGCTAAAATATTTGTAATGGGTTTACAATTAATGGCTATGGTTAGATGTACCTATGAATTACAATTAATTGTTATGGTTACATGTACCTATGACTATGCCGACAGGGCAGTCAGCCCCGCAATATAATTATAAACATTCGATGAAAATCTTCGGCAAAATTGTGTCGTCAGTTTAATAAGATGACAAAGTATTTATTTAGAATTAGCACACCAACAGTACAGAGGGGCAATTCTCGTAATTTTAAGAACGTTCACAGTCTGATCTCAGTCTCAATCTGTCAAAAATACCTCGAATTTCCCTACATTTTTGACAAGTTTTTGACATTGTTCGTCGCTGAGATGAAATTGCGACTAGATTTTGAACGTTTTTGATTACGGAAATTGGCCTTCAGGTATGCATGTTATGGGATGTCAGGGCAGAAAACCTCCACGTGTGCCCGGGGACTGGGGTTCCTTTCTGGATACGTCCAGGGGAAGACCAGTGTTCGGGCCGGTACATCCTGGGGTGCGGGCAGCGATTTCCCATTGGGATTATTTCCCAGTGGGATTTCGCTGTCCGCATGCTAATGTTCTGCCAAGAGGATCGCCCCACACAGGTCGCTCTGAGTAGCAGAGCAACAACTGTGGGGGGTCAGAGCGGGCCCGGTGTGCACTTACCCTGCCGCCGGGCAGGCAGGAGGGGCAACCCTTCTGCCACTGCTGCCAATCTCGTAGCCCCGGAGACAGTTAAGGTCATGTCTCTGGCTGTTGAAGGGGGTCGAGGGTCTTGGCTTAACCGCCCGGACCGCGAGGAAGATTAACCTCTATAAAAAATTCCCCAAACCTCCAAGCGGCGGCGCACCGTGAGGGAGGTTGTAAGCTTGGCTAATGGGTAGCTTGATTTAGTCGCTAGTGCGGACCATTATTTTTTGAGCAAGTACAGAATGTTTATTACTCGTGGGAACAAATATGGATCTTAATATACAAAAACAAAATAATAACGCAGAGGAGGGGAGTGATGTGGGGTCGGAGTCCGACGCCGCATCTAGCGTGACGGGCTCATTTAAGAGGCCGGAGCGCGTAGTGGTTGGGGCTGCTGGGAAGAACCTAAGGTTCTTCCAGAAGCGCCCCAAATCGGGGGATGGCCAGGGGTCCTCCTCGGATGGCGGGTCGACCTCGGCCCGCAGGAAAATAAGCCGGCGGGGCGGAGTCCATGAGGGGGGCATGGGCAGAGGGCTTGCCGCGAAGGAGGCCAGTGAGCCGAGCCGAGCCAGCCCAGCTGTGCCGGCCCAGCGAGCCGAGAGGCTCGACACGGACGGGCAGCACTCGGGAGTGGCCAGCCGCAAGGCAGCCCTCTCAGAGTCGTCAGGCGGTGAGCTGGACGCCGTTGGTGGCTCCAATTCGGAGCGGGCGGTCAGGTTTGAGGAGGTCGTGGTAGCCGCAATCAAGAGTGTGGCCCTGAAGAGGATTCAGTCCTCCAAAGACAGGGCCATATCTGCAGCCACGGCCTCCATCATAGCGGCAGCAAAGGCTACCCAGTCCGGGCCCCCGCCGGACGGAATGTCCGAAATGCGGGCGGAGGTCGCCCGTTTGACAGCCGCCATGGAGCTTCTCCGAAAGGAGAATGAGGAGCTCCGAGCGGACCTGGCCGGGCTGCGAGCAGCCGGCCCCCGAGAGGTGCCGCAGGAGAGGGCGCAACATGGGCGGGGTGGAGCAGTACCTGCTGAGGATCGGGTGCTGACCCTGGTGCGACAGGAGCTGGCCTCTTTCCAGAGCAGGTTTTCCGCCCTGGAGGCCATTGTTCTGCGCCCACCGCTAGCGGGGAGCCGGCCTGTCTCGGGCCAGCGAAAGGCGGCTTCGTATGCTGCCGCCGCGGCTGCCACAACTACAGCCACGGCGCAGGCTAAAGGTGGGACCGCACCGAAACCCGCGAGGGCCTCAGCCCCGGCGGCGAAACGTCCGCCCCCGCCGCCTCCTACATCCCCTCCGGCCGACGCCGATTGGCAAGTAGCCGGAGAGAAGAGAAAGGCGGGGAAGGCTGCGAGGGCGGCCAAAAAGAAAGAGAGGCGGCAACGGCGCAAGGAGCGAAGTGTCGCGGCTAGGCTTCGTGCCCCGAAGTCCGCAGCTGTAGTGATTACACTACAGCCGGAAGCGGAGAAGAAGGGCATGTCCTACCGCGACGTGCTTGCCAAGGCGAGGGCGGCGGTGAACCTCCAGGAGCTCGGCGTTGCGGAGGGCTTCCGGGTAAGGGTCACTGCGACTGGGGCCCGGATGCTGGAGGTCCCTGGTGCGGCCAGCGGCCCGACTGCTGACGCTCTGGCCGAAAGGCTTAGGGCGTCCCTAAGTGCAGACGAGGCCCGAGTGTCCAGACCCACTAAGTGCGCTGATATGCGCATCCTGGGTCTGGACGACTCTGCGACGGTGGAGGAGGTGGTGGCTGCCATCGTCAGGACTGGGGGGTGCTCTGCCGAGCAAGTGAGGGCGGGCACCATTCGTCCTGACTTCACGGGGATGCAAGCCATTACGGTGAGCTGCCCCGTGTCGGCGGCCCAAAAAATAGTCGGGGAGGGCCGAAGGCTCCTGGTGGGCTGGGTTTCCGCGCAGGTGAAACTCCTGGAACCCAGACCTCTGAGGTGCTTCCGCTGCCACGTGGGTAACCACGTCGGAGCTAAATGCACCTCGGAGGTGGACTGCAGCAGTCTCTGCTTCCGCTGCGGTCAGCCCGGTCACAAGGCCGGCTCATGTAATGCCGCAATGCCGCACTGTTATATATGTGCGGCAACTGGCAAGCCGGCCGATCACCGGGTTGGGAGCAAGGCCTGCGCTCCACCCGCCAAAGCGAGGGGCAGGGTCAAGCCCTCCGCCACCGCCGTCACCGCCGCAGCCGCCGCCACCACTGCCGCCGCTGCCGCTTCCACCGCCGTCGCCGCCGCATCCATCGCGGCTGGGCCCTCACAGGGGGCCCTAGAGGGGGCTGATATGGAGTGCCAATAATGGCCCCATTACGCCTCCTCCAGGCGAACATCAACCACTGCGCCTCCGCTCAGGATCTGTTGCTCCAGAGCATGGCGCAGTGGTCGATTAACATCGCCGTGGTCGCTGAGCCGTACTTTGTCCCGCCCAGGGACGACTGGGTGGAGGACCTGAGCGGCTCAGTGATCCTTATTTCGTCGGCCGCCACCGGTACCCCGTCCCTCGAGGCGGTTAAGAGAGGACGGGGTTGCGTGGCAGCACGGTTCGGGGAGATAGTCGTGGTAGGGGTATACTTCTCCCCGAGCCGAACTCTCGCCGAGTTCCACAACTCCCTTGCGGAGCTGAGAGTCGTCGTCGTTGGGCTCCGTTCCCTCCCCGTGCTCGTCCTCGGGGACTTCAATGCTAAGAACGTGGCTTGGGGTTCCCGGTATACGGACACACGGGGCAGGATGGTGGAGGACTGGGCTCTGGAGACAGGCCTGGTCGTCCTAAACCGGGGTTCGGTCCCAACATGCGTGCGGATGCGGGGTGAGTCAGTGGTGGACATCTCGTTCGCCAGCCCCGCTCTGTCGCCGCATGTCGTCAACTGGCGCGTCATGGAGGAGGTGGAGACCTATTCCGACCACCGGTACATCCGGTTCGACGTCTCCGCCCAGACCTCGAGCGCGTCAGTCCGACAGGCCCCGGGTGGTCCGCGGTGGGCGCTGAAGCAGCTGGACCGGGAGCTCCTCCTGGAAGCCTCGATCGTGCAGGCCTGGGTGTCACCACCGGACAGGCCTGCTGACATCAACGACGAGGCGGAGTGGTTCCGGGAGGCCATGTCCGAAATATGCGACGTGGCAATGCCCCGGGTCCAGCCCGGACGCGCCCGGCGCCAGGTGTACTGGTGGTCGCCGGAGCTGACGTCTCTGCGCGAGGCGTGCGTGGCTGCGCGACGTCGGTACACCAGGCACCGCAGGCTCCGTATCCGCCCTCCGGATACGGAAGCCATGCAGGCGGAGCTGTACGAGGAGTACAGAGCGGCGAAGACCGCCCTCCGAGCGGAGATCCTGCGGGCCAAGGGTTTGGCCCGCGAGGAGTCGCTGGGGATTCTGAACAGAGACCCGTGGGGACGCCCATACAAGATGGTGCGGGAGAAACTCCGCCCATGGGCTCCCCCGCTGACGCAGAGTCTCCGGCCCCAGCTCGTGGAGGACGTGGTGAGCGCTCTGTTTCCTCTGCGAGGGGAACATACTCCCCCGCCCATGGCTCCGCCTCCTGCGGTGCCAGATGCGGACCACACCACCGACGACGACGACGATGCTCCAGAGGTGACCGAGGTAGAGCTGAGAGTGGCGGTACGTAGGCTGAATGCCAAAAATACCGCCCCAGGACCCGACGGCTTACCTGGAAAAGCCTGGGTTCTGGCCTTGGAGGCTCTCGGGCCTCGACTAAGGGGGCTACTAAGCGCATGCTTGGAGAGGGGCCAGTTCCCACTACGTTGGAAAACGGGGAAACTGGTCCTCATCAGGAAACCGGGGCGCCCTGCGGACTCTCCGTCCGCTTACCGGCCTATCGTGCTGCTCGACGAGGTGGGCAAGCTCTTTGAAAGAGTCATTGCAGACCGCCTTGTCGAGCGGCTGGTGCGGGTGGGGCCGGATTTGGCGGAAAGCCAGTTTGGTTTCCGCAGGGGGCGCTCTACGGTGGACGCCATCATGCGCGTGCGAGCCCTCACGACGGGGGATGCCGTGGCCCGGGGTGGGGTTGTCTTGGCGGTGTCTCTAGACATCGCCAATGCCTTCAATACCCTGCCCTGGGGTTGCATCAGGGAGGCACTCCGGTATCACCGGATGCCGACCTACCTCTGTCGCATTGTCGAGGCCTATTTGACGGACAGAGCCGTCATCTACCCCGGTCACCGGGGAGAGTGGAACCGGCGAGAGATGTCGTGCGGTGTCCCACAGGGATCGGTCCTGGGGCCGCATCTGTGGGATATCGGGTACGACTGGGTGCTGCGCGCCGACCTCCCTAGCGGCGTCAGCGTGGTTTGCTACGCTGACGACACGCTGGTCCTAGCGCAGGGGAGGTCGCACCAGGCGGCGGCCGAAATAGCGACACGCGGGGTTGCGACAATCGTTGAGAGGATCCGGCAATTGGGACTCGAGGTGGCCCTGCACAAGTCCGAGGCCATGTGTTTTCATGGTCCTCGGGACGCGCCACCGTCGGGTTCCCAAATAACGGTAGGAGGGGTTCACATCGGCGTCGAGTCGACGATGAAGTACCTGGGACTCGTCCTCGACAGCCGGTGGAACTTCGTGGAGCATTTCCGACGTTTGGCTCCCAGACTGGAGCGGGCCGGGGCTGCCTTGAGGCGGCTCCTGCCCAATCTAGGGGGTCCAAACGCCTCCTGCCGGAGGCTATATGCGGGGGTCGTGCGGTCCATGGCCCTTTACGGGGCACCGGTGTGGGCGCGTTCCTTGAGGCGGCGACCAGTCCGCCGGTTGAACGCGTCCCAAAGGGTCATGGCCGTCCGGCTGATCCGAGGATACCGCACGGTCTCCGCTGAGGCGGCGAGCCTCCTTGCCGGATTGCCGCCATGGGATCTGGAGGCAAAAGCCCTCGCCCACATATGGGAGTGGCGAGAGGAGGCAAAACGCCGGGGCGTGACTCCGCTGCCGCGAGAAATCACGGTACAGCGGACAGAGCTCCGGCGGGATCTCATGGCGACATGGAGAGTGCGATTGTCGCAGCCCAGTGCTGGGCACGCCACAATTGCGGCGATAAGTCCCCTCTTTGAGGAGTGGCTGGAGAGGCGCCACGGCGCCCTCACCTTCCGCCTGACGCAGGTCCTCACCGGACACGGTTGTTTCGGGAGGTTCCTGTTCAGGATAAGGCGGGAGGAAACGCCAGGGTGTCACCACTGTGTGGATCGCCCGGAGGACACGGTGGAGCATACAGTGGAGGTCTGCCCGGCTTGGGCGGTGCACCGCCGCGTCCTCGTGGCGGCGATCGGCGGCGGCGATCTCTCGCGTCCGGCCCTGGTCCAGGCCATGGTACGGAGCGAGAGTGCATGGGAAGCCGTCACCTCCTTCTGCGAAGCAGTAATGCTCGCAAAGGAGGAGGCGGAGCGCGTGAGGGAGAGGCAATCTCTGCGCCCTCACGCCCCTAGTCGCCGCAGGAGACGCCCTGGACGTCGGGAGTCACCAGCCGACTCCCGGCCACCGTAGGCGCGGGCTTGCGGGCGGCGAGCAATGGGCAGCTCGCCGCCCGGCAAGGACCAGGCCCGAGTCGACGGCGCGTTGTGTTCCACGCGCGCCTCAAAGAGATGTCAGCACAAACTGACGGGGTCCGCTAGGGCCGATGCCTGCCAGGGCCGCGGGTTGTTCGAAAGAGATACCGTGGTCCCTGGCATAGGCAACTGAAGGAACACGGGTGGGTTTTAGTCAGTAAAAGTCTGACACGCCCTCCTGCTCCGCCCAGAGCGGGAGAAGTCATATGATGATTTCCCACCCAGAAAAAAAAAAAAAAAAAAAAAAAAAAAAAAAAAAAAAAAAAAAAAAAGGTATGCATGTTATTGACATATAGTTATGAATATTAGAGACAAAGAAAAAAAAAGTGTGTCTAGTAGACCTAAATCTTGAACCCTACAAACTAATTTGTTGTTGTATACTTATTGTCAAAGACTAGAATTTTATTAAAATTTTATTAAATTGTTATAAAATACAATTATAGAATTGTTAAATTTTTCGATTCTTGCATGGACTTAAATTGTCCTTCTAATCAAATCAATTACAAATATCATTCTTTGACCGTTGTATCATATGGCTATAACGATTTGAAAAACAATTAATTTCCCAGACCGACTGTATATATTCAGTTGTTATTTTTTCATAATATATTGTTTAAAAGTTTTCTCAATTGATTTTCTTTTGCAGTGACTCTTCCACCGATAAAGAACCAAAAGGTAATCGTACAGAAGAGGAATTCTCCACAAGCTGCTGACGACAAGAACCCGGATCTTATTCCGTTAAGCAAAGGTAATTAAGAAAAGTGCATATTATTTTAATATTTCCAGTTTTTTTAACGGGTCTAAAAGCGTAGCAGCTTCTACATTGTCCAAAAACAGCAAATCAACGAAAATATTGATAGCCCTTGTAGCAGCGTTTCTTTTATTATCTCCTGACAACTGGTAAACCCTAAACTAAAAATTTGACATGATGAGCCTACTAAAAAAAAAAATGTCAAACAAAAAGATCAGAAATGCGTCGAGGCCTGAACACAGGGCAAACCCTATGAATATCAGTTCGAAGTAATGCCGCTATCTAAGATTTGCCACAAAATTCAAATCCTTATTGCATAACACTTCACTCATGTTGCATAAACAAATTGGAACAACGACCACGACACACCCTAGCAAGCAGTATTGCAAAACACTTAAAATTGAACAATTATAGTAGAAAGCCGAACACGTTGCGAGGTCTTATCGACAATCGGTTGGCGTTTTTATATCGACAACGGGACTCGAAACAGCATTCAAATTAAAATAATGATCTGGCACTTTCGATGTTAAAGAAGGAGAAAATCTATTTGTTCTTTTAATGCAATTTGTTAAGAGACAAACTAGATTTTTATATTATAACTATTTGCGTCAAGTCTTTGTACTTTCACACGAGTAGTTAATCAGGTTTCGTTTTATCGGTATTATTTGTTTTGTGATAGCAAACAATGACGTTATGGTTATGACATATTTTTGGCCATTCTGTCTGCCTAGCCTTTTCCCAATTATGATGGGTTCGGCTTCCAGTCTAACCAGATGAAGTTGAATACCAGTATTTTACATGGAGCGACTGCCTATTTGATCTCCACAACCCAGTTACTGAATAACACGATACCCTTTGGTAAGACTACTTGGACTTAAATTAAGGTCAGATTTATGGACTGCTGCAGCCGTGATGACGACAAAAATCTACGTTTTTTTGCCATTTCATTGTGACTTTAAAATTGTATCGATGTATTCGAAATCGTAACTGTACAAGTACCGATTATAATTTATATGTCAGTAACATAACATTTTATATTAAGAGTAACTCTCCCTCTATACCCAAACATGGCGTCGCCTCAAAAGGGTCATGATTTGAACAATAATTTCGCCCGTAGTAAAATAATACGACTGACAAAAACCCATTACGGCTTGCGTTATTGAATTTCCAGCTCAATGGAAAAATATTATAAACAGAAAACACAAATATGCGAGATATAAAATCAGAATGAATGGTATTTAATAACTGAAGGCTTCCAGCAAAAAATGCTCCTGAATTTAATTTTTCATGTATCCTGGATGTTTCTTCGGAATGTCATGTTCGTATTTCGATGTTATTTGCAAAAACATGTGCGCGTGAATTTTTTTTGGTATCCATTATCAAATAAAACAAAAGTTAATAATAATACTGATCTTTATACAATTTCTCAAACGTAATCTCGAAAAGCTGCATTGCCTTCACATACCTGTAATTATTTAATTAATGTATACAAAAATTTGTAAAACATTATAAAAGAGTAACGGTGGAGTTTCTTACCCATTCTTCTCCATACGAAACTACCTTTTGGAAGGGGCCACTAGAATCAATTCGATTTTTTTGTAAATTTTCGCATACAAAAGTGCCTTATATAAATAAATTATTTGAGTTTGACTTTCTCGAGTGGGTCAGTGAGCAGTAATTACAGTCAAAGTTGAAAAGTCTCACGTGCCTGTACATTTTCTACCATTATCCATACCTATGAAACTGAAACATATTATTTAGCTGCCAGTAGTATTTCTCTCGGCAAACCCATTCACACGTAGCTTTCTGCTCCTATAATAAATCTCCTACGAACAACAAAAGTATTATTAATTAACACATACGGAAACAAGTTGATGAATAACGTGCTAACGTTTACGTGCAAAGTCCTGATAATAAATATTCTACAAATTAATTGCCCACACTACGGAAAGAATAAATTAACTAGATTACTCTGCATAAGTCCATACTTCCAGATTTACAACTGGCTAGCTAGAATATATGAGCGCATTTTATGTTCTTACTGAGGATTTTAAATGTTATAAAGTATGTTAGTTCCTCTTTTAACTGTTTTTCTCGGATTAATAACGGAAAACGCTTGTTAGCTGATGTTTAGTTAGGGGAGTTCCGGTTCCGGAGCAAATGTTCTTTAGTCCGTTGGGATTGAGTTTTTGCTGAATGATGTGGCCAAATCCGTTTGTGGAAATTGTTAAATTCATTGTTTACCCCATTTTCGACGGATTTCTATAAAGTGGTGTGCTGCCCACAGTGGGAAGTACTGAAGTAATAAATTATAATACATTTCATAAATCAACTCATTTCTTCGATATAGGTAGGTACATTTTCCATGCAGTCAGTTTAATTAGTTGGTTGGATAATTCATTATTCATTTATAACTAAAATTATCGTTATGATTCGGATATCTAAGGTTATGATAATAATAAAGTGTAGGTTATACATTAAATAAAAAAAAAATGTATAATCTACATACATTTTTATGCACATGCCATAAATTCAGTACATAACTCTGAACCCGGCAATTTATAAAAAAAATTCTTTGCCATACCTATACTTATTTTGACCACGAAGGTATTGCACTTTTCTCTGAAAAAGAAGATTTTTTTTTTATATATCCAACAAAAAATTCTACGCTCGCGGTCAAGAATCTGTGTTAAATTCATGGTTTCCGTTAGCGCGTCGATGTCCCCTGCCACCCAGTATATTTATTTTTGAAAAAGTTCATTTAAGGGCTGATTTTTAAATCGACAGATAATTTTTATTCGTAGAATAAAATTGACGTCTGACAGGTTTTGTATGGAAGAACTGTCAAAAATTCAAAATTATTCCTTGGATAAAATTATCTGTCGTTGGAACAATCAGCCCTTAGAAGAATAAAATGAGCACAGTAACGAATACTAGGAGTTTATTTATTTATTTATTTATTAGGGACAAAAAACAGTTACATGCTACAAAATACAGAGAAATACTTATACTAATATTTAACAAACACGTAACCCACACCATTGTCCACGTTTTAACTAAAGGTTAAAAGAAGTGCTAAAGAGAAGTGAGAAAAAGAAAAAGAAATACAAAATACCTACTAGTCGCTGCCACAATTATGCTGTGTTACTTAGTTTAGCTTAATTTAACCTAAAATACTTGCGAACCAAAATAACCAGAGCCATTTTCTTAAATGATTGCTTAGATAGACAAAATATATCTAGTTCAATAACATGCGTGTTGTAAGAATCGACGAGGAGTTAATTATAAAACCAAAAATACACACGTCATAGTGCAGACATATTTTAACCATAGTTGATCGTTTTAAACTTTGTCCGTCCTTATTAGATACACTTCGAACGGTTCTAAAAGTTGGCGAGGAGCGAAATAACGTGAAAACTTGAACTCAAACGTTGCGTCCAGTTTTGTTACCATCAGCATAGCCCCCCTTCCTAACTTTACTTATTAGCTGAACAAACTATCCGTTCGAAGCATTTTTATTTCCCAGCTAAGAGTATTAGCAGAGTTCCAGCTTATGTTTTGTACATTTATTTATTTAAAATTACATTACTTCGACAGAGAGTTGCTAAATAAATTAGTTGAAGAGCTCCGCTACGATTTATGTGGAGTTGTGCGAAGTTTTTTTTATGGTTTCATTGCGCTTGCGGTGCAGTTGTGAAGTTTAGCTTCGGGTTTATTGATGCAGTAGGTATGTGCATAAAATTCTCAAGCAATTTTGGCGTATCTTGCTTTTCGGTGAATCTTTTATGTACTGCAAGAAGCACTGGTGGCTCTTGCATTTGTGTTAGTTTTATAGACTGCAAGATAGGTCTTTTAAAGTTTCAAAGAACAATATTCTTGCTTTTTATAAGCTTCATCATCATCACCCTAATATCAGTTCACCGCCCCATTTTAGCTTAAAATTACCAATTTATTAAAATATAAGTTTTACGATTCCGTGAAACCATAAAAGCGAATATGATCTTCTGAACGAAAAACAGTCTGAGACACTTTTACAGTACTGTTTACATTTCATTTCACTTGAGCAAGAACTAAATAATCATCATCTGCCTAGCCTTCTCCCAACTATGTTGGGGTCAATTTCCAGTCTAACCGGATGCAGCTGAATACCAGTATTTTACATCGAGCGACTGCCTATCTGACCTTCACAACCCAGTTACTGGGTAATACGATACCCCTTGGTAAGACTGGTCAGACTTTCGGGCTGCTGACAACCCGTAACGACTGTCAAAGATCCACAAATGACAGCCGGGACCAACGGCTTAACGTGCTTTCCGAAGCACTGAGGGGTCTTGGTGTGTGAATATGGTCACCCACCTACAAACTAACCACGGCAAGCGTAGCTTAAACTGATCGATCCACCCGTGCGGCTGTTATTACATACTTAGCCACAAGTCCTAATGATGATGAAGACAAGCAAGAACTAATGTAGAAAAAAACGTAGATTTTTTAACGTTTTCGATAGTTAAGTAGACATACAGGAATACAATAACAACGAATACCAACTCCCTAATGTCTGCAGCAAGCACCATTCTATTAAACTACAAAACTATGCAAAATTCATTCAACAAACGAAATGCATTTCTGAAAAGAAAAACACTGTTTCTATTTTTCAACAAGAGAGAACCTACAATCTCGTTTCTACAAATGTGTCCACTGTGTAAATTCGTTGTTACGAGAAAATTTAATGACACTATCTTTCCCCCAATGCATCTTGCAGAATGCATGCCACAAGTATGTCCGTTGACAAATCTGCAGCGAGGCAATCTCATTCTCTTTTGTCGGTTAGTACTTTACATAATATCATATTCATAACCCTGAGGTTTTTTATATTGCTATGAATTGGACGCTTTTGGTTTATTCTGCAAGTTTGAAGATTTTCATTACGTCTTTGAAATTTTGGGATACAGATTTTGTTTAATTTTTAGCTAATTATCCGGGCATTCGTGGATCGTTGACAGTCGTTACGGGTCGTGAGTAGCCCGAAAGTCTGACAACCAGTCTTACCAAGGGGTATCGTATTACCCAGTAACTGGGTTGTGGAGGTCAGATAGGCAGTCGCTCCATGTAAAATACTGGTATTCAGCTGCATCCGGTTAGACTGGAAGCCGACCCCAACATAACTTGGGAAAAGGCTAGGCAGATGATGATGATATCAGTTTCGATTCATGGGTGTTATAGTTACATACTTAACCCTTAACTGGGCGCATAGAGAAAATCACACAATTGGGCGCATGGGGTCTCTGATGACCCCAAACTAAATTGTTGAATTAAATGGATATTTTTTAAGTTTGAAACTAAAAATCAATAAGTTTAACTAATTGCTTTATTGTCATCAATTGTAGGTAAAACCATTGCACTTTTTTTTTTAAATAACTAAATGAATAACAAAACAAAAATTTTCTTCTTAGTAATAAAATTCGGGCACAAGCTGAGATCAAAGTTAAAAAAAGAATTATTCTGATACTTCAGATGAATCTGAGTTTGTGCATTCATTGCAATAGATACTGCAATGTTGGACGCATACAAATTTAGCACATTTATTGCATTTGGTCATCACCTTTTTATCAGTTTTTCTAGGGCACGATGAACAGCGTCCTCGTTTTGACACAGACTGGGCAATGTTATCTTGTGCATCGTGTACCTCTCGCAAACGTCTTTTTGTTGCTCTTGGGACTGCTCGTTGGCAAATACGTCGTTTCTGATGTTGTTCCACAAGTGCTGATGCGACTTTTTTCAAAAATATACGTCGTACATGCGTATCAGTTTTGTCCGTATTAGCCCTGTGTACAATCAATGCATTTATACAGGATACGTTCAGAAGATGGAAAAATATAGCTAATGGCCATCTTTCGGTTCTCCTGCCGGTGTTGTAGGTGGCACAAAGCTGATCGTTGCAGTCTACTCCTCCTTTAGTAGAATTGTAATATGTGATTATTTCTGGTTTTTGTTTGTCACCTGTAGCGGCATCAATTGCTTTATCGTTGTGATGGGTGATGGGATACTTGTCTCGTCCACAACCTCTTCCTCCGAGTCAGAACCCCCAACATCCTGTTCGTCATCAGACTCTTGTCCAAGGCACACCAGAATCTGTCTATCGTCCATATTTGTAGGTGCTGAAATAAACAAAATGAAGCTGAAGCAAAATTACTCAATCACTGCTTTTTTTATTTATAAAACACATTAGAACATAATATTTTGGTAATATATGTAAAAAACCATCATAACTAACTTAATTCATAACAAAATAAACACAAATATTGCACAAAAATATCAAAATGTAAATCTTACCTCATCCAAAAAAAGTCACGTAATTGGTCGCATGGGGTCACGGCTCTAGAGTGAAGCAATACGTGCGTGCGCGCAGATGTTCTGGATGCGACTGATTTGGGGACGGCGGGGGGAATCAGGAAGCTAGCAAAAACGCGGGCGTGGTGCGTGTCTTAGAAATACATTTTTTTCTGCTTCGAAGTTAGAATGACCCCATGCGCCCAGTTAAGGGTTAAAACTTCAAGTATTCATGACTCACAAAGCGATATTTTGGGTAAGACGATACTCGAAGTTTTCTGTTTAACTTCGAGTCTCGTCTTACCAAAAATAACGCTCTGTGAGTCACGAATACTTCAATTAATTAGGAGGTGTCACTTACTCAAAATCATTAGGGTTAATTAATTTTATAACTCAAAATGGATCGCGGAATTGACTTGTTTTACTCAATTTGCTCATTTAACAAGAAGTTTTTGGGTCGTGTGTGACAAAAATTCCAATTTTGTTGAAACGGTATCAACCAACTCACTTTGAGCGTAAACACTACGTATCGCTTGTTAGTCTAAGTTTATCATCTTCGAATCTAACTACGATGCAGAAACAGCCTTGACCGGACCGATCTCGATCGACCGTGACCACATCGTCAACCGTATGTATATTGTGTAGAATAACAGAGCACAGAGGTGATAGCTTTAATGGGACATAAGCCATATCAACGCTGCCGAAATTACGCTGAATTTGGTTTCATACAATGCTGTCATTTGCGACAGAAATTGATGACCAAAAAATGAGTATTGCCATACAACGTAGCAATGCCACCAGTCGATACCAGTACATTACCAGTCGACAACGATGCGGAACAAACGACGCCATATTTTAGTTTGTTAGCAGTTTTATTTATAAAAAATGATTTTTCGCACAGTAAGACGATTAAGTTAAACGTTAAAACTTTTCATTTTTTAAAACATTTATTCTCGTCTGTTGCACGTTTACACCGTACTGATTTCTATACTAAAGAATATTTAAAGCAAAGTAGATATGTAAAGCAGAAGTAATCAAATCCAAACTCAGAACATTTATTTCAATTAAACTATTTACATGCATTTTTTAATTGTCAAGGAATCGGGGAGTCAGAACGTTAAGGCTAGCTTAAATGAAATAGATAGTTCTTATGGAGAAGAACGAGCAAGAAACTTCATGGACACTCCTTGTAATCAAAATATGATACGACGTGATTACTCTCTTCGAAGTTCACCATTTCCATCCAAAATATAGAAAGCTGAAACCGTTCACGTAACTGCATGCCAGTTTCGAAACTGTCACTCACTCACCGCATTGTCACCACCAGTGCAATCGCTCTGCGGTTTATTTACCTTGCAAATTGCTTTAAACAGTTCTGGGGTTTTCAAAGGAAAATATCGCCTTGTTGCGTATTTAGACCGGTTGACCAGACTTCGAACGGTAGGTGTTGCCATAGGAATTTAACCCTTGATTACTAATCTCGTGAAAATTAACGTTTGTAACTTAAACCGTATACGGTCACCTTTAAAGCTCATAATTAGCATGCGGAAATTTTGATAGGTCCGAGAGCCACTCAGTTATTGTTTACCTATATTTATCTACCCATAAAATATAACAACACAAGAGCAGTGATAGCCCAGTAGTAATGGCCCCGACATACGAATTGTACTTCGCGAGTTCGAACCCAGGCAGTCGCGTTACTTTGTGTAATTTATTTCTTTACCACTGCTCTCAAAACGATGAAGAAAAACATCGTAAGGAAATCGGCTGTCCTAGAACCAATAATTCGAAGACATGACTGTGACATCTATAAACCCGCATTGGGCCGGCGTGGTGGAATATAGCCCACTCCCTCGAAGAGAGGAGGCCTGTGTCCCAGCAGTGGGAACATTGTAGGTTGATTATGCCTATGCATAAGAGATAGCATCACGCCTGTTTTTCCCGAAGGGTTAGGTAGAAGTGGAATTTCTCGGTAGCAGCCCGGAGTCTTGATTTGTGCCCGGTTGATGGCAATAGGCTCGCCCCCTACATAACTGCCGAAATATCAGAAAACGTGTATCCACTACATGTATTTTCATGTAAAAAATATTGTAATACTTCCGACTCCACAGGCGTTCAGCAAAATAATCCCGTGACAACGCCAACGCCATTGGTGATAACAAACAAAACCACAGAACCGATACCGCATGCGGTTACGGACGGAAAAATATCGTACTGCGTGTCGGCTTTAAAAAGCATAACGCCACGAGTCATTAATGACCAATAATTAAGATCATTTTACTGATTACACGTGGTGATCGAAATTGAATTCCAGTTGCACGTAACGATAATGTTAGGTTTAATCTGATGATTTTCATTGATATCGTACGGAAAATCGTTGGTTTAAATACGTAGGTAATGGTAAATGTTTTCATTTAATTGGTTTGTGACTAATAAACGTTAAAACATTTCTAAAACAAACGTTTCCTAAACAAGTTTTTGTTGATGTAATGGCGTCAAGAGCCGTGTTTGTTTATTTGTTGTAACATGCCTTTTTAAAACACCTCGTCGCATCGCATCGTCTGCTCGCGCTATTACTTCGTTTTAGCTTAGCGTCTTCTTACTTTTTTCTTTTTGCTCTGTCCCTGAGGGTCTTAGTGTGATGTTGAATAGCTTAATAGCCTTCCTCAAAAATTGGGCTATCAAATGGAACAAGATTTTTTCTAATCCGACTGATTGTTCCAGAGATTAGCGCGTTTAAACAAACAAACTCTTATTTATTTAAAAAATACTGTACAAAGGCGGACTTAATTCCTGAGGCATTTTTCACCAGTCAAATGGTGATGCAAAGACAAAATATGGCAGGTGCAACATACAGGGTGGCAGGAACATCGACGCGCAACCGCTTACCATGGATTCAGTACATGATTCTGGAACCCCCCATTGAAATTTTTCGTCGGCTTTTTCGTAATTTTTACGTTTTTTTCTGCAATTTTTTTTTACTGTATACTGTATAAAATCATTATTTCTATCTAAACCAATGAGATGAGATTATAATTTAGATTATAATAAAAAAATAGTAAATTAACTTGTTTCACTTAAAACAGCAATGTAAATAAAACTCGAAAGTAGGTAGCGCGCGCGCGCGCGCCAGCCGCGGAGCTTTTTGATCGCGTTGTTTTTTTAACCGGTCATTTCCGAGATGAATGACTTTCGTAATTTTATTTATGGCATCAGGTGTAACCTTTTCACGACGTTTGCGCATCGATGTCCCTGCACACCTGTATATACATTATGTATATGGCTAGGAAATGACTATAAAATAAATTAACTAATACATAAATAGATACATACATACTGAACTCTTCAGCTTTATTATTAGTTAAATAAAATAAATAAGTACTTGAGAAGGAGGTCCTAAACCCAACGGCTTTATAGAATTCATAAAGAAGACAAATAATTACAGAGCAAAATTGAATTAAATTCTATAGTTAAATTTTAATAGACCGTGGCTTTCAGATTCGTCGAAAATCATATTAATCACTATTCGCATTCCTTAATTTGGTTATAATTATAGTTTCGCAGAACTAATTTTTCAACTGTGTTTAATATTCAAAGTTAAATACATCAGCTAAATTGCGTCGTGTGTTAACATTAAGTATTTGTACTGAGTAAATTATATTTATATTCTAGGTAACTGTTCCAATTTATTTTGTGCTTAAAATAATGGTACAGTCTACATGGTGTCTGACCTTTCGAAATTTAATATTTATTTTTCATGATTAGAATTTTGCCGAAATCCAAATTCGAGCTATTTTTATGACGAAATATCCAGCCATCTATGTTGATTTACTATAATAATAATTTGAAATAGTATAGCCCGAAAGTCTGACAACAGTCTTACCAAGGGGCATCGTGTTACCCAGTAACTGGGTTGTGGAGGTCAGATAGGCAGTTCCACCACATAAAACGATCTACTAGCAGTGAAGGACCGGTGGCAACGGACCCGACTTACGAGTTGTAGGTCGTAGGTTCTTTACTTTGCAACCCAGGCAGGCGCTTTACTTTGTAAAAATAATTTCATCACCACTGCTCACAAAACGGTGAATCATCGTGAGGAAACCGACATATCCTAGAACCAAAAATTCAAAAACATGTGAAATCTACCGGTGTTCCAGCAGTGGGAACATTATAGGATGACTAGCTGCGCCCCGCGGTTTTACCCGCATAAGCTTTGATACCATGGGAAAATCGGGATAAAAAGTATCCTGGTTATAAACTGTCTCTGTACCAAATTTCATTCAAATCCGTTCGGTAGTTTTTACGTGAAAGAGTAACAAACATCCATCCATCCATCCATCCATACAAACTTTCGCATTTATAATATTATTAGGATAGTAGGATTATGCTGAAACGACCTAAACTTATTCCAATTATGTTTTTTTATAACTTTCTCTGATCTTATGTGTTTTGTATTCTCAAAAGATCCTACAAAAGTTAGGCGTTCTACATACTTTTTCAGGTTGGCATTAATCAGCACAGCGAGGCTTTAAAAATCAACTGAAACATGCCGATCGGCACGAACAAAATATGCGTAATCATTATTTCGGGTTGGTTTTGCTGTTCAACAAATACTGACGAATCGATTATACCAACCTGAACAAGTGCCTAACACGCCTTAGATTTCACTTTAATCTCTCATTTATTTCTCTCTTTTCTTTATTCTTTATATTAGAAATCTTATTACAGAAAAAAAAGCAGCTCCTCTGTCCTTAAACATCATATTTGTTTCTCCTTCCCCTTTTTAATCCATCCAAAGGATGTCTATAAAAGATCGCTCTTAGCGATAAGACCGCCCATTGTTTCACCCTTTTCATGTTGCAGAAATAATAGAATAAAGAGTATTCTATTATTTCTGCAAATACATCAATCACTACCAGCCCGCAAAATAACATCAAATTCGCTAGCAGCAATCTCACAACCGCATGAACTAACAACTTCTTTCCTTCCACACAGGGGTCACAGAAGCTCCTCCGGACCCGCCGCTCTACTCAGCCATAGCTCAGCCAAAGAACTCGAGCAGCGCACACAGCTTGCCTCGCACTCAGACGCCGGTGACGCCCATATCGTCGCACGCGCACTACACTGATATGCAGGTTAATACTAACTAACATTATCAACATTGATGCATGTCGACGAGATTGTAATGTTTTCAATATGTCATATTTTTTTACTAAGGCAAATCCTCTCAATCTGTTCTAGTGTATTTCATCCGCATCCCGCGTAGATTGGGACTTTAAAAGCTGAAATAACTGGCACTATTAGGTTTTTAGAACATTGCAATTTTGTATCAATGGATTACATATGTAGACCACGCGACTACCGTAGGGTTAAACTTCGATAATCTCATAGTGAATATTAGCGCTTTAAAATAAGGCACTTTATCTTATCGATACCCTCTAAAAACAATCAGGATAAATGATGCACTGGGTAATGCGCTGATGCAAAAGTGTATCATTATCAAAAACAATAAATATGTACTTATTTCTTCACGTTATACTGCAGTCAAACAATCTTTGAAAGACCCATCAATATAGTCAGAAAAGGCTGACAATCAATTATTTCTGGAGTGATTAGTTCAGCTACAATGCAGTGATTTCAAAGGGGTATTCCTTTGAACTCATTGCATTGTGGCTGAACAGCGAACCGATACTCGTATTTAATTTGCAATACAAGGCTTCACTAAACAATTGCAGTAATAATTTAATGTTTATTGGAGAAGTTTCACCAAAGGGTTTCAAACTATTGGTAGACTGTAATTGAACATTTCGCTTAGTTGGCAGCACGGAGTAATGTTTATCCCAAAGCTGATTCGGTAAACAGTTTTGTTTATTTTCGGTTTAATTCAATGTGTTTTGAGGCGTACTGTGTACATACCGGCCACAAAATTGTACTTAAAATGTTATAGCGAATATCTGGTAATTTGATATTAGCATCATTGGTCATTAATATTTGATAATGTATAAAAAAAGGTCTAAACTGTTTGTGCTGGCTATTCTATGTTTTTTGGATTTGTGTCCGATTAATTAGAATTTTTTATGAGCTTTCATTTGGTAGATTTAAGTTTATTTTTTCCTACGACGCACCGTTTTTGAGAAATTAGCGAAAAACCCAAAAGTGGGATCTTTGTGACCCTACCGGCACTCCGGCTCTCCTCCGACACGTCAGAACTTTTAGTATGTTCACTCCTTAAGCACCCTAAACAATTTTCTGAAGAAATAGCTTAGGTGTTCACGCGTAGAGTTCGTGAGCAGGGACCTCCCTTTTGGACCATTCGTTGACTGAACTAATTGTCGTTTGTTATAATAATTGTTTGTTGGCAAATATTAGAATAACCGCAAAGGGTGGTCAGATAGTCATAAACTTCCATTTACTACAACTTAATAATTTTTTTTTTCAGAATGATTCTGGTCGAAGTATAATCAACGGCGCCATGAGGTCGCATCGAGAGATCGTCACGACAAGGACGCCATTGTTAGCAGCCCATCAAGAAAGCTGCGTATAAACCGCATTCCAGTTTATTTTATACCATTTTACTTTCAAAAAGTGAAAAAAAAAACATGTTGAAAATTATCCGTTATAAACTTTCAAGTTCATTGTTAAAAATATTTCATTTTTATAATTATTCGATTAATTACGATATCAATAATGCGTTCTAGCAGTTGTAAAATTAAGACAATGACTGATGAACAATTATTAAGTAAAAGATTATTAGAAAAAATATTGAAATAACTTGTTCTAATGATAATGTTAGTTAGATACTCTTTAAGAGAAATGACGGAAGGCTCTAAGCTATTCTAGTATAAATTTTAGAGAGGTAAGGATAAACTGTAAATATAATATCTATTGAAAATTGTGTTTCAAGAATTCACATACGGAATTTCATGTCGCAATGCACTAATAGACGATTTAAATGTAATTATTACAGTTAAATGTAAAAAGTTAACGTCGTAAGTGTCAACAAAAATGATTCATTAATGTTATACCTACATTAAATAAACCAGTCCAGTTTAATTTTATTGCTAAGAGACCGTTAATTATTTATTACGTTGTTGCAAATTAAGTAGTTTGTCAATTAATATTTATTAATTAACCAAAACTGTGATCTGTTAATGGTTGGACTTAAAGCGTTTATATTTCTCTTACAATTTGTTCATGATATAGTAAAGCCTGTTCCATACTTTTGTACAAATTGTAACGCATGTATACACGCACTGGACACACGTTTCATGTCAGTTGTAGAAACATGTAAGTTGGAACGAAAAATGAAATTCGAATTTTGTGTCGATACAAATGTGTGTAACAGGCCAATAGAGCCGCGCAAATAGGTTTTGTTATACAAGGTGTAAAAATATTGAAGCATAAATTTCCTACAGTAAAACATCTGTGTATCATTGTCCTTCACCTTTATTTAAAGAATATCATTGAATTCCATGACTAAAATTGTATTTCCTTATAATTCGGTCGTGGAAACAAGTCGAGTATATCAGAATCTCAACAACATAAATAGATAGTTTTGTAAATAGATATAAAATATAATATAATAAGGTAAGTTTAATTCATAATTAAAAGCTAAAAAAAGTCACTAAAGTTATTTTACACCTTGTATAACAATTCCCGAATAGAATAATATAATTACCATATCATAATGTTGTGTTAATTGTATTGTTATAAGTTAAAATATGGCGTCGAAATTTAATATTTTTAACATAATTTGAACAAGAACATATCAAAATTTATCGATCATGTAAATACACGAATTAAGTAGGTACTGAACCTAATTTAATCATATTAACAATAATATTTATTATTTTAATATTAATAATATTATTAAGTTTTATTTAATTATACCTAATATTGTTTTATCATGTAAACTTCCCCGGACTGGTTGTAAATATATTAAATAAATTTAAAAAAAAAACAATAAAAATTTGCTCATTCTAAGGAATATAAAGAATTTAATGTACCAGCACGAGATACGTTAGGTTGTCGGTTATCTAAACGAATCATTGCGGGAAGAGCAGTTTTTTAATACATGTGACTCAATAAAATGTCGAAAATTGATTTTGTCTTTAATTATTTTCGTCCTCATGCCTTTTGATATTCCTCAGGACCCCATGGTCCCGGACCTTTGCAAGGCGTACCAGGGGCCGAAGCCAACTAGCAGAGGCCCGTTAGACATTTTTAATGAAATGAGGCACCAACCGGCGATTATCCCTGTTCGCACTATGCAAATGCACCCAAGGACGAACCCCGGTTGGTGTAGGACAATTGCAGGATATGGAAACAAAGATATTGGATTCTGGGTTTGGATGGCTAAAGTGTACTGGTTATTTAGTTCGTCCTCATCATTATTAAAGTCCGACCGAATTTTGTTTTTGTTTTCGGTCATTTTCTTACGAAATATCCATTTTCGAAAATTTTCGTTTTCGGCCGAAACAAAGTTAAATGTCTTGCATTTAACATGAGATTGTTTGATTATTAGGAATTATATTTTTAAGAAAAGTACAAAGTTTCGTTTGTGACACTGCATTTCTTTTACTTTGAGGAAAGAAAAACCTATCAACAGCAAAAAAGAAACCTAGGGGTCTACTCCGAAGTAGTATCGGCCGAAAGTTCGGCCGTTTCCTGCTACGAAGTTACTATTTGGTTTTGTTGGTCCCGATCCCACACTCTTTCATTCATCCCGGAGAGCCCTGGGTTTCCGGGATAAGACAAATCGGGCTGAATTTCGATTCCACTTTCGGCCGAAAATAAAATTAGATTGCGGTTGGACTATAATCATTATAATATTATCGCCTGTAGTACTCATTAAAGGGGTAGACCGAGCTTATAGATTACACTCCATTCCGTTTATGTATATTGATGATATTATAATAACTTCCTGTCACTGATATTTACATAGCAAGTAGTGTTATACGAATTTGTGTGGGGTAGGTACAACAAATAAAAAAATATTTAAATGTGCTTCCATCCAGCAGTTATATAACGTTAGAGAATGTTGCATAACATTTGTTGTCTAACTTTTTTTAATAAATTGTAACAAAATTTATAAATTGTTAGTGATGTTATACAACTTCATTTAATAAAATGTTTATATGTTGTCTCGCTTTCAGAGTTCGACGCATCCAGTAATAGCGCCTTTTGTTTTGTTTTTTCAAGCAAAAACTAAAAGCCAACCCAATAAGCACCTCCTGCATTTAGAGCCACTACCAGCTTCCTCAATAGGCAGACCCAGAGGTCACAGAATGTTATACGATGTTATACAACGAGTTGAACTAGTGATGTTGTAACAAAAAGTTACACACTGTTATAAAATGTTATCGTGCTACACAATATTTTATAACGTTATTATAACTGCTGTGTGGGAGCACCTTTACAAAAAAACAACCGACTTCCAAAAGTAAAAAGTCAAAATCTACCAGGTTTATATGGATAGATATTATTTTTATTGCGCGATAGACAGAAATTTATAGGTTGTTTATAAATGTTTTATTAAAAAGTATTCACATAAAGAAAGAAGGAATTATGTATAAGTTCAATGTAGGTGACATGGTGCGAACCTATTACTACAAACCAAGCACTGATCCAGACAGGGTTGCCAATGTGAAATTATTATTATTTTTGTGTATCGCTCGCACGACAGTATTTCAAATATTGTTGCCTGAAACTTCGTTTCTTACAAGGAATGATCGGTGGCAGCGCAGAGGTAAATTTGACTGCATGTTACCGAACTTAAAAAAAAGACCAAATGCGAGTCAGTCTCGCAAACAGAGGATTCCGTACCACCGCACAATATTTGACACGACATAATATATTTCTTGTATATTCGTTTAATTGCAGACTTTGTTTTATTTTTATTATTTGTTATAGCGGCTATAGTACTCTGCGAAAATTTCAAGTGTCTACCTATTACGGCTTAAAAGATACAGCCCTGTGACAAACGGATGGACGGACGGACAGCGGAGCCTCAGTAATAGGGTCGTGTTGGGACCCTTTGGGTACGGAGCTCTAAAAAAGAATTGGCAGGCCATGACAAAACATTGAATGGAGATTAAACAAAAATATATTGAAATTCAAACTAGTATAATTTCGGGCTATTCAGTTATCTGTTATGTGGCTTCCCGCAGCCAATAAAATGTGGTAGAATATATTTATTTGCATTCGCTTAGACATACATAAGTGTATATTATTTTGCATACCTTTTCACAATTGGGCGGCTCGCCGCATTTCAGTGCCTTTGTTAGGTAGGTAGTGCGGTTCATCATAATTAGCCTATAATTATTATTTATTTATCCTCACACTGAAACGCCATATAGCAATTACACCAACGGAGCAAAAATCACTTCATGTGCTGCTTTCCATCCATACTGTGCGCCGTGAACATCGAACAAGTGGTGATGGATCACGCACGCACACGCAGCGTGCAAGTGCAGTATTTCGCCGTAGCCCCAACATTCCTTAATAATGCTTTTATAATGTTCTCTTCTCGTCTTCTCTCGAGTCCTCTGTGACAGCGAATGGGCCATAATCCACCATGCGAGCTAAGTGCGGGTTGGTGGATGCTAGTGTTTAATTAATCGTAAACGAAACACCATTTACACGATGCAAGTTTCTTGCGTTTGGCATACAATAAAATTGAAATAAAGAAAGAAAAGAAAGAAAGAAAATACATTTATTTAGCGCAGACTAAAAGACACACAATACATCAAATAGCAACTAACAAAATGACTTGCACCGTGTAAACACTGTCTAACAGTGTATGGAACTTTCACTGCTACTTACGGTATGCCAAAATTAAATAGCACCGTGTTAGGCTGCTTTTCCACCAGATATGTGCTGTGCTACGTTGCTATGGATGCGTTTGATATCCACCAATCATATTCATTGACCCACATAGCATAGCACTGGTGGAAACGGGTTCAACTAAGCTATGTTTTTATACGGAAGGATGCATGCTATGGATGGGAGCTATGGATGTGCGAGTGGTGTAGCTATGTGCAGAGCAGAGTACTTCCCGTGCCTTCCCTACTATTGATGCATCGCGTAGCTCGAGCTGCGCATCTTCCTCGCACATCTTATGTACTCGCTCCGATACACAGCTCAATATTAGTGGAAACGGTCGCATAGTTTCGTAGCTTAGCTATCACATACTCGCAGCATAGCTGCATAGCACATCTCTGGTGGAAAAGCAGCCTAAATCAGGCTTAAGACCGCCTATTGTGTCATCCTTTGTAAAATTTATACATTTCTTTGTTCTGTACTTTATTTGGTGTAAAGAGTATTCTATTCTTAACTCCAATTTTGTGATAGATTTTAGAAGTTTAGAACTTCTAAAATTCTAAAACTTACTTTGATTTTGAGATAAAAAAAAGTGAGGGGTGCTACACACTTTTTCAGTCCGGCATTATTTGGCATAGCTGGGCGGCAAAATATAATTCTATTCTATTCTAATTGGACGTAGTTTAGCAGAAAGGACTCAATCAACAAAAAGTAATTTTTGAGTTATCGGGGTTTTAAGTTTAGATGTGTATTGCTGCATTGGTGTTGTATATGGAATATTTTGAAATATTATCACTTATTGGCAAATATACCAATATTTTTATGAGTCAAGTTGTATTATATAGACTAACGCAATTTTCGAGTTATTGGGAAGAATGTGGGTTCAGTCCTTTTTGCTTAACTATGTCCAATTAGTGTATCATCATCAGCATCAGCCCAGCAGTCCATTGCTGGACATAGGCCTCTCCAATTGCACGCCATTTAGCTCGATTCTCGTCAACCCTCATCCAGCTACTACCAGTCACCCTGCGAAGATCGTCACTCCCCCTAACGTTTGCCAACAAGTGTGTAACATGCCTAAAAGGGAAATAGTCTTTGTCTCTTTCTTTTTTTTTTCGAAAATAATTTTCATTTTCTTGCTTCGCTGCCAACCCTGAACCTTTCCATCACACCTGTGTGAAAAAAGCAAAGCGATTACGATATCCTGAATAGAATATAAAGGCACAACTTGCAAAAAAAATACAAAGCCTATCTCCCTAAAATAAAATTATAATCCAAAAAAACTCATCAATAAAAAATAGACGTATTATACGCGTAAAGAAAGGTCGATATCTGAGGCATTGTGTCCGTGATGCAGGTCGGTGGTACAAAATGGTTGCCCCGCATCACGGCGGCCGACGCGATATAACCATTTGTTACGCATTCAATGCTCGCTATGCCTAGCTATTTATCTTACAGCCATTGACTGGGCGAGTCGTCGATCAATTCTAAGCGTTTCCATCGACGATTAATCAAACGGTAAGTCAGTGTTTAATCTTAGTGTCGGGATGGTGTTGGAAATATTGTAATAATCGTGAATGCGATATTTTGACGCGTTTTAATATGAGGATTTATACATAGTTTAGGGGACATCAACGAGGAAACTGTTACCATGAATTCGAAAAAAATCTGCATCTGTTTTATACCTGCACCAAACCAATGAATGGATCAACTATTTTTTTATTTACATAACATGACATCACATAACTGTTCCTCGAAGGTTGATCATCGAAGGATTAGGCAGAGGTGTACCTGTAGAGACTATGGCTATTCGTGCTGATGTGGAACCTCCGCGAGTTTAATAAAATGTGATTGGTATAAAAGACGAGACAAATATAAAGGATTTGAGTTTACAAGAGATTAGGCGATCAAGCAAAAGGCTTAGTTATTGAAGTCTACGAGTTAAACCGTATTTGATTTTATACGTCCCGTGTACCGTGAAGCTCGTAGAGAGCTTTAGAGTACCTAATAGTACACCTTTCGCTTCGCTTTCGTAGTCGAGCCTATTGCTTTTTAGGGTTTCGTACCTCAGAAGAAAAAACGGAACCCTCATAAGATCACTTCGTTGTCCGCCTGTCTGTCCGTCCGTCTGTCAAGACCCTTTTTTTCAAGAACGCGTGGAGTTATTAAGTTTATATTAATACCAAATACTCAGGGCTGCAATTATTTAAAGCAGTGAAAAAATCAAAGTTCTAAGTATGCGCAATCAAAAACACGGGCGTTTGTGTTCCGTTTATGCCGCATATTTTGATACTCGCAAGGTAATCAAAACCTATAAGGTACTTCCCGTTGACCTAGAATCATGAAATTTGGCAAGAAGCAATTTAATGTAACACAAGTAAAGGAAAAAATCTGAAAACCGTAAATTTGTTGTTACATACCTACAAATTTGTACGGATTACAACACTTATAGAATAATAGAATCTGGTACTGAATTCATGGTAAAAGTTTGCGCTTCGATGTCCTTTACAGCGTGTATATCATTGCATACACTTTTGGGCAGCACAAGCAGACTGTTATGCATGTCCTAACCTCATCATCATCAAATCAGGTTTTCTTAGAATATGGGATGAATTTTATTTTGTAACAGTGGCAGTCGACGGTGGCTTGCTCAAGATTTAATGGTATGGCTTGCAATTGGACTGGCCAGGATAACTCTTAGATGGTTATCACGTAAACAAATGAACGATGAATATTTTATTTCGTTATAAGAATATAGAGTAATAGTGTCAGTTTCACATCATTTGCTAATTAACAGTTGTTTAATTTAGAATGTTTGAACGTGGTTTAAACAAATCCAGCAGTTTTTAATTCGGTCAAAAATCGATCGCATACCTCACCGTCTACGTAATCGTGTTAGTGGCCGTAGCAAGTTTACTACGGCGTAGCTAGCTTACTACGGCGTAGCAATTTCGCTACAGACGTAGCCCGTCCTACATGTAGGAATTTGAATACTGAAATTGAAATGATGTCATGACTAATAAATATGAATCGTGACGTATGAGTCTTATACACGTAAGTGATTCATTCAGTACACTGTAAAGGAGCTAAAATAAATTAAAATATGAAAGAAGGCTTTGTTGTAATTACCTAAATTATATAATTTTGGGTTTAATTCAGAATTAACTTTTAAACTCTAAATACTATCATGGTCAAAGTAATACAAACAAACGAAATCATAAAAAAATTGAAGCGATCGAAGTCTGACAATCACAAAAGTATTTTAAAAAAAAGGGAACAATAAAAAAAAACATAGTAAAAATAATAAGCACTGCACCACCACCACCAATATTCCTACATACATTTGATTATGTAAAACAGAACTAAATCGACAGATGTGACAACCCATTAAGTCCTTAAACGGACTTACCAAACTCTCATAGCATACTTTATACCTCAACGGTTAGGCCACATTTGCTCAGATAAAGGCAGTACAGAAATCACTGGGGATAGTTAGGATAATGCTTCTTTCTGCTTGATTCAGGAGTCACAAAATGGTACAGAAGGTTGACTTCGTACAACGAGTGCACACATAGTCTTGCTAATTCTAATGATTATAATTTTGTAAAACTTTTTATTTTCGGTCGAAACTAAATTAAGTGCCGGAAAATCTTACAAATTGTTTTCCCAAAAAAAACATCATGCAATAAATTTGTAATACAAAAATCACAATATTTTTTAAAATTCCATTTCGTTGGGATAAGTCTCGACAATCATGTCACTGTTCCTAGGCTGATATAATTATCGCGTTTCCTAGTTATAAAATTAACTTAAGGATTGGATGGTAGGGAATCTATGTATAACTGAAACGCTAAATTGTTTTGCTTGGCTGAGAGCCGCGCGAATAAGCAGCGCGCATGCGTGAACCACAACTACCTTGTAAATCGAGGAGTCGAGGCTTACCTTTCAGTGTATTTGGAGGAGCTGCAGTGAACGGTCGTGCCACTCATCCAAATATATTGTTTTTAATTATATTGTCCACTCTCATACAAAATGACTTGGTGTCGTTTTTATTTTGGTGGTATTATTATGGTTTTCGAGGTTGCTAAAGCCGATAGTAAGGTCAGAATTAAAATCCGAGAGGCCTAATTCCAAATTTTTCAAAATTTTTATCATGGGTGCCGTTTTCAAGGTTTTCTAGGGTGCTAAAGTAGATAGTGAGGTAAAAATTAAAATTCAAGATGGCGGATGTCAACATTTTCAAATTTTTCATCATAGATGTCGTTTTCGTGTTTTTCGAGGGTGCTAAAGCCGTAAGTGAGTTCAAAATTAAAACCGAGACGGTGAATGCCAAAATTTTCATCATAGGTCTCGTTTTCATGGTTTTCAAGGGTGCTAAAGCCGATAGTGAGGTCTAAATTGAAATTTAAGATGGCGATTGCGAAAAAATTCAATTGTTTCATCATGGATGCCGTTTTTATGGTTCTCGAGGGTGTGAAAGCAGATAGCGAGGTGAAAATGAAAATCCAAGATGGGGCAAATGTTAAATTCTCATCATGGGTGTAGTTTTCATGGTTTTCAAGGGTGCTAAAGCCGTGAGTGAGGTCAAAATTAAAACCAAGATGGTGAATGCTAAAATTTTCATCATGAGTGTAATGTTTATGGTTTCCGAGGGAGCTAAACCCGAAAGCGACGTCGGTTTTCGTCGTTATTAGTGATCACAAAAAGAATAAACATGACACATACGAAAAAAAAAAATTACATACATACATCTTGGATTTTCATTTTGACTTTACTTTCGGCTTTAGCATTCTCGACATGCACAGTTTATTATTATCAACGATAAATATGGATATCGAATAAAGTATTAAGAAACAAAGTTAATACTATGAGCGAAATGAGTTTTATTATATTTCAAACTGTCATACAGTACATACATAATAACACAATTTAATTAATACAATTATAGCAGTAATCAACAGTTTATAATAGCAATAAGTATACATTACACTACACACTACAGACTAGCTTAATAACAATGAGATCAAGAAACAACATTTTTGAAATACAAAACTACTTTATTTGACGTTCGTACCTACAGACATAACGGACTTAATCTCTTTTGGTACCTAATTACTTATTAACTTTGAGTGAAAAACCTTGTCAATATACGTACAGAATGTTGACTGCATACGACATGCGAAAACGGGCGGTCGCACACGTCGATGCATAATTATTGGTATTGACCATTCTGATATACAATGGTGTAGTTTCGTTTTTATGGTTTTCGAGGAGCTGACAACGATTATGGGGTTAAAACAAAATTCAATATGGTGACACCAAAAATATGCAAACTTTTCGTCGTTTTCATGGTTTTTGAGGGCGTTGACAACTATTCTTTGACATTCGTTGACAATTATTGGCGCCACCAAAAATTTACAATTTTTTTATGTGTGTCGTTTTCATAGTTTTCCAGGGCGCTGACAACGATTATGCGGTCGAAATCAAAGGAGAACGGCAAGCGTGTATGAAGGTTTTGTACACCTAAAAAAACTCGTGTTTAGCCACTAAACATTTACATTTAATAGGTAAAAATATTACATAATTGAGGCTCTTATTCGTAGATTTTATAAAGTTGGGGTTCTTAACTTATATGCATTTTTAAGAAGTTAGGTTAAGTTTTATTTTGTCTCCCACACAATCACCATCGGCGGGCCGGGTGCAATAATTATGATCACTAGGTTACCATAAGAGTCTTTTTTGATAATTGACAGTTGAGTTTTTGGTTGAGTTGACCCTAATAAACTAACTTCTTTATAATTATGTTCCTTTAGATCTATAAAACTACTTTTCATTTAGAGGCCAAACTGTCAGCTGTGCTTGCTGTGTGTGCTTAGCGAATAGCGACTGAAATCTTCACCAAAATCAAAAAGTGGTTCAGCGGTTTACGCATGAAAACGTAAGACAGAATTACTCTCGTTTATAATATTATTATGGAACTTGGCTCAAGCCTGACTTCACTACTTGAGTAGGTAGGGTAGGTAATATACTCGGAATAAATTAAACAATAATTCTCATATCATATAATGACTTTATTTTATTCAGCAGGTCTACCTACTATATTCCTATAACCTCATCTAGGAAGGGAGCTGGTGGCGTCATACCCTTCTAACCTAACCTAACATGTGAGCAACACCCTACAGTTCTAAGCCCCACAATGCAGTTGCAACAATAACTTGTTATTGCTTCCCGCAGAGAGCTCAACTCGACGTAGATAAAAGTTATGGTAGCTAATGTTTCGAAGAGCACAATGCACATGAAACACAGCAAAACTCGACCACACTATCAACAGCACGATAGCCATTAAAAGTAAAACAATTTGAAAAGTAACATGACAATCTATCATCTGTCAAAGATTTTTTTTTTTAATATTGTATCGTATATCGATTGATGAGTGGTAATCGATTAAAGAAACGAAAATATGATTTTGTATTATTTTACAAGAATCAGTTAATTATGATAACTAAAATCTTACATTAGTGATGATTAATGATTAATTATATCTGTTCTGTTATATTATAACAGTAAAAAGACGTTAGTTATTCGGTTGTTAGGTTTATCGATTTATTATTCGATTTAATCTATGCAGTACATCCATTCCAGTTGCGTTTTGTTGTCATTTTTTTTCGTTTTGTTCAATGTTACATTAATTAAGGTTTTTTCACTATTCCCAACTTTTAAAAATATTTAGATTATTGAAAAATTAACCATTTTAGTTGCTTATTAAATTGTTTAAATATGAACCCAAAACAAACATTTTAAAAGGTGTACATCAGCTGCCGTTCTCCTTTCAAGATGTTGCTACCAAAGATTTGCGTACTCAGATCTCGTACATAATTCTTCATTACACATCATGTTTACATTTGCATGCGATGTTTTTTAAGGGTTTGATATATGTAGTTTTATCTCGTAGTATCTACAGATACGCAAGCTTATGCATAAACCAGGGATCAGCTGTTTATTATTGTATTTATTTTATTTTATTTATTTTACCATTTTTGTACACACATATATAAACAGACAAGAAAAACAGAACAGAAAAAATAGGTACCTACAGAGGTGATGCTTATTTCACAAGAAATCTCTTCCAGCACACCCGAGACAGGACAATAGATACAGAGATGTAGACAGCGTGTGAAATTGTAAAGGAGACAAAAAATAATACATACAATCAAAAACATTTCACTTAAAAACTAAACAAAAATTGCGAGAATTTATTTATTCTTTATCAAGAAGACCACCACACCATACTATACCACATCACAAAACAGGTCAGTCACCATTCCATTGAGCTATTGTATGATACAACATTAAAGACCAGGGAATTTATTTCTTACCAATAGGAGTGTCTGTGACTGCACGGAAAAGACGAAATCGTACGTTTTGACCAAGATGTAAAGTTTGTAGAATTGCCTTGTAGAGTTAGGGACTTGGCTTTATATTAGATCTGATAACCAGTTTAATCCAGTGAAAGAAATAAATAAAATACATTTATTTAGCATAGACTAAGAGACACACAATACACTAAATACATACATCAGATAAAAAACAAAAAATAAAGGTCAAATAAAAAGTGTAAAGTCCGATGTAAGAAATTAGCAGGAAAGTGTGCTGCACCAAAAAGGCCTAGTTCAGCAAAAAGCCCAGACAACTAGTGCCTGATGCTGGTTTTCAACTGGACCTGATGTGTGAGGTGACGGGTGTAAATCAGTTTTATACTGCAACGTGGCGTGTGTATATAAAGCGTTTTGTAAGTCTTGGGAACCTACTTTACATTAAATGCATTCCTTAAGGCTCCCACAAAGGGCTTGTAGTTGTTAATAATGTTGCTACGCCTTTGTCGTGATATTGTCCGAGCCACGAGCTTCGCCATAGTATTTCAGTGTAAATATTAAAACTAACTTTTTAATTTAAAAACTGTTTTTACATGGTAAATTCAAAAAGGAACTAAACTGATTCCTATGTTACAAAAAAAAAGCAGGCTGTTTTATTGAATGAGATCTAGTATTTAAAATAATACATCTAGATTTTTCAGCACGTGAATGCTAGTTGGTAAATTCATAATTTACGAACTAAGTATGATACAACATATGAACTCAATTAAATAGGCTTTTCTGAAGGGCTAGATATCTATGAGTTGGGTTCAAGGCTAGGTTTTGTTCTGTGGTACCTGGGCGTACTAAAAACTAAATATGAAATTACGGCGATATTGCTCACTTAATTAATATTGTAAACGGTTGTTTTGATGCTAACTGGAATTATTAATAACTTTCCTCTATAAAAACACCTCCAAGTTAATATAATTTATACTGTTTGGTGACGCATCGTCGCGAACAATTTCATATTGTCGAAATACTTGTTTCTAGTTTGATGTTACTTCATCATTAAAAATACAAACTTTTTGCTAGTGTAAATAAGTTGATTTCAGACTGAATAGAAAAAGAAAAAGTGATTAAAAACATTGGACTTATTTCGCAAACTAAACTTTATGTGTGGTTTTTAAAGTTATTTTTCCACAACACACATTTGTGTAGATATTTGGAATCTAAATTGCAAACGCAAAATAAGAGCTTTTTGGAACCAGTCCTGAGTGTCACCATTTGTTATTTTCACACATCTCACCGCTTCGATCTTGCTTCATTCTCTTTGCCCACTACTCCGAATGAAAGAAGGGTCACTGCGTCCGTCATAAATCATCCAGATTATGTGCTTATTCGACTACCTCGTTGGTCCGTGGTGGCAAGTGCGACTGCTGAGTTTAGGTTTATGGATTCGATCCTCGGATCAGGTATAGCGGGTCAAATTTAATTAGTTAGTGAAACTCCACAGACGTGGTGGGTATCGATATTTCTGAGCACGAGACAACGTTTTGTGTCTGTTAATAACATAAGGGCTTGCTGAGACTTATAACTATGAGCAAGTGCATTATGCACTTTTGCCTACCCTTCGGAGATAATGGGCATGATGTTTTGTATTTAAGGATGAAACCTTTGAAGATAGAGAGAACAACCACCAAACTTGAACACAGCAATAAGGAATCTCATATTCAGAACCACATTAATCACAGCTACGAAAAGAAAAGTCTTATCACCCAATTATCTACGTAAACAAACTTGGACTTTATTAATTAGCAGAGAGAAAAAAAAAAAAAAATTGTCATTTACCAAATCTAAATTCTTGAGAGAAATCGTGTAATTATCGTCTTAGATTGTGCAAACTAAGGTACTGCCTTCAAGTAGACACGGATTATCGTGGTATCAGTTTTTTTTTTTTCAAAATTACCAAAACAAATAAGGAAATTAAAGTACTTATCAATCATCACGAACTAGCGATATTTACCTAATTTTGACCGTTCCTACGAAAATAAGTTCAATTTCTCTATTCAATTTTATCCTGTATATCAAAATGCCGAAGTCTTTAGTGACATAAAAGCACACTATGCACTTGTGACTAACCTTCGGAAAATATTGGCATGATGTTTTGTGTTTAAGCATTTATTTTGTGCAACTTTTGAAGAGCCTTAAAACTACAAACAAACCTGAACACTGCAATTCGAATCTAATATTCAGGACTACACTAATCACAGTTATGAAAAGAAAAGTCTTATCTCCCAATTATCTACGTAAATAGACTTGGACTTTATTAATTAGCGATAAGGAAAATTATTGTTGAGTAAACACGAAAGGGGCGATAGTTTGAATTAGTTTGTATATTTGTTCGGTAGTCGCCAACATGCTATGGAGGTACGCATAAAGCTATTGCTAAGGCTCTGGATTGTGCATAATATCTGAACATCATCTGCCTAGCCTTTTCCCAACTATGGTGGGGTTGGCTTTTTTTTTTTTTTGTTTTTTTTTTCGGGATGGGAAATCATCAAATGACCCCTCCCGCTCTGGGTGGAGCGGAAGGGAGTGTCAGACTCTTACTGACTAAAACCCACCCATGTTCCTTCCTTCGCCCTTTATGTTCCGGGGTAGCGGTAACCCTTTCGGACAATCCCGCTGCCCCGGCAGGCTTCGGCCCTGAGGGGCCCCTCGTTTTGCTGACATCTCTTTGAGGCGCGCGTGGAACACTTACACGCCGTCCGGCACGGGCCTGGTCCTGATCGGGCGGTGAGCTACCCATTGCTCTCCGCCCGCATGGTGGGGTTGGCTTCCAGTAAAACCGGATGCAGCTGAATATCAGTATTTTACATGGAGCGACTGCCTATAATAATTATCAGTATACAGGATGAAATTGAAAACTGGCGCTTTGTGAATTAATTATAAGTGCGCGCCACCTGTTTAGATTTCAATTTAAGTCAATTTAATTATTTTATATTTTTTTGTGGTTTTTAAAAGCATGTTTTTTGTTTTTAAACTACGTTTTTTTTTTACTTTTTGCGTCTTAGTATTTCCTTCATTAAGTAACCAAAACGTAACGACGAATGACGAGTGTTACGTACGTAAGTAGTAAGCCAACGAAGTTATGACGACTAGGGGCTACTAGTAAACTCGAGGGGTTTACAAGTAGCCCCTTAAAAGTTCCACTATCCACCTCTTGGCTCCAAGATCAGACCCTCAACACCCATTGCAATCTATTGTAATCGCTAAAACAAATCATATGAGCCAAAATTCGAGGGGTTTACTAGTAGTCACTGAAGAGTTCTACTATCCACCTCCTGACTCCATCATCAGATCAGCTGTAAGATACCAAAATATAATTTTGTCTTCCAAACAATATATTATACATACAAAGTTTTATTTCGATACGAAAATAGGTTAAATATATAATTTAATAGATTTAATTGACCTCTAAGATGTTGTTACATTGTTAGTTAGTTAATTACAAGTGAAGCTAATAAAAGCGCGTTAATAATAAAAGATTCCCACGTACTGACACCTCCCATTTTGGTAGTCAGTTAAAAATAACATAAAAGACATACCTACTTGGTTAAAATAGAATAAAATAAACTGAAATGCATAGGAATCAGAAGCAAAAAGAAGGAATAAGAGTAAAGTGACTTTTATACTTTAGCCCAAAATGAATTTTCTCCTTTTTCGTAACTTTAGTAAAATTCCGAATTGAAACTTAAACGTTGGTTGACTTACAAAAGCAATTAGCGATCAGAATATAAAAGAGACACGAATTTAAGTATCCAGAAACTATACGACCTTTACCAGCATCCATTTTTATAAATGTATAAATAGATTATAAGGTAAGTCTTATGTCGAAAGACATCTCAGTCAAACTACCCAAGTAGCGTGTACCAATTTCACGCGGCGTTTGTCCAATCGATGCTAGCTGAGGCCGTAATTATGTTCGCAAACACCAAGTTGGATAGGCTATTGCTTACAACTTGCAAGTTTCCCTCGTTGATATAATTAACTATCGTATCGGCCACATCTTAGTTAAAACTAATCCAGTTTGACAGTTCTTTTTTGGGCGAAGGTGAAATACGGAACAGCATTTTTTATTATTAATAATAATATTTTAGATTGTCTCACATTCCTTATTATCACAATCTAATTAATAAAATTATATAAGTAATCAATCTTACTATATATATTATATTTATATTTAAATAATATTATAAACGTGAAAGTTTGTATGGATGGATGCATGGGTGGATGTTTGTTACTCTTTCACGCAAAAACTACCGAACGGATTTGTATAAAATTTGGCACACAAATTGTTTATAACCAGGATTAACATATATGATACTTTTTATCCCGATATTCCCACGGATCGAAACTTATGCGGGTGAATCCGCGGGGCGCAGCTAGTAGTTTATATATAATATATAATAGCAAAGTATACATTACAGACTAGGATAAGATAACAATGAGATTAATTTATGTTGTAGACGGTTAATATGATGACACTACTGATAGATAAATAAAATATCAAAATAACAACACACAAAATAACAAATAACATTTTTGAAATACAAAACAACAATATTTGACGTTCGTACCTACGGACACCTACCTACTTACTTATTAATTTTGAGTGAAAACCCTGTTAGCATAAGTACAGAAGGTTGACTGCATACGACATGCGAAAACGGGCGGCCGCACACGTAGATGCATAATTGAATAAGTATGGCGAACTTAAACGGTCTCCATCGAGTCGACCTTCTACTGTATTTTCTACTTTGTGCCTTAGCTGGCGAGAGGGTATACGCGCATGCGCGAACCACGGCTACGTACTCTGTGACTCGAGCCTTACCTTTCCGTACATTTGGCGGAGCAGCAGTGAACGGTCGTGCCGCTCGGCCACATGTATCGTATAAAATTATTGATATTGACCACTCTAAAATACGAGTAAAATTGCGTGGTGTCGTTTTTATGATTTTCGAGCGAGCTGACAACGATTATGGGGTTAAAATCGAAATTCAAGATGGCGCCACCAAAACTGCAAATTTTTCGTCATGGGTGTCTTTTTCATGGTTTTTAAAGGCGTTGACAATGATTATGGGGTCAAAATCAAAATATAAAATGGCGCTACTAAAAAATTTGCAAATTTTTCGTCATTGGTGGTTTTTTCATAGTTGTCGAGGGTGCTGACAACAATTACTATAGGTTCAAAAGCATAATTTATTCAAGATGGCGCCACCAAATATTTACAATTTTTTTGTTATGGGTGTCGTTTTCATAGTTTTCGAGGGCGCTGACAACGATTATGGGGTCGAAATTAAAATTCAAGATGGCGCCACCAAATGTTTGAAAAGTGTTCATCATTGGTGTCGTTTTCATGGTTTTCGAGGGTACTGACAACGATTATAGGGTAAAACTTCAAGATGCCGCCACCAAAAATGACGGAAATGTCTTTTGCGCAAGTGTCCCAAATGCCATGCTCTCTATCTAACGGCATACCATCAAACACTAATCTATTCGTAGCACCAAATAGCAGCCAGCACCAAATATTTTCATGTTAGGTAACACTATACAATACCAACGCAAGTTGACGTCGTATTAATAGGTCTGCTATAAAGGCCGAAGACAAAGTTTGTCTCGGAATTACCCGTGGTACTTGCAATATAGCAAGTTAACAACTATCGTAACAGCTGTTCGCTGGCTACATATTACTTCGCCAGATACAAATATTTATTCGCCAGCTTTGAATAGATAGGCCGGCGAAACAATCGGGGTTCGAGTAATACGAGTTTGTGATTTGCGAAATCGCTCGGACTAGTTCGAACGTGGAAGTGATTTTCGCGTTCCTGGCTGTTTCGCAGTAGTGCGGATACTATTTTGTAAAATTGTTAAAACTATACAATGTTAAAACTAATTTTGGTCAGCGCATAATGCAGTTGAATATATTAAAAGACACTGGCTATCAAGGTATATAAGGGTATATAAGTACGGACGCCAGCACATCAAGTTACTACAATCTGTCAAATTTCTTTAATAGATTTTCAACTTTATCACTAAAGCATTAAGGTTCAAGGTTGATTGGGAAAATTTGACAGTTTCGGGTAGCTTGACCTGCCGGCGTCTGTACATAGAATGTATATAAGGGTATATATGTACATAGAATGTATTAAGTCAACTTCTCAATTAAAGTCAAGTACTCAATTGCGTTTCTGTAAATAAAGTGGAGTTTATTTACGGACGTCGGTTACCTTCAATAAGATATCTTATAAAACAACATTCAAAGCTTATATGTACTTTTACGAATATCGTCTCCTTTTAATCTTCAAGTATTTTATCTACACAATAGTTTATAACCTCCAAACATCATAATGACGTGCACAACATGACAACACACTGACATCACTCTTCCTGTCAGTCAGTCATCCATTCCTACATTCCATCTTATCTGTCATTCTAATAATCACTCGCGCGTGAATGAGTGCGGATAAATTCGAATCAATGAAATGATAGGTATGTAAGTAGGTAATCATTTCATTAATTTAATATATAAGTTGCAATACCAAGGGCATTGCAGGTGCATTATTTAGTAGATAGACTTTTATTAAATATGAGCGCTGCGCGCGCATACTTACTTGTCTACATGGGGTAGGTCCTCCATAAGAAAATAAGAAGCAATAATTAATTTTCGTTATTTATTTCAAGAGGACGGGCTCAATTTTAAGATATTTTTCGGTTTACATTCTTTGGACATATCTTTTGAAATTTCCTCTTCATGCACACAAGATACCCCTGTTGCGTGACATTTAGGTACATGGGAACTCAGCACATAACTTGTCACACATCGATTTAAAACTCATACCTTGAAATCTATCCATGTAAATAAATAAAATTTAGGTGTCTGTTTGTAATGTTAAAATAACAGCTTATTACTAAATGCACAATAATACGAAAGCATATACGGTACTTATAACAAAAAAAAAAATATTTAAAACTTTTGTCTCTCTGTTCGTTCAGGCTCCGAAACAACTAAACCAATTTTGACGAAACTCACTGGCAGATAGCTGATGTTAGAATTAGGGGTCTGACAAAAAAAAACTACAACATATGTACTTAGTTGAAATAGAAGAAAAATCATACTAACAACAACAAAAATCTCATTTTTTTATGTCCAATTCCTTTAGTTATTATTCTCGTCAACCATGTCACTGTTCCTAGGCTGAAACAATTATAATTTTTAGTAACTTTACAATTAACTTAAGGATTGGCTTCTATGGTGTATGTCTACTTGTCCGAGAGCCGCGCAGATAGGCAGCGCGCATGCGCGAGCTACAGCTATCCACTACTATAGCTACTCGATTGTTACCTTTCAGTATATTTGGAGGAGCGGCACTGAACGCTCGTGCCACTCTTCCAAATATACCGTATAAAATTATTGGTGTTGACAAGCCTAATATAAAATTACGTGGTGTCGTTTTTATGGTATTCGAGGGCGCTGATATCCTTTATTTCAAATAGGCACATAAAAGGCACTTTTGAACGTCAAAATCAAAATTCAAGATGGTAAACCACACAAAATTTGAAAAAAAATCGTCGTTAAATAAGCTTTTCTGAAGCGAGCTAGATATCTGTAAGTTTTGTCCAAGGCTAGGTCTCGGTTTGGGGTACCTGGACGTACGTAAAAAAATATCAAAAGACGGCGATATATATAGTCTACTTATTTTAATAACAATCCTATAAATGACTCTAAGTTAATATAAGAAAACCCTATAAATTTATTTGGTGACGCATCGTCGCGAATAATTTCATATTGTTGAAATACTTGTTTCTAATTTAATGTAATTTCTACGTAACAATGACTAGTGCCACTTTATACTAGTGTAAATAAGTTGATCATAGAATTAATTTTCTAATAAAAAGGCATTTAAAACCTTGGACTTGTTTCGCAAACTGAACTTTATGTCAATACATAAAGTTCAGTTTGCGAAGCAAGGTGCAAAAATAACTTTAAAACCAATGTTTTAAAGTTATTTTTCCAAAAATACATATTTTGTTTACATGTTCGGAAACGAAATTGCAAACGTAGGATAGGATATTTTTTGGCACCATTCCCGAGTGTCACCATTTGTTATTTTCACACATCTCACCGCTTCGATCTTGCTTTATTATTCATAACATAACTAAAAATCATCATGGAAAAAATAAATTAAATAAAAACAAAAACAGAAAGTCATGTACGAGGCCAAGAAGTAAGAACAAGACCAAGAGATCAAGAAGCTAGTTTCTCCATGCCATTCATTGTAACGACCTAAATGAGATCAAGAAGATTATGGTGGAGGATCTTACGAAGCTATATGTATGGGGATTGTAATGCAAACCATTTATGTTACAAGTGTCTATAATATTATTGGGCCATAATTATCTGAAAGAAGTATATATTATTCTACGTGTTCCTTCAAAACTAATTTACTTATCGTAAATCCTAGAAGTTGAATGAATACTTGACGAATTTAGTCACAGGAAAATTACTTAGAGCAGAATCTAGACCAATATAATCTAAACAGTTCAAATCCTGAAACCAAACTTATATGTTTTTCTTTTTATATTTCCAGATAATAGATTAAAATTAGCTGTGGACGAAGGCCTGGAGTATATCGATGCCTGTCCTTATATCGTAACTAATACTCGTTACGAACTAGGACTCGTAATACTCGTATCATAACTATCTCATCTGCTCGACATCCGTATGTCACTGCAGGGATCGAGCAGAATATCTGCGTCAGGTGCATTTTCCTGACACATGTTGAACTGGACTCCCATTCGGTCCAACCTTGAGACGCACACCGCACTTTGTATATAACGCATAAAATGACGTTTTGATTCAAAGTGTCAAATGTCTTCATAGTATCACTTATTTTTTTTAGTACATTTAATTTTTTGTATTTTGGCACCTTGTTCTTGTAATTTGTTATCATTTAATTGTGCTTTTATGTCTGGTGCTATGTCTTTTATGTGCGCTAAATAAATGGTATATCTATCTATACAAGTCAATTAAATTATTTTATAATTTTTAGTACGTGAAAAAAAACAAAAAAATCGCGCTTTTAGTGTTTTTTTTTAAACTACATATTTTATGCAATAGTTTGCAATATAAAGTATCTTTAAACGATAGTGAGCCTGCTGTGTGCCGCTGTTTCACGTGGTTGAGAGTTGCGCGGATAGGTAGCGCGCATGCGCGAACCTTGGTCCCCTCTATGTTGAGGCTTCGCTGTTAGATTCCATGCTCCGAGGGTCGGAGCACGTACCCTTGGTGCAAAGAACCTACATAATTAATAATAAAATTTGTTAAATTTGTTTGATTTTTTTTTCTAAACATTTCGTTATCAATTATTTTGAATAATCAAGCAAGTAGTAGTAGTTAAGTATTTTTCAATTGCGTACATTTATCTAAAAATGATATTTTTATTGTTTTTTTGTGAATTTATAAGCAAGCCAAGCTGAATAATAATTATTATAAGTAAGTAAACTACTACGAGAACTTCCTGTATTAACCGAGTTTAAAAGGTCAAGGAGCTTTTCGGCCAAAACAAAACATTGTCGGTAGCGCTCGTAACAAAATTAATTTCCGGCAAATTGATACTGTAAGTACCAATTTGCCAATTTTTATATACCCATAAATAATTAATTAAATTGAAAATATTTTTATTTCTATTAAATTAAACACAATCACCTACACGAGAGATTAATAAAACCCCTCATAACTTAATAATCTATAGCCAAAACATATTTCTTTCATTTTCCACTTTTCTCGGGCTGTGATATCTAAGTACACATATATTAATACGGCCCAGAACTTAGCAGCGAGTTTCGTGCCATCAGTAGTTTTTTGTATAGGAACCTTTTGTACTTTAAATTAAAATGCAAATTCAAATAATTAATGGTTTTGTGTACTATACAACGTATTGTGTGTGCATGAAAATAAAGGTAAACTGTGAAAAATATACTATTTTATTTGCCTCAGAGCAACCGTTTTCAGGATTGAATCTTTATCTATCGGCAACCATGTCTCTCGTTATGAAATAACAGGTGTTTTAGTATGTCAAAAAATAACTAGTTTTAAATGGTAGTCTGTGTTCTACCTGTGCGAGTCTCAATAAATACTTTTTCTTTCTTCTTTTAAATGCGGTTATAGTGGAATACCTGTTACAGTACCCGGGCGTTAAGAATTATGATACACCGCGTTTAAAAAAAGATTGTCACACTGTTATGAGCAGAGATTGGAATAGGTAGTGTTCAGTTGCCTAAACTTCAAGGTATAGTATTTTATCTCACAAAGCAACTCGCGCTTTACTTGTGGTAACTAAGTATACAAACACGCTGTGAATGTTTGCAGGGTATAGCTGAGCAGGGGCAGTTCCGGAATTGGTCTTTTAAGAGGAACCGGGACCACCCCTATGTGTGGATGGCGATCACCGGGGTGGTTTTGGTGAAGTAAAAATCCCACATTCCCCGACCTCACTCCCCGGAGTTCGGGTGCCTTTTGAAGGTTTCCCCCCGACAACAAAAAAAAGGGTATAGCTGATTGAATTTCTAATGTTTATAATTCTGTAAAGCTATATTTGTTACGGTCGCGTATCATTCTGAGAGCTGTTTAACTTTTGTTGGGAATATTCTTGGGGGATGCGTTACGGTTGCCAGCGAAATTTTAATTTACTTACGTTTTTTTGCAGTTTGCAGGCCAGTGTCAGATTGTATGTTGATTAAAGTAATATTTTATATATACAACCTGATACTTACACCTACATATATCTGCAAATTTAAAAAAAAAAACGTAATTAAATTAAAATTTCGCGGCCAACCGTAACGCATCCCCCGTAACACACATAATTTCATAACTAAACAATGTTTTACAAGAATTTTCCCAACAAAAGTTAAACAGCTGTCAGAATTTAGATTTTATTTAGCTTTGTGGTCGAAACAGTAGCCAGTAAATGGGGTTAATGGCTGAGGTAAACACTTGAGTGCACTTCACCGGCGGAGGCTATTCTCACTTAAAATATTACCCTTTCAGGATTACACGTAAGTCTTGTGGTAACTGCGGTCGACTGATGTTTTAAACGTTAATGAGTCTCGGATATCTTACACGGTTCTTAAATAGGAATTGTGGTTTGCGCACATTTTTATAGATTTACGGCGTGATTTAATTAGCGGCATATTGAAAAATTACATAACCATGTAGATTCAGGATTATAATATATTTTTTATTACGGACTACTCACAATCCCTATAGTATTTATACCCTGTCCATTAGGTAAACCGTTTTTTGACAGATGGAACTAGCGATTGCAGCAACACACAATACATTGGTTGATACACCTACGGTATTATAATATCTGTAAGAAGCCATAATAATATAATTAAATAAGATAAGTTTATATATTTATTTTTACCTCATCTGGAATATTTCGTTCTAAGACAGCTGTCAAAAAACTGTTAACCTAATGGACTGTGCAACAATGACTTAAAAACTATGCTAGTAAACTTTTACAAACTAAACTACCTCTCTCTTTTACTAACTAAACTTTGTAAAAGTTTTAAAATAAAAATTTAAACGACAAAGTGAAATATTACGAATTTAACAGATACTTACTGACATTTTATAATTCTGACAATTTATAATGGGACTATAGGACAATTTAATTCAAATTTATAGTTTAAATTTCATTTTTAGTTTGTGTGAAAATTTAATATTGGTTTTAGCTATGTTTAAATACCTAGGAATGACTTTTCTTAACTACATATTTGTATGCCACAAAGGCCGAACATGACGGATCTTTTTTGTTTATGAACAACCTGCATGCCTTGTATGTATACTCATGTTTCTACAAATAAATATCTTATCTTATCTTATCTCATCTTATCTTATCTTATCACATTGGCACGGCGTGCCTCCGTACCCAGTGCCTTATAAAGGGACTGTCCACTTTGTCTAATAATGTTTTCAGGATATTGTTGGAGCTTCCGCGCAACCAACCCATTATTGACGCTATTCTGTTCCTTATAATGCCATTAAAATTGTAAACACGGGCTTCCGTGAACATCTGCGAAGCGCTGCAGAAACCCCATCAACATCCCGAAACCATAATAATACGCGACGCGGACGCGCAGGACGTTGTAGGCTCTCTGCGTATATTTCACCCACAAACCTTTATATACGTTGAATTTCTCTTAATAACATATCATACATAACATCACGCCTGCATTCCTCGAAGGATTAAGCAGATGTGTACACCCACAACACACCCGAAACTAGCGCAACACGCGCTACCCCAAATATTAAATCCCATTTAATATAGGGCGAGTCTATTATCATCAACCAGGCAGAAATCCAGACTCCAGGCTGCTACCCAGAAATTCCAGATAATAATATTAATAAATACGAGTATTTATTACATTAGCGCGCCGCACAATGATTGTCGATGTTACCATTCCACATGACGAGAGTCTCATGAAAGCTGAGAAAGAGAAACAAATTAAATATCTCGACTTAGCATAATGCTGCAATATTTGTTTATTGTTTATCTGCGAAAACTTTTAAAGGGCCTTTAATGTTTTAAGAACATCTTAAATAAATTAGCTGTAAGTTTCCCCAACAGAATAAAATAAAAATCATCACCTTTTATGTTTAGATGTTAAAGCCCCCAAGTATAAATAGTCATCACTTGTCCCAAAAAATCTATACCCTCAAGTAAATGAATTTACTAATGAAAAAAATGCGTCTAGGCAAACCAAAATCTGAATAACAATCTCGCGATTGTCCATAAACTAGATGATATCTAAAAAAAACTCATCTTGCACAGATTAAACTTAATATTGAATAACTTAAGTACCAGCGATCCTATCATCCAGATTTCCAATATCAGATCTTTGCCGTCTAAGAAATGATATTATTCAATCTCAGAAGAAAAAGTTTAAAATGGAACTTATCGAAAAGCGATGGAGCCTCTTTTCAATTTTAATGAATTTGATTTTGAAAAATCATAGTCAGAAAATATATTCTTTGTAGTTTTTGAGCAATCAATTTGCATACCTAAGCAAACTTTGATAAAATATTCTATTGGGTAATGTAAAGGTGAACATTCAATTAAAATGATAAACGTTACTGTTATATAACTTCGAATTGATTAATTTAGTTCATTATCAATAATGAATACCTTTAATCTATAGTAAGAAAATGACGCAGTATAAGTCTGTATTGTATGTTGTGGAATACTTGCGTGCACCATTGCTTCCTAGCAAGAGATGATGCTACACTAAGCTGTTATATCTCTCTTGCCCGCGGCTTCGCCCGCGTGGATGTCGGAAAATATCTGACAGGAACGTACTACTGGGATTAAAAGTAACCTAAAAATAAAAACTATATTTTCGGCATCAAACTCGTTCCCACACCGCGTAGCAAATATTCAAAAATATTCAATACAGTTTTGACTTCGTTATTTAATATTTTATAATATTTAACACAACCAACTATTTACACTAGGTACTAAATTAAATGACTAACTAATTATACAAATAGGGGATCAGCGGGATTGTCCGAAAGGGTTACCGCTGCCCCGGAACATAAAGGGCGAAGGAAGGAACATGGGTGGGTTTTAGTCAGTAAGAGTCTGACACTCCCTTCCGCTCCACCCAGAGCGGGAGAGGACATTTGATGATTTCCCACCAGAAAAAAAAAAAAAAACTATACAAATAGGTACAAAAACAAAAGGACACTTAGCTGTCGACACTGTTTTATCATACGTATAGATATCCGATGGCATTGCCATTTGTAGACAAGACAGTTGATTGGATCGTGTACTGTTGAGCCATTTATGTCCATCGTCCACGACGCAACTTGCTAACGCGTTATTAACTAGTTTGTGATTGGCTGCGTTGTGTACGGATCGTCATTGAAATACTGTAATATTCTGGCTACTCATTGAAAGAAAGAAATAAAGAAAGAAAAAGTATTTATTGCGACTCGTACAGGATTATAAACTAAACTAAACATAGTTAAAAATAAAAAAATAGAACAAGTATTTATAAAAAAAAGTAATAAAAAATAAAGTGAAACAGAAAGTCCTATACGAGGCCAAAAGGCTCCTATCTCAGCATGATGCTTTGACATTTAAAATAAATGTCGCAGCGCTGGTATTCTGATAGGGCCCACTGTGATGTCACGGGCAATCACAGCAATAAATAAATAATAAAATAGATATAATTACGTAAAAGCAATAAAATAAATATTATTTATTTTTAATCTGCGCCAGACGTAACCTCATAACTTGTCTATGCCCTGAGTGTCAGAAGCACTCTGTGGCATAGTTGTGACAAGTGAGCGGTCGCATGCGCCGAAAACAAAGAACCGGCGAAAACTAATAAGACATTGGTGAGTTGAGTTTATAACTGAGTAGCGTCGTGGACGATGGGCCTAGGTTGGCAAAGGTGCGTTCTTCCCGCGGCGATTTTTTTTTTGCGTACTGGATTTTCAACGCTCTACCCAGCGCCAAGAGTTAAAATTCCAACAGTGTGTTTTTTGACGCGCTGGGATATGCTCTGTTGGATTTTTAATGCTCGGCTCAACACCGAATGGTTAAAATCCATTGCGCGATAAAATCCCGCCGCGATATTTTTACGTTCGGGCGAACATGGGCTTAGATGTTAAACTGATCAGTTATGTGTGTGTACCTTGTTTGCTGTTTACCTATTAGGTGATGTTTTGTAGTGCGTCCGTTTAATCAGCATTATGCTGTGTAAATGTAAGATATTCGTGCGATGATTGATGAATTGATTCTGGTTTTAATCCATTTGGTATTTGTTTAATGGCCTCTACTTGACAAAACACTTAAAAAATATTGTTTTTCCCATTGGTTTGTACGTGAAAAGTCATAGAAAGAGCTACATTTTTTTGTTTTTTAGCAAGTGAAACAAACGAGGATCCTTTTTAGGTCAACTAATGCTGCAAGCAGGAATAGTCCTTGCGGTGGTCAGATATAAATTTTGGCGATAGTACATGAGGCAGCTGTGTGTCTGGAGATCAAAATTAGTACAGTACTGTGAGAGCTTTACGAGCTCTCAGTACCGGCACGAGTAAATGAAACCACATGATCACTTGTCATATTACTTCAATAGTAATTATTCCTAGGAGATGGTTCTATATGGCTTAGCCAAAGGGTGACACCATATGTCACCCCTTGGGGAAACCGCACAGATGCACAAACACTTTTCACCCTACAAAAGAAATTGGTTAGAACCCAGGTAAACATTGAGCAAACAGATAGTTGCAAACCTTTCTTTCAAAAACATAATTTTTAACCCTTCCCTGTATATACATTTTAGAAACATGCAAATTTGTCCGGAAACATCAAGAATTTTATTCAAAACGTGAAGACATTCAGACACGCTGTCTACTCAGACACCGATCTAGACTAAACTTACCAAGTTCTCGACTAAAAATGCACTCTACAAGCCCCTATGTAATGTCCATTAAATTTTATAATAAAATATCCGCACCAATAAAAAAGAAGAGAAAATTAACATATGTATTCTTAAAAAAAAACTTAGACAGCTTTTGCTAAATAAAAGCTTCTACTCGGCAAACGAATATCTAAGTGATAGACTTACAAAGTCATAACTTAAGTACTCTAGACTTTCAATTTTATTTATTTATCAATTCTTATTACATCTCTCAATAGATACCTATTTATATTTTATATCAAAGCAATTACTTTATCTTATATTATAATATCTACATTATTATAGTAATATAGTAGTTTGATAAGTAGGTAATGTTATAAAATTTACAATTAACGCTTCCTCTCTCCTAACTCACTTACTTTGCTGTGCTCGACAGGGTCCATATGATCTAATTATAAGTTTACCACCTAAGAATAAATGTATTGAGTATTGAGTATATTTTATCCTTGTCACTTGGCTTGTCAGCCGAATCTCATTCCTGCGGTAGGTCTTATGCAATGTTTGTAGCGTATTTCTGCCATCTACTTCTCAAAGTATTCGTAAAGTTTGCCTTTGAGCACCAAATAGGCTATAATCTCTACAGTACCTACAACAAACTACAGAATTAGATTTATTCTCAGTGTCAGCAAATAGATTTCGTTCTGCTTTGTTAAAGAAACTTAAGGATTCCGATGTATAGTTATTTGAATAGTCTTGTAGTCTTACTCGCTTAGACTGTTCATTAGTAAAGTTATATGAATTGTATATGTTGTGGATAACGGTGTGAGTTTCACATTTATATAATATCTTTGTTAATATTATTTGCGCAGATATAATGTGTTATTGTTTGTTTGTCCCAAATAAATAAATAAATAAGCAAAACTGCTAGTGCTAAAATAACTACTAGTTTGGTGATAATTAAAAAGTCAATATTTGAAAAGTCAACAGCTTTCCGTGCCGTACTTTTATACTCAATCTAAGTCATAATATCAATTCAAAACCCAACATAGTCACAGTAATTTTATACCGCACCACAATAGGGAGACATTACGTAAACGCACGCGTTCCCCGTTAAATTCATCAATGCCCAGATTGAATAATCGTGCCGGTCACCTGCCAATTACCCCAACCAGTTCGGACGCAATTTATTGTAAAGCTCACGGCACATCTATTATACGCCTCTTTTTCCAATATGAAGAATTTTACGCTTCAATGAAGGTCCGGGCACGTTTAATTTCAGTGTTGAATTTTCCCGACGAAAATATATTGAAAGGAGAGTGATGGAAGACTGGCTTAGGAACGAGTAATCGTGTAAATAAATGTAGGTTAATCGTAAAGGGAATATGTTGTAAATGGTTGATTATTTATTTGATATATCTATCGTACTTTACTTTATTAGATGTAGTATTTTTTGCTACCGGCCGATTATAATTCCATCTTTTGACAAGGTTCAATTGAATGATCAATTTATCTATTCTAGGCCCTCAAAATGGGCTAATTCCATAAACGAAAATATCATCATAATCATCAACATTCTCCTGCCATTATCCCAATTTATTTGGGGTCGGCGCAACATGTCTTTTTCTTCCATATTAGTCGTCATCTCCATAGTCACCCCCTTTCTGACCATAATTATCATCATTCACACAATCCATCCATCGTTTTTTTTGGTCTTCCCCTACTCCCCTACATTCATTCTCAAAATAGAAACGAAAATATATGGCTGCTAAATTAAGGTCACAAACTTTTTTCAGTCCACAACTCCATGGTTAGCCTCATAAAGTCCTTTTGTCACGTCTTACAGCACCCACGGGAAGGAACGAGTTAGCGTGTTCCAACCGGGCCCGAGAAACCCCCTAACTACCCTGTGGTAATATAACATCCAATATAAGAATCCCTTATACGACGAAGGGAAAACATGATGGATATTTTTTCTAACGGACGAGTGCTTATGAGATCCTCTCCTTACATTATTAGTTTCTCATATTTGGCTCAAGGGGCCAAAATTGAATCTTATACGGCAACTTTGCCTTGATATATTTCAAACTTTACAAGTTTCTAGAGCAAAACTATCGAACGTCTTTACAATATTCAGCCTAGTTTGCATAAACAATACTGTTAGTCCAAACCACTACCTGAATCCGTATTGAACAAAATAATGTTGACATAATACGAGAGGTTTTAAATCGGAACAGAATGAACAATTAGGATAGTGATTCCAGTGCACGAGAGCCTACTATATGACTTAAAATAATAAACCAATAAGGTAGGGACTTAGAAAATCAAAATAACAATTTTTTGTTCACGTTTCTGGCCCACAAAAGGCTGGTGTTATTTTACCATTCACACAATCTTTGATTTTACAGATTGTTTGTCCTATGTAGAGTTACATACAATAATTGTCACCAATTTTCTCCAGTGTCCTGGAGAAAATTTTTGACAATATAAATAACGTTATCACGATATTTAAATTATTCAATGCAGAGTCAGAAGGCCTAGAAAAGTAACAGTAGCTTTAATATGTAAGGTATAAATAATTAAAAGTATTATATTCTATTTTATTCTATGGCAGTCCCATACACATTCGAATTTTCCATCATCGCTATCGCTGTCACTTTCTCTACGCCCTCAGCAGGGTAATTGCATAACACACTATCAGTAGCAATGGCTTATATTTTGACAGTTCAACAACATTCATTGCGTTTTTTACGTTGAAGAGCAGACAAATTTTTCGAACATATAAAGCAATGGTAATCCATTGCTTTATATGTTCGAAAAATTTGTCTTAGCAATATCCTTCAAAATGATTCAGATTGAGATGGATAGTGTGTTACGCAATTGGGGTGCTGGTCAGCCTCATAACCTATTTTCAGTTAAAGATAGATTGCTACTGATGGTAACCAGTATAATCAATAACTGCCAGGATCATATAATCATACTGATCGCTACTGATATGGATTATTGGGACGTTAAAACCAGAGATGGATAGGTTTTTCTACCTCCAGTATGCCAAAACTGGTGATAGATAGGTAATTAGGTTAGGTCGTTAACCATCATGCTGACTATCTAACCTGTACGTACTAGGTACAACTGAAACCTATTCTTGTAACAAAACGCTGACACGACAGAAGAAGAACCAAAACACAGCCAAAAAAAATTTCTAAATCCTAGTCACCGACGGAAGATCATTCCCTCCACATTCATCTTACGGACTTACTCTAATATTTATCACTGGATTTAACAAAGGAGAATCCCCAGTCACATACTACCGTCGCGTTGATAATGAAGAGTAATTATTATATAAGAGAAGTCGTACCGTAAATGATAATACGGGAAAAATTCTACCTGGATTCATCAAAGTTCCGGATAATAACGTTTCGTGGCTGGCTGGACGAGCGAACGAATTTGTTGCTTCTTCTTTTCAATTTCGCGGCGTTTCTGACTTTCATTAAAATTTTGATCTGAGATTGTTTTATTTTTGAGGAATGCTGGAATATTAATAAGAATAATTGCATTTCTACGTTGTGGGCACATTAGTAAGTATTATAAATTAGGAGGATTTCCGTTGGCCTGGAAATACGCCGTCTTCGCCGCCTTCGTCCGCCGCACTGTAATAAGTGACAACTCATTACTGTGCGGCCGACGAAAGAATGCGTTCTTGACACCTGTCTGTTTCATATAAACGAATACGTGTTTTGCGAATTGATCTTTATTAGCCACTAGTCACGGATTCTCTCGACGCGGTCGGACTATATATAAGGTCTATGTATTATGAGCCTGTAATTGTCAAATAACCGCGGGGTAATTGAGTAACACATTGAGTAGCAATGGGTATCATTTTCACAGTTCTACAACATTCATTGCGTTATTTACGTTGTTGAGCAGATACATTTTTCGAACATATGAAGCAATAGATTAGCAATATCATCCAAAATGATTCAGATTCAGATTGATAATGTGTTACGCAATTATGGTGTAGGTTCGATTACTTTTCCCATTAGCAATTGTGACTATATGTTTGACTATAACTTGACGGAAAGGCTTTTCTCGACTTTTTCTGTGCGTTAAGGAAATAAGAGTTGTACGAGTCTAGTCAGAAATTTGTGTATTGTGTTTACCTAAATTAATTTTAAAAAGTTGTCACACCAAATTTGTATTTATATATGACTCGTTTTCAATCTACAGCTTTATGTTTACGTAACAGGACCGTAGAAACCCCCAACAGACCTCCATCTTGTTGACCAAACAATTTAATCAAGATTAAATGTAGGTGTTAAATCTTAACTATTTAACACCTACATTTAATCTTGATAAGGTCTCTATGTAATCTTTTGACAAATTTTATGGCTACGGTTTAGTGACAGTGGGTAATCATTTTCAATACAATATTTAAACATAATACCAAATTTCAAAACTGCGTAGGTAGATAGTTAGATACAAGTACTTATGTATTAAATTCATCGGCTTCGCTACTAGGAAACTACTTCCATTATTAACACATACTGTAATATAACTATTTGGGAAGTTTGGTAGAACTTTGTTGTAGTTAATCTTACTAGATCCTTCAGGTAATGAGTAAATGGTAAGGTCCGTTTACTAGATCACTGATTTAGTATGAATCTCGACTCTAATAGAGAGTGTAAGTAAAATATCGCAGCGAGATTTTAGCGCGTATTGGATTTTCAACCCTTGGTGTTTGCCAGCCGAGCATTGAGAATCCAATAGAGCTTATCCCAGCGCGTCAAAAAAATTCACTGTTGGATTTTCAACTCTCTGCGCTAAGCAGTGCGTTGACAATCCAGTGTGCGAAAAAAAATCGCCGCGGGTTGTACAAGCCCGTGCTTACCTGGGCTTAGTAATTGTTTAATACTTCCAATTAATTTTTTATTGAAATTCTTGCATTTATTTAGTTTTAAAATACTGCCATAAGGGCTCTATCTCACTTGGATACCCAACAAAATGTATACAGCCCTATGGAGGGTACCTCACCTGAAGCCCAATTCCCGTAATTAAAAACGTTCAAAATCTGGTCACAATCTTATCTCAGCGACAATCAATGTCAAAAACTTGTCAAAAATGTAGGGAAATTAAAGGTATTTTTGACAGATTGAAACTGAGATCATGCGGTGAACGTTCTTAAAATTACGAGAATTGACCCTCTGGTGTCTGCTTGGTTACCAAAATTATTGATGTTACATAAGTCAAAGTGTACACTGGCAAAATGGTAGCGCCACCATGGTTGCTAGGACACCAGTGGCGGCGCAGCCATGGTCGCACTGCCAAAACTTTTATGGTTGGCTGTGCAGCCGATCGGATGCTTGGTGAGATACTTTCCATAATGCTGTGTATATTTTGCTGGCAGCGCAACCATGGTTGGCGTAACATGGTGTCCTAGTGAGATATTTATACATTCACTTAGATTTTCATATACAAAAGTTACAAAAATAGTCATGACTTCGCTAGAACGAGAAATAAGATTCTAATTATTGCGTAACCTCCTCGTTGTAGAATTAATGATGATTGCAGTAAGATGAATTAGTGTTGTCCATCCTAATATACCGCCATTACCATCCATCTACGAGAAATCGTGATTGTGGCAATTTTCTTTGTGACCATTCATTGTACGCTTTATGCGTGTGCGATTTAAAATAAAGCAATGACAGGTAAATCAATTATGTGATAGATACATGGTGCTCACATATTTACAAATATTGTAAAAGTAGATGGTTTTCCTGGAATTTTAACAAGTGTGTGAGTTACAATGGTCACAGAATGTAAAAATCTATGTCATAAAAATTTAAAAAATATACAAGTAAATTAGCAACCAGTTTGATTTTGTCTAGACTCTAGAGATTGTCCTATGGACCAGACCAGCATGTTTCCAAGCAATCTTACCTTGGATATCCTCTAATTTGTAATGCCCTTGTTTACAAAGTCTACTTTTAATCATCATCATCATCTGCCTAGCCTTTTTCCCAACTATGTTGGGGTCGGCTTCCAGTCTAACCGGATGCAGCTGAATACCAGTATTTTACATGGAGCGACTGCCTATCTGACCTCCACAACCCAGTTACTGGGTAATACGATACCCCTTGGTAAGATTGGTTGAAAGTCTACTTTTAATACGAGTTTAAAATTTTCTTTCTTTTTTACTATAATATGTCACAAGGTATTTTGTTGTAACATTTAACACAGTACCCCATAAAAGATGTATGTACTTTAGATAATCTGAAATAAATTTCATGGACGTGGACGTCCATGAAAATATCGTCACGTTAGATACTATAAAAGAGCATATTGGCAAAGAACTTTCCCGAGCGTATCGCAAGATAGTGTGGGTAGTAGATAGATGTCTCAAAGGACTCTGATAAACAATTACGCAGGCCATTCATTATTTCATTACCGGATAAATAATAATAGGATGCCTCTTAAAACGAGGAATATTAATTTCCCATTTCCAATTTCTCTAGAGAGAATTCGGAATAATTTTCTCTTAATAAATAATTCAATCTCCTAAGGTCGTATACCCCGTATAGTAGAATATACAGGGTGGCAGGGACACCGATACACAATCTGTTGCCATGGATTCAGTACCCGAAACTAAATCCCCTGCATTGAAATGTTTCGTCAATTTTTTTTAATTGCTAAAAATTTCGACGCCAGGTGTCTAGAATCATTTATTTATTTATTATCATATGCTGAAATCATGGTTTCAGTTTGCGCATTGATGTTCCTGCAGAGCCGATAAAAGTATACTGTTCTAAGTATTATTTTATAGGATTTTTCTCACTAAGCTCAAGAATTTAACGTCACTTTTGTTTTGCAAGTTAATTACGGAAAAGTTTAATCAAAATTATTGATTTACAAGATTCTAAATTATACCATTGAAAACTCGAAAATTACGACAGATTAAGCAGCGTAACTTTTCTTGCTTATAATTACATCGTATTCTCCTGAGAGAAACCGCGGCAAAGAGCAATAGCGCCATAAATTATTCGAGGGGCTGAAAATCTGGGCCGGAGCCAATTAGCCCAAGTATTTCGTTGCACTCCTGCTAAAACTCGTCAAAAGTAGAAACTAAATCGATGAGAACTTGCTTCTTGATTTGGCTTGCTACGATCCCAATTCAGGAAATAACTAGGCCGGAAAGCTGTCTCGAGAATATCTAAACTTGCCGGGTTTACTTGATTGCCAAAAGTTTAAACCGAAAAATCAAATGTTTGGAATGGTTTACCCGAATTTCGGGGAGCAGTGGTGGCCAAGTGGTAACAGGCGCGACTTAGTTATAGGCTGTGGGTTCAAACTCAGGCAGGCGCTTTACTATGCGTAAATGGTTTCATCACCAATGCTCTCAAAACGGTGAAGAAAAACATCGTGAGGAAACCGATCTTAATCAAAAATTCGAAGACGTGTGACATCTACCAACCCGCACTGGGCACGCGTGGTTGATTACGGCCACTCCCTCTTACCGAGAGGAGGCCTGTGTTCCAACAAGGGAAACATTACAGGCTGATCATATTATGCACCCGACTTTTACACACAAACTAAACTATATATACTACACACACGTACACATTACACACACTGCATATTATTATTATTTACTAATATAATTGTATATTAAATTGACATATAACATTTGATTCTACCTATAAATATGTAACTTAAATAATATGTACAGAACTAATACATAATATTATTACATCCGATTGATTTAAATTGGATTACTATATTAACTTGACTTTAAATTAAATAAAATTGAAATATGATATTAAATAGAATTTGATTTAAAAATTTACAAGGATTATAATTTCATTAACACATGTGATTCAATTTGTTAGCTATACATTCGATTACATTGATAGATAAAATTTCAAGCAAATTCAGTTATGAGTTTCAATTAAATTAAAATACGGAATTTAACATTAAACTCTAGTTTTTACAAAGACAGGATAATAAAAGGAATCCGTAACATTATTTCCCCCAGAAATTCCTTAGGAATTCTGGTCCTTCTTTATGGCTGTTGTAAAAAAGCTGCCTTTCGCTCAACACATTTATTCCAATCTGTCACGGCTCATAAAAACGCTGAGAATACTCGTTTACATAGTCGAAAATCGTACAATACGTGTTCACCTTCCGCATATTTAAAATGGAAACGTGATACGAAACTCAACTCTACTGCGATGACGGAAAAAGAATCGTGTCTAGAGTCACCCCGTTCAGATAAAACGTCATTTGGAAGCAGCAATAAAAACTTGTAAAATTGTCAGTCAGTCTGGATATCGTCAGAACCAAATGTTCTCGATACACGGAGACTCGATTCGATTCGAATAATCGTTCCCTCGGGCAGATCCGTCATCAATATTTCAAGGGGTATCGAATGCGAGCTCCCGATTTGCTCGTTCGTTCCTTTCCACAAATGTGTGGAGCTGATTGGTTTGGTCTTTCACTCATTTGAGCGAGAGAAACTTTTAGAGGATCTTTTTTCCGGGAAACTTTATGGGGAATACTCACAAGCTATCGCTCGTTTTTTTGCACAAATCCGTGATTTTATATCGGTAAGACACGTTCCGAAATAAAAGATTACTTTTGGCAACAGTATCCTACTCGAAACTAACATGCTCATAAAAACATGTATTGCAGCCGACATTTCTGGAAATTCAAGGCGCACTTTACTATCGTATAAGCTGCTTATCTTCCAGAGCAAGCTGCAGGAGACAACTGAGGACATAAGTCAATATAATGTCCGTAAACAGGAACCAGCAACTTGTCTGTATTTATGCTAATCTGAACACCCAGCGGTATAATTGCTAGACATTACTTGAACTTTAACGTTTTGGTTTGCATAACCTTAAAACTTAAGCATTGCATAGTTCATTAAGTTGTTTTATTGGGGTTTATATAAAGGTTTTTGATCAATTCTGAATAAATTGAATGATGTAACAATATTAAGAATATCAAGTTTTAGTTCATCTTTTCTTTATTGAATATTAAAAAGATTAAGAATTCATTCATGTGTCCATAATGAGAAATGATTATTTCCATGGTTTGAACATCTGGTCGAAGTTTATGTATATCGTCTATTCATTCACAGTCAGTATACAATTTCATTATTATACAATTTCTGTGATTTTGATTGTGATACTGGACAATAAAGATGATTTATACCTAAATGTTTACATTTTTTTTATTAATTGTTTTATTATTGAATTATTGTTTCAAACATTTCAAATAAGTACATTATTTTTTTTGTTGACTGTACATTTAATGTACTTGTAATTTGGGACGAAGCTAAACATCAATAGTGATATGGGACAAACTAAGATTTTTTTTGAAATTTGGGACAAAACTTCAGGACGAGCGAAGAATTAATCAATTCTGAAGATAACTTTATAATTCAAAGTCAAGTAGTTTGACAACGAATGTTTATGAAATGCTACATACATTTTCTATGGTCTGAAAAAAGATGGGAATCGTACTGTTCTTTACGTGTTTGTTGGATCATGCATTCAAATAATAAAACGTATATATTTCTCGTTCATATACCTACGTGAACACAATAGAGTAATATTATACGAGTAACATAGTGTTATAACAGTATAACATATAAGAAATATCTCCCACCACAGCGTCATGCAGTTGCAGTTCTTTTTAATAAAACTGAAATGGACTTGATTTATACGTGTTTTGTCTGGTTGAAACAAGATGGCGTCCGTAATATCTGCATGAAACTGGTTAGATCCGGTTTTCGAGCGCAATTTTTCGCTTTTTCCCACTATATAGCAGTTTGAGGCAAGCAGTTAGAGAAAGAATCATTTTTATTAACGGCCGCTCGCTGTGCAATTTTGTGATATAATTTTTATTTTCAGACTAGTTTTCAGTCTAAGTTCCGCTCGTGTGGTTTTATAGTAGCGACAGATTAAACGGCTATGAAATTAGATTTTTGTTTTGCACTTCTAAAATATTCGCAGATTACGCATACGAATTTTGTTTTAGGACTCATCTGAATAATGTAAAAATAAACGATAAAGCAATACAAAACAACAACTTATAAATTACAAATATATATAATTCAGTTCACATTTCGAAGTCAACATTTTGGAACATTTTTATTATATCCCGTAAAAAGGCAAAACCCAGTTTCGGTTATTTTAAACATAAGCCGGAAAGTTTACCTAGCATCAAAACAAATCCGCACTCCATTTACTTGACAAGCGCTTAATGAAGTATATGAACTAATAATTCGCTAGATAAAAGGGAAGCAAAACTTTTCAATACCGTGTCGCTACATATTTTAGTGGAAGACGGTAACTTGTCGAACTTATCTCGGGAGGAGATAGTGTTGGGTGAATGTTTTTGTCGATATCGATACTCAGCTGGGTTTTTTGGTGTAGATATTTAAGATTTATTTAAGGTACCTTAATAAGAATCCCTCCTCAGTAGAAGAAAGTGAGAGATGCGTTCCTTGTGAAGCATGTGCGGTGTAACTGATGTGGCTGGCGAATTATGTGATAAGGCAATGGTGCAATTTAAAAGAAGATGTAGTGACAGAAATGGAAAAGAGTATGCTTAGAAGATTAGATCATGTACAGAGGATGAATGGGGTCGACAAAAAAAGGCAGATGTGCAGACGAATCAAAATGAGTATGTAGGGATCGAAGCAAGTGGCGTTCTGGAGTTTCTCTCTTCTCTCGTGGGAAGAAGTCGTATGTTTCAGGGACCTAGAAAGTAGTATCTTAAGGTTGGTACTAAAGCCTCGCTGAATGTCGTAATATAGATGAATTCTGGGTGGTTGTTCTAATAATGAAGAAAGCTGTTTAATGGAGAAATAAATACGACAGTCGACGTCAGTGGGAATTTGGGGTCGCGGGCGATTAGAGTAGGGACTCTGTCGGCCTACAGAGTGACCTCAGGGAAGACGGCGCACTGTGGTTACGTGCTGCCTTGCAATCTTGCACAGCTAGGTTCCGGGGAGACCCCTCTACAGTCTCCTCAGAGATTTGTCGTAACAGGCGTTGCACAGAGGGGGCTTCGGATTGGTCTTTTGAGAGGTAACGGTGCCCCTTCCATGTGCAGATGGTGGCCACCGGGGTGGTTTTAGTGAGGTAAAAATCCCACACTCCCTGGTTTTATTCCCAAATACCGGGCGCATTTTGAAGGATGTCAGTGGTGACAAAGCCTTTCAAAACTCCGTGCTACGCTCGGATAGCTAAAGGTAAAATCGTTACCACTTACGTGATGTCGACTGTACAAAGTTATGTTAATCCAGTTACTAGGCACCTTTTTGTTTTTTGTTTCGCCTATACGGTCCCACTGCTGGGCAAAGGCCTCCCCCAAGTCCTTCCAGGAACTCCTTTCGCGCGCCTCCTCGAACCAGCCCTCGCGGTACGCGTCCAGGTCATCTGGCCACCATCTATAAGTTCAAAATAAATACCAAAGTTTCTTGACTACATCTGTTAATTTATGGTATAACTAATTGTTACGAGGGGCTTGTGGCTAAGTTATAACCGCCGCACGGGTCGATCGATCAGGTTAAGCTACGCTTGCCGCGGTTGGTCCGTGGATGGGTGACCATCTTCACATATCAAGACCCCTCCGTGCCTCGGAAAGCACGTTAAGCCGTTGGTCCCGGCTGTCATTCGTGGATCTTTGACAGTCGTTACGGGTCGTCAGTAGCCCGAAAGTCTGACAACCAGTCTTACCAAGGGGTATCGTATTACCCAGTAACTGGGTTGTGGAGGTCAGATAGGCAGTCGCTCCATGTAAAATACTGGTATTCAGCTGCATCCGGTTAGACTGGAAGCCGACCCCAACATAGTTGGGAAAAAGCTAGGCAGATGATGAACATAATTGTTACACCTGCTGCATTTTATTTTTATAATCTCTTAACTAACTATTTACACTGTACTAAATTAAAAAGACTACATAACTATATAAATAAATACAAAAATTAAAGGATATTTAGGCATCGAAGTACTCGTCCGCATCGCTGTCACCTGGAAACGTGCCAAGAAGACTGGCAGCATTGCCATGTTGAATAGCATTGCTAATTCTTTGGCCAAAGAACGACCTATCCATCTGGTCACGTGAAATGTCAATCAGCCAGCGAGAAGTTTCCTTAAAAAGGAGATGTGCACTCGGGCCCATGACCCGAGCATTTTGATCCCAAACGGCTCAAAGCTGTAGTTACCCAATGTATTAAATTAAAAATGGTCGGAGGGCTTTTTAATTCTTTTTATCCGTTCTGTGTCAAACATGGACGTTAACAATGAATCAATATTGGTTTGGAATAATTTGGTTCCATTTTGTTTTGCAAGCTTGTTGTATGGACCCTTAATTGATTCACCTAAAGTCTTAATGTAAGACTAGGTGATTCTACTATTTACAAACATACCTAGTTATTATTATAATTTAGAAGAAAATAGGAGCGCCCCGCGGTTTCACCCATTTATGTCTCGATCTCGAGAGATTAACGACAAAAGAAGTATTCTGTATGTAAATCCAGATCATTACACTATCTGTGTGCCAAATTTTATCCAAAATCCGTTCAGCCATATTTGCGTGACTGAGTAACAAACATCCAAACTTTCACATTTATAATATTAGTAGGATTACAATTTATAATCAGACTAGCTGACCCGGGACGTTGTACCGCCATATTTTTTCTTTCTTTTAATTTTCATCAATACAAACCTTGTCCTGACAATAACATACACAAAAAAAAGAATTATCCAATTTGGTGCAGTCCATCGGAAGTTATGCGCGTACATACATTTCAGTGATTCATTTTTATTTATATAGATTATAGTCCGTTTAAAAATGGCTCGATGGTTGGACCTTGTTTTGTAATAAGGCCGAATATCCTACTAATATTATAAACGTGAAAGTTTGTATGGATGGATGTTTGTTACTCTTTCACGCAAAAACTACTGAACGGATTTGAATGAAGTTTGGTAAACAGGTGGTTTATAACCAGGATTAACATACAAGATACTTTTTATCCCGATATTCCCACGGGATCGAAACTTATGCGGACGAAACCGCGAGGCGCAGCTAGTATTTCATATAATTTGACTTTCCTTGGATTACTTCAGATACAAATTAAATACGTACGAGTATGTATTTAAGAAAGCTATCATCGTAATTACTATCTGCCTAGCCTTGTCCCAAATATGTTGGGAACGGCTTCCAGTCTGACCAGATGCAGCTGAATACCAATTATTTTCGATATTCTTGTCCCATTATATCGACATTCGTCACTCCCCCCGACGCCACCTGTGTATTTCACCCGTTTAGTACGTACGGAACTTCAGCCTAAATCTTCGAAAATAAACTCTACTTATCCAGAGTGTACTTGAGAACAAAATTTATGTGACAATCTTCGGACCTTTTTCAATCTCTGCTACCAGCCTTTTATATTGAGTCTCATCTATTCATATTGACCCTCTTGCTGACCCTGTAGATACGGTCAGGAGGTACCCCAAAATAAGTATTGGTTATGACGGTTATCGATAAAATCGGGGCTGGCCTTTCAATGGTATCGAGATATCGAATCAAATATTAGTATTGATCGTGATGCAGGTCCGGCAAAGTTCCTCTCGAAAGTTGCTCCAGTTGTTCGAATAATTTGGATGGGCGATAAAAAGTTTGCCCTTTTTAATGTCTTGATTTTATAATTGTTTGAAAATTGGTCCTCGTGAATGATCTGATCTTTTTATTTATATTGTTTTACTATTATTTGAGGGGCTTGTGGCTAAGTAATAACAGCCGCACGGGTCGATCGATCAGGTTAAGCTACGCTTGCCGCGGTTGGTCCGTGGATAGGTGACCATCTTCGCATACCAAGACCCCTCGATGCCTGGGTTGTGGAGGTCAGATAGGCAGTCGTTCCATGTAAAATACTGGTATTCAACTGCATCCGGTTAAACTGGAAGCCTTCCCCAACATAGTTGGTAAAAGGCTAGGCAGATGATGATTATCAAAAAATATACACGTACACAGACACACATAGACACACACACATAGACACACACACATAGACATACACACATAGACACACACACACACACATAGACATTACTAGATCATAGACCGGAGCATCGGCGTAAAAGCTTTTTAAAAATAGTTCTTACCTTGAGTGATCGCGATCACAATTTTATTAGTATGACAGTGTAACATAGAATTATTGGAAAACACTGCCAAGTTGAAAGAAGAATGGGGATGGTACTATAGAAAATAAAATTGAAGTACTATGTCAGAAATAATCAATCAATCAATCTGCCTATCCTTTTCCTAACTATCTTGGGGTCGATCCAGTCTGGATGAAACTGAATACCTACCAAGTTTTTTACATGGAGTGACTGCCTATCTGACCTTCACAACCCAGTTACTGGGTAACACGATACCCCTTAGTAAGACTGGTTGTCAGACTTTCAGGTATCTGAGTACCCGTAATGCTGTCAAAGATGTGACAGCGTTATGATCAAGAGTTCAGAGACCAACGGTTTAACGTGCTTTCTAACGCACGGAGGTTTCTCGAAATGTAATAGATGATCACCCATCCACGAACCGATTGCAGCAAACTTAGCTTAATCATCGGTAGACTCATGTGGCTGTTACCATTTAGCCACGAATCCCTCTGTATGTGACTTGACTCTGTGAGAAATAATCAAACCTATAATATTCAAATCAGCAACAGGAAAGTACTGTTTGCGATACGCATAATTGGGCCAATTGAATCCAAACAAAACAGGAAATTAATGTTAATTTGGCTGACATTTTAATTATTCAGATTTTATAATGAAAACCAATAAATTATTGTTTTATAGGAATTGCATTGGATTGATTAATGTTACGTAGACATAAATAACTACATAATTATAACAGTAGTCATTTTTTTCATAAATTACTTCCAAAATTCTTTATCAATTCTTGTAAAACGAAGCACAATGGAAACAAACACACACACATACACGCCACTCAAATACAGCACATATGTACACATTACACATAATATACCATACCCATAATCAGCCTATCATGTTCCCACTGTTGGGATACACCATACCACACCTGAAATCACCTTTCTAGTCTCCACTCTGGAACTAATACCCTGAGCCCCAAGATACAGACTATGTAAATGTCTAGTTTGGGGCTCACTGGCAAATAATATATTGTAACCTATCTGTAGGTAATATTTTAAGCTACTCATATCGTCTGAACTTGGTGTTAACCTGTGAACCTGTTTACTGTATTACCTGGACAATAACATATACCTATTTATTATTAATATTTTCCTTAGTTAAAGGTACTCTGAGACAGTGAGGCGGGGTCGCCGCAGACCACATAGGAGATAGCGGGACGAGCTGGATGGGTTTCGAGAAAACTAGAAGGAGGACGCGCGGGCTCGCGAAAGATCAAAAGAGTGGAGGGAGGCCTTTGGCAATATGTGAGAAAGCGTAGGTTAGTAAACAAAAACAAGGTACTCAACAAATCATCTTTAAGCAAGAAATTACAGAAATTACTTTTTTAACTCGCTTAAAAACACATCGAACCTTTTACTTGATTGACCCTTTCAAAGTAAAAAGCTAATGGCGCCGATTCCCTTGTTCACAAACTAAACTAAATTTAAGTTCACTGCATCTTTTTCTTTCTATTTCATTAAGTAAAGGACAGAAAATAAATATTAGTTTAGTCCTGTTAAATTAAAATACTCCATAGACAAATTAGACGCGATTAAAAACATGGCTACCAAAAATACGTCAATTTACGTCAGGCGCTGACTAATTTGAAAAAACTAATATTTATCTTCTGTCCTTTTCTTATTGAAATAGAAAGAAAAAGATGCAATTAACTTAAATTTAGTTTAGTTAGTGAACAAGGGAATCGGCGCCCTTGGCAAATCTTTTAACCCACCTGATAAAGATAAACATAAGACCTTTTTGTAACCTTTACTAATTCACGAATACATCTTACGTGTTGTTTATTTTTTTCCTGGTTCTGTGGTGCCCCAGTGATAATGGTCGAAGGTTTGAACCCAGACAGGTGATTTACTTTGTGTACATATTTCATCACCATTGCTCTCAAAACATCGTGAAGGAAAACATCGTGAGGAAACCGGCATACCCTAGAACCAAAAATTCGAAGACATGTGACACCTACCATCCCACACTGGGCCCGCATGGTAGATTACGGCCCAATCCCTCTCATCGAGAGGCCTGTGTCCCAGCAGTGGGAATATTATAGGCTAATTATGTCATTTTTTTCCTGGTCTTAGGGCTGATTTTTCGTGCTCCACGCGCACCTCAAAGAGTTGTCAGCATAATTTGAGGGGCCCCTTAGGGCCGAAGCCTGCCTGGTCAGCGGGATTGTCCGAAAGGGTTACCGCTACCCCGGAACATAAAGGGCGAAGGAAGGAACATGGGTGGGTTTTAGTCAGTAAGAGTCTGAAACTCCATTCCGCTCCACCCAGAGCGGGAGGGGGTCATTTGATGATTTACCAACAGAAAAAAAAAAGGGTTGATTTCTCAATCGACAGATAATAATTTTTATTCGTGGAGAATTGACGATTTTGTATGGAAGAACTGTCAAAAATTCAAAATTATTCCTCGGATAAAATTATCTGGCGTTGGAAAATCAGCCCTTAATGTAATATTGAATCGAACTAAACTTGTCTGTTACTTTACAAAGGTCAGTATAAATATATATAAAGTCTTTTAAAAAGTACTTTCAGATAGCGTGTTAACAGACCATAAGCCATTGGCTAAGTTAATCCCGCCACTTTCGCAAAGCGAAAAAAAAACTTATAAAGGATGAAATAAAAAGCTCCCAATAAAAAAATCGTCTAAAAATTCATACGATTTTGTCGAAATTTATAGCAATTATTATCTCCTTTATTTCAAAATAAATACATATAAATTATATTTTTAAATAATAGAATATAAAAAATATAAAACATTCTAAAATATAAAAAATAGTAGCCCACCGGTATCGGGAACAGGGTCCAAGCCACCGGTGGTCAGGGCTCCAGAGAGAGGAACCTTGTGACAATGTAAACCGTGTCCAAAAGCCCTTGATCCAGCTGCCCAACGAGAGCCTCCTCAGGTGTTGGACGAGGCTCTTGGCTATTAAGCCATTGACTGTCACGACTATCGACACAATGATCGCTGAGTCCACATTCCACATGTAGACCACCTCGTAAGCCAAGTCAAGATACCTACTTGATTTGTTTATCTTTCTCGGCTTTCACGAGGATCTCATCATTGCGCGCCGCTCTGATCGATCCACCACCACTACATCAGGCTTATTGGCAACAATAATCCTGTCAGTGATGATGAATCGATCCCAGTACAATGTGATATTTCCATTTTCGAGAACTGGGTCGGGCACATACCTGTAGTACGGCACCTCAGATTCCACACATTATCCTAGCTACAAGGTTGTGTCTATGCAAATACTCTCCGTTAGCTAGACGAAAATATCCGGAGATAATATGCCTGATTGTTTCCCCCGGCCGGTGGCATGGCCGACAGATGTCAACCGTGCCGCCTTTCACAATAAATCTCCGGGAATAATTAGCAATTATTATTATGATCAACTTCAAGACAATCTCACTAAGCGTTCAAGAAGGTTTTATTCGTATACTACTGGTTGCAACTTCTTCCGGTTTATTCTGTAAAAATCTCACCGTGAAAACTTAGGTGGTACAGGTACAGTAAGCTTGAAGTGAGCTGTCATTCCATCTGATGCTAGTGATTGACACTATTGACAGCTCACTTCATCTAAGTTTGCTCGGTGAGATTTTTACATGATAGATCGGCTGTTCTGTTCCGGTTAGACTGGAAGTCGACCCCAACATAGTTGGGAAAAGGCTAGGCAGATGATGATGATGATCGGCTGTTCATTGCTTTGAAAAATGTATTGTCATCAGAACAATAAGAGTAGGTAGGTATACGTACTGTTGAAAACTTCAGCAGTGCCCCTATTGAAAATGATATTATAAAGATTGTCACCGATACTTTAGAAAGAGCTTACGAAATGACACGAGAACAACCAAGCATAAGTAATGGTACTAGTTTAGTCGGAAATATGTAAAGACGTTCAGTCAATATAAAGTTGAAGGAATCGTATCGTTGTTTGATTCCTCCAGGTACCTCGAAGGGATCACCTAGCCCTTCACAGAACCATAAATTAAATCTATCGGCCAGAAACGTTTCCACATTTAGCTTATAAGTTTCTTTTTAATATTCTAACAAGTGAAGCTTAATGAAAGCCATTAAAAACAATGAATACCCAATTATAATATTTCCAAGATAGCCAACGAAAGAGTAGTTCATTAAGTAAAGGGAAACGAATTGTTTTTCGTCCGGTATCACACCAAAAAAGTGAATTCAGAACCGCCATTGAATACCAAAAAGGAAACAATTTGCAATCACAGTTCCCTTCGGTGAATAAATTAGAAGTTGGCGGCATTAAATTAGAGGTTTTCGAATAATTGAGATTGTTAACAATAAGGTGGTCGGACGTGCAGCTAAATTGTGAAAACAAAATGTTTTTTTTTTACGGTTGTAACTGAAAAGTTCAGATGAAATGTGTGATTGAGGTTTGGGTAAAAAATATACGTTCCTAAATTTTATTACAGCGGAAATATTGTACAGTTTGTTTGACTTTGTGCTACAAGATTATTGTATTAATTTTTCATAGTACTTAGTCTATTTTGTAGGTATTCGATGGGGTCCTAAATAGGTAGGCTTTTTTTCTTCCTGTGAAGTGGTGAGAATGAAGTTAATATTAGAATAGGGTTTAGTAAAAAAAAAACCCGGTCAAGTGCAAGTCGGACTCGCGGGTTCCGTACGAATTTGTAGGTATGAAACTACAAATTTACGGTTTTCGGATTTTTTCCTTTACTTGTGTTGCATGACATTGCTTCATGCCAAATTTCATGATTCTAGGTCAACGGGAAGTATCCTATAGGTTTTGATTCCCTCGCAAGTGTCAAAATATGCGGCAAAAACGGAGCATAAAAGGCCGCATCTTTTGATCGCGTCGACTTAGAAGTTTAATTTTTTCACTGCTGCAAGGGAGTATTTGATATTACTTTCAACTTGATAACCCCACGCGTTCCTGAGAAAAAGGGTCTTGACTGACGGACGGACAGACAGACGGACTACGAAGTGATCCTATAAGGGTTCCGTTTTTGGTACGGAGTACGGAACCCTAATAAGAATAAAAATTAAAGCCTTTAATTTTTCTTCTTATGTTTTTTAGTACTCAGGTATGATATCCAAGACTGTTTACCTTATTTAGTTGTATATATAGTCAGGATTTTATACCGTATTCAAAAAAAGGATTTACTTGCAAAATTTTATGAAGCGCCATCTCCATAATGTTTCCGGAACTAATATCAAACAGGCTGTAGAAAAGTAGGTGCTCGGCTTTCAGCAGATTCCAGGAATAGTATTTCTAGTTCCTGATAGATGCCACTATTATAAAATAGTATTGTAACTTCTTAAATCATAAACCACATCATTCTTGTATTGAGATAAAATTACATTTATTATTTCAACTGTACATACGAATAATAAGGGCCTTAATGGAAGAATTTATTCTCTGTCAGCGCTTTCAGAAACTAAGCGCCATCTAGTCACATTGGTTAGAACTATGAAAGTCGAAGCTTCGCTACCGAGGACAAAATTTAAGTACCGGGACACTAATGCCATCTAGCGGCAGAATGAAAAAGTATTTCATGGGGTTTGTCATTTTACTCCCCCGTTAACAACGAACCCTCCACTATGAAAACCCTTTCCTGCTAGTTCACGTGATTTCCGAAAGATGCTGCGAATTTCAAACAAAATTAAATATTAGTTGAATGCGTTTTTATTCCACAATGTTTTGGCTATGACCGGACTATACAAAAAAAAACTGTTACGGTGCCACCACTGCACGACAAAAGCCTCTTTGCATACAGAGAAGGCACGTGTATTGATCACCACGCTTGCTCAAAATAGAAAATACATCCTGGAACATAGGAGGGAGACTTTGCTTCATTTTCTTTAAATTTGCTTTTGTTTTTCATGATGTTTTCTTACTTACTGATTCACATAGCTGAATTTTGCTTGTCTTAATAAAACGCATCATTATAACGTCTAATTCCTCAGAGAGCTTATCTATTCATTTATTTAGTATTAGTTATGTGTTTAATAGACTAATATTAAACTTACATAACATAATTATATTATAACACATTTCAATGTTTTGTCAAGTCATAAAAACCGTGGGAAGCAGCGGGTTGCTAGTAAAGTTATAATCCACAAATACAATACAATAGTTAAACATTGAAAGCACGGTACCTGCCTTTTTAAAAGATTCTGTCCCAGGAAATGCCGATTGGTGACTGTGAAACTATCAACAAATCACTCGGACAACAAAACGATGGCTACAATATTTTACACTAACTTCAATACCAAAAAGTTTCAAGTTACACACTTTAAAGTCACGAACGACTTATTTCCTGCTGCACCCGAACTGATCTCCGCAAACGCTTACCACATCCAAGAAATATGGCACCAGGAAAGCAAACAAAATCTATTTATTCAAGATTTGTATTTTTCTTTTATCAATTGAATCATGACTGGCAAGGCTGGCAATGGTTAATGGGTTTACTAAGTAAGGTCGGGGAAATTAACAGTTAAGTAAATTAAAAACTTGCGCGAATTTAAAACCGGTAAGTTTGTTATAGCGCCATTTCATTAAACTGTCAAAGAATGACAATGTGATTAGAATATACTAACAATTTGAATTGGTAGTCGATTTGATTAACAACATAAAATCACTAACTAAAAACTTTCAGGAATCGCTAAATAATCATCATTATTTTGAGCCGAAAGACGTCTACTACTGCTGAACATGTCTCAGTCAGACATGTCTCAAGACAAAAGTCTATGAACAGTGTGTGTTGCCAGTGATGACTTACGGCAGTGAAACATGGTCGCTAACTATGGGTCTCATAAGAAGGCTCAAGGTCACCCAGCGTGCAATGGAGAGAGCCATGCTCGGCGTTTCCCTGCGTGATCGAATCAGAAACGAGGAGATCCGCAGGAGAACTAAAGTAACCGACATCGCTCGAAGGATTGCTCAGCTGAAGTGGCAATGGGCGGGACACATAGCGAGAAGAACCGATGGCCGTTGGGGCGGAAAGGTTCTGGAATGGCGACCGCGCACCGGACGACGCTCAGTGGGTAGGCCCCCGACAAGGTGGACCGACGATCTGGTGAAGGTCGCGGGAAGCCAGTGGATGCAGGCAGCGCAGGACCGATCGTCGTGGAGATCCTTGGGGGAGGCCTATACCCAGCAGTGGGTGTCGTGCGGCTGATATGATGATGATGATGATGACTGCTGAACATAGCCCAAGGCACCGAAACTTCAATCGGTTCTCAGCTTTCCGCATCCAGCGGATTCCTGCGGACTTCATAAGGTCTGCGGTCCACCTTGTGGGCGGGCTTCCAACGCAACATCTTCCGGTACGCGGTCGCCACTCCAGAACCTTTCGGCCCCATCGGCCGTCTGTTCTGTGAGCAATGTGCCCTGCCCACTGCCACTTAACCTTGGCAATTCTTCGGGCTATATATTAGTGTATGTGTGTGTAATCGCTAAATAAGTAAAATAAATTATAGACTAGGTATATTGTAGACAGAGGTAAATTCGTATTTTTCATACAATTTAAGTAAGCAAATAGTTGTAAAAAAAAGTATTACATTCGGTTTTTTTGTAGGTATAAAAAACAACCGCAAATAGGCAGTACGTGTAAATTCCACAAAATATTTATTTACATAAAAGTATAAATAGGAGAGACACGACCACACACCCATTTTATCTGGCGTTCGATGTGTCAACACTTGAACGGTGTCCAAGTACACTCAGGTTTGGCACCGAAACACGCGGTTTCATTTCCTCCCGACCTCGTTGGGGTCCTGGCAAAGCGGATGATTAGTCGGCTGGGTCCCTGAATTGTGTACGCGCGTTTTGACTTACATTTACTGAAGGGTGGGCAGTAAGTAGTTATTGTGTTCGGTCCTTGGTTGGACGGTTTTATTTAGTTTTGTGATGTTCTGGGTGGTTTAACAGGGGCAAAATTTGTGAGCGACTTATCAGTCATGTGACTTGAGTTGTTTGGGTATAAGTCAGGGATATTAATTGTTTAGCATAATATACTACCAACTGAAACTATCCGTAAATTCAAGTCACAAGTGTCATTGTTAGACACGGCAAATTGACGAGTGTAGATACACTCGGGAATATTGACATCTTACGTCAATATTTTTATTTTCATTAGTTTACGACGAGACCTTAGGCTATAACATATTTTACTTTAAGACGCCGTTCAGGCGTGATTTTAAAAGCACGAAATTAAATAACATTAACTAACTACACACATCAAAAGTGTTCAGGGATCAAGTACATTTTTAACTATAAACAATTATCCAGTTAATATTTACCAAAACTAGTCTTCCAGACTGGCTTCTTACTTTAATTCCTATGTTTAAGTTAACAACTTTTTTTTTTTTTTCTTGTGGGAAATCGTCTAATGACCCCTCCCGCTCGTGGAGCGGAAGGGAGTGTCAGACTCTTACTGACTAAAACCCACCCATGTTCCTTCCTTCGCCCTTTATGTTCCGGGGTACCGGTAACCCTTTCGGACAATCCCGCTGAACCGGCAGGCTTCGGCCCTAAGGAGCCCCTCAAATTATGCTGACATCTCTTTGAGGCGCTCGTGGAACACTTACGCGCCGTCCGGCACGGGCCTGGTCCTGATCGGGCGGTGAGCTACCCATTGCTCTCCGCCCGCGGGCCCGTGCCTACGGTGGCCGGGAGTCGTCACGCGGCTCCCGACGCCCGGAGCGTCTCCCGCGGCGGCTGGGATGGGAGGCTCTCTCCCTCATCCGTCCCGCCACCTCCTTCGCTAGCATGACTGCTTCGCATAAGGAGGCGACTGCCTCCCACTCCCTCTCGCGAGAGGCTGCCGCCGCTGCCGATCGCCTCTACGAGGACACGGCGGTGCTCCGCCCAAGCGGGGCAGAACTCTACCGTGTGCTCCACCGTGTCCTCTGGGCGATCCTGGCAATGGTGACACCCGGGCGTTTCCTCCCGCCTAATGATGTGCAGGAACCTCCCGAAACTTCCGTGTCCGGTGAGGACCTGCGTCAGGCGGTAGGTGAGGGCGCCGTGGCGCCTCTCTTAGCCACTCCACAAAGAGGGGTCTTATCGCCGCTATCGCGGCGTGCCCTGCGCTGCGACAGTCGCTCTTTCCATGTCGCCATGTGATCGAGCCGGAGATCCGTCCGCTCAACCGCAATTTGCCGCGGGAGCGGACTTTCCCCCCGGCGTAGTGCCTCCGCGCGCCACTCATACAGGCACGCGAGGACTATCGTCTCCAGATCCCATGGCGGCAGTCCGGCAAGCAGGCTTGCCGCCTCGCCCGAGATCGTGCGGTAGCCCCGGATGAGCCTTACGGTTACCACAAAAAAAAAAACAATTGCACTCCGGGAGTGCCGGCAGAAGTGAAAAATTACCGTCTTACGAATTTTCGATCAGGTCGCGTTTCCTGACGCGAGTTTAACATTTTTTACCCATTACAAAAAAAGTGTTCAACGCCGCTAAAGAAGTTTTCACTTCAAAAAAAAAAAATATGTGTGATTCCACACACAATCACAGCTATTTAGCATGCTTAAAATTAGTTCATCAAAATGACTTTGTGGAATGGCCGCCCCCGTTCTTTCTAACAAGTCAAAAAGTTGTGGGATATGCACGTCATCCATACTCGACAGAGCTCTTCTTTGGAGCATATCCCATGCGTGCTCAATTGAGTTGAGGTCTGGCGATTGAGCAGGCCACGTCACGTGGACGTGCATTGTCGTGCATTAGTTGAAACGAATCACCCAACCGGCTTCGCAAAGGGATGATCACGTCCGAAACAATCCACTCCGTATAAATCTGAGCATTGAGGTTGCCCCTGATCCAAATGAGATTGGTTCATCCACCGATCCAAATACCGGCCCAAACTATTATTGTACTCCCTCCATATTATGAATGAATTTCCTGACAAAATTTTCTGATAACTTTTTTATTTCTAAAAATTATGTTATAAAATTTTGCACAAATTTTAATATAAAGTAGTATTATATGGCTTTAAATTTAATATATTTTAGTAAGATTGAATTAATACCATGCAATAAAAAAACAAAAAAAACTTCGAGACAATGCGTTCTTGACACCTGTCAGTTTCATACGATCAATTACGTGTTTTGCGAATTTGATCTTTACAAGTTACCAGAATTGTCGCACTGACAGGTATCAGAAACGCATTCTCTCGACGCCAAACTGTACTGGTGGGACTTTTTATGCATCAATTTTGTTGGCATTTCAATATGGCGTAACAAACTCACAATACCATATATTTAGACAATTCAACAATGTTTCTTAACCTATTAACCTTGTCGACCAGAGGAAAACTTATAAAGCAATGCATTAGGTGTTTCCTTTAAAATCCTTCGGATGGTCATGGAAAGTGTACTCAATTGGGATACAAGTCCAGCTCTTTTTCAGTTATCAATGAATTACTGGAACATAATATTAATAAGAATTCAACAAATTTTTATCGCTGGCTGCAGTTAATGACACCTTCATTTACTGAACTAGGAATAGACTAAGTCCAGCTAATAATAAATCATAGTGCGAGGAAGTCGCGTTCGCTCGCGTGGATTAATTAATTTATATTTTAGTAGTACTTCAGGGGCTCGTGGCTAAGCAATAACAGCCATAAGGGTCGACCAAAAATTAAACTACGCTTGCCGAGGTTCGTGGAAGGCTGACCATACATTACATATCGAGACATTCGTTCCTCGGGAAGCACGTTGATCTCAGTTGTCATTTGTAGATCTTTGACCGTGGTTACGAGTAGTCAGAAGGCCGAAAGTGAGACAACCAGTCTTCTTAATACGGAGTATCCTTTTACCCAGTACCTAACTGGGTTATGGAGGTCAGATAAACAGTCGATTCATGTAAAATACTAATGTTCAGCTTCATTCGGTTACACTAAAAGCCGACTCACGTAGATGGGAAAAGGATGCAGATGATGACTTGTATTTTAAGTTTAATTTAGTCAGACAAACTAATAGTTTTAAAAAAATTCACGTAAATAAATTTAATAAATGGTTCTCGAGTTATAAGAGCACTAACGCACAGACAGAGAAAGAGATGTTGTGTTTATATTTTTCAAAGAATACATAGTTTCTTATAAGCTTTGATGTTTACACTTTTGAGCATGGAGAAAAGTAATAAAAACCTTTGCAAAATTAAAAAGGCTTTTATATTTCTAAGAATTGCGTCAAGTGCAATAATGTTTTCTTTGTGTAGCTCTTTATTTATCGTACCTATTTACAAAATAATACAATAAGATAAAATCTAAAAATCTTTGAAAATACTATGAAACATAATTGTCAGTTGTTGTTGTGTAGTTTATGTTCATCTTTGTGACACTGGATCAACTTCATGTACAGACGCCAGCACATCAAGCTACTATAATCTGTCAATTTTTTTAAATAGATTTTCAACTTTATCCCTGAAGCATTAAGGTTCCAGGTTGATTGGAAAATTTTGACAGTTTCGGGTAGCTTGACCTGCTGGCATCTGTACTAAATTAACTAACTCGTCGTCATCCGCTTAACCTTTTCCCAACTATGTTGGGGTCGGCTTCCAGTCTAACCGGATACATCTGAATACCAGTATTTTACATGGAGCGGCTGCCTATCTTACCTCCACAACTCAGTGACTGGGTACCTAATACGATACCCCTTGGTAAGGCTGGTTGTCAGACTTTCGACCTGTAACGACTGTAGATCCACGAATGACAGCCGGGACCCGGTGGGCTTAGTGATTTTATGAGGCCTTATTTTATCGCCATGTATTTAATCGAACCTCTAATAACTCCCACATTGTGTTCCTAAAAATGTTATTGAACATTCTAATATAATGATTGCGCCTCTTTTGATGAACCTCAAATCAAATCATTCCTATTTTGGGGTTTTAAAAATACTAAATAACCAAGTAACTACGTCCAACTTGGATGTACCAACGCGGTCACAGTTTCAAAGATGGGTAACCTGCACCCTAATTGGTATTGCTATCCATTGCCTCATATGTTCGAAACATGTGCCTGCTAAACAACGTAAATAACGCAATGAATGTTGTTTAACTGTCAAAACGAAACTCATTGCTACTGATAGTATGTTACGCAATTACCCCGCAGACCGTTTGGTTTATTAGTCAGTACGAATTTATTTGCCCGAAACGCCCGTAATAAATTCGTGCGAATCGTCACTTTTATTTTTTTTTCTATAGGCTACTCGCACGAAGTTAATTTATTTGTGGGCGAGTCGACCACTCCAGAAATATGTGATTGGCACATTTTGAATCTTATGCAATAAAGTATATAAAAAAGGACAGAAGTGACAAGAGTTAAATATTATAAAACGTGTACTTTTTTCTTATCGTCGCGCAAGTCGAGTCGCCTATAGAAAAATATTATAGTTTAAATTCGTGCAAATCGACTAATAAGCCGATCTAATTTTCTTGCGTTTTCTCGCAGTTTGTTGCGACAAACTGTAAGAAAAACTTGTTTACAAAACAAACACTACAAATTGTCAAAACCTTTTTATTTTTCACTTTTTAGTTTTTTTTTTTTTTTTTATTTTTTATTTATTAGGGACAACAAACAGCAGTATATTAAATATTAGACATGATAGGAGTACTAAACTAAAAGAATTAACAAATACACTACTCACGACGTTATCCACAGATTAACATATAGAAAAATTAGCATAAGTACTGTTAATAATAACAATAATAAAGATAGATACAACTCTGCGCACCTTCCTGATGACGTGTATGGGGCAATGGAGGACGGTCCTTCGCTATCCAGGATGTAGAAATATCCAGAGGAATAGCGAGCCGATAAGGATCGAGCGAGGCATATTCCAGGGCGACAGTTTGAGTCCGCTTTGGTTCTGCTTAGCCTTGAATCCTCTAAGCACGCTGCTTGAAGATTCAGGTCTAGGCTATCGGTTGAGGAGAGGTGGTCAGGTTATATCTCACCTCCTCTACATGGATGACCTCTTTGCCCCCAACAATTTCCAACTCATGGAGCTACTGAAAATTACTGAAACCTTCAGTAGCGCCATCAGGATGGAATTTGGTGTGGACAAATGTGCGGTCATGCATGTAAAGCGAGGGGAGATTGTGGAATCCGTGGGAACTCAACTCTCGGATTCCACAAACCTTAGAGCCCTCTCCGCATCCGAAACCTATAAGTATTTGGGTATGTCGGAAGCGTTAGGCATCAATGTTACTGACATGAAGCAATCGTTGAAGGAGCGCTTCTTTGGCCGCCTGAAAAAAGTACTTAATAGTCTTCTATCAGGCGGAAACAAGGTGCGTGCCTTCAACAGTTGGGTCATGCCGGTTTTGATGTACTCTTTCGGCATACTCAAATGGACTCAAACCGAACTAGACGCCCTGGATAGGAGGGTCCGGACGCTGTTGACCGCAAATCGATTGCATCACCCACGGTCATCGGTAATGAGGCTGTATATCCCGCGAAAGTGTGGAGGTCGAGGCTTTTTAAACGCTAAGACCCTCCACAATCGCGAGATATGCAGTCTCAGGGAATATTTCCTAGAAACCGACGTGGGGATGCATCGAGATGTAGTCGCGGTGGACAAGGGCCTCACCCCGCTCTCCTTGGCTAAAGAGAACTGGCGCAAGCCAGTAGTGCTTGACACCAATGATCGCATGGAAGTATGGCAAAGTAAGGAGCTTCACGGACGCTTTTACCGGGCCCTACATGGACCCGATGTAGATTTACTAGCGTCCGTAGCCTGGCTGCGGTTCGGTGACCTCTTTGGAGAAACCGAAGGTTTTGTCTGTGCAATTATGGACGAAGTTATGATGACGAACAATTACCGGAGATTTATTGTGAAAGACGGCACGGTTGACATTTGTCGGGCATGCCACCGGCCGGGGGAATCAATCAGGCATATTATCTCCGGCTGTTCTCGTCTAGCTAACGGAGAGTACTTGCATAGACACAACCTTGTAGCTAGGATAATACATCAGCAACTTGCTCTGAAATACAACCTTGTGGAATCGGAGGTGCCGTACTACAGGTATGTGCCCGACCCAGTTCTCGAAAATGGAAATATCACATTGTACTGGGATCGATCCATCATCACTGACAGGACTATTGTTGCCAATAAGCCTGATATAGTGGTGGTGGATCGATCAGAGCGGCGCGCAATGATTGTTGACATAACCGTCCCGCATGATGAGAACCTCGTGAAAGCCGAGAAAGATAAACAAATCAAGTATCTTGACTTGGCTCGCGAGGTTGTCGACATGTGGCATGTGGACTCAGCAATCATTGTGCCGATAGTCGTGACAGCCAATGGCTTAATAGCCAAGAGCCTCGACCAACACCTGAGGAGGCTCTCGTTGGGCAGCTGGATCAAGGGCTTGATTCAGAAAGCGGTACTTCTGGACACGGCTCGCATTGTCAGGAGGTTCCTCTCTCTGGAGCCCTGACCGCCGGTAGCTTGGACCCTGTTCCCGATACCGGTGGGCTACTATTTTTTATATTTTTAAATGTTTTTTTTATCTTTTTGTTTATAAAAATATTTAAAAATGTAATTTGTAGGTATTTAAATGAAATAAAGGACACAATAATAACAATAAGGGCAAACTTAAAGATACTCATTACAAGGTTAAAAGTAGTTGTGCAAACAAAATCATATATACTTGCTAGATTAGAGGTACTCCAAAAATGAATTAAGTTCAAACACAAGGTATAGCTACTGTAAACTGTTGAGGAATTCCCTTCACTGTCCTTCGTTTTCATCATCAGACCCCTAATGACAGTCACAACCCATCTAGGTATAAAATTCTCATCAATACAAATTAATGAAGCCCAAACACAAGGTAACTGCTGTAAATAGTTGAGGAGTCTCCTCGACTGTCTTTCTGCTCCATCATCAGATCGACTCCAGACCTTCATTAAATTGTAGTGCTTTAAAATACTTAATGAAAAAATTTACAAACGCACTAGTCGCCCCTACGATTTTCGAATTTTCGTTCCCCTCGATTTCTCTGGGATGCCATCATCAGATCCTGGTTTCCTTATCATGGGTCCACCCTTGGAATATCTCATTTCCAACAAAAAAAGAATCATCAAAATCTGTAAACGACGAAGTTATCCGCGAACACACATAAAAAAAATATATACACATACTCGTATATACTTATATGTCGAAGCATCAACGCAGACGTCGCCTATCTAACCTCAAATTAAATTAACGCCATTTATCTTTCTAGGAATTAAGTCGAATGACAGTTAGTCGTTCGTTTAGGAACGTCAAGTAATAACTTGGGGATGGTTAGTGTGGAGTAATGGCAATACCGAACGCATGACCGAATTAGTTCTTGAATGATGATGATTCACCGTCAGATGGAGTGGTTGGCTGTTACTCCGCACTAAACTTCCCGCGTTACTAATTTCTAATCTATCTAGATCTTAGGCATCCTAGATTATTTTGTGTTCTAAGTTGGTGAACAGTAATTACAAGTGTAAACCAATGTTCGGCGAGTATTATTTCGGAACTCCAATGATGTCTCAACCCCCTGGTGACGAATCCCCGTCATATATATTATATATACGGACGAATTGAGAAACCTCCTCCTTTTTTGAAGTCGGTCAATAAAAAGGCTAGAAAGTGAAAGAGAGGCTCAATTCTTAAAAAAAAAGCATCCGAAGCACAAATTTTTTTAGAGGTTTATTAATTCAAAAAGTGTCTATCATTAGGAGATAAATAAGTTTATAGAGAATCACTAGAATATTTTCCTTGTTTTTCATATCTTGTCTTCCATTTTTTGGGACGACGGTGACGTAGTTGACGTAGGTTATCTATAGGCGCCGTATAACACTTGAATTGATCTAAGAAGGATGTCAGTGAAAGGTTTAAGAAGAAAAAAACAGAGCTTGATGTGTGTGTTTTTAATGTAAGTGTCACAATATAGACTTTTGTATGTAAGCCACTCTTAAAATACCTATACAATTAGTAGTACAATAATCATTAAAATATATATTAACAATAACTAACGACACTACACAATTACAAGTCAGAATATTTATTATATAATACTAGCTGCGCCCTGGTTATCTGTGTGCCAAATTACATCCAAATCAGTTCAGTAGTTTTTTGCGTGAAAGAGTAACATCCATCCATCCATCCATACAAACTTTTACGTTTATAATACTGTATATAAGTACGATAAGTAGGATTTACATACTTATTTAGTCACTTAAGAACATTGAATCGAATCATAATATTTCATGCAACTAGCCACTAGCTTCACATTTGTGACTGAACGACTCCTTGAAAATTCAAAAGTGCCTGTAATTGTTTTAATTGAAATAAATGCTTTGAATTTTGAGTTTGAGTTCATAAAAAATGATAAAATACACGGATACACAATCATAAATTGGTCGAACTCGATTATCGTTAAAAAACATCTTAATTCATGACTTACAAACGACTCGACCCTCGACATCAGAAGTATAACCGATGTATAATATGAAACAAGACGAAATTCCATACAAGCATTCGTCCCATAATTTTTTAACTCAAATAGGAGATGAAAGTTTGTATTGAAGGTCGTGATTTCTGCCAATGAGAAATCCCAGTGCCTACTAGGATTTCTCAAGCTTTTATACTTGTATGCCCATAAGGCTTGTCTAAGTATAAAAGCTTTTGATCTGCATTATAGCGATAATATTGATGGTACAGAAGGAAAAGAAGCTGAGCAATAGGTACATGCTAAGAGGCTGAGTATGCCAAACTGTGAAGTACAGAGGCCGATGCTCCAGTAGTTGCAGCAACTGTTGTATTTCACAGCGACTACGTTCATCTGCAAGAATAAATGTGAGATTCCCTTGGCGGCAATAATCAACTTTCATCAAAAAACCGTGTAACCCTTGACCACCAAGCTTATGCAATAAGCTTCATTATTATAAGTAAACTTGAAACTGTTTTAGAGACACTACAACACAGTTAGAGCGGTTCCGCGCATCCGATCCGAATCCGAATTCAAGATCCGAGTTCAATCCGAATTGGGAATGCACTAAATTCGGACGGACTGATGTCGGGTGTAGTGCTAGAGCGCAAACCCTCAAACAAATAGTAGGTACTATGACTACTTCGGACCAACGTTTCTCGGATTCGGATTGGATCCTATGGAACCTATAAGAGCGGTTTTGCACTGCAAAACCGCTCTTATAGGTTTCTCAGAGTCCTGTAAACTCTTAGAATTAAGATTCAAAATCGAACAAGAACCATAAACTTTGAAAAAGGTATAATAGAAAAACTAATCAACTGAAATTATACCAATTTAAGTAAAGCTTAGAAAAATACGCATGAAGATTAATAATCTAAACACATGCAAGTAATACTTACTTGTGCAACTTATTCTCTTCTCGATACACATAACTTTGATATCTCTTATGTTATCAGCTGTCAAGTCCAACGCTACGGCAGCCATAGTGGGATATAAGACTGAACGCCCGATAAGGAATAACAGGTCCAAATAGTCAAGTGAGACTGCACCCTATAAAAACACGAAAGTTTTACTAGAGTCAACCGCATGTCAGAAGTACACTTAGCATAATCAGCCCTGTAATACCTGCTCGGGCACGGGCCACAGGGCACTCTTCTCTGAGAGAAGGAGTGGGCCCTTATCCACCACGCGGGCCCAGTGCCCACTAACAGGGGGTTAGTGGATGTCACATGTTTTCGAAGTTTTGGTTCAAGGACATGCCGGTTTCCTCAATATGTTTTCCTTCACCGTATTGAGAGGAGTGGGGCTGAAATAATTGACACCAACCAAAATGCCTGGGTTCGTACCTACGATCTACACCTCGTAAGTCGCAGTCAGTTACACGTGCCATTATTCCTCACTCACTTAGTACCTACACTTGAGTTACGAAAGCCGCTTTAAATGCTACGACATCTCAAGGGGAAACTGTTAAGGTCTATTGACGTGTGCTTGACTCCGATGATTCCAACCTGTAGGTTCCTACAGACGGCATGGGGACGGTTCGGAGGATCACACATTTTCAGTGGTGAGCTCTCCACCCTGTTGCTCCATCAGCAAAAAATCTTAATAATACTTACAAGTTTTTTAAGATTTGCTAGTTTTATAGCGATGTCGTACGTCGTTCTGGCTATTTCATACAATACACTAAAAACAGTCTGAAAAATATAAGGAAGATCATGAGAAGTATTGAGTAGAACGTAATTAAAATTAAGATCGATTAGGTAATCACCATAAGGCTCATAGGACGTCTAACTTTTCTTAGATTCTCTTCAAGTGCCATGTACATTTGTATTAGCCTGTTGACATCGAACCCATTTCGAAGCGGATGGTCTAACAAATCCGTTTCCAAAGCCATTTTTACTACTTTTGTGCGACAATAAAGCATGCAGAAGCATACACAAATGGTAAACCTTCCCGTATCAACAGCGCAAGTCAAAAAATATACAACAAAATATTCTACAGGGTGTAAAGTATAGAATTTCTGAACGTATTCATAGGCAAGTTGGAAAAAATTAAACACTAAAGAGTAAATAATTGTTATTATAACTAAAATCTCTAATTTTCGATAAAGTTTCTTTGCACCAGGGAGACTATCAATCGCATGCAAATATTTATAGCATGAAAAGATGTATTCATCTTTTGTTTGGAATGACATTAAAACATAAATTAAATACTCTACGTCCACCAAACATCTGTAAAACCAATAATTGTCTATACCGAGGGAAAATTGGTAAATCAAAATAAAAGACACTACAAGGATTGGGTACAGTTTTGAAAGTAGACGTGCGCTGAATGTAGATTGAAAGTTTTGCCTAAAACCCAGAATAAAACGATAATACAATGTCGGTCTCATATCGCACACAAGACTATTGTCGATCATTGTTTGTTAGTTGTTTTATAACTTTTTATTGGTATTTGGTATTTTATTGCCACTGGTCAGCTTACATATATCAAAAGTATTACAGAATGTGTTTACAGACCGAGGCCTCGATGGCAATAATGAGGAGTTTAATTTTCTTCAGGATCGAATTGTACTCGTACCTACAAATTTTAATTAAAAGTTGAAAATAAAAATAGTTCCTCTACAATTTCGTTGATGTAGATCGTGTACCTAACCTGTATTTAACCGTACTGCTACACTACATTATTATAATGAAAATACAAGCCCGTTACTATGTCAGCCTGGTTTGGTGAAACATAACATAACATCACGCATGTTTACCCCGAATGGTTAGGCAGAAGTGTACCTATACAGGGTGGCAAGGACATGGACGCGCAAACTGAAACAATGAATTCAGCATCAGAAGACCAATTCTCGTAATTTAAAACGTTCAAAATCTAGTCGTCAGTAATAGGGTGCGACCCTATTGCCATTGCTTTAGTGAAACTTGTATGGAAATGGAAAAACCGGTCGCCAAGCTAATTCTAGCCAAAATCAAATGGAATCAACATAATTACTCGATAAAATGATGTCCTCTTCAACGCTATCAACTACACTGAGCTTAGTAAACACACAGCTATCAATCGGTAACTAGTTTGAACTGGTTTCGGTGTTTTTATCACTTGTTTGCATCAAATCTAGTTGTTTCGGCGTGTCAACATTTGAAGAATAACAAACATAAATCAATGGCACAGAGTTCAAGTTTATAAAAAAGGAATGAAAACATTTGCTCAGTACATTTATTACTGCATACGCGCATATTCAGCCTATAACTTTCTCACTGCTCCTCTCTTTGAGAGGGAAGGCCGTAATCCACCATGCAGGCTCAGTGCGGATTGGTGGATGCCACATGTCTTCGAATTATTGGTTCTAGGACTAGGAGGTTTGGTTCTAGGAGTTTCTTCAAGTGGTTTTCCTTTACCGCATTGAAATCAGTACTGTTGAATTAAATTACACAAAGTAAAGCGCCTGTCTGGGTTTGTTTGAACCCACGACCCACAACTCGTCAGTCGGGGCTGTTACCACTGCGCCACCACTGTTCTAACTCTCCTCTATCTCTATGATCGCCTAACAAAACAAAATGTACGACCCCGGAGGGATATTAGCCTATCTTCGATGCGTCATTGTTTCTGGTGAAGAGTCAAAGGAAAGGCCGTGATTGAAAATACTATAATAATATAATAATAATAATTCTTTATTGACATAGCAGTTTACAAAAACTTGTTTGAAGCCTCTGACTCCTGAACTAGGTGTACCTGTATGTCAGGAGTCAGCGCCCTCTCCCATTTTATTTGTCTTAGGTACTAAATGTCAACATAGTAATAGACAACCCTGTGTGCAACAAATTACAATTTTAAAAGAAGTGAACAAAATAAAAAAAAATAAAAATAAAAATGAAATAAAAATAAAAATACAATAACAGAATTGAAAAGTATGAAAAAATATCAAAACTATAATTTATTTATGCTTAAATTATATCGTGCTGTGCGTGTGTGTGTGTGTAGTTGTGTGTGTACGTGTGCGTAGGTTCCCGTTCGTGTTTTGATATATTTTTCACACAGACCATGTGAACATACACGTGTCTCATGGCGGAACGTAGCCAACATTTTGGTGTCGCTAAAAATTGCACATCTGCATACAGGGTTAAATTAAATTAACTAGCGAAACTTCACAAATGAAGTTCTTATTTTCTAGGTCAAGGACCGTTGGAAGCTTAATTACTTGAAGTATGAGTTGAAAACTGTTTATTTTTGGATTTAGCGTATTTAGATATCGACAGCTCTCGCGTCTGCGAAGTTGACACAAAAATACGGATTTTTTTAAACTAATATTTCAAGTGACTACACTACAGGCGAATGAAGATCCCAAAAAAAAAATATGGTTAGATATAATATATACACATCAGGGCTGCGGAGTTTCGCCAGCTAATTTAATTTATCCCTGTATATAACATAAGTATCTATAGAAATATAAAAAATAGCACATCCGGAAATTACTATACAGCCCAAGTACATCTATTGTAATTAAGAAGTTTTAAATTATCGAGTTTATTGGATGTGTGAATAATGACAAGACATCAAAACAAATAAATTGTATGCAAAGAAATGCATACATGGCATTATTTTCCAGATCCAGCTGACTTTTTGACCCCAAAGGAAAGTTTTACATTTTGATGAGTATTGATCTTTGATAAAAACATAATAATTTACTTATCACGGAATAAGCCACTGAACCACTCATTCCTATTTAACACACGAGTGATAGCTTTAATCAAACCCTTCACAGAACTATAATAAAAGGCATAGTAACCCACACGGAATGCTAAAATAACTTTGATAAAATATTCACATACACAACGAAAGGGACTTGTCGGCCGAATTCCTGGAAGGGGAATGTGGAATTTATTGGACACCTTCCGTTTCAATTTGCGAACGCCGAGTAAAGATGGTGTCATTTCGGTCCGGTCTCCTCTCTTGAGAGTTTGTACAGTGACGGCAGGAAACGAAGTTACACGAAAGAGTTCGTTGTGAATCGGTTTTGACATTCCCTCTCTAAACTTATACGGCAATAAGTCAGTTAACCTATATAATGCCGTTATTTTAAATGCAAAAACGTAAATGCTAGGCCTCGCTTTGGCTCTATGGGTAGGTGAAGAATTTAATTTACACGTACTTCGTACTAATCATCATTTGCCTAGCCTTTTCCCTTCTATGTTGGGGTCGGCCTCCAGTACTTCGTACTAATATTATAAAATAATGTGAGAGCAACTCTGTCTGATTGTCTAATCATTTTGAAGAATATTACTAATCCGTTGCTTCATATGTTCGAAAAATGTGTCTGCTCAGCAACGTAAATGTTGTTCTTGTTGTTGTTGTTGTTGAACTATCAAAATGAGACCCATTGCTACTGATAGTGTGTCACGCAATTACCCCGCTGATCGTTTTGTTTGGCAGACAGCCTCTCTTTATGCACCTCGGTGCTGAGCCGGCTTAATCAGCTGCTCGCAGTCATATCCAGGAGTAGCTGAAATAGTCCGCACATAAACATATTAGATTTGTTTCCAATTAGACGCCCCCCTCTGATTCTAAGAGGTTAGAACAGTTTTGATTTCTATGAAAAGTTGGGAATTTATACTGCTTAGAAAATATAGGAATCCTAGACTGTGCAGCCAATTATCGGTTTACTAGCACACCATGCTGTTAACTATCCCCTCAGATTATAAAGGTGTTGACATCAACATTCTCTGGTATATTTGAACTGATAACTATTGTACCTTACCACTGCCCTAAAACATAAATCTATAATATTTCATGAGATAACAAACATCATACTACGTAACTACGAGTAACTGAAGTGTGTAATAAAAGTGAAACTTAGCTTCGCAAAAGGAGCCACGCCATAGCTACTTCTGTTGGAGTCAGCCGATGTCAGCTGATTTTGAAGGAACTTTAAACCAAGCGCAACTCACAAACCAAAGGTTCAGACATAGCGTAGTGGCAGCCGAGTGAAGACTTAAATATCCTGGAATTTGAAATAAGGCCAAACGAGTATCTATTCAATTATACGACACACGTCGCCGACTGCAGAGATGGAAAGATTTAGGTTTACTTCTTATGCCGATAGTTAATGTACCTTCTTGCTAAATTAATTGTCATTTTATAAGCTTCACGTTTCGTAGGTCTTACTCGCTAATAATATTAGATCTACCCGTAATAAGGGCGTGTCTTATACCTAACCTCATTCCACATACACACAAATATAAATCACAAACGCACAACCACATTTTCACATTCACATACTATCAGATATTAAACTCTCGTTTGCAGAGAGTCGAATCTATTATTACAGTAGCACAGGCACCCAAGCAACATCGTACCATTACCTACAGTAGTGTCGGAACCAAAGCAGTAGCGTCGGAACCAAAGCTCTACAATTGATGCGGGAATTGAACCCACAAGCCGTGACACAGGAATTCAAAAAAAATCATAAAACAATACATCTAACGGGAATCGAACCCAATGTCCATGGTAATGGAAATCAAACGCTTACAAACAAAGAACATCAGGTGGGAATCGAGCCCACTGCGAGTACTTACAGAATTCTATCATCATTATCAAAACTCAACTTAATTAAGCATAAGTTATTGTATCAACCAATAACATCAGGCGGGAATCGAACCCAAGATCCATGACAATGGAATCTAAGCACATCAACAATTAAATCATGCGGGGATTGAACCCGCTACCAGTAGTTGAAGAATTCAACCACCATTATCAAACCGTAACTTACTCATCAGTATTGTAACCTTTGAAAGCTTGCCGTCGCCGCGTTGCTAACAATAGATAGAACCATAAAATTACGTTGTGTTATTTTTGTTTAAATTCGTTGTGTTATTTTCATAGTAACCCATATTTTGTTCTTTCTCGTTGCACTGAAGTGAATCAGTACATTTAATGACGAGAATCCTGGTCACGGCACCACATGTGACTGTTCCTAAATTACCCTAGGCTGATAAAATTTTCGTTTTTCCTAATTATGTGGAAATTACAGGAAAAGGGGTCGGTCCCCCTTGCGGGGGAGAACAGTACCCCGCCTCCGTACTGTTCTGTAGGGCTCGGCTCCAGACTGGACACCCTTCCACCGATATAGATTAAATGAATTCCAAATATGAAGAAGTCCAGTGCCTTGTCTCATCAATAAAACAAGGAAAGGATTGAAGGAATTGTTAAATAAAACTTAGGAATTCATAGTTATGAACATAGATTGAATGTAGTTTTAGAAAGCTAGTAATAATAGAGAGATGCAAAGTATATTATTATTATTAAATTGTGAGTATCCCATACGCTAGCGTAACAGGTATTTGATCAGTCATTACTCACACGATACCTCACATCTACACTCGGAGTACTCAGGGCAACACTTCCATATAGTGACGCAAGCGGCTTTTCAGCGGCATTGCGTCGTCATCATGCTCTTTTGGAGACATGGTCCCTAGCAGTTCTTTCGAACTGATAAACGTGACGAAGCGGCTTTCCCTGCGGCAAACAAGCGACCGTCCTTGTCTGACTATGGAGTGGCTAGTTCCAGCGGCATTACGTCGTCATCATGCTCTTAAGGAGACATGGTCCCTATCAGTCCTTGGACTGGATATAAGATAGATGTGGTCACCCCAACCCCTGGAAGTTCACCCTTTGCACAACAAGCATATCTGCAAGACACGTGTTCATGTCAGTCTGATCGAATTATTGGTCTGAGATAAAGAATTCAACATTCAAGAATTACTAGACAATAGAGTTGAGATTCGAAACTCGAAACGAAGACGAACTCGAACGAAGATTCTCGAATGACAGCCGGGACCAACGGCTTAACGAGCTTTCCGAGGCACGGAAGGGTCTTGATATGTAAAGATGGTCACCCATCCACGGACCAACCGCGGCAAGCGTAACCTTAACCTGATCGATCGACCCGTGCGGCTGTTATTACTTAGCCACAAGCCCCCCTTTAAATAAAGGTAAACGTAACCATAATTGTCGCGCTTTGGCGTGGCAATAGCGATCATTGACCAACGTACATTTTCTAATATTTTTTTAATTAAAAAAACTGAAATAAAATCCGTTAACGTTCTGTGATGTTATTCTGTAAAAATCTCACCGTGACAACTTTGGTGAAGTGAGCTTAAAGTGAGCTCTCAATAGTGTTAATCCCTAGCATTCGGTGGAATGACAGCTCACTTTAAGCTCACTTCGCCTAAGTCGTTACGGTGATGTTTTTTTACAGAATAGCACCGCTGAAACAATGTCTATCGTGACCTTGAACATGTTCCGATAACGAACAACCGTATTTAGTTTGTTTTTTGGGTTCCTACGAAGAGATATTAAGGAAAGGGCAAAGGCCACCATTGCCATGCTAAAACGTGACAACTGTAGGTGCATACGCCAAGAATAATCCGCTTGGAAGCAAGCGTGTTCTATGTTATGGGTTTGGTTTCCGCACTTAGTTCTTCAAGTGGACCATCGGAAGTAAGCATTTTGTTAAAAGTAAATTATAAAGATTATGTTCATAGCAAATAATTAAACGGAAAGAAGTAAAGAGCTATGAGGAACAGGGTGTAAAGTTTACTCATACTCTATAGAAAAGGGAGGATCCTCCGACCAGACGGGTGTCGTGTCTGGTGGGCAACTGCCCGACGATTGATGACGGGACGTTGTAAATATGATAGTTGCGATAAACTGCTTGCGATGCAGGATTTTGCATGACGTCAGTATGATGCGGAGTTCGCATTTGGCGGTGTAGATTTAAAATTTAAAAGTTAAAAATTAATTAATTATTTTTACAGAAGTTTAAAATTCTACATAAAACTTCAACTTTTCTCAGCATTAGCATTTTTTAAGAAAGCCAATTTATATCTAGAGCAAGCTATTATTAAACTAGAATACTTTTTAATACCCATAATTACAATTTCATAATGAATACAATGCATTCTCAAGTTTATAACCTCTTCGTTAATTATATATTTTACGACCTCAATGTAGCCGTAATTTATTATGAGAAAAACAGTAAACCCACTCCGTACGTGAAAATGGAAGGGCATTGTTATCGATGCAGTCCGTCCCTTGCGACGCCCTACCCTACAGGGGGATCCCTTAGCGTATAGTCGCTTATTTTATAAGTTTTTGCAGGCATTCATTTGGCAAGGCACCACAGGATAGCTCGGTTAAGTAGGCGACACTATCCTCGGTTGACCTGCGAGAAGTTCTACAACACAAAACAAACCATCCGCACCACTTTCCTCGCGCTATAGACCACAAACTATCGGGTTAATGTCGTTGTCTGACAATGTGAAAATACTCATTATGTACATACACAGGACATTTTAAGTAATAATTTTAGTTCACTTCACCGTAGTAAATGTAAACCTAAGAGAAATAAATTGAACACAAGAAAAACTAATTAAATTGATCAAGTGCAAATATTTTATACTGTGGCATGAATTTTCCGTTAAATGGTCGGCACTGAAATCATCATTATCACTCAGCCGAAAGCCTTCCAGCTGCACAAAAACCCCTGGTCCATAGTTCATATGAAAGTTCCAGCAATACAAAAGTCCCTGGTCCATAGTGCATACGAGAGTGCTGAGAGAGCTTTGGATTATATATAATTGTATAGCTCATGTGTGAGTACTATGTAGGTACATACTATAAAGCTACCATTTACTGGGTACGTCTTTCATTGACTTGAATGTGCCCTGGCGGCTGAGAGTATGTCATGCTCACTCAAATGTCTCGCTGATGGTGGCACATGTGTTGGATCATTTAGCTCCCTTCAAAATGGTTGAGCTGAATGGTGCTAATCCGTGCGTCATGTTCGTGAACGGGCGCCGTCAGTGGGGACTGGTCATCTCTTTGCTGCCATGGCTTATTTTAATTTAATTTAATATTTGGATTGTTTTAGGCTTTTCATTACGGACGCTTTTAACGTTCTGCATCGTTCTCACATGCATAATTTTTAACATGAATGATGTAACTAATACTTTGTAACCATATTTTGATTTAAAAGAGTGTCCATGGAGTTTCTTGCCCGTTCTTCTCCATAGGTACCTACTACGCTTTGGAATGGGCAACTAGCTTCATTTCTCTGACTGACCGACCCCTTGACAATTCAAAAGTGCCTGTAATTGGTTTAATTGAAATAAATACTTTGAGTTTGAGTTTGAGTTTGAGCACCGGGTTCGCGTGTTAGATTACGGTCCACTCCCTCTCGCAGAGAGGAGGCCTGTGTCCCAGCAGTGGGAACATTATAGGCTGACTATGCTGACATGTGTTAATCGACTTTTGTCACTGACTTTAATGTAATTTGATTGTCACTGGACATTGCAAGATTTGTTTCGTGAATAGTCTAGTGCAAATAGTGCCTTACGTTCATGCAAACGAATGAGCAACAACTATTGATGCTAATGCTACAATTAAGATGACAATTGTGCGGGTTGTTAAATATCACATGTCTTCGAATTTTTGGTTCTAGAACATGCTGGTTCCCATGCTGTTTTCCTTCACCGTTTTGAGAGCAGTGATGATTAAATTATTTACACAATGTAAAGCGCCTGCCTTGGTACACGTCAGCGACCACGATTCATTTATAAATATGAATTATTGACTTTAACTTTTAATTGCTTCCGATTTTTTTTAAACCTCATCATCATCTGCCTTTTTCCAATTATATTGGGGTCACCTTGCAGTCTATCCGGATGCAACTGAATAACAATATTTTAACTGGAGCGACTGCCTATCTGACCTCCACAACCCAGTAACTGGGCAATACGATACCCCTTGGTAAGACTGGTTATCAGACATTTGGGCTTCTGGCGACCCGTATTGACTGTCAAACGGCTTAACGTGCATTCAGAGGCACATAGGTGTATGTGAAGATGGTCACCCATCCACGGACCAACCGCGGCAAGCATAGCTTAACCTGATCGATTGACACAATTTTTTTAAAATCTGGATTGCAAAAATATTGTATCTCAGTGTTTTATATTTTTTTTTGCTTATTAAGATGTTAAAGTACCAGTGTTAATCGACTTTGACCGTACAAAGAAATCTAATCTAGAATAATTGTAGTGAACCTTCTGTCCCTGCTCCTACTTTGTAGTAATACAACTACAGTTAAAGCCAACGAATACTGCACTAATTCTATTTTATGAGCCACTGATTGTTAATAAACACTTAATTCGTGGTTTTCTCGTATTAAAATGAAAATTGCTGTCATAAAGTGGTTTCCTTCTTATTTGTGTCTATGGTGTATATTAGAAGATGTAACTACTGTATCTGATTTCACTGGAATTTGAGTCTTATATATTAGATAAGCTGTCTTTATTTACACCGTATATATATAATGAGTAACTGTCAGTAACTGGCCATTGTCATCTGGACACATGGCGACGGTCGGCCATTTTGTTTCTGAAGGAAAATTCATGAAATAGTGGCAACAAGTTTGCTTCCTAAACTGTTATTATGACTGAACGCGTTCAGCGCATTAAACCACGTTCAAGTGATAGCTGTCAATGTCAAAATTGTTGTTTGATATTGACACCGACAGCTTTTGAACACGTTTATAAGTGAAATGTAACATACGCACTAAGTCACTGGGACACACTGACCTATATTATACAAGTTCGCTGGACATCATAATATCGATGACAAAACGAAGAAATTTGATTTTCGCCACTTTGGCGCTGATAAAAACGTGAGCGTCCGTGGAACTAATATTTTTGATAGTGAGTTTAACAAAATGCGTATACTCTCATGATAAAAATGTTCTAAATGTATCGTAGTTAACACAAAACACACATGAAAGTCCTATTCCACTATTTAGACCTAAATAATCAGAGACGTACCAAAACAACACGACGGCAATTTGCAACAGTGTGTCAATTTTAGTTCCTGAGACGCTCGAGCTTTAAATCGGCACAAAAAACAACTGACGTTTAGTATAGTACGAGTATATTTAGTCCAGCAAGTTTATTAGAGGTCAGTGCTGGGACATTACATCATGTTAACATCACAAAGGTGTACTATGTTAGAAATAATAATGCCATTTTAAAAAATTTAGCGGAAAGAGTACTATATCCGAAAGAAAAAAGAAATATCCCTCCAAAAGTGCACATCAACCTTATACATAGAACCATGTGTGTATGTATATTTATGTAAAGTCGTGGGGTTGAATAGATCACTGATTATGCATAAGGCATGTCGTATCTCAAAGAGCATGTTGAGATGTCGTCAGTTCGTCACCCTTGCTATTTATACGTCTCACGTATTTTAACCTCCCTTCACGCTTGTTTTAACTTCTGGTATGAGCAGAATTGTACGAGAAGTTCAACATGAATGTTTGTGGAGATATTTTTGTATACTACAGTATTAATTTCTTTTCTAAACACAGGAAATAAGAATGGTATGTGAAGTATATTACAGGGAATTGGTAAACATAGACATACATTTGGGGTGGATTAAAAGAATCTCTTCAAGCGACGATACTGAAGTGCGTCCGGTAAAACTTGGCAAGCATATAGAACTGTTTTCTTCGACGAAATGTATTACAAACATGGTTTTACTGTCTGAAAAATTCATACTTTAATATTATAATATCGCAAATATTATAATACTAGCAGCGCCCTGTGGTTTCATCCGCATAAGTGTCGTTCCCGTGGGAAAATCGGGATAAAAAGTATCCTATGTGTTATTCTAATGTATCTAAGTTTCATCAAAATTCGTTCAGTCGTTTTTACGTGAAAGAGTAACAAATATCCATCCCCACAAACTTTCGCGTTTATAATATTAGTAGGATAGGATTGATACCTTTTCACGCCTAAACAACTAAATCAATGGTTATAAATTTAAAGGACATAGGACATAGATTACTTTTCATCCAGGACACTTGTATTAAAAAATTATATAATACAAAATACACGCAGACAAAGTGGCGGGCATCAGCTACTTATAATATACTAGCTGCGCTCCGCGGTTTCATCCGCATAAGTTTATATCCCGTAAGAATATCGGAATAAAAATATCCTATCCTATATGTTAATCCTGGTTATAAAACACCTGTGTGTCAAATTTCATCCAAATCCGTTCAGTAGTTTTTGCGTGAAAGAGTAACAAACATCCACCCATCCATACATCCATCCATCCTTCTATCCATCTATCCATCCATACAAACTTTCACGTTTATAATATTAAAGAGGATATAGTAGGATAGGATTTTGTACGCAATGTCCTTTATTCTTCAACGTGTCTCTTCCATAAAAAAACACTTTAAATACTCTATACAAACTTTATCCATATTACTTTAAAATTCCTATCACAATACCCGGTTAGTATGGTAAATGAGCTCGTAAGAGTGAATAGCGACCGATACGTTACCGGGATCAACGCGAGTGGACTGAGGCGATACGGCCGTAAATTATGGCCGTTTTCAACATCGGCCGGCTATAGTGTAACAAAGAATGGCGTCATTAGCTTCTCTGGGTGAGGAATGAGACTGTTAATCATAGAGGGTGTAGATATAAAGATTGCAGTCATAAAGAATTGTGTGTCTCGTGGGTGCTTTGTTCGTTTTTGCGTGTGTGTGTGAACGAGTTTACAATTCACTAAAGGATTCGTATTCTAGAAGTATGCTTAGAGCCATTATTAAAAGCTTTTAATAGCTTTTTATTGGCTTTTAGTATGTGCTATATTAATTAACGGGGTGCTAATAACAGATAACAGACAGTGTACCTAATGTTACATGCTCGATGTGAAAAATATATTTCTATCAATTAATATTTTTAACTACTTTTAATTCGAAACGTCACCACAAATCATGACGCATCGAAGATAAACTGACATCCGTCCAGGATCCTACATTTTGTTGTGTTATGCGATCATGGGGACAGATAAAAGTTAGAGCAGTGGTAGCCCAGTGGTATCAGCCCTGACTTACGAGTTGTGGGTCGTGGGTTCGAACCCAGACAGGCGCTTTACTTTGTGTAATTTATGTCAAAACTACAGACTGCTCTCAAAATGGCAAAGGAAAACCTCATGAGAAAACCGGCATGTCCTAGAACCAACAAATCGAAGACATGTGACATCCATCAATCCCCACTGGGCCCACGTGGTGAATTATGGCCACTTCCTCTCACAGAGAAGAGGCCTGTGTCCCAGCAATGAGAAAGTTATAGGCTGATAATGTGAGTATCCTACTAACATTATAAACGCGAAAGTTTGTGAGGATGGATGGATGGATGATTGTTACTCTTTCACACAAAAACCACTAAACGGATTTGGATGAAATTTGACACCCAGATAGTTTATAACTAGGATTAACACATAGGATATTTTATCCCGATATTCCTACGGGATCGAAACTTATGTGGGTGAAACCGCGGGGCGCTGCTAGTGCGATCATATATGAATGGAGCAAATGATCTCATTCTGTTTTATTATTATTCATCAAACGTTATCACGTCAAAACAAACCGATTTGATGCAAACACGTGAAATAAACACGAAAACCAGTTCAAACTGGCTAACGATCGATAGCTGTATGTTAACTAAGCTCAGTGTTGTTGAAAGTGTAGAAGAGGAAATCATTTTGTTGCTTATTTATGTTGATTTCATTTGATTTTGGCTATAATTAGTTTTGCGGCCTGTTTTGTCATTTCTGTACAAGTTTGACAAAGGCTATGGTAATAGGGTCGCCCCTTATTACATGGGACTTTAACATTAGTGGAATATGGGTTTACTGCTAATACAGGATGGCAGGGACATTCACGCACAGCCTGTTACGATGGATTCAGTATAGGATTTTAAGCCTCCTGCGTTGAAAGCAGATTGACCATTTTTCGATGGAAGTTGGACTAAGTGCACGTATCTGCACGCGCTTGGTCTGCTTGGTCTTCTTGACGACAATGTGTTTATTTACTTGAAACTAGAAGGACGTAAGTCAAATTAAACGTAAAACTATTGCTTTGTGAGATTGCCTATGGAGTTTTGGTCGACACTGTACATAGTGCTCAGCTTCTGTTCCTTCTGTACCATCAATATTATCGCTATATTGCAGATCAAAAGCTCTCATATTTGAGACAAGCCGTGTGCTCAATCGGAATACCCATCAGAAAAAAAGACGATTTTTTTTAAAAGCTTCCCTCTTTTGCGGATTAATAATATACAACGGCTATACTAGTGATGTTGTCGGTCGAGTCGATTGTAAGTCATGAAGATGTTACTTATCGAATAGATTATCAATTTCGAACAACTGATCATTGTGTAGCCGAGTATATCATGTTATATTTAACTGCGTCATTGGCTCGTGGTTGCAAGCGCGACTGCTGAGCTTGGGGTCCTGGATTCGATTCCCAGGTCGAACAAAGTGTTATTTGTGTTTTCAATTAGGAATTTCTCAGTAACAGCCCGGAGTTTGGAAGTTGGCGGTTTAATACTCCCGTGCCTTGGAAAGTACGTAAAGCCGTTGGTCCTACGCCTGATCTCTCTCTGGTCGTGTCGTATTGCCGTCCCATCGGACTATGAGAGTAAAAGAACAGAGAGTGCCCCTGTGTTTACGCACACACTTGTGCACTATAATTTGTCCTACGTACCTGGCTAATCTCCGTTGAGATTGGCCACCGTGACCGAAATCGGTCGGGAGGCTATTATCATGTTGTATGAACTGAATTACAGGCACTTTTGAATTTTCATGGAGTCGGTCAGTCACAAATATGAAGCTGTTGCAAGTTATCTGAAATATTGTAATTAGGTTGAATGTATGTGACTAAATGAGTGTGTAAATAAGTATTATAATAAATATGTTTTGGTAGCTAGGTTTTTTTTTTTTAATGATTACTAGTGCTTGGCTGCGATCCCGCCTGATGGAAAGCAGTGATGCAATCGTTGATGGTAAAGCGCACTAATTTATTATGAGCCTATTCACTCTAGCCTTGACGACACTTAAATTATAATCGGACGGGAAAACCGCTGCAGGCAAATTGTTCCAGTCCTTCGATGTTCGCGGTACGAGTATAAACGACGAGGCGAAACGCTTCGTCTGGATCGTAGCAGTTTCAACAACGTAAGGGTGGAAACTCGCCGTACGACGGGTTGTCCGATGATGGAACGGTGATGGCGGAATTAAGTCATGTAATTCCCGCGCACACTCTCCAGAATGCATCCTATAGAATACCGAAAGGCTGGCTACCCTACGCCTGTGCTCCAGGCTTTGTAGATTGGTAGTGTAATTGTGTCGTGTTGTTAGTTATTGTCAATATAATATTTAAGTGAATATTTAATTACTAATATGATAATTATTTTGAAGTAGTAGCTTACATACAAAACTTTATATTGTGACATGTACTTACATTAAAAAAACACATCAAGCTCTGTTTTTTCTTCTTAAACATTTCACTGACATCCTTCCTAGATAAATTCAAGTATTATAAAAAAAAAAGTATTATATGACACCTATTGATAAGGGTACGTATCAAAATCCCGAAAGTTCATAATACCTATGATTGAAATACCGACGTCCAAAACACCGAAATTCAAAATACCGAAAGTTTTAAATGCCGATAGTCGTTATATCGAAACACAAAATACCGATGTTCAAATGCCCGAAAGGACGAAATCCCGAATGGACGAAATCCCGAATGGACGAAATCCCGAATGGACGAAAATGGACTGTGAGAAAGATGATATGGCTAGGAAGGGGGCGACTATCGTGATGACGACTCGCAGGTTCCCTCGCAGGTTTCCGTCAGCAGGTTGACGGAGCCCCCGCTGCGCGGGGCTCCTATTTCTGTCTGCAGGGTTTAAAGGAACCTAACCAACCGAACCTCGGGGTGCCCCTGACGTCGACCTGCTGACGGATACCCTATCCCTAGACGGTCGACGTCAGGGGCACCCCGAGGTTCGGTTGGTTAGGTTCCTTTAAACCCTGCAGACAGAAATAGGAGCCCCGCGTAGCGGGGGCTCCGTCGACCTGCTGACGGAAACCCTAACCCTTGACGCCTAATTCTTTAGTAATGTTTTTTTTCTGCATTACATTACACCAATTGAATATTCGATAAAATACATGGTTATACCATCTGAACATTACATCAAATGAACATTATTTTTGTACTTCGGGATTTTAAACTTTCGGGCAAATGAACTTTCGGGATTTAAAACTTTCGACCAAACAACCATTCGGCGTTTCAATTATCGGGATTTCGTCTATCGGTATTTTAAAATTCGGTCTATTAAAATTCGGGATTTTGATACGTACCCATTGATAACCTACGTTGACTACGGCACCGTCGTTCCAAAACCCGTAAGTAAGTACAGTCGCCAGCACATCAAGCTATCCGAAACTGTAAAAGTTTCCCAATCAACCTTGAACTATAATGCTTTAGCTATAAAGTTGAAAATCTATTAAAGAGATTTGACAGATTTTAGTATGTAGCTTGATGTGCTGGGTCATAATATAGGAAAATAGGGATATATTTAAGTGATTATCTATAAACTTATTTACCGTGTAATGATAGACACTTTTTTTAATTAATAAGCCTCTAAATACTTTTTGCGCTTCTATTGATGCACAGTTTTCTTAAATAGTTGAGCGTCTTTTTTGATTTTCTAGTCTCTCGTCACAGTTTGTCACTGCAGCAGTAACTAAGATAGGTATCCAGGTATCTAGACCAAACGGGTTAGATTAGGTTAGAACTGTGATCGACGCGGGGGGGCTCAGTAGCCGTGGCTTGGTCACCCACGGTGAAGCCAAGAGGAATCCGAGGAGGGGCCGCTCGTCAGGGTTTTGCCAGTAAGCCGACGACATAGCGGCCAAAAAGTAGGTTGCGGTGCCGCTTGGGCGACATCGCAACTGAGGCGGGCCGCGATGTCGTATGGGAGGCGGACGGCTGACTGTTGGAGGCCGTGGCGGGAGAGGAGGGCCGGTATTGCGGTGCACCGCTCTCCCTACCTTCCGCGGCCTTGACGGGTTCGCCACCGTCTGATGGCGGACGCGGCTGAGTGCTAACGCGTGCCCGTGTTCCCGCCGCAAGCGGTAGAGGAGGACACCGCGACCGTGGAATTTTAGTGGGTTAGAGTCCCACATAACTGCACTATCTCCCCGTGGTAGTGCAGAATGCATGAGCATTTCCTCACGATAAAAAAAAAGGTTAGAACTGTGATCAACCGCGTTGGTACATTTAAGTTGGTCGCAGTTACGCAGTGTTAAGATACTACACTCGAAATTGTGGACGAGTATGTTTACCTAGGACAAATTTTCCAGTTAGATACAACTTCGAGATAGAGGTCAAACGTCGAATCTGACTCAGTTGTGCAGCGTTTGGAAAGCTACACAACATCTTCTCATCCCACATCCCGCAGTCTATGGCCAGTGATGACCTATGGCACTGAAACGTGGTACCTCGCAATAGAGAGAGCTATGCTTGGAGTGTTCCTACATGATCGATTCAGAAATTAAGAGATCCGCAGGAGAAGGTTACCGACGTAGCCGCAAGAATTGCCAAATTTAAGTGGCAGTGGGCAGGGCGCATTGCTCGCAGAACAAATGGCCGATGCGCCCGAAAGGTTCTGGATTAGCGACCATGTACCGGAAGACGTAGCGTTGGAAGGCCTTCTACAAGCTGGACCGATGACCTTATCAAAGCCGCAGGAATAAACTGGATGCAGGAAGCACCGAACCGGTCAAAGTGGCGGTGCTTGGGGGAGGCCTATGTCCAGCAGTGGACGTCTTTTGGCTGAAATTATGATAAGGATGTTCAATAATATTTTTAGGAGCGCAATATGGGAATCATTAGATATTCGATTACATGCCTATAAAATAAGGGCTCATAAAACTACTTACTTAGTTATTTAGAAATTAAACCTAAAAAGTTATTATTTTTAGGTTTAATTTCTAAATAGCTAAGTAATCTCGATCCTGACAAAAATAAAATAAGTTTTCAATTTAACAAAAAGGTTTCCATTATTGACACTACACTACACTGTTAGTTGTAACACCGACCGTTAGGAGCAATAAAATAGTTAAAGTTTATAAATTGTATTAAACCATCTGAAAATGATGATTGGGAATCGTGCAGTGTGCAATATTAAGCCTATTATGTACTACCGATATATGCTCGGTTTTTGTCAAAACTTTCAGTCTTCACGTTTATCTATGAACCTGTATCCAATCATATTAACTACTAGCATCTTGATACTTGGATACTTCAAAACGAAAACGATACCTTTACATCACAATTATTTAGTAACTGGAGAATATTTATTTTTCATCTTGGTCTCCTTTGTAACTAAAGATGAATAAATTAATTCGTACTACAAATATCTACAGACCATTGATAGTTTACCTGGAGCAATGAAACAGTACCGAAAAATGGAGACTTTTGCAATATTGGGCTTATTTTTCACAATTGGATTTAGACTATATTTTTTGACTTCGTATTTCTATGCATTCCCAGATCTTATTTTTAGCATTGATTCCGTTGGAATATATCTTTTAGGTTTCTTGTTTTTTGTTAATGACATGGGACGATTTACAATGGCTCTTTGCTTTGGTTTGCTGTATTATCGAAGTAACGTTTTGAAAATGGCGTTCAAGGCAATCGATTGCAACGATTCGCTTCGGAGTAGACCAACAGTAAACCGGTTCATTCAAATCTATGAGACGCTTGCCGACACATTACAGGATGTTGCGCGTCCATTGAAATTGATGGTATGTAGAAAGCTGAATTTACTGATGAGGCTAGCTACCGACTTATTTCATAAGACGAAAGAAATAATGAAGAAAAATCTTTTGCAGACTGTGGTCAGTGTATTATTTACTCTAATCAGAACAGTACAGGTGTCTCTAAGATTGTCATATATCAAAAAGTATGTGAGTATGCCTAAATATTTAAAAAAAACATGAAAAAACATCATTTACTTGCTTAGTACCTAGTACTGTTTCTGAAGTACTCTATAAAATACGGCATGTATTTAATGGAATGTCTAATAATTCCCATTTTGCGCTCCTATAAAAATTGTTGGAAACTCTGATGAAATGACTGTGAATCTCAAATAATACCTATTTTGGGTCCCAAAAATAGGCAAATAACTGTGACTGAACTCACTCGCCGGTCGCTGACGCGACACCACTCGCTTCGGTCGTTCGGCTCGCGCGTGGTTTGTCACAGTTCCAACTTAAACAAACCCATTTCGTCGGGGTACCCTAGCTAAGTTGCTGCGAGCAACTGTCGAAAAAGCCCTGAGAGTTAAACAGAGGCTCAATTACTTAAAAAGTCTCCATCAGTAGAAGATCAATAAGTTATTAGAGGATGAGTTTTATCATCTGCCTAGCCTTTTCCCAACTATGTTGGGGTCGGCTTCCGGTCGAACTGGATGCAGCGGAATACCAATATTTTACATGGAGCGACTGCCTATCTGACCTACACAACCCAGTTACTGGGTAATACGATACCCTTTGGTAAGACTGGTTGTCAGACTTTCGGGCTTCTCCACCACCTGTAACGACTGTCAAAGATCCACGAATGACAGCCGGGAATAACGGCGTAACTTGCTTTCCGAGGCACGGAGGGGTCTCGGTATGTAAAGATGGTCACACATCCACAGACCAACCACGGCAAGCGTAGCATAACCCGATAAATCGACCTACGCGTCTGTTATTATTTAGCCACGGACCCTTTGAAAAAAAAACTATTCAAGGTAATAGATCTAAAATCTTTGTTTAATCTAGGGTACAAGCGGGACTGACTTTGTGAACTGCCTAAGTATTGTTGGACCGCCCATCTCCCATTTCCTAATGGCTGCAGTAGCTTTGGATTTGACAGCTGACAACATGACTGATATTCAAGTTATGTGTGTTGAGAAGACCATACATTGCACAAGTAAGTACTTCTGAGAGTTTCATAAAAGTTTGACTGAGTTTATTCGAAAGCTTAAATATTTTGTAACATAATGTACACACTCACAGTTATCTTCATTCATTCCTCCAGGTCAGACAAGCATTCCGTTACCGTTAGGCGCTGATCTGATTATTCCTCACGACACCAGGCCACGTTTTATCCACAATCAGTACACAGACACAGTCATCAACTTTAACATAGGACTACGACGATTTAATGGCATCCAAGGGCTGGGAATTTCGCCCACATTGATTGATATCATTTTTCCTATAAACACTATACTATTAATACGAAATAACTATAGATTTAATTGTATTTTATTAATATATATTTTATTATGACAGTTCTGACAACGACGTTTCATACGTCGCCATGACAAGTTTGCTTTTAAATTCTTATCAGCCTATAACTTTTTAGCTGAAAATATATTCATACTCCTACAAAACTAATACTGGCCATCAGCATGTTCCAAATTCATATTTTCTACATGGTACGGACGTCAGCAGGTCAAGCTACCCGAAACTGTTAAATTTTCCCAATTAACCTTGAACCATAAAGCTTTAGCGATAAAGTTGAAAACCTATTAAAGAAATTTGACAGATTGTAGTAGCTTGATGTGCTGGCGTCTGTACTATTCTACGAGTTCACCTTATAAATCCAAACAATGCTAGGATCAGTTCGAGTTTCGCCTCTAAAGTGAACTCAATAAATAGACCTGATACTCCAGAGTCACCAATCCTGGGAACACTCAGCGTGCCTCCCTTAAAAGGCTCCGGTACCTGACGGACTTCCGCTACACCTCCGTCCTCCGTCCTCCGTAACGATCGGACCGCTGGCGTGCCTCGCCGGAGCACTCTGAAGCACTGAACCTCCTGTACCTATTGGGCTGCGTCTCATCCTAGGGTCGCCTCAGAAGACCCTCCTGAAACTACTGGGCCGCGCCTCAACCGAGGGCTGCCTCACCTGGCGGGCTGACTGCATCCCCGCCGTGCCTGCTCTCTCCTGCTGCCGTGCTGCGTCCTACTCCTGCCGCGTGGGCCCCCTACGCGTACCCTCCGTGCCGCACACGCACCAGCACCTGACCTCACCTGCACCTGCACCTGTCACCGGCACCTGCCTCGCGTCGGTCTCCATCTGCAACTCCTCCACAGCCTTCTCAACCCACCTATCACTCACCTTCAACCTTCCTCACCCACACACTACACACCACTGACCAGTCCATCTCCATCTTTTATATACCTTACAAATAAATCTTTAATTAACTTCAATTTCCCTTTCTTTATTTTCTTACTTTAAAGTTAGTTTCTTGTCGCTACACGATATGATAAAATTATGACCTACTAGCTGCGTCCCGCGGTTTTGCCCGCATAAGTTTCGTTCCCGAGGGAATATCGGGATAAGACGTATCCTATATGTTAATCCTGGTTATAAACCATTTGTGCGTCAAATTTTATCTAAATCCGTTCAGTAGTTTTGGCGTGAAAGGGTAACAAACATCCATCCATCCATCCATACAAACTTTCGCGTTTATAATATTATATAACAGGAGTAGGAAGTAGGATGTAGCTATGATCAAGCATTTTCAAAATTGCATCGACACGAGCGCTGCTGCGATTCTTGCGTTCAGCGTATTGCCGCAACCTTCATCAGGTCATTGGTCCACTTTGAGGGCTGTTTTCCCAGGCCTTCGGGTACACAGATACATACAGATGTCAGGCGGTGTTCTGCCAGATAATACCACCCATATAGCTGTAGCTATAGCTTGCTTTGTCATCGGAGAAACATCATAAAGGACATCATTCAAGTGTCGGACATTTTGTACCCAAAAATTGGAATTACACCGAAAGTCCAAAATACCCAAAATGATTTTTGGTATTTTCAATCCAAAATAGCAGCCGAGGGTTTAATTGTAGACTTTCGTTGTAGTAGTCAAAAATGGTCAAGAGGTCATTTCCCATAACAAAACAGTATAGTTTTTTCTTTAATTTTTGTCTACGGAATGAATGATGCCCTAGTTTAAATTAAAAAAAAAAAAAACTCACCTAGACCTTGAACGTTTCTTGCAGATGAACGAGACCGTTGTGGAATGAAAAATTTACTGCGACTATTCCAGCACCGCCCACTGCGCTTCACAGTTTTGGGAACTAGACCACTCACCATTTATACATTACTATGTTCTTTCTCCTTCTTTATCATCAATACTATCGCTATAATGCAAATCAAAACCTTTTACGCATAGAACATTGTACCCAAATACAGCTTAATTTCTGTGTTTAGAAATATATGCACTTAATTTGTTATATTGAATATTATAGATATGATAAAAAAAAAATCAAAAGTCATTTATTCAAATTAGGCCGAGAATCAGCACTTATCGAACGTCAAAATTACAAAAGACAGTCCCCAAAAACGCCCGCCCTTCACCACTTCCTAGTGTTATCGCTGGGAAGAAGAAGTGGCGCAACAAACTCCCCAGCAGCACAGCTGTCTGTTCAGTTAGAAAATCGAGTGTATACAATACTAGGTACCTATGATAAGTAACTAACATTACATAATTTTAAGTTCTGTGTCCTAGAACATAAAATTAAATTATTTGCGTACGTATAGTTTTTTTTATTATAGTGAATATAATAACTCTATACTCAATCTAAAAAATAAATAATTAAAATTAAAATGTAAATAAAAGCCTCCAGGCATGAAGGGTGTGACAGCTTACATATTTATGCATTGCTGGGTTCTGTTCACACAGCTGTCATTGGACATTTACAAAGGTTAAAACACGCTTTATATGCCACTGTTTTCTACTTAAAGATCTATTTATCAACTCCTTTTCCGATTGGGGTCAAGTATTTGTAAATATTACACCCCACACATGATCATCAAAACTTTTAAAATAAAGTCATGGTCAATGCTTCTTTACACCCTTACATATATGTAAGGGTGTAAGGTTGTCGTATATATATCGAATATAAACAATGCAAAGATGGTTTTTACAATCTTCAGCAGCTCCAACAATATTTTCAAATACTAATCAATTAGTATATGCGCCCTTGTGCAGCAGGACCAGTGTTGAGCCAAGCATTTGTGTCGGCGATGCATCTACTTCACAAATTTCGCTAGTTATAGTTTGAGTCCCATGTGACGCAAATCCAGACTCCGGGCTGTTACAAGGAAATTCCTAGATAGAAAAACTAATAACACTTTGCCCGAACCGGGAATTGAACCCAGAACCTCATGCTCAGGTGTGGCTTGCGAACAACAGACCAACGAAGCAGTTGTTGGAATGAAGGTCAACAACTGCCTTACTGCCTGTTGTTTTTGGCAGTTATTGGTTGTTGTTGTCTTAAAGTTAGTGCGGATACCAGAAAAACACCAAGATGCTATATTGAGTTTGTTTTTTTTATTTATGTATGCACCTACAACGTTTGCACTTTGAAGTTTACTGTGTCACTAACGAAGATTAAAAAACTAAAATCTATTTTTTGTTTTCTTTTCTACTTTAAAACCTTTTCCAACATCTTACAAGTCGTAATATTTCTTTATTATCCGTCCCTCCGCAAACAATTACTGGTGTGGCTACTTTATAAGCTCTTAGTGAAATATTGTCCTTAGATAAGTGAACGGTAAGATGGATAGGACATTGGTGTTGTAGGAGTTTTATGTTGAAACTTCTTCATTCTACTTGCAGGAAAAATCAAGAGTCTGTGGTAGTCTCTTTGCCTCTGCTTATTTTCGGAAAGCATCATCATCTGACCAGACCATACCAGACATAAAAATAGAGCAGCAGCAGCCCTAACAACATCACAATCGATATAAATTACTAGCTTCGTCCCTGACTTCGTCCGCGTGAAGTTTCACGTGTAATGCAGAGGTGGTCTAGAGCAGTGGTGGCCTGGTGGTATCGGTCCGGACTTAAGAGTTATAGGTCAGTGGTGATCTACAACTCTTAAGTCGGGACTCGGCGCTCCCAAAAACGGTGGCGAAAAACAACGTGAGGAATCCGGCATGTCCTGAACCAAAAATTCGAAGACATGTGACATCTACCATCCCGTAATGGGCCCGCGTGGTAAGTTACAGCCCACTCCGTCTTGAAGAGAGGAGGCCTGTGTCCCAGCAGTGGGAACATAATAGGCTGCTTATACGTATGCTTGCAATCCGATTCCTTCTGTCGCCAACGTAGATACCATCTATCACAACAAACCATCTACTTTACTATCACGAAGAGATAACATTATGAACTTTTCTTTGGTAACCCTTTAAGAAGGAGTCCAGCACATCCCACCACCGAATACGAGTAGCAAATAAAGGAAAAGTATAGCATAATAAAAAAAGCACCAATGGTAGATTCCATTTTGTCGACCACGTACCATCTGTCATAACGTTCCGTCTACTCTGCTAGCACCAAGAGATTTCATTACATAAGTAAGTACATACTTTTCGTTAGTAAAATTCTTAAATAGTGCGTTTAGAGTTGCTAGATTGATGGAGTTTTTGTTAACAATATAAGCTACGCCGATGATATGGTGCTGCTGAGCCCATCGATCAGTGCCCTCAGGCGTTTAATATAGGTGTGCGAATGCTATGCGGGGTCCCATGGGCTCGGGTATAACACTACCAAGAGTGAGGTGATGGTTTTCAAGGCCGATACGAAGAGCTATGACACTGTACCTCAGGTCACATTGAACGGCAGTGCTCTGAGAAGGGTGGCGCAGTTTAAGTACCTGGGCCACTGGGTCACCGAGGCCCTCACAGATGATGTGGATATTGAAAGGGAACGCAGGGTCAGTCAGAGCTAATATGCTGGCCCGTAGGTTTGCACGTTGTACTGCACAGGTAAAAATAACCTTATTCAAGTCATACTGTCAGTCTTTTTATACGTGCAGCCTATGGGTGAGGCATACGCAGAGGACTTACAGTGCCCTGCGTGTCCAATACAATAACGCGTTCAGGATGTTGATGGGGTTGCCACGCTTTTGTAGCGCATCAGGTATGTTTGCAGACGCGCAAGTGGATGGCTTTCAAGCGATACATCGCAAAAGAATTGCGTCTCTGATGCGCCGCATACGGTGCAGCCCCAACTTCGTCCTGATCCAATATTTCTAGTGTGTAGTTTGTAAAAGTTTACTAACATAGTTTTTAAGTCATTGTCACTAACATTATATGGATTATGTATACCTGTATGTGTAGTCCGAAATAAAGAATATTATTATTATTATATTATTAGAATTCAGAATGAGATTTGATATTTTCTATATTGTTGTTAGCTTAACAGTCATCAAAACATCGTCTGCCTTGTCTTTTCCTAACTATGTCGGGGTCAGCTTCCTGTCTAACCAGGTTAGCCGAAGCAAGGAAAACCTGTTCAGGTGGAGATTAATAGACGACTATGCCTTGCAGTGTAAATGTGGTACTGTTCCACAAACGATGGGACACTTAATATAGTGTCCTGCGTGTCCTGTCAGCTGCACGTTGTCGTGTAGCGACAAGAAAATCCTAACTTTGACTTTAAATTAAACTAAAGCTAAAAGTTAAGTTAAAGGTACTTAAATTAAAGAAAGGGAAGTTGAAGTCAATTAAAGTTTTATTTACAAGATTTAGAAGGATGGAGATGGACTGGATAGTGGTGTGTAGAATGTGGAAAAGTGGTATGAATGACGATGCGTGATATTTAACTGAGGCGGAGCTGAAGATGGTGGCCGACGAGATGTAGGTAAATTCGACAGCCACACGCGGAGTAGAGCGCGCGTACGGCACAGAGGGCACTCGTAGAGGGCCTACGCAGGAGGACGCAGAACGGAGGCTGCAGTTTTATTTAACATTTCCTTCAATCATTTCCTTGGTCTATTGACGAGACAAGGCACTGGACTTCTTCATATGTATTTGGAATTCATTTAATCTATATCGGTGGAAGGGTGTCCAGTCTGGAGCCGAGCCCTACAGAACAGTACGGAGGCGGGGTACTGTTCTTCCCCGAAAGGGGAACCGACTCCATTTCCTGTAATTTCCACATAATTAGGAAAAGCGAAAATTTTATCAGCCTAGGGTAATTTAGGAACAGTCACACTGACATAGTAACGGGCTTGTATTTTCATTATAGTAATGTAGTGTAGCAGTACGGTTAAATACAGGTTACACGATCTACATCAACGAAATTGTAGAGGAACTATTTTTATTTTCAATGTTTAATTAAAATTTGTAGGTACGAGTACAATTCGATCCTGAAGAAAATTAAACTCCTCATTACTGCCATCGAGGCCTCGGTCTGTACACTCGGTTTGTATACATTAGAATAACACATAGGATACTTTTGATCCCGATTTTCCCACGGGAACGACACTTATGCGGATGAAACCACAGGGCGCTGCTAGTATTATAATATTTTTTGCGATATTATAATATTAAAGTATGAATTTTTCAGACAGTAAAATCATGTTTGTAACACATTTCGTCAAAGAAAACAGTTCTATTATGCTCGCCAAATTTTACCGGAAGCACTACTATAAATCTACACCGCCAAATGCGAACTCCGCATCATACTGACGTCGTGCAAAATCCTGCATCGCAAGCAGAGTTTACCGCAACTATCATATTTACAACATCCCGACATCAAACGTTGGGCAGTTGCCCACCAGACACGACACCCGTCTGGTCGGAGGGAGAAAATGGATGATCCCTTTTATAAAGAGTATGAGTGAACTTTACACCCTATTTCTCATAGCTCTTCACTTCTTACCGTTTAATTATTTGCTATGAACATAATCTTTATAATTTACTTTTAACAAAATGCTTACTTCCGATGGTCCACTTGAAGGACTAAGTGCGGAAACCAAACCCATAACATAGAACACGCTCGCTTCCAAGCGGATTATTCTTGGCGTATTCACCTATAGTTGTCACGTTTTAGCATGGCAATGGTGGTCATTGCCCTTTACCTAATATCTCTCCGTAGGAACCCAAAAAATAAACTAAATACAAATTGGTCGTTATCGGAACATGTTCTAGGTCACGATAGACATTTTTTCAGCGGTGCTATTCGGTCCGCGGTTGGTCCGTGGATGGGTGACCTTCTTTACATACCAAGACCCCTCCGCGCCTCGGAAAGCACGTTAAGCCGTTGGTCCCGGCTGTCATTCGAGAATCTATGACAGTCGTTAGGGGTCGTCAGAAGCCCGAAAGTCTGACAACCAGTCTTGCCAAGGGCAAGTATTACCCAGTAACTGGGTTGTGGAGGTCAGATAGGCAGTCGCTCCATGTAAAATGCTGGTATTCAGCTCCAACATAGTTGGGAAAAGGCTAGGCAGATGATGTTTACCTTTATCATTTTTTTTTTCATTTTCCTTTTTATTTACTTTGCAATATGCCTGCGAGACAAAAATGTTAAATTTATTCAGTATCCTATATAAACTAATCGGTGCTAGATGGCGATATATTAATTTTAAATAATTGAATACAGGCCAACACTTTGGCGGCAGTGAAGGGTTAACAAACTTTCTAATTTAGCTCCTGAAATCAGTTTTTAGTTTTATATAATGTGGAGTTAAACTAATTATGTATTGACGTTTAGGGTTCTATTAAATTTCTAAAACGAGTTTCCATGTTATTTGTTTTAGTAAAGGTAATTAAGTAACTTTTGTAAATGTTTCAGAAGAGATGCCTCCATCTTTTCGTTAATGTCAACAAAAACAATTTAAATCGTTAAAAAATAATTGAAATTCCCGTGTCATCACTTGTGTGTGTTTTGTGTTTCACAATTTTTCAATACAAATTATTCATGATAAAAATTAGCCTATGTACGATCTTCTCCAGGTTCCAGGCAACCAATCTGCCAAACAAAACGATCAGCGGGGTAATTGCGTGACACACTATCAGTAGCAATGGGTCTCATTTTGATAGTTCAACAACAACAACAACAACAAGAACAACATTTACGTTGCTGAGCAGACACATTTTTCGAACATATGAAGCAACGGATTAGTAATATTCTTCAAATGATTAGACAATCAGACAGAGTTGCTTTCACATTATTTTATAATATTAGTACGAAGTACTGAAGGCCGACCCCAACATAGAAGGGAAAAGGCTAGGCAAATGATGATTAGTACGAAGTACGTGTAAATTAAATTCTTCACCTACCCATAGAGCCAAAGCGAGGCCTAGCATTTACGTTTTTGATTTTAAAATAACGGCATTATATAGGTTAACTGACTTATTGCCGTATAAGTTTAGACAGGGAATGTCAAAACCGATTCACAACGAACTCTTTCGTGTAACTTCGTTTCCTGCCGTCACTGTCCAAACTCTCAAGAGAGGAGACCGGACCGAAATGATGACACCATCTCTACTCGGCGTTCGCAAATTGAAACGGAAGGTGTCCAATAAATTCCACATTCCCCTTCCAGGAATTCGGCCGACAAGTCCCTTTCGTTGTGTATGTGAATATTTTATCAAAGTTATTTTAGCATTCCGTGTGGGTTACTATGCCTTTTATTATAGTTCTGTGAAAGGTTTGATTAAAGCAATCACTCGTGTGTTAAATAGGAATGAATGGTTCAGTGGCTTATTCCGTGATAAGTAAATTATTATGTTTTTATCAAAGATCAATACTCATCAAAATGTAAAACTTTCCTTTGGGGTCAAAAAGTCAGCTGGATCTGGAAAATAATGCCATGTATGCATTTCTTTGCATACAATTTATTTGTTTTGATGTCTTGTCATTCTTCACACATCCAATAAACTCGATAATTTAAAACTTCTTACTGTATAGTATAGTTATTTCCGGATGTGCTATTTTTTATATTTCTATAGATACTTATGTTATATACAGGGTTACATTAAATTAGCTGGCGAAACTCCGCAGCCCTGATGTGTATATATTATATCTAACCATATTTTTTTTTTTGGGATCGTCATTCGCTTGTAGTGTAGTCACTTGAAATGTTAGTTTAAAAAAATCCGTATTTTTGTGTCAACTTCGCAGACGCGACAGCTATCGATATCTAAATACGCTAAATCCAAAAATAAACAGTTTTCAACTCATTTTTTATTTTTTATTTATATCTTTATTGATTTAATTGGGGTTTTTATCCCAATGGATACGCCAACCCCATCATGCCTTATACAGACTTACAGACTACTACGAAACAATGCTTTAAACTTAAATTATTAAAAGGAGAATCTTAATCAACATGGTACACCAACTCGCTAAATCTTTTCGCCACATCTGACTTGGGTTGTGCTAAAATTGATTGAATTAAACCTACCTGTGATATATTTAAATTAAACTCATTGATTAAAATTCTCCTTTCCTCTTGGTTCTTGACGCAATCCATCAGCAAATGATGTACATCCTCCAACACATTGCACGCGTCGCAGTTGGGAGAACTTACTTTCTTCATGAGAAATGCAAACTTTGCCGATGGATAGTGTCCAGACCGTAATCTTACAGCTAACTTCACATAACTTCTACTTAACCTACTGTTGTCAAACCAGGGCACTTGAGGAAGCTCATTTTGAATTGTTTTGTACCATATTCCTTTGTCTACTGACTTAATGTTAAAATGTTCTTTCCAGTTATTAAAACTTTTTATTTTGAATTTTGACACATATTCTACGTAATCTGGTATAAAATTCAGCTCGACTCCTTCCTTTGCTGCCAATTTAGATAAACAATCAGCTTCCTCATTACCCCGTAAACCGACATGCGCTGGAACCCATTGCAACTTCAACTCTATACTATTTCCAATTAACTTTAATATTTGTTTTAAAATGTCGTAAGCTATCGATCTACCTCTGAAGCCAGAGGCGCATCGAGCTACGTGGTGCAATGCACTTTTGCTATCCGTAAATATAACAACCTTATCAAATTTTTTCTCTATTGCATAGGACAAGGCTTGCAATATTGCTATGAGTTCCAACGTCATGACGGATACATCTGACATTATTTTAAAAGCGGCTCTATAATTACTACTTGGATCGTAAAATGCTGCACCTAATCCATGAGCACCCTTAGACCCATCAGAATATAATTTCTGCCACCCACGATAATTGATATTCAATTCTTTCACAACTTCATTAACCAAGGTATTGGCTTCGTATCTTGATTTAGCTAGTGATATACATTCCAAACCCAAAACTAAGTATTTATGAAAATCAACAGCTGATAACCAAGTTTCGAAAGTAAACATTGTAAGAATATCCACAGAAACACCTTCAGTCTGGTTTACATCCTCGATTATTAGTGTGAGTAAGGGCTTTTTTTTCAACTCATACTTCAAGTAATTAAGCTTCCAACGGTCCTTGACCTAGAAAATAAGAGCTTCATTTGTGAAGTTTCGCTAGTTAATTTAATTTAACCCTGTATGCAGATGTGCAATTTTTAACGACACCCAAATGCTGGCTACGTTCCGCCATGAGACACGTGTAATGTTCACATGGTCTGTGTGAAACATATATCAATTAGTATCTTCAACCACGGCCTTTCCTTTGACTCTTCACCAGAAACAACGACGTATCGAAGATAGGCTAATATCCCTCCAGGGTCCTACATTTTGTTTTGTTATGCGATCATAGAGATAGAGTAGAGTTAGAACAGTTGTGGCGCAGTGGTAACAGCCCTGACTGACGAGTTGTGGGTCGTGGGTTCAAACAAACCCAGACAGGCGCTTTACTTTGTGTAATTTAATTCAACAGTACTGCTCTCAATCTGGTAAAGGAAAACCACTTGAAGAAACTCCTAGAACCAAACCTCCTAGTACTAGAACCAAAAATTCGAAGACATGTGGCATCCACCAATCCGCACTGAGCCTGCATGGTGGATTGGCCGTAATCCACTTCCCTCTCAAACAGAGGAGCAGTGAGAACGTTATAGGCTGAATATGTGCGTATGCAGTAATAAATGTATTGAGCAAATGTTTTCATTCCTTTTTATAAAATTGAACTCTGTGCCATTGATTTAGGTTTGTTATTCTTCAAATTTTGAGACGCCGAAACACTTGATTTGATGCAAACAAGAGATAAAAACACCGAAACCAGTTCAAACTAGTTACCGATTGATAGCTGTGTGTTTACTAAGCTCAGTGTAGTTGATAGTGTTGAAGAGGACATCATTTTATCGAGTAATTATGTTGATTCCATTTGATTTTGGCTAGAATTAGCTTTGCGACCGGTTTTCCATTTCCATACAAGTTTCACTAAAGCAATGGCAATAGGGTCGCACCCTATTACATGTAACTTTAATGTTGGTGAAATATACGTGTACTATACTTATAGGGTAGCAGGAGCATGGACACGCAACCTATTACCATGGTTTCAGTATTTGGTTCTGAACGTTAAAATTATTCGTCGGTTCTAAAAAAAAATAGATGTTACATACATTTTGACCACGTTGGTAGCAATTTTTGTATGAAACACCAGAGGGGCAATTCTCGTAATTTTAAGAACGTTCACAGTCTGATCTCAGTCTCAATCTGTCAAAAATACCTCTAATTTCCCTATATTTTGACAAGTTTTTGACATTCTTTTGTCGCCGAGATGAGACTGCGACTGGATTTTGAACGTTTTAAATTACGAGAATTGGTCTTCTGATGCTGAATTCATTGTTTCAGTTTGCGCGTCCATGTCCTTGCCACCCTGTATAGGTACACTTCTGCCTAACCATTCGGGGTAAACATGCGTGATGTTATGTTATGTTTCACCAAACCAGGCTGACATAGTAACGGGCTTGTATTTTCATTATAATAATGTAGTGTAGAAGTACGGTTAAATACAGGTTAGGTACCCGATCTACATCAACGAAATTGTAGAGGAACTATTTTTATTTTCAATTTTTAATTAAAATTTGTAGGTACGAGTACAATCGATCCTGAAGAAAATTAAACTCCTCATTACTGCCATCGAGGCCTCGGTCTGTAAACACATTCTGTAATACTTTTGATATATGTAAGCTGACCAGTGGCAATATTAATTCTACACGAATTCTGACCAATAAAAAGATATAAAACAACTAACAAACAATGATCGAACATAGTCTTGTGTGCGATATGAGACCGACAATGTATTATCGTTTTATTCTGGGTTATAGGCAAAACTTTCAATCTACATTTAGCGCACGTCTACTTTCAAAACTGTACCCAATCCTTGTAGTGTCTTTTATTTTTATTTACCATTTTTTCCTCAGTATAGACAATTATTGGTTATACAAATGTTTGGCGGACGTAGAGTATTTAATTTATGTTTTAATGTCATTCCAAACAAAAGATGAATACATCTTTTCATGCTATAAATATTTGCATGCGATTGATAGTCTCCCTGGTGCAAAGAAACTTTATCGAAAATTAGAGATTTTAGTTTTAATAACAATTATTTACTCTTTAGTGTTTAATTTTTTCCAACTTGCCTATGAATACGTTCAGAAATTCTATACTTTACACCCTGTAGAATATTTTCTTGTATATTTTTTGACTTGCGCTGTTGATACGGGAAGGTTTACCATTTGTGTATGCTTCAGCATGCTTTATTGTCGCACAAAAGTACTAAAACTGGCTTTGGAAACGGATTTGTTAGACCATCCGCTTCGAAATGGGTTCGATGTTAACAGGCTAATACAAATGTACATGGCACTTGAAGAGAATCTAAGAAAAGTTAGACGTCCTGTGAGCCTTATGGTGATTACCTAATCGATCTTAATTTTAATTACGTTCTACTCAATACTTCTCATGATCTTCCTTATATTTTTCAGACTGTTTTTAGTGTATTGTATGGAATAGCCAGAAGGACGTACGAGATCACTATAGAACTGGCAAATCTTAAAAAACTTGTAAGTATTATTAAGATTTTTTGCTGATGGAGTAACAGGGTGGAGAGCTCACCATTGAAAATGTATGATCCTCCGAATCGTCCCCATGCCGTCTGTAGGAACCTACAGGTTGGAATCATCGGAGTCAACTACACGTCAATAGACCCTAACAGTTTCCCCTTGATATGTCGTAGCATTTAAAGCGGCTTTCGTAACTCAAGTGTGGGTACTAAGTGTTACTTACGAGGTGTAGATCGTAGTTACGAACCCAGGCATTTTGGTTGGTGTCAATCATTTTAGCCCCACTCCTCTCAATACGGTGAAGGAAAACATAGTGAGGAAACCGGCATGTCCTTGAACCAAAACTTCGAAGACATGTGACATCCACCAACCCCCTGTTAGTGGGCACTGGGCCCGAGTGGTGGATAAGGGCCCACTCCTTCCCTCAGAGAAGAGTGCCCTGTGGCCCGTGCCCGAGCAGGTATTACAGGGCTGATTATGCTAAGTGTACTCCTGACATGCGGTTGACCCTAGTAAAACTTTCGTGTTTTTATAGGGTGCAGTCTCACTTGGCTATTTGGACCTGTTGTTCCTTATCGGGCGTCCAGTCTTATATCCCACTATGGCTGCCGTAGCGTTGGACTTGACAGCTGATAACATAAGAGATATCAAAGTTATGTGTATCGAGAAGAGAATAAGTTGCACAAGTAAGTATTACTTGCATGTGTTCAGATTATTACTCTTCATGCGTATTTTTCTAAGCTTTACTTAAATTGGTATAATTTCAGTTGGTTAGTTTTTCTATTATACCTTTTTCAAAGTTTATGGTTCTTGTTCGATTTTGAATCTTAATTCTTAGAGTTTACAGGACTCTGAGAAACCTATAAGAGCGGTTTTGCACTGCATCCAATCCGAATCCGAGAAACGTTGGTCCGAAGTAGTCATAGTACTATTTGTTTGAGAGTTTGCGCACTAGCACTACACCCGAAATCAGTCCGTCCGAATTTAGTGCATTCCCAATTCGAATTGAACTCGGATCTTGAATTCGGATTCGGATCGGATGCGCGGAACCGCTCTAACTGTGTTGTAGTCTCTCTAAAACAGTTTCAAGTTTACTTATAATAATGAAGCTTATTGCATAAGCTTGGTGGTCAAGGGTTACACGGTTTTTTGATGAAAGTTGATTATTGCCGCCAAGGGAATCTCACATTTATTTCTTGCAGATGAACGTAGTCGCTGTGAAATACAACAGTTGCTGCAACTACTGGAGCATCGGCCTCTGTGCTTCACAGTTTGGCATACTCAGCCTATTAGCATGTACCTATTGCTCAGCTTCTTTTCCTTCTGTATCATCAATATTATCGCTATATTGCAGATCAAAAGCTTTTATACTTAGACAAGCCGTATAGGCATACAAGTATAAAAGCTTGAGAAATCCCAGTAGGCACTGGGATTTCTCATCGGCAGAAATCATGACTTTCAATACAAACTTTCATCTCCTATTTGAGTTAAAAAATTATGGGACGAATGCTTGTATGGAATTTCGGTTTGTTTCATATAATACATCGGTTATACTTTTGATGTCGAGGTTCGAGTCGTTTGTAAGTCATGAATTAAGATGTTACTTAACGATAATCGACTTCGACCAATTTATGATTGTGTATCCGTGTATTTTATCATTTTGTATGAACTCAAAATTCAAAGCATTTATTTCAATTAAACCAATTACAGGCACTTTTGAATTTCCAAGGAGTCGTTCAGTCACAAATGTGAAGCTAGTGGCTAGTTGCATGAAATATTATGATTCGATTCAATGTTCTTAAGTGACTAAATAAGTATGTAAATCCTACTTATCGTACTTATGTACAGTATTATAAACGTAAAAGTTTGTATGGATGGATGGATGGATGTTACTCTTTCACGCAAAAACTACTGAATTGATTTGGATGTAATTTGGCACACAGATAACCAGATAACTAGGGCGCAGCGCTAGTATTATATAATAAATATTCTAACTTGTAATTGTGTAGTGTGGTTATTTATTGTCAATATATATTTTAATGATTATTTTACTAAGTACTAATTTGATAGGTATTTTGAGAGTGGCTTACACACAAAAGTCAATATTGTGACATTTACATTAAAAGCACACATCAAGCTCTGTTTCTTTCTTCTTAAACCTTTCACTGACATCCTTCTTAGATCAATTCAAGTATTATACGGCGCCTATAGATAACCTACGTCAACTACATCACCGTCGTCCCAAAAAATGGAAGACAAGATATGAAAAACAAGGAAAATATTCTAGCGATTCTCTATAAAATTATTTATCTCCTAATGATAGACACATTTTGAATTAATAATGCTCTAAAAAAAATTGCGCTTCGGATGCTTTTTTTTTTAATAACTGAGCCTCTCTTTCACTTTCTTGCCTTTTTACTGACCGACTTCAAAAAAGGAGGAGGTTTCTCAATTCGACCGTATATATAATATATATGACGGGGATTCGTCACCAGGGGGTTGAGACATCATTGGAGTTCCGAAATAATACTCGCCAAACATTGGTTTACACTTGTAATTACTGTTCACAAACTTAGAACACAAAATAATCTAGGATGCCTAAGATCTAGATAGATTAGACATTAGGAACGCGGGAAGTTTAGTGCGGAGTAACAGCCAACCACTCCATCTGACGGTCCGACCAAAAAGTGCGCGCTCCACAGTCGCATCCGACGTCCATCTTTTCTCTTTCAGGTTAGCCAACCTAACTGTCAGTGTCTACCATCATTCAAGAACTAATTCGGTCATGCGTTCGGTATTGCCATTACTCCACACTAACCATCCCCAAGTTATTACTTGACGTTCCTAAACGAACGACTAACTGTCATTCGACTTAATTCCTAGGAAGATAAATGGTGTTAATTTAATTTGAGGTTAGATACGCGACGTGTGCGTTGACGCTTCGACATATATATACGAGTATGTATATGTCTTCGACATATATATAAGTGTTCTGCCGCACTTCGAAGCCTGGCTGAAAAGAGGGGAGCGCATCTCCTTCAGGCTCATCCAGGTGCTCACCGGACATGGTTGCTTCGGTGAGTACCTGAACAGAATTGGGCGAGAGGCCACGGCAAATTGCCACCACTGTGGAGGCAGCCTGGATTCTGCACAACACACGCTCGAGGAGTGCCCTGCTTGGGCCTCCGAGCGGCGGGTCCTGGTTGCCAGGATCGGGCGAGACCTGTCTCTGCCGGCAGTAGTGAGGGCTATGCTGGCAGAGACAGAGAATTGGACGGAAGTAGCCTCCTTCTGTGAGACCGTTATGGTCAAGAAGGAGGCTGCCGAGCGGGATCGGGAGAGGGCTGATCCTGCTCGTAGAAGGAGGCGTCGGGGAGGCAACCGCCTTGGCGCCTAATACGCCGAAACCCGCTTACCAATTAAGGTAAGTTGGACCTTTGGGGTCGTGGGCGCATAGAGTGGGGACTCTGTCCGCCTACTAAGCGACCCCAGGGAAGACGGTGGCACAGTGGTCACGTGCTGCCGTGCATAGCGAGACTTAGGGGAGGCCCCTTTACAGTCTCCCCAGGGATGTGCCTTACAGGCGTTGCGCAGGGGTGGTTCCGGAATTGGTCTTTTAAGAGGAACCGGGACCATCCCTATGTGCGGATGGTGATCACCGGGGTGGTTTTAGTGAGGTAAAAATCCCACACTCCCCGACCTCACTCCCCGGAGGTCGGGTGCCTTTTGAAGGTTTCCCCCCGAAAACAAAAAAAAAAAAAAAAAAGGTCGTGGTGGAGCAAAATGAAATTATAGTGGACTGTATAACAAGTATAATGAAGTAATAAAAAACATAAAATTACAACGGTCGGTTGAACATACAAGATTTTAAGAGAGAATTTAAGACGCGCTAGCGCAGCCGTGTATTAAGGAGAACAACAGCTGACTGTCGCGGCGGTGCGGCGCGGGGATTCGCGCTCGGCCGTTGGCCAGCTGATTCCCCGCTGTCCCCGCACCCCTCGTTCCCTGCCGCCAGCGCGCGGCGATGTTGAGTGAAGCGCGAGCGGTCTCAACAAAAGGCATCATACAAGTTAGTTGGCACTGCAAATACAATAAATAATATTAAGACCGAAAAAAAAAACAATTAAACAAAATTAAGTATAATTTCCCGGGACAGGGAGACATGAACCATTGAGCAAGTCTCCCACAACCACCCTGGTGCAACTCTCCCGCTCACACTAATTCCCCATTTAGTTTATGACAAAGACAAACCTCCGATCGTAGAGAAAAAACACTTAGCACACGTCAAACTACATTTGTCTGGCAATATAATAATAGCAACACACAATACGTACCTCAATAAATACGACAGCAATCACAAAACTACATAAAACAGAAAAATATACTCCGCAGCAACAAAAACACGTTTTACATTGTCATTGACAAACAACACTGCTAGGATGCAAAATCGCTGCATACTTGTTATTGGCCTCTTGCGTGCGACCAATGAACGCTTTGACGTTTCGTTCGCGCTAAATTTAAATACAATTTTGAAAGGTGGCTCAACTCTCCCACCTGGGCAAGTCTCCCGGTTTTCCCAATTTAATGAAGGTCTGGAGTCGATCTGATGATGGAGCAGAAAGACAGTCGAGGAGACACCTCAACTATTTACAGCAGTTACCTTGTGTTTGGGCTTCATTAATTTGTATTGATGGGAACTTTATACCTAGATGGGTTGTGACTGTCATTAGGGGTCTGATGATGAAGACGAAGGACAGTGAAGGGAACTCCTCAACAGTTTACAGTAGCTATACCTTGTGTTTGGACTTAATTAATTTTTGGGGTACCTCTAATCTAGCAATTATATGTGATTTTGTTTGGAGCAGGTAGGTACAACTAAAAAGTGAAAAATAAAAACGTTTTGACGATTTGAAGTGTTTGTTTTGTAAAAAAGTTTTTCTTACAGTTTGTCGCAACAAACTGCGAGAAAACGCAAGAAAATTAGATCGGCTTATTAGTCGATTGCCACGAATTTAAATTATAATATTTTTCTATAGGCTACTCGACTTGCGCGAGGATAAGAAAACAGTACACGTTTTATAATATTTAACTCTTGTCACTTCTGTCCTTTTTTATATACTTTATTGCATAAGATGCAAAATGTGCCAATCACATGTTTCTGGAGTGATCGACTCGCCCCCAAATAAATTAACTTCGTGCGAGTAGCCTATAGAAAAAAATATATTATTTAAAAGTGACGATTCGCACGAATTTATTACGGGCGTTTCGGGCAAATAAATTCGTGCTGACTAATAAATCAAACGGTCTGCGGGGTAATTGCGTAACATACTATCAGTAGCAATGAGTTTCGTTTTGACAGTTAAACAACATTCATTGCGTTAGTTACGTTGTTTAGCAGGCACATGTTTCGAACATATGAGGCAATGGATAGCAATACTAATTAGGGTGCAGGTTACCCATCTTTGAAACTGTGACCGCGTTGGTACATCCAAGTTGGACGCAGTTACTTGGTTATTTAGTATTTTTAAAACCCCAAAGTAGGAATTATTTGATTTGAGGTTCATCAAAAGAGGCGCAATCATTATATTAGAGTGTTCAATAATATTTTTAGGAACACAATTTGGGAGTTATTAGAGGTTCGATTAAATACATGGCGATAAAATAAGGCCTCAGAAAATCACTAAGCCCACCGGCTTACGCGACTGTAGATCCACGAATGACAGCCGGGACCACCGTCCGATCTACAGTCATTACAGGTTGAAAGTCTGACAACCAGCCTTACCAAGGGGTATCGTATTAGGTACCCAGTCACTGAGTTGTGGAGGTAAGATAGGCAGTCTCCATGTAAAATACTGGTATTCAGATGTATCCGGTTAGACTGGAAGCCGACCCCAACGTAGTTGGGAAAAGGTTAAGCGGATGACGACGAGTTAGTTAATTTAGTACAGATGCCAGCAGGTCAAGCTACCCGAAACTGTCAAAAATTTCCAATCAACCTGGAACCTTAATGCTTCATGGATAAAGTTGAAAATCTATTAAAGAAATTTGACAGATTGTAGTAGCTTGATGTGCTGGCGTCTGTACATGAAGTTGATCCAGTGTCACAAAGATGAACATAAACTACACAACAACAACTAACAATTATGTTTCATGGTATTTTCAAAGATTTTTAGATTTTATCTTATTGTATTATTTTGTAAGTAGGTACGATAAATAAAGAGCTACACAAACAAAACATTATTGCACTTGACGTAATTCTTAGAAATATAAAAGCCTTTTTAATTTTGCAAAGGTTTTTATTCCTTTTCTCCATGCTCAAAAGTGTAAACATCAAAGCTTATAAGAAACTATGTATTCTTTGAAAAATATAAACACAACATCTCTTTCTCTGTCTGTGCGTTAGTGCTCTTATAACTCGAGTACCATTTATACAATTTATTTACGTGAATTTTTTTAAAACTATTATTTTGTCTGACTAAATTAAACTTTCCTTGGCCTAGGTGGTACAGTCACCAAAAGAGATAAGTCACCAGGTTCGTCGGATATAGTTGAAGTTTAGTAAGAAACTGATGGATGTTTTTGAATGAAATTTAATTTGATAGATAAACTGTTTGTTTTCTATAATTACATAAAATTTTATTCAAAAACATCTTTTGGTTTCTTATTAAACTTCAACTATATCCGACGACCCTGCTGGTTACTTATCTCCTTTGGTGACTATACTTCCTACATACCCACCTGTTGATTTAGGTGGGTTGTTGTTATCATAGTTGAAATTGACCGCTTATGATCTTTCCGATTTAGACTACTCTTGAAATTAGGTTCTGAAACTTAATAGGTATTTCTAAGTCCTCCGGGAAAAACGTTAAGTTTTTGGGACCTGTTCAGCTTCAGGTAGAATAATGACCTTTCCAAATATCTAAAAGCATTAACTTTTGTTAAAACTTTCACAAAAGCCTAGAAATTAATATAAAATCAGAATCCAGTATTGCGTTAAATCTAGGTAGGCGTTAAAACAATAATGAATGATCAGAAAACGCGCCAAAATCGTTAATTTAAACTTTGGGCGTCTGTGTGTGAAAAATATGGTACGCACGGCTACACCTCAAGCTATACATAACCAGTATAAGTTGACTTCTGATTGTACGAAGAACCTATACAATCCGAGGTCAGCTAAAACTGGAAATGTACAGCTTTATGTGAAAAAAATTGATTTGCTCTAGTCTTTTAGACGCGACTTTGTTCATTCATATTTTGTGGATTGGTTCTGGGAAGCCATTGGTTTCAGATCGAATACTCTTCATCTCGATGAGAGAGGTTCGATATCAAAGGGAATTGTCCCCTTTGACAGGGTTTATGAACTTCCAGTTGGAGTAACCCTATTACCATAGCTTTTGTCAAACTTGTACAAAAATGGCAAAACAGGCCGCAAAACTAATTATAGCCAAAATCAAATGAAATCAACATAAATAAGCAACAAAATGATTTCCTCTTCTACACTTTCAACAACACTGAGCTTAGTTAACATACAGCTATCGATCGTTAGCCAGTTTGAACTGGTTTTCGTGTTTATTTCACGTGTTTGCATCAAATCTGTTTGTTTTGACGTGATAACGTTTGATGAATAATAATAAAACGGAATGAGATCATTTGCTCCATTCATATATTATGATCGCACTAGCAGCGCCCCGCGGTTTCACCCACATAAGTTTCGATCCCGTGGGAATATCGGGATAAAAAGTAAGTAAAGTAGTTTTTGCGTGAAAGAGTAACAAACATCCACCCATCCATCCATCCATCCCTCTATCCATCTATCCCATCCATATAAACTGTGTTTAGATTATTCAAAACTCTGTTATATGATTAGTTTCGAGTTTCGAATCTCAACTCTATTGTCTAGTAATTCTTGAATGTTGAATTCTTAATCTCAGACCAATAATTCGGTCAGACTGACATGAACACGTGTCTTGCAGATGTGCTTGTTGTGTAAAGGGTGAACTTCCAGGGGATGGGGTGACCACATCTATCTTATATCCAGTCCAAGGACTGATAGGGACCATGTCTCCTTAAGAGCATGATGTCGACGTAATGCCGCTGGAACTAGCCGCTCCATAGTCAGACAAGGACGGTCGCTTGGTTGCCGTAGGGAAAGCCGCTTCGTCACGTTTATCAGTTCGAAAGAACTGCTAGGGACCATGTCTCCAAAAGAGCATGATGACGACGCAATGCCGCTGAAAAGCCGCTTGCGTCACTATATGGACGTGTTGCCCTGAGTACTCCGAGTGTAGATGTGAGGTATCGTGTGAGTAATGACTGATCAAATACCTGTTACGCTAGCGTATGGGATACTCACAATTTAATAATAATAATATACTTTGCATCCCTCTATTATTACTAGCTTTCTAAAACCACATTCAATCTATGTTCATAACTATGAATTCCTAAGTTTTATTTAACATTTCCTTCAATCATTTCCTTGGTCTATTGACGAGACAAGGCACTGGACTTCTTCATATGTATTTGGAATTCATTTAATCTATATCGGTGGAAGGGTGTCCAGTCTGGAGCCGAGCGACGATGAAGTACCTGGGACTCGTCCTCGACAGCCGGTGGAACTTCGTGGAGCATTTCCGACGTTTGGCTCCCAGACTGAAGCGGGCCGGGGCTGCCTTGAGGCGGCTCCTGCCCAATCTAGGGGGTCCAAACGCCTCCTGCCGGAGGCTATATACGGGGGTCGTGCGGTCCATGGCCCTTTACGGGGCACCGGTGTGGGCGCGTTCCTTGAGGCGGCGACCAGTCCGCCGGTTGAACGCGTCCCAAAGGGTCATGGCCGTCCGGCTGATCCGAGGATACCGCACGGTCTCCGCTGAGGCGGAGAGCCTCCTTGCCGGATTGCCGCCATGGGATCTGGAGGCAAAAGCCCTTGCCCACATATGGGAGTGGCGAGAGGAGGCAAAACGCCGGGGCGTAACTCCGCTGCCACGAGAAATCACGGTACAGCGGACAGAGCTCCGGCGGGATCTCATGGCGACATGGAGAGTGCGATTGTCGCAACCCAGTGCTAGGCACGCCACAATTGCGGCGATAAGTCCCCTCTTTGAGGAGTGGCTGGAGAGGCGCCACGGCGCCCTCACCTTCCGCCTGACGCAGGTCCTCACCGGACACGGTTGTTTCGGGAGGTTCCTGTTCAGGATAAGGCGGGAGGAAACGCTGTGTGGATCGCCCGGAGGACACGGTGGAGCATACAGTGGAGGTCTGCCCGGCTTGGGCGGTGCACCGCCGCGTCCTCGTGGCGGCGATCGGCGGCGGCGATCTCTCGCGTCCGGCCCTGGTCCAGGCCATGGTACGGAGCGAGAGTGCATGGGAAGCCGTCACCTCCTTCTGCGAAGCAGTAATGCTCGCAAAGGAGGAGGCGGAGCGCGTGAGGGAGAGGCAATCTCTGCGCCCTCACGCCCCTAGTCGCCGCAGGAGACGCCCTGGACGTCGGGAGTCACCAGCCGACTCCCGGCCACCGTAGGCGCGGGCTTGCGGGCGGCGAGCAATGGGCAGCTCGCCGCCCGGCAAGGACCAGGCCCGAGTCGACGGCGCGTTGTGTTCCACGCGCGCCTCAAAGAGATGTCAGCACAAACTGACGGGGTCCGCTAGGGCCGATGCCTGCCAGGGCCGCGGGTTGTTCGAAAGAGATACCGTGGTCCCTGGCATAGGCAACTGAAGGAACACGGGTGGGTTTTAGTCAGTAAAAGTCTGACACGCCCTCCTGCTCCGCCCAGAGCGGGAGAAGTCATATGATGATTTCCCACCCAGAAAAAAAAAAAAAAAAAAAAAAAAAAAAAGGGTGTCCAGTCTGGAGCCGAGCCCTACAGAACAGTACGGAGGCGGGGTACTGTTCTTCCCCGAAAGGGGAACCGACTCCATTTCCTGTAATTTCCACGTAATTAGGAAAAACGAAAATTTTATCAGAATAGGGTAATTTAGGAACAGTCACACTGACATAGTAACGGGCTTGTATTTTCATTATAGTAATGTAGTGTAGCAGTACGGTTAAATACAGGTTACACGATCTACATCAACGAAATTGTAGAGGAACTATTTTTATTTTCAATGTTTAATTAAAATTTGTAGTGTGTACGAGTACAATTCGATCCTGAAGAAAATTAAACTCCTCATTACTGCCATCGAGGCCTCGGTCTGTACACTCGGTCTGTATACATTAGAATAACACATAGGATACTTTTTATCCCGATTTTCCCACGGGAACGACACTTATGCGGATGAAACCACAGGGCGCTGCTAGTATTATAATATTTTCGATATTATAATATTAAAGTATGAATTTTTCAGACAGTAAAATCATGTTTGTAACACATTTCGTCAAAGAAAACAGTTCTATTATGCTCGCCAAATTTTACCGGAAGCACTACTGTAAATCTACACCGCCAAATGCGAACTCCGCTTCATACTGACGTCGTGCAAAATCCTGCATCGCAAGCAGAGTTTACCGCAACTATCATATTTACAACATCCCGACATCAAACGTTGGGCAGTTGCCCACCAGACACGACACCCGTCTGGTCGGAGGGAGAAAATGGATGATCCCTTTTATAAAGAGTATGAGTGAACTTTACACCCTATTTCTCATAGCTCTTCACTTCTTACCGTTTAATTATTTGCTATGAACATAATCTTTATAATTTACTTTTAACAAAATGCTTACTTCCGATGGTCCACTTGAAGGACTAAGTGCGGAAACCAAACCCATAACATAGAACACGCTCGCTTCCAAGCGGATTATTCTTGGCGTATTCACCTATAGTTGTCACGTTTTAGCATGGCAATGGTGGTCATTGCCCTTTACCTAATATCTCTCCGTAGGAACCCAAAAAATAAACTAAATACAAATTGGTCGTTATCGGAACATGTTCTAGGTCACGATAGACATTTGTTTCAGCGGTGCTATTCGGTCCGCGGTTGGTCCGTGGATGGGTGACCTTCTTTACATACCAAGACCCCTCCGCGCCTCGGAAAGCACGTTAAGCCGTTGGTCCCGGCTGTCATTCGAGAATCTATGACAGTCGTTAGGGGTCGTCAGAAGCCCGAAAGTCTGACAACCAGTCTTGCCAAGGGCAAGTATTACCCAGTAACTGGGTTGTGGAGGTCAGATAGGCAGTCGCTCCATGTAAAATGCTGGTATTCAGCTCCAACATAGTTGGGAAAAGGCTAGGCAGATGATGTTTACCTTTATCATTTTTTTTTTCATTTTCCTTTTTATTTACTTTGCAATATGCCTGCGAGACAAAAATGTTAAATTTATTCAGTATCCTATATAAACTAATCGGTGCTAGATGGCGATATATTAATTTTAAATAATTGAATACAGGCCAACACTTTGGCGGCAGTGAAGGGTTAACAAACTTTCTAATTTAGCTCCTGAAATCATTTTTTAGTTTTATATAATGTGGAGTTAAACTAATTATGTATTGACGTTTAGGGTTCTATTAAATTTCTAAAACGAGTTTCCATGTTATTTGTTTTAGTAAAGGTAATTAAGTAACTTTTGTAAATGTTTCAGAAGAGATGCCTCCATCTTTTCGTTAATGTCAACAAAAACAATTTAAATCGTTAAAAAATAATTGAAATTCCCGTGTCATCACTTGTGTGTGTTTTGTGTTTCACAATTTTTCAATACAAATTATTCATGATAAAAATTAGCCTATGTACGATCTTCTCCAGGTTCCAGGCAACCAATCTGCCAAACAAAACGATCAGCGGGGTAATTGCGTGACACACTATCAGTAGCAATGGGTCTCATTTTGATAGTTCAACAACAACAACAACAACAAGAACAACATTTACGTTGCTGAGCAGACACATTTTTCGAACATATGAAGCAACGGATTAGTAATATTCTTCAAATGATTAGACAATCAGACAGAGTTGCTTTCACATTATTTTATAATATTAGTACGAAGTACTGAAGGCCGACCCCAACATAGAAGGGAAAAGGCTAGGCAAATGATGATTAGTACGAAGTACGTGTAAATTAAATTCTTCACCTACCCATAGAGCCAAAGCGAGGCCTAGCATTTACGTTTTTGATTTTAAAATAACGGCATTATATAGGTTAACTGACTTATTGCCGTATAAGTTTAGACAGGGAATGTCAAAACCGATTCACAACGAACTCTTTCGTGTAACTTCGTTTCCTGCCGTCACTGTCCAAACTCTCAAGAGAGGAGACCGGACCGAAATGATGACACCATCTCTACTCGGCGTTCGCAAATTGAAACGGAAGGTGTCCAATAAATTCCACATTCCCCTTCCAGGAATTCGGCCGACAAGTCCCTTTCGTTGTGTATGTGAATATTTTATCAAAGTTATTTTAGCATTCCGTGTGGGTTACTATGCCTTTTATTATAGTTCTGTGAAAGGTTTGATTAAAGCAATCACTCGTGTGTTAAATAGGAATGAATGGTTCAGTGGCTTATTCCGTGATAAGTAAATTATTATGTTTTTATCAAAGATCAATACTCATCAAAATGTAAAACTTTCCTTTGGGGTCAAAAAGTCAGCTGGATCTGGAAAATAATGCCATGTATGCATTTCTTTGCATACAATTTATTTGTTTTGATGTCTTGTCATTCTTCACACATCCAATAAACTCGATAATTTAAAACTTCTTAATTACAATAGATGTACTTGGGCTGTATAGTTATTTCCGGATGTGCTATTTTTTATATTTCTATAGATACTTATGTTATATACAGGGTTACATTAAATTAGCTGGCGAAACTCCGCAGCCCTGATGTGTATATATTATATCTAACTATATTTTTTTTTTTGGGATCGTCATTCGCTTGTAGTGTAGTCACTTGAAATGTTAGTTTAAAAAAATCCGTATTTTTGTGTCAACTTCGCAGACGCGACAGCTATCGATATCTAAATACGCTAAATCCAAAAATAAACAGTTTTCAACTCATTTTTTTTTTTTTATTTATATCTTTATTGATTTAATTGGGGTTTTTATCCCAATGGATACGCCAACCCCATCATGCCTTATACAGACTTACAGACTACTACGAAACAATGCTTTAAACTTAAATTATTAAAAGGAGAATCTTAATCAACATGGTACACCAACTCGCTAAATCTTTTCGCCACATCTGACTTGGGTTGTGCTAAAATTGATTGAATTAAACCTACCTGTGATATATTTAAATTAAACTCATTGATTAAAATTCTCCTTTCCTCTTGGTTCTTGACGCAATCCATCAGCAAATGATGTACATCCTCCAACACATTGCACGCGTCGCAGTTGGGAGAACTTACTTTCTTCATGAGAAATGCAAACTTTGCCGATGGATAGTGTCCAGACCGTAATCTTACAGCTAACTTCACATAACTTCTACTTAACCTACTGTTGTCAAACCAGGGCACTTGAGGAAGCTCATTTTGAATTGTTTTGTGCCATATTCCTTTGTCTACTGACTTAATGTTAAAATGTTCTTTCCAGTTATTAAAACTTTTTATTTTGAATTTTGACACATATTCTACGTAATCTGGTATAAAATTCAGCTCGACTCCTTCCTTTGCTGCCAATTTAGATAAACAATCAGCTTCCTCATTACCCCGTAAACCGACATGCGCTGGAACCCATTGCAACTTCAACTCTATACTATTTCCAATTAACTTTAATATTTGTTTTAAAATGTCGTAAGCTATCGATCTACCTCTGAAGCCAGAGGCGCATCGAGCTACGTGGTGCAATGCACTTTTGCTATCCGTAAATATAACAACCTTATCAATTTTTTTCTCTATTGCATAGGACAAGGCTTGCAATATTGCTATGAGTTCCAACGTCATGACGGATACATCTGACATTATTTAATTTCTTGTCTTCCTTTGAAAATATCCTAGAAAACCTAACACCCTCTTACAGTCATACAGTCATTATGGGGGACTTCAATACTTGCTTATTGAAAAACGATTCCCGCTCTTCTTCTTTTCGATCAATAGTCCAGTCGTCGAATTTATCAATTCTCCCCTTGAATGCCACACACCATTTTCCAAACTGTAATCCTTCACTTTTGGATCTAGTCATTGTTTCGTCTTCTCAACATGTCAGCAAGCATGGTCAATGCCCAGCTGACATGTTTTCTTACCATGACCTTTTATTCCTATCCTATAAAATTCGCCCACCTAAGGCAAAATCTAAGATTCTCCTGCAGCGCAATTTTAGTGGTATGAGTACAGATGATCTCCGAAGAGATGCTAGCAGCATTGACTGGGCTCCTTTAGTCAATGTTGAGTCGGTGGATGATAAAGTTAATTTGCTGACGGATAACCTTGTGCAGCTGTACGACATTCACGCTCCCATTCGTGCGGTGAGAATCAAACATCTTCCGGCACCATGGCTTACAGACGATATTAGGGCTATCATGCACAGAAAGGCTGTAGCCAAAACTAAATATAAGTGTCGGCCCTCACCGTCGAATCGGGAGATCCTTGTTGATGCACGCAATCGCTGCAATAAGGTGTGTAGAGATGCCCAACGCCGCCATATTCACACCTCAGTTGAAAACGGAGATCCAGCAAAAGTCTGGAAATTTCTTAAATCCATGGGAGTTGGAAAATCACGCCAAGAATCGATTCCTAAAGACTTAGACATTGATCTACTGAATCAACACTTCTCATCTTCGTCCCACTGTAATGGGACCACGAAGGCAGCTACTGTTAACTATCTTTCAAACCTTCCAACTCCGGACCACCCTCAATTTATTTTTAGTCAATTCTCTGATTGTGATGTTAAGAAGAGCATAGTTTCAATCACGTCTAACGCAGTTGGTAGTGACTGTGTAAGTCGGAAAATGATACTCCCTGTCCTCGACGAGATCCTTCCTATCCTATGCTATATCCTGAACTACTCTATATCCTATGGTGCCTTTCCATCGATGTGGAAAGAGGCCAAAGTCATTCCTTTACCCAAAAAATCCAATCCTACTTCTTTTTCAGATTACCGTCCCATCTCCATCTTGCCTTTCCTCTCCAAAGTCCTAGAACGCCTTGTCCACAATCAGCTTAGTGCTTTTCTTTGTAAGAATAGTCTGCTGAATCCTTTCCAATCCGGTTTTCGTCCTGGTCACAGTACCACTACCGCCTTAGTTAACGTCACTGATGACATACGGTTGGGCATGGAAGAAGGAAATCTGACAGTTCTTTGCTTACTAGATTTTAGCAATGCATTCAATACTGTCGATTTCGATATCCTGCTTGGTATGCTTCGCTCGCTTAACATATCTCCAACGGCGATTGACTGGTTTCGTAGTTACCTGTATGGCCGCCGGCAACGTATATGCATGGAAGAGTTTTGCTCTTCGTGGTGTTATACTTCTGCCGGTGTACCTCAGGGTGGCGTTTTATCTCCTTTACTTTTCGCAATATTTATAAACTCCATTACCAAAAAACTTATTTCTTCCTACCACCTTTATGCCGACGATTTGCAAATCTATAAACAAGCTAGCCACTCGAATTTGGCTGATGCTGTTCACGTTATCAACAAGGATTTGGTTTCAATCTGTGAGTGGAGTGAGGCGCATGGGTTGCAGGTTAACCCATCGAAGACTCAGCTCATTGTTGTTGGCAGCTCAAGGATGATCCCCAAGATAAACTGGTCGCAGATTCCCCAGGTTCAATTTAACGGAACTGCTATTCCATTCAGCGAAAAGGTTAAGAACCTTGGGGTTTGGATCGACAAACATCTTTCCTGGGGTCCTCAGCTACAGGAGGTAAGTCGTAAAGTGTTTGCATCTGGTAAGTCACTGAGACGGTTGCGGAACTTTCTTCCAACTGCCACTAAAACTGCGCTTGCACAATCCCTTTTACTTCCCATCCTTGACTATGCTGATGTCAGTTATCCAGATCTTACTGAGGCACAACTAGATAAACTTGAGCGACTTCAAAACTTTTGCATAAGATTTATATTTGGCCTGCGCAAATATGATCACATATCTGAATTTCGTACAAAGCTCAAGTGGCTTCCCATACGTCTTCGCCGGAATTCTCATATCTTATTTCAGCTCTACAGTATCTTGTTTAATCCTAAAACCCCCTCTTATCTTAAAGAACGTTTCAAGTTCCTTCATGACACACATAATAGATATCTGAGGTCATCGGAAAACCTGAGACTAGAGATGCCGATGCATTCCACCAGTTTCTTTGACAAATCTTTCACTGTTCAAGCGGTACGGTTATGGAATGACTTGCCCGTGTCAGTGAGGCGTGCTCAATCTCTGTCCACTTTCAAAATTATGATCAAAAAGCACTTCCTCTCTCCTTAAACATCATCATTATTATTATTATTTATTATTATTATTATTTTGTTTTTTGCTCTTGTTTCATGTCTATTATTGTATGTATATATTTATTTAGACGAGTAAGATATACTTTATGTATACATTTATTGTATAATGTAATTGGTACACCACAGACTACCTACCATTTTTGCCTCTCTTTAATTTTAATCCATCCAAAGGTTGTCTTTAAAAGATCGCTCTAAGCGATAAGACCGCCCATTGTGTCACCCTTTGTAAAAATTTTGTATATTTATGTTTTATAATTTGTATGGTGTACAATAAAGAGTATTCTATTCTATTCTATTCTATTCTATTCTATTTTAAAAGCGGCTCTATAATTACTACTTGGATCGTAAAATGCTGCACCTAATCCATGAGCACCCTTAGACCCATCAGAATATAATTTCTGCCACCCACGATAATTGATATTCAATTCTTTCACAACTTCATTAACCAAGGTATTGGCTTCGTATCTTGATTTAGCTAGTGATATACATTCCAAACCCAAAACTAAGTATTTATGAAAATCAACAGCTGATAACCAAGTTTCGAAAGTAAACATTGTAAGAATATCCACAGAAACACCTTCAGTCTGGTTTACATCCTCGATTATTAGTGTGAGTAAGGGCTTTTTTTTCAACTCATACTTCAAGTAATTAAGCTTCCAACGGTCCCTGACCTAGAAATAAGAGCTTCATTTGTGAAGTTTCGCTAGTTAATTTAATTTAACCCTGTATGCAGATGTGCAATTTTTAACGACACCCAAATGCTGGCTACGTTCCGCCATGAGACACGTGTAATGTTCACATGGTCTGTGTGAAACATATATCAATTAGTATCTTCAACCACGGCCTTTCCTTTGACTCTTCACCAGAAACAACGACGTATCGAAGATAGGCTAATATCCCTCCAGGGTCCTACATTTTGTTTTGTTATGCGATCATAGAGATAGAGTAGAGTTAGAACAGTTGTGGCGCAGTGGTAACAGCCCCGACTGACGAGTTGTGGGTCGTGGGTTCAAACAAACCCAGACAGGCGCTTTACTTTGTGTAATTTAATTCAACAGTACTGCTCTCAATCTGGTAAAGGAAAACCACTTGAAGAAACTCCTAGAACCAAACCTCCTAGTACTAGAACCAAAAATTCGAAGACATGTGGCATCCACCAATCCGCACTGAGCCTGCATGGTGGATTACGGCCTTCCCTCTCAAACAGAGGAGCAGTGAGAACGTTATAGGCTGAATATGTGCGTATGCGGTAATAAATGTATTGAGCAAATGTTTTCATTCCTTTGTTTCAAATGTTTCAATACCTTGGGTATTAGCTTCGTATCTTGATTTAGCTAGTGATATACATTCCAAACCCAAAACTAAGTATTTATGAAAATCAACAGCTGATAACCAAGTTTCGAAAGTAAACATTGTAAGAATATCCACAGAAACACCTTCAGTCTGGTTTACATCCTCGATTATTAGTGTGAGTAAGGGCTTTTTTTTCAACTCATACTTCAAGTAATTAAGCTTCCAACGGTCCCTGACCTAGAAAATAAGAGCTTCATTTGTGAAGTTTCGCTAGTTAATTTAATTTAACCCTGTATGCAGATGTGCAATTTTTAACGACACCCAAATGCTGGCTACGTTCCGCCATGAGACACGTGTAATGTTCACATGGTCTGTGTGAAACATATATCAATTAGTATCTTCAACCACGGCCTTTCCTTTGACTCTTCACCAGAAACAACGACGTATCGAAGATAGGCTAATATCCCTCCAGGGTCCTACATTTTGTTTTGTTATGCGATCATAGAGATAGAGTAGAGTTAGAACAGTTGTGGCGCAGTGGTAACAGCCCCGACTGACGAGTTGTGGGTCGTGGGTTCAAACAAACCCAGACAGGCGCTTTACTTTGTGTAATTTAATTCAACAGTACTGCTCTCAATCTGGTAAAGGAAAACCACTTGAAGAAACTCCTAGAACCAAACCTCCTAGTACTAGAACCAAAAATTCGAAGACATGTGGCATCCACCAATCCGCACTGAGCCTGCATGGTGGATTACGGCCTTCCCTCTCAAACAGAGGAGCAGTGAGAACGTTATAGGCTGAATATGTGCGTATGCAGTAATAAATGTATTGAGCAAATGTTTTCATTCCTTTTTATAAAATTGAACTCTGTGCCATTAATTTAGGTTTGTTATTCTTCAAATTTTGAGACGCCGAAACACTTGATTTGATGCAAACAAGTGATAAAAACACCGAAACCAGTTCAAACTAGTTACCGATTGATAGCTGTGTGTTTACTAAGCTCAGTGTAGTTGATAGTGTTGAAGAGGACATCATTTTATCGAGTAATTATGTTGATTCCATTTGATTTTGGCTAGAATTAGCTTTGCGACCGGTTTTCCATTTCCATACAAGTTTCACTAAAGCAATGGCAATAGGGTCGCACCCTATTACATGTAACTTTAATGTTGGTGAAATATACGTGTACTATACTTATAGGGTAGCAGGAGCATGGACACGCAACCTATTACCATGGTTTCAGTATTTGGTTCTGAACGTTAAAATTATTCGTCGGTTCTAAAAAAAAATAGATGTTACATACATTTTGACCACGTTGGTAGCAATTTTTGTATGAAACACCAGAGGGGCAATTCTCGTAATTTTAAGAACGTTCACAGTCTGATCTCAGTCTCAATCTGTCAAAAATACCTCTAATTTCCCTATATTTTGACAAGTTTTTGACATTCTTTTGTCGCCGAGATGAGACTGCGACTGGATTTTGAACGTTTTAAATTACGAGAATTGGTCTTCTGATGCTGAATTCATTGTTTCAGTTTGCGCGTCCATGTCCTTGCCACCCTGTATAGGTACACTTCTGCCTAACCATTCGGGGTAAACATGCGTGATGTTATGTTATGTTTCACCAAACCAGGCTGACATAGTAACGGGCTTGTATTTTCATTATAATAATGTAGTGTAGAAGTACGGTTAAATACAGGTTAGGTACCCGATCTACATCAACGAAATTGTAGAGGAACTATTTTTATTTTCAATTTTTAATTAAAATTTGTAGGTACGAGTACAATCGATCCTGAAGAAAATTAAACTCCTCATTACTGCCATCGAGGCCTCGGTCTGTAAACACATTCTGTAATACTTTTGATATATGTAAGCTGACCAGTGGCAATATTAATTCTACACGAATTCTGACCAATAAAAAGATATAAAACAACTAACAAACAATGATCGAACATAGTCTTGTGTGCGATATGAGACCGACAATGTATTATCGTTTTATTCTGGGTTATAGGCAAAACTTTCAATCTACATTTAGCGCACGTCTACTTTCAAAACTGTACCCAATCCTTGTAGTGTCTTTTATTTTTATTTACCATTTTTTCCTCAGTATAGACAATTATTGGTTATACAAATGTTTGGCGGACGTAGAGTATTTAATTTATGTTTTAATGTCATTCCAAACAAAAGATGAATACATCTTTTCATGCTATAAATATTTGCATGCGATTGATAGTCTCCCTGGTGCAAAGAAACTTTATCGAAAATTAGAGATTTTAGTTTTAATAACAATTATTTACTCTTTAGTGTTTAATTTTTTCCAACTTGCCTATGAATACGTTCAGAAATTCTATACTTTACACCCTGTAGAATATTTTCTTGTATATTTTTTGACTTGCGCTGTTGATACGGGAAGGTTTACCATTTGTGTATGCTTCAGCATGCTTTATTGTCGCACAAAAGTACTAAAACTGGCTTTGGAAACGGATTTGTTAGACCATCCGCTTCGAAATGGGTTCGATGTAAACAGGCTAATACAAATGTACATGGCACTTGAAGAGAATCTAAGAAAAGTTAGACGTCCTGTGAGCCTTATGGTGATTACCTAATCGATCTTAATTTTAATTACGTTCTACTCAATACTTCTCATGATCTTCCTTATATTTTTCAGACTGTTTTTAGTGTATTGTATGGAATAGCCAGAAGGACGTACGAGATCACTATAGAACTGGCAAATCTTAAAAAACTTGTAAGTATTATTAAGATTTTTTGCTGATGGAGTAACAGGGTGGAGAGCTCACCATTGAAAATGTATGATCCTCCGAATCGTCCCCATGCCGTCTGTAGGAACCTACAGGTTGGAATCATCGGAGTCAACCACACGTCAATAGACCCTAACAGTTTCCCCTTGATATGTCGTAGCATTTAAAGCGGCTTTCGTAACTCAAGTGTGGGTACTAAGTGTTACTTACGAGGTGTAGATCGTAGTTACGAACCCAGGCATTTTGGTTGGTGTCAATCATTTTAGCCCCACTCCTCTCAATACGGTGAAGGAAAACATAGTGAGGAAACCGGCATGTCCTTGAACCAAAACTTCGAAGACATGTGACATCCACCAACCCCCTGTTAGTGGGCACTGGGCCCGCGTGGTGGATACGGGCCCACTCCTTCTCTCAGAGAAGAGTGCCCTGTGGCCCGTGCCCGAGCAGGTATTACAGGGCTGATTATGCTAAGTGTACTCCTGACATGCGGTTGACCCTAGTAAAACTTTCGTGTTTTTATAGGGTGCAGTCTCACTTGGCTATTTGGACCTGTTGTTCCTTATCGGGCGTCCAGTCTTATATCCCACTATGGCTGCCGTAGCGTTGGACTTGACAGCTGATAACATAAGAGATATCAAAGTTATGTGTATCGAGAAGAGAATAAGTTGCACAAGTAAGTATTACTTGCATGTGTTCAGATTATTACTCTTCATGCGTATTTTTCTAAGCTTTACTTAAATTGGTATAATTTCAGTTGGTTAGTTTTTCTATTATACCTTTTTCAAAGTTTATGGTTCTTGTTCGATTTTGAATCTTAATTCTTAGAGTTTACAGGACTCTGAGAAACCTATAAGAGCGGTTTTGCACTGCATCCAATCCGAATCCGAGAAACGTTGGTCCGAAGTAGTCATAGTACTATTTGTTTGAGAGTTTGCGCACTAGCACTACACCCGAAATCAGTCCGTCCGAATTTAGTGCATTCCCAATTCGAATTGAACTCGGATCTTGAATTCGGATTCGGATCGGATGCGCGGAACCGCTCCAACTGTGTTGTAGTCTCTCTAAAACAGTTTCAAGTTTACTTAGACAAATGAAGCTTATTGCATAAGCTTGGTGGTCAAGGGTAACACGGTTTTTTGATGAAAGTTGATTATTGCCGCCAAGGGAATCTCACGTTTATTTCTTGCAGATGAACGTAGTCGCTGTGAAATACAACAGTTGCTGCAACTACTGGAGCATCGGCCTCTGTGCTTCACAGTTTGGCATACTCAGCCTATTAGCATGTACCTATTGCTCAGCTTCTTTTCCTTCTGTATCATCAATATTATCGCTATATTGCAGATCAAAAGCTTTTATACTTAGACAAGCCGTATAGGCATACAAGTATAAAAGCTTGAGAAATCCCAGTAGGCACTGGGATTTCTCATCGGCAGAAATCATGACTTTCAATACAAACTTTCATCTCCTATTTGAGTTAAAAAATTATGGGACGAATGCTTGTATGGAATTTCGGTTTGTTTCATATAATACATCGGTTATACTTTTGATGTCGAGGGTCGAGTCGTTTGTAAGTCATGAATTAAGATGTTACTTAACGATAATCGACTTCGACCAATTTATGATTGTGTATCCGTGTATTTTATCATTTTTTATGAACTCAAACTCAAAATTCAAAGCATTTATTTCAATTAAAACAATTACAGGCACTTTTGAATTTTCAAGGAGTCGTTCAGTCACAAATGTGAAGCTAGTGGCTAGTTGCATGAAATATTATGATTCGATTCAATGTTCTTAAGTGACTAAATAAGTATGTAAATCCTACTTATCGTACTTATGTACAGTATTATAAACGTAAAAGTTTGTATGAATGGATGGATGGATGTTACTCTTTCACGCAAAAACTACTGAATTGATTTGGATGTAATTTGGCACACAGATAACCAGATAACCAGGGCGCAGCTAGTATTATATAATAAATATTCTAACTTGTAATTGTGTAGTGTCGTTATTTATTGTCAATATATATTTTAATGATTATTTTACTAAGTACTAATTTGATAGGTATTTTGAGAGTGGCTTACACACAAAAGTCAATATTGTGACATTTACATTAAAAGCACATCAATATCAAGCTCTGTTTGTTTCTTCTTAAACCTTTCACTGACATCCTTCTTAGATCAATTCAAGTAATAAACGGTGCCTATAGATAACCTACGTCAACTACGTCACCGTCGTCCCAAAAAATGGAAGACAAGATATGAAAAACAAGGAAAATATTCTAGTGATTCTCTATAAAATTATTTATCTCCTAATGATAAACACTTTTTGAATTAATAATGCTCTAAAAAAAAATGCGCTTCGGATGCTTTTTTTTTAATAACTGAGCCTCTCTTTCACTTTCTGGCCTTTTTACTGACCGACTTCAAAAAAGGAGGAGGTTTCTCAATTCGACCGTATATATAATATATATGACGGGGATTCGTCACCAGGGGGTTGAGACATCATTGGAGTTCCGAAATAATACTCGCCAAACATTGGTTTAAACTTGTAATTACTGTTAAACCCCAAAGTAAGAATTATTTGATTTGAGGTTCATCAAAAGAGGCGCAATCATTATATTAGAGTGTTCAATAATATTTTTAGGAACACAATTTGGGAGTTATTAGAGGTTCGATTAAATACATGGCGATAAAATAAGGCCTCATAAAATCACTAAGCCCACCGGCTTACGCGACTGTAGATCCACGAATGACAGCCGGGACCACCGTCCGATCTACAGTCATTACAGGTTGAAAGTCTGGCAACCAGCCTTACCAAGGGGTATCGTATTAGGTACCCAGTCACTGAGTTGTGGAGGTAAGATAGGCAGTCTCCATGTAAAATACTGGTATTCAGATGTATCCGGTTAGACTGGAAGCCGACCCCAACGTAGTTGGGAAAAGGTTAAGCGGATGACGACGAGTTAGTTAATTTAGTACAGATGCCAGCAGGTCAAGCTACCCGAAACTGTCAAAATTTTCCAATCAACCTGGAACCTTAATGCTTCATGGATAAAGTTGAAAATCTATTAAAGAAATTTGACAGATTGTAGTAGCTTGATGTGCTGGCATCTGTACATGAAGTTGATCCAGTGTCACAAAGATGAACATAAACTACACAACAACAACTAACAATTATGTTTCATGGTATTTTCAAAGATTTTTAGATTTTATCTTATTGTATTATTTTGTAAGTAGGTACGATAAATAAAGAGCTACACAAAGAAAACATTATTGCACTTGACGTAATTCTTAGAAATATAAAAGCCTTTTTAATTTTGCAAAGGTTTTTATTACTTTTCTCCATGCTCAAAAGTGTAAACATCAAAGCTTATAAGAAACTATGTATTCTTTGAAAAATATAAACACAACATCTCTTTCTCTGTCTGTGCGTTAGTGCTCTTATAACTCGAGAACCATTTATACAATTTATTTACGTGAATTTTTTTAAAACTATTATTTTGTCTGACTAAATTAAACTTTCCTTGGCCTAGGTGGTACAGTCACCAAAAGAGATAAGTAACCAGGTTCGTCGGATATAGTTGAAGTTTAGTAAGAAACTGATGGATGTTTTTGAATGAAATTTAATTTGATAGATAAACTGTTTGTTTTCTATAATTACATAAATTTTTATTCAAAAACATCTTTTGGTTTCTTATTAAACTTCAACTATATCCGACGACCCTGCTGGTTACTTATCTCCTTTGGTGACTATACCTCCTACATACCCACCTGCTGATTAAGGTGGGTTGTTGTTATCATAGTTGAAATTGACCGCTTATGAACTTTCCGATTTAGACTACTCTTGAAATTAGGTTCTGAAACTTAATAGGTATTTCTAAGTCCTCCGGGAAAAACGTTAAGTTTTTGAGACCTGTTCAGCTTTAGGTAGAATAATGACCTTTCCAAATATCTAAAAGCATTAACTTTTGTTAAAACTTTCACAAAAGCCTAGAAATTAATATAAAATCAGAATCTAGTATTGCGTTAAATCTAGATAGGCGTTAAAACAATAATGAATGATCAGAAAACGCGCCAAAATCGTTAATTTAAACTTTGGGCGTCTGTGTGTGAAAAATATGGTACGCACGGCTACACCTCAAGCTATACATAACCAGTATAAGTTGACTTCTGATTTTACGAAGAACCTATACAATCCGAGGTCAGCTAAAACTGGAAATGTACAGCTTTATGTGAAAAAAATTGATATGCTCTAGTCTTTTAAACGCGACTTTGTTCATTCATATTTTGTGGATTGGTATAGGTTCTGGGAAGCCATTGGCTTCAGATCGAATACTCTTCATCTCGATGAGAGAGGTTCGATATCAAAGGGAATTGTCCCCTTTGACAGGGGTTATGAACTTCCAGTTGGAGTAACCCTATTACCATAGCTTTTGTCAAACTTGTACAAAAATGGCAAAACAGGCCGCAAAAATAATTATAGCCAAAATCAAATGAAATCAACATAAATAAGCAACAAAATGATTTCCTCTTCTACACTTTCAACAACACTGAGCTTAGTTAACATAAAGCTATCGATCGTGCGTATCTGACGGACAGAGCCGTCAGCTACCCCGGTCGCGATGGGGAGTGGAACCGGCGAGAGATGTCGTGCGGTGTCCCGCAGGGATCGGTTGTGGGGCCGTTCCTGTGGGACATCGGCTACGACTGGGTGCTGCGGGCCGACCTCCCTGATGGCGTCAGCGTGGTTTGCTACGCTGACGACACGCTGGTCCTGGCGCAGGGGAGGTCGCATCAGGCGGCGGCCGACGCGATGACACGCGGGGTTGCGATAGTCGTGGAGAGGATCCGGCAGTTGGGTCTCGAGGTGGCATTGCACAAGTCCGAGGCCATGACGTTTCATGGGCCCCGGAACGCGCCACCACCGGGATCCCAACTAACGGCAGGAGGGGTTCACATCGGCATCGAGACGACGATGAAGTACCTGGGTCTCGTCCTCGACAGCCGGTGGAACTTCGTCGAGCACTTCCGACGTTTGGCCCCCAAACTGGAACGGGCTGGGGCCGCCTTCAAGCGGCTCTTGCCCAACCTGGGGGGGCCAAACGCCTCCTGCCGGAGGCTTTACGCGGGGGTCGTGCGGTCCATGGCCATATACGGGGCCCCGGTGTGGGCGCGTTCACTGCGGCGGCGAGCCGCCCACTACCTGAACGCGCCCCAGAAGGTGGTAGCCGTAAGGCTAATCCGGGGCTACCGCACGATCTCGCGCGAGGCGGCAAGCCTCCTTGCCGGACTGCCGCCATGGGATCTGGAGGCGATAGTCCTCGCGCGCCTGTATGAGTGGCGCGCGGAGGCAATACGCCGGGGGGAAAGTCCGCTCCCGCGGCAAATTGCTGCGGAGCGGACGGACCTCCGGCTCGATCTCATGGCGACATGGAAAGAGCGACTGTCGCAACCCAGCGCAGGGCACGCCGCGATAGCGGCGATAAGACGCCTCTTTGAGGAGTGGCTAGAGAGGCGCCACGGCGCCCTCACCTACCGCCTGACGCAGGTCCTCACCGGACACGGAAGTTTCGGGAGGTTCCTGCACATGATCAGGCGGGAGGAAACGCCCGGGTGTCACCATTGCCAGGATCGCCCAGAGGACACGGTGGAGCACACGGTGGAGGTCTGCCCCGCTTGGGCGGAGTACCGCCGTGTCCTCGTGGAGGTGATCGGCAGCGGCGGCGGCCTCTCGCGCCCGGACCTGGTGCAAGCCATGGTCCGGAGCGAGAGGGAGTGGGAGGCAGTCGCCTCCTTCTGCGAAGCAGTCATGCTAGCGAAGGAGGTGGCGGGACGGATGAGGGAGAGAGCCTCCCGTCCCAGCCGCCGCGGGAGACGCCCCGGGCGTCGGGAGTCGAGTGACGACTACCGGCCACCGTAGGCGCGGGCCTGCGGGCGGAGAGCAATGGGTAGCTCACCGCCCGATCAGGACCAGGCCCGTGCCGGACGGCGCGTAAGTGTTCCACGCGCGCCTCAAAGAGATGTCAGCATAACGAGGGGCCCCTCAGGGCCGAAGCCTGCCGGGGCAGCGGGATTGTCCGAAAGGGTTACCGCTACCCCGGAACATAAAGGGCGAAGGAAGGAACATGGGTGGGTTTTAGTCAGTAAGAGTCTGACACTCCCTTCCGCTCCACCCAGAGCGGGAGGGGTCATTTGATGATTTCCCATCCCAAAAAAAAAAAAAAAGCTATCGATCGTTAGCCAGTTTGAACTGGTTTTCGTGTTTATTTCACGTGTTTGCATCAAATCTGTTTGTTTTCACGTGATAACGTTTGATGAATAATAATAAAACGGAATGAGATCATTTGCTCCATTCATATATGATCGCACTAGCAGCGCCCCGCGGTTTCACCCACATAAGTTTCGATCCCGTAGAAATATCGGGATAAAATATCCTATGTGTTAATCCTAGTTATAAACTATCTGGGTGTCAAATTACATCCAAATCCGTTCAGTGGTTTTTGTGTGAAAGAGTAACAATCATCCATCCATCCATCCTCACAAACTTTCGCGTTTATAATGTTAGTAGGATACTCACTATATCAGCCTATAACTTTCTCATTGCTGGGACACAGGCCTCTTCTCTGTGAGAGGAAGTGGCCATAATTCACCACGTGGGCCCAGTGGGGATTGATGGATGTCACATGTCTTCGATTTTTTGGTTCTAGGACATGCCGGTTTTCTCATGAGGTTTGCCATTTTGAGAGCAGTCTGTAGTTTTGACTTAAATTACACAAAGTAAAGCGCCTGTCCGGGTTTGAACCCACGACCCACAACTCGTAAGTCAGGGCTGATACCACTGGGCTACCACTGCTCTAGCTTTTATCTGTCCCCATGATCGCATAACACAACAAAATGTAGGATCCTGGACGGATGTCAGTTTATCTTCGATGCGTCATGATTTGTGGTGACGTTTCGAATTAAAAGTAGTTAAAAATATTAATTGATAGAAATATATTTTTCACATCGAGCATGTAACATTAGGTACACTGTCTGTTATCTGTTATTAGCACCCCGTTAATTAATATAGCACATACTAAAAGCCAATAAAAAGCTATTAAAAGCTTTTAATAATGGCTCTAAGCATACTTCTAGAATACGAATCCTTTAGTGAATTGTAAACTCGTTCACACACACACGCAAAAACGAACAAAGCACCCACGAGACACACAATTCTTTATGACTGCAATCTTTATATCTACACCCTCTATGATTAACAGTCTCATTCCTCACCCAGAGAAGCTAATGACGCCATTCTTTGTTACACTATAGCCGGCCGATGTTGAAAACGGCCATAATTTACGGCCGTATCGCCTCAGTCCACTCGCGTTGATCCCGGTAACGTATCGGTCGCTATTCACTCTTACGAGCTCATTTACCATACTAACCGGGTATTGTGATAGGAATTTTAAAGTAATATGGATAAAGTTTGTATAGAGTATTTAAAGTGTTTTTTTTTTATGGAAGAGACACGTTGAAGAATAAAGGACATTGCGTACAAAATCATATCCTACTATATCCTCTTTAATATTATAAACGTGAAAGTTTGTATGGATGGATGGATGGATAGATGGATAGAATGATGGATGGATGGATGGATGGGTGGATGTTTGTTACCCTTTCACGCAAAAACTACTGAACGGATTTGGATGAAATTTGACATACAGGTGGTTTATAACCAGGATTAATATATAGGATACTTTTTATCCCGATTTTCCCACGGGAACGACACTTATGCGGATGAAACCACAGGGCGCTGCTAGTATTATAATATTTTCGATATTATAATATTAACGTATGAATTTTTCAGACAGTAAAATCATATTTGTAATACATTTCGTCCAAGAAAATAGTACTATATGCTCGCCAAGTTTTACCGGACGCACTTCAGTATCGTCGCATGAAGAGATTCTTTTAATCCACCCCAAATGTATGTCTATGTTTACCAATTCCCTGTAATATACTTCAAATACCATTCTTATTTCCTGTGTTTAGAAAATAAATTAATACTGTAGTATACAAAAATATCTCCACAAACATTTATGTTGAACTTCTCGTACAATTCTGCTCATACCAGAAGTTAAAACAAGCGTGAAGGGAAGTTAAAATACGTGAGACGTATAAATAGCAAGGGTGACGAACTGACGACATCTCAACATGCTCTTTGAGATATGACATGCCTTATGCATAATCAGTGATCTATTCAACCCCACGACTTTACATAAATATACATACACACATGGTTCTATGTATAAGGTCGATGTGCACTTTTGGAGGGATATTTCTTTTTTCTTTCGGATATAGTACTCTTTCCGCTAAACTTTTTAAAATGGCATTATTATTTCTAACATAGTACACCTTGGTGGTGTTAACATGATGTAATGTCCCAGCACTGACCTCTAATAAACTCGCTGGACTAAATATACTCGTGCTATACTAAACGACAGTTGTTTTTTGTGCCGATTTAAAGCTCGAGCGTCTCAGGAACTAAAATTGACACACTGTTGCAAATTGCCGTCGTGTTGTTTTGGTACGTCTCTGATTATTTAGGTCTAAATAGTGGAATAGGACTTTCATGTGTGTTTTGTGTTAATTACGAGACATTTAGAACATTTTTATCATGAGAAAATATTGGTTCCACGGACGCTCACGTTTTTATCAGCGCCAAAGTGGCGAAAATCAAATTTCTTCGTTTTGTCATCGATATTATGATGTCCAGCGTACTTGTATAATATAGGTCAGTGTGTCCCAGTGACTTAGTGCATATGTTACATTTCACTTCTAAATGTGTTCAAAAGCTGTCGGTGTCAATATCAAACAACAACTTTGACATTGACAGCTGTCACTTGAACGTGGTTTAATGCGCTGAACGCGTTCAGTCCTAATAACACTTTATTAAGCAAATTTGTTGCCACTATTTCATGAATTTTCCTTCATAAAAAAAATGGCCGACTGTCGCCATGTGTCCAGATGAAAATGGCCAGTTACTGACAGTTACTCATTATATATATACGGTGTAAATAAAGACAGCTTATCTAATATGTAAGACTCAAATTCCAGTGAAATCAGATACAGCAGTTACATCTTCTAATATACACCATAGACACAAAGAAGAAGGAAACCATTTTATGACAGCAATTTTCATTTTAATACGAGAAAACCACGAATTAAGTGTTTATTAACAATCAGTGGCTCATAAAATAGAATTAGTGCAGTATTCGTTGGCTTTAACTGTAGTTGTAGCAACACAAAGTAGGAGCAGGGACAGAAGGTTCACTACAATTATTCTAGATTAGATTTCTTTGTACGGTCAAAGTCGATTAACACTGGTACTTTAACATCTTAATTAGCAAAAAATATTTGATGCAAAAAAAATATAAAACACTGAGATAAAATATTTTTGCATTCCAGGTTTTAAAAAATTGTGTCAATCGATCAGGTTAAGCTATGCTTGCCGCGGTTGGTCCGTGGATGGGTCACCATCTTCACATACCAAGACACCTATGTGCCTCGGAATGCACGTTAAGCCGTTTGACAGTCGTCACGGGTCGCCAGAAGCCTAAAAGTCTGATAACCAGTCTTACCAAGGGGTATCGTATTACTCAGTTACTGGGTTGTGGAGGTCAGATAGGCAGTCGCTTCATGTAAAATATTGTTATTCAGTTGCATCCGGATAGACTGCAAGGTGACCTCAATATAATTGGAAAAAGGCAGAGGATGATGAGGTTTAAAAAAAATCGGAAGCAATTAAAAGTTAAAGTCAATAATTCATATTTATAAATGAATCGTGGTCGCTGACGTGTACCAAGGCAGGCGCTTTACTTTGTGTAAATAATTTAATCATCACTGTTCTCAAAACGGTAAAGTAAAACAGCATGGGAACCAGCATGTTCTAGAACCAAAAATTCGAAGACATGTGATATTTAACAACACGCACCGTGTTCGCGTGTTAGATTACGGTCCACTCCCTCTCGCAGAGAGGAGGCCTGTGTCCCAGCAGTGGGAACATTATAGGCTGACTATGCTGACATGTGTTAATCGACTTTTGTCACTGACTGTAATGTAATTTGATTGTCACTGGACATTGCAAGATTTGTTTCGTGAATAGTCTAGTGCAAATAGTGCCTTACGTTCATGCAAAGGAATCAGCAACAACTATTGATGATAATGCTACAATTAAGATTACAATTAATCCAAAGCTCTCTCAGCACTCTCGTATGCACTATGGACCAGGGACTTTTGTATTGCTGGAACTTTCATATGAACTATGGACCAGGGGCTTTTGTGCAGCTGGAAGGCTTTCGGCTGAGTGATAATGATGATTTCAGTGCCAACCATTTAACGGAAAATCCATGCCGCAGTATAAAATATTTGCACTTGATCAAATGAATTAGTTTTTCTTAAGTTCAATTTATTTCTCTTAGGTTTACATTTACTACGGTGAAGTGAACTAAAATTATTACTTAAAATGTCCTGTGTATGTACATAATGAGTATTTTCACATTGTCAGACAACGATATTAACCCGATAGTTTGTGGTCTATAGCGCGAGGAAAGTGGTGCGGATGGTTTGTTTTTTGTTGTAGGACTTCTCGCAGGTCAACCGAGGATGGTGTCGCCTGCTTAACCGTGCTATACTGTGGTGCCTTGCCAAATGAATGCCTGCAAAAACTTATAAAATAAGAGACTATACGCTAAGGGATCCTCCTGTGGGGTAGGGCGTCGCAAGGGACAGACTGGATCGATAACAATGCCCTTCCATTTTCACGTACGGAGTGGGTTTACTGTTTTTCTCATAATAAATTACGTCTACATTGAGGTCGTAAAATATATAATTAACGAAGAGGTTATAAACTTGAGAGTGCATTGTATTCATTATGAAATTGTAATTATGGGTATTAAAAAGTATTCTAGTTTAATAATAACTTGCTCTAGATATAAATTGTCTTTCTTAAAGAAGTGCTAATGCTGAGAAAAGTTGACGTTTTAAGTAGAATTTTAAACTTCTGTAGCGGCATCTACACCGCCAAATGCGAACTACGCATTATACTGACGTCATGCAAAATCCTGCATCGCAGGCAGAGTTTACCGCAACTATCATATTTACAACGTCCCGACATCAATCATCGGGCAGTTGCCCACCAGACACGACACCCGTCTGGTCGGAGGATCCTCCCTTTTCTATAGAGTATGAGTAAACTTTACACCCTGTTCCTCATAGCTCTTTACTTCTTTCCGTTTAATTATTTGCTATGAACATAATCTTTATAATTTACTTTTAACAAAATGCTTACTTCCGATGGTCCACTTGAAGAACTAAGTGCGGAAACCAAACCCATAACATAGAACACGCTTGCTTCCAAGCGGATTATTCTTGGTGTATGCACCTACAGTTGTCACGTTTTAGCATAGCAATGGTGGTCTTTGCCCTTTCCCTAATATCCCTTCGAAGGAACCCAAAAAACAAACTAAATACGGTTGTTCGTTATCGGAACATGTTCAAGGTCACGATAGACATTGTTTCAGCGGTGCTATTCTGTAAAAAAACATCACCGTAACGACTTAGGCGAAGTGAGATTAAAGTGAGCTATCATTCCACCGAATGCTAGGGATTAACACTATTGAGAGCTCACGTTAAGCTCACTTCACCAAAGTTGTCACGGTGAGATTTTTACAGAATAAAATCACAGAACGTTAACGGATTTTAATTCAGTTTTTTTAAATTAAAAAAATGTTAGAAAATGTACGTTGGTCAATGATCGCTATTGCCACGCCAAAGCGCGACAATTATGGTTACGTTTACCTTTATTTAAAGGGGGGCTTGTGGCTAAGTAATAACAGCCGCACGGGTCGATCGATCAGGTTAAGGTTACGCTTGCCGCGGTTGGTCCGTGGATGGGTGACCATCTTTACATAACAAGACCCCTCCGTGCCTCGGAAAGCTCGTTAAGCCGTTGGTCCCGGCTGTCATTCGAGAATCTATGACAGTCGTTACGGGTCGTCAGAAGCCCGAAAGTCTGACAACCAGTCTTGCCAAGGAGTATCGTATTACCCAGTAACTGGGTTGTGGAGGTCAGATAGGCAGTCGCTCCATGTAAAATGCTTGTATTCAGCTGCATCCGGTTAGACTGGAAGCCGACCCCAACATAGTGGGGAAAAGACTAGGTAGATTTATTTAAAGTTTTCATAATAGTCATTTTCCTTTTTATTTATTTTGCAATATGCCTGCGAGACAAATATGTTAAATTTATTCAGTATCCTATCTAAACTAATCGGTGCTAGATGGCGATATATTAATTTTAAATAATTGAATACAGGCCAACACTTTGGCGGCAGTGAAGGGTTAATAAACTTTCTAATTTAGCTCCTGAAGTCAGTTTTTAGTTTTATATAATGTGGAGTTAAACTAATTATGTATTGAAGTTTAGGGTTCTATTAAATTTCTAAAACGAGTTTCCATGTTATTTGTTTTAGTAATTTGTGTGGTAATTAAGTAACTTTTGTAAATGTTTCAGAAGAGATGCCTCCATCTTTTCTTTAATGTCAACCAAAACAATTTAAATCGTTATAAAATAATTGTTTTATGCCAGATATTTCCCGTGTCATCACTTGTGTGTGTTTGGTGTTTCACAATTTTTCAATACAAATTATTCATGATAAAAATTAGCCTATGTACGATCTTCTCCAGGTTCCAGGCAACCAATCTGCCAAACAAAACGATCAGCGGGGTAATTGCGTGACACACTATCAGTAGCAATGGGTCTCATTTTGATAGTTCAACAACAACAACAACAAGAACAACATTTACGTTGCTGAGCAGACACATTTTTCGAACATATGGAGCAACGGATTAGGAATATCCTTCAAAATGATTAGACAATCAGACATACAGACAGAGTTGCTTTCACATTATTTTATAATATGATTTATTTACTTATTTATTTATCCATTTATTTCAGGCATCAGGGCCCATACACACACATACAATACAATATTAATATAACTTAAAAATACTATAAATACATACAACATTATAATTACACTAAAAAACAAACGAATGCACACGAAGTGTCTGCGTCGTGTTTCGCTGACTGGTGTCACGTAGCCGACCACGAAACCGGCGGTACACAAAACCCTTCGGCCAAAACTCTTCCTTGAGGAACTTCTCGAGATGATGTGTCGGAACACGCACCACGAACGACTTGAAGTTCGAGTTGTGACGCGACTCCAACTTCTCGACCCTCAAAGTCCAGTTGGTCTTCACACGCATGTACTCCACGATCTCCTCAACCTTCGTGGAGTGGTGCAGTCTGGACACGTACAGCTGCGTCGTCGGGATTGCTGGATATTGGTACGAAGTACTGGAGGCCGACCCCAACATAGTAGGGAACTAGCCTTTTCCCTACTATGTTGGGGTCGGCCTCCTCAAATGATGATTAGTACGAAGTACGTGTAAATTAAATTATTCACCTACCCATAGAGCCAAAGCGAGGCCTAGCATTTACGTTTTTGCATTTAAAATAACGGCATTATGTAGGTTAACTGACTTATTGCCGTATAAGTTTAGAGAGGGAATGTCAAAACCGATTCACAACGAACTCTTTCGTGTAACTTCGTTTCCTGCCGTCACTGTCCAAACTCTCAAGAGAGGAGACCGGACCGAAATGACACCATCTCTACTCGGCGTTCGCAAATTGAAACGGAAGGTGTCCAATAAATTCCACATTCCCCTTCCAGGAATTCGGCCGACAAGTCCCTTTCGTTGTGTATGTGAATATTTTATCAAAGTTATTTTAGCATTCCGTGTGGGTTACTATGCCTTTTATTATAGTTCTGTGATAGGTTTGATTAAAGCTATCACTCGTGTGTTAAATAGGAATGAGTGGTTCAGTGGCTTATTCCGTGATAAGTAAATTATTATGTTTTTATCAAAGATCAATACTCATCAAAATGTAAAACTTTCCTTTGGGGTCAAAAAGTCAGCTGGATCTGGAAAATAATGCCATGTATGCATTTCTTTGCATACAATTTATTTGTTTTGATGTCTTGTCATTCTTCACACATCCAATAAACTCGATAATTTAAAACTTCTTAATTACAATAGATGTACTTGGGCTGTATAGTTATTTCGGATGTGCTATTTTTAATATTTCTATAGATACTTATAATATATACAGGGTTACATTAAATTAGCTGGCGAAACTCCGCAGCCCTGATGTGTATATATTATATCTAACCATATTTTTTTCTTGGGATCGTCATTCGCTTGTAGTGTAGTCACTTGAAATGTTAGTTTAAAAAAATCCGTATTTTAGTGTCAACTTCGCAGACGCGACAGCTATCGATATCTAAATACGCTAAATCCAAAAATAAACAGTTTTCAACTCATACTTCAAGTAATTAAGCTTCCAACGGTCCTTGACCTAGAAAATAAGAACTTCATTTGTGAAGTTTCGCTAGTTAATTTAATTTAACCCTGTATGCAGATGTGCAATTTTTAGCGACACCAAAATGCTGGCTACGTTCCGCCATGAGACACGTGTAATGTTCACATGGTCTGTGTGAAAAATATATCAATTAGTATCTTCAACCACGGCCTTTCCTTTGACTCTTCACCAGAAACAACGACGCATCGAAGATAGGCTAATATCCCTCCAGGTTCCTACATTTTGTTTTGTTATGCGATCATAGAGATAGAGTAGAGTTAGAACAGTGGTGGCGCAGTGGTAACAGCCCCGACTGACGAGTTGTGGGTCGTGGGTTCAAACAAACCCAGACAGGCGATTTACTTTGTGTAATTTAATTCAACAGTACTGCTCTCAATGCGGTAAAGGGAAACCACTTGAAGAAACTCCTAGAACCAAACCTCCTAGTCCTAGAACCAAAAAATCGAAGACATATGGCATCCACCAATCCGCACTGAGCCTGCGTGGTGGATTACGGCCTTCCCTCTCAAAGAGAGGAGCAGTGAGAACGTTATAGGCTGAATATGTGCGTATGCAGTAATAAATGTATTGAGCAAATGTTTTCATTCCTTTTATAAAATTTAACTCTGTGCCATTGATTTATGTTTGTTATTCTTCAAATGTTGACACGCCGAAACAACTAGATTTGATGCAAACAAGTGATAAAAACACCGAAACCAGTTCAAACTAGTTACCGATTGATAGCTGTGTGTTTACTAAGCTCAGTGTAGTTGATAGTGTTGAAGAGGACATCATTTTATCGACTAATTATGTTGATTCCATTTGATTTTGGCTAGAATTAGTTTTGCGACCGGTTTTTCCATTTCCATACAAGTTTCACTAAAGCAATGGCAATAGGGTCGCACCCTATTACATATAACTTTAATGTTGGTGAAATACAGGTGTACTATACTTATAGGGTAGCAGGAACATGGAGACGCAACCTATTACCATGGATTCAGTATTTGATTCTGAACCCCCCTACGTTAAAATTATTCGTCGGTTCTAAAAAAAAACAGATGTTACATACATTTTGACCACGTTGGTAGCAATTTTTGTATGAAACACCAGAGGGGCAATTCTCGTAATTTTAATAACGTTCACAGTCTGATCTCAATCTCAATCTGTCAAAAATACCTCTAATTTCCATACATTTTGACAAGTTTTTGACATTTTTCTGTCGCAGAGATGAGACTGCGACTGGATTTTGAACGTTTTAAATTACGAGAATTGGTCTTCTGATGCTGAATTCATTGTTTCAGTTTGCGCGTCCATGTCCTTGCCACCCTGTATAGGTACACTTCTGCCTAACCATTCGGGGTAAACATGCGTGATGTTATGTTATGTTTCACCAAACCAGGCTGACATAGTAACGGGCTTGTATTTTCATTATAATAATGTCACTACATTATTATAACAGCGTAGCAGTACGGTTAAATACAGGTTACACGATCTACATCAACGAAATTGTAGAGGAACTATTTTTATTTTCAATTTTTTATTAAAATTTGTAGGTACGAGTACAATCGATCCTGAAGAAAATTAAACTCCTCATTACTGCCATCGAGGCCTCAGTCTGTAAACACATTCTGTAATACTTTTGATATATGTAAGCTGACCAGTGGCAATATTAATTCTACACGAATTCTGACCAATAAAAAGATATAAAACAACTAACAAACAATGATCGAACATAGTCTTGTGTGCGATATGAGACCGACAATGTATTATCGTTTTATTCTGGGTTATAGGCAAAACTTTCAATCTACATTTAGCGCACGTCTACTTTCAAAACTGTACCCAATCCTTGTAGTGTCTTTTATTTTTATTTACCATTTTTTCCTCAGTATAGACAATTATTGGTTATACAAATGTTTGGCGGACGTAGAGTATTTAATTTATGTTTTAATGTCATTCCAAACAAAAGATGAATACATCTTTTCATGCTATAAATATTTGCATGCGATTGATAGTCTCCCTGGTGCAAAGAAACTTTATCGAAAATTAGAGATTTTAGTTTTAATAACAATTATTTACTCTTTAGTGGTTAATTTTTTCGAAATTGCCTATGCCTACTTTCAGAAATTGTATATTTTATACCCTGTAGAATATTTTCTTGTATATTTTGTCGCTTGCGCTATTTATACGGGAAGGTTTACCGTTTTTATATGCTTCAGTATGCTTTATTGTCGCACAAAAGTAGTAAAACTGGCTTTGGAAACGGATTTGTTAGACCATCCGCTTCGAAATGGGTTCGATGTAAACAGGCTAATACAAATGTACATGGCACTTGAAGAGAATCTAAGAAAAGTCAGACGTCCTATGAGCCTAATGGTGATTACCTAATCGATCTTAATTTTAATTACGTTCTACTCAATACTTCTCATGATCTTCCTTATATTTTTCAGACTGTTTTTAGTGTATTGTATGGAATATCCAGAACGACGTACGAGATAACTATGGAACTGATAAAACTTAAAAAAAATGTAAGTATTATTAAGATTTTTTGCTGATGGAGCAACAGGGTGGAGAGCTCACCATTGAAAATGTATGATCCCCAAACCGTCCCCATGCCGTCTGTAGGAACCTACAGGTTGGAATCATCGGAGTCAACCACACGTCAATAGACCCTAACAGTTTCCCCTTGGTATGTCGTAGCATTTAAAGCGGCTTTCGTAACTCAAGTGTGGGTACTAAGTGTTACTTAGGAGGTGTAGATCGTAGGTACGAACCCAGGCATTTTGGTTGGTGTCAATTATTTTAGCCCCACTCCTCTCAATACGGTGAAGGAAAACATATTGAGGAAACCGGCATGTCCTTGAACCAAAACTTCGAAAACATGTGACATCCACTAACCCCCTGTTAGTGGGCACTGGGCCCGCGTGGTGGATAAGGGCCCACTCCTTCTCTCAGAGAAGAGTGCCCTGTGGCCTGTGTCCGAGCAGGTATTACAGGGCTGATTATGCTAAGTGTACTCCTGACATGCGGTTGACCCTAGTAAAACTTTCGTGTTTTTATAGGGTGCAGTCTCACTTGGCTATTTGGACCTGTTATTCCTTATCGGGCGTCCAGTCTTATATCCCACTATGGCTGCCGTAGCGTTGGACTTGACAGCTGATAACATAAGAGATATCAAAGTTATGTGTATCGAGAAGAGAATAAGTTGCACAAGTAAGTATTACTTGCATGTGTTTAGATTATTACTCTACATGCGTATTTTTCTAAGCTTTACTTAAATTGGTATAATTTCAGTTGGTTAGTTTTTCTATTATACCTTACTCAAAGTTTATGGTTCTTGTTCGATTTTGAATCTTAATTCTTAGAGTTTACAGGACTCTGAGAAACCTATAAGAGCGGTTTTGCACTGCATCCAATCCGAATCCGAGAAACGTTGGTCGGAAGTAGTCATAGTACTATTTGTTTGAGAGTTTGCGCACTAGCACTACACCCGAAATCAGTCCGTCCGAATTTAGTGCGATCCCAATTCGAATTGAACTCGGATCTTGAATTCGGATTCGGATCGGATGCGCGGAACCGCTCCAACTGTGTTGTAGTCTCTCTAAAACAGTTTCAAGTTTACTTATAATAATGAAGCTTATTGCATAAGCTTGGTGGTCAAAGGTAACACGGTTTTTTGATGAAAGTTGATTATTGCCGCCAAGGGAATCTCACGTTTATTTCTTGCAGATGAACGTAGTCGCTGTGAAATACAACAGTTGCTGCAACTACTGGAGCATCGGCCTCTGTGCTTCACAGTTTGGCATACTCAGCCTATTAGCATGTACCTATTGCTCAGCTTCTTTTCCTTCTGTATCATCAATATTATCGCTATATTGCAGATCAAAAGCTTTTATACTTAGACAAGCCGTATAGGCATACAAGTATTAAAGCTTGAGAAATCCCAGTAGGCACTGGGATTTCTCATCGGCAGAAATCACGACCTTCAATACAAACTTTCATCTCCTATTTGAGTTAAAAAATTATGGGACGAATGCTTGTATGGAATTTCGTCTTGTTTCATATTATACATCGGTTATACTTCTGATGTCGAGGGTCGAGTCGTTTGTAAGTCATGAATTAAGATGTTACTTAACGATAATCGACTTCGACCAATTTATGATTGTGTATCCGTGTATTTTATCATTTTTTATGAACTCAAACTCAAAAATCAAAGCATTTATTTCAATTAAACCAATTACAGTCTCTTTTGAATTTTCAAGGAGTCGTTCAGTCACAAATGTGAAGCTAGTGGCTAGTTGCATGAAATATTATGATTCGATTCAATGTTCTTAAGTGACTAAATAAGTATGTAAATCCTACTTATCGTACTTATACAGCTAGTATTATATAATAAATATTCTGACTTGTAATTGTGTAGTGTCGTTATTTATTGTCAATATATATTTTAATGATTATTTTACTAAGTACTAATTTGATAGGTATTTTGAGAGTGGCTTACACACAAAAGTCAATATTGTGACATTTACATTAAAAGCACACATCAAGCTCTGTTTGTTTCTTCTTAAACCTTTCACTGACATCCTTCTTAGATCAATTCAAGTATTATACGGCGCCTATAGATAACCTACGTCAACTACGTCACCGTCGTCCCAAAAAATGGAAGACAAGATATGAAAAACAAGGAAAATATTCTAGTGATTCTCTATAAAATTATTTATCTCCTAATGATAGACTCTTTTTGAATTAATAATGCTCTAAAAAAAATTGCGCTTCGGATGCTTTTTTTTTAATAACTGAGCCTCTCTTTCACTTTCTTGCCTTTTTACTGACCGACTTCAAAAAAGGAGAAGGTTTCTCAATTCGACCGTATATATAATATATATGACGGCGATTCGTCACCAGGGGGTTGAGACATCATTGGAGTTCCGAAATAATACTCGCCAAACATTGGTTTACACTTGTAATTACTGTTCACAAACTTAGAACACAAAATAATCTAGGATGCCTAAGATCTAGATAGATTAGACATTAGGAACGCGGGAAGTTTAGTGCGGAGTAACAGCCAACCACTCCATCTGACGGTCCGACCAAAAAGTGCGCGCTCCACAGTCTCACCCGACGTCCATCTTTTCTCTTTCAGGTTAGCCAACCTAACTGTCAGTGTCTACCATCATTCAAGAACTAATTCGGCCATGCGTTCGGTATTGCCATTACTCCACACTAACCATCCCCAAGTTATTACTTGACGTTCCTAAACGAACGACTAACTGTCATTCGACTTAATTCCTTTAAAGGAAGATAAATGGCGTTAATTTAATTTGAGGTTAGATACGCGACGTGTGCGTTGACGCTTCGACATATATATACGAGTATGTATATATATTTTTTTTATGTGTGTTCGCGGATAACTTCGTCGTTTGAAGATTTTGATGATTCTTTTTTTGTTGGAAATAAGATATTCCAAGGGTGGTCCCATGATAAGGGAACCAGGATCTGATGATGGCATCCCAGAGAAATCGAGGGGAACGAAAATTCGAAAATAGTAGGGGCGACTAGTGCGTTTGTAAATTTTTTCATTAAGTATTTAAAAGCACTACAATTTAGTGAAGGTCTGGAGTCGATCTGATGATGGAGCAGAAAGACAGTCGAGGAGACTCCTCAACTATTTACAGCAGTTACCTTGTGTTTGGGCTTCATTAATTTGTATTGATGAGAACTTTATACCTAGATGGGTTGTGACTGTCTTTAGGGGTCTGTTGATGAAGACGAAGGACAGTGTGTTTGGACTTAATTCATTTTTGGGGTACCTCTAATTTAGCAAGTATATATGATTTTGTTTGGAGCAGGTAGGTACAACTAAAAAGTGAAAAATAAAAACGTTTTGACAATTTGCAGTGTTTGTTTTGTAAAAAAGTTTTTCTTACAGTTTGTCGCAACAAACTGCGAGAAAACGCAAGAAAATTAGATCGGCTTAATAGTCGATTGGCACGAATTTAAATTATAATATTGTTCTATAGGCTACTCGACTTGCGCGACGATAAGAAAAAAGTACACGTTTTATAATATTTAACGCTTGTCACTTCTGTCCTTTTTTATATACTTTATTGCATAAGATGCAAAATGTGCCAATCACATGTTTCTGGAGTGATCGACTCGCCCCCAAATAAATTAACTTCGTGCGAGTAGCCTATAGAAAAAAATATATTGTTTAAAAGTGACGATTCGCACGAATTTATTACGGGCGTTTCGGGCAAATAAATTCGTGCTGACTAATAGACCAAACGGTCTGCGGGGTAATTGCGTAACATACTATCAGTAGCAATGAGTTTCGTTTTGACAGTTAAACAACATTCATTGCGTTAGTTACGTTGTTTAGCAGGCACATGTTTCGAACATAATGAGGCAATGGATAGCAATACTAATTAGGGTGCAGGTTACCCATCTTTGAAACTGTGACCGCGTTGGTACATCCAAGTTGGACGCAGTTACTTGGTTATTTAGTATTTTTAAAACCCCAAAATAGGAATTATTTGATTTGACGTTCATCAAAAGAGGCGCAGTCATTATATTAGAGTGTTCAATAATATTTTTAGGAACACAATATGGGAGTTATTAGAGGTTCGATTAAATACATGGCGATAAAATAAGGCCTCATAAAATCACTAAGCCCACCGGCTTACGCGACTGTAGATCCACGAATGACAGCCGGGACCACCGTCCGATCTACAGTCATTACAGGTTGAAAGTCTGACAACCAGCCTTACCAAGGGGTATCGTATTAGGTACCCAGTCACTGAGTTGTGGAGGTAAGATAGGCAGTCTCCATGTAAAATACTGGTATTCAGATGTATCCGGTTAGACTGGAAGCCGACCCCAACGTAGTTGGGAAAAGGTTAAGCGGATGACGACGAGTTAGTTAATTTAGTACAGATGCCAGCAGGTCAAGCTACCCGAAACTGACAAAATTTTCCAATCAACCTGGAACCTTAATGCTTCGTGGATAAAGTTGAAAATCTATTAAAGAAATTTGACAGATTGTAGTAGCTTGATGTGCTGGCGTCTGTACATGAAGTTGATCCAGTGTCACAAAGATGAACATAAACTACACAACAACAACTAACAATTATGTTTCATGGTATTTTCAAAGATTTTTAGATTTTATCTTATTGTATTATTTTGTAAGTAGGTACGATAAATAAAGAGCTACACAAAGAAAACATTATTGCACTTGACGTAATTCTTAGAAATATAAAAGCCTTTTTAATTTTGCAAAGGTTTTTATTACTTTTCTCCATGCTCAAAAGTGTAAACATCAAAGATTATAAGAAACTATGTATTCTTTGAAAAATATAAACACAACATCTCTTTCTCTGTCTGTGCGTTAGTGCTCTTATAACTCGAGAACCATTTATTAAATTTATTTACGTGAATTTTTTTAAAACTATTATTTTGTCTGACTAAATTAAATTTAAAATACAAGTCATCATCTGCATGCTTTTCCCATCTACGTGAGTCGGCTTTTAGTGTAACCGAATGAAGCTGAACATTAGTATTTTACATGGAGCGACTGCTTATCTGACCTCCATAACCCAGTTAGGTACTGGGTAAAAGTATACTCCGTATTAAGAAGACTGGTTGTCTCACTTTCGGCCTTCTGACTACTCGTAACCACGGTTAAAGATCTACAAATGACAACTGAGATCAACGTGCTTCCCGAGGAACGAATGTCTCGATATGTAATGTATGGTCAGCCTTCCACGAACCTCGGCAAGCGTAGTTTAATTTTTGGTCGACCCTTATGGCTGTTATTGCTTAGCCACGAGCCCCTGAAGGACTACTAAAATATAAATTAATTAATCCACGCGAGCGAACGCGACTTCCTCGCACTATGATTTATTATTAGCTGGACTTAGTCTATTCCTGGTTCAGTAAATCATGGTGTCATTAACTGCAGGCAGCGATAAAAATAAGTTGAATTCTTATTAATATTATGTTCCAGTAATTCATTGATAACTGAAAAAGAGCTGGACTTGTATCCCAATTGGGTACACTTTCCATGACCATCCGAAGGATTTTAAAGGAAACACCTAATGCATTGCTTTATAAGTTTGAGAAATTCCTCTGGTCGACAAGGTTAATAGGTTAAGAAACATCGTTGAATTGTCTAAATATATGGTATTGTGAGTTTGTTACGCCATATTGAAATGCCAACAAAATTGATGCATAAAAAGTCCCATCAGTACAGTTTGGCGTCGAGAGAATGCGTTTCTGACACCTGTCAGTGCGACAATTCTGTTAACTTGTAAAGATCAAATTCGCAAAACACGTAATTGATCGTATGAAACTGACAGGTGTCAAGAACACATTGTCTCGAAGTTTTTTGTTTTTTAATGCATGGTATTAACTCAATCTTATTGAAATATATTAAATTTGAAGCCATATATACTACTTTATATTTGTGCAAAATTTTATAACATAATTTTTAGAAATAAAAAAGTTATCGACTTTTGATCCGAAACAGACCCGGATTTTCCATAGTGCCGCACTATAAAGAGTAAAATGTAAACCGTGTAATTTCGGAAATGGAATTCCAGATCAAAAATGTAAACACAGATGGTATACACATAAAAAAAACTCTAGAAGAATACGTTAGAACGAAGTACTAAGACCGAATGTCACATATTGAATATTTTAATTCTGTTGTTTTGTATAACTGTATGTGATCACAGAGATAGTATCTACTTTTATTAAATATTTTCTATACATTTCTCAATATGTAAGTGAACCGTAATGTTCTTTTTTTGAGAAGTAAATGTCTTTAAACGGAAACAAATAAAATGTCATTGCCAAAGTGACGTTTCAGGGGTGGTCAACATTTTCCAAGTCATTATACACACATCAAAAATATCTAGGAATCAAGTATGTTTTAGAGTATCGCCGCAATTGAGGATTATTATTTTAACTTTTTTGGATAGTTATTGATACTTTTTAGTTAATTTCACTATTTGAATAAAGAATTTTCATTAAATTTTGATTAAAAATAGATAATCAACTGTCAATCAGGATTCCTATAAAAGTGTGTAATAGCGTTTTTACAAAACCATTACAATTTCTTCATCAGAACTGAAAAAAATTACATCGATATGGAGCGACGACATCATTTGACACGTAAAGAGATGATGAGAGCCGTCGGAATGTTGCAAGCTGGTTCCAGGCAACGTACTGTGGCTGTCGCTCTTGGCATTACACAGAGCGTCATAAGCCGCCTCTGGACACGCTATCGTATCACGTGCCCGTGATACGATAGCGTGTCCAGAGGCGGCTGTCGCTCTTGGCATTACACAGAGCGTCATAAGCCGCCTCTGGACACGCTATCGTATCACGGGCAGCGTGACTGAGCGACATGAACGACGATCTCGCACCACCACTCGCAGACAGGACCGGAACATCCAAAATACTGCTCGACGGAATTGTACCATGACCGCCATGATGTTGGCTACGAGGCTCCACAGCTCTTCAGGCTTGCTGATAAGCGACCAAACCATCCGAAATCGTTTACGTGAAGTGGGTCTGCGTTCCCGAAGGCCACTGAGAGTTCCACCTATAGCACCCCCGCAATCATAGGGTCCGTTTATAATGGGCTCACGAACACAGAAATTGGGAGGAAGGAGGCTGGCGTTGTGTTTGCTTTTTCGATGAATCTCGTTTCGGTATGAAGCCGAATACAAGACGAACTCGAGTTTGGAGGACCTCTGGACGTCAAGAACGTTTGAAATTTTGTCAGGAAATTCATTCATATGGAGGGGGTACAATAATAGTTTGGGCCGGTATTTGGATCGGTGGAAGAACCAATCTCATTTGGATCAGGGGCAACCTCAATGCTCAGATTTATACGGAGTGGATTGTTTCGGACGTGATCATCCCTTTGCGAAGCCGGTTGGGTGATTCGTTTCAACTAATGCACGACAATGCACGTCCGTCGTGACGTGGCCTGCTCAATCGCCAGACCTCAACCCAATTGAGCACGCATGGGATATGCTCCAAAGAAGAGCTCTGCCGAGTATGGATGCCGTGCATACCCCACAACAACTTTTTGACTTGTTAGAAAGAACGTGGGCGGCCATTCCTCAAAATCATTTTGATGAACTAATTTCTCGATCTCATGGTGACATGCAAAGAGTGACTGTCGCAACCCAGCGCAGGGCACGCCGCGATAGCGGCGATAAGACCCCTGTTTGAAGAGTGGCTAGAGAGGCGCCACGGCGCCCTCACCTACCGCCTGACGCAGGTCCTCACCGGACACGGAGGTTTCGGGAGGTTCCTGCACATCATTAGGCGGGAGGAAACGCCCGGGTGTCACCATTGCCAGGATCGCCCAGAGGACACGATGGAGGTCTGCCCCGCTTAGGCGGAGCACTGCCGTGTCCTCGTAGAGGTGATCGGCAGCGGCGGCGGCCTCTCGCGCCCGGCCCTGGTGCAAGCCATGGTCCGGAGCGAGAGGGAGTGGGAGGCTGTCGCCTCCTTCTGCGAAGCAGTCATGCTAGCGAAGGAGGTGGCGGGACGGATGAGAGAGAGAGCCTCCAGTCCCAGCCGCCGCGGGAGACACTCCGGGCGTCGGGAGCCGCGTGACGACTCCCGGCCACCGTTTTCGCGGGCCTGCGGGCGGAGAGCAATGGGTAGCTCACCGCCCGATCAGGACCAGGCCCGTGCCGGACGGCGCGTAAGTGTTCCACGAGCGCCTCAAAGAGATGTCAGCATAATTTGAGGGGCCCTTTAGGGCCGAAGCCTGCTGGGTCAGCGGGATTGTCCAAAAGGGTTACCGAACATAAAGGGCGAAGGAAGGAACATGGGTGGGTTTTAGTCAGTAAGAGTCTGACACTCCCTTCCGCTCCACCCAGAGCGGGAGGGGTCATTTGATGATTTCCTACCAGAAAAAAAAAAAGCTATACATAACCAGTATAAGTTGACTTCTGATTGTACGAAGAACCTATACAATCCGAGGTCAGCTAAAACTGGAAATGTACAGCTTTATGTGAAAAAAATTGATTTGCTCTAATCTTTTAGACGCTACTTTGTTCATTCTTTTTTTGTGGATTGGTATAGGTTCTGGGAAGCCATTGGTTTCAGATCGAATACTCTTCATCTCGATGAGAGAGGTTCGATATCAAAGGGAATTGTCCCCTTTGACAGGGGTTATGAACTTCCAGTTGGAGTAACAATAAAAAGAGACACACTACAACATGACTAAAAATTCTTCATGTTTTGACTTTTCTGAAACGTTCTTGATTGGCTGGCAGGGTTGTCTGGTCAGATACGGGTTATGCAGAAATTGAATTTTTGAGAGACACCAAATAATAAAAGTGAACGTGTCTTTATTTATTTTTTATTAGCCTATACTGTCCCACGGCTGGGCAAAGGCCTCCCCCAAATCTTTCCAGGAACTCTTTTCCCGCGCCACGTCGAACCAGTCCTCGCGGTACGCGTCCAGATCGTTTCGCCATCTCATTCTGGGTCGGCCTCGGCGGCGCCGTCCATCTTCAGGTACCCATTGTGTGGAGATTTTTGCCAAGCGGTCATCGTGCATACGGCTGATGTGACCCGCCCAATCCCATTTGAGCCTGGCAGCCGTCTTTCCTACATCCATTATGCCCGTTTTGGAAAGCAACGTGGTGTTTCGAATTCTGTCTTGTCTTTGAATACCGAGAATGCTGCGTTCCATCGCTCTTTGGCAAACTCCAAGGCCGAACTTTTGTGACTAAACTTTAAACTTTCAAAATCTAGTGGCAGTCTCATCTCGGCGACAAACAAATGTCAAAACTTGTCAAAATGTGGGAAAATTAGAGGTATTTTTGACAGATTTTGCTTTTACTGTGCCCTACAGGGTTCATAATGATCTAAATTATATTATACCACCTAAGTAGGTACACATTATGGTAAAGCAATAAAAGATATTGAGTATTGAGATTGAGACTGAGATCAGACTGTGAACGTTTTTAAAATTACGAGAATTGCCCCTCAGATCTGAGCACCGTAGGTTAGGATGGGCAGGATACACATTTATTTATATATACTTTATTTTACACCAGATAATACCAAAGAAAAAACGGATGGTATAACAGAGTGGAAGAATGGTGCAAAAGCTCAGTTTACAAAAGCATTTCAATATAATGTAACGTTTCTACGAATACTCGACGCTGCGTTCGACATAATGCTCACGGCGAGGGACCATTTATCTGTAACATTTCTTTCTGCCTTGAGTTCATTGTTAAAATATCAAACCTAAAGGTACCTACTGCTCGCGCCTTTGCTTGATGAAAAGTTACACCAACACGCTCGTTCGATGGTTGTAACAAAACATCGAGTGTCGTGTCTGATAAGTGCATTTCGATAAAATTTAAAAACGGCGATTGCTTGTTGTACTGTTACAAGTAAATGCTCTAGTCTATACTCGCGTTTATGATTATGGACACCCTCAGTTTATTATTTAACTCGCAAGATTGTAAACGTGAATTAAGTACATGGCTGAATATGCTTATACACTACAAAATGTACAATGGGTGGTCTTATAGCTTAACCTTTCATTCGTTTTTAAACTTTAATGGCATAAAAATATATGAACGCTCATTTTTTATAGAAAATATGTGAAACTACGAAAGCGCTGCGCTGCGAATAATTAAAAAATTGCTCGATAGTTTAAAAACTACAAAAGACAAATCATGGTTTGTAATAAGACCACAAAAGTGTGAAACTAGGTTATTTTATGTTTGTGTACCTAATACAAGAGGAAAATTCGGAGAATTCCTTTGGTTGTATCTATGGACTGCAATTAACCTCAACATAACATTAATTATTTAAAATCAACTAAGTAGCTAAAATTGTTACCACCGCTGAGAACCAGGCTTCTTCTCTGTGATAGAGCAATCACTAAAAAACACAACTATTTCTCCAAGCTAACTCTGTTCTGTACGTTAATAGTTTTAGAATAAAACACAGTAATAATGTTTTACTTCATAATATTTATTATTCCATCACTACGAGTATTCCGGTTTCTTTTCAGTCAAATACAAATCTTACTGTTAATTAACTCGATCATCTCTTCTCTGCTTTTCACACTCTTTATAAAGATTGAAATAAAGTCTTTTCTACTCCGCATCTGAAAAAAATAAAAACTAAATAACTACATTGTGCATCTGACATGTAAAGTCATAAAAGTCTTAGCCCAGTTTCGCGTTTTTATTTTTCGAAGATGTGACATCTACCAACCCGCACTGGACCCGCGTTGTGGATCCTGGCCCACTCCCTCTCACCGAGAGGAGGCCTGAATCCAGCAGTGAAAAAATTATAGGCCGATTGCTCTTAACATATCATTTTCAGCAAAAGGAAGTTTGTTCTGACCGACACCCTAATTGCGTAACACACTGTCAATCGGACTCTGAATCATTTTGAATGAAATTGCTAATCCATTGCTTCATAAGTTCGTAAAATTTGTCTGCTCAACACGTAAATAACGCAATGTATGTTGTGGAACTGTCAAAATGAAACCCATTGCGTCTGATAGTGTGTTACGCAATAAGCCCGCAGGTATCCCACGACACCTCCCTACTCTTTTTTGTTTGTCTTAGTACCTACAGATTTTTGATTACCAAAAAGGTCTGTCAGCGTCTTACAGATTTGCCTACAAAGATGTTGTTGGCGATGTCGTGATTTTGTTTGATGACGTATCGATCGTCACAAATCGAGCAAATCTGTAAGAACCTTCACAGCCTTTTTTGTTAGAGTATTTTATTACAGGTAGGACAAGACTTACGTGCAACTAACTGAAATGAACTTAAAGCTGTTTGCATAAGCAGAAATTAACTAACACACTGTCAAACTCCTGAACTGCTGTGATTGGTTGATCTTCTCCTTATACCAATTATTTGGAGTCGGCCCAACACTATATTCTTCCATACTTCTCTAATAATTGTCATCTCAGTAGTCGGGTGACTACTGAGATGACAACTAATGGGGAAAGTTGACTTGAATGGGGGTCCATTCAAGTCAACTTTCACATATTCCATCCATCGGTTTTGGGCCTCCTTCTACTTTATAGCCATCTTTAAAACTATCCAAATGACATTTTCCTCAATACTCCGCATCACTTCCTACCCTGTCAACTAATATTAACAAAATGCATTTTTAATCTCCACCCAACTGTTTTTTTCCATTCCTGTTTACTCCTCCTGCTCCTGCTTGTGGCTCGGATTATGAAAAAAAAAACCCTTACGATTGGACTGGATGTATCGTTGCTACTTTCATCGATGGCTCCTGCTTCAATACTGAATGCGTCACTGCCGAAAGTTGCGCCTTCCACAACGCCAACCGCAATGCTGCCGATCGACGCGTTGGAGGTACCAATGTTAGTAGCTGGAGAATAAAAACGTTTTATATTTTTTTATAATTGTATTTAGACTAAATAGAATATTTATTAGTTGACAGAGATATAAATAGTAGGTACATACTTCACACACACATTTCGCCTGTTTTTTTTTAACGCCGTTTGTAATTTCTGCAGAGAAAAAAACTAGTAGAAACCTCAAACACCCTGCATGAGTTGGGTGCGATTTTCATCCCAAGGCAACGGCATGAAAATCGCCCATCTTTTGACATAAGGAAACTTAACTACTTGATCGGTTAGAATTGAGATGACTTTCCACCCGAATGAAAGCAGTAATAACTTTTGGCTTTATCTTACAGTTCCTACACCATGGTAAACCGAATGACATGGTAGGTTATTCACCTGCATCCTGACCCTAACTCAAAAGCATTTTAATGAAACAGGAAAAAGTGATACGGATATTATTACAAAAAAATAAAACCAAATAACCTGTTTTAATTTTTTCGTACGTCACATCAAGTGTTACTTCTATTCAAATTAGTTACTATTGTTTTTTTATTTAAACATTACACAGACTAAGATTAGTGGGAATAATAAGAATCTCGACAGAATACTTGGTAACTGCATTAGCAATTAAGCAATCTCTAAATACTACCTACTTATGTACTTACTTTTGCTGTGCCCGACAGAGAGACAATAATCAAATTCTGTAAAACCTACCACATAATTTTACATGTGGAAGCAATAAATATTATTGAGTATTAAATTGTTTTTATTTTTACTTGTCTCATATTTTAGTACACAAAATGGAATGTTACAAGGATTAATTTGGCATGGTTTAAAGTAGGAAGGTATTTAAACCGACTATATGAATATTGTAATAGTCAAAATCTTCCTACGAAGTAAAAAAGCGATTGACTTGTGTTTTTTTATAGGTACCGTACTTTACCAAATAAGACATGTAAGAAAGAATATACTCTAAAATGACAATATTACAACTAACGCCTGTACTTTTGATCACTTTTTCTCACCATCACAACAATATAAAGTCTGGTATTTTTGCCGGGCCACACACAGTATTATTCACATTAAATATGAAGATTTATTCTATCTTAAAACACATAATTTTGATCTGTACGAACCTGGGGCTGCAAATGCATGGCCAAGTATCGCTATAGCCAGGAATGCCACAAAACGCTTCATCTTGCTTGACCAATCTCGCGATACTAAGGTCAAAATATCTGTACATCTTCTTTTATATGAAAAGTCCTTGAAAATAATTTACCATGCCCTCCAAAAGTTAGTTGATATTTTTCCACTTTGTAATGCATAGTAAATAATGCATGAATTCAAATTCTAGTTTCAAATGTTTTAACTGTACATTATAAAGTTTTTGTTGACTATATAACTTGTAAAATAATGTGTCGGTAATAAACGATGTTGTTATTATTTTAATGTTGGTAGTTATAGTGCGAAGTATGTTCCACGACTTTCAATGCACTTTGCTCATCAAGATAGAACCTTAGAAGACATCTTCATAAGGAGTGTAATAAAAAAAGAAGGACAGAAAGAGTTGGGCACGATAAAATTAAATGAATTCGATGTTTAAGTTTTAACGCAGCCTTCACATGATATAGCAAACCTACTTACAGATTTTAGACATAAATAATTGATAATGTATTTGTAGACTTAGTTTAGAATAATATAAGTTATGATGAAACCGACATACCACTGTGGATACATATTATAAAATTTAAAAATTAAAAAAGTATATAAAATACTAAGAAATTAGGTACGAGGAAAAAACATCCAACAGTTAACGTTTGACTTTGGGTATTTTGTATTATACCTATAGTTTATTTTTCTCTTCTGTTTTAAAACTTTTATATAGGTAAGTCAGAAACTATTTTATATATAGAAGCCAAAAAAGAATGAAAGAAAATACGTTTATTTGCGGTAAACATGACGCAAAAAAGAACACAAAAAACAATAAGAAAAGGTTGATATGCGTCACATCCACGCAAAACGGCTATCGCTCAGCATTATGCTGCGGCCCTATGCAAGACAAAGCCCCAGCGCTGGTTTTCAGCGACAGCCGGCGCCGACGTAATGACGTCGTACGGCGCAGCAAACAATTATTGTCAAAATGATTAGAAACTAATTAAAGTGAATGAACGATCACCAATATTTGTATAGAATATAAAAGAGTCCCAAATAAATTATACGATTAATTTTATTACAAAGTAAATGTACCTACTTACCTATTATTCTGTCTTTTATTTCTGTAAAAGCGACCCGCCCCTGCTTTGCACGGTTTTTTTACAAAACATCTAGATTTCTTTATTTTAATTAAATTAATTTTGTTCAGGTATTATGGACTTTTATAGGCTTTAACTTTGTGATGATAAAAATAGATCCTACTGATGGACTGCATGTAAACTGGTACCTGGAATGCAGTCAATACCGCTTCTCCCCTTCTTCTTCTTTGTTTTAATACTTGTTGATAAATAATTGTTTGCTGCGCCGTACGACGTCATTACGTCGGCGCCGGCTGTCGCTGAAAACCAGCGCTGGGGCTTTGTCTTGCATAGGGCCGCAGTATAATGCTGAGCGATAGCCGTTTTGCGTGGATGTGACGCATATCAACCTTTTCTTATTGTTTTTTGTGTTCTTTTTTGCGTCATGTTTACCGCAAATAAACGTATTTTCTTTCATTCTTTTTTCGCTTCTATATATAAAATAGTTTAACTTACCAATGTGACCTCTACAACCCAGTTACTGGGTAATACGATACCCCTTGGTAAGACAGGGTGTCAGACTTTCGTGCTCCTGACGACCAGTAACGACTGCCAAAAATCAACGAATGACAACTGGGACCAACGGCTTGACGTGCTTTTCGAGGCACGGAGGCCGGGTCTTGATATGTAAATATGGTCACCCATCCATGGATTAACCGCGGCAAGCGTGACTTCACCTCATCGATCGACCCGTACGGCTACTATTTAGTTATTACTTAGCCACAAGCCCCAACATTAATATGCTAATAGTAGTCTCAATCTGTCAAAAATATCTCTAATTTACCTAATATAGGTCAAAAATATCTCTAATTTACCTAATATAGGTCAAAAATATCTCTAATCTCTCTCTAATTTACCTAATATATACCTAGGTAACTATTTTGGATGCCAGAAACTGGGAAGTATGGCAGAAAAAAGGGGAGGCCTATTCCAAGCAGTGGGTGATTCCTGGCTGTAAAGATGGTGATGATGATGCTAGATATCTCCAAAAAAGCATCATCATCATCTGCCTAGCCTTTTCTTAAAAAAAAAAGAACTATGTCGGTCTTTTGTAGTCGGCTCCAAAAAAAAAAAAAAAACATTAATAAAATTATTTGGTTATTCCAACCGTAAATAAAAAACTCATTGAAATAAATTATGTAAAGGTTAAAAACGGGAAATAGCAAAGAACTCGATATCCCGGAAAATCTTATCGAACCGAGTAGTAAGACGCCGTAGAGGTGCTTGCGATCCTGCGTTTGATCGACAAGAGGTTACAGCAAATAGCGGTCGTGTGCGCACACCTCGACATATAGTAGTTCTGGGTACTAGGTACATAATAGTCTACACAATCATATGAATTGTTACATAAATCAAACAGAAAAGTCGAATCCAACATTATACGTCTCGATTTAAGGTTTTGAAGTTTATAGTTATTCAGTAAATCGCTGAAAGATGCATACGTACGAAAACAATGAAAATGAATGGCCTTTAAAAATTTGCGTTGTACTTTTTCTATCATATTAGAATATTTTTCATAGAAGGGATTCCACACCGGGACCGCGTACTCCAACTGAGACCTGACCAACGTTTTATATAGGTATAAATAAGTACCAGGGCGTTTAAATTCCTGAGCCGATCTCATAACAAAACCGTACATACGAAAAGCATTGTTCACAATTTTAGCAACATGAGCGTCAAGATGGAGTTTATCATCTAACAAAACACCAAGATCACGAGTGGGTCATGATCTTGGTGTTTTGTTTCTCTTGCCAGATCTATATTGTTCAATTGATATCCATATTTAATTACGTTTTTATTTTTAGTAAAACTAATGCAATGGCATTTGGATATGCTCAATTTAAGTTTGTTTGTTACACAATATGCAGCGAATCTATTTAAATCTTCCTGCAAAAGTAAATAATCACGTAAATGAATAATCGGCCTAAAAATTTTTAGATCGTCTGCATATAGTACGACTTTAGAATTTTGAAAACACGTACCTATATAGACTGAGGGACACCGGAAATAACATTTAACGTCGCAGAATTAAAACCGTTCATCACAACTTCCTGAGATCTGTTATGAACGTAAGAACATCGTAACTCACATACATCGTGACACTCTGTCATCATATCACAAAAAAACAAATGATAAAACCGTGACTATACTCTATCCATTAGGTTAACCGTTTTTTGACAGCTGTCTTAGAACGTACATATTCCAGAAAACGTAAAAGTTAACTTTAAAATGCGTAATATAATATTTTAGATAAACTGCCTTATCTTATTGAATTATCTTATTTATGGCTTCTTACAGACATTATAATACCGTACGTTTATCAATCAATGTATTGTGTGTTGCTGCAATCACTAGTTCCATTCCAAAAACGGTTTACCTAATGAACAGGGTATACTGGCTGTAAACACAGAATTTTAAATGAGTTTATCGATATTAGATACAAAACCTTGAACTTTTGGGTTCGTGTATGTATTATAAGAACGAGTTTGAACAAGAAGTGCAATAACCAGGAATATCAAAAAACGCTTCATCTTGTTTGAGAAGTCTCACAAAGTTATGGCGAAAATATCCGTTCATCTCCTTTAATACAAGGTTTAAATATTCTTATAGCAAGTTTCAAGGTAACGTAATTGTTTTGCTGTCGGAAGGTTTAACGCTTTTATTTCTGGGGGTAGGCAGGCGCTACTTTTAGCACACAATTTCTCCGGTTATGTTTAAGTCCGGTGTACATAGGTAGAGGTGGCGGGCATAATCAAAAGTAACAGCTCCGGCTTACGAATTGTAGGTCGTAGGTTCGAACCTGAGCAAACACTTTACTTTGTAAATGTAATGTAATTTATTTTATCACCACCATTCTCAAAACGGTGAAGAAAAACTTCGTGAGAAAACTGGCATGGCCTAGAATATGATCTGGCAGTATTTTGCATTCCACAGTATATTATGTAGTATTATTCAAAAAACAATCAAAATAATTTACTTACTGGAATTTTTGCAGACGTAAACGAATATTTAATACTTTTGTCGCGCTAAAAGTACTTTTCAATCATCTTTGGCGCGAATTGAATGAAAACGTTTATGTTCTAACAGCTAAACGTCATTATATTATCATACAATAATGTCAAAATAGGCAGTAACATCTATCAAAGAATTCAAAAAAAGAAAACAGTAAGGGATGCGTTCATTTTTTTTTTTCAACCATAAATTCGTGAGGTGAAAGTGGCATGTATGTTCCTATTGTTTCATTAAGGGTTAAAATCCAAAACGTGTGACATCTACCAACACGCACTGGACCCAAGTGGGTGATTACGGCCCAAACTCTGACACAGAGAGGAGGCCTGTGTCCCAGCCATGGGAACGTTATACACTGATTAATTATTGCTAACGCTTACGCCATATTGCAATCAGCCGAATGCATGGATACTTCAGGCAGCTACTGAGAAATTTGTAATGAAAAAACCCAATACTATTTTGCCCACCTCAGGAAATGATTCCAGGGTCTAGGCAGCAGTCGTACGCGACCATTGAGCAAAAAGGTAGTCAAAACACAGAATATAAATCGTTTTAGTTTCTATAGGTACAAGAGAATAATTGCTTCCGACATTTCCGATGACACAGTATATTAAAGTAAGCAGTATTACGTCTCGGCAGTGTCTTTGAAATAATTACCTACTCCGCTCGGTAGATAACCACGTACTACTGGGTCTGTTGAGTTGTAACTGTACTTTGTAAGTCCGGCAAATTGAATGATGGATGAGCATTATTTTTAAAACTTTGCGATTTGTTGTAGCTAGTATGCCTGTACATTGTCGATGTCGATGGATATTAGAGTAGGGGAAGACTAAAGAAACGATAGATGGAATGTGTGAATGATGATATGGTTAGAAAGGGGGTGACTACCGAGATGACGACTAATAGAGAAGTATGGAAGAAAAAGACATGTACCGACCCCAAATAAATTGGGATAAGGGCAGGAGAATGATGAGTATGCCTGTACATTAAGCTGATTTTCAAAAATCCGGTAGATTTTGGTGTTCGGTTTATTTGCTAATCATCTCGGCACATCAGCAGAAGCCATTCAGATAGTCTGAAATATAAACAGATACCTATTACCATTTATTCGGGTTCAAAAATAAAATATTTCCTATTAAAAAAAAATTAGAAAGGCCTCTATAAAAGTCCGCCATGACATATATCGAAATGTAGCAGGTTAATTGACAAATTGATGAAATATGACAGAGTTGTATAAAAAAATTATGCAAATATGTGTAGGGTAATGTTTAAGTAGATAATGTTTAAATGCCTCTAAAAAAATTGAAATATTTTTTTTAGAAATAAATTTGCTGATCATCGGGGAAATACAGTATTATTTTTTAGATATTTTTTTATTAAGCCGAGTGCACATGGCTTGTTCTATGAAGTCTCCAAATGGCTGGTTGACACTTCCCGTGACCGAAGGGCTGACTTTTACCTTGGCCAGAGGATAAGTATTGCCATACAACGTGGTAATGCCGCCAGTCTCTTGGGCACATTACCAGTTGACAGCGATGCGAAGGATATTTCGATGCCATATTTTAGTTTGGTAATAGTTTAGTTATATTTTTATTTGAATAGTTTGTTAGTTTATTTAATATTAGAAGTTTGTTTAATAAATAAAGAAATACAGTAAGTATTCTTTATTTATAAAAATATACCTATGTATAAAAAAGATATTTTTTTTTAAATGATTTTTCCAGATATTTTCCCCTAATTATATAATAGAGGCTTGGCAATTTTCTATTATTTGTATGAAGACGTATTACTGCTTACTTTATTATACTGTGCCGGTGAGTAATAAATACTACTCAATCGAGGCTATTGCAAGTACATTTATCAGCTGCCGGGACTTAAGTACCTGTTTTTATGCCGTCATCTGTAGAATGAACTGTTTGCTATCCTGTTGGGCGAATTATTTACTATTTTTAACATCAGGAAGTTATACAAAAGTGACTTAAAAAAAGTTAACGAATGAGGAAAATCTAACGTTTATAGTTGCTATTTTAAGCTGTACCTACGGTTCCCAAAAAGATACTTTTTTTTTGAGCCAATCACTTTCCGTATTTTCATAATCCCAGTATTATATTACAGCAGCATTTGGGGAGCTTCAAGTCTTCTCATCGCGTAGAGCCTATAGGCTTACAGTCTTTAATCATTGTGTCCTGCCGGTTATGACTAACATGCCCGAAACATGGACAGTAACGGTACGGTTGGTTCATAAATTCAAGGTCACTCAGTGAGCTATGGAACGAGCTATGCTTAAAGTATCTCTAAGGGACAGAATCTGGAATCTAGTGATCCGGCAGAGAACCAAAATTGTTGACATAGCTCACAGAATAAACTGAAGTGACAATGGACCAGCCGTATATTAGCCGTAGAGCCGATGAGCGTTAGGGTAGACGTGTTCTTGAGTAGAGACCGGGAATTGGTGAACGCAAGGTAGGTTGCCCTCGGGGTAGGTGGAGCGACGATCTTTGCAGGGTGGCTGGTAGCAGCTGGATGAGAATTGGCGAGAATCGAGCTGAATGGCGTGCAATTGAAAAGGCCTATGTCCAGCACTGCTATGGACCAATGATGAGTAATAAATAAATAATAGAAACGTGTATATCATGCTGATTTACCTAATATAATAATAAAATACGCCGGTGCGGGTTCGATTCCCGCACGGAACAAATATTTCTATGACCTACAAGTAGTTGTTCCGGGTCTGGCTGTTTGTGTATATGAGTTTAAATGTTTGTAAACGCACCCACGATACAGGAGAAATACCTAGTGTGGGGCTACGTGTTTAAAAAAAAATACAGATTACATAACATTTCGCCTGTAATTCCCAAAGGGTTAGGCAGAGACGTAGTTGAGTACACCCACATTTTGGCAGTTAAGTTGTTTACAATAAAATAATAGTGTTGTTATTTGGGACCACTCAAACATAATATCGCTTGTTTCTAATCAGAAACAAATAAACTCACAGTTACCATATCACTTAAAACTTAAAAATAACTTTAATTTAAGCATGTTATATCTACTAATATCAAATAGGTTAAATTCTTGCAATGAAAGTATAGAAAACAGATATAGATAAGAGATATTGATTTAATAAGTGTACCCACACCAGAATGACCGAAATAGAACTCGGTACTGGAGAATCGGTAAACGTAAACGCGGGACGCCCTCAGGCTAGGTGGAGCGACGAAGCTTCGCAGGATGGCTGGTAGCGCTGGATGAGAGTTGCCGAAAATCGAGTTGAATGACGTGCAATAGGAGAGGCCTATGTCCAGCAGTGGACTGCTATAGGCTAATGATGATGATGTAGATGACTGGAGACCACAAATTTTATCCGCCCATTGTGTAAAATTTCTACATTTATATCTGTCATTTTTATGGTGTACATAATAAAAAAAAATTCCATCTACCCAGGCGAGAATTATACTTCCAACTGGCAATGCTAAGGCTTCAATAAAGGTGTTTTCACACGAATTAGTAATTCCGTAAACAATGTTGCTACAATTTTTTTTTGCTGTCAAAACTTTACAATGTTTACTTCCCCTAGAACCAGATATGAAGTCTTATGTTGCTATAAACATTAAATATTTATACAACATTTCCTTTAAATCTTAGGCTAGAACTAGCCAGGGTTCAGCCTAAGTGAAGCCAGTATGGTTGTTCCAAATAATACTAGAAAGATTGTAATTTGCATCATCACTGTGATCATTGTGGGTGGTGATACGCAAAGGCCAACCTTTAAAGAAGGGCTTACAATGGCAAAAGACAAAATCCTGTTAAATCCGGTCGCTGTCAGTGCTATGGACGTTTTGTTCGATAATCAAAACGCGGCCAGTGTTTTATCCAAGGAGATCTCTGATATTGTAAGCAGATTAACAGTAACGCGACCAAGTACGTATACATTTAGCCCTGACAGCAACTACAACCTTATTATAACAAAGATAAAGATCAATGTGATTTTGACAGACTAGTCAGTGGCAACAACCCAACTGCAACGTTATTAAAACGAGAATATAGAGCAGTTTGAATTTGACAGTGCCGCAAATTCAGACGTAAAAGAACTGTGTATGGACTGTTATCAGCCAATTGAAGTAGTTTTATCACAGAAGTGGTCATGAAACATGGAATTAGTATGTACCATAAAGTCATGAAACAAATTGCACAAATACCACAGCTAATATACTAGGCGCAAAAAAAAAACAGAAATAAAATCTGATTTCCATACGTACGCAATATTGGTTGTCATGGCAAGATATTAACTATTCATAATATTATAGTTTTTAAAATTCTTTACCCTGCTCCAGAATTGTGTAACACCCAAAATGTTACACAATTCTGGAGCAGGACCTATTGGAGATATTTTCCCCAACTGTGTTGGAGTCGGCTTCCAGTCTAACTGGATGCATATTTTACATGGAGCGTCTGTCTAACTGAACTCCATAATCCATTGACTGGATAACGCGATACCCCTTTTTAAGGCTGGTTATCAGACTTTTGACCTTCTATTAAAAAAGTATTATGTGTAATATCAAAATGTTCATAGTTCCGTGCTTTTACTTTCCAGTGAACAAATGCTTTAGCAGTAAAGAAAACGTACCGATTTGTATCAAATTATTTTGTTTTTTTGTTCCAGTCCGCTCAGCCCTAGGATATCCTCTAGGATATTACCAGAAACCACTTGCTAAGCCAGTTAAAAAAATAGCCAGAGTCCAAATTAACTTTTTCAACCAAGACAATGAAATTGTGCACACGATTCAACTGCAACCAGCGCCAGAGAGAAAGGCCGTGCGCTTACCTGATTATAGCAGACTAATGATGCACATTTAAAATTCACAAATAATAAAATGTGGTTATTACGAAAACAAATGCTTCACCTGACTCATCATTATCATAATTTCATCCTGCAATCATCCACTGCTGGCCTCCCCTTTCTTCTACCATACTAACTCCCACGGGGTATTGCGTAACATACTATCAGTAGAAGTGGCTTTCATTTTGACAGTTCAACCCACTTTCATTGCGTTAACTGCGTTGTTAAGCAGACGAATTTTTCGGACATATGGAGCAATGGATTAGCCTCCTTCAAAATCATTCAAATTGTGATATATCGTGTGTTACGCAATCGCGTAAAAGCGCTTCTATATGCGCTTTGTGTAATTTTTGGCAGGGGAAAATGTAATCGTTTCGCGTCACCATCTTGCTAATGTTAACAGTATATCCGTAGCTATGAGTATGACGTTTTGCTCCTGGTAAGCACTTAAATAGGTACAGCAGTGGATGGAGCAGGAGCAGGAGGAGTATGGAGCAGGGGTGGCCCAGTGTTATCGGCTCCGACTTACGAGTTGGTCGTGAATTCGAACCGAGGTACTTTGTGTATTTTATTTCATCACCACTACTCTCAAAACTGTGAAAGAAAACATCGTGTGGAAACCGGCATATGCTAGAACCAAAAATTCGAAGACATGTGACATCTACCAACTCGCACTGGGCCCGCGTGGTGGATTATGACCCACTCCCTCTCACAGAGAGGAAGCCTACGTTCCAGCAGTGAGAACAGTTTAGGCTGATTATGCTAGTTTTAAGTTTTCCCTTCTGTCGGCAGCCCCCATGTCTGGCTATAGGTTTTGTATTGAGTAAACTTTAACGGTCATCGTCACTCGAATAACTGACATTTTGCTAAATTCAAACTAGTCTAGAATACGTGCTTGCACTTTTGCTACATTATGACAAATAACTAAATTCAATAAAGGTCAAAAGGAGAACGGCATTCTAATGTATAATCTTAGCCATCATTAAGTGTTTCATATTATTATTTTATTAACAGGTTTATGATTAGTCAAAAGTGTGAATGAAGGAACATGTACATAATTTTACTGGGAAAAAGAAGGGCCAGGCGGATACATACCACGCATAAAAAAAAATATAATAAATAATTTTTTGCCCATGGCATAGCTCGCGTGGATTTCGGAAAAAATATGTGTGTATGTAAGTGTTCATTAAGGTTATAAACTTGTGCCAAATGTTATTAAAATCCGTTCATCCGTTTTTATGTGATTAGTGACAGACATACAAACTTTTACCTTTATAATTTTAGTAGAATTGTTTTTTTATTTATTAGAGTCCCACCGAAAATGCTTTTTTGGCCGAAAACTGTTCTTATTGATTTGCCGAAAAACTTTAATTTTTTAGCCGAAAACGAAAATAGATATTTCTGCCAAATATTGCCGAAAACCGTCAACGAAATGCGGTCGTATTCTATTTATATTTGGGTAAGTAGGTATGTGAAGTATATCCCAACACACTACCACAAACCAAGCTCTTGTGTTCAGAACACACCACACATGAACCAACTCCGCTTCGTATTTTTTTCACCGCGTGCGAACATCAAAGCCCCTCTCAAACCTTTAATTAACGGAGTCCCGAAGCCATTTTTATTTTAGACCTTCAAAGGGATTATATTTCTGAAGACAGAATTTTCCAGAATAATGGTGTATCGGAAGCCAACAAATTCCCCTTTAGGCAACTAATAAATTATTTTCGTGGCCCCTATAGCCTGGGGTAGGCAGAGGCGTCGAGTTTGATGTTTGAAAAAGCCACTTGATGTGCACACACTCAAACCACGTGATTAGATGGTAGTTAGGGGGGAGAGGGTGTCCGGAAGGCAATAGCGAATGAATTTTAAATCACGTTAGATTCTGCTGTGATATTGCGCGGCTCTAATAACCTTCGACGCTTCTAAAGTGTCCCTTTAAAGTTAAAGTGGGGAAGCGGTATGAGGTTGAAGGAAGTACGGTTTTTGTGGCATTATTATCCAATTATTATGTCCAGCAGTGGACATCTTTCGGCTGAAATGATGATGATGATTATCTAATACAAAAATAATGTTTACCTTCAGCTAGTAAATCAATTTAAGTCGTAATCTAAGGAAAATGTAGTGGCTAGTATATTTGTCATATTTATTGTTATTTCCATTTATCTTTATTATACCTACAGGGTGGGCAAATAAGAGGTATACACTTTATTTAAAAAAATATATTCTATGAAATATAAAAATTATTACGTATTTTTATTTAAATATAGTATTTAGGGCCGGCAATTCAGTATGGGAAATTATATCTAGCAGCATGGCAGATGTGAACCCTTTTCACTGCGTTTTTCATGACATTTTCACACATTTCCTGATTTATTTCAGTGACTGTATCTCAGATATTTCTTGAAGGTTCATTGGCCTGGTAGCATAGACACTTCCCTTTAGATAGCACAAAAAAAGTCAGGAGCTATTAAATCCGGGAATCTTGGGGGCCAATCAACGTCATCGTTTCTCGAAATTAATCGACCCGGAAACGTTCTTTTCAATGTCTTGATTGTGGCTCGTGCCGTATGACATGTGGCCCCGTCTTGTTGGAACCATATGTTTCCTAAGCCCAACTGATTCACTTGATGTATGTAAACTGCTTTATCTGTTACAATGCCATGCTGCTCAAATTTAAACACTAAAAGAGTTATTGTTGGCCGCGAAGGTAAGTGATTTTTACAAAAAATTGGCCGCAATTTTCTTAGAGTTTCCGCAATACATGATTGGGTTGAGTAGAATATTTTAATAATTAACACTTTGTTCAGTCGTAAAACGCTCCATAATAAATTTACCGTATCTACACAAAATAATTTTAATGAAACAACTGTCATATTTGCCGCCAAAACAAAATGGCGGCAAAAAAAAAGTATTATACCTCCAAGTTGCCCACCCTGTACTAGGTACTGTTTGTTTTCCGTTATATAAATAAAATAAAATATCTGAATTTAAATCTTTTTTTATTTTATTATATCTAATTTATTATTATATCCAATTAAGAAATTTTTCAAGTGCCGATGGTCCTAGAATGACGAAGCAAAACTTTTAAAAAGACACTCATAATTAAAACCTATCTTAAACATTGTACTACGTCTCAAATCTCACCAAATATGATATCGAAAATCCCTTCACCTTACCTGTAGCATTTTATCACAGAAAAATACGATACTAAACTCGCTGCAATATTTATATTTAAATTGAGCTTCTATATTCCTGTGGTTTTTGTCCAAAAGAATCTGGTCACATGTTATTCACTCAATAAAATCGTCTGGGAGGACACAAATTCCGTTGCCTTGTGACTAAAAAGCATTCCTGTGTTTCCCAGGAATAGCTGTTGAATATTCTTAACAAGTGCTCTATGAGAGAATATATTTTTAACTGCTATATTGCACACGATGCTTTTTAACGCACTTTAAAGAACATAGCACGTCTAAGTAGGCTAGGAATTATTAGTCTACCTCTTAGTTACATACATTAATGATACTGTCAATAGTTTATTTACTCGTAACTACATTTTGAAGGAATATGACCCTTGTATTGATATTTTAACACACAATTTTGGTTTATTCCTAATTTACCTATCTTCTTTTACACTTACAGAAATAAACCTATTTTTCGTTTATTTATTTCATAGAGAGGTTAGATTTTAACACTGTCGATAAATTTTGATGTACGCATGGCTTCACATCAAGCTATACATAACCAGTTTAAGTTGGCTTCTGATTGTACGAAAAACCTATAAAATGCGAAGTCAGTTAAAACTGGAAATGTATAGCTTAATGTGTAACCATCAGTACCTATTCCTACATAGTTAGTCGACTACAGATTTAAGTACTCAAAACAACCACAAATATTCACCACGCTAAACTCATTAACTCATTCCCAAATGTCTTGACAATTAATATGGCTTCGCCTCTTATTACGTAGATTTCAATTCATGCTTTTATTTCCCTCAAGCAGTATTATAAACTAGGTGCCTCCGCTAAGTACTAATTACAGCACTCGTTTCGGAGTAGGCTTTATTCGAACACAGCTCTCTAGTGGGTTGTTAGTACAAATAGGATGCATGGCAGTGCAGCTTTGCCAAGTTCTCTTCATTAATAAAATTATTAAAATCTATACCTAGTTTTTATAAGGAAATTAATATAGTGTATATATATATATAGTGTTCATCTTTTGTCCTAATCTTAACTAATATTATAAAGAAATTTATTTTTGTATGGTTGTTTGTTATGTTTTGACGCTTAAACAGCTGAATGGATTGAAATTTGGCACATGGATAGACCATGACTTAGATTAGGACATAGGATACTTTTGTTTTTTTATCCCGAGATCGATTGAATCGATTTGCAGACAAGAGGTTCATATTTGGAACCTATAATTAGATAGCATTTAGTTACAAATGTTGCAACACACATACTACGAGTATCCGTACCTACTGATTACACGATAATTAGACATCGTAATAAAATAACAAAAAATAGCAAAAACAGTACATACGACAACAGTACAGTACATATACCTTCTGACAGCATCTGCATATAAATAATATGTGAACATTCAAAATTACATCATCATGAAAATCTTATACTTGCATCACAAGTTTATCATAAATACTGCCGGGTATTCTTAGTCTTATATATCGTTTAAAATGAGTGTCCAAGTTTTAAAACTAAAACAACTTAAGTTTATAAAAACCAAATCTGCCTCCCGAATTTTATACAAAATTATTCTGCAAACTTTTCCCAGTTTTTGCATCCCTGTTTTTAGGACGGGATGAGATTTTTCGTGCAAAAAGAGTGTCCTTAATGAGCTCACTTGAAAACAAAACTCCAGGTATAGCGCACATTTTGGTTGACATTATTGTCTTTGATATTTGAAGCGTTGTTACGGACGTCGAATGTTGTGGCTTTTGAATTACCCGTTTGTATTCTGTTCCGTGTTTGTTGATGAAGATATTTATGTTATATGCAGGTATCGTTGTGATTTGTTTTTCAGACAATGGTTTTTTTTCTTGACAATGGTTATTTATGATACAAGTATTTATACTTTGATGGCAGATTGCTTTCATAATGAAGAAATCGAGACTGTCCATAATACATACATACTTTTATATGTATTAGTTTACAACGCTGATTGATTATTTATTTATTCATTTAATTCAGGAGATGCAGGCTCATAGATAAATACATTAACCTAAACATACATATTTATTATAATTATATCTTTTTATGTTTATTATTTCATTTGTTTTAATTTGTTTATGTCAACATGTACAGGAAACCGAGAACTGTCAAAGATTTGAGTTGCCAACTTCTTTATTTTCTACTATTCCAACGGAAAACATCGAAAAGAGTAAATAAAACAAACCTATTGTAGCATTACCAGCAGTTTACATAGCAAGCAATAGCTACCTATTGTTCAGTACACTACGAACATTTTCCGAGACATTACATTGAAAACTGAGAACGACATCGACAAAATTACGAATACAATAAAAATACCTCAAAGTGTACGATTATTTTCTTCGTGTAGCACAATAACCGTTCTTATTGCGAGGGCCGTAAAGGGCAGTGTAAGCGAATCAGTGTCAGTTCAGGAGAATGCAATAGCTTCCTTTTATTTTAGTGTTATTGCGGTATCATTCGAGCTTGGACCACCTGCTCTTGATACAACTTTTGTAACATACGGGGTTATAAATCTACGAGCTTTTTTGGTTATTATATTGTCGTTCATGTAGGTAGGAGAAGTTGAGTGAAGTGTTACGTGCCGTGAAGACTGAAATGTGCCTCGGAAAATACATTAAGCCCTTGGTCCCGGCTGTCATTCGTGGATCTTTGACAGTTGTTACGGGTCAGACAGTCGCTCCATTTAAAACACTGAGGGTCTACTACGAAGTGCAAAGTGCGAATGATCGGATCGGACCGGCACATGGCCGAACCGAATATTATTGAAAAATGCGAAAAATGTTGGGATCGGCTCAGATGGGTAGGGACCATAGTCAATATTCGAAAGAGTGTAGGAGTGTAGGATCGGGACCGACCGAACCAAATAGTAACTTCGTTGCAGGAAACGGCCGAACATTCGGCCGATACCACTTCGGAGTAGACCCCCTGGTGTTCAGCTGCATCCTGTTAGACTGGAAGCCAACCCCAACATAGTTGGGAAAAGGCTAGGCAGATGATGATGTAGGAGAAGACAGTTATTTTGTTCACTTTGGGCTAATTGATACTAGCTGTATAAACAGTGTTCTTAAACAATATGCATTTGAAGGCCATTTACACGTTTCCACTGATAAAAACTGTTAATGCTCACTATCATAACTCGTCCACCTCATCAGCCAAGCATCGCTGCAACGGAGCTTCTCGCATCCAACAGATTCCTACGACCTTTACCAGATCATCACTGCAAAATATCAAGTAGGTATGAAATTACGACTGTATTGAAAAATTACAATACGTGCTATCACTATGTACTGTACTTGTGTGCTTAATGAACTTAAGTATATAGAGGTAACGAACTGGCGCCGATGACTAAAAAGTTGTGTGTAAATTAATGGAAATGATATATGTGATGAGAAAATGTCGTGAGGATAGTTTTGAGTATGAATGTGGATAACTGTAAACGTAGGGGAGGAAATGATGGGTGGACTGTGTGAATGATGATATGGCTAGTAAGGGGTAGACTACCCAGACGATGACTAATAGAGAAGTATCGAAGAAAAAGATAATAATATGTTGCGCCGACCTCAAATAATTTGGGACAAGGGTAGGAAAATGATGATGTCTATTAACAAAGGTATGAAGAACAGGGTGTAAAGTTTCTCATCCTCCGTAGAAAAGCGAGGTTCCTTCGACTACATGTGTGGAAATTACAGATTTAAAATATAGTCGTACCAGCAACACGAAGAAGAAGAAGAGGGGTGGAAGAGATTTGGGATGGGAGGCGAGCCTAATGCCATCAGCCGGGCACAAATCCAAACTCCGGCTGCTAATTAGAAATTCTTAATGGAAATACCAATAATACTTTGCCCAGCCTGGGAATCGAACGTATACTTGTCACTAAACTAACGAGGAAGTTCGTACGTCTAATCAGGTTGAAAGAAAAGCTCCACCGATTACCATCCCGTGTATCATCAGAACAAAGCCAGCTCAGTGAGCTCAGTCCGTTCGTTCTACTGCCGCTATGTCCCACGCAATGCGGGATGTAAACCAAGGATTGTAGCAGCATCATCTAGTGAAGCTTTGTATCGCTTCTCTTCGGATAAATTCTACTGTATATTGTTTCTGAGATTTAAAATTAAATGAGTGTTTGGAGGTCTCTGGTATTTACATAATCAGCCCATAATGTTCCCACTGCTGGGACACAGGCCTCCTCTCTGTGGGCTGTAATCCACCACGTGGGCCCGCTGCGGGTTGGTAGATGTCACATGTCTTTGAATTTTTGGTTCTAGGACATATCGGTTTCCTCACGATGTTTTTCACTTTTTTGAGAGCAGTGGTAATGAAATAATTCACACAAAGTAAAGCGCCTGTCCGGGTTCGAACCTACGACTTATAAATCGTCAGTCGAGGCCATTACCACTGGGCCACCACTGCTCTCTTATGATATTACAAGTATTCTCAAGATTATGAAGCTGCGAAACTAGTTTTTTAGCAATGTAAAAATAATAGGTAATCTCTGGCATTTCTAAATTTGCCAAAAATGTAAACAACAATGGCCGCTCTTTTAGTTTGTTTTTATTTAATAATAATAATAGTATAGAATAGAATATTTTTAATTCAGACCGGAGTCCATAGGGTTAGTGACAATTTTAACTTAAATTCTAGTGTTAGTAGGTTACAGACACATAAAAGTAAAAAAAAAAAAAGTTTATTCTTCAAAAAAAGTAAAAATGCAATGTGACGAATTTGGTGAGCCACAAACTAAGCATCGCTTGTATCTTGTGGCTCTGAATATTTATACATTTTCTATATTTGGTTTAGTGATGTAGTTGTATAAGTTTGTTCAGGGGTAATTGATGTTAAAATTATAATTAAATATATCTGTTCTGTTCCTGGCATAGAACAGATTAAATGATTTCAATTTTGATAATTAGGCATAGATGTCGCGTTCTATTATTCCTCGGTGGGTATTCTTCGGCGGATACCTCTTGTACCCACCGAAAATTAGTCAATCTGCCTTTTTGTATGATTCATTATTGATTTATTTGATACATTATCTTGCACCTAACCGTACATGACGAGCGCAATCAAGCATTTTACTTTGATAGATAAAAAAGGAGTTTAAATATATTATATTGTATTTATACTATTATATCCAACCGATATTGCTAGTTTCATATATTTTTTATAGAAAACGAGAACTCATAACCAAAATTAATTAAAGGCTAAGCGATATGGCCATACATTGTATATTTTGTAGTGTAGTATATATACTGAAACGTGGTCACTCACAATTAATAATAATAATAATAATAATTGTTTATTGTTACAAGTCCTTACAATATTATATGCTTAATATCTAGCTATGCTTAATATTTTTGTAATGAAAGGCGTACAAGAAAATGAAACCCTGCCTCCTAAACTAGGAATACCTGTGACTTAGGAGTCAGTGTTCTACCACTACTTGGATACTATTAATAAACCTTTGTAAATTAAGTTATGAGCTGGCAGTCTGATATTATACAATAAGAACATTGTAGTTGTAAAAAGAAAAAACAAAGGAAAATTTTGAAGTTAAAATCAAAAGTAAAATGACTGTGTGGTTGATTCGGTGTGCGTAAGTGACATTGAGTAGTTGTAGTGTTGTAGATTGAGTGTTGTAGTAGTTGTGTTGTATGAGTGTTTAATGTGTGTTTGAAAGAAGTGTGTTTTGTGTTGTTTCAGTGTGACATGATACTAAATGCAAATTAGCTTAAGTCGAGTGTGAGTCTATGTGTCTTAAGTTATCAAGAGCTTGGAAAGTGGGTGACTGTATTACACATTGTGAATGGAATGATTTTATTGGTTATGTCCGAGAGGTTAGTAGTTCCTCAGTTTGATCGTAGTCCAGGGGGTACAACATGTTTCTCACCTTAATCTTTACTTCGTGCATGTTTAACGTTGCTATTTGTGCGGCTTTATTAATATTCTTATACACGACAGAGCTCAATACGTAAAGTTGCCTTCTGGCGAAGGCAGTTCTATGAGTAGGAGTTGGGCAGACTATTCTTTGACCACGCTTATTTGAGTCCGGTATTGGTATTTGTTTGTGTTTCCAGAGAGTGGTTCTGAGTACAAATAGCTGTCTTACAGTTAAAAGTTTAAGCTCAGTGTAAAGCTGCTGAGTCGGATACCGAAAAGGCTTATACAGCATAACCTTAAGCACTGCTCTTTGCGCACGCTCTAATTCTATGAATTTTGTTGGTATGAATTGACCTTATTAAAAGACTAAAAGTCACCCAAAGGGTAATGGAGACGGCTATGCTTGGAGTTTTTATTGAATTTGTAGCGATATCTACAACGCCGCATGCGAACAACGCATCATACTGACGTCACACAAATCCTGCATCTCGCGACCAGAGTTTACCGCACAATTAGCATACATACAAAATTCCCGACATCAGTCGTTGGGCAGTTGCCCGCCAGACACAACACCCGTCTGGTCGGAGGATCCTCCTTTTTCTATGGAGGATGAGTGAACTTTCTTTCTTTAATTTTTTTCTTTTCTTTTTTCTTTCTTTGTTCCTTTTTTCTTTTTTACTTGTATATAATCTTATCTATTAATAATACAATAAAAAACCAAGCAAAATATTAATATGTTTGGAATTTGCGGGTCATTTCAATAATAATGACTGCAAACTAGTTTCTCGTTTACTCAATAAAATAAAATAAAAGAAAATCACTTTTAGCGACAAGATCGACCATTATGTGTGTGTCACCCTATGTAAAACTTCTAATGTTTTATCTATAATCCGAATAATGTGCATACTATAGAGTATTCTATTATTTGCTGGTTCGAGAGTTCAACCAAATGTTTTTTTTTTTTCGTTATGATCATATATTATTTCATTAATTAAGTTAAATCAGTTTTTTTTTATATAATCAGTTAATCGCACGATCTTATTCTCTCGCGATGGTTGTAGCTGAATCGTGTGCAGCGAAAATATTAATAAAAATGATTATCAACTCGTAGCAATATGATGGATTGAACGCGACGGATAAATCCAGAGGGCGCAGGCCCTTGGTGGACGACGTGCATTGAAAATAGTGGAGCACACAGGGAAAGGCACACTTCGAACTTTAAATCATTCAAATCACCAACATTAAAATAATAACATTGCTTATTATTACCAACATAAACAAGATACAAAATCATTTTCAAGGTCGTGTAATATAAAAGAAGATGTACGAATATTTTGACCTTAGTATCGTGAGACCGATCAAGCAAGATGACGCGTTTTGTGGCATTCCTTACCATATTGCTATTTGCTCATGCATTGTCAGCTCCAGGTTCGTACAGATCAAAAGTCTTTAAAATTGAATAATTCTTCATGTCTAATGTAAATAAATACTGTGTGTGGTCCGGTAAAAATCATCATGGTTCACCTGCCCTTATCTCAATTTATTTGGGGTCGGCGGAACATGTCTTTTTTTCCATACTTCTCTATTAGTCGCCATCTCGGTAATTACCCTCTTTGTAACTATATCCGTGGGCTGGCAAAAAAACAAGAGTTTATTTTCTGATGGTGAGAAAAAGTGATCAAAAGTGCAGGCGTTAGTTGCAGCAGTGTCATTTTAGAGTGTATTCTTTCTTGCATGTGTTATTTGGTAAACAAGTACGGTAACCACAAAACATCACAAGTCAATCGCTTTTAATTTCGCCTTGATCATTGTGATATTTCCATAGTCGGTTTAAATTACCTTCCTACTTTAAAAAAGTACGTTCAATTAACCCTTTTAACACCACATTTTGTATACCAAAATATGAGACAAGTAAAAATTAAAACAACTTAGAGATGCTTAATTGCTTATACGCTTAGCATTCAGTTGAAATGTCAACTGACCTATTATTACTTCCAGTTATCTAAAGTTGACTTAATAGTCTGTGCAATGTTTAAACAAAAAAACAATAGTAACTAATATAAATAGAAGTAACATTTGATGTGATATACAAGAAATTAAAACAGGTTATTTGAATTTAATTTTGCAATTTTTGTAATAATATCCATATCGCATTTTCCTGTTTCATCAAAATGTTTTTTAATAACTTGCGAATACTATTAAGGAAGATATGTTTTAAGTTATATCGGGATATAGTTGAATGACCTACTATAAAGTCATTAAACCGTAGGGACTGTAAGTAGCTTTGCAGCCAAACAATATTACTGCCATTAGGAAGTTATCTCAATTTTGATCTACGAGTACCTAGCAGTTCTGTTAACCTACAACGTTTAAATATTGGCGCTTTAGATCCTGGGGGTCTACTACGAAGTGCAAAGCGCGAATGATCGGATCGGACCGACACATGGCCGAACCGAATATTATTGAAAAATGCGAAAAAAGTTCGGATCGGCTCAGTTGGGTCGGGACCATAGTCAATATTCGAAAGAGTGTAGGAGTGTAGGATCGGGACCGACCGAACCAAATAGTAACTTCGTAGCAGGAAACGGCCGAACATTCGGCCGATACCACTTCGGAGTAGACCCAATGTACCTTCGGTTCGATACCAGACTCAAGCAAGGTGTTTGTGGGTTTTCCACTAGGATTTCTTTTGCCAGGTTTTGCAGCAGCCCGATTGGTGGGTAGGCTTGCACCCGGTATATGGTAATCATCAAGGAAAAACTGGCAAAATGTGGGTTCATCATTATCACCAGCCTATAGAAGTCCACTGCTGGACATATGCCTCTCGTATTGCACGCCATTCAACTCGGTTTTCGGCAACTCTCATCCAGCAAATGTGGACGATGTTTTCCTAAATACTAAATAGTTATTTTACAGTTTAATCTGATTACAATGAAATAATATAAACTATTTAATAATGTTTCCAGCTTCTACCTATGGTACCGCCAGCTCGACGAACGGCAGCATCGCGCTTGGCGTTGTGAATGGCGGATCATACGGCCCTAACGCATTCAATATACAAGGGGAACCAACCACCACTGAAAAAAGCATCGCACAACACACAACCAGCAACGGCGAATTCAGCAACCGTGTATCCAGTATAACGTAAGGGTTTGTTTTTACCATGCGAGCTACAAACTTCGTACAAAAACATGGTAGCGAACATGGCGATGACAGCTTGACAATATTGCATTTCGATTTTTTTTTTTTGTTTTGAGTTGCACTCTACCGCAATGTATAACAGGTGTAAAAGACATTTAACGAAGTCGAGAGTCACTTGTACTCCCTAACATTGTAATTTTTTTTTTTTAGTCCTGGACAATATCTGGGAACTTTTTGTTTACGGAGATATTGAAGGTCAAAATTCTAACTTTTACTGTTTTTTTTTTTTTACGAAAACAAGTTTTTAATATTATAGCACAACTTTAAATATCCCCACGACCCCTGGACCGTTGAGTGCACCCATACGCACAATGTTTTGCGTGCGTTACATTGCGCACTACCAACCAGCAAACACGCAAACAGCAAATTTTCATACCAACAATAAAAATCGTATTCCAGCAATTTAATTTTGCGCAATGTTACTTAGTTTGATGTACAGAATGAGTAGCTGACGGCTATGTGATGTGTCGTTTTACACCCTGTATGGTAGTTGACGAATTTTACAGTGTGATAATTAATTCATGTATCAGCCTCTCAGAAACCGGCTGTAAGTTCATCTGAGCTAGTTGGTAATTTTGTCATGGCTAATCTTTAAACTCAAACAAAAATAGGCCGGGTTGATCGTCAAAACTAAGTACCTAAATATGTAAGCAACAGACGATCGCCATCATATTTTTGTAAGCAAATCGTTAAGAAGCTGTTCTTTGTGTTTGTCAAAATACTGTGTGCAGCCAACAAAAAAAAAAATAATTACGTAGTAATTGCCATCCCATCTTCCTAGCATGACGGGCTGTTGCTGGGGCGGCAAGTACGGAAAGCCACAAATGTTACAAAATATTCTAATATTATTGGAACTTATATGTTCGAGCCTATTGGGGTTGAAACTCTAGGGCCATGAGGTCCGAGTGCCCACTTAGTTTTTGGCCAAAGAATCGGCATTGCCATACAACGTAGCATAAATGCCAGTCTTGGGCACTTTTCCTGTTGACACCATCATGTTTCTGCCCCCTCCCTTTTTTATACACTGTACTTGTACATAATTATTAAAAAATTTTAAGACTGTTACCTTTAAAATTATGTAGACATATACAAGTTTTTGAATGTATACTAATGTTGTTATTCAAAAGCTCAAAAATTTAATTACATAAATATGTATGTAGATATCTATGTAATTAAATCTTTATTGATATTAGGGAAAGGCTTTCATGTAAGATTCACAATGTAGTTATTTTGTTTTTATTTTTTTCAGGTGCAAAGCAGTAAAAACATTTGCCACAGCCTTTATACAGGATGCGACAGTGACATGCGGAGGAGACGCGACTAATTAATTAACAGTAAGATTTGTAATTGATGAAACTACAGAAACTCGAATAGTTACGTAATAAAAAACGTGAAGTTAATGTTTGTTTCTGTGTTTTATTCTAAAAATTTAAACTTTCAGAGCAGAATCAGCTTGGAGAAAAGTTGTGATTTTTAGAGATTGCTCCCTCTCACAGAGAAGAAGCCTGATTCTCAGCAGGACAGCAGGACATTGTATGATTATTATTGCTACGTTCGGGTTAATTGTAGTCCAAAGATTAATTTAAGAAAACGCTCCGAGTTTTCCTTTTGGATTAGGTACACACTAACGTGAAAAAACTTAGTTTGAAACCTTTTGGTCTTATTACAAAACAATATTTTTCCTTTGAGGTTTGAACTATCGAGTCATTTTTTAATTTCGATCTATGCCGTCAAAGCTACAGTTCCTAATACAAAATCCGGCTTTAAACCCGAATCTTAGTTGTCATTTTAGTATTAAGAACTTTACCTCAATCAGAATAAGGGTCGAAATTTTGAGTTTGGTTGTTAATAAAGTCAGAAATTGTCTTATAATGGTCTCATTATTGAAGGTTGAAGATTTATACAGGGTTCAATGAAATTTGGTAGCGAAACTCTGCAGAAGTGATGGGTACCGCTATCTAAACACGATACAGGAAAATTATTTGAAGTTTTTTTTTGGTGGTCGACGACCGTTGGTAGTATTTTTTTTTAAGTTAAATTGAGAAAATCCGTTTTCTTTTGTTCTATCGTGTTTACACATGGAAACTCATCCGTCTGTGAAGTTTACACAAAAAAAAAATGATATTTCAAATGACTACACTAACTACTTTCGAAGAGCCCACAATTTGACCCTGTAGAAAAAAAAACTCCAGTTTCACTAAATTATTCCATTTCCAATAGCGGCTCCAAAACTTTGAGCACGGTGTCGTTGACTTGTTCCATCGGCTGCAGTTTGATTGTATGAAATGTGTTGTTTTTTGAATTGATGAAATTAATTTCGACTCTCGACACCAGTTTCGAAGGCACTTCTTGTTGTTTTCTGGTGATATTCTTTCCGTTTTCTGATCTATATCGAAGTATTGAGCGGACTGAAAAAAGAAAGAAATTATTATTGTTTCTTCGTTTGTCCAGTGGTCGTAAGCGCGACTGCTGAGCACGCACTCCAGGGTACAGTTTCCAGGTTGGGAATTACATTGGTACTTTTATTAGGAGTTTCCCATTCAAAACATTGTTTGGATTTTTGTCACTGCTTTATGAACTCAGGCCAACTCCCGAATTGTTGGTATTAATACATTTCTACCTACCCTACGCGAATACAGACATGATATATTATATTACCTATTTTATACAAGATGGCAGGGACAACGACGCGCAAACGTTAACCATGAATTCGCAATTGATTCTAGATCTCCTATCGTAAAAGTGTTTGTTGGTTATCAAAAAAGATAGTGACCTACGCGGTCAAAATGTACAGAGAAGCAATTTTTTTCATAACCTACGAAAAATTTCAGTGCTGGTTCAGAATCATGTACTGAAACCATGGTAACAGGTTATGCATCGATGTCTCTGCTACCCTGTATGAATAATTTTAAGTTTTCATCATTTCACTGCATTTTACTGAGTCAAAATGTTAGTCTTAACAAACAAAAAGTTAAAATAAAAAAAGGACTACAACTGAGGGGCAATACTCGTAATTTTAAGAACGTTCAAAGTCTGATCTCAGTCTCAATCTGTCAAAAATACCTCTAATTTCCCTACATTTTGACATTTGTTTGTCGCCGCGATATGACTGCGACTAGATTTTGAACGTTTTAAATTACGAGAATGGACCTTCTGATATTGTCGCGAATTCATAAAATATTCAATATACCTGGTCGCGCCGTCAGCTTGTACATAATATCGGCGAATTCCCTGGATATAACATCGATCGAACTTTTGTTTCCATACCAAATATCCATGGCACTGTTGGCGACCCACTTCGAGGGTCTGTAGTCCCGTGGAGCCGGCCTTGCGTCATCCCTCATGTGTTGTCTCTTTGTATCACCTTTCAAAATTAAAATAGTAATAAAGACTAAAATCCCTCTAATTTTGCAACACGAGAACATCTTGGAATGCTTGAGACGTAACTGTGTCCAGTTCTGGGTCAAAATGTCAATTGTAAGTGTTTGTTTATACTTTTATAGCATCAAAAGTGACAGTTTATTCGCATTGTTCTCTTGTTGATGGATAAGCGATAAACGTGAAGTTTCAACAATAATCTGTCAATGAAACTTGTGTAGGTACCATCGTTTAATGTTATGGGGTCAACGTCCCAAACATCTTCGATACAGAAGAGACAACATAACCAGTCTCTGTACAGTAATGTTTTTCCTTAAAAACAAATTGTCATGCCTGACATCCATGAGGGTTCTGTGTTTAAATAATAACAGCCACACAGTTCGATCGATTAGGTTAAGCTACGCTTGCCGCCGTTGGTCTCTGGATGGGTGACCATCTTCACATACCGAGACCCCTCCATGCCTCGGAAAGCACGTTAAGCTGTTGGTTCCGGCTGTCACTCGTGGAACTTTGACAGTCGTTACGGGTAGTCAGAAACCCGAAAGTCTGACAACCAGTCTTACCAAAGGGTATCGTATTCCCAGTAACTGAATTGTGGAGGTCAGATAGGCAGTTACTCCATCTAAAATACTGCTATTCAGCTGCTTCCGGTTAGACTGGAAGCCAACCCCAACATAGTTGGGAAAAGGCTAGGCAGATGATGATGACTAATTATCATGCCTTATAAGCCCACGTGCGCACGGACATAAAAATATCAAGGCGGGATTTTATCGCGCACTGTATTTTAAAATCTCGGTTTTGAGCCGAGCGTTGAGAATCTAACAGAGTGCATCCTAGCGGATCAAAAAAATACACTGTTGGATTTTTAGTATGCGAAAAAAAATCGCCGTGGGAAACAATCGGCCGTGCTTACCTGGGCTTAGGCATCGTTCTCGCTGCGACACGTCTCCGCGCGGAGCGCGTGGCTTTTTACAACATAAGATGATAAAACTTATTCCAGTTCTACAAAAAAAAAACAATTAAAATAAAATAGTAACAGTGGATAGTTTTTAAGGCTGATGTTAAGATTAGGGTGTTATTGCGTAATCAGCCTGTAATGTTCCCACTGCTGGGACACAGGCCTCCTCTCAGTGAGAGGGAGTGGGCCGTAATCCATCACACGGGCCCGGTGCGGGTTGGTAAATGGCACATGTCTTCGAATATTTGAATCTAGGACATACTGGTTTCCTCACGATGTTTTCCTTCACCGTTTTGAGAGCAGTGAAGATGAAATAATTTACACAAAGTAAAACGGCTGTCTAGGCGTTATTGGTTTAATAACAACCACATGAATCAGTAGATCTGCGAGTCTGTACACTCTCAGAAATGTAAAGGTTACTGTTTACATATTTGAATAATACTTTTATCTGAGGTCCCAGTTGTAATTAATACGAATACCAACGTCAGGTGTTACGACCCAGATATTGAGAGACAAACGGTTATTTAATTGAAAATATCAGGTTACTATGTGGCAAAGGTCAAAGCAGTCATTTCATGTAAATTATCTTTAAAGCCTACCCCAACGTAGCGGTCAAGGTCTTGTTAAGGATAGGATGAATGATCTGTTCCAAAAGTATGTGATGAAAGTATAAACAAACACTGTTCAGATTAATATATTAACACATTCATCTGAATTAAGAAGGTTTCAACTACATATTTGAATTATTGTTTGAATAACATTATTTGTAATTGACGAATCTATAAATCTTTAAAATTAAGCTCAATTGTGAAATGAAAATCATCTTAAGGTGATTTAAAACGAGAATTTCGGGCTTAAATATTCAATGAATCAAATCAAAGCACTCAATTTGCAAGTGGCACTACCAAGTGCCATCGATAAGCACGTTTTTTGATATACTTATACGTATACCACCACCACCACTCCACTTCCACTTTTTCTTTCTTTCTTTGATACTTTTGGAACAGACCATAGATTCTCGTGGTTTGCAATACCTACCTATAATCATTATTTTCCCTTTTCCCAAATATGTGGGGACCGGCTTCCAGTCTCACCGGATGCAGCTTAATGTCAGTATTTTACATGGAGCGACTGCCTATCTGGCCTCCTCAACCCACTTATTAGGTAATACGATACCCCTTGGTATGACTGGTTGTCAGACTTCGTTCTTCTGACGACCCGTAACGACTGTCAAAAAACTACGTATGACAGCCGGGACCAGCAGCTTAACGTGCTTTCCGAGGCACGGAGGGATCTGTTAAGATGGTCACCATCCACGGACCAACCGCGGCAAGCGTAGATTAACTTGACCGATCGAAACGTGCGGCTGTTATTTCTTAGCCACAAGTCCCTCATATCCCCTTGTTATACCTATTTAGTGTGTGCAAAATATGCGTTTTTATGCAGATGAATGGGTTTCAAAAGGCTTATAAAGTGTTGTTGATCTCGGTAAAGAATGGGTCATCTATATTGTTCACCGCGATTCAAATATTTTTATTAAAATGAAGATAGTACAGACGCCAGCAGGTCAAGCTACCCGAAACTGTCAAATTTTCCCAATCGATCTTGAACCTTAACGCTTTAACGATAAAGTTGATAATCTATTAAAGAAATTTGACAGATTGTAGTAGCTTGATGTGCTGGCATCTGTACCATGATTTGGTTTTCTAAAAACACTAAAATACACCTAACTGTTTTCCAAACAAGAACTGTGGTGGCCCAGTGGTATCGACCCCGACTTACGATTTGTAGGTCGTGAGTTCGAACCCAAGAGAGAAAAAAAATAGTGTAAATGTGTGTGTGCCAGTGTGTGTGTGTAAATTATTTCATCACCACTGCTCTCAAAATGATGAAGGAAAACATCGTGAGGAAACCGGCATGTCCTAGAACCAAAAATTCGAAGACATGTGACATCAACCAACCCGCACTGGGCCCGCGTGGTGGATTATGGCCCATTCCCTCTCACCGAGAGGAGTTCTGTGTCCCTGCAGTGGGAACATTAAAGGCTGATTATGATGTTTGTCAAACATGGTGATCACGCATAAATTGCTAGGCCCATGTTGCTAGGCCGATAAAATGTAGATTTCAAGTAAATGATTCTCTAAATAGGTACATAAGCGTAAAAGACACACCTCGACACTATTCAAATTTCTAAAGCTGGGTCCACAGTGCGAGGCTAGCGTTGTTGCTTCAAACATTTTTGAGTCTATAATTTATAGTGTGACTGCCTCGTTGGTCTAGTTGTCGCAAGCGCTACTGCTGAGCATCGGTCAAAGTGTTATTCATAATCAGCCTATACTGTTCCCACTGCTGACACACCTCTCGGTAAGAGGGAGCGGGCCGTAATCAACCACGCGGGCCCAGTGCGGGTTGGTAGATGTCACATGTCTTCGAACTTTTGCTTCTAGGACATGCCGGTTTCCTCACGATGTTTTCCTTCACCGTTTTAAGAGCAGTGGTGATGAAATAATTTACACAAAATAAAGCGCCTGTCTGTATAAACGGGACCACCTGGGCTCTTAGTGTGAAGTACTTAAAGTGTTATTGGTTTTATCTATCCAGAATTAAAAAGGACAAACTACGTGCTCCCTTTCACCGTCTTCATAAGGTTCATAACTCATTTGTTGACCTTTTATAACAAGATACCCTCTTCTTTGCTAGACTTGCCTTAAGACAATGTTTGTGGTCTTTCTCCAGAATTAGCTTTACTGATAGGTTATATGAGTTCATAACAATTATAATTATTTATTTTTATTTGACTGTGTAAGTCAATTCAGTTTTCTTTTATTTTAATCTATTATTAACAAAATCTACTCATAATGTTTTTTAATGAGTTGATTGCAATACGTACTTTTTTTTTTCTGTTTGGAAATCATCATATGGCCCCTCCCGCTCTGGGTGGAGCGGAAGGGAGTGTCAGACTCTTACTGACTAAAACCCACCCATGTTCCTTCCTTCGCCCTTTATGTTCCGGGGTAGCGGTAACCCTTTCGGACAATCCCGCTGACCCGGCAGGCTTCGGCCCTAAGGGACCCCTCAAATTATGCTGACAACTCTTTGAGGCACGCGTGGAACACTTACGCGCCGTCCGGCATGCAATATGTGCTTAGCTAACGACGATTGATCATTATATTATTCTTGCCTGAGCAACCAGCAGTAAGTTCGTCATGCTCCCTTAGATGTCACTGCTTGTGGTAGCGTCGGGGGACGGGTTGCCTCCTTCCCTCAAATATGGCAATGGCTGATCTTTGCGTTATGCTTGTGAACGGGTGCTGTTTGTGGTGACTGGTGGTCTTGCTGACCATGGTTTTATTGTTGTTATTAGTAATAACTTGTTTATTTATTTTACTTCGATGGTCCTAGTTTCTCATTTGTGACATCAAGTAACAGCTATGTGAACAGAACCCAGCAATGCATAAATATGTAAGCTCACGCCCTTTATGCCTGGAGGCTTTTATTTAGGTAGCATTTTTTTATTTATATTTTTAATTAATTATTTTTTTGCTTGAGTACATGTAGTTTTTATTATATTTGTTGGTATATTGGCGTGGCTAGCTGATATATGGCAAATAATTTAATTTAATGTTCTGTGTCTTGTAATGTTAATTACATACTAGTATTGTATAAAATCAAGTATTTTCTAACTGAACATACAGCTGTACTGTTGGGGAGTTTGAAAGTACCAGGAAGTGGTGAAGGGCGGGCGTTTTGGGGGACTGTCTTGTGTAATGGCTGATTCTCAGCCTAATTTTAATAAATGACTTTTGATTTTTATTTTTGCCACCGTGACCGAAGTCGGTCGGGAGGCTATTATTGAGAGACCACCGGTCATTAGGAAATTGAATATATCAGATTACTATGTAGCGAAGGTCAAAGGACTGAACAGACAGCTGTGCAGCTGGGGAGTTTGTCTCGCCACCAGCGAAAGCACTAGGAAGTGGTGAAGGGCGGGCGTTTTGGGGGTCTGTCTGTCTGTCTTTTGTAATTTTGCCGTTCGAAAAGTGCTGATTCTCAACCTAATTTGAATAAATGACTTTTGATTTGATTTTAATTTGAAAGCAGTCATTTTGTGTAAATTGTCGTTAAAGCCTACCCCAACATAGCGGTCAAGAACTTGTTTATGATAACACGTCTCTTCATCTTCTTTTAAACTGCACCGTAGCCATATCACATCATTCCTCCGCCTATCATTCATAGTCACACCACACATGCTTCGCAAAGAACGCATTAATAATAGTGTAGTCATTTAATTATACCTCTTGATTTATAAACGTTGTTTTTGGTTAAGTACATGGGGCTTACCACCAGCTCTTATAGCAGGGCAGAAGTTGAACTGCAGTGTTTTTTTTTTTCTATGATTTAGTACGCACGTTTTTAGAAAGCACGTTAAGCCGTTGGTCCCAGCTTTCATTCGTGGATCTTTGACAGTCGTTACGGGTCGTCAGAAGCCCGAAAGAACTGTTAAACCCTACATTTTTGACGCTTAAACGTCTATTAACTTTAAGCGACGTATTTAAATAAACCCCATAGTGTTTTCCATAATGGTCTTATATCTATATCTATACTAATAATAAAGCTGAAGAGTTTGTTTGTTTGAACGCGCTTATCTCTGGATCTACCAGTAGGATATTAAAAAATATTTCTACATTTGATAGCCCAATTCGTGAGGAAGGCTATACGCTATTTACCATCTCGCTATGACCCTTGGGAGCCTAGCAAAAAGGAAAAAAGTCAGAAAGGACGTTAAGCGAAAATGGAGTCGGTAATAGCGCGGGCAGATGTGTATATGTCTTTTAGACTGTGCTAAATAAATGTATTTTCTTTTAGACTGTGCTAAATAAATGTATTTTCTTTTAGACTGTGCTAAATAAATGTATTTTCTTTCAGATGATGCGATGCGACGGGGAATTTCATGCAGACGAAGTCGCGGGCAGAAGCTATTCCAACCACGCTGGACTCACACTGTGAAGTGAGCCTTAGTCAAGTTTTGGTAAGAACACTTCTGATACACACACAATTTAATTAGCATATATTATCAAATGTTATGTTAGTTTTGGCAGCACCCCTTATAAATAATGTATGCCTGCAATCTGTTACATTTAGGGTGGTGTTCACAACCTTTGAGTTCGTCATGCTTTGTTTAACTTTGATAGTGGTGGCTCTGCTTTCCATATAGGAGCTGATGCGTAGTGGATGTGTCGTGTAATATTCTATGTGGCGTTACGGTCGTTAAGTGGGGGGTTGGTCAGAATAGGTTCTGAGCAATTCTAAATCGCGTCAATATAGTCGAACAAGCTATTTTAAGGACAGGCAAAAGCATTCGTGTTTCAAAATTATTTTTATATCATGTTTTTGAGCAAAAAAGAAAAGAAAGAAAATACGTTTATTTGCGGTAAACATGACGCAAAGAAAGAACACAAAAAAAAAACAAGTCAGGGGGGAAAATATGCGTCACACTCAAGACATACTCATATAAAACCATACTTAAGTGAGTCTTATCATACTTAAGAGAGTGATACTCGTATAAAACAATTGACTACTCAGCACACACACAACACTGTTTAAAAATTATTTCATGCGTTATGGATGACTGCATACCAAAAAGAGATTTTTAAATTACTTAAAATTTTAACTGATGAATGACATTTATTTCAACAATGAAATGTGAGTGTGTGTGAATGTGTGTGTGTGATTGATATGTGTGTGTTATGTTTGAAAATACAAATTATTGTTGTTAATCATGTTTTCGAAAAACAATTTGGTTCAACAATGTAAGTAATATTTGTAAAATAATTAGTAACTACTACGAATAGAAGTCTCTTTATTAAACAGTAAAATACTACATTACTAAAGATAACATTTATTTTAGTGACCAGTTTCTAACATAGCTTAACTTTAAATTATATTTTAACGTTTCCATTTGCAGAACGCTGCACATGCAGAAACAAACGCCGTATCTGAAAAAAAAATACAGAAAAATGAAACCAAGGAAATAGCACATCGATCCTTTTTCGGATTTTAATTAAATTTTTATTTCAATGTGGAATAAACTTGTTTGAATTGATTCGTAATCGTCGTTTGACGTTGTAAGTATAGGGTCCACTTTAAACACTATAATTGAGATTTACACACAATAAATCTGCCAAGGCTTTTCCTAACTATGTTTGGGTCAGCTTCCAGTCTTACAAAATGCAGCTGGACAGCACTATAGTATTGACTATCTGACCACAAACTAGTTACTGGGTAACACAATACCCTTTGCTAAGACTGGTTGTAAGACCTTTAGGCTTCTGACTACCCGTAACGACGGTCAAAGATCTACGAATGACAGCCGGGATTCTTAACGTACTTTCCAAGGCACGGAAGGGTCTCGATATGTAACGGATGGTCACCCAACCACCAACCGACCGCGGCAACCGCAGCAGCTGTTACTATTTAGCAACGATCAAGATTTGTACACACATAGTGTTACAGATCTTATTCATAATAATAAGTGGCAGTAAGACCTTTAACAACGTTAAAAACAATGCACTGATGCGAGTGTTAATTTGCAATTTAAAAGATATACAGACGCCAGCAGGTCAAGCTACCCGAAACTGTCAAAATTTCCCAATCAACCTTGAACCTCAATGCTTTAGTGATAAAATTGAAAATCTATTAAAGAAATTTGACAGATTGTAGTAGCTTGATGTGCTGGCGTCTGTACATACAGTGCCCTCCAAAAGTTAGTTGACATTTTTCCACTTCAGCTGTGATGCCACAATATAATCTTTTCCGAGTGCCGGTCATTCCTTACGGTAGGAGTCAAGTTCGTCCTATTCTGTATGTTCGTACCATTCCATCAACGACTACTTACACGATAAGAATAGTTGGTTGCCTTAGTTAACGCAAGACAATGTTTATGTTCTTTCTCCAGAATTAGCTTACTGACAGGTTATTGTTATTAGTATTAACGTATTTATTTCTTTTACTTCGATGGTCCTAGTTTATCATATGTGACTTCAAGTGACAGCTATGTGAAGAGAACCCAGCAATTCATAAATATGTAAGCTGTCACGCCCATTATGCCTGGAGGCTTTTATTTAGGTAGTAAGTTCCTATTTACATCTTTAATTAATTAATTTAGGTCCCTCGTATCGTGGAGTATCCGAATCACCCCTATGTATGTTCCGCGACTTTTCATAGTTTTCAAATTACGAATTTTTTTCTGATTTTTTGAGAATGATCGACCTGACCAATCTAAAAAGTTGGTCTAAAGTGAAAAAATTACGTTCGGTAAATTATGGCTTAGCATTTTAACTTTAAATAAAAAATTTAAACAGGAAACTTCATGGTTCCTAAGTAGGCTTCAAGAATGCGCCAGACTCTCAGCTTTCATAATCATAAAAAAATTAGCACTTTAGACCAACTTTTTCATAACTTTCATCACAGTTACGAAGCTGATTATTTTATGCATAAAAGTACTACTCACGAAGATCCAGTTGCAAAAAAAAAATCTCGACAAAGCCATTTTTTAGATTGGTCAGGTCGATCATTCTCAAAAAATCAGAAAAAAATTCGTAACTCGAAAACTATGAAAAGTCGCGGATCATACATGGGGGTGATTCGGATACCCCACGATACGAGGGACCTAAATTTTATTTTTGGACGTCAATGTTCCGGCCACCCTGTATAGTTTTTATTATATTTATTCGTATATTGGTGTGGCTAGTTGACATATGGGAAATAATTTAATTTAATGCTCCGTGTCTTGTAATGTTAATTACTTAACATAGGTACCTAGTATTGTGTATAATCAATTTTCTAATTGAACAGACAGCTGTGCTGTTGGGGAGTTTGTTGCGCCACTTCTTCTTCCCAGCGATAGCACTAGGAAGTGGTGAAGGGCGGGCGTTTTTTGGGGGACAGTCTTTTGTAATTTTGACGTTCGAAAATTGCTGATTCTCTGCCTAATTTGAATAAATGACTTTTGATTTTGATTTTGTACCACCATCTTCTTCGTGGCCTGACGCGATGGCGCGATCCCACATAATGATAAAAAACTGGTAATTCTAAGGGATTACCTGATTACTATTTAATGATTAGTTGAATTAGTAAATAAAAACGTGATATAGTGAAACATTTGAAACTAGACTTTTAAATCATAATGTGGCATCACGACTGAATTGGAAAAATGTCAACTAACTTTTGGAGGCCTCTGTATATTTATAAGGTAACCTCCTGCCGATCTGACGATCTATTCTGGTGAAATGAGCTTAAAGTGATCTGTCAATAGTGTAAATCCGTAGCATCAGGTGGAATGACAGGTCACTTCAATATCACTTCACCAAAGTTTTAATTTAGTGAAGTGAGTTTGACATGAGCTGTCATTCTACTTGATACACTATTGACAGCTCACTTCACCTGTAAGATTTTTACATATAGATCGGCTGATTTTAATCACGATTTTTAATAATTAAAAACCAAAAAATCACAAACCTTAAAATGTACTTACTAACTCTTAGCCCTGTCCTTCACTTCGACAATCTTATCGATAGCCTGCGAGCCAACGTCCCATAGCTCTCTAGCGAGCAGACTCATAATCGTTTTATTAGAGTAAACGAACTCCATTGCTTTCCCAACCCAAATGTCTTGGCGAGAAAACGCTTCATTTTCATGCTTTTTCAAATTCTTTTTTAAATCTGCAAGCGTTTTAAACGAATTTGTCTTGTAGTCTTCTAGAATTATGAAAACGAATATGGTGAAGAATAATGCTACTTGTGTTAACATGTTGTTAGTGTTGATAGCGAGACACGTATAAGAAGCAGTCGAAAGAACTGCATTCATTGTTTGGTTGTTTCTGTTCGGTTTCTAAGAACAGGCTAAGGAATGTTTCACATGGTTTAAAGTAATTATTTTTAGGATTCCGTACCCGTTCCATGCCAACGGATATATGCCCGCACGCGAGTCCAGTGCGGGGTGGTAGATATCACATATCTTCGAATTTTTGGTTCTAAGACATCCCGGTTTCCTCACGATGTTTTCCTTCACCGTTTTGAGAGCAGTGGTGATGAAATAATTGGCACAAAGCTTGCTTGCTTGCTTGCTTGTCTGGGTTCGAACCTACTACCTACAACTCGTAAGTCGCGTCCATTACCACTGGGCCTCCATTGCTCTCACTGGGCCACCACTGCTTAAGTGTTGACCAATAACCAGAAATAATATTTTAAACGGACAATGTGCACGCAGCCCTATTACATCCATTGTTCCAATGAGCAGAATCACAGTTAAGCCATTACCGCCAAGATATATTACCAGTTGTCAATACAAAAGTACATAATTGACCTAGTATTGTAATATTGCAGACTAAAGAGCAAGGTTAGTTAAATCCTACGACTTGATTCAATAATGATTTTCCCGTATTTAAATAGGAAAGGGAATTTTGGGAAATAATAGTGACGATTAACTTAAAAAAAAATGTTAGATAAATAAATAAAAATCAGAGCAGTGGTGACTTAGTGGTATCGACCCCGATTTATGAATTGTAGGTTGTGAGTTCGAACCCAGCCAGACACTTTTCGTATTTTTTAATTTTATCACCACTGCTCTCAAAACGGTGAAGGAAAACATCATGAGGGAACTGACATGTCCTAGAACCAAAGACATGTGATATCAACCAACCCGCACTGGGCCCGCGTGCAGAATTTTGGCCCATTCCCTTTCACCGAGAGGAGGCCTCTGTCCCAGCAGTAAGAACATTATAGGCTGATTAAGAAATAAATAATCACGATGTAAGTGTCTACAATCTTTGTTCTTTAAAATTGCATCAATATTATTATATTCAAAAAACATATTTCACATTGGGTACTTGTTGTACTTAATGCTAATTAATTTATGAAAGAGGATAAAAATATATACACTGGTTAAACTTTTTATACTAAATTAACTAACAAGCCATTAAAATAAATCCTACTTCCTACTATCCTACTTCGTATCCTATCCTACTATAATATTGTAATGCGAAAGTTTGTATGGAAAGATAGATGGATGGATGGATGTTTATTACCCGATCACGCCAAAACTACTAAACTGATGAAATTTGGCACACAGATGGTTTATAACCAGGATTAACATATAGGATACTTTTTATCCCGATATTCCCACGGGATCAAAACTTATACGGGTGAAACCGCGGGGCGCAGCTAGTATATAATAATGGTAATCGTTACCACGTTGTATTGCAATTCTTACATTTTGGCCAAGGTAAACAGCCGGTTTGGCAAGGTAACAGGCCAGCCCTTAAGTGACGGGAAGTATCAAACAGCCGTTTGGAGATTTCGTTGAACAAACCATGACCATTCGAACCCCACAGCCCGAGGGTTCCAACCCCAAACGGTTCGAAAATATAATTATCGATAAGGTAATATTCACGATGTTGATGATAATGTAGAAACAATTAGTGAAGGAAACGGTAAACAAAACACTAGCAGTGGTATTGCTGCAATCAACAATACCTACATGAGTCAATGGTGCTGGAAAGCCAATGGTTCCAGTAGTGTAGTAGCTGGTTTATTGTCCATGTCCTAACATGGACAATAAACCAGCCTATTAACTGTCCCATTACAGGACAAAGGCCTCTTCTCAAACCGAGAAGACACGAGCATTGATCACCACGCTCGTTCAAGACGTGTTGGCGATTTCGGACTTTGACATGGACAAGAAGGGGTCAAAATAGCTAAGAATATAACCTCGACCATAAACCTCCTTTCTCAAAACTTCATAAATATCAAAGAGCAAGCGCAAAGCAAAATCTTTGCAGAAATAAAATCCCTAAAATACGGAAGTGTATAACCATTTGCATTAAATTTTAGCTCATGTTTACGATGAAGATAAACCTGTTATTTGTGAGCAGCTGAAATATTTTATGTGTATATTTACTTTTTATTGTATACAGTCACATTATACTAACGCATCTTCTTGAATTTATAGCTGGGAAATAAGTGCACATTTATGCGACATTTTTGTTTATGAAACGGATCGTGATGGGATTATTATGATAGTTGAGCCAGTTAAGGATTTTGAAAGAGATATAGATGGAAATGATAAATAAGTTCGCAGAAAAATAGAACAAGAAAACAAATGAACTACGTTTACTGTAAGATATAAATCAAATCCATAACGACTTATTAAGACTATTTGACGGCACGGTTGGCGCAGTGGCTAAGCGATTGACTGCTGCGCTGCGTATCGCGGGTTTGATTCCCGCACGGAACAAATATTTGTATGACCTACAAGTAGTTGTTCCGGATCTGGCTGTTTGTGTATGTGAGTTTAAATGTTTTTAAACGCACGCACGATACAGGAGAAATCCATAGTGTGAGGCAACTATTTTTTTTTTAAAAAAAAGGACAACATCCAAACTCATAGATTAGCTAGTCCCTGCCCGCGACATAGTCCGTGAGCTGCACCTGCCGCGGTAATGCTTCATTTTCGCTTAGCGTCCTTTCTGACTTTTTATCTTTTTGCAAGGCTCCTAGTGATCATAGCGTGATTATAAATAGCCTATAGCCTTCCTCCAGAAATGGGCTATCAAATGCAAAAATAATTTTTGAATCCGACTGGTAGTTCCAGAGATTAGCGCGTCCAAACAAACACTTCAGCTTTATTATTAGTATAGATAGGCGACAAAATAGTTAAGTCAGTAGATCTGGAGTATTCATGAGTAAGATATATTACTACTAACCCTTCATATTATTGCCAAGGTAGTCCCATTGAATATTTCGCAGCTTCAGACCTTGAGAGGGTTAGCGGCTCATCCATCACAGAGAGGGCCATTTGCTGTCAATGACAGATTTACGAATGAACGACGGTTTCTGCTTGTATTTTTATACCTAATCTTGTACTCTTATAACTTATATATACGTACTACGTACCACCAACCGACCGAACCAGTCTTACCAGGGTATCGTATTATCCAATAACTGGTTTGTGGGAGTCAAATAGGCAGTCGCTCCATGTAAAATACTGGTATTTAGCTGAATCGACTGGAAACCGACCCCAACATAGTTGGGAAAAGGCTTGGCAGATGATGATGATGACGTAATACGTATACTTACGTTTTTCTGAAACACAAAAACAGTTGTTGAAAATCACGAGAGCGCGTCATTGTGACTTCTGTCATTGAAATAAGGTTTAAATTGCAATAATTGACTGACGCTCGTGAAATGCAACAACCTTGTATAGCAGTAAAATAATATGGAGCATCTTGCTCCAAGTAAACTGTGTTACCAGACATAACTTTTGATGTTTTATTAAAATTGTTTTCGGTTGAAATTTTAGGGGATAGGCAAATGGAATCCCATGGTCCCTGGTCGAATTTAGCGATGTTATCCCCTGAGTGCCAGGATACGCGTGACAAGTAGACCAATACTTATGTACCGTGGATTCCGAAATTTCCCATCTCACTTTGGACTCTCAGTAAAATTTCGTTATGGAAAATTTTCATTCAAATAGAATACGTGAGGGTATTTCGATCTGTTTTATGGAGACGTGCGCCGTTTATAGTAGTTTCGTGTTAGGAGAGTTAAGTTTTAGTAAGGTACGGTTCACTTTTATGATTCTCTTTAGCTAAATGAGATTTTTCTGATGGATGTCCTCATAAACTTCCACTTGCATTACAACCACATCTACAGTTCTTTTTCAAATTTCCGCTTACATACTATTTTACGGCTGTCCTTTTTTATAAGACTAGAATTTGCTAGGTCACATAATGAGTCCTATCCTGGCCAATACTAACACAATCTTTATAAGTCTGTGCGCTTTTCAGGGATTATAATTCGATAAGTAATAGTTTACCTTCATTATACAACATGTCCATAGTCTCAAGAGAGCAGAAATAGCCCAGTGCTAACGGCCCCGACTTACAAGTTGTAGGTCGTGGGTTCGAACCTTGAAAGGCACTTAATCTTTGTGTAAATTATTTCATCACCGCCGCTCTTAAACCGGTGAAAGAAAACATCGTGGGTAAACCGGCATGTCTTAGAACCAAAAATTCGAAGTCATGCGACATTTACCAACCCGGACTAGGACCGTGTCCCTCTCGCAGAGAGGAGGCCTGTATCCCAGCAGTGGAAACATTATAGGCTGATTATTCTATTCAACATGTCCCAGAATTAACACAATTACACCAATTAGAATATTATGTTATAATCATAATACACACTGAATTTTTACTAACTAATTGTGGGAGAAAATTGTGATCACATTACAAATCTACGCACGCACATAGTTGCACTTGTATAAGGGTCTAGGGTAGTAGGTACTTCGTCCATTTTGTTTTGTTTTGACGGTATAACGGAAGTGTGACTGTAATTTACGTAATTTAATTAGTTTTAGGGGTTTGGGTTTTAGTAATTTACGTAATTCTATTTTCTACCCATATTAAAAAACAATTGAAACCAATTCAGTAAACGATTTTGAACAAACTACTTACATCAATCAATCAATTCAGCCTATTGCAGTCCGCTGCTGGACTTAGGCCTCTCCCAGACTGCGCCACAATACCCTGTCCTCCGCCTTCCGCGTCCAGTCTACCCCAGCCACCTTCTTTAGGTCGTCCGTCCATCTAGCTTGCAGAGTAAGCAAACTGGAGTGGCAGTGGGCTGGTCATGTCTGTCGAAGGACTGATGGCCGGTGGAGCAACGACTCCTGGAGTGGAGACCGCGTATCGGTAGTGTGGGACGCCCCCGAACTACTAATATAATGTTCATTAATTCAGTTACACATTGTATACATAAACTTTTCTGATAAGTCAATAATGCAAGTCAAAAACCTAAGTTTGACCTATTCCTTACCAGAATTCGACCTTCAACTTAACCTATATTCGTTCCACACGTCAAATTCACTGCCCACCCAAAATACTATCAATTTTTTTCTCTTTTATATCCAGGAAGGTAGCGTCCTTTCAAAAGTCACCCTTATTTCTATACAGCAAAACAATAAATCCCCCATCAGTTGCTCTGGTCCCCGCAGACTATCTACGTGCAACAGACACGCCCGTGAAGATTTGAAAGGATTGCTACACGACCCCGGAATTGACAGCTTTGGTGAACAAAAAAACAGTTTTCCTGCAATAAATTAAAAGACACAACGGGGATTTGTTACTTAACTGTGTGGTATTCTGTTTAAATATATATTATATACAATACATTGATATACGTACAGTATTATAATTTCTGTAAGAAGCCATAAATAAGATAATTCAATAAGATAAGGCAGTTCGTATATTTATTTTATTACGCATTTTAAAGTAAACTTTTACGTAATGTTGAATATGTAGTACGTTCTAAGACAGCTGTCAAAAAACAGTTAACCTAATGGATAGGGTATAGTAATTTGTTTGTGACACGGTATTAATTGCTAAATTCTGTTTTTTTTTGTATTCTACTTGTATTGATTTGGTCATTGCAAAATCAAGTTAATCAAAGAATCCAGGCTATATTGTTCGGATCTTGATCTAAATACAATGTAACACTATTTGCGTGAACTAATGTGTTAGTAACCTTTGTCTTTCAAAATCTAAGTTATGACAAAAGGATATTTAAGCGTCGAAGTACTCTTCCGCATTGCTGTCATCCGGGAACGTGCCCATAAGACTGGCAGCAGTCATGACTGTGTAAATGTTATTTGAACTATTGGAAAAGTTATGGAAACATGTCCTTATAAAAAGATAGATTAGCTGAATCCTCTTCTTTTAGAGTCCATTGACTCATTACTCTTTTGTGCGTCCAGTATAACGCTACCTGGACAGCTGTGACATTGGCTCAATATAATGATTTGATATGAAACATCAGGAAATATTACAGCTACTAAAGAAAATAATCTCGAATGCTTACTTTTCAAGAATACCTTACTGATTTATTCATAAACGCCCGCTGAATAAATAATACAAAACCATTACTTACCGAGTAAAATATTCCTAATTATGAATTCTAAAGAATCGCTAAGTTCGCGGATCACCGTCTGGGGCTCTCAGATAAGGCTTGCTTACAGACCCCGAGTTTATTTTAACACTTTTGTGTATTCAGCTCTCTACGGATTCCATTGTTGACAATTTTATCGCGTTTTCATTTTTCTTCTTCTTTTTTTCGCCAACGCCGAGGCTCGACTACGAGCCTGATCCGGAATTTTCGGGCGTTCCTACGAAAATACCCGATTCTGATACTGTTTTAGGGTAAACTTTGCAATGTGTTTACTCTGATCTTTAAATGAAAATAACGAACTGGTTGCGAATATTCTGTAAAGTGGTTTTTAAAAGAAACCGTAAAAAAAAAAGCTTTTGGTAGCCTGACCGAACCTTTTGGATAGTATTCCTTCATTTGCATTGTATTCTGTATGCTTTTCCCCTGTTAAACGTTACAAATCAACCGACAGTACCACTTAAAACCACATTATAAGCCATAAACCAGTAATGCCACTTGAAACCGCGTAAGTTAAACATTTGTGGCCATTGACAGTCGAAATTAAAATGCTTTCGATATACAATTTTATCTAATCCTTCCTACTCATATTATAAACACAAAAGTTTGTGGAGATTTATGATGGTTTGTTACTCTTTCGCGCAAAAACTACAGAATGGATTTTGATGAAACTTTACAGTGAGTAATATAGCTTATACATCAGAATGACATATAGGATACTTTTTATCCCGATATTGCCACGGGATCGACACCTAAGCAAATAAAACCGCGGGGCGCTACTAGTAAAATCTAAAGCCTATTTGGCCTATCTGTTTCTCTTGTTTTACCAACAATAACAAGATCAACTCAATTGCGATCTAATCATGTTGATAACAGAAAAATCACAGAGATACTCGAATCATTTAATCCATAATATAATCCATTAAATCATTTGATCCATCTGTAAACAGTAAAAGCTACTGACTCAGCATCCGTGTTATTCGAATCAAATTATCAAAATCCTTGTCATTGACATCATTTGCAAGAGGATTACAATCATGAATGTCTATTATCATCTGTCGAGTAAAAAATACCAATCAATGAAAATAGGGTCACGATTGTCGACATTATCTTCCGAGACCAAATGGCTCTGTTATCGATTCCAATAAATGCCGTTCTTTTATTTCAGAAGCGGAAAAAAAAGAAATTACAGCGAGCAGCTGAAATTCTCATTAAAATTCCATTACGACACCGTCGACTCGAATATCGCTATAGATTTTGATGGCGAAATTATTTTTTATTACGAGTACAAGTTATGTAACGACAACGGGTCGTCTGTAATTTCTGTACAAGATTCTGTATCAGACGTTTTGGTAATGACTCTATGTTAGTGATGTATTTACACAGTATTGAAGACTCGTGATTACCTATTGTTACTACCTTGTAAATATCTCGTCGGTGTGCCTTGCTTGATAAACAAATGAAGTAAATGTAGGTAAGTGAAGAGAAAGAAGTCTTAAGGCTGAGACAACTAGGTACAAGTTTAGTGTTTGTTATCGACGAGTTTAATTTAATTGGAAGAGGCTTCATAACGTCAAGTCCGCAACCAGAACGGCGGGTCACTTAGCAAACGAGCGTTTAAACGGCGTTTAGGGAGTTGATCGTGCCCCAGTCTGCGTGCAGTTCTCGACGAGTCAACAACTGTCTACAAGTATTCACCTACAGACTCTCAAAAAGGTTTACGCCCTGCGCCGAGGTCCGTACCCCACAGGGGGTGCCCTTAGTGTGTAATCGCTTAGTTTTTAAGTAAGTATTTGTTTTTTGTTGTATTTGTTTTTTTTTTTTTTGCTATGTATGTGCTTACATTACATGAATATTAAACCAATCTGTGTTATTTTCCACATTAATTGTTGCCATTTCAGTACTCCTTATGTTTCAGATGATTTGTTTACGTAGATAAAAATTGATAGCTACTCATTGTAAGTCTTTAATCTGAAGTATGAAAGCTAGAATACAATTTAAAGCTTTTTAATGTATAAAAATGGCAAATTAGTCCTGCCAGTCCTTTCAAAGTTTTTTTTCGTTCTTCTTTGGCAACCAAGCCGATGTCGACTATTCTCCGTCTCATGTGATACTTTCATAGTTATTTCACACGTGATTTTGCATCACTGTCAACGTCACAGTGAACTTTATTGTCATTTTAATAAGGTTGCTGGTTGGTTGCTGCCACTGACAAGTCTGTAAAAATCATTGTGATCTTTATTGTCTTTACATTAAGGTTGCTGATAGGTTGCTGCCGTCAGAGTTAACATAACTGTAGCACAGCTGATGGACAGTGGTTACGCTGGCCTTCGTATGGTAGGTGTGGTTTTTGAGAAACTTGAAAATATTTCTGTATGTTATATTACCGATTTTCTTCGGAATACGAAATAAAAATACTTTGTTACCAAGCCTTGTTGCAGCTTGTTTCTTTTGTTTTCCCGACTTAGTTATTAATTTTATAGTATAGTGCTCGTGGCACAATTATTACGTTCATGGGGCAAGCGGTGCTAATCTATAAGAAATTGTTACACTAGGGTTAGTGTAACAATTTCTTCTAGGTTAGCAAAAGTTAAAAATTGTAATAAGAAATGAGGAAAAGGTCATGAGGAAAGTTTTGAGGATGAATGTCGAGGCCTACAAGAGTGAGGGAATACTAAAGAAACGGTGGATAGACAGTGCAAATGATGATATGGTTAGAAAGGGGGTGACTACCGAGATGACGACTAATAGAGGAGTGTGGAAGAAAAAGAAATGTTGCGTCGATCTCAAATAAATTGGGATAAGGGCAGGAAAATGATGGTTATTTTAAAATTGTAACAGTGTAAACAATTGATGGTTGACCATTAAAGAAAAATCCTACTAATATTATAAATGCAAAAGTTTGGAGGGATGGATGGATGTTTCAACGAACATCCATCCATCCTTCCAAACTTTTCAAATTTTACAAATCCGTTTAGTAGTTTTTGCGTGAAAGAGGTTGCTCTTTCACACAAAAACTACTAAACGGATTTGGAAAATTTGAATTTGAAATTTAACACAGAGACAGTTTATAACCCGGATTGACACATAGGATACGTTTGATCTCGATATTCTCACGGGATCGAAACTTATGCGGGTGAAACCGCGGGCCGCAGCTAGTTAATAAGTAAAGAAGCCTTTTTGGGCTTCTTTTTCCTCAGTCTCTGTTTTTGTTCTCTCGATACGAGATCGACACGACCAATAAGGCGCCAACTCGTAGGTAAATTCTGGGCCGTCTCATTTTAGATTGCAATCGACATGCTAAGAAGAAAAAAGAGATTATTCAAAAATGTGTCTTAAAGGCCTTTGTCCGGGGAGTATTGGAGTTAAATCGGTACTATGGAGGCTATTTCAATGCACCCTCTCTCATTGGGTTGATAATAATTATTACGGTCACACTGGTCTCTGTGGGGTGCATTAATCATTCAATTCACTTGTGAGCCAAGTGAGGCTCTCTCGAGTTTCTGCACAACACCCGGCTTTTCGCATTTTCAAGTTAGTCCTCGTTTTACAATTTAATAACAGAAACATAATATTTTGTAACAAAACGCAAGGTTAAGAAATATATGTAGGTATCTATCGCGTGAGTTTACGCCTGATTAACACTGTGCCTAAAATTAAAGTAACGAAATAATGAAGATGAGATGGTGCACATTTTATTGTTGCTTATATTTTATTATATGCCACGGGCAAGACACTTGTGCCGTGTAAATTAGGCTTTACGTTAGGTACAGACGCCAGCACATCAAGCTACTACAATCTGTCAAGTTTCTTTAATAAATTTTCAACTTTATTGCTAAAGCATTAAGGTTCAAGGTTGATTGGGAAAATTTGACAGTTTCGGGTAGCTTGACCTGCTGGCGTCTGTACCTACATTGAAAGTGTAAAAGCAGACATTTACTACTTAGTTCTTTTTAAAAATACCGTCTGGACAGGTCAACTCAAAGTTTCAATGGTTCTTTCTTCAAAAGGCCCTTCCAGACTTGGCCCTGCATTGTTTGACTCATATAAATTCATAATAATATAATGTTTGGACTTTATAAGAGACCATGAGTTTGTTTCGACGTTTCTTCTCAGGGATCAGTCAGCTATGAAAGGCCAGTGCCATCTAGTTTTAAAAATTGACCAACAAAATATTGACGTGTAAAAGTGTCTTAAAAGATCTACTTACAGAAATTAACATATTCATTTCATGGATTTGGTAGTCAGATAAAGTTAAGCTACTTAACAGAATATCTAAATATATTTCAAAAAGTCGACATCCACAAAATATGATAAAATCTTGGGTACCTACCTACTTTGGTGTGACACAAAAAAAGAAATACAATCTACTTTATCATCCCAAAAATACAAAAAGAGGATAAAATAGTCAAAGGAAAATGCGAATACAGACCGAAACTAATAAGGTATTTCCCTTGCATACACTCGGATATATTATTTCAAACAAAACCTATTCAAATACGGTAAACTTGGGATCCTCTCCCGGTAATCACGGATCCGATCGGGCTTTGATTGACCTTTATGCAAATTCCAAATTCACCCAGAAATACAGAACCCAGGTTGTTTAATTGAATAATTAACCTGTCCGGCGCACTTCGTTATAATTTTAAATTACTTTACAGATTCGCCATTTGTGCCGCCTTCAAAATTTCGACAAAATTAGTCGTGATTTTTTGCGTCGAAAATACAGTATCTGGCATTTCTGATAAGGCATTTGTAATAACAACTTGGTGACGGTAAATAGAAACTCTGATAAGTTCATTGAATAGAAGTCATCTATTATAGTTATATTTAAACATCTTTAGAATTTTCCATGAGTATTTATTGGTAAATTTATGCTGACTAAAAATATCGAAACAACCTTCTAATAAAAAGAGTGGTTTGACTACGGAATAAAATTACTTTAACTTTAGCTAAATTAGTCAGCGCCTGACGTAAATTGACGTATTTTTAGTACCCAATTTTTTAATCACGGATAAACCTGTCTATAGAGTATCTTATTTTGTCAGGACTAAACTAATATTTATCTTCTATCAGTCAAAGAAAAAGATGCACTGAACTTAAATTTAGTTTGTAAACAAGGAAATCGGCGCCACTATCAATTAAACTGACTAATTAACGATCATCGATAAGTTTCGATCTAATAACAGTCTTACCAGATGCATTTATTTTGCCTTTCTTTCCTCCAAAAGTAACAATAACCAGCTCAATATTATTAGTCAAATCAATTCACCCGAAATCATCCATTCAAGATCCATCTTCACTTATTCCGCGAACTCGATTCCCAACGTTTTCCTGTCCGTCCATTAAAATTCAACCACTTGAAAAATAAAAGTGAAATAATGACAGGTCTCGATTGATCCCCAATTTGTAGAGCTCATGAATCACAAAAGTTCAACCCCATCCCATCCTAATTAGTTCTTTATTGATCCGACAATCTCGGGAGTAGTGGGTCTACCCTTTCCATTTTAATGAGACCGTTCTTAGTTACATGGACACATCTCCCTATAAGCCGTATAAATATTTATGGATAGTGGTGTTTGTTTTAGTGTTGCATGCATTATCGGAACGAGGGTGACCTTTTCTATTTTACCCGGTATTATTTAGGTTAGGTTTGATCCTAGCAAGTACATAGAGGGTTTTGCATGTTGGGTTTTCGACTGCAAAGTGGGAGTCATCATCATTTTACTTAATGTGGTTTTATAGATTACACTGTGTCGAACATTTATTTGATTTTGAATAGAAATAATTAAAACGCCTTTGTGTCTCGCGTGGATCCACGTTCCGGCGATATACGAAGAGTTAAGGGAAAATATTAGTCTACTACTTGACACCAGCGAATAATATATGTACTTTTAGAGCCAGAATTCACAAAATGTATGATCCTATTTTCGCCAATCTCCTTCCGAATCACACAGACTTGATGCGATCAACACTCATTTCCATATTTCGATTATAAGCCAGCTTCATTTGAAAATCAATGCTTCTAATCCACATTTTGTTTGTATACGAGTATAAGGCCCAGCACGGCACGGTACAGTTTCTTTGCGGTACGGCGTATAAACCGCGCCGTAGAAAAAACGTATCTGTCAACAAGCTTCCATAGTGATCCATACAACACTGACAAACCTTGCCTACACACGGCGAATAAACCGTAGTTTTTCACGGCAAGAAAAACGTGTGTGTACAATAAAGCGTCGAGGTAGGTTCCAACGCACAAACAAAAACATTACGTAGGTACTAAATCACAGCGATTATTTTCCCGTATTAGCTAGTCAATTAGTTTATCGTTTGGCAAGACGTGGGCTGCAATAAACTCTGTCCACTCAATTTGCCACAAAAGTTATAGCACCAAAGAGATTTTGTTATAAATAATTTAAGGAATCACATTTGATTTACGTTGCCCATAAAACGGTCGAGCCAAACCACTATGTTTGTATTAATTTCTCGCCATACCACGCCTCCCGAAATTGCCGGGAATTTTGCTTTGAAATTTTTGGTCCAGTGCAGGACGGGGTTGGATTTAAGCACGCTTTCTGTGTTTAATTACTTACAGAGTTCATCGTGCGTTTTAAATCTTTTCTTTTTAATTTTGTGTAGAAATAAAGAAAAGTTTCACTACTTTCCTCTTCCTAGGACGATGCGGATATAAATAATAAAGTATAGAAAAATGACACCACCGCATAGAGGTGATAAAAGTTAAATATCATAAAAAGTGTACGTTTTTTCCCAACTTTATTGCATAAAATTCAAAATGTGCCAATTCGTGTGAGTCGCCTATAGAAAAAATAATATTAATTAAAAGTGACGATTCGCCCGTTTCAGGCGAGTAAATGCGTGTGAATCGACTAATAAGCAGTCAGAAATCTCAATTTGAAACAGAGGCACGGAATGGTCTTGGTATATAAAGATGGTCACCCATTCACAGACCAACCGCGGCAAGCGTAATTTAACTTGATCGATCGACCCATTTGAAACTAGATTCATTGATTCAGGAGTTACTTATCACTCAATTTTTTAATCGTCTTCAAAAAAGGAGGCGGTTCTCAATTTGTTATTTTTTTTTTATGTTGATGACCTTCAAACTTCTTCATATAAAAACCGATTTGAAAGTTGTCTTTTATTTGAAGGGATATACTTATACAAGGTGTCGTTTTGCATCCTCATCAAATTCAAGGATGGAACTATGCTACTGATTCTCGACACGAATCAATAATAAAATAAGTTGGTATTTTTTTTTTTCTTTTTTTCGGAAATCGGCATGTGGATACGCATTTTAAACCGCGGCCTGTGTGAGACCGCACTGTAACTACTGCCCTTTTACACACATACATATAAAAACGCGGCCGCTTATACGATACCATAACGCGATTCTGTTCTTTGAAACCGGTGTATTCTGAAATACTGTCAAACTTAAATAACTAAAAAAACAAGAATGTATTCATTATTTACCAGTGATCGTAATTTTATTTGATTATTTATGTCTTTCATAACAGCCTCCTGAAATTTGACGAGGATGCAAAACAACAGCTTGTATATCATATACAGGTGATCAACATAAAGGGCGAAAGAAGGAACATGGGTGGGTTTTAGTCAGTAAGAGTCTGACACTCCCTTCTGCTCCACCCAGAGCGGGAGCGGTCATTTGACGATTTCCCACCAGAAAAAAAAAAAAAAAAAGGTGATCAAGTTCTGATAAGTGATTTTTGAGTTAGGTTCAATTACACGAATTTTTTCCACTTAATGTATGTTGATGATGTTATTATAACTTCCTGTCACGTGTTACTTAGCAAGTGAAGGTATACGAATTTGTGTGGGATAGGTTACACAACCAAAAAGCGAAAAACAAAACCCTATTAAAAAAAAGCCAACCAACTTCCAAATAAAACACTGCGAAGTGAAAAATAAGTTTCCTTTCGGGAAGTCGGTGGCAAAAGTGGTTTTTTTTCTGGGATGCATGTCTTTAATTTTAGTTAGTCAGCGAATCTATATTCCTCATTAATTTCAAACAATTGAGCAACCTTGTAAGAGCCAACAAAAAGGTATAACCTCTTTTTATATTTTATTTTTATTGTTCTCAATTTAAAATAATTTACATCTTCATTTGTTTTTTCTTTTATAAGTGACATTTCATGTAGATACTTGTGTACAAAAGTTAAAGAAATATTTTATAATATTTCATTATTTTGTTTGCGTATATGTCTAATAAACACAGTTACCCTACAACAAATGTGATGTTTTATCAAATACATCTGAAACACAGTTGTCTTTTAGTTTATATAAATTAGGTCAGCAATAGCCTAACGCTCACAGGCTCAAATTGCCAGCACTAATTCATCTGCCAAGCGCTGTGATATTTAGTGCGATAAATTGTAATCCTGTAGGAAGCCTGTTGTGCTACCTATAGGTATTAGATACCCAAGTATTTCCTGTGTAGTAGGTACTCTGTATTTCAGAAGACCATGACTTTGAAATTATCTATATTCTATACATATTACAAATTGAAGTCGCTTAAAGAGAAAGAAAAAGTATTTTATTTGGGGCACACACAGTAAACACAAATAGTAAAAAAGGAGCATTTAAATCAAAATTCAATTTAAGAAAAACTGTTCGATGAAGTAATTTTTTATGAATGAAGTCACGGGAACAACTTGTATTATTAATATCCATTGATCCCTCCATCTTGCCATCATGATGGAGGGACCAAGCATTTTGTTAAAATATTATGTATATGATGAGGTAGCTAAAATTATAGCAAAGGCAGGAAATAGTAGATTAATGGTATTATTTATTTATGTACAGAGTTAACATATAACTCTGTACTCTTCCAGAAAGTCTAATCATAGTTTAAATATGATAATATTAACTGTTATTCAGGTTTATGGCTTTCAGAGATGAGGTTTTTAGAAATAATAGACACTTCCATGTACTTGCTTATTGTATTTCTCCAACACACGAAACCAATTATACTGCGTGCTTCGTTCTCGATATATGTTACTTTAACATGCAGCATTCTCGAGTCACTCGGCAACTACGCAATTTTCAGAGCTAAAACTAAACGTAAGTATTAGTATGCATGCGTAATCTGTGTCCTAGCGCGATCTGTCATTATTTTCGTTTGCGCGGCAACTGATACTGTGTTCTTAGAAGTATTTAAGTAAATTGGAGTTTTTAAAAGTGAAATCTTGCTTAATTTAACTGTGCCTAAAAGGCACCACGAAGAAAAGGATTTACTAAAAGAAAATAAGAAAAATTTAACGAAAAATGAAGCGTTATTGTCGTCGTCGGGATAACTACGAAAGTGGTGCCTCACTTTCGAGTATTCCAGGTAGCAAAACGTTGTCTTGTGATTGCTATTATACCGGTACGGCTACTGGCTTTTATAGCAGTTAAGGCCACAAGGTTTTCATAACCTTTTGTACCGGTTGAGACGGGTGGTGTACGAGATACATCGACGTGCTCATTGGACTCGGGTCGTATACGAGATGTACGGACGAAATCCTTAGACTCGGGGCGTATACGAGATATACGGACGAGATCTTTAGACTCTTATGAGAAGTCCGTGAGGCTTCAATAAGCAGTTTTTATCAATCACTTGTGTACAATTTTTCTGTGGTATGTTTATTATTTTCCTTTTCAGATTTTATTATTGATGACACTTCGAACGAAGTAAAAATAATTGAAACATTACCACGAGATATGTCACCAGAAACTATGACAGACCCGGTTCCAGAACAACCTGAACCAATGGTTGATCCTGAGCCTACCTCAGCAGCACCAACTATAAGTTCAGAGGTACTTTTAGCACTGGGTGATCTCATGCCAGATGCACCTGCATATGATCCCTCTATATAGGGACTTGGCTCGTATTTGGAGCAATATTATGAAAAAGGGTCTTATTAAAAAGACAAAACAATATCTAATGGAACAATTGATTCCAAAAAATCACCCTTTATTAAAGGCACCAAAGCTAAACCCAGAGATTTCTGCTTCGGTAAGTGACATTATTGTCAACAGACACAAAAATATAGAGTTGGAACAAAACCAACTAGGCATTGGACTGTCTATAATAAGTAATGCAATATCATTGTTGGTAAACAATGATACAGGAGACCGATTGAAATTGATCTCACTACTTAGTGATGCTGGAAGGATCTTGACTGATTTACATTTTGTCCAAACAAAATCAAGGAAAAACTTGATCTTCCCTGTGATTGATAAGAAGTTTTTGAACATCATTAAAGATGTTGAAAGAGACGAGTATACTCGTATACTATATGAAGCTAATTTTAGTGAAAAAATTAAAGCTTTGTAAACTTGCCAACAAAGTGGCCAGTACATCAATAAACCTACATTCAATCAGCATACATTAAATAAGGGAAACTTACAAGGTCCCCCTCGCTACAATCCGAGGCCAATAACGAGGTACTGACACAAGAAGACCCAGTCCTCAATACAAGCCCGGAAACATCACGGGCACTTTTATCAGTCCACGGCCAAAAAAGCCAAAAGCCTCACAGGAAAAACCTCATGCTCGCACATAGAGGTAAGTCATGCTGGAAAGCTCACACTTTTTTTTACTGTGCTGGAACAAAATTTGCAAAGACAAATCCATAATTAATTATATCAAAGGATACTCAGTTACCTTTGTAAAGAAACCTCATCAGAATTTAATAAATAATAATAATAATCTTTATTGATTCAGACTACAATGGTCTACAGTGTTAGTAACAAAGATAGCTTAGCCTATGTGAGTGCCACTTCCCCCTTCAGTGAAATCAGCTATGGAAAATACTGATATGCATACTGCTATCACCAAATTATTAAAATTGGGAGCTATATCCCCTTACAAGTCTTGTAAAGACCAATTTATCTCTTCTATATTTTTGATTTCAAAACATAATGGTACAAAGAGATTCATACTAAACTTAAAGTAATTGAATAAATATGTAAAAACATCCCATTTTAAAATGGAGGATTATAGGACGCAATAGCTTTACTTTCTCCAGGTGATTACATGGCAAAAATTGATTTGAAAGAATCATATTTATTAGTAAATATAAATCCACAGGATAGAAAATACCTACGTTTTCAATATGAAAAATTGTACGAATTTAATGCCCTCCCTTATGGTCTGTGCTCTGCACCTAATATTTTCACAAAGATCATGAAGAGTGTAGTGACACATCTAAGAGGAAAAGGGTACAAATCAGTTCAATGCCTAGATGACCTACTATGTACAGGATCTAGTTATCAATCATGTTTGCAGAATGTTCAAGAAACAATAGCTCTTTTAAAGTGCCTGGGATTTGTTATAAATTTTGATAAAAGTGTAATAGTACCATCACAGTCTTGCAACTTTCTTGGTTTTGTGTTTGATACAAAACATATGACATTACAATTGCCAAATAGACAAAGTATCAAATATTAAGAAGTTGGTTCAAAAATACTTAGATCTAGATCTAGAGATAGTTGTTTTATACGAGATCTGGCAAAATTAATTGGGATATTAATTGCTGCCTGCCCAGCTACCACATATGGCTGGATTTACAAAAAAAAAAAAAAAAAAAATAGAACATCATAAGTATAAATATTTATTTTAAAATAATGAAAATTATGTTGTGAAAGCAGACTTACACTCAGATATAAAATTAGATCTACAATGGTGGGCTAATAATATTAGTACAGTATGTAAAGTATTGCTTATCATAAACATGATATTGAACTGTTCACGGATGCCTCCAGGACTGGATGGGGTGCTGTTTACAAAAACAAAAGAGCCCATGGCTTCTAGAGCGAATATGAGAAAACATACCATATTAACTACTTAGAATTACTTGCAAAATTTATGACATTAAAGGTTTTTATAAACAATAAGGAATACCTTAATATCCTGTTGCGTGTAGTTAATAAGACAGCAATATCATATATAAACAGAATGGGTGGTATTCAGCTCCCACATTTAAATAACTTTGCCAGATCCATATGGCAATGGTGGGAAGAGAGACATATTTGGCTCTTTGCCTCCTACAATTAAGTCTAGTGAAAATAAAGAGGCTAATGAAGAGTCCCGAAAAATCAATCCAGACAGAACGGGTGCTAAGCACCGGAGCGTTTCAAAAAATTGTATGTGAGCTGGTTTAACCCGAAAATTGATTTATTTGTATCCCACACAAATGCTAAATGTATTCTATGTCTCCTGGTTTGTCCTGGACAAAATAATTTATTTTAAAAATATTTTTTTTTTTTTATGCCTTTCCTCCATTCAGTTTAATTATTCGAATTTGAAAAAGGTTTACAAAAAATTAAAAATGAGAAGGCAACAGGTAATCATAGTCATGCCTCGTGTATATCATGGATGTCATGCTTGCATCCCTATCACATAATACACAAAAACAATATAATGTTACATATAAAATTTGGTGGACCTTTTGCCAGGAGCATGGTATAAACCCATTCACTCCCATCTATACTACTTGTAATGTATTTCTTAACAAAATTATTTGACTTTGAAGCTGCCTATGGGACCCTAAACTCTCATAAATCAGCTCTATCTTTGATTATAGGCTCTAAAATTGGGGAGGATGATTGTATTAAGAGGTTATTTAAAGGATTCTATAACTCTATATAATAATCTATATCTATCTCTATATACTAATCACCGTTAGCAAAATACCAAACAACATCCAAATAAAGTTTTGGACACAACTGGACTCCCAATATGACATTGAGTTTTGAACGTATCTCAAAGAAACTGATGATTTTGCTTGCACTAAGCACAGCTCAACGGGCACAAACCTTATCATTAATAAAAATATCGAACATAACACTGAGTGAAAGTTGTGTTAATATTGCCATTACTGATTTGATTAAAACTTCGGCTGCTGGACGAACCCAGCCTAATCTTTTCCTGCCCTTTTTTGAATAACCTGAGATTTGTCCAGCCAAAACATTGTGTGATTATATGAGATTGACTAGAGATATAAGAGGTCTTAATGACTACTGGTTTTTGTCACATACAAAAAAAAAAAAAAAATCCAGTTTCTTCTACTATTAGTAGATGGATTAAAAATACTCTTTCAGACTGCGGTATTGATACGCGCGTCTTCTCAGGTCATAGTACACGATACGCCTCTACATCCAAGGCTAACTTAAAAGGAATTTCATTAGATGTAATCAGACAGTTTGTCTGATTACATCTAATGGCAAATGCTGGTTGGACAAATAATTCATTAACATTTGCAAAATTTTATAGAAGGCCAATTCTCAATTCAGGAGAGTTTGCCTATGCTGTGCTTAATGCAGAATAATATATTTTTAGTTACACTATTACTTATTATATTATTGTAATATCACGATGGATATTGTGATCAAAAATGTGTCATTATTAGTTGATAAATAACGGATGGTTACCTATGTACCTACCGAATGAGGCTGATTAATTGATTGTTAATATGATTACTGATTGTTAATTAAGTTTAATTATAGAGAAGAATTTAAGATGTCAGTTTTGACTTAATAAAAATATTTATTTTAAAGAACATAATGACTAAGGAGTCAGGGTTATCTCAAGTTTACCATCTCTCTAAACATCTGCATGTTAAAGTAACATATATCGAGAACGAAGCACGCAGTATAATAGATGATCAAACGAACTTACCTGTGTGAAGTTCGATCATTATTATACGAAGTGCTTCGTTCGAAGATATATGTTCCCTACCCATCCCACCCCAGGTAAAATCGAGATAACCTTTCAAGAATCTAAAAAGAATGACAGATCGCGCTAGGACACAGATTACGCATGCATACTAATACTTACGTTTAGTTTTAGCTCTGAAAATTGCGTAGTTGCCGAGTGACTCGAGAATGCTGCATGTTAAAGTAACATATATCTTCGAACGAAGCACTTCGTATAATAATGATCGAACTTCACACAGGTAAGTTCGTTTGATCATCTAATATACTTTACAATCAACACTAAGTATCTTTAAAAACACAACTTGAGCTTTAGTACTCTGGAGGTCTACCCCGCTTGGGCGGAGCACCGCCGTGTCCTCGTAGAGGCGATCGGCAGCGGCGGCGGCCTCTCGCGCCCGGCCCTGGTGCAAGCCATGGTCCGGGGCGAGAGGGAGTGGGAGGCAGTCGCTTCCTTCTGCGAAGCAGTCATGCTAGCGAAGGAGGTGGCGGGACGGATGAGGGAGAGAGCCTCCCGTCCCAGCCGCCGCGGGAGACGCTCCGGGCGTCGGGAGCCGCGTGACGACTCCCGGCCACCGTAGGCGCGGGCCTGCGGGCGGAGAGCAATGGGTAGCTCACCGCCCGATCAGGACCAGGCCCGTGCCGGACGGCGCGTAAGTGTTCCACGCGCGCCTCAAAGAGATGTCAGCATAATTTGTGGGGCCCCTTAGGGCCGAAGCCTGCCGGGTCAGCGGGATTGTCCGAAAGGGTTACCGCTACCCCGGAACATAAAGGGCGAAGGAAGGAACATGGGTGGGTTTTAGTCAGTAAGAGTCTGACACTCCCTTCCGCTCCACCCAGAGCGGGAGGGGTCATTTGATGATTTCCCACCAGAAAAAAAAAAAAAAAAACGCTTTAGTACTCGTATCGCGAAGTCTTAGGTACGACCGATCTCGTAGCGCTCGCCCGACAACCCAAGTCGCGTTTTCCCGCCATTCTCGTTCCCGCCATGCACCGGCGGCGGTGCGCTGTCATTCCTCCCATAGATTATACACTATGATTCCTTCGTCGTGCCATCTACGAGCTCGGTCGGTACTCAAATAGTCAAAACCATCCTTTTAATATTAAAACAAATTAAGTTTAACATTGCTAATTTAATAAGATACGATATAATATCATATTGATAACATGTATGACAGACATTGGAGATTTGGTCCCTTCATTTTGACGCTCACTAGATAAATGATCGCACACTGAAATAGAGATTTAATCAAGGGTGTCATATTTATCACATTAGTTTCAGGCTCGTTATATCCTTAATCAAATGGTTGTCATCTAAGTTACTAAACGTTGGTATGTATGCTTAAGTGTCCGCAACAGTAATTAATTAGAGGCTAGACTCCGCTAGACAAATTGTCAGTATCGGTTACATTTATTCTGGTGTGAAGCTGCTTTCAGAACTAGGTTATGTATTTTTATTTATTTATAATAAGCACATCAAAAGCACAGTCACTTACAATTCAAATTAAATATCATCTAAAATTGGCATATCAGTAACCATGCAAAGAAACGGAGAACAATAAACAGTGTGCCTAGAAGATTTTAATTCAAAACACTACAAAACAAACCAATTTGAGCTACATAGACGTGCACTCTACACACTGATAGTATAGAATAGAATAGAATATAATTTATTTGCAAATATGGGTATTACATAAGTAGATAGTAGTAGGTATAAATCAGAGACGATGACTGATGACGGATGACTTATTTTATTTCTTATTTAATATCTGTTGTTTTTTAATTACTTAAATGTAATCATATGCTGCGCTGGTTGACGTCATCACGTCAACGCCGGCTGTCGCTGAAAACCAGCGCTGGGACTCTATCTCGTATAGGGTCGGATGCAACGCATGTTTTCCCCCAACTTTTTATGCGTCATGTTTCTTTCTTTATTTCTTTCTTTATTTAACAGATTTATCAGATATTATAATCTTTACATTTCTTTTTTGATGTGCCTTTTAGGAAGACAAATAAACCCTTTTATTCATATACGTTGTTTAAAGTTAAGTAGTGATAAACATGAAATGGGCCAACTTCACTGAAAATTGTTTATTAAGTTAAAGTCACGATTGTACGAGTATAATTAATAAGCAACGTGATATTAATTCGATCGACTATTACTGGAACGAAGTTCTTTAACGCGGATCGCGGTAGGAGTAAGCTGGTAAATATCGTCTCGTAACGAAAAAGCTTTAAAGAGACAGAGAGAAAGTCGCATGGAGGGGGCCTCCATGCGACTTTCTCCCTCTCTGTCTCTTTATTTTTGTTATTATTTATAAAGAGGGATAGTTTTCATAGTTCTAGAGGGTGCTTAAGCTGAGAACGAGGTCATAACGAAAATAAAGGATGGCGACAACTTTACGAGAGCTTCTAATAACGCATACTAGATGGCTCTGTATTAAAAAAAAAACACGTATTAAATTCACACTTCTCTCTCACTTTTTCTATTATACAGAATGGCAGGGACATCGACGCGCAAACATCGTGAAAAGGGTGAAAAATTAAAACTTTTTTGCAAAAAAAAAAACAACTGACTTCCAAAAAAAAACACTACAAAGTGAAAGTCGGTGAACTCATTGTCGTTGGTTCCGCATTTTCATTTTTTGACACTGACTTCCGAAATTAAAGTTATTTTTCACTTTGTAGTGTTTTTTTTTGGAAGTCGGTAGTTTTTTTTTATAGCTATTGGATGAACACAGTCGAAGTTTAGCCAATTAGGTACCCTTAATATATTTCAAATAATTACGAGAATTGCCCCTCTGCAATTCTCGTAATTTTAAGAACGTTCACAGTCTGATCTCAGTCTCAATCTGTCAAAAAATGCTTCTAATTTCCCTACATTTTGACAAGTTTTTGACATTTGTTTGTCGCCGAGATGAGACTGCGACTAGATTTTGAACGTTTTAAGTTACGAGAATTGGCCTTCTGATCTCTCATTCTATGCCAGTAAAGCCAAGACCCGTGGAGCAGAAACCCAATCGACATTCATCCAACGCGTCAATCATAAAATCTTATGAGGATTCTCTTTGAATCCGCACCATCATGCCATCTACGAGTACCTATTGCACGGAGATATCCAAGTATTGACGTCATGTGACGTCACACGTTCGCTTCGGTCCTGCACGTAAGTAAAGCAAGGGTAAACCCTTACGTCCTTAACTAAATCTCGTCTAGTGAAATGTTGACGATCATCAGTTTTGTACGAGAGTTGCTTATCCTACTTTCCTATCTTTCCTACTTCCTACTAATAATATTATAAACGTGAAAGTTTGTATGGATGGATGGATGGATGTTTATTACTCTTTCACGCCAAAACTACTGAACGGATTTGGATGAAATTTGGCAGTTTGGCACCATGATTAACTCATAGAATACTTTTTATCCCGATATTCCCACGGGATCGAAAGTTATGCGGGTGAAACCGCGGGGCGCTGCTAGTCATTTATAAAGTAGATGAGGAACAGAATTTGCAAGCGAAGCAATTTCTATTTTGGTGTGGATATATTACAATACATATTATACTAAAATTGTACATTCTATTTTTGGCCAATGAACCATACGGTCGCTAGCTAGACGAAGTATTGGCTCACACGGATTTTCCGAGCCCAGTGAACTCGTGAACGCCTCTTTTCACATTAAGACGTAACTAAAACTTAGTGTGTGAATTCATGTAAAACTTTAAGTCTGTAAATTCATCTTACTGGTGCTTGTTACTTTCGCTTACACAATTGTCTTCCCTAACAACCTGAAGACCAATTATCTTAATTGAAAACGTTCAAAATCTAGTTGCAGTCTCATCTCAGCGACAATCAATGTCAAATACTTGTCAAAAATGTAGGGAAATTAGAGGTATTTTTCACAGATTGAGATTGAGATTAGACTGTGAACGTTCTTAAAATTACGAGAATCATCTCTGAAAACAGCATAAGCCATCACCGATTACGACTTCATAGTCTACCTATCTATCAATATTTTCTTTTAGGCAAATGATAAATTTTGGCATATTGGGTTTATTAATGAATGGGTTAAAATAAAATGGCATTGTTGGTACAGGTATGGTTAATATTGTACCAGAAAGTACAACTTTATGTCAACATAACGGCAAAAAAAAAAATAACAATAAAAATATAATTTACTTGTTTTGATGTTATTTAGATAACGATTATTTTCACCACGAACATTATTAATCCTATCTTTGTCATATTGACAACATCTAGCACTGTTTGAACTTCAGAGAAAACTAATTCTGTACTACACACTGATACAATCTACAATTTCAATCTTTTGTCAAAAGATAATCTGTAGCAAATCAATGAAAAAATGTATAAACAGAGAACACTGACACCTAATTAGTCAACATTATCAAACTCACAAAACAGAATCCTATCACCGTTACGGCACAGCAACACAGTATAATTGAAACAATTTTTAATTAAAGTAACTCACTCGTAAACGAGGGAACAAGCATATCAGATTCTAAAATGTATGTCAGCGTGTAAAAACCAATTTGGCGCCTGTGCAGCCTTACTGACACAGAGTAGATAGGTGCAGAGGGTCAGCTTCATACAACGAGTGAAAACAGGCACACACACAAAAACGCGTTCGTACATACAAGATGTAGAAAAATCCATCAAATAACCGTTATCTTCGCATTCTGGACATCAAACATGGAGCAAATATTATTGCTGGGAAACTACTCTATTTTTGGTGTAAAAAATCGCTGTTTATGGCAGCGCACAATATAACGCGAGCAGTGGTGGCCCAGTGGTAACAACCGCGACTTACGATTTGCAGGAAGTGAGTTTGAACCCAAGCAGGTACTTTACTTTGTGTTAATTATACCGTTTTTGAGCAGTGGTGATTAACACCACTGCTCAAAAACGGTAAAGGAAAACATCGTGAGGAAACCTTCATGTCATCATCATCGTTTCAGCCGAAAGACGTCCACTGCTGGACATAGGCCTCTCCCAAGCACCTCTACTTCGACCGACTGTGCTTCTCGCATCCAACGGGTTCCTGCGGCCTTTACAAGGTCATCGATCCACCTTGTGGGAGGCCTTCCACCGCTACGTCTTCCGGTATGCGTTCGCCACTCCAGAACCTTTCGGCCCCATCGGTCATCTGTTTTACGAGCAATGTGCCCTGCCCACTGCCACTTAAGTTTGGCAATTCTTTGGGCTATATAACAGGCATATCCTAGAACAAAAAAAATCTAAGACTTGTGACATCTACCAACCCGCACTGGGCCCGCGTGGTTGATTACGGCCCACTCCCTCTTACAGAAAGGAGGCCTGTGACCCAGCAGTGGGAACATTATGGGCTGATTATGCAATGTAAAGCACGCAAAACGTAAAGCTTATAAACCATTTATCTTATAACCTTAACCTAAACATATACATTTTTATTATAATAACATAAACTAATAAATTATTGTTTTATGTTTGTTGTGATTATGAGTGCATGCAACGATACAGGAGTAGTGGTGGTATTTAAAATTAAGTTAAAACGTTTATAACCTTGTTTTGTAAAAAAAGCGAAAACAAACTTTGACCTTCAACATCTCCATAGCCAGAAGGTTCCCGGTAGATCCCAGGTATGGTCCAGTATACAAAAATTATAACAATGACGGCGGGTACAAGTGGTTCTTTTTTTTTTTTTTCTGGGTGGGAAATCATCATATGACTTCTCCCGCTCTGGGCGGAGCAGGAGGGCGTGTCAGACTTTTACTGACTAAAACCCACCCGTGTTCCTTCAGTTGCCTATGCCAGGGACCACGGTATCTCTTTCGAACACCCCGCGGCCCTGGCAGGCATCGGCCCTAACGGACCCCGTCACTTCGTGCTGACATCTCTTTGAGGCGCGCATGGAACACAACGCGCCGTCGACTCGGGCCTGGTCCTTGCCGGGCGGCGAGCTGCCCATAGCTCGCCGCCCGCAAGCCCGCGCCTACGGTGGCCGGGAGTCGGCTGGTGAAGTGGTTCTCAGCCTCCATAAGCGTATTTTTAAACCCGTTGGAACACAAACATTTATGTTAGCCGCGAGTGCACTCGCACTCGCTGCACGTGAAGTGTGTCTATGTCCTGCCGGGGCAGCGGGATTGTCCGAAAGGGTTACCGCTACCCCGGAACATAAAGGGCGAAGGAAGGAACATGGGTGGGTTTTAGTCAGTAAGAGTCTGACACTCCCTTCCGCTCCACCCAGAGCGGGAGGAGTCATTTGATGATTTCCCATCCCAAAAAAAAAAAAAAAAAAGTGTGTCTATGTGTGCGTGCTCTCTGTATCCAGCCTTCTGTATCTATCTATTCTGTGTCACTGGGGTATATTAGACTCCCCTACATAGCAATTAATTCATAGTAACGCGAAATTTAATTAATCCTCCGATGTTGGAATGATAATTGGGGATTGCCGCGGAATTCCACACTTGGAAGGGTGATGGAATCGTAGGGTTGTCTTAGGCGCGAATATTCAGACGTTTTCGGTTCTAAAACAATTAAGGTGTTGAATTTTCGGGCTCGTATTCGTAATAGAGTGATTCATATTGTTAAGGAAAATATGTACAGAATTCGTTTCTACACTTGAAGTTTATACAAACCAGGGTCGTTGGATATAGTTGAAGTATAGTAAGAAACCGATGGATGTTTTCGAATGAAATTTAATTAACTACTGAGAAAAAAATATTTTATTTTATCAGTAATATAATATAAGATGAAATCAGTAATTACAAAATATAAAATAGGGTATTTTCTAGTAGGACGACTGCAAATAAGTCAGTGTCAGAATACTAGAGGGGCAATTCCCGTATTTTTAAGAACGTTCGCATTTTAATCTCAGTCATAATTTGTCAAAAATACAATCAACTTATATACATTTTTGACAAGTTTTTGACATTGATTGTCGCTGAGATGAGATTACGACTTAAATTTGATTATTTTTGAATATTTTGACAGAATAAGACTCAGATCAGATTGTGTCAAAAACCTCAGATGTGAGACAAGGAATAAAATAGGAACTTCTACGGGTTCTTCTTCTACTTTATGCACATCTTAAAGTTACATTAGTATACCCTCAAAACAATTCTTTCATGTTTTTTCTTTTTACAATTTTGTCCTTCTGCTCAAGAGACGTGTATTTATAACTATACCTTTATCTACTCTGCCAACAGGTCCTACTTTCTTTGAAGTTGTAAAGTACCACTCAGTAAGGTACTTGAGTTCCAAAAACCTCACAGCAAGCCCAAGTTGTTTTTTAAGATGGAGGATGAAAACTTTTTGACAAATACAGGCTGTTTGACAGCCAGGAAAGCGTTTGAAATTTTTTTTATTTCATATTTAACATCGATTTCTTATTCCTGTGCATGGGAAGAAGCTATAATTATACATGCTATAAATGCAATGCATGCTATAAATATATATTAAAGTCTGACAACCAGTCTTACCAAGGGGTATCGTATAAGTGGCTTATGGAGGTCAGATAGGCAGTCGCTACATGTAAAATACTAGTATTTAGCTGCATCCGATTAGACTGGAAGCCGACCCCAACATAGTTGGGAAAGGCTAGGCAGACAGTTAAACAGCTGCAGACCGATATTTTAATGTATTTTTTTCCGTTTCACTTTTTGTGTATATCTTTGTTGGATCGTGATTCATTTAATATTAAATATTGGAGTATTAGTTTATATTCAAGCACTTTCTTTTTGTAGTCCATTTTTAGACCCAATCTACTTTTACGTGTCCAGCCGTGTCGGCTATATTTTATTCCACAATATTTTTTCTCTGAGTGAAACTTATTTATTCATCTGTGTTCCTCTTCAGGGTCATGCTAAGATCTAAATATGTAACCTAGTTTTTTCGTATTTTACTTAGAAAGCAACAGAACATTGAAAATTGTAACCTTAAAAGGACTAAGACATAAAATAAGCCCTACATGTACTTATTGTTTTTACAATATTTAACACAACTAACTATTAACGCTACGTACTAAATTAAATGACTAACTAACTATATAAATAAATACAAAAACAAAGGACACATAGGCGTCGAAGTACTCCTCCGCATCGCTGTCATCCGGAAACGTGCCAAGAATACTGGCACCATTGTCACGTTGAATGGCAATGCTAATTCTTTGGCAAAAGAACAACCCAGCCCTCTGGTCACGTGAAGTATCATTTGACGAGAAATTTCCTAAATTAATTCGTGACATGTTGAAACTTCACTTCACTTAAAATGCGTTGACCATAATTTAAAATAATCTTAATAACCGCAGTCATTATAATGGCAGCCATTTTGAAGTTCTCAGAACAGGGAATGGAAACCTTTTGTACTCAAAAAACTTCAAAACTCAACATTTTTATGGATGCGAACAATCTCAGAACTGGGGATGGAAACCTTTTGTGCTCCAAAATCTTCATAACTCAACATTTTTATTTACACGAACAGTGCGCAATGGAAAACCATAGAGCTGTAATAAAGAAATTCCTTTGAACTTATAAGTCAAGATTGCACAGTAAACATCTCATTCTACCGCAATCAAGTTCACTCAATTGCCCCTTACATCTAGAAAGGGACAATAAGCAGATAATATACACCTCCTATTCCACTTACGACCCCTCACTTGGAATCCCCTCTGTTGTAAATGCCAGTATAGCACAAATTACATGCACAAACAGAGTTGGAATAAACATGACATGTGTACTCAATTAAACGTACCTAAACAATACTATGTTATTTATACTCATGCTACTAACTATTAAGTGTTTTGTGTTATGATTTATGAAATTATACAGAAAATTGTAAGTCATCAGTCATATTAAGATGATATCCACACCTAGAGTCCGTTTCACAAAAGAAGTCTCGTAGACGCGGCGCCACTGTCGTAGGACGGAATCATAAATATTGATTTATTTATTTATCTCCACATCATATACGAGTAGCAGGCTTGATTATTGGTTAATAAAATGCACATTCTTAAATAGAGAAAGGTGTCTTGTTGTTGGAATGTTGCTAACTATATAATAATAATTAGTTCCACTTATTGCCGCGGGACTTCTTTCGGGAAACGGACTCTAGTATGGTCCATTGCTAGAATATGTCTCTCCAATTGCGCGTGACTGAGCTCGATCCTTAGACACTCTCATTCATCTATTAGGTAGGTACCTACAACCCACTCTGTCTAGATCGCCATCGTAATGATATGGTGACGATCGAGAGAGAATTGGTTGTAGGTTTCTCAACGCAGAGGTCCAATAATAGCTACTTGAGTAGCTATTATTTTCTTCGTCGAGAAACCCTAAACGTTGAGTTCAGCACCGGTTTATGAACGGAGTTCATAGAATTTTATGGTAGGTACTATTGTCAGACTGATATCACATGCAAGAGTGTTTTCTTCGTCGTTTTTGCCAAACACATGTCATAAGTCAAACAGAAAATAGCCTCTACCCATACAAAGGTCAAAAAGTGTAAAACGCCATCATTACGCGTCACATAAAAAGTGTACCACAGACTATCTTTGCGCGTATGAAATCCTACCTTTGATGTTGTTGAGTGGCCCTTCCCGAGTGCGTCTGGGGGAGTCAACAGCCCTCCCCTTGTGGGACTAAGACTTCAAACGTTCTGATTCGCTTTTACACCTTGGAGTAGGCAGTTATGTCGAGATCCAGACTCAGATTTCAAGGGACAATAGGGAGCCGTCTTTGGATTTTTTAAAGCCCCTAATTAAAATGCTTTGATTATTTTCTTTTGGGTTTAGTTTTTTTGAGCCCCGGTTTTTGATAAGTTTGTAAAGTTTCTTTTAATTTGTAGGTTTGATGTTAGTGGAAAATATTTGAAAGATGATGAACGTGGTTTGATTAATGGCTGGTCTGGCTGTAATTTTTTTGAGCTTCTTTTTATTACTAAATTATTTTTTGATTAAATCTCAGCAAGCACAACTGAAAAATAAATGAGAGTTGTCTGCAGAATTGTTTACAAACATAATTTATTTATCTCTGTCTGTAATTTATTTATTTGTCTCTGTCTATTTTTTTCACCGTCCTCAAAATTATAATTATGCATTAACCTTAGCAAAATGTCAATGAACCACAAATTTCATTAAATATTTGAACTAGATCCTTTCAAAAAAATAAAAACAAGCCCATTATACGTGATACTGGATTTTTTTTTTATTTATTTCGTATGGCATTTAATTCTTTGCCGATCAAAGCTCCTTCAAGTCTCAAATAATTACGTTCTTCAAATCACTCAAGCATACACACAAACATATATTTCATAACAGTTTTGTCCCAAATTCTGTGGACCCAAAAAACATACCAACAGGATTCCCATCCACGTGCTAACACAAAAGTTTTCTCATAATATTATTTTTTATTCCAGTAACACTCGACATATGTAGAGGAAAGATTCCTTAGTTTAGTTCAATTGTAGTGCGTTCCTAGAATTTTGTCTGGGTAGAACAATTATTAAATAGTTGGTATCTCCGACGATGTCACCGTAAATGGTAGAACGTGATATTTCTTATTGTTTCCAGGGGAACTAAGTGTCTCTGCTGTTGAAATTTGTGTTGTTTCTCTTTTGGTACAAAGTGGAAGACTAAGCTGCATCAGAACTGATAATAATTTGTAAGTAAAAATATTATTTTGGAACGTTCATTTATTTTAGACATTACCTCCAACTACGAAGTAGTTAGTAGGGATATTAGTGATGTATACAGACGCCAGCACATCAAGCTACTACAATCTGTCAAAGTTCTTTAATAGATTTTCAACTTTATCGCTAAAGCATTAGCTGTAATATTACTATGGTAGTGATGTAACAATTGACAAAGAAGAAATGTCTTCAATTTATAAATACAACAAGAAGTAGTCTACTACTAAACGCGATACTCGGGAACATCATTTAAAAATAATCAATCATTAACCGAAATTGACCAACAGCATATGAAATCTTAGAACATGCCTGCATCCATTGTTGTTGTTTTGTTGTCATCTGCCAGTGTCGCGGGCGCATCACGGATTAATTTATGTTGTTGTCAATTAATGTGTATTGTCTGTGGTCTCTGGCCCTGACATCAAGCAATGGACAAAATTGACAACTTGAGTACGAGGTTGTTGACTACGTTATGTGTATATTTATGTCTTTTTTTTTTTGTTTGTGCAAAATAAACAACTTTTCTTTCTTTCTGTGCTAACAAATTTAAAATGATCTGAATGTGTCATACTTCAACCAACAGTATTTCAAGATATTTTACACATAACTTGTCAAATATTGTCATTATTGTTCAGTAGGTACAGTTCGACCATCTAGAGAATGCCTTCCTGAGATCTGTCAGTGCGACAATTCAGTAGCTAATAAAGATCAAATTTGCAAAGCACGTAATCGATTCTATGAAACTGACAGGTGTCAAAAACGCATTCTCTCGTCGGTCGCACTGTAACGTCTTTGATTGAGGCTGTCAAATTGTTTTATGCTGTAGGTACCGAAAATTTCTGATTGTCCACTGATAATGACGCTGCTAGTTCGCTAGCTAGCAGCGAACTACTACATACATACAATAGTGAACTTTGATTGAAACCACGATTCGCTCCAAGTTTTGTTATAAAGTTGCTCATCATAATTTATGCAGTCACATAACACGTTTTAGCACTTATAAATTTTAGCCCTTACACGTTTTAGAGGGGCTCCTGCATAGATAACAACAGCCACTCGTGGCTAGATAATAAGCTGGATGGGTGAACATCCATTACATATATTAACGGCACGGTTGGCGCAGTGGTTAAGCGATTGACTGCTGTGCTGCGTGTCGCGGGTTCGATTCCCGCACGGAACAAATATTTGTATGACCTGCAAGTAGTTGTTCCGGGTCTGGCTGTTTTTGTATGTGAGTTTAAATGTTTGTAAACGCACCCACGATACAGGAGAAATTCCCAGTGTGGGGCAACGTTTTTTAAAAAATAAATAAAAAATAAATAATAATATAGACACCCCTCCGTGCCTTGGAAAGTACGTTAAGCTATTGGTTCCGGCTGCCATTTACAGATTTTTGACAGTCGTTACTCAGAAGCTCGAAAGTCTTACCAATAGGAAAATATTTCCCAGTAACTGGGTTGTGGAGGTCAGATAGGCATTTAATATAATGGTATTCAACCGCACCCGGTTAGGTTGGAAGCTGAGCCCAACATATTATGTCGTTGGGAAAACGGTAAGCCGATTGATTGAAAAGACGTTCAAATTCTAGTCGCAGTCTCATCTCGGCGACAAACAAATGTCAAAAACTTGTCAAAATGTAGGGAAATTAGAAGGATTATTGACAGATTGAGACTGAGATCAGACTGTGAACGTTCTTAAAATTATGAGAATTGCCCCTCTGACCACAAATTGACACAATGCTCTTGGGTAAAAAAAAAAAAAATCTTTTGTTCAAAATAGTTTCAGAAAATACTGTGTGGATTATCCCATACCAAGTCCAAACGTAACGTAACAAATTTACCTCTAACGTATAAGTTTACGTCTATACGTTATCGAGCAAGAGACGACAATTTGTCATTACTTATTGCGCAGTTTTAGCTTCAAACTCAACACTTATTGCAAACTTTCTATAACGTGTGGCACTATTTATTGGAACTGAAATCATTTACCAAGAAACTTGGAAGTTCGTTTCCTTTTTGATAAGTGTAGTTACAAATAAATTGGTCCAGTTTTTGAAACGTTATTTTTTAGTTTTGATCAGTAATATTAGGTATTAAACTGTAGGTAATAATAGCTGTGCAGCTCGATCGATCAGGTTAAGCTACACTTGCCGCGGTTAGTTCATGGATGGGTGACCATCTTTACATACCAAGACCCCTCCATGCCCCGGAAAGCACGTTAAGTCGTTGGTCCTGGCTGTCATACATAGCTCTTTGACAGACGTTACGGGTAGTCAGAAGCCCAAAAGTATAAGAACCAGTCAAGGGGTACCTATCGAATTACTAAGTAATTGGGTTGTGGAGGTCAGATGAGCAATTGCTACATGTACGATACCATCACCAGCATCCAGTTAGACTGGAAGCCGACCCCAACATAGTTGGTAAAAGGTTACGCAGCAGCAGATGATGATATCAGCGAGGTAATAGCGTAACATTCATTCCAGCCTTTCATTTTGACAGTTCAGCCATGTTCATTGCTTTATTTACGTTGTGGAGTAGACGAATTTATCAAACCTATGAAGCAATGGATGGGGAATTTCTTACAAAAGTGAAAAGTGTGCTATGCAATTAAGGTGCAGGATTAATCTGGTTCATGATGTTTGCCTTTTTATTTCAACCTATTTACTACAAATGTATCCTAAAAGTATTTGAGTTTCTTGTAAAAGAATAAACTTTGTTTAGGTTAGTAAGTAGTCAAGTTAGCTAAGTGGGGCTCAGCGCTTCGTAATAACAGCCGCACGGGTCGATCGAAAGTTAAGCTACGATTTCAGAAGTCGGTCCGCGGATGGGTGACCATTCATTGAAAACTGAGGACTGTCGTAATAGGTAGTTAGAAACCCGGAAGTCCGATATTAAGTATTGCCAGGGTGCACGGCTCCCTGTCGTTTCGGGTGACGCAGGTGCTCTCGGGGCATGGTTGCTTCGGGAAGTACCTATGTCGCATAAACAGGGAGCCGGACGCCCGGTGTCACCACTGCGTCGACTGCCGGGAGGACACGGCGCGGCATATGCTGACAGAGTGTGCTGCCTTGAAGGAGCCGCGCCGTGCCCTCATCTCAGAAGTAGGCAGTGACCTGTCGCTGCCAGCCGTGGTCGAGTCGATGGTCGGCAGCGAAGAGTCCTGGGACGCGGTGGTTTCCCTTCTGCGAAACAATCGTCTCGCAGAAGGAGGTTGCGGAAAAGGAGAGGGAGATCTCGTCCACTCACCCGGCCCGCAGCAGGCGCACCGGGCGTCGGCGGAGGGCGGACAACGCCCTCTTCCAGCCCCCCTAAATGGGGCCAGGGACGTCCCCGAGTCCGTCGCCCCTCACATATCAGGACCCGAGGTGGCGGCGCGTAGTGTTCCACGCGCGTCCCTCTTAGACGTCGCGGGGGGAGTCAAACACCTCACTCCCCCCTCTGACCCGAGGAGAGTCGCGGTGGCGGGCCGGCACCAGTCAGGGGTTGCGGAAGAATCTTACGTTCCCGCGACCGCCGGCGTAGGTGTGAGATGGAACACCGGGGTGGTTTTTAGTCAATAAGAATCTGACAGAGCCCGCCGCCCGCCCCACGGTAGCGGACATCCATGAGGACTTTCTACCCCGGAAAAAAAAAGGGTGTCTACCCAATAAATGAGTTGTGAGGGTCAGATGGGCAGTCGCTTCAAGTAAATTGTCTTTAGTATTTTCGGTCGGAAACCAACACCAAAATAGTTGGGATAAGGCTCGGCAGGTGATGTGGTTAGTATTGTGGCGGCATCTACACCGCCACATGCGAACTACGCATTATACTGACGTCACGGAAAATCCTGCATCGCGAAAGCAGAGTTTACCACGCGACAACTTTCCAACATAAATCACGGGGTGTTGCGCACCAGCCACGACACCTGTCTGGTCGGAGGATCCTCCCTTGTCCATAGAGGATGAGTAAACAGTATCCTCTATAGTATGTATGTATGTAGTTAAGAAAAAATAAAATATAAAAACCAATACAAAGCTTCTTTCTTTCTTTGAAGTGGGACTAGGCTGGCCACGTCTACCGTATCAAATGACCTGTGGGCCAAAATAACCACTACGTGCAGCCCTGAACACCTCAAAGGCGTCGCGGCAGACCCATGTAGGAGATGGCGGGACGAGATGGAGAAAACAAATTACCAGTGATCCACTTTAGCCCTGGATCGAAAAAGCTGGAAGTCACGGGAGAGGCGTTTGCCCAGCAGTGGGATGCTGAAACCTAACAGTAACAGTAACTAAGCTTCTTTGAACATAAAATGCCAAAAAAAATACGTTTCTAAACGGTATAATGATACTTCACGGGACTTTTTCCGCTAACATACCGTCCACTCAAAACTAGAACATAGCCTTCTGTTACTTAATACGTTTTAAAAGCAGCCGCGTTCCGCTGTGACGGTAACTTTGGCAATTAGCGTTAAGTGGGTTTTAACCTAAATAAAACAATTGTAACATTGTTTACCTGAAATGTGTGGAGTATTCGTAATATGGTTTGGTATATTTTTTACTGCCACGATCTATTTTGATTGCTGAATGTGATTTTCGATTCAGTAATTTTATAATGTATGTTAGTGTTATAGAGGTATGAGGAACAGGGTGTAAAGTTCACTCATCATCCATAGAAAAGGGAGGATCCTCTAACCAGACGGGTGTTGTGTCTGGCGGGCAACTGCCCAACGATTGATGTTGGGAAATTGTATGTATGCTAATTGGGCGGTAAACTCTGCTTGCGAGATGCAGGATTTACGTGACGTCAGTATGACGCGTTGTTCGCATGTGGCGTTGTAGATACCGCTACAGTGTATTTATAAACCGATGAGCAGTATTTAACGGGAAAGCAACATACTGTTGGGCATAAGGTTCTTGCAAATAATGCCTGTATGCCCCGCCCATTCTCGGGAAATAATGGAAGAGTCAAGTTAGATTTTTTTTTAACTTTTAAAACTAAAAATCTGTTTAGAAATCAGTTCAAATGGGTTTTCGAAAGTTTAGTAACAGCTCAATCATAAATTGCACATACGTGAATAGTTACATAAACATTATATCATGTCTTAAATTCCCCATGGGCTAGGCAGAGGAGGTTACATAATTATGGTTATACCATACCTACATTTCGCCAGTTATGTTTAAATCCCATATAATAGGAGGTGAGCGTATTACCATCAACCTGGCACAAATCCAGGCTCCGGGTTGCTACTGAGAAATTCCTGTTGGAAAAACCAATATATGTAACTTTACCCGACTTGGGAATCGTACCAAGGACCTCATGCTCAGCAGTAGTGCTTGCGACCACCAGACCAACGCGACAGTCGAGGCAGGCAACGTTGAGTATTTATTCAGTTCAAAAAACAGTTTTAGAAAGTTTAGTGAAAGCTCGATCTCAAATTTCATATAGGTACGCGAATAGTTATTTCAATTAAAAACCAAATAGAATTTCCTAATGTTCCATATTTTCAAACCCTCAAATCGGTCTCAAATATCCCGTTACTAAAGCGTCGTAAAATAGAACACAAAGCATTTTATACCAAAAAAAACTATCATACAGGATAAACAACGCTCTATATTGTGTGTAAATAACTTTTCCAAACAAATTCCTCGCCTAAATCATAAGAACATTGCAATAACCAGAAATTACACAACAGGCCTGTATTTCTCGAAGAGTTAGGCAGAGTTGCACCTGGAACTCAGTTCATAAAATATCCGTTCAAATCAGTTTTAGAAAGTTTAGTATCCGCCCTATCAAAAATACACATAAGAGAATCAACTAAGCCTATCGCAGTCTACTGCTGGACATAGGCCTCAGACCCAGACTGCGCTACAACACCCTGTCCTCCACCTTTCGCACCCCCACCCTAGCCACCTTCTTTAGGTCGTCCGTCCATCAAGCTGGGGGGCGTCCCACTTAACGCTTAAAGTGAATAGTTATTTCAATTAAAAGCCAAATAAAACCTTCTTTCCACGATTACAAACCCTTCATGTTTTCAAATATCCTATACCTAATTACAACTTCGAAAAATAGCACACAAAGCACGGGTTCGATTCCCGCACGGAACAAATATTTATATGACCTACAAGTAGTTGTTCCGGGTCTGGCTGTTTGTGTATGTGAGTTTAAATGTTCGTAAACGCACCCACGATACAGAAGAAATTCCTAGTGTGGGGCAACGTTTTTTAAAAAAGAAGAAGAAGAAAGCATTTTCTACCATCAAAACTATCAAGTAGCATAAACGACGCTTTGTTTTATGTGAGAAACCTTTCTTTTCCAAACAAATTCCTCGTCTAAACCAAATGAACATTGTAATAATCCGAAATCACATAACATAACATCAGGCCTGTATTCCTCGAAGGGTTAGGCAGAGGTGCTCCTAGAAATCAGCATCCTAATTGCGTAACGCATAATCAATCTCAATCTGAATCAATTTGAAAGATATTACTAATCCATTGCTATAAATAAATATTCGAAAAATGTGTCGCTCTATAACGTAAATAACGCAATGAATGTTGCTGAACTGTCAAAACGAAACCCATGGCAACTGATAGTGTGTTACACAACTACCCCCGCAGTTCATAAAATATCAGTTCAAATTAGTTATAGATAGTTTAGTAACCGCACTATCGAAAATACAGAGACGTGAATAGTTATTGACTTGTGTTTTGGGTACGATGTGAAAATGAATGACCTTGAATTGAATGTAATTTGCACGCTTGCTTGCAGGCAGAATACAATAACTCTTGGGCTGTAAGATCTTCCCTTGTTGAACAATGTATTTTCTTGCAAATAAATATTTTGATTTTTTTTTATTTATTTCAATTAAAAGTCAAATAAAACCTTCTTTCCATGTTTTCAAATCCTCCGGATCGTACGAAAAAACTTAAACACTTTTAACGTGTGTCTAATGTCAGTGTTAAGTCAAAGTCCATATAATTATGTTGTGTTTATAAGTTTAAACAAGTGATAAACACTGTTTTGTAGCAGTACAGTTCATGTTCTCAAATATCTCGTGAATAAAACATCTAAAAATTGAACACAAAACATTGTATACCAACAAAACTATCAAGTAGCAAAAACGTCGCTCTATATTTTGTGAAAACCCTTTCTTTTCCAAACAAATTCCTTGTCTAAACCATAAGAACATTGTAATAACATATTTTATAAACGCGCGACCTATTTTCACACTCAATTGGTAACAAAAGCGGCCATAATTCATTTCCGCTCCAAACGAACGTAGGGTTTTAATATCATCTTAATTAAATGAATAAAATGAAGAACATCTTATGTTCCATTGTCTCGATACCGTGTAAGTTACATGTAATCCTTTCTTTGTGCTTCTCACTGTAAGCCTAGGTACACGGGCGAGTCTTTCCCGCGGCGGTTTTTTTTGGGCACTGGATTTTTAACGCACTGCTCAGCGTCAAGAGTTGAAAATCCAACAGTGTGTTTTTTTGACGCACTGTCATGGGGAGGAGGAGATACTGTCCGCGACATATCACATAACTCTTCAGGTTTTAAAATCTTCATTATTAAGCCAAATAACATAACACACTTTGATATTAATTTCAACTTGATAAGTCCACGAGTTCTTAGGAAAAAGGGTCTTGACAGATGGACAGACAGACGGACAACGAAGTGATCTTATAAGGTTTCCGTTTTTCCTTTTGAGGTACGGAACCCTAAAAACGTTGCGCTCGGGGAACCCCGTCAGTAACAAAGTTTCTTACACGATACTCGCACGCACACACACTCATGTCACTCATAAAAGAAAGAGAAGGTGTGAATTTAATACGCGTTTTTAATACAGAGCCATCTAGTATAGGTTTTTAGAAGCTCTCATAAAGTGGTCGCAATATTTGATTTTCATTTTCACCTCCCTATCGGCTTTAGCAGGGTGCTAAAACCATAAAAACGACACCCATGACGAAAAATTTGAAAGTTTTCGCAGCCGTCATCTTGCCACCAGGACTCCTACCGGAAGCTGCGTTAAAAAACTTTGTTCCAAAAAAATATGTGTGTTGCTATTTTGTTTATGACCATTTCTGCCGACATTTCAATACTCCATTCCACAATGGGCCGTTTTATGTTAAATAAATATACAATGAAATTTACGTGCTGCCACCTAAGTGGTGTGTCTGTGCGCGAAATTACTATTATGATTGTGTTAAACATTATATTTATGCATTGTCTTGCCAAAGTGCCAGACTAGTTATTCATAATTACAAACACTTTCTTTACCGAAACACATTAGATTGAAACAAATGTTATTAGCGAACTACAAGAAAATTGGCTCCCATTCAAAATAAGATACCAGGCGCTCATAACTATAGTAGCAATTTATCTTATCCTTGGCTAGAGAATGTTATTACATAGAGAATTATTGCTTGACCCATAAAAAGTCTAAAGTTGTGGAAATATATTACTGTGGTATAAATTTAATTCTAGATATCTTGTTTTGCTTCATAATCTTAACTTTCTTGCTGATTGTGTGCAAAAATATTTAGCAATATGAGAACGAGTGTTTACGGTAAGGATTCTCGTTAAATTTTTCACAAAAGCGATAACTGTGCACATGGTTCTAAACACAGAATAGATAAAAGAGGTTTTAATTTTATGATTTCAGAGATAAAAAGCGTTTTCACGTGTTATGTATTCATTGAAATCGCAGGTTCTACATGAACATGTATCAAAGAGATTAAATTTTTAATAAAGTGTCTATCATATTTACAAGTCTAGAGCGTTATTTATAAGCCTGCTTTACGGGAAACAATAAAAAGCTAGTTTCCATGAAAAGAAAACTCAATGCAATATTACAGTAACCTATAAGCGTTTTTCAACTCTTTGATTTGGTGGCGTCATGTCGTCGTGGCGTCAACCAAAGTCTCAGGCTCACATACAAAATTTCAACCTTAAAACAGAAGGAATACGTCATTAAATCGTTAAGGCACTTAACACACAGATCAACTGCTAAAAAAATAAAGACTGGCAACGTTGCAAATTAGAAACAAAATATAAAACACTCCCACCGAATGTAAATTGAATTGCGCCACCAAATTCAATTTGGATTACCTTCGCATTCGCAAAAAAGTATATCTGAAACAAATTCTTGTTTCATCAATACATCACTGGGGGTTAAACCACATTATAATTTGCTGCTTATTTTTTGGAAAATAAACCTTATGTCATCGTCATAATGAGCTTTCCTTGTTTAGATGTATCACTCGAGTTTGATTTGTATTATAAATTCGAGAAGGATTTGTACTGCTTCACCACTGATCTGCAAAGTGGCAGAATGAATAACGATGACGTTGACGCATTGTGTAAACAATAGTAAGTAGGTACGTAGTTATGTTCAAAACAAATCTTGTTCTTTTTACTGTGAAAGGAACGATGATGGACTATGTTTATTTGGGACCCTAGGGATTTTCAAATCCCAAAAAGTTTTGATTTTAATTGATGGCTTCAGATTTTTCAGGTTGGTGGTAAATATCACGCAGTTCCTAAGATCTTCGCCTTTTACAGTGCCATAATAATATGCCCTGAGGAATATAATGTTGGAAGCTAATGTACGCTAACTTTCGAAAGTTGTAGGTATGATGATAAAATTTTAAATTCAACAAGAACACAAGCAAAAAATATATCAATATTCAGGAGACTGAAACAATCTGTTTTTGTCCATTACGATGGCTTCTAGTTTACTTTTAAAAAGATATTTTCTTTTCATTTTAAAATGAAATTACGAAGAACTTAACTTGCTAACTTCTGATGGAAAAGTTTAAACAAACGGTACACTTGCAATTTTTCAAGATGGATTAACGTCCCATCCAGTATACGAAGTTGTAACTTATTTTTAATGTTTGACAGACTTACGTTTTTTCAGTGATGTTGTGTTGTTAGAAAGAAAACATAATATTATTCATAAATTTTCTCAAAAAGAGATAAGCACGAAGAGGGTCACTGCGTAATAATAAAGTCTACATTTTCGTAGGTGCCTATTTTTAGTTGGCGTTGTGGTTTTTATAAATAATTCTTTTATTTTTTATGTATAGTCGACCTCGGAACTGCTGTACCGCTTTTGAAAGTATTGATTTAGTGAGAATTCCCAGTAAATTACAACTAAAGTAAGATTGAAACTGTCTAACTGTCACATAGACAGCAACTGCTTCTAACTGTCAGCATTACCTTTGTACCTATTTTTCTGTTCTGTTTTTTTTCTTGTCTATTCATATATGTGTACATAAATGGTTTAGTAAATAATAAATAAATAGACAAATAGACTTTGTTGTTTTTTGGCGTGCATTTGACATTCAATCTCCGGGTGGTTCAGCAATTATAAGGTCGACTACACATGTTCCCATATCCACAACAAACAGTGCAGTATTACATAATATAGGTACACTTTTTCTAATGAATAAAGCACTAAAACATTACCTATTTTACGAAGAAATTAAGCACTAAGTATATAGGTAGGTACACAGAAACACAAAGACTTCACCCATTTCTAACGCCACCACAAAAAAAAAGTTAGGCACAAAGTCTCCATTTGTCCCTAGCAACAGAATCCCGCCATTAAAACCAGAACAATACAGAAAATATAGGAACAAAAAAATCCCGTGAGTAGAAAATGGGAACACTTTACCTACTTTCCTATGGGGACGATAGGCAAACCCGTGTGTCGGTAGCGATATCACATTGTGCGCTACGAGACACCATTCAAGTGGCTTTTTTAACATCAAAGGCAGTTTTTGCTTTGAGCCGTCGGCGTATCTGTTTTCCGGAAAGACACTTCTGGTTTTGATACTCTGTGGAGCAAAGGGTGCGGGGGTACCTAGTTTTCAACTGTTTTTATTACATAATTACGGTGTTTTATTCTGTTTATCGCGTAATGCGTGCTTTTATTGTGACTCATTCGTATGTATGAAAATCACTCGCTTAAAAATATACGGATTCATTTACAGAGAAAAATTTCATGATTTTATATAAAATATTTTAGTAAAAGGAATGTCATAATTAATTAGAAACCCACCCAGCCGTACAAAACCAGAATGCTCAACAATTGAAACGAGCTGTTCGAACAATTTACCAGCTAGGTGCTAGAGTTTCTCTGAGAGAACTTTTTAAAGATTTTGTTATTCTCACTGTGGCATCACAATAATATTCATTTAACGTATTAGGCAGCATCTTATATATTAGGCAAAATATACACTAAAAATAGTGATATTCATAATGATTATTAACACTAGAAATAAGGAAAAATTACGTGCTTCCTTTCACCGGCTTCATAAGGTTCATAACTCGTTTGTTGGGTTTGGTAATCGTATGTATAACCTTTTATAACAACTTCCCTCTTCTTTACTAAATTTACCTTTGAATGCGTTTATTATTAATTTACCTTTTAAAGACTGGATTTTACTTAAGCTTTAGCTAAAGTAAAATCCATTGTTTGTTCAAAGGCATACTATTCCATCAACGACTACTTAAACGATAGGAATAGTTGGTCGCTGTGATTAAGTCGAGGCAATGTTTATGTTCTTTCTCCAGAACTAGCTTACCTACTGAAAGGTTATATGTGTTCATATAATTGTTTATTTTTATTTAACATATACATAGTCAATTTAGTTTAATTTTATATATATTTATTATTGACATAATGTACTCATTTCAATGTTTTTTTTATATTTTCCTTAGCAACCAGCAGCAAGTTCGTCATACTCCTTTAGATGTCACTGCTTACTGTAGCGTCGGGGGTCGGGTTGCCTCCTTCCCTCAAATGTGACGAGGGGGGTAATGGCTGATCTTTGCGATAAGTTAAACATGATTTTACAAATTTTCTTAATCATCATACTTACCAAAAGGACAGGCGTTCAGATAAATATGCAGCTTGAGTTGATTTCGCTATTATAACTACAAAACACTAAACGTTTGTGCAGCTCGCAGCCGTAGTAGCGCACGAGGTGCGGGTGCAGCACGCCCTCCAGCACGCGCAGCTCGTTGGGCCCGCGCCCACCGACAGTAACCACAGTAACACCAGCCTCACCCAGTGCAGCTCGCAGCCGTAGTAGCGCACGAGGTGCGGATCACCACTCTTAGGAAATGAACTGGCGATGTTTGTAATTATGTTGCGAAGATTTGATATTGCCTTATAGCCATAACTCCCTAGAATTCGTTAATCACCATAATTGGCAAAGTGCATGGTTATTACTGAAAGTGATGCTCATCTACGTAATAATACTCACCTCCTCATAAATGTATTTTCTTTCTTTTACTCCACCACAGTTTCTCTTGGAATTTCGTTCCAATATAAATAGTTTAAAACTCAGTGTTTTTTATTATATTGTGAAATAAAGTAAGTACAATTATGAAACTGACATTTATTATTGTGATAATTATATATTTTTCTGTTTTGTTTTATAACCTTGTCTGCTCTTCTCATCGTCAAAATAGAGGACGCATAACTGACAGAAGAATCGGAGATTATCTCGTTGTATATTGTCAAAATTACCAAATTTTCGGTAGTGTCATCTTGAATTTTAATTTTGACCCTAAAACCTTGAAAACGACACGCATGATGAACAATGAGTAAACTTTCGGTGGCACCAATTTGAATTTTGATTTCGAACCCATAAACATTGTCAGCGCCCTCAAAAACCACGAAATCGAAACCCATGACGTAAATTTAGTATTTTTTTGTGATGCACCTTGAATTTTGTTTTTGACACCATACTCGTTGCCAACGCCCTCGAAAACTATGAAAACTACAACCATGACGAATAAATTTGCAAATTTTTGGTGGCACCATCTTTAATTTCGAGTTTGACCACATAATCGTTGTCAGCCCCTCAAAAACCATGAAAACTACACCCATGACAAAAATTAGTAAATTTTTGACGGAAAATTAGTAAATTTTCCGTCATGGGTGTCGTCAATAATTTGATTTTGACCTCATTCTTGTCAGCGTCCTCGAGGATCATGAAAACGACATGCATGATGAAACAAAGTTAAAGGAAGCAATTCTATCAAACTTATTCAATAGTTATTATTCAGTACCTATATTTGGAAGAGCGGCACGACCGTTCGCTGCCGCTCCTCCAAATATAGGTACTGAATAATAACTACTACTGAATAATACTCCAAATACACTGAAAGGTAAGCTTCGACTCCTCGAGCGATAGCACTAGGAAGTGGTGAAGGGCGGGCGTTTTTGGGGGACTATCTTTTGTAATATTGACGTTCGAATACTGCTGATTTTCAGCCTAATTTGACTAAATGACTTTTGATTTTGATTTAGTTACCTATCCGCGCGGCTCTCAGCCACGCAAAACAATTTAGCATAGTAATAAAATAGACTTGCTACCATAGACGCCAATCCTCTTTTTTTTTTTTTTCCTGATGGAAAGTCATCAAATGACCCCTCCCGCTCTGGGTGGAGCGGAAGGGACTCTTACTGACTAAGACCCACCCATGTTCCTTCCTTTGCCCTTTATGTTCTGGGGTAGCGGTAACCCTTTCGGACGATCCCGCTGACCCGGCAGGCTTCGGCCCTAAGGGGCCCCTCAAATTATGCTGACAACTCTTTGAGGCGCGCGTGGAACACTTACGCGCCGTCCGGCACGGGTCTGGTCCTGATCGGACGGTGAGCTACCCATTGCTCTCCGCCCGCAGGCCCGCGCCTACGGTGGCCGGGAGTCGTCACGCGGCTCCCGACGCCCGGAGCATCTCCCGCGGCGGCTGGGACGGGAGGCTCTCTCCCTCATCCGTCCCGCCACCTCCTTCGCTAGCGTGACTGCTTCGCAGAAGTAGGCGACTGCCTCCCACTCCCTCTCGCTCCGGACCATGGCTTGCACCAGGGCCGGGCGCGAGAGGCCGCCGCCGCTGCCGATCGCCTCTACGAGGACACGGCGGTGCTCCAGAAGCCAATCCTTAAGTTAACTTTAAAATTAGGATAAACGATAATTATATCAGCCTAGGAACAGTCACGTGATTGTCGAGACTTATCATAATGAACAGAGGGGCAATTCTCGTAATTTTTAGAACGTTTACAGTCTGATCTCAGTCTCAACCTGTCAAAAATACCTCTAATTTCCCTACATTTTGACAAGTTTTTGACGTTTCTTTGTCGCCGAGATGAGACTGCGACTAGATTTTGAACGTTTTAAATTACGAGAATTGGCCTTCAGGATAAAAACAAAATGCAATTTGAGTGGGTTTTAGACGACAATGGCGCCGATTCTTTTGTTCACAAACTAAACTAAATTGAAGTTCAGTGCATCTTTATTTTTCTATTTCATTAAGAAAAGGACAGAAGGTAAATATTAGTTTAGTACTGTCAAATTAAGATACTCCATAGACAGTTTAGACATGGTTAAAAACATGGCTACTAAAAATATGTCAATTTACGTCAGGCGCTGACTAATTTGACAGGACTAAACTAATATATTAAACCGATAGCAATAACGAAATTCGGTCACACCTGTTAAAGGAATTTAAATACAATTTATTAAAATTATGTCCCTGCTTTATCCATGTTTTAGCATAAAGCAGGGACATAATTAATGGGGGGAAGAAACAATAAGGAATACGAGTTTAAATGATAAATGATTTTATGTTGTAAGTAGGTTTGTACAACACTTTTACACGTCAATCATATTTTAAAACTAGATGAGGTCGGCGTTTCCTATCTGACTAGTCTGAGAAGAAAGGCCGAAACAAACTCAGAGGCTCAGAGAATAAACAATAAGGAATAATCCTTATTGTTTCTTCTTATTCCTCATCATCTGCCTAGCCCTTTCTCAAATATGTTGGGGTCGGCTTCCAGTCTAACCGGATTCAGCTGAATACCAATATTTTACATGGAGCGACTGCCTATCTGACCCCCATAACCCAGTTACTGGGTAATACGATACCCCTTGGTAAGACTGGTTGTCAGACTTTCGGGCTTCTGACTACCCGTAACGACTGTCAAAGATCTACAAATGACAGCCAATTTCTTCTTATTCCTATGCGTTTTAGTTTATTTTATTATATTTTAGCTAAGTGTGTTGTATTATTTATTTCATGATATTTTTAAACGACTTCAAAAAAAGGAGGAAGCTCGTTGGAATCTTTTTTTCTTTTTTATGCATGCTCCCTGATTACTCAAAGACGGCTGGACCGATTTGCAAAATTCATTTTTCGTTTGAAAGGGAGGAACTTTCCAGGAGGTTCCATATAAATTGTATTACACCATGCTTGGGTAATTTTTGAGTAAGCTTCGATAATACGCATTTAATCCACTTTATGTATCTTGATGATGTTATAATACTTCCAGTCACTGTTTTTTATATAGCTAGTAATGGTATACGAATTGGTGTGGGATACCGTAACTAAAAATGAAAAAAAAAATACTTTATACAATAAGAAACGACCGATTTAACACAAAAACTACAAAGTGAAAAATAAATTAAATTTCTGAAAAAAAGTAAGAAGTATTTATTTTATTTATTCATCCTATTGATTATTGTTTAGTTGCAAAATATTCTAAATATTAGTAATTTGTTTAATCTGTTTAATTTTAAATTGACTGATTTGGTTTCCGTAAGTACAGACGCCAGTACATCAAGCTACCCGAAACTGTCAAATTTTCCCAATCAACTTTGAACCTAATGCTTTACCGATAAAGTTGCAAGTCTATTAAAGCAACTTGACAGATTGTAGTAGCTTGATGTGCTGGCATCTATACAGTCGAAGTGTAAAATGATGACATATAACAAAAATATTAGGTGTGAAATTATAATCAAAACTGATTGATTGAAATAAAATGGCAAGTTTAATCCAGCAACAAAGGCTAGGCCAAATATTATTTCTCCATGAAGATGGCTTGAATAATTAGTGCTATGTCACGAGAACTCCGTATATCTCGATTCACCGTGAGTTTTCGAATTCGACGTCATGGCGAAGAAGGACAAATAACTGATCATAGAAACAATTCAGGATGACGGCCGATACCAGTCGCCGCGCAAACAGCTGATATGACATTACGAAGAGCACGGCTTCACACCAACTAGTCATTTTAATGCTTTGTATACTGTGAGTACTCGGACGGTTCAACGCGCACGGTACAAACATTCTGCTATTAAACTAGAACTCAAACCTCGCCACAAAACTACCCGACTTAATTTTGCGCAACAATATCTTGATTTTGATTGGTCGATTGTTATATCGTATAAAAAACTTAAATCGAGTCAAATCGGAAGATTAACTTTATGGCCTTATAGTCGTGCTCGGTATGATAAAGCTCATATTGTGACTCAAATAAATATGGTCGCATAAGAGTCAACATATGGGGGTGGATAAACCACGACCACGTCGGAGATCTGACGTCATTAGAGAGTACTTTTGTGAATAATTATATGTCGCTTTTGGAAGAGGTGATGCTGCCTTTTTGCGTTTTGTAAGCAGCAGAATTCCCACAAATTGATTACGTTCAGGATAATGCTTCGATACACACGGTCCGGTCTACTATGACTATGTTCATCGGCATCGTATGTCATTCAATGGCCTGCTCGGTCAGCAGATATGAAACCGATTGAAAATCTGTGGGGAATAATTGTTCAACCCTCAGATATTCAGAACGAAAGAAACCCTGAAGCTCTAGATCACATTGTGCACGCGTATGGGATGATATCAGAAGGACTAATTTATGCGCGCACTCTGGCTCTATGCGAGATAGACTACGTGCCGCCATAGCTGCTGAACTACAACTGATGCGGCTGTACTAGTTACATAAATATTTCTTTTTTTCAAAGTTCTTTAAATATAAAGATGTTTTGAGTTTCTGTTTAATTATTATTTCCTCCTATATTTGTATTTTAGTAATAAGTTCGTCCTCGCTTGGCTAATGTCTGTATATGCCAGTTAATATTTTACCCTTTTTATTCAAAAAAGGTTTCTATGTCTACAGCACACGAGGCGAAAAAAAAATATATGCTCTATACCTGATCAAATTACATATATCATCGACCGTGTGACATAGATGTGTGCTTTATTTTCAAACCGTAGTACAGCATCACCCTAGTTTGAATAAAATACTCTTAACTTGATTTGATTGCTAGAAAAAAAAAAAAAGATTTTCTTCTACCTTATTACAAACCGAATTCGCAAACAGGAAAACATTCATTAATTCGAATCGGCTTAAGCAATTCCGGAATCTCATCAAAACATCATTAATTTTTTTCACCCAACATCTACGGACCCGTCTTGCCAATACCGCGATCCTCGAAACGGGGAAGCGAACCTGTAATCTTTCAATTACAAATTCAAGTTCCATCCGTTCCAATTAACTTCAATATTGATCAGGGAATACGGTTCGAGATCACTTTTATCGGTGCTGCCAATTTAATAAAAATGTCAAGTGGACCTGCTATTACGGTTGGTACTGCCTATACCTGTGAACTCGTTTACAATGCCAAAAATAGGACGTTATTTTGATGATACCTCTATGTTTGTCATTATTGCTTTGGCTTTTGTTTATTTATTTAATCATTTATGTAAACACATAGGCCTGATGACGCATGTTAACGCCGGCTGCCGCTGAAAACCAGCGCTGGGGCTCTGTCTCGTATAGAGTCTTAGCATTATGCTGAGCGATGGCCGTTTTGCGTGAATGTGACGCATGCTTACCCCCAACTTGTTACTTTTTTTTTGTGTTTATGTTCTTTTTTATGCATCATGTTTGCCGCAAATAAACGTATTTTCTTTCTTCTTTCTTTCTTTCTTTCATGTTCCCGGCAGCACCAACAGCGTATATCAGTGTCTGTACAGTAGAAGTTAAGTAAATATGTTAGTAAGCCCATGGGCTCTTGTCTAAAATAAGAGTTTTCTATTCTATAGGGTGGCAGGGCCATCGACGCGGAACCTGCTATCATGGATTCAGTACATGATTCTGAACCCCCAGCATTGATATTTTTCTTTTTTTTTGATCTTCTTTTTTTTAAATTTGCTGTTCCATACATTTTGACCGCGTAGTTGTTGCACTTTTCTATGAAACAGCTGATGTTGTTTTCATAACCGACAAAAAAAATCTACGCGGGGGGGTCTAGAATCATGTGCAGAATTCATGGTAACATTTTTTTTTTTTAAACAAGGATACTCCTTTATCGTGGGTGCGTTTACTAACATTTAAACTCACATACACAAACAGCCAGACCCGGAACAACTACCTGTAGGCAATACAAATATTTGTTCCGTGCGGGAATCGAACCCGCGACACGCAGCGCAGCAGTCGATCGCTCAGCCACTGCGCCAACCATGTCGTCAATGTCAGAATTTGTCCGTTGATGCCACAGCGATCTTGTATAAATAGAGAAGAAGAAGAAATGAACAGACTACGTATCTACAAAGGTGATGCATATTTCTAAAGAAATGTCTTCCATGATGGAAGAATAGTTAAAACGAGATGCAGACACCGTCCCCTATAATACAAAACAAGGTTTTTCTTTAGATCAGGTTTAAACCACCGAGCCAGTTACTGAGTTAAGGACCTAACTGTATAGAAATGCAGTACTTTATACAAAAATGACAGCTTAGTTCGGTGCTGAGTTGTCATGAGCCACAGGCAAAAGTTAGTGTAGAAATAATATTATCGTTATTTTTTTTACCATTTCAGTTTATTTGAGGTTTAATTAAAGACAGATATTCGTTTTGTAATAAGACGGCGTATGTCTGTTATCGAGTTATGAAGAATCTCTGAGAAGTACTCAGGCTTTATTGAGCTAAAGTATGTTGCTAGGTTTTTCAATTAATTACACTGTCTCAATATTATCTTGGCCTTTGTGTTTTCATTAAAGTCTATTTCATCTCTTTGTCTGCTTGAAGTTAATTATAAAATGGCAGCATTGCGATCACCAGTTACTTCTATGTCAAATTCAAGTGTTTTATTACGAAGGTATTTCAAATGACTGTCATGCAACCACGTGGCCCACCTCTCAGCTATATTATACTTATAATAACAACCGCACGGATCGATCGAAGGTTAGGATGCCTTTAGCTTTGCTACGCTTGCAGCTGTCGGTTCGTGTATGGGTGACCATCACTGACCTATACTCATACTCAATATACTCAATATCTTTATTGCTTTATCATAATGTGTACTTAGGTGGTATACATATAATTTAGATCATTATGAACCCTGTAGGGCACAGCAAAAGGATAGAAGAGAGGAAACCCTGTTTTAGGAAATAACTAAGTTGCTTTTGTGGGAGCAAGTTTTAGTTCACATAATAAATATAATCAAAGTCAGGAGATTGCGAATTTAATCCTAACATTTCGCCTATCTATAGTTTATGTATTGTTTTTTCCTGCTAAATTACCTAAGTTTTTTTATTATATATTATAATTCTGTTTATTTATTTATATACATTGTTCGTTATATCTGTTTGTTTATTTATTTATATACATTGTTCGTTGTATCGTTGACCTCTAATAAACAAGTACGCTGGACTTTAATATACTATACGAAATGAGAGTTGTTTTTTGTGCCGATTCAAAGCGCCCCGCGTTTCAGGAACTAAAATTGACACACTGTTGCAAACGGTCGTCGTGTTGTTTTAGTACGCCTCTGATTATTTTAGATCTAAATCGTGGAACTTTTTGTGTATTTTGTGTTGACTACGACGAGATATTTAGAAAAATTTTATCATGAGAGTATGCGCATTTTGTTAAACTCACTATCAAAAATATTAGTTCCACGGACGCTCACGTTGTTATCAGCGCCAAAATGGCGAAAATCAAATGTCTTCGTTTTGTCATCGATAGTATGAGGTCCAGCGTACTTGTATAATATACGAGTAGGTCAGTTGTGACGTGGTGACCATACATAACATATCGTCTCCCCTCCGTGTCTCGGAAAGCATGTTAAGCCGTTGGTCCCGGTTGTGTAACATCACGTCTATATTTCCCCGAAGGGTTAGGCAGAGGTGTTCACATTTCCATTTTTGTGTGACATTTCCCCAGTAATACATTGCCTTTGTTTGTTATTCCTATGTGTTTGCACGTGAGAATTTCCTCATTGCTAAATTCCCGTGTGTAAATGTTTCATCATCGCATCGTTACCGCACAATGGCGTCAGTAGTGGACACAATTTGCTAAAAGTGTAATTTGTTGCGACGCAGCGCTCGGCATCAGTTTAGCAGTGCACTCCACACAGATGTAGTTACACTGACCAAATGGAACTGTCATGAATTTTGCGTTTTGATTTTTGATAATTTTACGTCTCATGGACGATGCGACTATATTGGCAGGGCAAAGGCATAATGCTCGTGCCTTCTCATTGATCATCACGCTTGCTCAAGCCGGTATACAATTTCAGTCTTTTAGTTACTTTAAGTCCAGATTCACTCACGATATTCTCGATATTTTGTGTTAGAGATTGTAAAATATTTTGGAAATCTACCACGGGAGTGCTTTCAATCGTGCATGTTTCGTGATTGCTCGGATGGTTTCGTACTCAAACAGATTTCATTTCATCAACAGATAATGTGGCAGATAGTAGATAGTTACATGAACTGATACGAATTTTCTGCTCATTATTTACCTCCTTTAAAAATATAAACGAAAAGATCTGTTAATGCAAAGAAAACTAACAAAACAAAAGTGCAGCATTAAACAACACTGAAATTTTATTCACTAAAACTTTTAAACAGGGTTGTTGATCTGGAAAACGCATTGCTAATAAAAAACAGGATTCGATTTGAGACAAACTGCATTCACTCAATTAGTAGATTGAAATTTTGCGTAAACAACACCATGTTTCATTCTTCTGACAGGGCGAATATATATGCAGTGTTAAACAAATACTCTGGATAAATCCTTTGGCGCAAAATTCCACTCCTCCAAAAAGTTCAACAGTGAATATTTCCGAACGATTTATTATTACAACGATTAATTTTAAAGGAAGTATTTAAAATAAATGCAGCTGTCAGAAATGTTTATTTATGTAAGGTTTTAAATTCTGTGACATGTGTGTCATAAAATAGGATGTAGCGACTGGTATAATTTGTTAATAATGTAACTGTACCTACTTCAATACTAATGTAGCAGTCAACTATGGCATTTTTATTTATAAGGGAATAGGGTTTAAAACTCTTTGACTTGTGTAGCCTTAAATAGAATGTGAAGGTAGGTTAAGAGAGGTCATGAAATTATTGTGTTTGTTTCGCAAGGAATTATAAGAAGCAGGCAGTGCTTTGAAAATGTACATCCGATATAGAAAAAAAAAACATCATTCATTCATTTTGACAGTTCAACAATATTCATTGCGTTATTTACGTTGTTGAACAGACAAATTTTTCGAACATATAAAGGAATGGCTTAGCAACCTCCTTCAAAATGATTCAGATTGTGATTGATAGTGTGTTACGCAATTAGGATGCTGGTAACATTTAGACTAAGCTCAACAAGTTTTTACTTCCATTTTTCCAGTTCATAGCGTCGTAGCATTATGCTGAGCGATGATGATCCCCCAACTAGTTCTTTTTGTTTGTTCTTTCCCTGCGTCATGTAAACCGCAAATAAACATAAGTATTTTCTTTTTTTATTTAAATTTACATCGCAGTATTCATGCTCTTGCTCCATCCATCGTCGCATTGATCTCCTCAATAAGTAGTTCATTTATTTTATTTATTTGGTTTTTATGGAACATCCATCCAAACTTTAGCTCTCCAACGGCCGGCCAAGAAAAATGAGGCGAAGCTGCTACAACAGGAGTCACTATTCCTAACACCGCTGCTTTTACCATAATGGATGTTTGTGGCCATTATTCTACGCTCGTGTTTCAGTGTTAAGGTGTACTGGCATTTTTTCAAATTAGTCTTCTTTCCATACGAGATAAGGATGTTATTTATGAAGTCCTTAATTACGGTTGAGTTATAGCCCTTGGGTCACGTTTGGTCTAAATCGTGTGTTCTCAGCTAACGAGGATTGGCTAGACTTGTAATTGCTTGCTAATTTTGCTTGAAAGTTGTTCTGCTTTGCTTGTTGTAAACGGAATTAATTTGGGAAGGGTTTAGTAATGTGTGGAAAATGGTGAAGGAAAACATCGTGAGGAAACGGGCGTGTCCTAGAACCAAAAGTTCGAAGACATGTGACATCTACCAACCCGCACTGGGCCGGCGTGGTGGATAAGGGCCCATTCCCTCTCAAAAATAGAGGAGGCTTGTGTCCCAGCAGTGGGAACATTTTATACTTACTAACGTTTTAAGCTTAGATAACCTACATTAAATACTGTTACTTCAAAAACGGATAAATGAATTTGTGACCATACATTTTTGTTGCATAATTAGTACTTACTTGCCTATAGCAGCTACAACGATATAAAATCAAAACAGTTGTTTGCTAACACGCCATAATATTAATACGCCATTGCCAGTCCCTTTACCATTCTTGCTGATTATTACAAAAACCCAAACGTCGATTCGTTCGCATTCAACAAAAAATCCTTCGCAACATTAAAACAATAAAAACATTGACTTTACGTGAATCACAATCGCTTACTACGCAGGACACAAACTCAAAGCTACCAATAAAAATCATCCGTTTACGGATTATTTTATTATAAAGGCATCCTAAGGCCCTTTGTACTACGCCGGGGGGAAAGTCCGCTCCCGCGGCAAATTGCTGCGGAGCGGACGGACCTCCGGCTCGATCTCATGGCGACATGGAAAGAGCGACTGTCGCAACCCAGCGCAGGGCACGCCGCGATAGCGGCGATAAGACCCCTCTTTGAGGAGTGGCTAGAGAGGCGCCACGGCGCCCTCACCTACCGCCTGACGCAGGTCCTCACCGGACACGGAAGTTTCGGGAGGTTCCTGCACATGATCAGGCGGGAGGAAACGCCCGGGTGTCACCATTGCCAGGATCGCCCAGAGGACACGGTGGAGCACACGGTGGAGGTCTGCCCCGCTTGGGCGGAGCACCGCCGTGTCCTCGTGGAGGCGATCGGCAGCGGCGGCGGCCTCTCGCGCCCGGACCTGGTGCAAGCCATGGTCCGGAGCGAGAGGGAGTGGGAGGCAGTCGCCTCCTTCTGCGAAGCAGTCATGCTAGCGAAGGAGGTGGCGGGACGGATGAGGGAGAGAGCCTCCCGTCCAAGCCGCCGCGGGAGACGCCCCGGGCGTCGGGAGTCGAGAGACGACTACCGGCCACCGTAGGCGCGGGCCTGCGGGCGGAGAGCAATGGGTAGCTCACCGCCCGATCAGGACCAGGCCCGTGCCGGACGGCGCGTAAGTGTTCCACGCGCGCCTCAAAGAGATGTCAGCATAACGAGGGGCCCCTCAGGGCCGAAGCCTGCCGGGGCAGCGGGATTGTCCGAAAGGGTTACCGCTGCCCCGGAACATAAAGGGCGAAGGAAGGAACATGGGTGGGTTTTAGTCAGTAAGAGTCTGACACTCCCTTCCGCTCCACCCAGAGCGGGAGGAGTCATTTGATGATTTCCCATCCCAAAAAAAAAAAAAAAAAAAAAAGGCCCTTTGTACACATACGTTTTTTTTGCCGTGAAAAATTACGATTTATTCGCCGTATGTAGGCACGGTCCTCAGTTTTATATGGATCATTATGAAAGCTTGTTGACGGACACCTTTTATATACGCCGTGTTTAGGCATCGTCGTCAGTGTTATATGGATCACTATAGAAGCTTTTAGCTAGACATGCATTTTCTATGGCGCGGTTTATTAGCCGTGTGTAGGCACGGTTCGTCAGTGTTTTATGGACCACTATAGAAGCTTGTGGACAGACACGTATTTTCTACGGCGCGGTTTATTCGCCACGTATAGGCACGGTTCGACAGTGTTATATGGATGACTATGGAAGCTATTGTTGACGGACACGTTTTTTTCTACTGGGCGGTTTATGCGTCGTGTGTATATAAAAGGTGTCTTTTATATACCGTACCCTCAGTGGAAAATAGGCATAAGTGAATTTACATTGAATCATCGATTTTATCATATTTGAAAAGTACGTTTAAAGATACATACGCAATTTTTTTTTCATATTTTTCTTGTTTAATTTGACGAATTAATTCAAGAAAATAGTTTTGAGAATTTATATTCCATCACTTTTTTTCTTAAGGATTAGTAGATTATGTGATATAACGCAAATAATAAATTAAAAAATATGACATATTAATTAATAATATGTTTATACCTAAAATTTAATGTAGAAAATAAATAGTAACAAATATTATGATTTAAATGCGTTTGCTTTTTTTACATCGCTAGTCTTGTATACACGATTATCTTTTTATTCGTTATATTAACTAGGTAAGGAAATTATCTTAAATGCGCTTACTTAACCAAAAAGATAAACTTAAAAAATAAAAACAGCAGTATGACTGTTTACTTCTTATGAACTTAAAATAAATTACAATAATAACAATTACTGCTTTTTTCCACTAAAAACTTTCCTTTACGTCGAAACATAAGACTACAAACTGCAGCACGGCTGTAACATAAGAATTATTACTTCTTTCTTCCACTAGAATATTTTCATTGCACCGGGACGTAAGATTTGATACAGCGGCGCGGGAGTAGACAGCGGGAACATACGCGTGAATACGTCGATGCAGGGGGGAGGGGGCGGTGCGTATCCACGCGCTTGACAGTCAGTGCCCGTTTCTAGGTCAAGGTAATAGCTGCGTTTACGCATTTGCGAAAACAAAACAACAACAATTGAGTGGTTTTTCTTCTTATTTTAAAGTAAAGTGACCTGAAAATGTATAACCGGACACAGCACAGTAGGGCGAGAAGAATTTTGAAGTTAATAGGTAAGTACATTTAGATTTAATTCTTATAAAAGCTAAAAATAAATTATTCCACAATGACGTGTTTACTGTATAATCAATAACATTGAGCGACTGTCGTCCGACCTTTGTAACCGGAACCAAAACAATATCGTGGTTACACATTCTGAATGAATGAAGGTGCAGTTTCCTCACGATGTTTTATCTTACCGCCAGCTAGTGGTTCAAGTAGTATGTAAGTGCGCTAGACAATTACAGCAATCGTCTGGTCTCAAACTAGGGGAACCTATATGAATGATTCGCTGTCTATTATTATAAAATTAATTTCTGTTACTAACGTGTAATTTTATTTCTAATTTGTAAAGACATACCATAGATGTTATAACAAAATGTGTATTTGTAAATATTTATATTAGGTACATGATACTTTCAAAATCGTTAACTAGGTATTATTGTTTAATCTATACTAATATTATAGAGAGGTAATATTTTTTTGTTTGTTTGTTTGTAATAAATAGGCTCCGAAACTACAGGACCGATTTTAAAAGTTCTTTCACCATTCGAAAGCTACGTTATCCACGAGTAACATAAGCTACTTTTTATCCCCGTAAGTAGGTACCACGCGGGCGGAGCCGCGGGCGGAAGCTAGTATATTTATATAAAAGTAATCGATCTGTGTCCGAAAAAACCGACACAAAGTTTGTTCAACCCGGGAATTGAACCCAGGACTTATACCACTAAACTAACGAGGCGTTATATTTATATACTTACATCTAAAAATCTCAGCCATATCACTTTAATTACCTGGTCTTAAACTAAGGATTCTGTAAAGGATTTGGCAAGGGGTACGTACACTCAGACCCAAGTCAGTTTAGTAAAGTTTGTTTGTTTGTCCGACCGGGAATCGAACCCGGAGCCTTTCGTCCTATAGACACTAATAATCGTGGCATCGAGGATGTCAGACAAAGAATAATGTCTTACCTTAACTTACCTTATTTTGTGAGCAAGACGTCTTTAGTAACAACTTAATATGATATTATTTATATTACATTTTATAATAAAATAATTTATTTACAGACGTCGACACAGAAGCAGAACAAACATCTGGAAATTATGAAGTCAGTCGTGGTGATATTATGTACACCGCGCCGTCAACAAGTCGAAGTAGCAGACGACAATCTACAGTAAATTACAGAATTAGTGAGTCTTCGAATGAAGAGCCATTTTCACCACCGGTATCTGAATATTTACCAAGTTCGAGTCCTAGTCCGATAGCAGACTTAGGCAATACTTTACCATCTTCAATATTGAATGACTTCGATTTTAGTTTGAGAGATTGCTTAGGTAATTCTACACTTTTCTCTTCTCCAATTTCCACCACTCATAATAATTTAATTTTTATAGCGTCACCTACTGTCGTTTTTATATCTAATCCTCAAAAAACAATTTCTATGGGTAACAAAGACAGTTATGAAAATTTAGCGGTATCATCAGGAAATTACATAGAAGGAGTTTATCCTTTGCCGAATGATGCCGATCTTGAACCCGTATCCACGTTCTGGTATAATGCACCACTTCCTGAAAAGAGCATAACTGCCGCAGAACCTGAAACAGAACCTACATTTACTAGCCCTACAAGAACTCTGCTGACTCTTGAAAGTACTACGGTCATGCTTCGTGAAGCAGAGCCTGCATCCATAGCATGTCGCGACGAATTTCCGTTAGTTGAACATAATACTGCCGCAGAACCTGAAAAAGAACTTACATCTACAAGTCTTGCAAAAACTCCACAGACTCTTGAAAATACCCCGGCTATACTACCTGAAGCAGAACCTACATCCATAACATGTTATAACGACGAAACTCTTCCAGTTGGACATAATACTCTCACAGAACCTGAAACAGAACCTATATCTACAAGCCCTGATAGAACTCCACCGGTCTCTTCAATTGCCACAGCTATAGTTCCTCACTCAGACCCTCCAATCATAGCCTGCCACGTTGAAACTCTACCAGCTGGATATAATTCCACCACAGAACCTGAAGCAACGAATTCTCGTCCAGTGTTAGTAACTGAAGCTAATACAAATCCTAGAAAAAGAAAGCGTAATCCCGAAAAATGGTCTCAAACACAAAAAAAAATCAAATTAAATACAGGTCAACAGCCTCAAAAACAGATGCAAGAGCCTTGCAAGTGTAAGCTTAAATGCTTTGAAAAAATACCCAGCGACAGGAGGTTGGTAATATTTAAGCAATTTTGGGCTTGTGGTAACCATGAAACTCAATGGCAATTCATTTTGAAAAACACTGAGATTATAGAACCTAAAGTTATGAAAATTCAGCGTAAGCGTGAACGAAATCGTACACTGGTTTATTATTTGCCGTCAAAAAACGATGTATGCCTTGTGACTAATTTGAAAGTGTGCAAAACTATGTTTCTTAATACGCTAGGTATTAAAGAAAGAACAGTTTACACTGCTATTGATAAATATGCTAATGGGGACCAAATAACAGACCTTCGAGGAAAACATACCAATAGACCTCATAGAACAGCCAGCGAAACAGAACAGAGTGCAATTCAACATATTCAGTCCTTTCCTTGTATCGAATCTCACTATCTTAGACAAAATTCCAGCCGTCAATATTTGTCACAAGACTTAAATATCTCAAAAATGCATCGTTTGTACAAAGATTGGATATCAGAAAATGAAAACTTTCGTAATACTAAAGTGGCAAGCGAATATCAATATAATCAAATATTTAATACACATTTTAACCTTTCTTTTTTCCGGCCGAAGAAGGATTTGTGCAATTTATGTAGCAAATACGACAATTCAACTGAAGAAGGTAAATTACAACTGAAAGAGGATTATGACAGTCATATAAAAAATAAAAACATCATACGAAATATGAAGGATAGTGAAAAAGAATCAGCAGATCCTAATGTGAAAACTGTAGCTGTTTTTGACTTGGAAAAGGTTCTTAGTTTACCGCAATCTAATGTGAATATTTTCCATTATAAAAGGAAATACCCCGCATACAATTTCACTGTGTACAATTTAATATCCCGTCAAGGGTTTTGTTATCTATGGCATGCACAAATTGCAAAAAGGGGTGCGAATGAAATCGCTAGTTGCTTATTACACTTCATTAAATCTGAAGTTAACAGGGGTATAAAGTCAATTTCACTGTATTCAGATAATTGTTCGGGCCAGAACAGAAATCGGTTCATATTCGCGATGTATATTTATGTATCACGTGTATTGAACGTAGAAGTTACACACAGGTTTTTACAAACTGGCCACACTCAGAACGAAGGCGACTCAATGCATGCCTGCATCGAGAAAAATATGAAAAATAAGACATTGTACTCGCCTGACCAACTGTACGAAGTAATCATGAATTCAAAAGTACAAAATAAGTTTGTAATTAAAGAAATGAATCAAAATGACTTTTACAACCTAAAAAGTCAAGTCACGACAAGCAAGAATTGGTCACAAGACACAAACGGGCATAAAGTATTTTTCTCAAAAATTAAAGAAATCAAAACAAGTCCCGATGCACCAAATAAATTATTATTTAAATATGATTTCGAAAGTGAATATTTGGTACTAGACACTACAAATCGTACGACGACGACGCGCACACGCAAATCAAATAATGCCAATGCTGTAGATGTTAATGAACTTCCACTTGCATATGCTCAATTGTTACCTATTTCTGACGCGTTGTTCAAAGACTTAATTAGCCTGTGTAATACAAATGCTATACCTCTACATTACCAAACATTCTATAGAAATTTGTTACCAGCGACTGAATCTCCAAATTTGGAGGTATTTGATTCATCTGAAGAAGAATAACTTTACTAGTTCCCGTATTTTTGATCTCATTATTATTTTAATTTGAATTTTGTTGAATTTTTATATTCATACGTATAAACATATTGATTATTAATAATTTTAAAACAAAAGGTACTGTGAAAGTATCAAAGGTCTTATTTTGTTAACAAATTATGCATGTCATGTTACCATAGATTTGTATTGAGAAAATAATAATATTTTGTTACATTTATATCCCTTCATTACCAAACATTCTATAGCCTAGAATGTTTGGTAATGAAGGAATTCGTAGAACGAAGATAACGTAGAAGGGAACAAGAATTTTTTGATTTATTGCTTAAAGAAGGTTTTTTTTTGTATTTTTATTTGTTGATTATTTTAAAACAAAAGGTACTGGCAATGTGTAAAGTACCTTGATTTGTTAATAATTTTTGCTTGTTATCTTAGATTTTTATTGAGAGAACATAATATTTTGTTGTACGGAGCCAAGAAAGAAGTTATTTCGTTAATTGTTACAAATCTTAACAAATGATCTACTGATTAGTTAATCATTTAAAAAAAAGTCATTAGTGGTAGTAATCTTCACCGAAACTCCACATTGCTGAATTATTACTGTCAAATTTTATTGTTGATAGTACGAACTTTAATTGTAGCCAAAACTATAATTATAATTTGCCTGAAATAAAAAAATAATGAACACAAAAAATGCATTTCCTTTTTTTCCCTTTAGTCATAAATATTAACTCTAAGTAATATGTGTTAATATGCAGCTAACTTTTCTTTAACATAATAATGGAATAAGTAATTATCTTTGTTTATTTAAGTTACCTTAGCAAGCCCCTAAATTGAAAAATGGGGTAAGTATTGCTAATACATTTCAAACATAATTGTAATAAAGGAAATAATGTAGTAATCTTACTTATACTAGCATAAATGTTTGTATTTACAAGTTCATTACTGCTTTAATACAACATACTTTTTGAAATATTTTTTCTTTTCTGGCAAAGTATGGCATACATTTTGATACTCAGAATCCTGTATTTCATTACATTTTGAAAAATAGCATAATATTTTTTTTTTACAATTCCTAATAAACTATAAACATTAGTACTAACTTAAATACAACACGCAGTGCAACTTTTTTTTCTCCTTTTTTTGATACAAGAATAATTCTTCTTCGTTTGAAAATAAAGTAAATATGCCCATAAATTCAATTTTTTCGCCATACTGAAAAATCACCATTTTCGTCTTATGCCTTTTTTCCACTGGGGGTACGAATTACGCCGTGTGTAGGCATGGTCGTCAGTGTTATATGGATCACTATAGAAGCTTTTAGCCAGACATGCATTTTCTACGGCGCGGTTTATACGCCGTGTGTAGGCATGGTTCGTCAGTGTTTCATGGATCACTATAGAAGCTTATGGACAAACATGTATTTTCTACGGCGCGGTTTATTCGCCACGTATAGGCACGGTTCGACAGTGTTATATGGATGACTATGGAAGCTATTGTTGACGGACACGTTTTTTTTCTACTGGGCGGTTTATGCGTCGTGTGTAGGCACGATTCGTCAGTGTTGTATGGATCACTATAGAAGCTTGTGGACAAACATGTATTTTCTACGGCGCGGTTTATACGCCGTGTGTAGGCACGGTTCGTCAGTGTTATATGGACAACTATAGAAGCTTTTAGCCAGACATGCATTTTCTACGGCGCGGTTTATACGCCGTGTGTAGGCACGGTTCGTCAGTGTTATATGGACCACTATAGAAGCTTGTGGACAGACACGTATTTTCTACAGCGCGGTTTATTCGCACAGTATAGTCACGGATCGACAGTGTTATATGGATGACTATGGAATCTATTGTTGACGGACACGTTTCTTTCTACTGGGCGGTTTATGCGTCGTGTGTAGGCACGATTCGTCAGTGTTGTATGGATCACTATAGAAGCTTGTGGACAGACACGTAATTTCTACGGCGCGGTTTATTTACCATGTATAGGCACGGTTCGACAGTGTTATATGGATGACTATGGAAGCTATTGTTGACGGACACGTTTTTTTTCTACTGGGCGGTTTATGCGTCGTGTGTAGGCACGATTCGTCAGTGTTGTATGGATCACTATAGAAGCTTGTGGACAAACATGTATTTTCTACGGCGCGGTTTATACGCCGTGTGTAGGCACGGTTCGTCAGTGTTATATGGACAACTATAGAAGCTTGTGGACAGACACGTATTTTCTACAGCGCGGTTTATTCGCACAGTATAGTCACGGATCGACAGTGTTATATGGATGACTATGGAATCTATTGTTGACGGACACGTTTCTTTCTACTGGGCGGTTTATGCGTCGTGTGTAGGCACGATTCGTCAGTGTTGTATGGATCACTATAGAAGCTTGTGGACAGACACGTAATTTCTACGGCGCGGTTTATTTACCATGTATAGGCACGGTTCGACAGTGTTATATGGATGACTATGGAAGCTATTGTTGACGGACACGTTTTTTTCTACTGGGCGGTTTATGCGCCGTGTGTAGGCACGGTCCGTCAGTGCTAAATGAATTACTACGGAAGCTTGTTGACAGATATATTTTTTCTTCGTCGCGGTTTATATACCGTAAGGAAACCGTACCGTGTACAAAGGGCCTTAAACCTTTTAACAGTCGTCAATTTTAACAGCCCCCGTTTCATTTTAACGAGTAAAGCCGATGTCCGTCAGTAGCTTGTTACTGAACTTTGACAAAATCAACTAGGGTATAAAATAAAACGGTTTTTTATAGGCTTACAGACAGGTTGTGCCACCTTTCGCTTTACGCAGGAATTACTGGGTTACGAGAATATAATGAAGCACATTGTTCGTTTTTTTTATGGGCTTCATCTGAAATGGGCCCTGTTGATACTAGGATCTTGTTGTCAATAGTCGCCGACTCCAAGTAACATGGTAGTATAATCAGACTATAAAATTTCCACTGCTGGGACACAAGCCTCCTCTTTGTACGAGAGAGTGGGCCTTAATCCACCACGCCAGTGCGGGGTGGTAGATGTCACATATATCATGCCGGTTTCCTCACGATGTTTTCCTTCACCGTTTAGAGAGCAGTGGTGAAGAAATAATTTACACAAAGTAAAGCGCCTGTCTGAGGCGCCTGCCTGCCTGTGTGAAGTAACATGGCACAAGGGCAGAAAGATGATGATCAATCGTTGCGATGAATGGTCGCGATATTTACTTACCACGTTCGGAAATTTCGTCAGCCTTCAAAGCAAGAGTGAACAGGCATCTTCTGGGCACAGTCATCCATCGCATTCCAACCGGCGAGGTCAAGAGCAGGCTCATTAGGCAATAAAAGAATAATAATTGGAGAATGAATATGTTTTTTTTTTGTTTAAAAGTTTTGATTTAATTTGTCCTTGACAGCAAACTGTGCAATTTTTAGAACTAAAATTGGTTAACATTTACAAAAACTGTAGTTAGACTATCCTTAGTTTAGTGATCTATGTTTCAGTTGCAATTTAACACAATCATGTGCGTTCAAATTTCAATGTATCGCAGACTGAGGTGTTCTACGAAATAATGGTTAGGGATCCAGGTGACCACAATCTGCCTTTACCGTTGAGAGCTCTTACGCTGCAACATGAATATTCGTATTTCGTAACTATATTGCATTGCATTGCTTAGTTCCGCATGGTGCATTTGAAGATCTCGACAATAAAAAATTGCCGTTCCCTACATTTTGCCTAGTTATGCGTCGCGTCACCCTCGTGGTGGATTACAGCCCACTCCAGAGGGAGTCCTCGAGAGCGAAGAGAGGAGGCCTATGTCCCAGCAGTGGGAACATGAAAGGCTGATTAATGATGCGACAATATGAATGTATAGCGCAGCAGATTCTTTTTTTGCGATTTTGAATCGATACCATCGTAAATGTTGTTCATAATGATGATTGCAATGACCTCCCAAGGCAACCCTTCCTAGGCGGTACCTATTGAAAATGAATCTATACTTTCTAGCTTTACTTTATTGAATATGCCTACATTTATATACCTACCTATAACCGTATCTGTCATTTTATAACAGCTGTCAACGGCCTATCCAACGGCACCACACACCATGGGATTTGAGGATATATATTTTTTTTTTCAAGATTTTGTACCATTTTTTACCCATGCCAAATTACAGCTTTCTAGTATGAAGAGTCTCTGAGCTAAACCGCGGACAGACAGGCAGACGGACGGACATGGTGAAACTATAAGGAGGAACCCTTACAGTTTCGCCTACAGTGTAGTGATAACTATAACTGACAAAACCCCAAAACACGATAACAGAACAGAGCAAAAACCTAAAACGAAAACACCCGAAGCAAATTAGACAAATTGGTTGTACTGCCAAAAGAAGTTTACTACTACATTCTTAGTAGTAAATTAGTGTAGACTACACTACACTAGTAAATTAGTGTAGTATAGTGGTTAATTTAAATAGTAACAAAAGTATCTCGTCGTTTATCCCTCGGCTCACGAATGTGGGCCATCGATTCACATTCACTCTTAATCAGTCTGAAAGGCGGAATCGAATTAAACTCTAATACAGAGTAAATGAAGTCAGCTGGAATACGGATAAGAGGATCAAGGATAAATAAACACCTATTATGGGTTTTCTATACTTGGTAAATGTGAGATTATTTATAGATGGCTGATTCTTTTTAATCAATCTCTTTTGGTTTACTTGAATCGGATCTAAAATAACATAAAATTCATCTTGATTGTCAATTAATTTATGAGTTATTTATATTATAATGTTCAATCAAGTTAGAGCATATTTTTTTAAGAATTTTTTCAATGCCACATTTTAGTTTGTTATTAGTTTTAGTTATGTAAGTTAGAATATGTTATTGTTTTATTTAATGTGTATAATAATGGTATAAATATAAATAATAACTTTAAAAAAATTGCTATAATCAAATTATTATGTGATACAGAACATTAAAAAGTACATTTAATATACTGTTTACAAACAAAAAAGCTACACAATATTAAGTAACAACCTATCCGCTCATTGGTACACTGTTATTTTTACACTATATCCTCCTATTAGCCGGAAAACATGAAAACAAAATACTCGTATCACTGCGGTGGTGGGCTTAACATTATTTGTGTGCACTGGCTTAGTAAATTAAAAAGAAAATGGCTAGTGCGCTGTGAGCCTTTGTTCCCGTTCAATTAGAGCTGATCATATGATAGACTTTATTTAGAATGACGTTTGCACACGTTAGCGTAAATTAGGGGCTTGTGGGAAAGTAACAGCTGCATGGGTCGATCGAAAAAATACAAAATGTGGTCTATTATTACTGTAGAAAAGGCAATAACGTAATTTTATAACACATTGTCAACACTTGAAATATAGCTGTTTAGCTAAATCGTGCATTTGTAACAAAAACGGCCGTTTATGTTTTGAATGCACGATTTAGCTAAACAGCTATATTTCAAGTGTTGATAAGGTGTTATACAATTACGTTATTGCCTTTTCCACAGTAATAATAGAACATATTTTGTATTTTTGATTCTATTTACGAGTTATGACATTTTTTCGATTGGCGGCGCCAGTGGACTGTAAGAGGCCTCTTAGCCCACAGGCTGCAAGAGTAAAAAGCAGTACAGTAGGCTCAAAAGAGCGTGATTTTAACACGAAGCGAGCATCGTGCATACCTGCGAGCCAGCATGTTCGCTCTACCCGACAACGCCCTCCGCTCCCGTTCAATGTCATCATCGTCCTTGAAGTTGGGAGTCAATATATGACCAAGATACTTAAATTTGACAGCCCTACAACATTCATTGTGTTGTTTACGTTATTAAGATAATAATTATGCTATATTATAGGATATTGCTATCAATATCCTTTACAATTATCCAGATTGTGATTGAAAGTGTCGTAGGTAGTTAGGGTGCAGAGACAGAATAATAATACCTTTACAAGAAATATTTCTGCGTTGAGTTTCATCAGTTCGTTAATGCACATCGGCTGGCTACCTTTTTACACAAAAGCATTTTTTTTTTTTTTTCCGGATGGGAAATCATCAAATGACCCCTCCCGCTCTGGGTGGAGCGGAAGGGAGTGTCAGACTCTTACTGACTAAAACCCACCCATGTTCCTTCCTTCGCCCTTTATGTTCCGGGGTAGCGGTAACCCTTTCGGACAATCCCGCTGACCTTCGGACAATCCCGCTGACCTACACATAAGCCTTAGATCTGCGGAACGTTCTCTATAGTTAGAAAATAGAAATGGAAAATATTTATTGTCCAGATAATACAGTAAGCAGGTTCACTGTTTAACACTAAGTTGAGACGAAATCGACATGAGTGGCTTAAAATATTACCTACAGCTAGGTTACAATATGGTATTTGCTAGTGAGCCCCAAACTAGACAGTTAGTCTGTATCTTGGGGCTCGGAGTACGAATTCCAGAGTAGAGAAATGAGAGCTGAGCTTTCCTATGCAGTACGTATTGTGCTGTTCGGATTTGTAGGTACATAATAGAAGATTACATACCGCTGCCAATAGAATGAATGAAAACTTTAGTGCTTCATACGTGTACCTATTTTTACGTAAGTACTGTGGAAACGCATTGTATTTATCTACTAGGAAAATAAAAACGAAAAGTATTATAGCTGTGTATAGTACATAACATAACATCAAGCCTGTAATCCTCGATGGGATCGGCAGAGTGTATCTACCAATAGTAAACCCACATTTCGCCAGTTATGTTTAAGTCCCATGTAATAGGAGGCGAGCCTATCACCATCAACCGGACACAAGTCCAGTCTCCGGGCTACTATTGAGGAATTCCTGATAGAAAAACCCAAGAACACTTTACCCGAACTGGGAATCGAACTCAGGGTCTTATGCTCGGCAGTAGTGCTACCGAACACTAGACCAACGAGGGTCTCACTATTACCTATACTTAATATACCTGCTTTTAATATTTGACTATGTGTATGTTTTTAAAATCAAATTGAAAAATTCTAGTATGTCTTTTTGATAAATATTGTTACCAGATACTGTAAATAAATTTTAACTACAAGACCGTACTCTTCACGTGACCAGAAGGCTGGCCTGTTTTTTGGCTAAAGAATCAGCATTGCTATACAACGTGGTAATGCTGCCAGTCTTTTGGGCACGTTCCCTATTGACAGCGATGCGGACAAATTTTTGATGCCCTTTGATTATTTCCCCTTCTTTTAATATACTTTTAATGTACATGTTATTATTTTAAGACTGTTAGGTTTTTAAATTATGTAAATATTTAGTTGATTAATTAAATAAATTAGATCGTATTTATAATTATTTGTTTCTTAAGGCCAGCTATATCAATCACAGAGTCGAAGGACGCCTTTCATTCATCAAAACAACATTTTATTCAAAATTGTTTTGAAGGATTGTGCAAATAAACCAATGCGCAATTTTAAACAAACGTTTCAGGGCATGTCCTAAAAAAAATTCAATCTACGTTCACAAAACTTGCATATGAAAAGCCACGGCTTGTTAGGATCTCGCAGAACTACGGTAAAGATAACCATTGCTGATAAGGAACTCGTTCCAGAATCACAGACGAAGCACCTGAGGGTGGATGGAGCGGCTCTATGGAGGCTTGCTAATGAATGATACAAGAACTGTGCACCATAAACAAAGGAACATGTCATTTGAAAGAAAAAGAAAATGCAAGATCCACGATATTATGAATTTTCAAGCAAATATTCTCCTGCCAGTTTTACCAAGGAATATTATATTCCCAAGTAACTGGATTGTGGAATAACATACAATCGCAGTACAAACTGTTTTGAAATTCATAAAATGTTGTGTCTTAAATGACTAGGAGTGATTTCAATGAGCGTTTTTGGAAGTAATTGTCATTATAAAATAATAGCTATTGCCCGCGACTTCGACTGCGATCCAGGATGAAAAGTAGCCTATGTCCTTTTCCTGGTCATGGTCTACCCATGTATCAAATTTCATCCAAATCCGTTCTGCAGTTTTAGTGTGAACGTGGAACAAACAAACGTACCAAAACATCTAATCTTTTCTCTTTTATCTAAATTAGTTTAGATTTCAAAAGCAATAGTAATGTGAGTAGCAAATAGGTAATTAGAATGCAAATTTTTCCTCTAGCTTCAATGAAATAACATTCCTTAACAAACAAATTCGTAATGCATTTCCCATTTAAACAAACAGCCTTTCGAGCCAATAAAAGAGAACGCGCAATGTATAAGAGCCATTACGCTAACTTTGACAGCGATGTAGCGGCTGATCGGTCATTACCCGCCCATCGGGCGCTCGCGTGACTAAAACTTCCTTACTTCACGTTGCATGCTATTTAACACGGAAAAATTTGCTTTCAGTCCATTCTCGAATAAAGCGACTGTCTAAAATGGATTAAATTAGAGCTTACAGTTTGATAAAGTTTTTTCCTAAGGTTTTTACCTATTAACGTAAATATTCTTGGCCTAAAATTAACTACTACATTAATAGCGGAATATAACGCTAGGTTCTTTTCTCTCAAGTCATATTATGTCGTAATATCAACATAGAATTCCGCTTTTTCCTGAATATTAATTTAGCTATGTATGAAAAAACAATACGAACGTAGAAAAACAATCTAAAAGCGAGGTGATTAGAGAAAGGTCCCATGTGAGTGTACTAAAAACAATATACCATTAAGACATTCACAAAAGAATATACAAACAAAAAAAACTATTTTTAGAAAAATTCTAAAAGCTCAACTCTAAAGCTTTTGAAAACAAGCCAGGAAAAGAAACCTTTTGCATTTGCCAAAATTTAATTAAAAATATATCTTTTGTTGGCTCGATTTTACTGTGTGTATCCTTTTGAATGGAGATACCGTTATATTTTTCAGTGGAAACGACTAAACGAGTGCACAAAAGGATCAACTGTATAGATATTTAGGTCAAATTATTTAAGATTTACAAGGATCATAATAAAATGCTGTGTGTTGAATGACCGGGAGTGATTTCAATAAGCGTTTTTGATAGTAATTATAATATCATTAGAGCAGTGGTGGTAACGGCACGGCCAGTTGTAGGTCGTAGGTTTGAACCCAGGGCCTTTGTGTAAATTATTTCAGCAACACTGCTCTGCACAAACGGTGAAGGAAAACATCGTGAGGAAACCGGCATGTCCTAGAACCAAAAATTCGAAAACATGTGACATCTATCAACCCGGACTGGGCCGCGTGGTGGGTTACGGCCCACTCCTCTCAACGAGAGGAGGCCTGTGTCCCACCAGTGGGAACATTATAGGCTAATTATGTATTGTCATTATAAAATAATTTAAAAAGGGATGGTAATGTGTGTGGCAATAGGTAATTATAATTCCATATTCTCTTAGAATTTATGAATGTCCGCATGTCGAATAAGTCATAGGCCAAATCTACCACTATGTGGGCCCCAGTAAACGTCGGGCGACATCGAGGCAAACCCAGGAGAAGAGATGACGCTTACAGACAGGATTGATCCACACTAGCTCAAGACAGAGAGAAATGGAAAGGAGAAAAGGAGGACTTTGTTCTGCAGTGGGACTGTACTAATTGTACAAAAGTTATTACCTACATAAAACTGCACACAATAAATCAATAAACTTTTCAAAGAAAATCCATTTCAGCAACATCTTGCCCCGTCATTTACCTTGAATCCTGAACTACACACTTAGACCGACATCAAGCCAACCACTATGCAAATCCCAAAATATATTAGTCCTATAAATAACAAACATTATTCATCCTCTCCAAACAAAACACAATCGATCCGATGCGATATTAATGCAAAATTGAAAGCGGCTGTTTCGTCCTTCGGATAGCCAATGCTTTCAAAACAGCGCTTTCTGAATGCAAATGCGAAGATCGAACGTAGTCAATTTTGTGTTCAGTCGCGTTATTGTTGATGAGTTAGACGCCCGGGATTTCTATGGTGTGGCGCTGAATGGTACAGTGGCTGTGGCTAATAAATGCTGCAGCATTGGAAGTGATTTGGCTCTATTTGTGTTGGATTTTCTGTTTGGTTTTGAATAGTAGCATGGCAACGCAATTAAACTGGAACAAGAGAGTGTTCTTAATTGCTAGAAACATTTTTGTATTCTTTAGGTTTGTCGAGTTTACAGTTATAAGCAGGGAACGTATTTTTATGTTATGTTTTTTCTAGTGTACAATAAAGTATACATAAATAACTAAATAAACATTATCTCCAAAACTTTATTAATGCCAATTATTAAACTCTTTTTTATTATTACTGATCGGTTTGCACTATACTTCTAAACCAAAGAAAAAAGGCTCTGCGCTATATTTCATTTGAGTTATAGTAAATATAAAGTATTTTTTATATTACATTATATAAGCTAACATTTAAAATAATAAAATATATGTACATGTGAAAAAATAAGCAAAAGATTCATTGGACATCAAAAAATTCGTCCGCATCGCTGTCAACAGGAACAGTGCCCAAAAGGCTGGCAGCATTGCCACGTTGTATGGCGATGCTAATTCTTTGGCCAAGAAACAGGCCAGCCCTCTGGTCACGTGAAGTGTCGATTAATCGCTTGGAGATATCTCGAAAAACCAAGTGGGCACTCGGACCCCATGGCCCTAGTGTTTCAACCCCAAACGTCTCGAACATACAACTTCCCAATCAGGTTGGAATATTTTCGCCGTTTGAGGTTTCCTGCACCAGCAGCAGCTGCTCCAGCAGAGCCCACCGTGTTGGGAAGATGGGATGAATATTTACAATGTAATTATTATTTGTTCTATTACATCTTCATTAACAGGAAGTTAATTTGACTTGACTTGGCAATATTCATTCATTCGCTTACTATTTCGATTATTCGTACCATTGGCGTTAGTACAAGACACTGCACTTAAAATGTATTTAAATTGATCGCTTAATTGGGTTTCCTTGCCTGAAACTCATTACATATTAATGAGTTTCGGGTCATTTTATTTGAGAGTTTGTACTTAAGCTTTCAGAAATGTAAGTGGAATAATATTGTTGACCAAATAAGTAATAATTAAGTTGAAGGAACAGAGAAAGAGTTAGTTAGTAAAAATTAATTTACAAAGTAGACTCATCATCGTCGCTCTTGTATCAAGGGGTTATAATATTGTACTGATGATGAGCTCTGCTTAGAAAGATGAAGAAGAAGAAATTTTGTTGCTGCAAACATGACGCAGAAAAAGAACACAAACACAAAAAACAATAACAAGTTTGGGGGAAAACATGCGTCACATTCATGCAAAACGGGCATCGCTCAGCATAGTCGTAAAACCCTGTGCGAGACAAAGCCCCACCACTGGTTTTCAGCGACAGCCGACGCTGACGTGAGGACGCCAACTGGTCGATCGGCGGCGGCGATCTCTCGCGTCCGGCCCTGGTCCAGGCCATGGTACGGAGCGAGAGTGCATGGGAAGCCGTTACCTCCTGCGAAGCAGTAATGCTCGCAAAGGAGGAGGCGGAGCGCGTGAGGAAAAGGCAATCTTTGCGCCCTCACGTACATAATCGTCGCAGGAGACGCCCTGGACGTCGGGAGTCAACAGCCGACTCCCGGCCACCGTAGGCGCGGGCTTGCGGGCAGCTCGCCGCCTGGTAAAGATCAGGCCCGAGTCGACAGCGCGTTGTGTTCCACGCGCGCCTCAAAGAGATGTCAGCACGAACTGACGGGGTCCATTAGGGCCGATACCTGCCAGGGCCGCGGGTTGTTCGAAAGAGATTCCGTGGCCCCTGGCATAGGCAACTGAAGGGACACGGGTGGTTTTTAGTCAGTAAAAGTCTGACACGCCCTCCCGCTCCGCCCAGAGCGGGAGACGTCATTTGATGACTTCCAACCCAAAAAAATAAGGATGCCAACTGGTGCAGAATACGATAAGATATAAAAATACAGCAATAAAAACATCTTAATATAGAATAAATAATAGGATATAGACAACCGTAATATATACCAATGTGTTAATAGCTAATGAAATCATACGTAAAATAGACATCATCATCATTTCAGCCCGAAAGCACCCACTGCAGGATATAGGCCTCCCCCTTTTTTTCTACCATAGGTACTTCCCTGTTCCGTAAATAAAAATAAAATACTCGTATTTCAGTTCAATTCAATTCATTTACTTTAGTCAGACAAATAAAATATTCATAGAGTAATACACAATTTCGACGTAACATAAAAATATTGGATAACATAATCAAAATAAAAAAAATAAAAAATAATGATCATAATCAAAATAGGCAATTTAAAATAACAAAATAAGTAACTTAATTATACATCATACTAATTTAAAACAATATAGTCAATTAGATTGATTAGACGAATTGGCAATAAGAAAATAAATATAATCCAAAATAAAATACGTACATAATTAAAAAAATACAAAGATAAAGGACAGAATCGATCAGTAGCTCTCAATCTATCAAAAGAATGCCCGTATAAAAAAGTAACAATATAAGTTCTTTAACCCTACCCTCTTAAAACACGCCCAGATACTTACTTCACCTAACGTAAGTGAAAATCCTTGTTCGATACCCACATTCACATGAACACTCAAAGCTTGGACGTTCTAGAATACTTAAATTTCAAATTTTCCCAAAGTTCGTTTACCGCCGGATTCAGAGACATCATCATCATCTGCCTAGCCTTTTTCTAACTATGTTGGGGTCGGCTTCCAGTCTAACCGGATGCAGCTGAATATAGTATTTTCTATGGAGCAACCCAGTTACTGGGTAACACGATGCCACTTCGTACGACTGGTTGTCAAGACTTTTGGGCTTCTGAGTACCCGTAACGATTGTCAAAGATTTCTGAATGATAGCCGGGACCAACGGCTTAACGTGCTTTCCGAAGCACGGAGGGGTCTCGGTATGTAAAGATGGTCACCCATCTACGGTCCAACCGCGGCAAGCGTTGCTTAACCTATACACTTGTAAATATTAATTTTAAGCAACGACTCTGGGTACCAAGGTAAGTTTGTTGAGTAATTGAACAAAAACTCTATTCCGTGTCCGCACAAAGTGTAAGGTAGCCTCTCACTGTCTGCCAAACGACCCCTTTAAATTCTAAACACGCGTCCAGTAATGTTCGAAGACGGGTTATTTGTACTTTCTATCGATTTTGCTGCCTCTACTTGACTTTCTTTAACTTCTGTGCTGCGGTACAATCTTGTAATCAAGTTTTGAATGAGTTTGTGTAGTGATCTTTTGTTTTTAGGTTCCTTTGAATGTGCTTAGAACCTTTTTTGTGTATGAACTTTTTTGGAATCAATTTCGGATTTCAGAAGGTCAATTCTCGTATTTAAAAACATTCAAAATCTAGTCGCAATCTCATCACAGCGACAATCAATGTCAAAGGTTGTCAAAAATGTAGGGAAATTAGAGGTATTTTTGATTGATAGTTTCAGACTGAGATTACAATGCGAACGTTCTTAAAAATAGGAGAATTGCCCCTCTTTTCAAATTCTGTCTAAAATATTCCATTCTTCTTTGGAATTGTTGTAGTATAGTATGGTAAACAAGCATGGTCACAGCGATAGTTTATTTTAAAGTGGGGCACTTTCCAGTAACCACATTGAACACAAACAAGGTTCATTAAAAGCTTTACCCATACTTAGAATACCCTGCTAATTAATTTACGAAACACTCAATTTGTTTACACAATGATATCGTGCTTTACTGGGTCGAACTAAAATAACAACAACATCAAAAGACTTAAATAATTTAACCCAAAATTTTTAAGGATCTAAAAGATGCTGCAGTCTGAAATATAACTCAAGCAAAATAGACTCGCGGTTTACGCCCCGACAAATTCTGACTACACTCAAGAAACAAGTCTTAGATAGTACAGAACTAAATCTTTATTTTTCCTGTACATATAAATCTTCGGGATCGGTTCGTTGCACAGATTACTTTGGAATCCCTCTTAGTAGATGCAAGACGGATAACTGGTGGCCATGTCGCAGGATCCGCTTGGAAGGTCTTCGACTTTATCTAAACGGGATAAGATTGCAATGTTTCCTTGCTCATTATGTGAAGCTTATGAAAGGAAAATTATTATTTTTTTGCTATAAACCTTTACATGTCAAGTCATCAATTAGCCACAAGCACGGAGATAGATCATTGTTCATGCCTGCAAATCGTCAGACTGCCACGGAACTCGTTGGCGCTAACCAAAGCGCATTTGGAATGGTATAAGTTAAACTGACATTTATAGATTTCTGTGATTCATAATACTTTAATATGCTGTTAACTTTTTTATAGCCTTCGGATACCAATGAAATTGCCTATGCCTGCTTGCATTGTAGCTATGTCCTGCCAAATGCAAACTTCTGACATTATTAGTACATTATATAAGATTCATATTTTGTACTTTACCAATTTTGATTCTGAATAAATATGTATTTATTTAGACCGCGGCGAAGGTGGCGGCCAACATGATCAGAGATCACACAAATCAAAGAGGACGGGAAGGCCTTTGCCCAGCAGTGGGACCCGTAACAGCCTAGCAATTATTTTATTATTATTATTCAAGCCATTAAGTCTGATATACACGGTACAATTAAATTGCCAGTGGCATACAGGCAAGAAACTTGCATCGTGTAAATTAGGATTTATTTATCTTTAAAGCGCAATTTACACAATACCTGTTGCATACACTAAAATTGAAATTAAATTAAATAATAAATGACTTGCATCGTCTAGACACTTTTATTGTTGCTTCATCTTATGGTATGACACAGACTTTCATGTCATTCTAGTAGCTAGCAACAAATATTAGTCCGTTAAAACTTAAACTATTATCCCGTCTCTTCAAACCTTTTCAGTAGATGTATCAGAATATTTCCTTAGTGAGGATATACGATTACACAGACGGTAAACTCTGAGGCAGCGAGGCTTGATCCCAGCACACTACATTTACCCTGATACTCTTGAAGTACTTCCTACAGGGGGATTACGTTCCTTACAAAGTATACGTCTTTTTGCTGATGTACTTTTAATTTGGGTATCGTTGCAAGGTTTATGTGGATATTAGTGCAGTTTTTTAGCGTATTGTTGGAAAGCAGAATTTCAGGTACTATTCAAAATGCGAGACAAAATAAAATCACCTTTAAGTGGATCAGTGAATGCTTAGTAATTATCGAAAGGCAAAAATATTTGGCTTTTAGCAACTTTCTTGACAATTAATACCTGTTTTTTTTAATTTAGGTTACGCTACCTACTACGCTTTGGAATGGGTAACTAGCTTCATATTTCTGACTGACCGGTTGGTCAGGTACTTTTGAATTGTAAAGGGGTTCCTTTAGTCAGCGGGATTGTCCGAAAGGGTTACCGCTACCCCGGAGCATAAAAGACAAAGGAAGGAACATGGGTGGGTTTTAGTCAGCAAGAGTCTGACACTCCCTTCCGCTCCACCCAGAGCGGGAGGGGTCATTTCATGATTTCCCATCAGAAAAAAAAGGGCTTCCTTTACAATTCAAAAGTACCTGTGCAAAGTGCGGGGGTTTATCCTTCTAATACTACTAATATTATAAACGCGAAAGTTTGTATGGATGAATGGATGGATGGATGGGTGGGTGGATGTTTGTTTCTCTTTCACGCAAAAACTACTGAACGGATTTGGATGAAATTTGGCACACAAATAGTTCATAACCAGGATTAACCCATAAGATACTTTTTATCCCGATATTCCTACGGGATCGAAACTTATGCGGGTGAAACCGCAAGGCGCAGCTAGTTTGAAATAAATGATTTGAGTTTGAGTTTTAGAGAAGCAACACAAAAATTTCAATACGAGTATTTTATTAAAAAGGTAGGTAGTGTGTTTTTGTAAAATAACCAATGGCAAAATAATTACTACTGAATTTTCTCCTTATTACCTATTTCAATCAATAGAACTAAACGATGAACAACGAGGGGCTCGTGGCTAAATGTTAACACACGCACGGGTCGATATCTCACCGATAATGTCACCCAAATTCACTATCAAATTCACTACTCGTGAACAGCACTCGACAGAGTTCTCTTCTCGTATAATGCGCTTGGAATGGTAATGGAATCAATGTGACTACTATATCGAATGAAATCGATTCCGATTACCATCGATGATGCGTCATTAGGGTGCAGAACCTACTCGCATTTAAACCGTCGAGATCCATTATGTCAAAGGTAGAAACTGGGATTGGTAATTGGATGCCCTACATGTGACAACACAGATCATCCAGCACACATTGTGCATGATGAAGCTTAGATATTAGTTCGAGCCGAAAAGGCAATACCGTTTGTCGTAGTAGACTAAATTAAAAAAAATATGTAAATGTATCACATAATTTAACATTTGTGCTTGTTCCGCATCCAGTCTACCCCAGCCATCTTCTTTAGGTCGTCCGTCCATCTAGCTGGGGGGCGTCCAGCACTACGCTTGCCGATACGCGGTCTCCACTCGGAGCGGTATTTGTATATCCCACAAATCCTACTAATATTATAAACGTGAAAGTTTGTATGGATGGATGTTTGTTAATCTTTCAAGCAAAAAGTAATGGACGGATTAAGATGAAACTTAGCACACAGATAGTTTATAACCAGGAATTAACACATGGGTTGCTTTTTATCCCGATATTCCCACGGAGACGAAACTTAAGCGGATGAAACCGCGGGGCGGTGCTAGTCTCTCATATGTTAAGTGACCTGTTAATGTTCTTTATGAGAATACATTCTTAAAATCGAGATGCCGTTCAGAAACAGCTAAAAGCAAATCTCAGTTGTATATAAACTTAAAAATAAACTATAATTTTGCATACTGCTTTTTTAACCGACTCAAAAAGGGTGGAGGTAGTCAGTTCTATCCGTTTTACTAATGAGAAGGGAAGGCAGAAAAGATCAACCGCTTCCACAAAAAAAAAAAATCCGGTGTTCGAATTTGCGTAATTCCGTCTTTCCTACATCCCTAATAACAAAGCCGCATAATCAGCCTATAATATTGCCACTGCTGGGACATAGCCCTCCTCCCTGTGAGAGGGAGTGGGCCGTAATCCACCACATGGGCCCGGTAGATGTTCTAAGACATCCCGGTTTCCTCACGATGTTTTCTTTCACCGTTTTGAGAGCAGGAGTGATGAAATAGTTTACACAAAGTAAAGTGCCTACTTAGGCCCAGACGCAGATGGCGGGATGAGATGGACTTCTACAATAAGAACTGGTCCTTGGCCTTGAACAGAGAGAGATGGAAAGAGAGTAGGGACACCTCTGCCCTACAGTGGGACATGACAGGGTGATAATAATAATAAAGTGCCTACTTGGGTTCGAAACCCCGACCAACAACTCGCGGCCATTAAAAAAAAAAATTGTTTTATTTCCTTCAATTGTACAAAAACACATAACAACACTATGCAGCTTTACAACTAGGGAAACAGATTGTTTTCGATGAGCTCTGGCACCCAATGTAAGATTTAACTTGTGTTTAGGGTGCCAGCGTCCTCGCCTAAGATTTCAACATGTAGCAGTAGTTGTAAGACGAGCACAGTACGTCATCATTAACATTTTCAATAATTAATTATCATTATGTTGCAAGCCAATATTGTGTCCTATTTATGTAGCTATGTATGTGTGTGTGTGAGGGGGAGATAAATATGGTGAAAACTTATGTTAATGTAAGACTGTTTTAAAAGATAATTATGAATATATTACTTTATTAACTATATTAAGCGAACGATATCTGTAGTAAATCTTCAGTCTTGTTATAGGCCAATGATTATGTCAAGAGCCATTTCGTGACCTTGGTTTTGCATTCATTTAGACACATGGGAGCAATAGAGCAATCAACACAGGACTACCGCTGCTTAAATAACAAAGTTGGCTTCATAATAAATATCCTTTGACTTACATACCACAAGTCTATTATTATTTCCTGCGCATTTCCTTAGAATATTTTAACGAAAGCTATAATTCTTCTCCCCTATTTTATTATAATGAAGGATGCAATAGATGTTTTCTTTGTGGGAAAAGTTTTTGAAATTCATGAAATATTGCAACATTTATTACTATTTTTATAGTTTTGTATGCAATAAATAAGGGGCAATGCACTGGGGTTGACATGTTTAATTTATTCTATGGATCCGGGTATGGGTTTAGCGGTAATGTAATTGTATGTCTATTGGTTTTTGGTATTTTATAAGCAAAGGGAGCTGTCTGATAAACTTGACTGTATTGGGGTGGGAAATCAATTTTATACGGTGTCGGTGTTGCGTCTGTGTTGTTATACTTTTGTATTGCATACTAGGTTCTGCCCACGACTAAATTTGCGTGGAAGTCATAAGACACCACAATTTTCTAAAATAATAGCCATATTTTTACAAAACTTCCTTGTATACGTTTGTAGTTTTGGTCTCAGGAGCCGAAAAATACAAAGAGACAGGCCTGGTGATGCGGGAGCAAGTGACGGACAGCTGTCTGTGTTAGAAGCAGCTCGTCCTCACGTCGACACCCACAGCCTTTTTTTTTTCTGGGTAATCTTCATATGACTTCTCCCGCTCTGGGCGGAGCGGGAGGGCGTGTCAGAATTTTACTGACTAAAACCCACCTGTGTTCCTTCAGTTGCCTATGCCAGGGGCCACGGTATCACTTTCGAACAACCCGCGGCTTTAGCAGACATCGGCCCTAGTGGACCCCGTTAGTTCGTGCTGACATCTCTTTGAGGCGCGCATGGAACACACCGCGCCGTCGACCCGGGCCTGGTCCTTGCCGGGCGGTGAGCTGCCCATTGCTCACCGCCCGCAAGCCCGCGCCTACGGTGGCCGGGAGTCGGCTGGTGACTCCCGACGTCCAGGGCGTCTCCTGCGGCGACTAGGGGCGAGAGTGCGCAGAGATTGCCTCTCCCTCACGCGCTCCGCCTCCTCCTTTGCGAGAATTACTGCTTCGCAGAAGGAGGTGACAGCTTCCCATACACTCTCGCTCTGGACCATGGTCGGACGCGAGAGATCGCCGCCGCCGATCGCCGCCACGAGGACGCGGCGGTGCTCCGCCCAAGACGGGCAGACCTCCACCGTATACTCCACCGTGTCCTCCGGGCGATCCACACAGTGGTGACACCCTGGCGTTTCCTCCCGCCTTATCGTGAACAGGAACCTCCCGAAACAACCGTGTCCGGTGAGGCCCTGCGTCAGCCGGAAGACACCCACAGCCTAAGGTAACAATTTCCCATTGCTTGCGAAGTTTTTCGTGTTCAGTGAATTAATGAACTCCTGCGTTCCTGCATATACAACCTAATGGCACCACACTGTTAAACCGACAGGCTTACAGATTATTCCTGACAAACGGCTATTACTAAAATAATATAACAGTAAACACACGACATTTATAAAGAAAAACTCTATATTTCTAGCATCTCTTTCCCAGACCTCGTAGCATTTGTTTTTTCAAAAATATTCAATATAAAGTTTCGATTTTGTTTATGTATAGAAAAGCAAAATAAAATTTAGTTTATTAAAAAAAAATATTGGCTAGTTTCGACAAGTACTACATACTACACACCTACTACTACACCACTATCGTGCCAGTAACCATACTTGAACGATATCGACAATTGTACCTGACCAATAAAGGGGCTAGTAAAGTTAAAATAAAACAAGGTACAACAAATGCCTTAACACAAAAACGTAACGCTCATTTCAAACAGAAAAAGCAAATTTACACACACAATTACCTACAATTTAAAATCACGAATATTCATATTCCCGGTTGACATAAAACATAGACAGATGACAAAAATAAAAGGTCATTTAAAAAACAAATATTTTTTGCTTACATTTGGGACAATGTAACCACCGAGGCAAGAAAATTTTACGGCTTGAGGGGACTTGGGACAGACAAACGGTCTAATTATTGTCTTGTTTCCCTAAAAACTATATTTTCTATTGCATGTAAAAAGCGTAAAAACCATATGCCTCTGGGTGCCGTTTTAGGTAAAATTATATATATTATAGTTCCCGCAACGTAAGATAGAGGACAATTTTATACTCGGAATAAGTACGTAGTAATTGCTTTGAGCAGTTAAGTGCCCCTGTTGTAACAGCCACGACTTTCGAGTTATAGGTCGGGGGCTCGAACTCAAGGAGGCGCTTTACTTTGTCTAAATAATTTCAACAATCACATATGGAGTAACATTTGGAGTTATTTTAAGTAAGAGAAAAAAAAACATTAAACTCTAAAAGCACAAAACTTGGAATGGTCTTACCTTGTTATTGCGCCATTTAATCTTAAATAATAATATCTTATATAATCTTAATCTTTATCTTTATCTTAGTTTTCTGTTCGAAGAAGAACAGAAAACTGTAACGTTTATATTCTTTGTGTGTCGATGATACTCTTCTTCGATATTTTATGTTGTTTGAGCCCAGTAGGTGGCCGCGTTAATTGTGGCCAGTACAATTTTCTGTTCAAAACTGTACTTTTCTTTTCCCTAAAACTTTTTCTGTGGAAGAACATACAATTAACTTTTATGCAACGCATTCTTACGAACAAGTTCTACGACGTAGCAAAGAAAACTGAATGAAATAAAGAATACCTTGAATAACTCATAAAATTCCCGGTCTCCATTACGTTTAATTTGTCTTCAAAAGTACAGCAGTTCATATTTTAGAAAATACACCGACTTATAAAAATAAAACAGACATTGACTTCCTGGTAGAGAAGCAATAGCGGCAATTCAGTGAAAGAAAAAAAAAAGAAAAAGGTACGAAAAGATAAATTTTTCCTTTTGCATTTTGTTTCGCGCTACTCTCCCATTTCTTTTGTTCCGAGTGATTTATGTAGTACTGGTAACATTACAAAACATTTAACATACAAAGGAAGTAAATAAAAATTTAAATAGAAAAGCTTCAGATATTTTTTGGATGACTAACTAGTGTTCTGAAATGGAACTGAGTATATTTTTGCTTTGTCCAATATCACTTTCAGGTTTTGTAATGGAGAATAGAGATGGGTTTGTTTTAATTGAAACACTAAACCCACTTTTCAAGATCATTTATTGATCTTCCCGTACTATTTACACTACGGCGGATTGCACCAATGAAACTGAACGCGATCAGCACATTTAAGCCGCGCTAGATGTGCCGATCGCGCTCAACAGTCAACCATTTTTTTTATAGGTTCAACTTCTAAAGCACTTCTAAGTCGGTATTTTGTAATTTTGAAAATACATAGTTGACTATTCTTATCGTTGGATATCTCATGACAATTATGACTAAATTATATGAAGAAAAGGACGATCCTACTAATATAAAAAACGTGAAAGTTTTATGGATGGATGGATGGATGTTTGTTACTCTTTCACGCAAAAACTGCTAAACGGATTTGGATGAAATTTGGCACACAGATAGTTTATAATTAGGATTAACACATATAATACTTTTTATTCCGATTTTCCTACGGAATCGAAACGTATGCGGTTGAAACCGCGGGGCGCAGCTAGTACAGTCAGCATCAAAAGTCAATTAACTCTGTTACTTTTACAAATCATGTAAATTAATACAAAATGATGCGATACATTGGTTTTCACTATTTCATGTAATAGCAAAGAGTTAATTATTCAGAAATATTCTATTACTACATGTTTTTTAAGAATATTTTGCTCAATAAATAAGATTTAAACAACTGAAGTGTTAACCGACTTTTGCTGCTGACCGTACCTAAATATATTCCTTATATCTAAATTGTCTTAGAAACAAAAATTCGAAGACTGTGTAATAATTTATACAAAATTTATTTCATCACCACTGCTTTCAAAACGGTGAAGGTAAACATCGTGAGCAAACCGGCACCTCCTAGAATAAAAAAATCGAAGACGTGACATCTACTAACCCGCATTGGGCCCGCGTGGTAGATTATAGCCCACTCCCTCTCGAAGAGAGGAGCCCAGTGTCCCGGCAGTGGGAACATTTTAAGCTGATTAAATAAAATTTACAAAACATATAAATTATAACTGCCACACGGGTTCTACCGCACGGGTGCTACGCTTGCTGGTCAGTCCGTGGCTGAGTGAACTACCATTAGCATATCGAAACCCCATCGTAGTTCGGAAAGCCGTTAGTCCCGGCTGTCATTTAAAGATGACAGTTCGTGTGGGCAGACGCCCGAAAGTTTGACAACCAGTCTTACCAAGTGGTATCATGATTCCCAATAACTGGGTTATGGAGGTCAGATAAGCAGCTAGTGGCACCATGTAAAAATCTGAAGGTCAATTCCCGTAATTAAAAACGTTCAAAATCTACTCAGAGTCTTATCTACGACAATCAATGTCAAAACCTGTCAAAAAAGTTGAGAAGTTAGAGGTATTTTGACTGAAATCAGACTGTGAATGTTCTTAAAATTACGAGAATTGCCCCTCAGGTATTCAACTAAATCCGGCTAGACTGAAATCTGACACCAACATAGTTGGGAAAAGGCTAGCCAGAAAGACATAGAAAGACATAGACACAGGTAAAATGTAAGTAAAACGTTAGCGAGTCTGTGTTGCCGAGCACTGTAGTTAAGTATTAATATTCATGAACTACAAATTGGAACAGTGGACCAAATCACTGGGTTTCCCAGGGATCAGTTATCGATATTCCTATAATTTCATTCTGTGATTAGATTTTATTACCTAAGTTTTCGACGCGATTTCAATAAGTTGTTTGTGCTTGACACTTCAGGTAATTTCAAGTTAGATTAGTTTTGTAGGTAAGCGCGAAATTTATAAATCCTATTGTTACTCTTTCACGCAAAAACTACTGAATGGATTTGGATGAAATTTAATACACAGATGGTTTATAACCAGGATTAACATATAGGATACTTTTTATCCCGATATTCCCATGGGATCGAAACTTATGCGGGTGAAACCGCGGGGCGCAGCTAGTTTGACATAATTTAAATATCGACTAAGTAACCGATAATATTTTAATTATTTCTTTAGGAGTAAAACTCATAAGTAATTAAAATAAAACTAATTAAAATGAAAAAGCGATCGAAAACCAGTTTTTATTACTACGCCTGTAATCTCCGAAGGGTTAGGCAGAGGTGTACTATCGCCAAAACTTATATCTGACCATTTTGAAAACAAAATCCCGTGCACTTAATGACCACAAGCAAAACAAAAAAGGGATCCTGTGAATATGCGCTGCAAGCAGGAATAGTCCTTATGGTGATCAGATATACATTTTGGCGATAGTCTATAAGTACACCCACTTTTCGCCAGTTATGTTTAAGTCCCATAATATACAATGTGTAACTGAATTAATGCACATTATGAAAGTAGTTTGTTCAGAATCGTTTACTGAATCGATTTCTGTAATTTTTAATATAGGTAATATTCTATCCCAAAAATAATTAAAACTACGTAAATTACTGTCACACTTCCGCTGTACAGTCAAAACAAACCAAAATAGATGAAGTACCTACTGCGCTAGACCCCTAAACGAGTGCGACTGTTTGCATGCGTAGATTTGTAATGTGACCACAATTTTCTCCCACAATCAGTGTAACTAATTTATGAGAAAAACAATGTTTATTACATAATAATAAAAAATCAGTGTATATATTATGATTATAACATAACATTCTAATTGGGGTGTCTGGTGGTGTGCGTTAATTCCGGGACAAGTTGTATAATATGGGGTGAGCCTTTTATTTTATACATATTTATTAACAGTAGACATATATTTACACTTTCTTGGGATGGTCCGGTGGTAAAAAATATGCTGCCACGACAATGCCACCTACGAACAAATGAAAATCCTTAATTAAAAGTGTAACATAATCATATTTTCTTTTAGGAAGGAAGAAATTGAGTATCTATACTAATAATTAAGCTAAAGAGTTTGTTTGATGGTTTGAAGGAGCATCTCTGGAACTAACAGTCGGATTTGAAAAATTATTTTTGCATTTGATAATACAGGCTACTTGCTATAGCTATATATGCAACTTAATATTACGCTAGGACCCTTAAGAGCCGAGCAGAAACACAAAAACATAACAAAAAAAAAGCGGCCAATAGCGAGTCGGACTCGCCTATGAAAGGTTCCGTAGCAGCAAATTGCGGTTTACGATTTATGACGTATTAAAAAAAACTGCTTACTAGATCTCGTTCAAACCATTTTTCGGTGGGAGTTTGCATGGTAATCTACATCATATATATTTTTTTAGTTTTATCTTTCTCTTATTTTAGAAGTTACAGGGGGGGGGGGGCACACATTTTACCACTTTTGGAAGTGTCTCTCGCGCAAACTATTCAGTTTAGAAAAAATGATACAAGAAACCTCTATATCATTTTTGAAGACATATCCATAGATACTCCACACGTATGGGTTTGATGAAAAATAATTTTTGAGTTTCAGTTTTAAGTATGGGGAACCACCCCCAAAATTTATTGTTTTTTTTTTCTGTTTTTGTATGAAAATCTTAATGCGGTTCACAGAATACATCTACTTACCAAGTTTCAACAGTATAGTTCTTATAGTTTCGGAAAAAAGGGCCTGTGACATACGGACGGACAGACAGACAGACATAACGAATCCATAAGGGTTCCGTTTTTTGCCATTTGGCTACGGAACCCTAAAAATCAGAAAGAACGCTTAGTCAAAACAAAGCAACAGCGCGGGCAAGCGATGCGATGCGACGGGGTGGCTCAGGTGTCGAAACTTTTACGCGGACGAAGTCGCGGGCGCAAGCTAGTAATAAATAAAATGGTTTAAAGGGTAAGTAAAAGTATACTTACTCAGTAGGTAAGCACTAAAAGCGTAGAAGGTCATAGTGCAGTTCGTCATCAGAAACATGCCAAGGAAGTTGACACCAGCTAAACCGCTGATACGTGCCACCATGACGCCTAGACAAGCAGCCATGCCCCTGGAAAATAATATAACAAGATGTTTAGCGTAATCTATCAGGTTAAAACGATCAATATATAATCTGATGATAATCTTTTGGTCGGTCGCAGAGGCGGTGCTTGGGGGACGCCCATGATCAGCAATGGACGTAGCATAATCTGTCTTTAATGTTCCTACTACTGGGGCACAGGCCCCTCTTGGTGAGAGAGAGTGAGCCGTAATATTCCACGCGGGCCCAGTGCGAGTTGGTAGATATCACATGTCTTCGAATTTTTGGTTCTAGGACATGCCGGTTTCCTCACGATATTTTCTTCACCCTTTAGACAGGGGTGGTGATGAAATAATTTACACAAAATAAAGTGCCTGCTTGGGTTCGAACCCCCGACATACCATTCGTAAGTCACGGCCGTTACCATTGGGCCACCACTGCTCTGCAGCAGCAGAGGACGTATTTCGGCTGAAACGGTGAATCTTTTGCTCTAAAGATCACTGAATATAAAGCAGTTTTCTAATATTTCAAATTCGATGCTTTATAATATAACGTAGCAAACTTATTAACCTTAGTATATTTTATTAGCAAATTTTAAAGACACCGAGTTTTCTAAATTATGCAAATCCCAGTTGTTACTTTTGCATCGTTGTCAAATTATGATTTTAACCCTGGCTTTCACTTTTACGACACCCTCGTGTGGAGGAATCTAATTTAAAATATGCCTACGTTTTAAGACTGCAAACTTAAATTGGCCCAAAAATGGAGTACCTATAAAGACTACAACTCACCTGTATGACGTAGGAAACAACTCCACGTAGTATGCAAACAGCACTCCCATACACAAATTCGTCATCATCAGTCCCACATAGAGTAGCAGACTGGCTATGTTATTCTGATTAAAGACTGCTCCTAAACTGGACAGCAAAGGTATTAAGAGGAACGCAATCATCATCACTTTCTTTCTAGAAGCAAACTTGGATACTGCAAGGGTAATGCCTGCGAAGACCACGCCGTGAGTGACGCCTGATAGTAGGGTTCTTGTTTGGATTGACGATGAGCAGGCAATCTGGAAGCATTATAAAGGATTATTTTAATACCTATTCATCAATTCACATACATATAAATAATTAAGACGCCATCTCCACGGAAGAGAGAATCGGGGTAATAGTCACGCTGTGCCTTTAAATTATCGCCGCAATGATATCATCGCTGTGTGTAGAAATAATTCATAAGGATTCATTGAGGTTCTATTGAATTTGATGGAATGGCCAGACTATCGCCGCGATTTTATCGCCCGTGAAAATGGCGCTTTAGGATTCGTCTTGTTTTCTTCAAAAAAAACAATGACATAGAGTCCAGTTAGGCACAATCTATCTGAAACGCGATGGGCAATTTTTTTTTATTGTTTGTTTTATCTGATGTATGTATCAGGTGTATTGTGTGTCTTTTAGTTTGTGCCAAATAAATGCATTTTTTTTCTTTCTGAATTTTGAGCTTCGTTTACTTGGCTAATAACAGCAATATACTTCATTTATAATTTAAGAGGTGGTGAAACCGGCCATATATGTTTTAAGATTGTGAATTAATCTACTAAAAGGCCTTTAGTTTGATGTTAATGTTGATTGGTTTCAAACCCATTTAATTATACGTATTTGGTGTCAGTGGGTAGGGCACATTGCTCACAGAACAGATGGCCAATGGGGCCAAAAGGTTCTGGAGTGGCGACCGCGTGGGAAGACGTAGCGTTGGAAGGCCTCCCACAAGGTGGATCGACGACGTTGTGAAGGCCGCAGGAACCCGTTGGATACGACAAGCACAAAACCGGTCAAAGTGGAGGTGCTTGGGGGCTATGTCCAGCAGTGGACGTCTTTCGGCTGAAATTATGATGATGATGATTTGATTTACAAAAATTGCTACTAACTGGGTCATGAGTAAAAGAGGCTGTATGATTTGATATTCTCGTAATAATACTGCATAAGCTCCCTGATAGGGCTTCCGAGCTGACACCGGCTGAGAAGGCCTCCACAATATAAGGCATCCACATCACAAAACTGTTGTTACTGTGGGAGATAATAAAATTACATGGCATATAAAATAAATGATGCCTCTAATAAAAATGTAACAGATGGAGCTTCATTACAAGGAACTGTAATAATGTAATGAAATAAGTATCATGAATACCGAATATCTTGATTTTCCGGCTCTATTTTTATACTTCCCTTCTTGGTGATATTTTTGGAGACAAAATGTAAAAGTACCTAAGCAAATGTCCCGTGTTGATCTACTCAAGAAGGGAAAGGTTATGTAAACATACATTTTCTTTGAAATAAATCTTAGTGATTGGTGAAAATAATATTAGAAGAAATTAATATTAACGAACTTGTACCCTTGGTTTCGCCCTCATGGAGGTCGGAAATCATAATACCAAAAGAATGTAGTCATCATCTGCCTAGCCTTTTCCCAACTATGTTGAGGTCGGCTTCCAGTCTAACCAGCTGATACAAGTATTTTACATGGAGCGACTGCCTATCTGACCTCCACAACCCAGTTACTGTGTAATACATTACCCCTTAGTAAGACTGGTTGTCAGACTTTCGAGCTACTGACGTCCCGTAACGACTGTCAAAGATCCACGAATGACAACCGGGACCAACGGCTTAACGTACTTTCCCAGGCACGGAGGTGTCTCGCACTTACAATTTTACTTTCGCATTTATAATATTACATAGTATAATGCTGAAATGATGATGATGATGATGATAGTATAATGATGTATAGTACACCGTAACTGCCCCGTTGGTCTCGTGGTCGCAAGCGCGACTGCTGTGAATGGGGTCCTGGGTTGGATTGCTAGGTCGGGCAAAGTGTTATGGGTTTTTTCGACTAGGAGTTTCTCAGTATCAGCCCGGAGTTTGGAAGTTGGTGGTGTGATACCCCCGTGTCACGAAAAGCACGTAAAGCCGTTGGTCCTGCGCCTGATCTTTCCCCGGTCGTGTCGGATTACCGTCCTTTAAGACTATGAGAGTAAAGGAACAGAGAGTGCACCTGTGTTTGCGCATACACTTGTGCACTATACTATCTCCTACGAACCTGGCTAATCTCCGTTGAGATTGGCCACCGTGACCGAAATCGGTCAGGTGTATTATACGAGTAGATATGTATAGTACAGTATGTACATGGATAGGTATGGCCACTTACATGCTATATATGACTGTAGTCAAAAAGAAAAGCTGTAGTGTTCTCCAGAGTAAAGGCGGTTTGAATAACGGTATTGTTTGTCGCCAGAGTGATACTAACAAGTTTGTTTTCTCAACATTCACTATTCTAGTCTTTGCTGCTTCTTTTAACATCACTCTGCGCACCTGGATAAAAAAAATAATCATATTAAGTATTTAAAAAGCCTCTTAGTAAAAAAATAATAAACTATTGACTAATTAGAACCGTGCACCTAGCTTCTGACGTTTCATAAGTGCCCATGAAGGTTTATGTGAAATAAAATATTTTGATTTTTAATAATGAAGAGAAAATCAAGCAAAATGAGTCAGAATTTAATAAGATCACAAATAGCATACCTAACCGTTGTACTCTTAATTAAAAAGATTATCATTGGAGTTATTTATCATGCATTACTGCATCATAACTATGAAGTCAATTTATTATATTAAAAAAATCGTATCAAAAGTATGACCACAAAGACGAGAGAGTGAAATAATTCAGCAACTGCTCCAATGTATAAGCTAAAACACTTAGTATGGGGTTCTAGATTTGTGCCCATTAAAGTCAAACAATAAGAACCATAATTATCAGGCCTTTGCCCAGCAGTGGGACATTAAAGGCTAATAAAAAAAAGAACCATAATTATCACATACATACCGGATACTCGTGCTCGTTACCTCCATTCCTCATCCACATTTTTCTAAGATACTCCAATGCAGCACTTTCACGACCAGCATTGACAAGGAACTTGGGGCTCTCATAGAATAAATGCAGAAGACAGGCGCTGATTCCAAGTGGTGCTGCCATTACGAGGGTCAGGAGCCTCCATGGAGTGAATTTGATGAACACCAGGTCGCACGCGAAGCTTTGTTGGAGGATGAAGAATCCAGGAACTGTGAAGAAACCAAAGAAATGGTGCAACGGCAGACATACATAATAGAGGTAAGCACAGTTAGAACAATTCCAAAATACAACACAAAGAAAAAATATTGTACAATTAGCAGTCGCGTTTGTATATAGCACAATCAGCCTATAATGTGCCCACTGCTGGGGCTCTCTGTCTGTGAGGGGGAGTGGGCCGTGAGCCCGTGATCATCACGCGAGCCCAGTGTTGGTTGGTAGATGTCGCATGTCTTCGATTTATTATTCTAGAAGATGTCGGTTTGCTCACGATGATTTCCTTCACCGTTTTGAGAGCAGTGGTGATGAAATACTTTACACAAAATAAAGCGCCTGTCTGGGTTCGAACTTACGAACTCGTAAGTCGCGATCGTTACCACTGTGCCACCGCAGCTCACATGATTGTAAGTACCTGTTACACAACGAAAGAGAAATACAACTGTCATACCAGTATTTTAAAGGAGGAATACCTTGGACAGTAAATTCAACATTTAATTGAAGTACCTAGTAAACAATTTGATTGATGTCCATAGTAATTTATAATAAAATATGTAGTCATTTTTCATTATAATAACGTGAAGATGAGTAAAACATGACATAAATGTGCATTCAAACAAGTAGGTAGCAATATTGTCACTGTACCACGATTAGCATAAACTATAGATTATATACCTGCCTGGTTCAATAAAAACGAATGACGTTTTTTAATTTATACATAAATACAAAACAGCACTAGCAAGGAGAAGTATTTTAGGCATGGGTCCGGTTATATACAATAATAGTGTTTCAAGGTAACATATTTATCCTAAAGACATAATTATGCAAATATTTTATGAAAAACATATTTAACTAGCTACGGAGAAGGTATTATGCTATACAATGGTAAAATAAGATGACACGTACAAGGACATTTTAAAATATACTTTAATACATGCAAATCGGCTTTCAGCTGTATCTTCAACAAAAGAATTCATCATCATCTGCCTGGCCTTTTCCCAACTACATATGTATGTTGGGGCCGGTTTTCAGTCTCACTGGATGCAGCTGAATACCAGTATTTTACTTGAAACGACTGTCTATTTGACCTCCACAACCTAGTTACTGGGTTATAAATACGATACCCTTGGCAAGACCTTAGATGTACTACTAATAAAAAAAACATTTAAAATAAACGTACCAACGTAACTTAGAAGGAATAACATCAGGGCACTGGTCATTATAAGCATGTAGAAACCCCTGACCTTGATCGAACAGGATTCACCGAGCAGCGCATAGGCACCCGATTGAACTGCGCTGCAACTGTATAGAAAAATATTATTAATAAAATAGAATCCGCTGAATGCTAATTGTGGTAGCACAGAACCGGTCAAAGTGACGGTGCTTGGGGGCAGCCTATAAGTCCAGCAGTGGACGTCTTTTGGCTGTAATGAAATCATAATTTCAGCCAAAAGACTTAAAATAAAATAAAACTCTTTCCACGGTAACACGGTTTAAAGAGATAATTAAGAAAGACTAAATGCAATACAAAAAAAGGAACAGAAAAATAAAAATAAAATGAATAAACTGGCAAATCCTCGTACATTAATGCTTCTGCCTTCAATTGAATATTAATATATTACTGTATATACAGAAGATATAAGACCGAAAATAATGTATCTATCTATAACTGAAACTACATTTATTTTGCAGGTTTCTCTCTGTTATGATTTAGTATTTAGTAGTTGGTCAAAAAAATAAATGTGTTCTTACTTTTATCAAAAAAAAATATCTTATAATACTCACAAACAAGAACTAAAAACCTTGAGTACAGCCAACATGATCCAGTTTGAGGAAAAGGCGCTTATAAACGAAGACAAGAAACTTCCCCATAAAGCGATCAACAGTGTTTTCCTTCGACCTTTTGTATCTGATATGTAGCCCCAAGGTATTGACATTACAATTGGCCCTGTAATAAAATCGGAATTGAAAGTAAACAAAATGTTAAATAAAGCAAGCAGTGATAATAATAATCTGGTAAAAGTAAATAATAATTTTGCTGACCAAACAGATGAAGAAACACAACATGAGCATAACTGGCTAAATTTGTGTATACTATAAGTACACCTTCGTCTAACCCTTTGGGGAGTACAGGCTAGATAAAGAAACGATTTGTGATGTAGATAAAGACTTAGTTTTTGAGAAACTTGAAAACAATAGTATACTATTTGATTCGAGTGGAGCTGCAGTTAAGAGTATCGAAAATGTTAAAAAAATTTTAACCACAGACATCTAAATTGTTACCATACAAAATATTGATCATCATCATCTGACTAAAGTTTTCCGAACAATGTTGAGGACCACTCTAACCGAATACTGCTGAATACCTACTAGTACTTCCCATGGAGCGACTGTCTATCTGACATCCACAAGTCGGTGATCAACAAGCAAATATAACAATAAACAAAATCAATCAATCAACTCAGCCTATCGCAGTCCCCTGCTGGACATAGGCCTCTTTCAGGCTGCGCCACAACACCCTGTCCTCCGCCTTCCGCATCCAGTCCGTCCCAGCAACCTTCTTTAGGTCGTCCAGATGGACGTACAGATAGCTAGATAGCTGGGGGGCGTCCCATACTACGCTTGCCGATACGCGGTCTCCACTCCAGGACTCGTGTGCTCCACCGGCCATCGGTCCTTCGACAAACATGGCCAGCCCACTGCCACTTCAGTTTGCTTACTTTGTGTACCGTCATGTCGGTAACTCCGGTTCTTTTCCGGATAATTTAATTCCTGATTTTATCCTTCAAAGAGACTCCGAGCATAGCTCGCTCCATAGCACGCTGAGCGACCTTGAATTTGTGGACCAGCCCGACCGTCAGTGTCCACGTTTCGGTGCCATATGTCATGACGGGGAGGACGCACTGGTTGAAGACCTTAGTCTTCAAATACCGTGGGATAGGCGACGAGAAGACTTAATAAACAAAAACATACCAATAAAAGGCATGGACAACATTGTACTCTTCTGCCATAATTCCAGCTGAAAGTCACAGGCGCAACCAGTGACGACAACTGAGAATCCGAAGATGTCTATACCCATTCCCAAGAGTCCAATGCTAAGAGCCGTGAGAAGTCCACGGTTGTACCAGCCATTGCCTGAAAACAAACGATTCCGTTAATTTCAAAATACTTGTATTAATAAATGACTAAAATACATTTAGATAGAAGTCATCATCTGCCTAGCCTTTTCCCAACTATGTCGGGGTTGCTTTCCAGTCTAACCGGATGCAGCTGAATACCAGTATTTTACATGGAGCGATTGCCTGTCTGACCTTCACAACCCAATTATTATGTACCTAATACGATACCCCTTTATAATACTGGTTGTCAGACTTTCGGGCTTCTGACTACCGGTAACGACTGTCAAAGATCCACGAATGACAAACATGAAGCCGTGACCAACGGCTTAACGTGCTTTCCAAAGCATGGAGGGGTCTTGGTATCTGAAGATGGTCACCCATCCATGGACCAACCGCGGCAAGCGTAGCTTAACCTGATCGATCGACCCGTGCGGCTGTTATTACATAGCCACAAGACCCTTACATTTAGATAGAAGTCTTTTCAATAAACCAAAACAATTAATAGCTTTTGGCTTTATAAGTGGGATAATATTAGTTGAGGTAGTTCTAGTAGTTCTCTCAGCGGGTGGCGCGGGCCTACCGCACGGTGGGCTCCGCGGCAGCTTGCGCTCTGGCCGGCACCCCGCCTTGGGAGCTCGAGGCGTGGGTGCTCGCCAGAGTGTACGAATGGACGGCGGGGCGGAGGGCGAGAGGAGAACGCCCCGCCCCGGAAGAGCGGGAGGCCGTCCGGCGGGAGGCGAGGGACGCCATCGTCGTCCATTGGACGGCGGACCTCGCCACCGCAGCCTTCGGCCGCCGAACCATCGACGCGCTTGGGCCGGTCCTGCGAGACTGGCTCGAGCGGTCGCATGGGTTCCTCTCGTTCCGTCTGGTGCAGGTGCTGTCCGGACACGGTTGTTTCGGATCGTACCTGCGCCGGATCGGACGGGAGGAGACGCCGTCGTGCCACGACTGTGGCGCGGCGGAGGACTCGGCGCAGCACACCCTCGAGGTGTGCCCGTCGTGGTCCGAGCCGCGCCGCAGTCTCATTGCGGTGATCGGACAGGACCTCTCACTCCCCGGTCTGGTTAACGCCATGCTGGGGGACGAGGGGTCCTGGGCGGCAGTCGCCTCCTTCTGCGAACACGTCATGTCCCAGAAGGAGGCGGCGGAGCGCGCGCGGGAGGACGATCCTCACGCGGCGGCGCTCCGAAGGCGGAGGAGGGGTCGAAGAAGACGTCAGTTTGACGGTCATCTCCGACTCCTCCCCGGTGGAGGCCAGCAGGCAACGGGTGCGGGGGCACCCTTGCCTGTATTGCACAGGCCTCCACCAGTGTCGGACGGGAATGGCCAGGTGTTCCCGGCCATTCCCGTAGCCCCCCAGCCAGGGGGGCATGCGGGGCCCGCCAGCTAGGCGGGCATGCGCCGGGAGGGCTGTGGAAGTAAAGGCTGAGCCGGTTTCCCACGGCCCTCCCATCACGGCGATGCGGGAACACCGCTGAGTTTTAGTGGGTATACTGTCGTAACAGGAGTCCCACATACCCCGTCTCGTCCCCCGAGCGAGCGGGCATGCATAAAGCATTTCTCAGGGAAAAAAAAAAAAAAAAAAAAAAAGTTCTAGTAGTTCTAGTTCTAGTGACAAATAAAGCAATTTTTCTTTCTTTCTTAGTTGATATTAACACATTGTAGGTTACAGCGGTTTTGAGTTTAATTAACTGCCTCGGATAATGATTCTTGAAAATCCTTTACCTTGGACATTGCCATTAACTTCACGCCTATTTATTGCTTATGAGGCTAAAGTTTTAACATCTTTTACTTAATGTTTTTTTTTTGTATATTTACCTGTCAGGTCAATAGCTTCTTCATATTCGTATATTTTTTCTTCTGAGTTTTCATTGTGTTCTGTTTTTCCACTTATAACACTAATTTCTAATTTATTCGCTCTATTTATGCTGTTCCAATTCCAAACCATATTTATAACGTTTGAGAAAATTATTTTATAGTTTTCATAGCCTAGGGACTAAAGTCCTTGACCAACAACTTGTAACTGTTAATATAATTTGGTTATTAATAAATAAATGTTATAAGTCCATAATTGATAGGTACTGGTTACTATATTACACTATAATCACGATAAAATATTTTTCTCAATTATCTTAAGAAATAATGTTCCCGTCTACACTTCCGCAATACGGGCCAACAGAAAATAAACTACTTACTTTGTCAGTTGCACTATTTATAATATACCTACTTCTTGCCTGTCTCTTCACATTATAAGAAACTATTATGATAATCTATATCTGCATATACACTAATATAGTTGAAGGAGGGACTTGTGGCTAAGTAATAACCGCCGCACGGGTCGATCGATCAGGTTAAGCTACGCTTGCCGCGGTTGGTCCGTGGATGGGTGACCATCTTCACATACCAAGACCCCTCCGTGCCTCGGAAAGCACGTTAAGCCATTGGTCCCGGCTGTCATTCGTGAATCTTTGACAGTCGTTACGGGTCGTCAGTAGCCCGAAAGTCTGACAACCAGTCTTACCAAGGGGTATCGTATTACCCAGTAACTGGGTTGTGGAGGTCAGATAGGCAGTCGCTCCATGTAAAATACTGGTATTCAGCTGCATCCGGTTAGACTGGAAGGCGACCCCGACATAGTTGGGAAAAGGCTAGGCAGATGATGAGGTAGGTTGTAATCAAATCGTTTTCCGCAAAAATGGGTGACATAATGAACCCGACGATCACGTATTCTTTGGTTAGGACGCACGGTCCAGTTTGTGGAATATAAACTCAACAATTTATAGTATAATGATGATGGATAACGTGGAGTAAATAATAAAATAGTTTTGCTGCCGTGTCAGTAAATGGTTTGAGAACGAGGAACTTCGTTCAACTAATGTGGATGCCGCTGGATGTTATATCCGCTTAACGTATTCATCATACTGCTGGGACACAGGCCTCCTCTCGGTGAGAGGGAGTGACCGCGTGGGCCCAGCTTGGGTTGGTAGATGTCACATGTCTTCGAATTTTTGGCTGTAGGAGATGCCGGTTTCCTCAAAATGTTTTCTTTCATACACAAAGTAAAGTGCCTGCTTCGGTTCGAACTCACGACCTACAACTTGTAAGTCGGGGCTGATACCATTGGCCCAGCACTGCTCTCAGTTCGCTCTATTTTTTTTTAATTTATCACAATCAAAATATTTGAAATTTTAAAAGATACTTTTTAGAATACCGCCAAATATCTTTACAACCCATCCTATTCACCGAGCCCATCAAATCAGCGAACTTAATAAACGTTATCGTTAACTTAGTAAAATCTAATCACAGAGTGAAATTAAGGAATTCCGATAACTAATCCCTAGGAAAGTCCGGTCATTTGGTACACTGTTCCAATTTGTGTTTCATGAATATTAATAAGCCTTACGTTCGACCACGCGGAGTTGTCTGTTTTTCCTTTTACTTTTACATGATATTTTTCTTTGTGAAACGTTTCGAGGATTGTTATATTGGTAGTATTTTTAGTGTGTATTTTTAGAAGCCTTTTGAAGCATTTTTGAGGCGTTTTGACACTCATTACGGTAAGACTAGAATTACGTTTTCATTTGAAAATATTCAATTTTGTAATATCTGATAGTATAAATAAGGTTTTAATTACGTTACTTTACTCATTAAGATATCATACATTTAAATTATAAGTGTTGGAACGAAGTTCTATAACGCGCTTTGTGATAGGAGTAAACTGGTAGAAATCATCAGTTATTAAAAACAAAATTTTCTGTTTCGTACATTTTGACCGCGTATGTATGTATTATTGCACTTTTCTATGAAACAGCAGATTTTTTTTTTTTGAGAACCTTCTAGAAATTTTTACGCTAGGTGCAGAATCCATGGTAACAGGTTACGTGTGGTTGTCCCTGCCACCCTATATACCTTAGTACCCAAGCTCATGTTTCCACTGACCAATTTTAACTTTGATGTTTTGTTAATTGACTGCTTCCCTTAAGCCTTAAAGGGGAGCCCTTAGGGGAGCATCGGAGTTCCAATGCCAAAATTTAACACGTATAATTTTGTTCTTTTAGCTCTCGAATTTTAGTTTTATAATCGATAATTATTATTTGCTTAAAACATGTTACATTTTCTTTTTCCGTACGTTGCCGACAAATATTTTACTTACCTACACTGCATTCGCGATGTATTTGCCAAAGATGTAAACAAATATGAGATTATGGAAAAATAACTTTAATTCCTACAAAATAAAGTTCAGTTTACGCTACAACTTCAAACATTTTTATAACCTTTTAATAGTGCTAGTCACTCTGAAATCTACTTAATTACATTAAAATAAAGCTGATATTTGTTTAACCTGAAATAACATCAATTAGAAACGTATATTTTTTTTTATTTTTTTTTTATTTACCCTATGTTACTAAACTGTCTTGCTTAGTGACAACAGCAGTGACACAACAAAAATGTTTAGTGACAACGTTTCCCACGTTGTCAGTAAACATTCGTAAAAAATACGACATGGAACATACATAATCAGCCTATAATCTTCCCACACACTGCTTCCGCTGCCATTACCTCTGGGCCACCACTACTCTTACTTGTGGTATGCCACAGGCAATTAAATCGAAATTTATCTTTAAATATTCCTCAAACAGAGCATTTTGTCAAGTTATTTTTGAAATCACAAACAAAACTGACATTTGTGTCGCTTATAATGAAGATCACAATCTATTAACAGGAAATTAGAGCTTTGGTTTCTCTCTTTTGTTCCTCGAACCCTCCAGGTAAATATTACCTAATTAACTTCACGTGGAAGTTGATGTCATTCCATTTCGCCGCAGAAATCTAATATTCTCTAGCTAAATATCTTAATTACGTCAATTTGGACCCCATGAAGACGACAAAAGACGCCAATGAAGGACCGTTCAAAGTACATTAAGCCGCGGCCCTTCTAATAAAATTTGAGTAATTATGTTATGGTATTAAGGAATAATCTCTTCAACAATTCCTTTGATGCTGTCGTTTGAACATTTTTAATCGGAAATTAAGCGACATTTTGGACTACGTATACATTGTGCTCTCAAAACGGAGAAGGAAAACATCGTGAGGAAACTGGCACGTCCTAGAACCAAAAATTCGAAGATATGTGACATCTGCCAATCCGTACTGGCTTGCGTGGTGGATTACAGCCCACTTCCTTTCACCGAGAGGAGACCTGTGTTCCAGCAGTGGGAACATGATAGGCTGATTATGAGGATACATTGTGAAAGAATTTATTTTTTTGTTTAAAGTTGCAGCAGCCATTTTGAAGCACTAAATGGCGAGCCGAGGGGCGATCACTGCACAGGGCCGCAATAACTTGCCTGCCAAGCTGTAACGGTGTTATCGCACGAAGTACCTAAACGAAAACGTAAATTCGAACGATTTTAAAATTGAAAATAATACTCGTTTCTCACAAAATAGTTTTATGCGAAACGGGTATTACTAGAGCGTAAAAGTAAGTTTCTATTACAAACTTAGTTTTAAGACTGTTCAAATCTTTGAGTGATATTAATTGTGCTTGCCGCACATAGGGCTTTGAAGGTACGCCACAGAATACATAATAGAACCAAACCCCGTAAACTGGCTTACATCTTGTTGCATTATAGATATTTAAAATAACCACTCTGCATTTTATTAAGTTTCAAACATCTATGCAACAAGGTGTAAGCAAATTCAAAAAAGTATGGATTTCACGTGATCAACTTTGAACGTTAATATTTCGGAAACGTGACGCTTTACGGGGTTTGGTCCTATTATGCTTTCTGTTTGCATTAATGTCAGCTATCGATTTATATAGGACTCAAGCATGGCCGCCATTTTGACAAAAAAATCAAAATATCGCGATAGTTGGTACGCCGCGGATCTTCAAAGCCCTGTAACCCACCCCACCCCACACCCCACACCCTTTTTTTTTCCGGGTGGGTAATCATCAGATGACCCCTCTCGCTCTGGGTGGAGCGGGAGTGTCAGACTCTTACTGACTAAAACCCACCCATGTTCCTTCCTTTGCCCTTTATGTTCCGGGGTAGCGGTAACCCTTTCGGACAATCCCGCTAAGGGCACACCCTTAATACACGGCTTTGAAGATAGTTGAACAATTTTCTTCAATCAGTCATCCCATATATTTGCGTCTAGTATTGAGGATTTGTATGGGGCATTGATGTCAGCTATCGGTTTATATTGGTTTCATGAGTGGCTTTTTGAAAAAAACAAAATGGCGGAACCGTAGGTATGTTAGGCTCCATATAAAAATCTTCAATCTTCTTTGGGTCTAAATGCTATAGTATAGTTGTAATTTCGATTAAAAAAATTACCAAATTTACGTTGATGTCACTTCGCGCGATCGTGTTAAGGCTTATGGTCTTGCAAAAATTGACGGATCCACCTCTGATTAGCATAGTGAAGTCGCGTTTTCATTTTTCATGTTTGACGCTATAACATTCTTTCACAGAATACTTTATTTAATTTCCTGTTAGAAAAGGTTTAGTTAAACCAAAAGTACAATTTCTACGAATTTAATTGGCCCTAGGGTACTTCCTTCCCATAAAAAAATAACGTTATTCAGAATGCTTAAATATCAGTAACATACATGTGCCCCAATGTAACCTTAAACCATTGGTAAATTATAGAAATTGTACATTAACCCTAATTCCTTCATCCAATTTATTATTCAAACCAAACACATACGTACATAAACCATTCGTTTTTCAACAGCGATCGATTTACGACCTACATACGAGTGGTACTAGCGCTGTTTATCTTGAAAGCGGCTATTCTCGAAAGTTAATGAGCGAGAAATGCCCTATAAAGCATACAGAACCCAAAGAAGGGTGAGACCGTGACGATGCTAAGGACCCTAAACCTATGGACTGAATCATAGAGTATGAAAACCATATAGAAATGAAACTCACGTAGGGACCTAGGTAGTTTAAATTAAACGTGTTCTGATACAGGTAATTAATCACCCACCAAGGCTACGTCCCGCGCATCTTGCCTAGACTTGTAGCGGCTTCTATAATACCACATATAAACTACGCATTGCCTTGTGACGTCACGCAAATCCTACATCGCAAAAACAGAAGCTCTGCTTTTGCGATGTAGGATTTGCGTATGCGTTGCTCTATATACAGAAATCCAACAACAACAGTTGTACAGTAACCCACCAGACAAATCACCCGTCTGGTTGGAGGATCTTCCCTTTTCAAAGGAGGAATGGAAACTTTCCACCCGTTTCCTTATACCTCTACATAAAGTGGTGACCCTGTCGTGATTATGAAAATAGGGTTGTCAATTTTATTTTAATTAGCTTTGTGTGTGCATGTCGGAAAACAAGTCGGATTCATGAACCCCTATTTTTCTAAAATACAAATCTTTGTTACTCCTTATAACATCACCTATCTGCCAGTGAAAGTTCGATCAAAATCGGTACAGCCGTTTCGAAGATTAGCCGGAACTGACAGACAAAAATTAAAAAAAAAAAAAAATTGTTATAAGTACTTTCATAATACATAAAGCAAAAAGCTGTTATTTTGACATTAAAAACAGATACTTCAATTTTATTTATTTGTAGGTATTATGTATATGTAAAGATTGAGCACTATATACCCCAATCGACAATCTACCTACATAGTAATATGTTACTGTTATGTTGTTGTGTTGAATAGTTATTAGGTAGGTACGTTCCGAAACACTAGGCAATTGGAATGAATTCGCAGGAGTCTCACTTCTATGCATTCATATTCTATGTTAAAACCCATGGACTGTACCCAGCCCTGATATGAGATTAGTTAGGATAAAAATGAAGGGGACGGAACATGAATATTTTAAATTGAGTTTTATAAAGGGGCCTACCAAATACAATCGAGTTTGCTCAATACAAAAGCCAAAGGGAAGGGTTTCTAATCTGACAGGCTATGACAAGAAGTCATATAATAACAATAATAATTATAATTATTTCAGGAAATTCAAAATGGCGGATGAAATTTTTATGTGAATTTCAATACTGAAGAATGCGGTAGCCGCACTTGGCACCAGTAGAGTAATGAGGTATTTTTTTCAATTTTACTTAGCGAGCAATGGAACGCAGTATCCTAGGGGTTCCAAATTTCGGATCGTATAAAGAACAAAACACTGCGCGCCAAAACCAAGATCACGGACGTTACCTAGAAAGAAGATAAGCTTAAAAAGGGCTGGTCTGGACATGTCTGCCGCATGTCAGATGACAAATGAGCTAAGCGAACCACTTATTTTGTCCCACTAAACGCACGATGCCATCACGGCAGGCTGAGACGAAGATGGCGGGACGAGCTTGACTCCTACCGACCGGTCTCGCTGGCTCTAAAGAATAATGTGGAAAAGAGAGAGAGAGGCCTTTGCCCGACAGTGGGCTAATACAGACTAATTAGGATAAAAACGCTACGTCTGCATGCAGCACACTCATCATCACCTGCCTAGTCTTTTTCCAACTACGTTGGGATCGGCTTCCAATCTAACCAGATGCAGCTGAATACCAGTATTTAATACAACAAACTCTTCACAGAAAATCAAACTAACTGAAGGTAGTAGGGAGGTGCATTCAAACAACGTAAGATCGAATCCTTGCCATCAAACTATCGTATTACCAACTGTAAGTCAACTACATCCTTGTTAGCCAATGCAATTTGCAGGAGTCAGCTAGATGAAATGGAATATTGTTACTGTCGGAGCCATTGGTCGTGCAATCTATTCGTATATGTATGTTATTTGTTTAAACTTGGATTGTTGACAGTGACTTGTTTATACAAAGTTGCGATGAGGTTACCACATTAAATTAAACCATGTATGACGATCTTCTTATGTTTTTCCACAGCTGGGCAACGGTAGTTTTCAATAAATTACGTAAAGAAATTAGGGCAATGAGTAGTCATTGCACTTATTTCTTATGCCTTGTTTAAAAAAAAAATCTAAAGAACCTGTTAGCTAATAAATGTTACTATAACTTAAACGACTACTTTAATGATAATTTTTCCAAACTCAAGACCTCACAGTGACATCAAGTATTAAAACAATTAAGCATGTATCTTTATATAATTAATCGGTTAATCTATTGTAATAATAATTCTAGAAATAGCAATGAAATAATTTAATTATTATTATTACTGAATAAACAATGAATCTGTATTAATATAATTTTAAGAAGGACATTCTATTAATTTCATACCTTATATATTTTTATCTTATTTTATACATTTCAATGTCCATCTTGGTCTTGATTTTGATAAACCTTGATTGTACACATTTTGCATGCCTTACGGTAGAATCACTTGGAACATATACATATTATTTAACAACAGCGTTTTCTGCAAAAATAAATAATTTGATTTGATTTTAAAGGTCGCCCACATATTTTTCCAGTTTTCTTTGTGTTGTGTCTTCTCCGTCCAATCGGCTAGAAATGAGTCCAAATCATCACGCCAGCGATTCTTAGGCCTGCCTCGTCGTCGTGTTTATTTTATCTTTTTTATTTTTTCCGTTTTGTTTATGCAGAATAAACAATTCTTCTTTCTTTCTTTTCTTTTCTTTTCAAGCGTTCTTTAAACAGCATACAATAAAAACCAGCCTCTTCTCATACAGAGACGACACAAACATTGATCACCACGCTTGCTCAAGATGGGTCAATCTCAAACTCAACTGAAAGGTCCAGTAAACCGTTGCCGCTTTTACAGGTCAGTAAACTAATATTATCAAGGATGGTTTATTTTGTGCCAATTTTACGCTATCTTAGATAGCATTCTGTAGTTTCTCCCTAACCCCTTGGGAAGAAAGCGGGAATTTATGTGTTATTTTTTACGCTATTTATTTTGTTAGAAAAACGACTTTGTATTTGTAGTTAAACTGTTTATTTTATAATTTTAAGAGAGAGATGGGCAAAGGTCGTCGGTCAATGGACGCCTGAAGGAGGACATCGTCGTCGAGGTACACCGGCGAAGGTGATGTATTGATATAACAAGGTTTGCAGGGCCGACATGGCCAGAGATCGCTCAAGACAGGTACGTTTGGAAGGAAAAAGGGGAGGCCTTTGGCCAGCAGTGGGACAAAATAAAGGCTAACGAAAAAAAAATTATAAATCAATAACAGACATAGTTAAACGGCTACGGTAACTTGTTTTAACGTGATTACCCATCGCCACTCTGATTAAATAGTAGGTACCTATAAAACAAACTCGCTTTTCGAGTAGGTTGTAAACTACACAGGGGATTTTGTTGCGGTTTTCCTCAAAATTTAGGTCGCTAGAGTATTAGATAAAATGTGTAATGTGTAAAGATTTTGATTCTTGAATTCGTTTTTGCGTTCCTTCTCAGAGGCTAAATAGAAAACGCCAAAGAATAGGTATTAATTTAAAGAAATTCGACTTGCAAGGATGGTTAAAAATTCTGATTGACTAAGGGCCGAGTTCACGGACTGTCATTTGACCAATGTTTGAGTAATCGGTCGATGAATTCCTAAACATCGTTTATGCAGCCGGTTAAGTATTCACTGCTCACCACGAATATTTTAACCGTGATTATTAAATCGGGCAATTACCATTCGCTCAGAGTGAATGAACGAATGCTATAAGTGTACTCATTTGCGAAGTCACGTAGTTATATTTAGTCAACACGAGTTTTGGTGACATCTATATTTAGTAGCATAAAATAAAACGCTTTCAACTTGAGAAGTTCGAAAAGGCATTGGAATCATTGTGCTAGCCTGTAGTGTTCAATTTGGATGGGTAATTACGTCACAGCGCTGTCACTGTCAAACGTCCCACGTGCTAATATTATTCTCCGTGTTGAATATTATTGTGTTGTGTTGTGAAAGTGTTTAATACGCGACTTACTATTTACCTTCTACTTGTAAAATGGCAGCTCAGAAAAAGAGAACAAACAGTTTTTCAAGCGATGAGAAACGAAGTAGTGATCTTGATAGTTATCAATCAATACATTGAACGCTGACTGCATGTTTATCTATTCTCATAAACAGCGAAAAATCGGAATAACCTATTAACGTAATGTTGCAACTATTGTAAAATCACAGCAAACGTCAAAATATGGTACTCATTGGACGGTTAAACGATGCTGTTGAGCCCGGTTAAAATAATCGGCTGTTTTAGGGCTGTAAACACTGGTTAATGAACATTAAAAATGATTTAATCAGTTGCTCGTGTGATAAACAGCCGTTTTAAATGTCGGTGAACTCCGCCCTAAGGGCTGACTTTTCCATCGCCGTTACCGCCAAAATTATTCCTCGGATAGTTTTATCCGAGGAATCATTTTGATTTTTTGACAGTTCTTCCATAAAAAATCTGCCAGACGTCAATTTTATTCCACGAATAAAAATTATTTGTTGATTGAAAAATTTGCCCTTATTAATACTTTATATCATTCAATGAAGTTTACCGTAAAATGGTGATTTTTTAGTACGAAAACTAATTGAAACGCAATTATGTGGGTAACTACTACCCAATTAGGCAGGTTTACCACGTACAATTGGTAGGTACGTATTGGTGCCAGTAGGTTAGATGGGCTGGCAATAGGTAGGTCATGAGTTTAAGCTCCTACAGTTCTATAACATTGTGAATTCCTAGAAATTTATTTATGTATTTAGGTTCTCCAACAAAATATATAATATGTAACTTAATTAACGCAAAACCTCATACAACCCAATTAGAGTATGGACTTAAAAGCATAACAAAATGGCCAATAATTTTAGTTTTCGCCACTGATTTTAAGCCCAAGTCTATGTTAACCGTTTCGAATGAAGAAATTTATTGTGTTCCAAATAATGGTCAAGATACAATAATTGGCTCGAAGGTTTGGGCTTGGACTAAAGTAAGAACTCGTTTTGTAACGAGACGGAGAGGGTTAAAAAGAAATCTAGATTTCTTACCAAATACGTCACCGAGTCAAATGTAATACTAATTTATATTTACACACATTTACATTTTTATAATTTGGTAAAACCATTCTTATAATATCCTAAAGATTAAGAGCCGTTTGTCAGTTTTTCTTTTTTATGTGTTACAACAACAGTTTTCACAATTTCACAAATAAAGTAACTATGGAAGCGTGATCCGTACCTCTACAAAAAACAAAACACTGCTAGCGATTAAAAACACACTGGATCCAATGGAAACACCAGGCTCTATCAGAGTACCAGCGCTGCGTTATTTATTTTTTTAACATCGCAACATTATGCTGAGATAGATGCCTTTTTGGCCTCGCACAGGTCTTTTTTTGGTTGTTTTTAATGTAACTTTATTAGTTTTAAATGCTCCTTTTTTACTATTTGTATTTCCCGAGTGTGTTCCAGATAAAATATTTTTCTTTCACCAAGTTAATGTCAGACCCTAAAAACATGTACACATAGCTTTCATCTAAGATTACTTCTAACACCATAGTCACTATCTCAGATGAGTGATGACATAACAGACGCAACTTATGGCTCCACATAAAATTCTATTTGCCAATTTGTTATTTTCACTTTGGCCGTGACGTCGACGAAATGGAGGAACGTTGCGTAGCTACACATCAAGCCACATTTGTCCAGTATAAGCTGACCTGTTATTGCATGGAAAGAAAAGCGATTGAGCCTATAATAAACTGTATTAAATCAGCACCCGTGCAGAATAAAATATTTTTCTTTCTTTAACTCTGATTGAGTAACACACTATCAATTACAAATTGAATCATTTTGTGGGATATTGCTAATCCATTGCATTTCATATTATGTTTGAAAAAATAGTCTGCTCAGCAACGTAAATAACGCAATTAATGTTATTAAACTGTCAATATGAAAGCCACGCAAGTATCCCGCAGACTTTAGTGAGGTCCACGGTGTTAGTAAGAAAATAACTTAGCCAGTCATCATCACAATTTCGAAGAACCATTGCCTCAAAACAAAGAAAAAAATCGGATCCCGTAACAACTTGCTCAAGCGCCTAATCTCAACCACCTGGGGTGCTTCACCTCAGGTACTCCGGACTACTGGCCTAGCACTCTGCTTCTCCGCGGGCGAATATGCATGCCCAGTGTGGCACCGTTCCGCTCACGCCAAGGAAGTAGATGTTGCTCTAAACGAGACCTGCCGTACGATCACGGGCTGTCTGCAACCGACCCCGGTCAGCGCACTATATCCCACAGCTGGCATAGCAACACCACAAGTCCGAAGAGAAGTTGCAAGCGCAGTGGAGAAATCCAAACAGGAATCGGATACCAGACACCCATTATCTGGCGCACAACTACCAACGCAACGGCTAAAAAGCAGGCACAGCTTCCTGAAATCGACAGCGTCTCTGTCAGGAAACCCGGCCGACGTCCGTTGCAAACTATGGCAGGATACTTTTCCCCCTCCTACTTACTATCTACCACCAAAGGAGCATCTCCCTGCAGGGTGTAACCTTCCGTGGTCCACCTGGAAGTCCCTGAACCGTCTCCGGACACAAGTGGGAAGATGTAAGTCCAACCTGGTAAAGTGGGGCTACCTTGACGGAACGGCAGCGGGGTGTGATTGTGGAGCTATATCGCAAACCATGCTCCACCTCCTATCCTGCCCTCTGTGTCCCAAAACATGCAGTCAAAGTGACCTCTGCGCTGCCACTGTCGACGCCGTGGAAGTGGCAAAGTTTTGGGCCAACAGGATATGAAATTCAGTCGTGCCAGCGACACGAAGAAGAAGAAGAAGATCACAATTTCAACGGAAATACGTCCATTGCTGGTCATAGGCCCTCCGCAAGCACCGCCACTTTGACCGGTTCTGTGCGTCCCTCATCTAGCGGATTCCTGCGGCCTTCACAAGGTCACTAATCCACCTTGTAAGAGGCATTCCAACGCTACGTCTTCTGGTACGCGGTCGCCACTCCAGAACCTTTCGGCCCCATCGTCTTAGCCTATGTTACTATTTAATAACTAAAATAAACATCTACGCTGCCACCGATGACCCTGTGGAAGTTGCGAGGTTTTGATCAACAAATTTAAAACTGTCGTGATATTGACACGACGAAGAAGAATACTAAAACAGATCGGGTTCTGTTTACTAGTAGTCTGTCTGCCCGAGTAGCTATTAATTGAAGGATGATGTTGGGACTGCCGCGCAGCCTGCAGAGTAGCGACTAGCGAGGTTTCTTATAAAGGGCTCTCCAAATCTTAACCTGCGGGCCATAACTGACAACGCGCTGCGCTCCCCCTCTCTAGATCTTATACGATTCGAGTTCAACATATTCTGGATATGTATAGCACGATGTGTTGTCATGTGTACTTACAGTATGAAAATTTAAGAACGTCTCTAGTCGTGTTACTCCCTACGGATATGGTTGCGCCACGTGACGAATGCTGTGTCGTAAGGATGTGGAGTTAGAGAGAGTGGAATAGACAGTTTCCCTGTAGAAAAAGTAGCAATATGTATAGGTTAGGTAGGTTAGGTATACCTACAATATTGATTTACCATTGTTAACAAAAACTGTCAGTAAATTGAAACGTCACTAAGGTTGAAACTGTCTATCTTTTAAATTGCTTTTAAAGCAATAACAGACCTTGATGTTTTATGAAGTGCAAGTGACATTTAACCTTAGAGTCGTAAAGCAACTAAAAGTTCTTTTTACATACATTTAGCTCTACTCTATAACACAAGACCAAAAAGATCCGTCTCTCAGGGTATGTTTCATCAAAGGAAAGTTTGTTGTTAGGGTTTCGATGTTGTGATCAAGCAAGTAGGTACCTGTGTGGTACAGTTGTCCGAAAATGAGCACAATACAATCTATGACAATGATGTGGATACTGCCATTCCATTTCTGATTTTCGATAGGAACAGTTAGAGACACTTTTGAATTGTCAATAAGATCTGGAAACATAATTGGATTCATCTCCAAATTATTACTGACACTATCTTAAAGTTGTTCTGAAGTAGAATGCTATTCTCGAAACAAGTTGTATAAGTATTTCTTCACTGAAAAAAAGTCTAATGTCAAGATCTTTTTCGTAGTTCAGACAGATAAGATATTTCATCATTTCCTTCAGTAATAGATATTGACAAATCAAAACACCCAAATATTTGACAGCTATTTGTGACGTTGCCAACTGTGAGAATACGCCCTTTTAGGTCCAGATTACATAATCTTAGGAATTCAGGGTTGGGATTAGAAATGGTCCGGTTCGCTAGAAAGAATGTGAGACTATTTGGGGGTTCTAGAGGGTCTTCTGAACCTTGATTTGTTTAGGTTAAGAACGTAAATATGTCTAAACCCAAAATTATTGTCGAGCTGAGCGAGTCAATCGAGCGGCGCGGCGCCGTGGCTGCGGGCTCGAACGCTACTTCTAAGTTAGATTTCTTACCGACTAATTCCGATATCGACACGTAACTGCCCGCTTAGTCATTTTACTGCTCTAATAGTTCGGCAGTTCATAAATACGTATTTACACGTACCTAACCTAAAAAAAAAATTAGTTCTAGGACGTGCCGATTTCCTCACGATGAACCAAAAATTCGAAGAGATGTGACATCTACCAATTCGCACTGGGCTCGCGTGGTAGATTTTAGCCCACTCCCTCTCGAAGAGAGGAGGCCTCTGTCTCAGCAGTAGGAACAGTACAGGCAGATTATGAACCTAAAAAAATACGACGTTTTATTTTTTATTAACAAAATAATACGCATCTCCGTCATAAAAAAAAAATGTTGTGGAGGGTTCAGAAGACCCACGAACCCACAAATAGACTTACATTCGTGCTAACGAGGCAGCTCGTTTCTAAACTTTACCCTTTATTTATGATTGAATTTGCTTGATAGGGTTCAACGTTCTGAGTCCGTTAAACTTATTTAAGCTAGCGTGTACACTACTTACTAGCGTATACGCGTACAACATTGTACGAACCCAGGTATAGCAATATAAATACTGCATTTACAGAAAAGAATTACACTTAGACTTTAGAATTCGTGTAACCTATTTTATTATTAGCTGCCGGAGTCGATCCGTGCAACTTTTATTCCCTAACGAGGTTGCATTTTGTTATTTTTATAAGTACTTAGGTGGAGTGCACTTTTATTATGCGTTGATAAAATAATCACTATCACACTTTTTGGAAATGGCACGGTAGCCCCAATTATTTACACGAAACGTTCACAAAAAAGACTTGAAATTAAACTACAGTTATTAAAATATAGTTATGTATACCACCGGTGACTAAATAGTTGTGTGGAAATCGGTTGTCATGGTATGAGCATGTGATGCAGAGGAATAAGGAAAACGTTGTGTAGAACGTTTTGTGTATGAATGTTGGATGACTGAAAGAGTAGAATATCAAAGAAACGATGGATGGACTGTGCAAACGATGATATGACTAGAAAGGGGATAAATACCGAGATGACGGCGAATATAGAAGTTTGCAAGAAAAATACATGTTGCGCCGAGCTCAAATAAATTGGAATAAGGGGGTATGAGTGATGAGTGTCTAGCTAAGTAATTGAAAACTGCATATTACTTTCAAGCGTATTATTAATCTCCAACGACGATAATTATGACTTATTAGGTATATGTAGTAAGTACTTGATAAAAAGCTTGTGTAAACAATTTCATCACCACTGCTCTCAAAACGGTGAACGAAAACATCGTGAGGAAACCGGCATGTTTTAAAAACAAAAATTCGAAGACATGTGACATCGACCAACCCGCACTCCCTCACACAGAAAGGAGGTTTGTGTCCCAGCAGTGGGAACGTTATAGGCTGATTATGATGCGTCCGTACCAAGCATGAGTCTCTCAGCGAGTGTTGTGCTGGCCAAACGAGCGTCGCTGCGCGAGTACTCTCTTTGATAACTCTCGTTGCTGCGATAAACGAGTACAAGCAGTCAGCGATCAACTATTAATATATTATGTTTCTCTTTTGCTTACGATTACACGGGACCTACAATCTTTTGTGCGTTTCTTGAAGGAGAAAATCGTAAGGAACTAGTCACTCCCTCGTTGGTGGGACAAGTGCCTTTAAATCTCGTCAAAAAATGCCTCTTCCAGCATTGAATATCAACGTAAAACAATTTCGATATTCGATACATCGCAGCCAATATATTTACGATCGTATTTTATTTCTGTGTTTACGTGTGATTACCTGCTCTCGCAAACCCTTATTTACTTTAACATACCAACGCATTACCTTTTGATTCTTTATACCAATGATTGGTAACTCAACGGGGAGAAATACTGAAATAGATTGTATTGCATAACAGAACATCACGCGTGTAATAACCGAAGGGTTGGACAGAGAGGTTGAATTGGTTTCTTGTACTTTGTGTAGTATAGAAATATGGTGGTTTCTAGAATTGTTAGAAATGTTCAGTAGGTTGATCAACGTTGATCAATTATTGTACCACTATTAGGGGGACAATAATTTGACATTAATCCAGAATTAGTTAAGTAACTCTAAACCAATGTAAAATGATAGTAGAGTTGGAAATAAAGAGAGTAGTGTAGGAAATAAAAGGCTTTTTTTATTTATTTTATGGTCCAGAAATGAATGAATTGATCCAGAACTCTGATCATCCCAGGGCAAATAATATCCCTATTGGCTCACAATACAAACAAGATCCAAAATGTCCGTGCCTGTAGGTTCTCTAAACTCCAATACAAGATGTATCCTAGACAGCCGGAAGCGTTTCGGGGAATCATAATATTGAAATATAAAAAGGTTTCGTTTCGATCAAGTTTGAATTAATTTTGAAAAGAAAAAAATCCAAAAGGTCTGTGCTGTAAACGTAGTAAGTAAGAGCTACGCCGTAGCAACGTGTGCTACGGGTTACGAGTTTTCGTATTAATCGTTGCTAGAGACGATTTTAAAATATTCAGAGACTTAATTCTTTTCATTATTTTGGGATATATCTCTAAGTTTTTTTTTATTTTATTTTGTTATACATAGTTCAAGACTTATCTTGTTTAATTTTAGATTTTACTTTTTTTTTATTCTTTGTTGAAAAAAAAGGGGTTTTTATCCATACGGATATGCCAACTCCATCGTATCTTATTAACTATTTACAAATTGGAATATGACACATGTGGACTAAGTATTAGAAGGAGAATCATTGACCAGATATCTTCACCAAGCCGTACAACCTCTTTGCGATCGATGATGTAGGGTTTGCTACAATAATTTGGATAAGCCCAACGTCCAAAATGTTTAATTTAAGATTTTACTTATATTTTCTTGTTTAAATTCTATATTCTTTTGGTACACCACTTTTACCATTTTATAATTTGTCATTGAAGAGCGGGGCCTCCTAGCACATGTATATCTTTTAGTTAAAAGGAGGTCCTTGTGTAAGATGTACGGTAAAAGTTGTACAGACGCCAGCAGGTCAAGCTACCCGAAACTGTCAAATTTTCCCAATCAACCTTGAACCTTAATACTTTAGCGATAAAGTTGAAAGTCTATTAAAGAAATTTGACAGATTGTAGTAACTTGATGTGCTGGCGTCCGTACAAGTTTCTGCAATAAAACTGCTTATTTTTTTTTACTTATTTATTAAATGCTTTAAGCACACAAATGTATAGAGGCGGACTTAGTGCCATAGGCATTTTCTATCAGTCGACCTTTGGATATTGCAGAAACAAACAGAGGTAGGTGCAATTATGAAAATAGAGGATTAAATATTTTTAAATATGATACGTAAAAACCTATTAAAACTATACATATAATATATATGTGTATATAACTATGCACAAAACAATTATACTTAAATATAAGCACAAATAAACATACATACCTATATTATTTTAGCATATTCGCATATTTATATACTTACACGAATATGCTAAAAACAAATAAGACATACGATACATAATAATCTTAGAATTACACGCTGATCAATCCCCTTTTAAAATTGTCCTTTTTTTTTCTTAAATGGGTATACCTTTGGCATAATACGAACGAAATCGTTTAGCTAAAAACATACCTTCAGTACCGAGTATCAGATGGCAAACTCGTAATTGCTTGTTATACCGCTCCCCATTCAAAAGTCTATCAGTAACCCATTCAAATTCTATAAAGAACTGTGTAAAAAGACTGGAACCTTTTCCTCATTCAAACAGTCATCTAACAAAGTAGGTAGGTATGCCTTTTTCATTACATTCCGTTTTACATACGACAGTATTCCTTTTCACGGCTAAATTCAATACCGGGTTCTTTCTAAACATATACATATATTAGAACTGTTCCCTTTAGGGTATAATCACACGTAGACTAAATTTTTTTTTTTTTGTTAATATTAAGTAGATCCACTATCTCTTAATATATTAATGCGTGGTTGTGTTCCTTTCATTACGATGGTAATGAAACTTTTTTGTAGTAAAAAGAGCAATGTTATCTATTAATTAAAGGTGTGTGGAAAAGACTGTCACTCTGGACGCCTGAGGGAGGACATGGCCGCTGAAGTCGACCGCAGTGAGGGTAGCGTGACGACCTAGACGTGTTTTCAGGACAGATTGCCGCAAAATAGAGAACTTTGGACGGCAAAACGCAGGCCTTGTGTCTAAAGTCGGGCATACGACAGGTTTTTTAAATTGTTGTTACCTAAGCTTGTTTAAAAATGCTTTCGTTTATATGAACAAAATCTATAGTACCTACTGGATAATTTCCTCACATCCAACTATCCTACTAATATTATAAGCGTGGAAGTTTGTATGGATGGACGGATGGATGGATGGATGTTTGTTACTCTTTTACGCAAAAACTCCTGAACGGATTTGGATGAAATTTGGCACACAGATGGGTTATAACCAGGATTAACATATAGGATACTTGTACGCGTACATGACCGTGTCCACACGCATGGCGAACCAGGGGCCGTGGGAGGGGCGCATAGAACGAAGAGCGGCGCGGGGCGCCCGCGCAAGCCGCAAGCCCGCCGCCATGATTCGGACGACATCAAGGACCGAGTGCGCGCGTCGATATAAACAAATGTCTTGCTCGGCTATAAAATAGAATAAATTTGTATTAAGAAAAGTCCGTTTCAATCATCTCCCAACCCGATATTCCCACGGGATCGAAACTTATGCGGGTGAAACCGCGGGGCGTACCTAGTCATGTATGAACGTAAATTAAGCAAAAGGAGTATGAAATGTTCATAGCACGTGGCATTCTGTAGTCTCTGCATACCCCATATGGGAAGAAGGCTAAGGTTATGTACGTAAGACTAACTATGCATGCTGCATCGCTTTCGTGACTGTGTATTATAATGGTACCGAAAGGGTTACCGCTACCCCGGAACATAAAGGGCGAAGGAAGGAACATGGGTGGGTTTTAGTCAGTAAGAGTCTGACACTCCCTTCCGCTCCACCCAGAGCGGGAGCGGTCATTTGATGATTTCCCACCAGAAAAAAAAAAAAAAAAAATGGGAGTGTAAAATGATAGTATTCAGGTTGGCAGAGACATCGACGCGCTTACCGAAACCATGAATTTAGCACATGATGACTAGACCCGAAGAAGTTTTGCGTCGGTTATAGAAAAAAAAATCTGCTGTTGCATAGAGAAGTGAAAGACCTGCGCGGTCAAAATGTATGCTGTACACAGCTAATTTGACATGTAACGAATGAATGAATTTACATGTGACGACACGGTTAGCGCAGTGGCTGAGCGATGGACTGCTGCGCTGCATGTCGCGGGTTCGATTCCCGCACGGAACAAATATTTGTATTGCCTACAGGTAGTTGTTCCAGGTTTGGCTGTTTGTGTATGTGAGTTTAAATGTTTATAAACGCACCCACGATACAGGAGTAATTCCTAGTGTGGAGATTTTTTTTTTTTTATTTAAAAATATAACCGAGGAAAAATCTCGACGTTTGGGTTGAATTTTTTTAGTTACTTTTATTTTATATTTTGTTGGTAGTTTAGTTACATTTTTTTTCAGAATCATATACTGAACCCAAGGTAACAAGTAGCGCAACGACGTCCCTGCCTTCCTACCCAAAAAAAAAATACACACTTTCTACCCAAGCAAAAAAATTATATCCCTGCCGCCGTGTATATAGTATACACGGCGGCAGGGACATAATTTTTTTGTTTCACGTTAAGTTAATACGTACCGGTAAGTTATACGTACCGGTAAGTTATACGTACCGGTATGTTATACGTACCGGTAAGTTATACGTACCGGTAAGTTATACGTACCGGTAAGTTATACGTACCGGTAAGTTATACGTACCTGTAAGTTATACGTACCGGTAACTTATACGTACCGGTAAGTTATACGTACCGGTAAGTTATACGTACCGGTAAGTTAATACCACCACCGGTACCATCATAATACACAGTCACGTAAGCGATGCAGTGGGCATAGTTAGTTTTCCTCTTATACATAAACTCACGTCTTCTTCCCATGGGGTAGGCAGAAATTACAGAACGCCACCTGCTACAATCCTTTCATACTCATTTTGCCTCATTTACGCTCATACATCTGGTCGTTCACGCACGTCGGTTGCGAGTACTACGCACCTGACGTTTCTGAAGAACATCACCAATTAGGGGACACCCTAGGAAGACATTAGTGACCACTATATGTCCTCCTAGGACGTCTCCTGGTGTTTCCACTCACATCTGCCTTGTAATACAAAAGGGTCAGTCACCTCATTATATTTTTCTGTTCTTTTTTGATACAAACTAAATAATAATGATATGTTAAAATAGATAATATAATAGTAAAATAGTAAACAACAAATTTAAGTATATTCAAGAGTCCAGGGGGTCTACTACGAAATGCAAAGTGCGAATGTTCGGATCAGACCGACACATGGCCGAACCGAATATTATTGAATAATGCGAAAAAAGTTCGGATCGGCTCAGTTGGGTCAGGACCATAGTCAATATTCGATAGAGTGTAGGAGTGTAGGATCGGGATCGACCGAACCAAATATTAACTTCGTAACAGGAAACAGCCGAACATTCGGCCAATACTACTTCCGAGTAGACCCCCAGAGCTTTACAAAAATAGCCTCTAATCTAAAGCAACCTTCTACCTAATTTCCCAAAACATAAATCTAAATAACTACCTTCCAAAATAATGTTAGTAGTACTCGTATAACTAAAATAACAAGAATATAGTTGCGTTTATTAAAATAACCCCCGCTGTTTGTATTTGAAATATTCCGTGGAAAATTTCCGCAGCCCTGATAATTTATTGTAAGAAAGGCTTTAAGATTAGGCTCTAATGGAGGTCATACATTACCCCCTGGAAGTGTGTTTCCCGCCTGTGGTTACCGCGTCATACCCATGTGACAATGTGGGTGGAGGCTGGGAAATTCTTATCTTTAATGTTAGAGATTATGCTCCTATTAAGAGCATATTTTAAGAGCTTGCAGACAGTTTTAATGGACCTATTAAAGTGTCGTTGGATGTATAGAAAAGTTCTGTTCCATTTGACAGTGGGATGTTACTTAGGATGATTGTTCTGTACCTTGGTAATAGCTTTCAATAAAACTATGTGTATTAATTAGTTGTTTAGGCTGAACTACTATTAAATACGAGATTTTTTGTTTAGAGTTTAACGATAGATTGGAATTAGACACGAGTTGAACAAGTGACTTAGTTGGTTAGGAAAGAATAAGAACTTGACCTTTATGTGAAACTGCCGAAGGTAGATAACCCTTTAAACACAATATGAATTTTCAAAATCATTCCAGAATTTATGAAAATTTTGATGAACAGAAAAGTACATACAGACGTAATATTGACGGCACGGTTGGCGCAGTGGTTAAGCGATTGACTGCTGCGCTGTGTGTCGAGGGTTCGATTCCCGCACGGAACAAATATTTGTATGACCTACTAGTAGTTGTTCCGGGTCTAGCTGTTTGTGTATGTGAGTTTAAATGTTTGTAAACGCACCCACAATATAGGAGAAATTCCTAGTGTGGGGCACGTTTTTTTAAAAGAAAAAAAAATATAGAACTTCCTCCTTTTTTGAAGTCAATATAAAAAAAATTATGTAATAATTTTTGTTGTCATTCTACATTCTACATTCGTCGTCCTTAAATTCTGAGCATATTTTGGTTTCTAGTTTCCATCACATTAGACTAAACATAACGTGTGAGAATTCGGCGAAATATAATTGAATAGGTTTCTACAAATTACAAACAAAATAAACATCCCTTTTCGAGAACACATTATCAGAATTTTTATCGTTTATTTAGAACGAAATGCTATTGAAATAGAGTGTTATTTTGCAATGTAATATAATTCGAACATGTCTAGACGAAACAGTTATACGTATTTTAGTATCACACTTCGATCTGTTTACATTTATATTGATTTGGTAATAAAGTTTAGTTTTCTACGATAAAAATGTAACTTGAATCGAATTGGATACCCCTGGAAATGTCATTATTATAAAGTACTGTATTTTAGGTACTTACAACACAATGTAACATCTACCTTAATTATTGTAAGTAATCTTCACTCACTGGACGCCTGAGGGAGGACATCGCCGTCGAGGTAGACCACGGCGAAGGTGGTGTGACGATGTGATAACGTTTCCAGGGCCAACATGGCCAGAGATCGCACAAGACAGGGAGTTTTGGAAGGAAAAAGGGGGCGGCCTTTGCCCAGCAGTGGGACACAATGTAGACTAACAAAAAAAATCCAACTAATTTACCATAGGTTAGTCTACAGTTGGCATGTAAAACTTTGTGATTGTATAAAAGACCATATGAATGAGATGGAGGATAATTTCACCCTCACGTATGTATCTAATACCTTGTATTGGCATCGGGGTGGCATTGTAATGGCTCCTTAAATTCAACAAATTAATGAAGACTACGTGCTCCTCAAAACAGTTTCACTTACGAGTAGATTTGTGTTAAATGAATAAATACAACAATACCTCGTGATATATTGCAATTAAATGATATAATTTTAAAGCTCATATTATAGGTGACTTTGTAAATAAGCATATTACAAATTAGAGGATAATATCCAAAATAAGAATGCTAGTCCTGCCCGATAGGTTAATCTAAAGTCTAGCCAAATCAAACTGTTTGCTAATTTAATTGTATAATTGATTATTTTTATGACATTGACTTACAGTCTGTGATTAGTTTAACTCACTGACTGACTAAGTACTGGTTAAGATTTCAGGGAAATCGTACACTTATACAATGTTTGTAAATATGTGAGCACCATGTATCTATTACATAGTTAATAATAACTGACATTGCTTTGTTTTTAATTATTTTTATCTATTGTGGTATAATATTTTATTCTAGGTGCATCGTTTTCAGATAATTATAATTATAAATTTAATGTATACAAATTATTGTAAAACATTTTAAAAGAGTAACGGTAAAAGTTCCTTGTCCATTCTTCTCCATAAGAAATTACCTTTTGAAAGGGGCGACTAGAATTTTAATGTAAAATAAATGCTTTGACTTTTATCCACTTTGGTTTGTTAAGTTCTAAGCAATACCACGTAATAATTCAAGCGAGAAGCATTACTAATTTCTCCAGGAACCTAACACAAAATTACGCCTTCCCTTTCTATGTACAATTAAGGCACATACAATAATCGTAATGATTTCCAATAAATACTAAAATAACAAGGTACACTTTGAGTTACACCACGCGTCTCTAACAATCCAGCTCCGTTAAACATTCATGAAATTCAAATCAGAGAGGTCTAAATGTCTCAGAACTTTGAAGCTCTCTTAGATAAAACTTTACAGTTAATATCGTTGACTCTGATAGCAGTTTAATTGGTCATATAATACGAGGGTACAATCTTGACTCAATTTAGTCTAGATTGGCTTAAGAGCTGTGATAAAGTGATAACAATTTAGAGAAAAAAGTGAAATCTCTCAGACAGAATTATTCGATTACTCACTAACACAGTCACTTTTGAATGTGTGTCGTCATTAATATAAAACGATTCTATTACGTTAGCAGCCTTTGACTTTTTTTTATTAGAAGAGGTCATTTATCTTACTCTGTAGACTTACATATGTTTTATTCAAAGAGCGAGAATTTGACACGACCATTCTATACTACACTTTTTATTTAATCTTTTTTTAATTTTATTGTTTGTTTTATCTGATGTGCCAAATAAATGTATTTTTCTTTTCTTTCTTTCTTTTCTTCCTTTGTTTATTTCTTTATTTTCTTTCTTTCTGTTCTTTCTTTCTTTTCTTTCTTTCTTTTCTTTCTTTCTTTTCTTTCTTTCTTTTCTTTCTTTCTTTTCTTTCTTTCTTCTTTCTTTACTTACAGCAGTCCACTGCTGAACATAGGCCTCTCCATTCATCGCAATTCTCGGCAACTCTCATCCTGTTGTTACCAGCTAATCATTGTTATGATACATACTAACACTGTTTTTAATGACTACATGTTTTTTTAATTCATAATTATGTTTGACTGCTTTTAAGCATAACTAAATTCAAAGGGAAATTACACGCCGAAGATGCCTAGCAGCGGCCCTCGCGGGCTGCTTGGGGATTTACCTTCGATGCCTGACAAGTACATGCGTGTCTATTAGCATGCATTTGTTTTACATGGAGGTCTTATTTTCGTGTCGCTGGTACGACTGTATTTAAAATCTTGTTTTCCCAAAACTTTACCACTTTCACAGCGTTGTTGGCGGCAGCGCAAAGATCACTTTGACTGCATGTTTTGACACACAGAGGGCAGGATAGGATGTGGAGCATGGTTTGTGACATAGCTCCACAATCACACCATACTACCGTTCCATCAAGGTAGCCCCACTTTACCAGGTTGGACTTGCATCTTTCCACTTGTGTCCGGACACGGTTCAGAGAAATCCAAGTGGACCATGGAAGGTTACACCTGTTACATGGAGTGTCATGGAGGTGACATCGAGGTAGCGAGCTAAACCACGATCACGAGGTATCGCAGTGAGACATTTTCGGCATTTAATTATCCTTAACACGAATGACTAAGTAGTTGTCGTCATGGTAAACTGGTGACCGATATAACCAGCATTATATTACAAACATAAATTACTACATACAAAACAAGAACACCACATTTCAAGTCCCAGCAGCACAACAAAACAAAACACGATTAAAAATAGACAGAAGATATTATTACCAAACAAGTAGTTGTTGTTTCCATTCCCTTGACATAATCTACCTTAGTTTCTTCCATTTAGAAAAGCAATGGACGGTTATTTTCGAAACAATATACAAGGCAATGTTTAAGTTATTTTGGTAGCATCGCGAACGGGAGCAAATGCATTATGGAGCTTGTAAACGGTAGACTTATTGTCGCTGCAGTTGTTATATACTTTGAAATTGTAAGACTGTGAAGTTTTCTGTCCTTGGACACTTTATTCATTGTGGCGGTTGTGAATTGCTGGCTTATTGTCAGTTGTTTTTAATACGAGCAGAAAGGGAAAGGCTACTACTTAACTACTTTAATATTTGGTTGATAAAAAGTTTTCTATCTAATCATCATGACGTCATCCTCTTCCAGCTGAATATAACTTCCTACTCTATGAACAAGACAATAATTTCTTATTGAAACTACGTTAAACGATCGATTGTCAGAAGTTTAAAAAAATCACGCTTAGTGAAAGGATTTAGTGGTCCAAAATGCAACCTACCAGCATAACGCCACTGAAATTTCTTCGTACTCCTATCGATTGACTGGTTTAATTTATTCCAATTCTTTGTATAGCATACATACATTATCATCATCTGCCTAGCCTTTTCTCAACTATGTTAGGGTCGGCTTCTAGTCTAACCGGATGCAGCTAAATACCAGTATTAAACCACCATCATATATAATCAGCTTATAATGTTCCCACTGCTGGGACACAGCCCGCCTCTCTGTGAAAGGGAGTGGGCCATAATCCACCACGCGGGCCCAGTGCGGGTTGGTAGATGTCACATGTGTTCGAATTTTTGGTTCTAGGGCATGCCGGTTTCCTCCCGATGTTTTCCTTCGCCGTATTGAGAGCAGTTCTGATGAAATGATTTTCACTAAGTAAAGCGTCTATCTGGGTTGGAACCTGCGATCTACAACTCGTAAGTCGCGTCCGTTATCACTGGGCCACCACTGCACTCATTCCAATTCTTAGTTTTTAATAATTACGTATGTAATTCTATCCATTTAAGTACAAGCCATTTGCCTCGTTTAAATATAACTCCTATCAATTTATTCATCGACTTCGTCCAATCCAACATCGGATATCTTAAAAGTCTTCAATAAAAAAACCGTCTATGTATCTCTTTTCTTTGATAAAAAATTTAGTAGCTTTATTTGGCGGATGGTCCCTAGAGAAATATTGGTTTTACGTGACAAATGCGATCCGTGGACCCATGAAAATATACTACGCGTTTGATATATCGTGAAACCGAGACTGGGAGATACGATGCATTGTTTTGTGTTTACGTCAGGACGAAATTTTTTATTTGATTCGGTTTTTTCTGTAGTTAAATTATGTTTTTGAAACTTACTTCCAAAAAACAATGGCGAACTCACGAACAAATTTTTGTTGACATTTTGTTTTGCGTCTGCCTATTAATGAGTTTCTTAATGGGTTTGTCTTCAGCTATACTTTTATAGGAAGTCAGGAATTAAATACATTCCAGTTTGAAGTTCTCGAGGTTATTTCTTATTCACAACAGACCCAATCGAAAAAAATGTATAGAAATACATACTTACCACTTAAAATATCATTAATAGAAATGCTTTTTCTTAGCAAAATAAACTGCGGACTACCTATTGAGATTTATAAGTCTAGCCGACCCCGACGTGCATAGGAAATGCTAATAATATTAATTTAATAATCTTAGCCAACTATATTTTGGACAGTTATGTGATTAACTAGCTTCTGCCCCCGACTTCACCTGCGTGAAACTTCTTGTTCCCCCGACCCATCCCGTCGTATCGTCTTCGCTTAGCGTTCTATCGGCTAGTTGGTCTTAGGCCCCGTTCTCGGCCTCGAGCGATGTGGTTTGCGACGCGACAAACGACATGCAACGTGCGCGCGTCTCTTGTGTCCTCCGCTAGTCGCGTCGCGGTGACTCGTGGCAAGGTCTTAACAACTACCTTCATTTGTTTCTTCCGCAGTCGCTAGAACGTGTAACTTGTAGCCACGGGGTTAAAAAATGGCCACAAGATTAGGGGAGCAACGTAGAACAAGACAACTTCTTCTTCTTCATGTCGCTGGCACGACAGTTATTCAAATTATGTTGGCCCAAAATTTCGCCACTACAACGGCGCGATAACGCCGTGGCAGCGCAGAGGTCATTTTGGCTGAAAGAAGAAACAAAAGAGAAAAGTATTCTGTGAAGGAAATTATAAAGGTCTTCTTGTAATTCAAACGAGATAATAATATAAAATACTAGCTGCGCCCCGCGGTTTCACCCGCAAAAGTTTCGATCCCGTGGGAATATCGGGATAAAAAGTATCCTATATGTTAATCCTGGTTATAAACCATCCGTGTGCCAAATTTTATCCAAATCCCTTTAGTAGTTTTTGCGTGAAAGAGTAACAAACATCCATCCATCCATCCATCCTTACAAACTTTCACGTTTATAATATTAGTAGGAAGTAGGATTAGTAGGAAGTTTTCACTAGTAACAACAAACATATTCTATTCAGATGCTGTAAACTTTTTTTACCAATATAATTCAAACAGCTCCATTCTATCCCATTGTGTAATTTGACGCAGGTAAAAGAAGAACCCAGCTGTTTAAAGTTTTATATTAAAGCTTGGATGATACTTGGAACGCTTATCACGTCTCGCCTTTTATTGTCCATCCAACTGGACATCTACACTATCTGTAGCGTTTCCTTACGTAATATAAAACGCAACTTGTCTCTGTCTATATGTTTGTTACTGCACTTTTATACTATATATGACAATATAAACTAGATAATATACAGTCTTTAAGCCTTTAAATGTATTAGAAATTAGATATTTTTAAATTAATTAGTTTTAAGAAAAAAAAAATTGTTTGGTTTTTTGCTAAATCAGGAATTAAATCTATAAAAGAACCAGTTGCTGAAATAGTTTGCAAAGTAAGCAAACTGAAGTGCTGACTGGCCATGTTTGTTAAAGGACCGATGGTCGGTGGAGCAGACGAGAGACAGCGTATCGGTAAGCGTAGTGTGAGACGCCCCCCAGCTAGATGAACCGACGACCTAAAGAAGGTGGTTGAGACATAGTGGATGCGGAAAGCGCAGGGTGCTGTGGCGCAGCCTAGCCTCTCCTAGGCTGCACCACTGCATCCTCCGCTTTCCCTCACTCCTCACTTTGAACTCAGCCTGTCGTAGTCCACCACTGGACATAGACCTCTGCCTAAGTCCAGTGGTGTCCAGTGGTGGTGGTGTCTACTACAGGCTGAGTTGATTGATTGGTTGATTAGTTTTAAGAAATTTCCTCACGAATCATTACAAAATAATAGAAACAGAGAATGGATATATATAATCTCATGAACTAATTTATTCAAATTTACACAAAACCATCAAAGCCCAAGTCCAAATTGCCGCTGGGCATGAAACAGCAAACATCATTAAATTCCCAGAGGCATATTGTTATGAAAGCGTATGTCCATTTCCCATAGGTACAGAAAGTACTAGGAATACCTAAGCTTCTATAGAATGGGACAACATTCATTCTGGAAACTACAAAAACACGACACAGTTTTCATGAAAACCTGTTAGTTATTTGTCTCCTGTATAGGTACGTAATGTACGTATTTTCTTTGTTTCTTTTTCTTAAAATACGAACTATGGTCTGTTCCAAAAGTATCAGATGAAAGTGTAAACAAACCTGTGTAGGTTAAATTCTTACGCAATCACTCACTAAAGGGAATTAGTAACAAATTCGAACGTTAAATCTCATCGGTTCTCTTTAACAATTTATTATTTGAATTACATTATTAAATTGTAATTTGAAAATCATCGACGACTATTGAGGATACAAAACAAACTTCAATATTGGTATACGAAAAACATCTTTAAGGTGATTTAAAATTAGAATTTTGGGTTGGGTTAAGTGTTCAAATAATCAATTCAAAGTACTCAATTTGTAAGTGGCGCTGATTGACTTCCACAGGTACGTTTTCTTATTAATTTGATAACATTTTCCTAATATCCTACTTCCTACTAATATTATAAACGCGAAAGTTTGTTAGGATGGATGGATAGATGCTTGTTACTCTTTCACACCAAAACTACTGAACAGATTTGGATGAAATTTGGCACACGGATGGTTTATAGCCACGACTAACACATAGGATACTTTTTATCCCGATATTCAAACAGGATCGAAACTCGTGTGAGTGAAACCACGGGGCGCTGCTAGTACTTTTATAATATGTAAGAAAAACGTGGTAAAAATCCTACTAATATTATAAATGCGAAAGTTTGTATGAATGGATGGATGGATGGATGTTTGTTACTCTTTCACGCAAAAACTACTAAACGGATTTGGATGAAATTTGGTAGGTACACAGATAGTCTATAACCAGGATTAACACATAAACTTATGCGGGTGAAACCGCGGGGCGCAGCTAGTATAATAATATGCCAAACAGCAAGATGGTAGCGGGGCTGACTGCTTCATTAAAGTATCACTACTTGCAAAGGCTATTTTCATTAAAAACTTAGAAGATATAGCGTCCAACTTAACAACATTAATAACGCAACTAAAGCTACGACTGTCTTAATTAAATATCACCGAGTCAATTTAAAATGCATTTCTGATTTTATTTACTGTTGGAGGTAGTGACCTGAATATTGTGGACTCAGCAAAGATTATATTAACGCTGTCGCTTCAGCGAGTCGAGTGCTATTTGCGTCTAAAAGTGAATTTACGATGGTGCAAAGAAAAGTCAGGAAATAAGTATTTGAGTGCACTCATTTTACTTGCTTTAGAAAAATCTGTCTTAATAAATACCAATAAATTGGATCCAGCTTTTTAGGTTGAAGTGATGTAATTTGAATGTGTTGTAAAATTGAGAAAAGTATAATTTAGGGTTTTGGTGAAGGTTCTGTAAGTGTTTTGATACAATAGGCATGTGATAGCCCAGATGAAGAGCAGTAGTGGCCTAGTGGTAAATAATGGACCCGACTTACGAAACGTAGGTCATGGGTTCGAACCCAGACAGGCGCTTTACTTTGTGTAAATAATTTCATCACCACTCACACAACGGTGAAGGAAAACATCGTAACCGGCATATCCTAGAACCAAAAACACGAAGACATGTGACATCTACCAACCCGCACTGGGCCCGCGTGGTAGATTACAGCCCACTCCCTCTCGAAGAGAGGAGGCCTGTATCCCAGCAGTGGGAACATTATGTAGGCGTGTGATGTAGTTTTTAAAGACATTACTTGAGTTCTTTGTAACCTCTCAACCTTATATAAACATGCTTGTTCTAGGAGTACGCTTGTGTACATATTGCAATTATTGATAAGTGTCGAATTCATGACTTCATGCTCACCAACCCGCCCTTTTGACAATTGGCTTATTGCCGCTAGGTATTACCTCTTTACGTCTTCACTCAACGGCAATGCTACCAACTTTGGTACTAAAAGGTTCCGACCTGCGAGTCGGGCCGAAAGCAATTTATCGAACACTATTCCGACCGCAGGCGGTTAAATAGAATTTAGCAACTGAATTGCCGTTCCGGAGTTGGAAACTGTTTAATCGATGGTCCAAGAAATTTCTAAAAAAGTTACTGAAGAAATACGAATTTGATTTTGTTTTTCGATTGAAACCTTAGATGAGTGTCTAAAGATATCCGAATATCTAATCAAAAAATATCCGACTGTTTTTGGAAATTTTCAACAAGCTTCCACAAAGTTACATAACTCAAACTCAAAGCATTAATCCTACTCCTAAAAATATTATAAACGCGAGAGATTGTATGGATGGATAGGTGGATGTTCGTTACTCTTTCACGCAAAAACTACTACACGGATTTGGATGAAATTTGGCACATAGATAGTTTATAACCAGGATTAATACATAGGATCCTTTTTATCCCGATTTTCTCAGTCAGTCAGAAACATGAAACTTGTTGCTCTTTCTAAAGCGTAGTAGGTTCCTATGGAGAAGAGCGGGCAAGAAACTCCATGACACTCTTTTACATCAAAATATTGGTTACTTCATTCATGTTGAAGTTATGCATGTGAGAACGATGTAGACAGACGTGCACGTAAAAAACGTACGTAATAAAAATAAATTTCAAAAATTATAAAAAGCCGTGGCGCCTGTCCCTACCGACGGCACCCATTCACGAACATGACACGTAAGGATTCACCATGCATTTAGCTCAACCATTTTGAAGGGAACTTAATGATCCAACACACATGCTACCACCGGCGAGTAATTTTAGTGAGCCTAGTTTATAGTATACTCCCAGTCGCCAGGGCACCTTCAAGTTAACAAAAGACGTATCCAGTAAATGGTAGCTTAATAGTAGGTACATAGTACTCACATAAATTCATGTGCTATGTTAAAGTTAAAGTCAAATAATTAATTTATAAACAGGTAGGTACATAAAAATCACTTCTGAACGACAAATTTACATAAAAAAAAATTGAATTGGTTCTAGTTGCCCCTTCCAAAAGGTAGTTCAGTATGGAGAAGAATGGGGAAGAAACTCCACCGTATGCAATTATACAATATAAACATATATTATGTGTATATTAAAACTAAGTATTGGCCACGGAATCCTAAAACAAAGGTTTTATTAGATGAATAAAATAACTACAAACAGCGTTTGTATTACCGAGAATTGTATGTTTTTATTAAAACAACTAAATTCGCAACATGTTAGGAAAGCTTCATATAAAATACAGTCACCACAATTTTTTGTAAAAAAAAAGAAATAATGCGACATCAAAGCTAAAACATTTTTTTTAAAACTACACGGGAATAAATTCTGTGATACAGAAAATGTCGAATCGGATTACTGGGGCTATGATTTCGTAGAATTTATTATAAGTTATCTATTTTGACGACATAATTATTATTTTTAACAGATTTTTTTTACTTTTTGGGTAGTCGGCCTCTGTTTTTCAATTGCCTTAATGGGTAATCCGCTCCTAACAAGATAATTACTATAGAAATATAAGATATTTACTGTCCAGGTGCAGGTTCATAGGTTAATACATAGTTGCTTGAGACGACATGAGTAGCTTAAAATACTACTTACAGCTAGGTTGCAATATATTATTTGCTAGTGAGCCCCAAACTAGACAATTAGTCGGTGTCTTGGGGCTCGGGGTACGAATTCCAAAGTAGAGACTAGAGAGGTGATTTCCAGTGTGGTACGAGTATGTAGGTATAGTACGTGTCAATGTGTAATGTTTGTGTGAAGAAAGAAAGAAAGAAAGAAAATACGTTTATTTGCGGTAAACATGACGCAAAAAAGAACATAAAAAACAAAAAAAAAACAATAAGAAAAGGTTGACATGCGTCACATCCACGCAAAACGGCTATCGCTCAGCATTATGCTGCGACCCTATGCAAGACAGAGCCCCAGCGCTGGTTTTCAGCGACAGCCGGCGCCGACGTAATGACGTCGTACGGTGCAGCAAACAATTATCCATCAACCAGCATTCAAATAATTACTTATATTTTAAAGCAACCAGTTATTAGGACGCTGTACTGATACAGCGTACAAAAAGCAAAATAATACAATTTGAAGAGTCTGTGGTGTGTGTGTGTGGCGTGTGTTGTTCTTCGTTTGATTCGGTGCTCTGACGGTCTTTATATTAATTGTTGGGAGACATCATAATAATAAATAATAACCTCAAGACCGATTTCGGTCATAGTTGCCAATCTCAACGGCGATTAGCCAGGTACGCAGGAGATATTATAGTGCACAAGTGTGTGTGTAAACACAGGTGCGCTCTCTGTTCCTTTACTCTCATAGTCCGATGGGACGTCAAATAGTCGAGTCATCATAGCCAGTGTTTTGCAACTTTTCCTTTACTATAACTGTATAGCCGCGTGACGACTCCCGGCCACCGTAGGCGCGGGTCTGTGGGCGGAGAGCAATGGGTAGCTCACCGCCCGATCAGGACCAGGCCCGTGCCGGACGGCGCGCCTCAAAGAGTTGTCAGCATGATTTGAGGGGCCCCTTAGGGCCGAAGCCTGCCGGGTCAGCGGGATTGTCCGAAAGGGTTACCGCTACCCCGGAACATAAAGGGCAAAGGAAAGAACATGGGTGGGTTTTAGTCAGTAAGAGTCTGACACTCCCTTCCGCTCCACCCAGAGCGGGAGGGGTCATTTGATGATTTCCCATCCGGGAAAAAAAAAAAATTACCTATAACTATATTTACCTACGCATAGGTAGTCATATCTCATTTCAGCGAAAACACGGAACCGTTTCTGTCGAAAACAGATTGCTTAGCAACCTAACTAACATCAATAGTTACAACTTTCCACAACTACTTAAGCAACAATATCAGTATCTTAACTTACAACAGATGAAATAAAGTTACTAAGCATAACTTCCAAAGTTACTCCAAGAATTTCCCCGTATGTCTTCAATTACGAATCGATATCAAGTATGAAGCTATCAACTCATGCGTGCAAAGGATAATCTCGCTTCCGATTCGTTTGCTGTCAAAGTTTTCAGCAATGTTGTTAGCACAATACCCTTGAACTCACTTTCGATAGCTACATAATGTGACAGTGAACGGAATATACGAATATAAGAAGTTTAAGTGTGGGATCTTGCTGATCGGGAAGGTTTTTCTATCAGTTGGTGAATATGCTGTGTAAATTGAAAAAACCTTGAGCTTTTTTCGAGGATTTTTAAACTGATTTCTGACTTTTTTTTGGACGCTGGTTCGAATTTGTTGTATAGCTTTGTCTGGATAGTTTGTGTTGAGGTGGTCCAGTAAAAATGGCTGTGACTTATGAGTTGTATGTCGTAGGTTCGAACTCAGGCGCTTTACTTTGTGTGAATTATTTCATCACCACTACTCTCAAATCATTTTTAACTGAAAAATAATATTTATGAATGACGCGATTATTTCGTGCACAATCTCAAAAAATATCTGCTTATAGGTACTTGCTGCAGCAACATTTTTAATAATAATTCTTGTTAAAAACAAGCGTTAAAAAGCAAACATATAAGCAAATTTTACTTCGAAAATAATCCGTAACCAAACACCGATACATTGTTTTCTAATCCGCCAACTTTTATATTAGCCTAACTAATTTCCGAACTATTTGATCAAATTTCATTCATTCATCACTCCATAGTTGGGGTAACATTAGCCTGCAGTTTATCATGCGAGTTACAAGGCCACATAAGTTTGACATACTAAGGGCGGGTTTCAAAGCGCCGGTAATCAAAAGTTACGTCGTTAAAATTGATCTTTAGTTTCCGTCAATTTAAGCTCGGAAATCATATTCCTATCACTTGCAAAAAAGTATGCAAGTAAGCTTGCATGCCGTGTGCCATAACAACTTTTGATTGGTGAATACCAAAATGGCATGCAAGCAACTTGCACACTTTTCTGCAAGTAACAGGCATGTGTATTCCAGGCTTTATAAGCGTTGCTTTCACATTTCCCTACTCTTCCCCATCTAGAAAAACGCATTGCATCCTAATAACGTGTTTCGATAAAAAGTGTCGATTCAGTAATTGGCCTATAAATAGCCGGGTGTGGGTTTTATCGAGACACGGTCCCTAGCGTTCTTAAAACGACTACCAAACCAGTTTGGGGTGCTTGGTGAAGCCTACCCCGTCTCCCGGAAATGTGCATAGAACAAGCCTCACAGTGTCTGTTTAGTTAGAGGAACTTTAATACCATTATCAGCCTAGGATAATTATTATAATTAAGGACTCACCCAGTCGCACCAACATACACATAATACGCTAAATATTACATTAGTCTAATCTGAGCTTTGACCTAACCATATTTAACTTATTAAATACTAATCGCTTTCTTACGACAGTCAACACACTTGGACTTGGCTTGGCATTTACCAAATCTCCTCATTTAACTAGCATAAACTATCACATCCGCACCCTCTGGTTGTCCAAAACTGCTCTGACTTATTGCATCAGTCTCCTCACAATTCCTAAAAAATACCGCCACGCTCAGCCACGCTTTCGCAGAATAGCTCTATGGCTCTATGTGTACAATTTCTCCTTCGTTTTAAGAGTTCTTTCAGTATCCCGTCGGCCCATCTTATGGTTGCCAGATGTGAGTCTGGTATTCTTTGTTAAAATTAGAAATCGGATATTTCATAAGTTTCTTTGGAATTCGTAGATACGAGTACATTGCATTCGAACCGTCCGCCGGTAATTGGCCCTTCATTGTTTCCCATTAAATGGAGATTGTATGTGTTCCCTAGTCATTAAATAGGAGCAAGTGACAGGATAGTCACATTATGGTCGGCTTCCAGTCTAACCGGATGCAGCTGAATACCAGTATTTTACATGGAGCGACTGCCTATCTGACTTCCATAATCCAGTTACTGGGTAATACGATACACCTTGGTAAGACTGGTTGTGAGATTTTCACGCTTCTGACGACCGGTAACGTCTGTCAAAGATCCACGAATGACAGCCGGGACTTACGGCTTAACGTGCTTTCCCAGGCACGGAGGGGTCATGGTATACGTAAAGATGGTCACCCGTCCACGGACCAACCGCACCAAGCTTAGCTTAACCTGATCGATCGACTCGTCGACTTAAAATGACAACAGGAAATATAGGTGCACGTAATTTGACAACATAATAAAATTATTAAACCGACGATGCTCTAGTAAGGTAGATAAATTAAGTAGTCTTACCTATACAATTAAGACAACCTGAAGGTTGTCGTAAACTTTGACAGTCATTAAATACAAAGCAATGACACCCATAATGGCGTGACGGCCCGTCAGCGCCATTTTGAACGTCAACGTAAACGTCAGATGGGGAAACTGGCCTTTAGTTTCCGACATGCATAAACAATTCCAAAGTTCGTTGCGTGTATGCTGTTGTGTATCAGAATGTAGTAAACAATGTATTGTTTCAAAGTTGTGATTATGATATCAACGTCTTATTAATATTCTGGAGATATTATAGTGTTAGTTTTAAAATATTTATATATGTCAATTCTCTCCCATTCTCTTTCTCTCTCTCTTAAAATGTCTTTTGCGTGGTGGAGACTCGTTAGTTTTTGCACTGACCAATAAATATATAAAAAATAAATAACTATAAAAAAGTATTTATAGTAAATCTATACTAATAATAAAGCTGAAGAGTTTGTTGGTTCGATTGCGCTAATCTCTGGAACTACCATTTGGATTTGAAAAATTGCATTTGAAATTTCTTGTGGAAGTCTATAGGCTACTTAACATCATGCTAGGATTCTCAGGGGCCGAGCAAAAAGAAAATAAGTATGAAAGAACGCTATGTGAAAATGAAGTAATTGCAGGCAGGCGATGCGATGCGAGGAGTTGGGTCGAGGGAACAAGAAATCTCACGCCGACAAAGTCACGGGCAGAAGCTAGAAAATTAACTAAAGTTGAAAGTTAATTATACTTTTGAATTCTTTCACCCAATAAGAATATAAGAGCTCAACGTCATCCCGTATGGTAGTAAACATCCTACTAATATTACGAGTATAATCGCAAAAGTTTGTGAGGATGGATGGATGTATGAATGTTTGTTACTCTATCACGCAAAAACTACTAAACGGATTAGGATGAAATTTGGCACACAGATAGTTTATAACCTGGTACACATACAAGATACTTTTTATCCCGGTAGTAGATTCCTGTGGGATAATTTCCGAGTCCTACGCGGGCGAAGCGGCTGGCAAAAGCTAGTATCACATAAAATCGAACGTCTAACCTCTTGTACATGATCATAAGTAAGTACATTAGACTAATACCTATGCAACTATGTGTACATATAACATAGTTTCCACGGCAAGTTCGAGGCATACACGGTAAAGCCCTTAGATCGCATAAAAGCGTTACTTAATAGGGTTTATTATGAGGCCCTCGCTTAATTAACAGTGGTGTGTGTAATTCTGGTCGTATGTGTAATACAGGCTTATGTTCAGCTTATGTTTAGTCAAGTGAAATGTGAAATTATAGAGGTGTGCTAATAAGTTTGCACAAATTTCACTGATAAATTGAATTTAATTTAATTTTTGTTATTTTTTGAGCAGCTTGTGACTAAGTAATAACAGCAGCACGGGTCGATCGATCAGGTTAAGCTACGCATGCCATGGTTGGTCCGTAGATGGGTGACCATCTTCATATACCAAGACCCCTCCGTGCCTCGGAAAGCACGTTAAGCCGTTTGGTCCCGGCTGTCATCCGTGGATCTTTGACAGTCGCTACGGGTCGTCAGAAGCCCGAAAGCCTGACAACCAGTCTTACCATGGGGTATCATGGGAAAGAAAAGAACTAGCAAAACAAAAAACGGAGTTAACTCCCCATACAGCAGTGCGATTCTGTAACCATCTCACCGTGAAAACTTAGGTGAAGTGAGCGTGGAGTGAGCTGTCATTCCAACTAATGATAGGGATTTACAGTATTGACAGCTCACTTCACCTAACTTTTCACGGTGAGATTTTTACAGAATCGATCGGCTGATTACTTTCATGAAAATAAGCCACGTGCAGAATAAAGCATGCTAATAGTGAATATCAGTGTTCCTGCAAATATTTTCATTGGCCCGATTGATTGCAATCCGTATCAGCTCAGTTTAAAAGCTGGCTTTTTCAGTTAAATCGCGTTTAATGGGCCGCTCAAATAAATCAACGGCGATATGGGTACTGGCATTGTATATGCTTGGTACGGTAAATGGGGAGTATTTTTTGAAATAGCAATTTTTTGTAGGCTAGTTTTGGAATGTAGTTTTTTTATTGAGCTTATTCTATCCATTACTCAGATTGGACGCAAAATAGCGATGGTAGTTTCGGATCAGTCCATCAATTATTATTAAGTTGTATACATTTTTGTCACATGATTTTAGTTGATAAAATATAATAATTTACTGACGCACCCTGCCTTTTGAGGATTACAGGCGTAACGTTTAAACTTGGTTAAGATTTTTTTTTTAGGAAACACCCTAGTAGGACATAATTATAGTGACCTTATTGGTCATGTTCTTCAGAAAGGCCAGGTACGAAGTACTCGCAACCGGCGTGCATGTATGACCAGAATGTACAGAGCCAGCACATCAAGCTACTACAATCTGTCAGATTTCTTTAATAGATTTTCGTCTTTATCGCTAAAGCATTAAGGTTCAAGGTTGATTGGGAAAATTTGACAGTTTCGGGTAGCTTGACCTGCTGGCGTCTGTACGAACGTAAACGATGCAAAAGGAGTGGATGTTAGAACCGTTGCATGCGTTCTGTCCACAATAACAATGCACTCCAAACAACAATAAGTAAATAAGATCGAATCTCTCAAATAAAATCGTCTGAATATCAATATGTAAAACGCGGTGTGCCTCAAGGTAGCATATTGGGCCCCATCTTATTTCTACTTTACATAAATGATATAGTTGATATGACTTAGCACAAATGCTTTCTTTTTGCGGGTGACATTTCCATAATTGTAACTGCTGACAAAAAATATCATTCAATTACCAACCATGAAACTGACATAATTTATATAATTGACATTCTAATTAATTGGCTAAATAATAGGTAATAATCTACCTATTAATCTTGAGAAATCTGTATACTTACAATTTAACAAATATTTTAATTTTAAAATGGACATACCAAAAGTCACGCATGTGACACAAACTAAGTTTTTAGGTGTAGTAACAGACGAACACTTAGACTGGAAGGCGCAGGTTGAGCATGTATGCAATAAAACAAATTTTGTATATGTTAGACAAATAAAAAAGGTAACAAATATAAAAACGGCCGTAATGTCATATCGAGCATACGTTGAGTCCTCGTTGCGGTACGGACGAATAAAATTGGGAAATAGTATCGACCAAAATAGAGCATTTATCACCAAGAAAAAAGGAAACGGGCCTTAAACGAGATTCCTTCCGATGAATCATGTAAACCAATATTTAAAAAGCTTGATTTGCTACCGTTACCATCATTATATATATATGAGGTTGAATGAAAATAATTTTTATAATATTACATGAAGGAGTTTTTAGAACACTAACGTTGACAGCACAATTTTGCATGCTTTAACTGTAAGCAAAACATGACTGATCTCATTTTGTATTGTAACACCTTTATATACCGTGTTTTAAGCAAATAAACATTATTATTATTTCCTTTATTTCATTTAAATACTTATAAATTACATTTTTAAATATTTGTATAAACAAAAAGAAAAAATAATAATTTAAAATATAAAAAAGTAGTAGCTCACCGGTATCGGGAACAGGGTCCAAGCTACCGGCGCGCCGTTAGCGGCCTATGAGGTAGCTGCCGGAACCTCCTGACAATGCGAGCCGTGTCCAGAAGTACCGCTTTCTGAATCAAGCCCTTGATCCAGTTACCCAGGTGTTAGTCGAGGCTCTTGGCTATTAACCCATTGGCTGTCACGACTATCGGTACAATGATTGCTGAGTCCACATGCCACAATATGTCGACAGCCTCGCGAGCCAAGTCAAGATACTTGATTTGTTTATCTTTCTCGGCTTTCATGAAGTTCTAATCATGCGAGACGGTTATGTCATCAATGATTGCGCGCCGCTCTGATCGATCCACCACCACTATATCAGGCTTTTTGGCAACAATAGTCCTGCCAGTGATGATGGATCGATCCCAGTACAATGTGATATTTCCATTTTCGAGAACTGGGTCGGGCACATACCTGTAATACGGTACCTCAAATTCCACAAGGTTGTATTTCAGAGCAAGTTGCTGATGGATTATCCTGGCTACAAGGTTATGTCTATGCAAGTACTCACCGTTAGCTAGCGAGAACACCCGGAGATAATATGCCTGATTGATTCTCCCGGCCGGTGGCATGCCCGACAGATGTCAACCGTGCCGTCTTTCACATTAAATCCCCGGTAATTGTTCGTCATCATAACTTCGTCCATAATTGCACAGACAAAACCTTCGGTTTCTCCAAAGAGGTCACCGAAACGCGGCCAGGCTACGGACGCTAGTAGATCTACATCGGGTCCATTTAGGGCCCTGTAAAAGCGTCCGTGAAGCTCCTTACTCTGCCATAATTCCATGCGATCATTAGTGTCAAGGCTTGCGCCAGTTGTCTTTAGCCAAGGAGAATGGTGTGAGGCCCTTGTCCATCGCGACTACATTTCGATGCATCCCCACGTCGGTTTCTAGGAAATATTCCGTGAGACTGCATATCTCGCGATTGTGGAGGGTCTTAGTGATTAAAAAGCCTCGACCTCCACACATTCGCGGGATATACAGCCTTATTACCGCTGACCGTGGGTGATGCATTCGATTTGCAGTCAGCAGCGTACGGAGCCTCCTATCCAGGGCGTCTAGTTCAGTTTGAGTCCATTTGAGTATCCCGAAAGAGTACATCAAAACCGGCATGACCCAATTGTTGAAGGCGCGCACCTTGTTTCCGCCTAATAGAAGACTATTAAGTACTTTTTTCAGGCGGCCAAAGAAGCGGTCCTTCAGCGATTGCTTCATGTCAGTAACATTGATGCCTAACGCTTCCAACATACCCAAAATACTTATAGTTTTCGTATGCGGAGAGGGCTCTAAGGTTTGTGGAATCCGCGAGTTGGGTTCCCACGGATTCCACAATCTCCCCTCGCTTTACATGCATGACCGCACATTTGTCCACACCAAATTCCATCCTGATGGCCCTACTGAAAGTTTCAGTTACTTTCAGTAGTTCCATCAGTTGCAAATTGTTAGGAGCAAAGAGTTTTAGGTCATCCATGTAGAGGAGGTGCGATATAACCTGACCACCTCTCGTCAGCCGAAAACCTAGACCTGAATCCTCCAGCAGTGTGCTTAGGGGATTCAAGGCTAAGCAGAACCAAAGCAGACTCAACTATCGCTCTGAAATATGCCTCGCTCGATCCTTATCGGTTCGGTATTTATTATTATCCCTCAGAGTGGGTGCCACAAACTTGCAAAGTATCTAGATATTTATTTGAGCAACGTAAACAATCTTCAGCACGAACTTTAATCACAGCCAGCTATTAAGTTTCCCACAAGGAAATAATGCTTCATTAAAATTTTAACACAGCGGTTTAATTTTCTATACGAGAAGGGATTTTAATGAACCGTGCAACGAGACAAGAGTTTTAATCTACCGGTTTTTGCTTCACGGGTGAAATATAGAACGGCTTGCTAACAGGTACTGCTGTACTTTTTATTATATTTTAGGTTTTGTGTAGAAGTTTTGTGTTTTAATGTTAGGACATTAGGGGTGAGTTTTATGTTTTTAGATATTGTTGATGTTGCTTCTCAAAGTTCAAGTTGTGTTTTGTGTAACTGTTACGTTTATAATTATGGTATACTGTAGCGTTACCTCTGCGGTTACGAACTTGTTTTTTCTAGTTCATAATTATGACTGGTCATCAATTTTGATTCTTAACTTTTAAAACTTTGACGTAAACAAAATTTTGATGTGATTATTAGAAGAAAAGCTAGTTGCTAAAGAATCAGAATTTTAAATTGTGCGATGTATAGTCGCCAAAGGAGATAAGTAAACAGGGTCGTCGGATATAGTTGAAGTTTAGTAAGAAACCGATGGATTTTTTCGAATGAAATAAATTTGATAAATGAACTGTCTGTTTTCTATTAATTATAGTAAATTTTATTCGAAAACATCCATCGGTTTCTTACAAAACTTCAATTATATCCGAAGACCCTAGTCACGTATCTCCTTTGGTGACTGTACATTAAAAAGAATACATCACCAGACTTCATGCTTGTCATATGCAATAGCGATATACTCTTCGGTATGTATTTTTCCTGATTTGCCCTCTCAGCGGTCCCTTTCTCTAGTTTAATATATTTGTTGTATTTTATTTGTCGTAGGTTAAAAAGGGCTGCTTTCGGGCCTTTACTGGGCAGCGGACTATTCACCTGGCTCGTGTGCTGTTACTTTTACCAGCCGCATAGAACCCGTGGAGTTCCTGACCGGCAATTTTTTTTTTTTGGTCCGCGAATCATGATCGTCATATCACCTGCTATTCTGTCGAGGCGTGCTACGCTTCGAGGTTCCGGATCGTCAGGGTAGACTAAGTGTACTTGACTTTGGTACAGCGGATCTTCATCAGGATCGACTTGTTACTTTAAACTTTTACGCTTCAACTATTAAGAGTAGGTACAGATGCCAGCAGGTCAAGCTATCCGAAAATGTCAAATTATCCCAATCAACCTTGAACCTTAATGACTTAGTGATAAAGTTGAAAATCTTTTAAAGAAATTTGACAGATTGTAGTAACTTGATGTGCTGGCGTCCGTACTATTAGTACCTGTAGGCTTAACATTTTTTATGCCTGTTGATTTTTAACCGGGACCGTTTCTAACGGGGTCAATGTTATCAAAGGTTCATCTTTTAAGATGTTATTCATTCGAAAGTTTGCATATTTTAGTGATCACGAGCTAAAAATCGATTGCAATCGATTCACAGTTTCGGAAAAACAATTACGTAACGATTCCATCCGGTGTACCATAAGTTTTTTCGTATTCTCTTTTAATTTAAACCAAACTACGTGTTTTATCAACAATTTTAACAACAGCATATTATTTTGATGCAAGTTTTAAAAAATATTATTAAATTATTATACCTACCTACGTGTTAAAGTAGTGGATATTTCTTTTTTATTTCGCTGCAATATGTTCTAACAGCGGATCATTCATCCATGATACATATGTGGGTCGTATTTCAATTACCGTAAAAATAATGATATAAAGCGAATTTATAGCGATGTTTATGTTTAAATACTAGAATTAACAAAAAAACCCGATTCTCTGAAAATTTTAAAAGTGTATTTCTTCTCAAATTCTCTATTTATTAACAAATGATGTAGCTAAAAATACCCTCAACAAAAATAACTAAAGAACGAACCAAGATTAAGATTAGCTAACTACTATAAGAATACACAAGGGATTTTATTTGCTCGCTATAAAGCTGAAAGAGCTAAGGCATATTAACCTTATCTCTCGAGGACTATTTATCATTAAAGTAAGGATTAACCCGGTAGCAACATTGTAAACAACGGATTAAGTTGAGATAAAAATAAAACTTAATCTCATCAACACGTAATCCTTTGTCTACAATAGAAATATTGTTGAAAAAAACATTTTGGATTATAATGTTATCCTCATGCTAATTTCATTAAAAAAAAAAAAACTTTTGCCCGCAGCTTCAACCGCGTGTAGCTCGTAAATTGTCTCACGGGAACGTATTACCGGTATTAAAAGTAACCTTTGTGTTAAAAAACGCCTGAACCAATTTTGACACACAATAAAATAAAAATAAATATAAATTTGGATAAAATTGGCACACAATAGGTAAACTATTGTGTGCCAATTTCATCCAAATCTGATTAGGCGTCTTTACGCCAATTTGGAACATACATCCAGATAAACAGACAACCGGACAAAAATTCTAAAAACTATATTTTTAGCACCAGACTCGTTCCCACACCAGCAGTGACTTATTTTTTAAATATTTAGTGTACAGTTTTGACTTTGTTACATTTCAATATATGTATAGATCGTATCTCACTGGAGTCATCTTCTCTCCTACCGGCATTGCAGCCAGTATCAAGAGTGCAAGTAGAAGCGTTCGACAACCTTCTATTTAATTACCCTATGTGTTTCCTGTGTGGCCGGCAGACTTATTAACATTAATTAGTAAATAAAATAAAATTGTATGTTTGTTGATCAATAGCAGCACTTCCAATCCAAAATACATTGTACAGCTGTTTTTGTCTTCAAAACTCATCCTAATCAGTACTAAAATACATATCAAAACAGGTTACAGATTCAAATTCCACACACCAATCACTTACTTCTCTTTCCTAGCTCCCCAAAAATATTTCCTCTCATCCCAATAGACACAAATACTGCAAAAATCCCCCCACAGCCCGTTTCTCAGGTACGCTACTACATAAGAAACGGGCATAAATTTCCCCCGTACGCCCAGACTCACCTATTTTCATATGCCTCCAGAATATGGGGTATTCTCAGACCGTTGCCTGATAGATTCTGAGGTTTACGCAAATCCTATCTCTTTGTGACAGTAATTTGTCTCCCAGGGACCCTTTGTTTTGTCCTTTTGCTACGGTATGGATTCAATATATTTTGTTCGGTTTTTATGCATTTGACAGATTGAATTGATGAGTGAGAGAATAACAGATTTGGAGAAGTAAATAAAGAACAGTGATAAATTTTATAATCTAATAACTAGGGGTTGGTAGAGATATAAAAACATTATATCCGTAAGATTAGACTTATGAGCAGGAAAATCTTGTTCCAGGAAAACACGTTTAGATATAATGATAACATAGAAAAATTCTACGAACTAAATTAAATAATACATTGCTGCTTAGTTGAAGTGGGTCATATAATGCCCCGATGAAAAGAGATCCTGGGAGAGAGATTGTTATTCCAAATGTCTTCGAAAAACATATCCAATTTGCCGATAACAAAAATTGTATAACACAACGCCTTGAAAAGTAAATATAACTCAATTTTTCTTATATAATGCCCAAAGTGAAAATTGAATCGTATTATATACTGGTCACGGGCTGACGTCGACTTTTGAATAAGAATATTTTCTTACGTCGCCTCGACATTGCATGTTATGTGCCATAAGTCAGAAGAGGAACCAGGTGTAACTTAAAATAACCGGAATCAAAAAGATCTTGTTAAAAGATTCAAACATGGCTAATTATACAAGACAACAGATATCATTACTTTGAACAATAGTAAAACAGGATCTATGGTTTCAAATATAAACTTTTAAAAGAACGATAATGATAAAGCATTATAGACGTACGGGGTTGTTGTTCTAAAAACCGAAATAGGAGCCAACGACTTCACAACTAAAGATGGAATACTTGAATGGACAGTCATGGAACTTTTAATACAAACCATTGGCACAATGCCAGATGAAAGAACTAAGGAAAATGTTGTCAACACAGTCCCTTCCAGTCGTTAACTTTGGAACCCCTGAATGGAATACTTTCTTGTCTTTCACCGCTGCAGTTCCCCACATGCATCACAACATTAGCATAACGTGAACAGGTGCGGGCGAATAACTGAGCCGTCGCAATGCGGTATAGGGGATCTTATATTCATATTATTGTAGTGACTGAGCCGTTGGCCGGGCGGTGACGATTTTAAATTCAGAAATCAAAAATGTTTCAATGTAGACGTCTGCTCTTTTATAGTATCACGCACGCCTGGTAACAGCCAATACGTTGCGTATTTTTTTTCTGATTTTATTTTTTGTAGTCTTGCCTCACCAAGCAGAGTTATTGCTTTCTAGGAATCAGTTTTTTTTATCAATCTCTTTATTCGCGATTGAAAAAAAAACTATGACAAAATCAGAACCGTATGATAAAAGTCTTTATTATTTCTTTTATGTGAACTGAATCTAGCAATTATGTTTACTCTTGACTTGTATTATAATCCACCTTCTCTGTTAAGACAATCGTTTACTCATCGTAGTTCCACAATCCGTAGTCCAATAAAACCATTCACAGTACCTACTTACTTATCTAATCACATCGACGTCCTAAATGTCCCACTACTGACAAGGCCTCCACCCTGTCTTCACACGGCCCCCGATTCACTGGATCTAATTAATAGGGTCAGGAACACGGCCCAGCACGTCACGACTTAAATTACTGTTGCAGCCGCTAAACTCAAATAGGACTTGTCGGCCTGGATTCTACATTTCTAGTAAAGACTAGGTCCTCATGGTTCTAGAAATTAAAAATGCCAATGATATTTTAAAGTACAGACGCCAGCAGGTCAAGCTACCCGAAACTGTCAAATTTTCCTAATCAACCTTGAACCTTAATGCTTCAAGAATAAAGTTGAAAATCGATTACAGAAATTTGACAGATTGTAGTAGCTTGATGTGCTGGCGTCTGTACAATGTCAAGTAGTACAAGTAGTAGTGTATTGCAAAGTTACAATTTTATGATGAAAATAATCAAATACTTGAACCAACATCAAAACTTCCGTGTGTTATGTATACTTATGTTTCATAAATAATAGTAACACTAAAACGGAATATATTTGGAAGGTTCGTCCCCAAACAAGCCCATTTTACATTCAAATGCTTTTTTCAATTGTGCAGAAAAAAGTGATACACTCTAAAAGCAAGGCAGTAAAAAACAGCTCTCATTTCAAATGCTAAACGGGGCTTGTAAACACAAAAAAATGTCCTCAATATCAATACTTTGGAGTACATTTAAAATATGAACACAACGTAAACGTCAGCTCGACTAACAAGTACAGGGTAGCTGGAATAAAATATGACCTTCTGGCGCAGAACCACTGAAACTGTTACTCCAACCTGTCTTGTTGAATATTTATGTGTTCAGAAACGTCGCGGTTTTCAGTGCTGTGTATGTGGATGATTTCATCAGTTTTGGATGTGATTAATTTTTATGATATTTGTTTCGTTGTGTTTTACAGATTTAAGTTAAGCTTTTTGCTTGGATTGGTATATTGTTTGATCTTTACGGAGTTAAGTAGCAAGTTAAAGATTACTTGGATGACAAAAAGGCTTGGGATTCATTAAAGCTATTTTAATGTAACAAACTTGTATTAAATACTAAGTGTTTTAGAATGAATATAGACATTTTTATTTTTATTGATTTAGGTAACATAACTTTTGATATTTTTGATGACATTTAAAGAGAAAACTGACTGTTAATATGAGTACCATGCAGGCTAGATTGAATACATGACTTTATAACTGTCTGGCGATTTAGAGTATATTGCAGATCTGGTAGCGTCGTGTGACGGGTCGTTGAGGTCCCTAAAACAGAGTTGAGCTACACGATAACTGGTGCATGCACGTTGTCTGTTGGGACAGGTCAACTCAAAGCTGCAATGTGTTTTTCTTCAAAAGGCTCTTCCAGACTTAGCCCTGCATTCTAAAAATCATAATAATATAATGTTTGGACTTTACAAGAGACCATAACCTCTGATTTTGTTTCGACATTTCTTCTCAGGGATCATTCAACCAGTAAAGCCATCTACATAGTTTAAAAATTTAGAAAAATACTGACCAACAAAATATTGTCGTGTACATAAATAAACATTTCATGTGTCTTCAGAAAAGGTTGATCTATAATTATCGAATTGTAACACCATCAGGCTTATAATTTTTAATCCCTTGGAAAATTTTAAGCACGAACAGTATCCCTATTTAGCACAAATAGGTCGAACAGCAAAGGGGGCAGGGTAGGGGGCTTGTGGCTAAGTAATAACCGCCGCACGGGTCGATCGATCAGGTTAAGCTAAGCTTGCCGCGGTTAGTCCGTGGATGGGTGGCCATCTTCACATATCAAGACCGCTCCGTGCCTCGGAAAGTACTTTAAGCCGTTGGTCAAGGCTGTCATTCGTGGATCTTTGACAGTCGTTACGGGTCATCAGTAGCCCGAAAGTCTGACAATCAGTCTTACCAAGGGGTATCGTATTACCCAGTAACTGGGTTGTGGAGGTCAGATAGGCAGTCGCTCCATGTAAAATACTGGTATTCAGCTGCATCCGGTTAGACTGGAAGCCGACCCCAACATAGTTGGGAAAAGGCTAGGCAGATGATGATGAGGTCGATCAACAAAACTATTCCAAAAATCCTGAAGCTACAAAGTAATAAATAATGCTCAACATTATCCTCAGCATACTTCGCGTATATTAATTAAACAACTGTTTCGTAATTATCGTGCTATTGAGCAAATTTAAAATTAATTTACGCTGGAGTTTCAACTAATGAAACTATTCATGGCGTTTCGAGAAAATTGTTTTCCACTGTACCGCTGAAGACAATAAATAAGGGTGACAATGGTTCAAGCCTGCAACAATTCGTTGTCTTGCCTGAATAGTTTTCTTCGTCCATCAGTTTTCATTGTCCAGTAGGACATAAAGTTTTACCAACTTGTTTCGCGTGCTCTGGAGCTGGTTTTAGATTCTGTGTTCTTTATTTCGTACGACTTTTGTACCTGTGTTTGAGTTGAAATGTTGATAGCATCCTTTGTGATTCCGTTTTCTTGGAATCTTGTAACACGTTCAATAATCCTTTTTTTGTGTCGTACATTTGCTTATGGTTGGACGTTGGCAGTCAAATTAATACATTTTTTGCTTGTCCAGGTTTAAACCCTAAGTTCTGGTGTTTTATGTAAAAAAAGTTAAGCTGTAAGTTGGCACCCACATTATCCGATACCTTTTTCTTGTCCCTATAACTCCTGAAGGCTAATTCTCGTAATTTAAAACGTTCAAAATCTATCCGCAGTCTCATCTCGGCGACAAACACATGTCAAAAACTTGTCAATAATGTAAAGAAATAGAGGTATTTTCGACAGATTGAGACTAAGATTAGACTGTGAACGTTCTTGAAATTACGAGAATTGCCCCTCCGATTTTAACCCAGATGTTATTGAAACTATTTTTTCCAGGAATGCCAGGAAAAGGTGCCCTTTGAAAAGGCCCGTCGTAATATAGGGGTCGTATGCATGTCGTATGTATACGTTTTTGGATCTTTTAAAAAGTTCCGTCACAGTATCTGGGTTAAAACCTGGCCAAGTTTATTCCTGAGTGATGGTTTATCTCCCGAATATGGGCTAAAAGAACTTACAATTCGTCGCCACTCTACTAACCTGCTTCATCTATTGTCCTGACTGCGTAACAGATGACTGGCCCACTGCCACTTGAGTTGAGAATAGTTTTAATATTTTCAAGCGGAGTTGAAAGGAAATGCGGCATTCCTCGACCGAACAATACTCCAAGTAGGACCGTGCGGAATTTTTATCCGTGCCAAAAAACTTTTATGCTTTACTGCGTACATTCCCATCGGTTCGTTAGTCGAATTGAGCTGGGTATTTAAGTAATTGAGTCAGATTGCGGGATCCGAAGTGCTCTTTTGAACTAGCTCTTTTTGTTTGACTGGGAAATTATCTGGCAGCACTCGATTGAATATTGTAATATTAGGGAGGCGAATTCTGAGTTGTTTTCGGAAATTGTTTTTTTAAGGGGTTACTTTTGGTTGTTGGCAGGAACATGTTGATAATATTTTTTTTTAATTGGCCTTCATTTCTAACGTTTAGTCAGTATATTGGTACCTAGCACCTATATAAGTTTATTAACACAAAAGTTCATAGTCGATATCCCAACATGTTTTAATTAAGAATCACGAAATCTTGTTATTTTGCCTATGTATTCTATTATATATACTTACAATAATATAAACACATACCATTAATATTAAACAGAAATGGAATAAGACGTAGTCAACAAAAATACTCATCATCCAGTTTGCGCAAGTAGGTAAGGAAACTTATTCTAAATTCAGAACTTTTCCTGTTTCGCGGTAAATAAATCGAACCGAACCGTGAATTTAGGAAGATTTCTACTTTCGGGTCCGGGCAAACAACGGGTATCCGAAAATTAGTTAAAATCCAATTCGATAATTGTTTTTCTTCGCAAACATTTCAAAAGTTTCCAAAAAGTTTCGTAACTCTTTTCTAACTGGTGCTAAAGTTTCTTGGGTACCAAACGCCAGTCGCAGAAAATTAATGGCGATTTTTTCCTGTGTTTAACTTCTATTTTTCAAACGTTGAGTTCTCATTATTTTAGCTTAGCTTCGGCTATTTGCAACAATTCTTTTTTTTTTTGTAAGTTTTAGAAAGCTTTTTGTCGTCACATTTCGAGGTAGGCTTCACTGATTTTTCTTCTTGGGTATTCATTCAACTGAAATTAGGTAAAACATATATATACGTATGTACGAGTATATATACCTATATGTTTTACTTAATTTACTACTTACTATAAATACAGACTTATGATAAATAAGTATGTATATGTTACAGTTAAAACCAGTTTTTAGATAGAACGCGTTTTCCCTAGTTAGAACTAGTTTTTACTAAATGCCTTTGTTAAAACTAGAATTAACTAATACTTGAAATATCAGTTAAAACTAGTTCTTACTAGACAACACGCGTTTTTCCGAAGTGAGTCAGTTAAAACTGTTCTCAAAATTGATCGTACCTTATTCTCATTGATCGCGAGACATCGCCTGATTCGACAAGTTTCGACAAGTGCGGGAGAATCCCTTTCCGAGCGCCATCCACGCGCTGTGCGCTCGTTCATTCCCGGCGATTCGCTTCTGGCACATCGCCGGCCGCTGCCGCGGCACGCTCGCTTCGCTCGCTCGGCTCGTGCGTTGTTTGTCATACTCTAACCTAACCTAACCTAACTATTTCCTTTTCCAAAAGCGATTCGCTTCTCGCACATCGCCGGCCGCTGCCGCGGCACATTTCTAGTTTTAACAAAGGCATTTAGAAATAACTAGTTCTAACTAGGGAAAACGCGTTCTATCTAAAAACGGGTTTTAACTGTAACATATATACTTATTTATCATAAGTCTAGAAAGAAGATATAAAAATAAAGTAAGAACCATTTACGAGAACTTATTACTATACAATCAGTATTCAATCAATCTTTTCTGAAAAAATTATTTGATTTAGCTTCATACAAAATCAATGAAATGTAACAAATAAAACATAGAAATCCTATAAAACATAGTAATACATGTATTAAAACATTCTAAGACAAACACATTTTGTTATTCTGTCTCAAATCATTCTAGGAGTCAATATATCAGGAATTAATGACGTGGAAATAAAATATAACGTTTGTCGTGCGCCCTTGTACTTCTAGTTTATTTGTTGGCTGATCCGTTGAGATCTGCGGATTTATTTTTATTTCTTTTGGAATATGGATTTTTACGGCTCCTTTTTAATCTAGAAAAGCGGAGGCATACTTATATTCAACTCATCATCTGACTTGCCTTTTCCCAACTGGGAAAACAACACAACACATACATACTGGTGGGGTCGGCTTCCAGTCTAATCGGATGCAGCTGAATACCGGTATTTTAAATAAAGCGACTGCCTATCTGACCTCCACAACCCAGTTACTGAGTAATACGATACCCCTTGGTAAGACTGGTTGTCAGACTTTTAGCCGTAACGACTGCCAAAGATCCACGAATGACCGCCGGGACAAACGGCTTTTTTTCACGAGATAGATTATGTTATAACTAAGAATAGTGTCAATTTGCACTTTTACACAGTTTCGTAGCACTTTCTTAGGGACTAACGGCTTAACGTGCTTTCCAAGGCACATAGGGGTCTCGATATGTAAAGATGGTCACCCATCCACAGACCAACTGCGGCAAGCACAGCATACTTAAATTCAACTAGGTTGCTTTTAATATCAACTGGCCGACCTTCGAACTTCGTGCCGCCTCAGTATCATTAAATGAAATCAGTCAATCCGTTGTCAAGATATCATTAAAAAGCCGTTCCATACAAAATGTAGGAGAAAATATCTTCATATATCTTCATTATATTTTTTCGTAAATTTTTCCCATGTTTTAATAGTTATTCTGCAATTTAAAGATCATAAGAATCGGTCCAGCCTTTCTTGTGTAACTAACCCGACTTTTTTCAAATAGATTGAGAATCGAGTTGATGTTGATGTGTGTGTCTGTGTGTTTGTTTGTGTGTGTGTTGTGTGTGTATGTGTTGTGCTGTTGTTGTTGTCGTGTTGTTCTTGTTGTTGTCTGTGTGTGTTGTGAGTGGTGTTGTTGTTGTTGTTGTTATGTCATGTCTATTACTGTTCGACCACAGAACAAAGGCCTTTTCTCATACAGAGAATGAGGCACGAGCATTGATCATGACGCTTGCTCAAGTTATGTTATAATGAACATTAATTAAAGACTAATATAAATATGTTACATTATAATTTTTAGGTACCTGAAACATTTTTAAGGGAAACATTTACAGCATGAAGACTGTTCATGGTGGACTATTTTATAAACTGAAAAGATACGTAGACTGGATATCTAAATCAAATCCAAAGCGTACTTTAAACTAATTCAAAAAGTACTTAAACTAATAATCCTTAATAGCAATTCCAAAACGGCTATTACCAACAAACTCAATACGAACACCTTTGCATTTAACTGACAATGATAGTCACAATATCGTAAAACGGAATAATATCGTTCCATTTAAAGCCATCAGGTGGGGTTGCACTGCATCCTATACGTTTAATGGCTACCGATTTGCCATATAGGCCGAGCATATATCCGTATCTCGACCGGGATCTGGGAATCGGTATTGGTTATATCGTTATAATTTATTCATTCGGTATGGTCGGTGACTTAGGTATGTTTTTTCCGATTATTTGTATCATTTTGAGTTATAGGGTAATGGCAACGAATGATATATTATTATCATTTTTGTTTTTGGCAATAACAGAGCCCTTTTCTATTACGCTGCTTAGCATTCTCCGGACACACCTAAGTGCATGTCCAAAAGGAGTTTTCCGCGCGTACGGATACGAGCGTAAACTGGATGCAACACAGGCTCTAGTTGCGTGTAGTTATGCAATGTAGGTGCCCTATCCAAACAAGGTTGTCAAAGAGCGCTGGATGTTACGGGGTGATAAAAAGCGGCAGATGATTATTTTATTTATGTCGGTGCATGCCCAAAAGAAAATAGGTATAGTTTGTTCCAAAAGTATCTGATGAAAAGTAAACAAATGTAATAGAAAACCGTTGGTGTTTTAGTGCCACTTACAAGATGTTTTTCATTCGACAATAAATTGAGGTATTATTATCATCATCTCAAAAATTTAGGTAACTTAGGTAGGTAGGTTAGTTATAATCTCAATAAAATTAAAGACGATGCTTTTTCAATTACAATTTAATAATATTACTCAAACAATAACTTTTGTAAAATTTGGTAAAATATAAAGTTGAAACAATCTAAATACATCGAATGTAATTTAATTCCCTTAATTTGTTAATTTCCTTTAGTGACTGATTCGTAAGAGTTTAACTTTAACAGGGTTTGTTTACACTTTTATCTGATGCTTTGGGAATTTTTCGCTTCCATACAGTTTCTTAATCTATGATCGAGTTCGAGTGGAGGCCAAAGTGAGAGGTATGAATCGAACGGCAGCCGTATGGTAAGTGTTTGTCACTCGATACGTTGGACGCAGGACGGTAGTACACGTTCTATGTGGCAGGTACTCCTAACGGCTTTGGTCAGCCTTTGTGTACTTCTAAAATGTGTGTCTATAGAATTTCCTGTGACCGAACAAATATTTATATGTTCACCTTTATGACATAAAATGGAATACCGACATCGTTATTTTATTAGGTCAAGGTTTATGGTTTTGCACGTGTATTCAGAAAAAGCACATAAAATAATAATAATGATATTTCTAACCGTATATTAAATACATAGCCCGTAAAACCAAAATAAAGAAGCACGGTAGTTACTGCGATTTGTCCTTAACAATGATATACTATTTCCGTTTGTCACAAAAAAGTCCTTAACCTAGGGTTAATATGAACTAGGATCATACAAATCAGAGTCTCCAAAGAAATTATGGCACGGAAAATAAAAATAAAATCGCAACGATTTCTTTTTCTTTTTTATAAACATAAAATCCATCCACCTCCACTCCATTTCTTCTTAGTCTTTTTTTTTTTTGTAGCTTATAAAAAACCTCATTTCATACTTCTCTCAGTTAATTCCTCAAACCTTCCTTACACAACACCAGCTCCAACTCGTAACACCGATAACAAAGCTTAGGCATATTCCGCAATAACCGAGCATTAACACAAAAGACATTTAAGCCCGCCTGCTGTGTAAAATTGAAGTGCAATTGAGTGGACAATCGCATCAGCGGAAACCGGGATTCGTTTTGTTGAGCACATCGACGTGGGCTCAGAAACGGTGCAAATATGCAATGGCATGGCAGTTTGCACTCGGATTTTTTGTGGAGCTTTATGCTTGTGCGTTGTGCCTTGTGAGTATTTTATTTGTCAGTTAAAGTTTTTATAATTATGCATTCTATAACAACAAACAAACATATTTCTAATGCCTTTTCCCAATGAGGTAGGCAGACATTAGGGTGACACGCATCAGCGGAAACCGGTATTCGTTTGGGCTCAGGAACGGCGCAACTATGCTATGATGTGGCAGTTTGCACTTGTATTTGTGTGGAGTTATGAATGTGTGTTTTGCATTGTGAATGTTGGTTTGTAGTAACATTTATTTTATTTTTTATTTTATTGTGTTTGGATGGCTTACAGGTATCAAATACAAAAGCAGTAGTGAGGTAATTGACGACCAGCTATTTACAAGCCTTCACAGTTAGTAATAGAGTATTGTTGTACACATTTTCAAATTGACTAACTATTCGTTAAACATTAAATTACTTAACTAATAAATTAAGTAACAACACACACCCTAACAGCAGCTGCACATGCATCTACCATGCATGCGCATCCACTGTCAGAGTGTATCAGAAACCATAATATACTGTTTAGATAAAGCAGTAGTAATAGACGCTAAGCTGCTTGGAAACAAATCTATTGAAAATAGAAGTCTTTTAGTATGGATTTTTTTATAACAAAGGTACATTTTCAATGCCTTTTCTTAGATACGCATCAGCGGAAACCAGGATTCGTTTTGTTGAGCACATCGACCTGGGCTCAGGAACGATGCAAATATGCAATGATATGCGTGTGTGTATGATTGTTTGTTGTGCAATCGGGGGCTTTTTTGAGGTGCAATATAATTAGACACATAAATTGTAGCTTTTTTTCAATGAGGCGGGTAGACACTGCAGAACGCCACATTTGTGTGTTTGTCGTAATGATTTCCTTAAAGAAACTCTTCACCTGGGGAAGGCAATGGTCATGGCCGTAATTCTCTATAACGCAATGAACGAAGTGGTCATAGTGAATTAGGGCCCATAATGTCTGGCAAAGCACACGTTGCTACGCCCTCAACACATAAGTAATCTTTTTGGCATCTATCCTGTCCTAAATCTGGCATCAACTTTAGCAGTTTCCCATGAAATAAGGCTTGCCATGACAGCAGTTGTAAATTCGAGTTTAAATTGACGTTTACGGCCTGATATTTTATGAGGACTATGAATCATTTGCTTGAAGTTCATACCCTGTATGAGGATTTGAGAGCGTTTGAAGCTAAACAAATACGTATAGTTTTTAAGGGCTGATTTTTCCATCATCTGATAACTTTATTCGAGGAATAATTTTGATAGTTATTTCATTCAAAAACTGTCAAACATCAATTTTATGTTATGTTTATTTATGTATTTACTTATCAAGATAAATGCGTGCACTGACTGGACAGGTCCACTCAATCTGTGTAGTTCTTTCCCCAAAAAAACATTCCAGACACCTATCCACATGGTCTTCACATCATCTTGCCAAGATTATGTCTGGACTTTAAAAGAGACTGTAACCTCTGAGTTTGTTTTGGGCTTTCCTCTCAGAGAAGTCAGATAAGAAACGCCGACCTAATATTATAGTTTAAAAAATATAATTGTGTTTGTACAAATCTGCTTACCGAAATTAAAAACATTTATCATTTAACCAGTTGATTCAATCAGGCATAAAAACCCATCAATCTCATCTTTTACTGACGTTACCATCTAATTCCACAATTTTTCTTACACCTGCCCAAACCAAAATATCCTGGTTAGTAACCGATCCCCACCATTGGGAGTCTCTTACATAAATTGGATCTGTGAATAGATATCATCTGATTGAATTAGTCGGCCTATCGACGCCCTCCTATGCTCCTGAGGACGTTATACAACTGTATACAGGTTGTAATAAGAATTGAGGTTAGACTTTCTTGATGATTGTTAGAATCTGTTTTTGATGGAGTAAATCGAGGAACAAAAATGAGTGATGTAATTATTTTAAGACTGAGTAGGTATAATTTCATAGAAGCAGCCATTTTTCTAAAATATGTAAGCTAGTAAAATGTTTTCCACAATTCATTGAAATGTTGTTATTATAGTTTAAGCCTATTCTCGCGTTAGTACAAACAACACACAAAGAAGAAGGGGTTGTTTATTCTGTGTTAAGAACCACAGACGTCTATTTTAGACTGATCGATTCATATTTGTCATCATCTGCCTAACCTTTTCCCAACTATGTTGGGGTCGGCTTCCAGTCTAACCGGATGCAGCTATTAGTAGCAGCCAGTATTTTACATGGAGCGACTGCCTATCTGACCTCCACAACCGAGTTATTGGGTAATACGACACCCCTTGGCAAGACTGGTTGTCAGACTTTCAGGCCACTAACGAACCGTAACGACTGTCAAAGATCCACGAATGACAGCCGGGACCAACGGCTTAACGTGCTTTCTGAGGCACGGAGGGGTCTCGGTATGTGAAGATGGTCACCCATCCACAGACCAACCGCGGCAAGTGTAGCTTAACCTGATCGATCGACCCGTGCGGCTGTTATTAGTAACAATTAGCCGCAAGACCCCCGTCCGCCCCGTTGTGAGTGTGAGACAAATATGTACAAGATTAAATGAAACATGGGACATTGTACAATACAGCCGCAGTCTAGAGACGTCAGGAAAATAACAATACATGCAGGTATACAAGCTAAACTCATTAGTACGTAAATTTAATTCAATAAAAAGTTCGAGAAACACGTACCTCCTCATAATTCTTGTTGAGTAGATACTTAAAGTAACTTCAGAAAGCAAGTACTTGTTATGTACGGTGTACTTACTTTTATTGCGAACGCGGACTTTCTCGGAACTTCGCTTTTTTTTTTTGTTACGAAGTTTCGAAGTTTCGAAGTTGTAATTATGTTTTCTGTTCGCCTTGTAAAAACGGTAATTGGTAGTGTGATACTGGATAAAGTAAAAAAACTTGTTCTAGTAAGTGGCGTCCTAGATATTTGTTATATGTCGATTTGAGGCATTTTCCCCTGTACAATCAGCTAATGTGGGCCACTGCTGGGACAGCATACCACGTGGACCCAGTGCGGGTTGGTAGATGTCAAATGTCTTCGAATTGTTGGTTCTAGGACATGCCGGTTTCCTCACGATGTTTTCCTTCACCGTTTTGAGAGCAGTGGTGAAATGATTTACACGAAGTGAAGGTCCTGACTGGGTTCGAACCCACAACCTACAACACGTAAGTCGGAGTCGTTACCACTGGGCCACCACTGTTCTGAGAAGGAGTTAATAGACAGCTATTTAATTAAACATCGAGGTAATTAGTTTCACTTTGGCATCCAAAATAACTTTAACCCTTCCGAATATCTGTTTTAATGTTATAACATTTATTACACTACAAAATACGTCAGTGTCATGGCGGCCGACGTTGAGCCTCTATAAAATATTACGACGTACAGGCCTAAACGACGTAGACCTTATCTGCAAGCCTAGTGTGATATTGCAGCAAGATGCTAAAAATAAAAGCTGAACAGCGCCTGTCTTTATTGTTTTCTTGCCATTTTTAATACCTAATCAAAATAATGTTTTCTTATTGTAAGAATTAATTTTATTTCTAACCAACCATTTAGCTTGTTGTTCTTTAAACAGAAAAAAAAAACATGATTCCAACATATAAAACAACTTAACTGTTTTCTCCCGAAAGGTTAAGACAAGAAAAAAACATAAATTTAAAATACCTCAAAAAATTGTAATTATTCACAGATCATCTTGATTGATTGTAAATAAATATTAATTTTATTTCGATCCTATTCATTTAGCAGTTTTCCTTAAAAAGGCAAAGGCAAAATGATTCCAACACATAACAACTACCTGAAGTCCAATTCTCGTAATTTAAAACGTGCAAAATCTAGTCGCAGTCTCATCTCGGCGACAAACAAATGTCAAAATCTTGTTAATAATGTAGGGAAATTAGAAGTATTTTTGACAGATTGAGACTGAGATCAGACTGTGAATGTTCTTAAATTTACGAGAATTGCCCCACTGTTATCACCCGAATAATAATCCCCCGACCGATTTCGGGCCGGTAGCAACGGACAATAGCCAGGTACGCAGGAGATATTATAGTGCACAAGTGTTTGCGCAAACACAGGTGCACTCTCTGTTCCTTTACTCTCATAGTCCGATAGAACGGCAATCCGACACGACTGGAGATCAGAGGGGCAATTCTCGTAATTTTAAGAACGTTCACAGTCTGATCTCAGTCTCAATCTGTCAAAAATATGTCTAATTTCCCTACATTTTGACAAGTTTTTGACATTTGTTTGTCGCTGAGATGAGACTGCGACTAGATTTTGAACGTTAAAATTACGGGAATTGGCCTACAGGTGCAATACAAAGCCATCCCCCGAAAGGTTACTCAGAGTTGACAATAAAATTCCATAAAATAAAAACAAAAAAGAACATTATTCATTCACACATCATCTTCATTTAATATTGCGTCTTCCAACCAAATTCAACCAAGAAAACGAAACGCTTTGAATTGAGTGTTTCGTTTTCTTGGATGAATTTTGTATACCTGCCACACAAAACTCATTGTCACCCTTATCCCGGGTGAAACATTGGTGAATTTTCCGGCACGTAACTCTCAGATTTAATGTAATTTATCTGCACTCATGAAGCACTCATTTGAAACGATTTACGCGCGTGTACTCAACACTCATTCCACCTTTATATTACGTGAAACACTTGTATGAGTCACGGAGTTCCAGACTAAGAATAGGGCTCTTGGCTGCACTAAGAATAGACCTGTTCATTCTGTACTATAAATATAAAATTATTGTGCTAATATATAGAATTTGTGCTGAAGATCGCTCCAACTTACTAAGAAAAACTACAAAAAAGCTTGTAAAGACGTGTTGACAAGAGCATTTGCAATAGCAGTCGTAACTGGACCTATTACTTATTCTCCTGGAGAGAATTAAAAAAAATCTGTTAACCCCATTGAAATTATGCGGCTTTGGTAGTGGGCGACATAAATAGGGAACTTGCTTTTTTCCCGCAGCTTTGTTCTTTTTTAACAGCACAAGGAATGACCCTACAAAATTGGTTCAATAAAAGTGAAAAGTAAAGAATAACATATTCTAACAGAACATAACTCATTTTTTGTTTGACCAAACTTTCATAATTTAGCCCAAAATGAATTATCTCCTATCCTACGGGAACGTACTCCAGAATTAAAAGTATGTACAAACCCGGGTCATGGTCTACCTGTGTGCCAAACATCGAAATCCATTCAGACAGAGTTACTTTGACATTTATAATATTAGCAAGTGATGATGTTTGTTTGTTGATGAAGATGTTTGTCTCTCAGAGTTCTTACTCTCTTAACTGTCGGAGTTTCCGTCTGTCGGCAGAAATTCTTAGCCTTAATTTCAACTACATACATACATAAACTCACGCCTTCTTCCCATGGGGGTAGGCAGTAGCTACAGACGCCACCTGCTACGACCCTTACATACTCCTCTCAATAATTTCAACTCATTATCATCATAAGCCTATAGCAGTCCACTGCTGGACATAGACCTCTCCTATTGCACGCCATTCAACTTGATTTTCGGCAACTCTCATCCAGCTGCTACCAGCCATCCTGCGAAGATCGTCGGTCCACCTAGCCTGAGGGCTTCCCACCTTACGTTTACCGATTCGCGGACTCCACTCAAGAACACGTCTACCCCAACGGTCATCGGTTCTACGGCTAATATGGCCGGCCCATTGCCACTTCAGCTTGCTTATTAATTTCAACTACTTCGATATAATTAGCATTATTATTAGATTACAAGTAAGATACATATAGCAGCCAAAACAGATTCAATGGCGACCACTGACAGGTGTAGCATTACGGAATTTAGTTGCTCAAAGCAGTTAGGGAATGGTTATAACCTATATTAATTAGGCTAATATGCATGCTCGCATATTGGTTTGATATTATATTAATCGGCAATCGTGTTTACTATAGAACTACGCGTTGAATGGACTCTGTTTTACATTGTTCCATTGGTTTCACTCATTGTTAAATGTTGACTAAGCTGTTTATGTGGTAATTTAACATTCTGTTTTACTATTGTAATAGAGTCAATAATTTAGTTATTAATATGATGAATAATAAATATTATTTACTTTTGTGTATTGGGCGTGATAGAGTAGTGGCCTGTATTATTTAATTTAGCTATATAATGTTGTTGCAGCATACCTAAATTACTCGTACACTTCCTCCTAAATCCGGGGCTTACACACATTTAAAGGCTGGCAGGGACATCAACGTGCAAACTGAAACCATATCCTCAGCCTATGATTAGAATCCCCTAGCTAAGAAATTTTTCGTCAATTGTCAAAACAAAAATCAGCTGTTTCATAGAAAAGAAAAAAAGGTGGAGGGTGCAGGTGAAAGGTGGTGGTGGGTGGTGGTGGTCGCGATCAAATTTTATGGCAATGAATATTTTTTTTAACAACCTACGAATAATTTAAATGCAGTTGGGTCCAGAATCATGTACTGGTATCCATGGTAACAGGTTGCACGTCGATGTCCCACCTTGTATACAAGTTCTGATACTTGTTTTCGAAAAATCTTGCACAACATTTAATATACTGCTCTTTGTTGTCCCTAGTAAATAAAATAAAATAAACATTACGAGTATAAAATATGTATCATACAAATGTATTGACGTCGTTCAGATATGTATTGTTAATCATTTTGTTCACCTTTTTGATAAGTTTTCTATAAGTTGTGTATAACTAGTTTTAGGTGTAAACGATAAATTAGAACAGTAGACACAACATGTTGAATACATGATTTAAACCTTGGTAACACAAGGTAATATGTATAGCGATACCCATTCTAAGAATTCAGCTTTTCTTTGACGAACTGTTACATAACATAAAGCTGTTACGTATCAGTTCCGTGTTGAAGTTGCAATCACGATTGGCCGTTTTCACTAACACTAGGCGATACCAAAATGTAATGTAAGCGCCCTGTTGAATTTTCAACGCTCAGTTTAGCACCGAGAGTTGAAAATCCAAAGAGCAACAATATTTAGGGATTACATCTAGGTGTTGCATAGTATTAGTTAAAACGGGCATTAGCTTGAGAGCTCTTTATCAGTCTGTCTGTCAGTCTGCTCAACACCGTAACTTATAATAACTCAAACAGGACTTCAGTTACATCAGAATAATCAGCCTATAATGTTCCCACTGCTGGGACACAGGCCTCTTCTCAGTAAGAGGGAGTGGGCCATAATCCACCACGCGGCCCAGTGCGGGTTAGTCATATATAGCCAATAAACTAGGTTATTTAAACCACATATTTATGTAAATCAAAGAACAAGCGATAGAAGAACTTAAATTCATCGTGACTTGATGCATAAATTATTGCCCCCGGAAGAAACCAAAACATAATATTGATAATATTGAACCCTTATTCCAACAACAAAGTTGCCACTACGAAAAACACAACACGAGTAAGTTAAACATTCTTTATGGTAGTTAATATAAAGCACGAAATATTAGTATCAAAAAAATTATAGCAATTCACAATAAGAAACAGAAATAGGGTTCTAAAGACTCGACAATTTTCTGCTACACACAAATAAGCCACAGAGCATGGCTGTCTCACACAGACGACAATTTTATTTCAACCATTATGTGCAGGAAATACAGAAAATTTAATTTAGTGCACACTTAGGTGGTTTTATCTAGACGGTAGTTTAAGTTTTGAACAAACACTGAACGCTAAACTGTCAGTCACAAACGAACTTGAAACATGCAATTATTATCAGCCAGCTAAGTAAATTGCTTGATGATCATGACCAGAATCTTCTACTTTGGTTTGAAACTAAAATTCATGACTTAAAGGCAACTGTATCCACGTCAGAGGCCCCTAAAAATATGTTTTGTAGACCATACCAATTTTTCAACCAGTTTTACCAAGGGGTAAAATTTTTAATACTGGTGTTCAGCTGCGCCCGGTTAGACTGGAAGCCGACCCCAACATATTTGGGAAAAGGCTAGGCAGATGATGATGCCCATTTATCTACTCTATGAGATTCAAAAACCTTACGTTAATGCTGTCAATCTGATACAATACACACCTACCTATAGTACACAATGTCTTCGTAATTCTTCAGGGCGACCATATTCACATTTTCACACGGAGTATTTAAAACTCGCAGCCAGTGTGAGCAAGGCACCAGTAAGCACACAATTATAATTTCGTATTCGGGACGCCGTAACGCAATAATTTAAGCTTACGAATACAATTTGTACGTCAGGGGGAACGAATGAACGAATGAAGTGAGCGGAGTGAATAATTTTGTGTACAAGTGTTGCGTTGACGGGGTTTTGTTACGTACTCTGTCACCTGTGCAAGTAAATTACATTTTTAGAGCGTAAATTTAATTATTTAGTGACATTTATGGTAATGTGGCGTGGGCTTTAGAATTTTCGAGTTATTTAGTTTTCTTTTTTTTTTGTTTTTGTTAATGTTTGTACGGTTTTAGCAGAATCTCATTAGGCAAACTAGTATTATGTCACATAGAGAAAGACTTTATTGTCATTGCTCTAGGTTTGGAATTCCAGTGTGTTGTGATATGGGTTGAAATTAAATTACTAAGGTTACGCCTAAGTAATTTCATTTCAACAGATATTAATTTAAACCTCGCACTTACTAATTGCTGAAGCGAAGTTTCAATACTGTTTTGTCAGTTAAGTTGTAACTTTTTGGATCCCGAACCCTGAATATAAGTAAGTAGGTACAAGCTGAGAGGCAATTCTCGTAATTTTAAGAACGTTCACAGTCTGATCTCAGTCTCAATCTGTCAAAAATACCTCTAATATCCGTAGGGAAATTAGAGGTATTTCTCATCTCGGCGACAAACAAATGTCAAAAACTTGTCAAAATGTAGATTTTGACAAGTTTTTGACATTTGTTTGTCGCCGAGATGAGACTGCGACTAGATTTGGAACATTTTAAATTACGAGAATTGGTCTTCAGGGCACGTCGCAGCAGGTAGCTATATGCAACTCAGGATGAGTATCAATATCAATTTATACCACATTTCCACATTCTTATTCTTATTCTTATTCTTATTCTTATTCTTATTCTTATTCTACCACACTAGTAGCCGGCTTGAGTTTGATAGCATAAATAAAATAAAATTCATTTAATTCAAGCCAAACCCATATTCCATAAAATAAAATGAAATTTCACAATACTGCAGAATATAATAAAATGTCAATGCAATTAAAATAAACAACAAAATATACAGGTCACAGAATAAAAATAAAAATAAAATATGAAATGTTAAAATAAACGAATGGTACAAATAAGGTAGGGTAAATGTAAACAAATATGAGTTTATGGAAAAATAACTTTAATCCCTACACATTAAAGTTCAGTTTACGCTACAACTTCCAAATTTTTTGTAACTTTTTCAATAGCGCTTGTCACTCTGAAATCAACTTAATTAAAATAAAGTTAATTTGAGTATAGATTAAAAGACTGATCATCAAAATCAGAACATTTCTTTACAATATACTTTGCAAAAGCTATTTAAGCTATCAATAGTTTTACATAATCAAGAAGTTCCACGTGTAGATATTCCATTAAACATACTTTCATCTTCGAAATGGTTCAATACAAAATAAGTAAAAGGGAGAACAAATATGAAAGAACACTAAAGTTACGAACTATAGCGTCGCGGATCAAAGAAGTTTACACAGTTCGTTGGCTGCGAGCATTTCGTCGCTTTGAACGTATAAGGAGTACCCATCGATTGTCGTGCCTTTACGTTTTTATTTGAGTAAGTCGGTAATGCAAGCGGAATACTCTTTATTTTATCCTTTTTTAATATCTTTGCTTTTTTATGTTTGGGTTCTTGTTTTTTTCTTTCCGTTTCACCTTCCTTTTACTATTATTTATCTGAGACTGAGTGACTCCGTCTTCGTGCATTTTGTATTTCATCATTTTTAGGGTTATGTACCTCACGAGGATAAAAAGGATCACTTTCTTGTCCGTCCGTCGGTCCGCCCGTCTGTCTGTCAGTCTGTCAGGACCCTTCTTCTTCAAATTGATTAATACATCCACGCGTCAGGAACGCGTGGAGGTATCAATCAAGTTGAAATTAATATCAAATACGTAGGTCTTTTTTTTTCTGGGTGGGAAATCATCATGTGATTTCTCCCGCTCTGGGCGGAGCGGCAGGGCGTGTCAGACTTTTACTGACTAAAACCCACTCGTGTTCCTTCAGTTGCCTATGCCAGGGGCCACTGTATCTCTTTCGAACAACCCGCGGCCCTGGCAGGTAAGTCTCCATTTCCTAGGAGCTTTAAAAAATCAAGTTTCTAAGTCAACGCGATAAAAAAATACGCCCATTTATGCGACATATTTTGATACTCGCAAATAAATAAAAACCTATAGGGTACTTCCCGATGACGAAGCAATGTCTTATAGCACAAGTAAAGAAATAAGTTCGATTTTTTTATAAATATATATGCATATAATATATATATATATATAAAACGCGCGCGTTATGAAATTTGAAAACTAAACCGAAACCACTAACGAACGAACTAAACCTAAACATGGTGGCGCCGGCGGTTGGCGTGGTGTAGGCATGAAAAGATAACGGATAGGCTGTCCTATCCATTACTTTCGCATCTATAATATTAGTATACAAATAAAGATTTTGGTATCCAGTTTCTATGAATAATCCTTTGAATAATATACAACTGTCTACTCCTGGGAAAAGTCAATTCCTTCCTCGCTTTCACGGCAAAGTTGAATGATGTCTTTCTATCTACTTTTCCTGTTGTGTCTACCTAAGTAGTTCTGTGAAAACTACGTGGATACTACATTATTTGTATTACCTACCTAAGGACTGGCTTCCTCAATTTGAAATGCTTCAATGATTTGCGTAATAGTAGCTTTTATTTTGAATGACGTCTCTTACAGAAAATGCGTGGGAAGATCCATTCCTGGCCGAAATACGCCGAAGCAGTATAATTTCAACTTATTCAACAACAAGCAACACAAAATTCTAAAAATATCTTGTTAGTATACAATCCTGTTAGAAATTCGGCGGCAAAACACTGGATAAATATTGTAGCAATTAACGTAATCCACTAAAATATAAACCCATCAATTTTCGTGTCTTAATAATCTGCTTAAAAATCATCATCGTCATTGGCATCCTTGTTCCACTCACTGCTGAGTATAAACCTGCTTCCTTTTGTGCCATGCTTCCCTGGTCTGTGTGAATTTGGCTAATGCTTGTCGTAAATAAGGACTGGCTACATAAATTTGCTCCCTATTCACAGCGACCTTTCAAAAGGGGTTAGTGATGTCAGGGTGCTAATCCAACTGTGTCACTGCAAATGTCAGTAGAACCACCTCTTATTGAGTGTTTTCGTTTTAAGCTCATAGATTTATATCGTGAACCTCTGGCGTTATATGTTTGCCTGGTACGTGTTAGTGTTTGTATACACGAGCGACACGCGTCAACGGCAGAGGCAACAGCGTGTGTTTTTGAGCACTCAAATACACAAGCGACACATTGTCAACGTCGGACGTCGACGGGTGTCGACGGCTGCAGTTGCCTCTGCCGTTGACGCGTGTCACTCATGTGTATGCACACATACGGAGGAAGTAGAGACAGACAACTGCACATCAATGGTAATAATTACACTACGAAAATCGCCTTTACTGCTACGAAATAAAGCCGCTGTCAATAAAAAATTTTAACCACTGATATTGGGTTCACTCATTGACAGTATCTTATAGACTTGATAGGAGCCTTGACATGGGAATACTGAACCAAACCAAGTTTCGGCCAGTGTTGTTATTCATTTTGTAGACATTTTACAGTTCTATAAGTCATTCAGGAACTTTACGTATGACATTCGAAGAGGCGCGTTTATTCAGAAATTATCCACGGGACCGTGCTATCGGGACAAAAAGCTTATGTTACTCCTTATAAAATCAGCTAACTCCCATCAAAATCGGCCCTTTCGGAGAATACCAAAACAAACAGACAGACAACAAATTTAACAATTGTTTTTTTGTTATGAATTTAGTAAAAATCTGTTATTTCGACATCACAAACAGACACTTCAATTTTATTTATTTGTATAGATTATCACAAGTCATATCTAATACTTGTCAGTGGGGTTGTACTTATCATCAAGCTAACATCGTGGCAGTCAGATTACAAGAATTAATAGATACTGGCAGGCTGTCATGGTCCTAGAACTAGACCTAATCTTCTTAAGTGCAAGCAGGCACCATCCAATTGTTAGCTAATTGGCTAGACTGTTTGGGTTGGCAAGACAAGTAATAAAGTATATTTGCGTAACACATTCAGAAAAATGCGGCCGAAAGATGGAGCCGAAAGGGTCTGGAGTGGTGACCGCGTACCGGAAGACGTAGCTTTGGAAGGCCTTTTTTGATGTCCGCAGCCCTAGGGTCGGCGGTGGGGTCTGTTAGACTCTCTAAAAACCATCGCGGTGTTCCATCTCACACCTACGCCGGGGGTCGCGAGAACATACGATCCTTCCGCAATAGCCTTGGAAGAAGGCCTCCCACAAGGTGGACCGATAACCTTGTGAAGGCCACAAGAACCTGGATGCAAGAAGCACAGATCTGGTCGAAGTGGAGGTGCTTGGTGGAGGCCTATGTCCAGCAGTGGACGTATTTTGGCAGAAATGATGATGAGTCAGAAAAAAATAATTGTTAAGTAAATTGATACCCTTCGTTATTTTTCCGTGCTGCTGCCATTTCATCCAACTGTCGCAGTTGTGATTTCAATAAACAAATTAAGTTGCTGGACAATTTTTTCCCTGAATTTATCTACATGGATTAACACCATACATTCACTAAATGTTTTTCTCTCGCAAACATCTGTCATTGGTATAATAAATTAGTGCCCCACAGAGCGCTGGGATTTAGTAATAACTTATTTCCACGGAGGCTAATTAGATGAAGTAGTGTTTCAGTCTGAAATCCCTGGCCAGAACTGTGACCACTTCAAAGAGTACTAATTATTGTTATTTTAGACTCCCAACAGAACTCGCATATGAATTAGTATTTGGGTAACGTTAATAAAGACGCAAAAAGCTACTGACACAGGTTCACAATGTAGGTTTTAAAGGTACCCTGTGTGAATTTGTAAGTAGGGAGGAATTAAAAATAAACACTTCGTTATTTCGTAATTAAGTTCTGAGTACTGAAAAGCTACATTATCATTCAACCTTTGTTTCAATACGAGTGTATTTAGGATCGACATCTTAGTACAGACGCCAGCACATCAAGCTACCCGAAACTGTCAAACTTTCCCAATCAACCTTGAACCTAATGCTTTAGCGATAAAGTCGAATATCTATTAAAGAAAGTTGACAGATTGTAGCAGCTTGATGTGCTGGCGTCTGTACATCGCTTTACTAGCCGCTATATCTATCACACATTCCTTCTTAGAATTTTTTGTCTTGCTCTAAAAGAAAAACATTCTCAATTCATAAATATCTCATAACATGTGTCCTTATAAAAATGTCGTCCCAAAATAATATCCCACTTCCTCAATAACTGCCACCGATGACACCTCAAGGTCAACCGTTCCTCAAACATCTCCGAGTGTTCCAGCGCTGACGATTCACTCGAAATAAATTCTCCCTCACAGTTTAAGCTTTCACATCACGCGTCGCTGTCAAAATTCTCATACGTTTTGATCGCGTTATTACGTGCGTCGTGCAAAACAAATGAGACGGCTCACTTGGACCTATTTTGCTGGATGGGACGTATATTTTTAGATTTTAGAGAAGAAGAGATTTTCAATAGCGTAGCTTTTACAAATATTCTTATTGAACACTGAATGTATGTATGTAGGTAAGTAGGCACATGTGAACCTGTGGTCCAGTCCAGTCTAGTTCATTCTAATGAACTCGCGGAGAAATATACTAGCCTATCTTCTTGGCGTGTCGATAGCAATCTAAATGGACTCGGCTTAGAATTCGGCTGCTTGTTTGGCGCCATCATCACATTATTGTCCCACTGAAGAAGAAAGAAGAAAAAGTATTTATTACGACTCGTGCAGGAAGATCATAAAACTAAACTAAACACAATCAAAAATAAAAAAACCGAATTACATAAAAAAAAGTAACAAAAATACAAATGAAACAGAAAGTACGAGGCCAAAAGGCTCCTATCTCAGCATGATGCTACGACATTTACGACACTGCAGAGCAAAGGCATCTCTTCTCATGCAATAAAATTGAAACTACGCAGATAATTATGTATTTAATTAGTTTTAAGACATTATTCCTGTGTTTGGATGATTTTGGTGTCCTTGTCGCAAAAAACCAAAATTCTATAGGTTAACATCACACGTTCATGCCCTCTGCTCCACCGGCCATTCGGACTCCGAGCATATCTCGCTCCATAGCGCGCTGAGCGACCTTGAATATTTTATTATTATCATCTAACTAGTACTACACTTAGGACAAACCTGGAGATTCCATCACCCATTCTGAATACTTTTCGAAAGATAAATATGTATACAGCAGTGTTCAGTCTACCATACTTACTTACAGTACTTCACCTACCAACACCACCATAATTCCTTACACACAGACGTAGCTTACCTCTATATAACATTATCAATGAGAGCATAACCCGAACACATTTAATCCAGTCTAATTCAGGTCAATAGCCACTAGGCTCCAAAGTTCAGCCGTTCCAGTTTCCCTATATCAACGGTACAGGTGAGTGCGTAAGCTCCGCTCACGTAGAACCGACTGACTCTGAATCACAAGTACGAGGAGTATTGCACTTAGATATGAAATATTTTTCATTCATAAACTACTTTGTTATCGGATATGGAAAAGATGGAGATGTAGGGAGTGTAGGTAAGGGTGCTGGAATATGATTGGGTTTTGAATAAGTTACCTTTTCTTGTGATGTTGAATATAGTGGGAGAAGAATGGAGGAAGCTGTTTAACAGAAGCAGGAAGAATAAGATTGCTGTCATATTTGTAAAGTATAGAGTCAATTCACCGGTCAAGTGGCAGTGCTTGGTGGACGGCCTATATCTATGTCCACCAGTTGACGTCTTTCGGATGAAATGATGTTGCCTGGATGAGATCTAAGAAAGAGATAAGGTCGCCCATTGTATGTTTTGTAGTGTTACATGTATTTTTTTGTTATTTATTGTCTGGTTTATAATAAAGTATACATATATAAATAAATTCAAAACGGTGCAGGAAAACAACGTGATAAAACCAGTATGTCTTAGAACTATAAATTCGAAGACATGTGATATCCACCAAACTGTACTGAGCCCGCGTGGTGGATCACGGCCCACTCCCTCTCACAGAAGAGGCTTGTGACACAGCATTATTGGCTGATAATGTTTCACATTCAAAAATCCTTTTCTGGGCCGAAAGAACGTTCAAGTTCATTTATATTGTCATATCTACACCTACTGCGATTAGGGATGTGTTGACTCAACTCAACTCGACATAATATTTATGATGAATGCCGTAATTACAGAAACAACTTAAATAGAAATAGAAAATATTTACAATCCAGGTAATAAAGTAAACAGGTTCACAGTTTAATAGCAAGTTGAGACATGTCGTCAGCTTAAAATAGTACCCACAGCTAGGTTACAATATATTATTTGCCAGTGAGCCCCAAACTAGGCAGTTAGTCTACGGACTAACTGCCTAGTTTGGGGCTCACTGGCTCACTGGCGCTCGGCGTACGAATTCCAGTGTGGAAACTAGAGAGGTGTTTTCAGGTACGGAGTGTGTGTGTGGCGTATGTGTGTTGTGTGTGTAAGTGTGTATGTTTATTCCCATTGTGCTTCGTTTGATTCAGTGTCAGTTCTGCAAAAAAGACATTGTGTTTCGCGTGGATCCACGTTCGATACGAAACGATGGGTTAATGGTCACGCAACTTCAAACGTTAACTTTTTTATGCTATACATTCCCAAAATATCCCATAAGGTTTGAAAATTCAATCATGAACTCAATAACCATTCATATTCACTAAATATTACTAAAATGTGAAGGAAAACATCGTGAGGAAACCCGCATGACCTAGAACCAAAAAATTCGAAGATATGTGACATCTACCAACCCGCACTGGGCCCGCGTGGTGGATTACAGCCCACTCCCTCTCACAGAGAGGAGGCCTGTGTCCCAGCAGTGGGAATATTATAGGCTGATTATGATTCACTAAATAACAGAACAAAATCGCGTTATTATGCCGACTTAGCTTTAATCACAGTTCGTAACGCATCCGAACGATTTATGAACCTAATGTATTTTGCATGATCCCGTACATCACGCACAAATGATTCATTGTTATGCCTACACGCATTGGTTGTTGGCTAATGAAATACGTTCATTGCTGTATTTATAATTAGAAGATCCATCAATATGTTAGGTAAATGAAGCAATGGATATAGCATAAGTTCCAGTGTGTATGTTATTGGGCCAACTTTTGGGCAAAGAAGCAATACTGTATCAAATTGTGACATTAACTGTAGCTTCTGTGGATTTACGAGTATCCTTTGTTATGATTTCAGTAATTCAAATATTTATTGGAAAGTTAGAGTGAGTTGGTAGCTGCTGCATTTCATATTAAAATTACTTATTATTTATTAATTATTTCTTTCATATTTCAATTTGAATTATACGGATTATTATTAAAAACAAACCGACCCGATGCCCGACGGCATTTTCAATTCATAAAAACTAAAAACTTCCATATATACTCCATATACATCCATTATTAAACCCCTTTTTACATTACATCCATTATTAAACCCCTTTTGGGGCTTTTTTACATATACATCCATTATTAAACCCCTTTTGGGGGGTAAATTTTCAAAAATCCTTTTCTAGTGCTCATCTTCGTTATAAAAAGAAAATTTCATGCAGAAGCATGAATTTCTTTTTTAATTCTCTGATTCTAGAAAGGCTAAGGCTGTGCGTTATTTCTCAAGGAATAAATGAGCGAATTTAAGAAAAAAATGATTTGGTTGATGAGGTATTCATGTATATTATTATTGTTGTTTTTGTTATTGTTGTTGTTTTTTTAATATTATTAAAACGGTAACACCAATTACATTAATTAACATAAAGATATATTTACTATATCTGTAGTAATCAAACAAATAAATGCAGATACTGAGTGGTTTTATATAATTACATTATAGACAAGCCTACTTAAAATCGCATGTCTATCTTATTCTAAGTATATAGATCAGTTTACTAGTAGCAGCTTTAATAGTAGCATTGTTATTCAGTGAGAGGCTTTTACAAGCAATCAATTATGTTTCATATATTACAACAGATGCTTAAATTAAATTTATCTTTAACTAAACATTCCCGTCGTTATTCTTAACATCCCTTAAAGGAGTGGGTGAACTGTGGTTTATTAATCATTTAGCTTTTATGGCGGTATTAATACCTACTACCTTAGGCTGTTGGTCTATGGATGGGTTACCATCATTACAAACCAAGATCCCTCCGAAAAGCACGGTTAGCTGCTGGTCCCAGTTATGTCATTCGTGGATCTTTGACAGTCGTTACGGGACGTCAGAAGCCCGAAAGCCAGTCATACCAAGGGGTATCGTATTACCTAGTAACTGAGGTGTGGAAGTCAAATAGGCAGTCGCTCCATGTATACCAATGGTAGCCGGACTGGAAGCCGACCCCAACATATTTGGGAAAAGCTAGGCATATGATGATACTTCCTTGGTGCTTCTCCACAAGCCTCGCACGATAGTCCCGCAGTACAATCCTTAGGAAAAATGGCGCGTTTACATTAGGTTGGTGACCGCATGCGTCGGTCGCATTCGGTTTGACCGGATTTGTTAACCGAATTGGCCTGTTGACATTAAGTGTTCGGTGACCGAATGCGTCAACCGTCGCAGTCAAATTTAGCTTGCACGCTCCCCGACCAACAACAAGTTTCCACAAGTTGGTCATGAGCGAATATGGTCAACTGTAATAACTTTTATACTGGATCTGTCACCGCAAACGACCTGGGATTGAATTCGGCAGGACCGTATTACAGTTTACATTAGTCGGTGACCGAAAACGGTTGCAGTTGAGTACCGACGGCCAAGCGAACCGAATGTAAACGCACCATCAATCTCCACACAGCGATATAATCTTGGCGATAGTTTGATGGCCCTGACTATCGTTGCTAATAATATATGGCTAGTTATATTTAATTTCTTCTAAAGGTCTCATCTTTCTGTTCTAGTTTGCTCTCATGAAATTACCTAGGTAATTACTTGGTTATTCCTAGTTTCGGAATCAGTTCGTTCTAGCATCTCTTGTATGGTCTCCTGTGGTTGCATTGCATTTGCATTACCAACATGGCGTTTGGATGCAGACAGAAGGCCAATTCCCTTAATTAAAATCGTTAAAAATCTAGTCGCAATCTCATCTCAGCGACAATCAATGTCAAAAATGAAGGGAAATTTTAGAGGTATTTTTGACAAATTGAGATTGAGATCTGACTGTGAACGTTATTAGAGAATTATTATTAATTATTTAAGATATTCTTATCAAGATGTTTAATTACATCATTGAATCGGCAGATAGTCGGTCAGATTACTTAAATTATTATTCATCGCATAGTTATTGTTTTAAATTTTTAACAGTGAAAAGCGTGACTGATATATGTGTTACCCATCATCATCTCATCTGCCTAGAATCTTTCAAACTATATTGGGGTCAGCTTCCAGTCAAACCGGATACAGCTGAATATCAGTATTTTACATGGAGTGACAGCCTATCTGACCACCACAACACAGTTACTGGGTAATACGATACACCCCCCCCCCCCCCCTTGGTAAGACTGACTGTCAGAATTTCGGGCTTCCGACGACCCGCAACGACTGTCAAAGATTCACGAATGACAACCGTGACCAACAACTTAACGTGCTTTCCGAGGCAAGGAGGGGTCTTGGTATGTTAAGATGGTCACCTATCCACAGGCCAACTGCGGCAAGCGTAGCTTAACCTGATCGATCGATCCGTGCGGCGGTTATTACCTAGCCACAAGCTCCTCCATTCCTACGCCCCCCCCCCCCGCTCCTTTATTACCCAACAACTTATAAAAAAGAATACCTATTACAAAAGGTTTTAACATTCGCAAATTCTGTATCGTACTCCAGATTCCACCTCTTCAAATTTATAACTCTTTGAATAAATTCTAAATATTATATGGAGCAAATGAGTACCGAATTTACCGTAACGTTGAACACGAAAAATATGTTAGCAGAATATAAACCGAGCTTATATTTAATTCAGTCGACCATAAAGGACTATCTGTTTACCCCCGCGTTGACTGCACGATCAATCATTCAAGCACAAATTACTTCTAGGCGTCAAACCGTGCTGAGGAAACTTCCATTTTGACTCCACATGAGCTGTAGCCCAGATAGGTAACGAAGTCGATTTATTCGTACGGCTTCGGTCAGAGGTGGTTTGCTCAATAATTTAGCTGGATAATTCGTTCGGGAGAGAGGTAAACGTATCTATTATTCAATGGAAAGTCCGAAACTCGCGGGAATGGTCTAATGCATCCGAAAATGTTTTCTATTCCTGACCCAGTTACAGTTTGATGGATCGCTCATACGAATTTTGTTATGATTTAATTTTGTACGAAAAAATCTCGGATTGAATCGTTGTTTGGACGTGTTAAAAGATTGATGTGTCGTTTGATTTCTACGGGGAAAACGTTTCCGAATAATCTTGATCAAAAGTTTATTCTGTGCCATTTTGTGATAAATTATATTTTGTGTCAAATATACTTTACTTTTCTATAAGCTTAGTGGCTATTTGAACTGTACCTAACTAGAGCATTTTTAGCGTATCAGAAGAACACGATGAAAACGATTAGGTTTATAATTTCTTACAACTAATTACTTACCTTTTACCGAATTACTTACCTACCTCAATCAAGTCAATTTAACCCTTAACTTGGTAACGTATCTAATAATGCACACATTCTAAGAAAAAATATTTGAGAACAGTTTTGGTACTTATTTTTTTATTTCTTTTTTAAACCGTTATATGAGACCCTTGCAGTTGGTAGAAAAAATAGTATTTTTCACATCTGACAACATTTGTAGTCAGTAGATCGCAAGATGGCGGAGCGTGCGCGTGCGTCTACGAGTTATAAGGTAAGAATCGATTATAATCCTAATTAAATATGTATATTACGATACATAAATGTATATTTTTTTTTATTGAATGTGTATTCTTTTGTTTACGTAAAAATTTTGATCAAACAATAATGTTTTTTATCTAAAATATGACTGTCAATATTCATGTATCTACAAATGCACACTGCCAAATTACCATATTATGACCTGACTTTTGCAGTGTGCATTTTTAGATACATTGCCAAATATACTACAGTATTGCTTATATTATGCACTGTGCATTTGTAGATACACTGCCAATAAAATACATAATTATCATCCTATATAAATATAGGTAATACATATATATTGATTAGGTATTTGTTTACTTTTCAGACTGGTACAAGAGCACAAAAAATATTGGCTTTAGTTCCGAAACCAGGAGCAAGCTCAGATCTTGATAGCAGCGACTCCGCTGATGATGAAATAATAAGACCTTCTTCAGACGGCAACGATAGTTCGTGTGCACCTTCGTTGCCATCATCAATAGAAAATCTTCACATATTATCCGAAAGTGAAGACGAGTACAGAGAAGTTCTGGTGGCGAACAAAAATTATACAAATATTACGACGAAGCACGTAAGTTCGTTGAGTAATTTATCTCCATCCAGTATTCCTGCTTCTTCGTCCAACATAGTAGAAAATGTTTTTATCCCGCCAACACCTTCACCGTTATGTTCTTCAATAACCAGCCCCATGAACGTACATGTACAATCACCTTCTAATGCAACTCGATCCAAGAAAGGAACATACGTAGTCAAAAAGACCGTAGTAAAGATAAAAAAGCTTGAGGTGAAGTGGAGTACTGCAAGATTCAAATTCAATGCTGAAATCGAAGACAAAACATTTGACAAGCTCTTGGAAACAAGATCACCTTTAGAATATTTTGAATTATTTTTTTCGGAGGATATATTCGAATTGATAATACGAGAGAGCAATTTATATCATATGCAAGTAAAATGTATGCCCATGAACATGACATCGGACGAAATTAAGGATTTTATAGCTAAGATTTTCGATGCGCGATAGCTAACAGTCTCATGACTATGGGCCGCGCTGTTACTAATACGAAAACAGAGGTAAAAAAATTCGTGACTCCTGAAAATCAGATGGACACACGTTACGATCAAGTGGATCACATGCCATCATTTACATCCAAAGGACGATGTAAGTTTTGTGTAAAGGGTCAAACTAAATTTATATGTCTCAAATGCCAAGTGAGGCTTTGTTTAGTTGAAGACCGAAACTGTTTTTATAATTATCACAAGAAGTAGTAAGGTAAAAATAGTGTACCTAGCTAATTTAGGTGTTAGTTACCCTTATTTTTTATATTTGTTTATCGTTATTAAACTACTGACTGATTGATCTCATAGAAACTCTAATTATCGTAACAATAATTTACTTTAACTTTTAATTATTAAGAAGATGATGTTATGTTCCTACTTTACTCTGAAGACTGTGATTTTACATATTTTGATTAAGATATATGTGTTTTTATAACGACATAAATAAATGTTTTTATAAAATATAAATGTATTTTATTTTCTAACAATCAAGCAGTGTATCCTACAGAGTACATAGATTTCCAAAGATATATGAATGACAACTTGGCAGGGTGCATAATTAGATACATGGTATAAATACAAAACAGATATTGTTAAAATTTTATTTTTATTTTTTAGGTGTCTATTTACCAGGTAACAACCCAAATATATGAAAGAAATAAAAAATAAATGTCATCACATTCTCTGCCAAGTTAAGGGTTAACGCCATCGTCATGATAGCATCTTCATGAGCAGCTGCACCAGTCACCAGGCACTCGTTGCTCGTTTCCAACAAAATATTGACAAAATGGTGATGGTTCCTAAGGACTAGGGAGGAGGGGCTCGTGACTAAGTAATAACAGCAGCACGGATCGATCGATCAGGTTAAACTACGTTTGCCGCGGTCGGTCCATGGATGGATGACCTAAGATATGATCTTTACATACCAAGACCCCTCAGTGCCTCGGAAAGCACTTTAAGCCGTTGGTCCCGGCTGTCGTTCGTGAATCAGAGTCTTTATTTCTAAACATAGGTAGGGTTACACAGTGTGTGGGATGCTACAATATTTCCATAGGTTCTCTATGTTTTGCCATTCGGTGTACAAATACATTAACATTATCAATTTAAATTCAAATTAATTAAGTGCTACAAAAATTATTGATTATTATAAATTATAGAAAGCACCAGAGTAATGGATCAGTATATCCCCAAAAGGCTAGGCAGATTGCATTTTTTTGTTTTGGTTGACGTAAAGTCCATTTCAGCTTCTGAATCAAGTTCTTCAACTTTCGCATCTAGTCTACCTTTAACGCTAGAACTGAATGAGGGTGTCATTTAGTTCTAGTAATACAAAGGCTCGGTCGTCTCTCTTCCCATTTCCATACGAACTTTTTTAAGACCCTCAAAATATTTCTGAAAGGACAGTACTTACTAGACGTAGGTATACTGAACCCTTTCAAGTTCAAATTTCACAAAGACAAAGATATTAATGATAATGAGGTCGGGCTTAGTGCCGGTTTGAAGGTAGAGGAGGGAGCGATTTTTAGATAATGAAGAGGAAGATGGACATATAAGATCGACTTTTGCAGGAAATACAAATCATTCAAATTAATGATTCCATCGTGATATGTTCACTGTCCACAAAACAGACACAATAGTATGGAACAATTCATGTATACTTACCATATGAAAGATGGGTCACTGGACAGTGACGTCGTTTTAGGGAAAAATAAGATATAATGATATATATGTGGGAATTAATAATAAAGTGGCAACATACAAGATATGAGGGATGTTAGAAGATGGGTATGACAAGACTGTGCGAAAGAAAGGGAAATAAAAAATACAAAAGAAGTTTGCTTTTTATTTACAACAATCCCTCCATATAATGTATGTTGTTATTATTATTTTTCCATCTTTTTCTAGTAATTTATAGATATAGGATAAAAAAAGATTTAAAGTAAAGTTTATTTTGACATAGATCGTCATATGGATAGATTAAGTTCATACCGTATAGTGCGAATATTTGGCAACTATATTAATTTCCCATTGAACCTAGTAGTTGCGCCAATAACTTGTTACTTCCGTCGAGCAGTGAGCCCAAAAGGATTACAAGGGACCTCCTAGGTTTAAGCTTCAGTAAATATGTATAACTGGGACAGTCGTTATTGTGGTCTTGCGTCATCCAGAGTAGTAATATTAGTAGCATAATTAAATTCATAAATAACTTCTCCCGCTCTGGGAAGAGTGGAATGGCATGTCAGACTTTTACTGACTAAAACCCACCCGTGTTCCTTCAGTTGCCTGTACCAGAAGCCACGGTAACTCTTTCGAACAACCCGCCACTCTGGCAAAATCAAAATCAAATCAAATGAAAAAACAGAGCTAGCACTGCTCGTGTGATATTTGTAAATTTGACAAACAAATAGGGATGAAATAAAAACAGCGAATACACAACGATCCTTTTTATTTTAGGAAATTTCACAATAAAAGTCTTGATTGGATCTTATCCATAAACGGCAATATGCACAGCAAATATTATACTAAAACCTTAATCTAATTAAACCAAAGAAACTTATGATTTTAAATCCATACAAATATTTACAACAGCCCTTATTCATGAACGAATTTTCATTGAAGCTTTAACTTAACCTATTGAGTACTTCATACGGTAACTATTTATTACATTTCTATTAAAAAAAAACATCAATTTTGTGCATTGTCGGTTTAGGTTCGAACAGATTGGTTTTGAAGCCAAAAAAAATAAGTTTATGATTAAGGGCGAACTTTTATACAATATTGTCCAAAATTCATACCGAACCGTGGCTAAAATTGAAAATCAAAGTGAACTAAATTCGATACCCTGTTTACGAAAGGACCTTTGCATCCCTCCTTGAAACATGAAGTAAGCATAAGATTAAAAAATATTTTCAGTATATGACACTCAATTTTTTGCTATGAGATATTTTTTTTTTTCTTGATTAGGATTTCAAAATAATATTATTTGTTATTTAGAGAATTCCATTTCGTTGTCTGTAATTTGACTGATAAACAATTTATGACTAAATAAAAATTCGGGAACATTAGTTTAGTCTAACAATGCTTTTAATTATGAGTGTCGTATCTTTATTATTTCAAATATAAACTTTATTTTAATAAAAACTTTTTGACTTTGTACAGGTTATACGTATATCGTCTTTGGAAATAATTACATCTAAACAAAATATTGCATCTTGATTAAATTGAACCATGTAAGTAGGTATTAAAACTAAACTAAAAGAAACGGCCTATAATATTATATTTTAGCTAAAACTTTTCATCCGTGTACTTACACATTATTAATTATGTGTGGAAGCAAATGACCATATATTTTTATTTTTCAAAACATCGAACGAGGCGTTTCCCTGTAACTAAAAATCATGCTTTCCAGCAAGCAACAGATTTTAAGCTTTTTTGTAGAATACAAGTTTACAAAAAATTTAAATATTCATTACAGCATTCTATACCATTTAGAAGTTAGCTTTTTTCAAAACATAGATTGTCATCTGTTTCAAGTATTACAATAACTTAAAGCAACTCTAGTTAAATGTGTACAATAAAAATGCAGCTTATAGTCAAACATTCAGTTTTAAAACATTTATTCATTGGAATTAAACCCGTAACTAAAATGTTATCTAAACAGACTCAAACACACATTCAACGATTACCACTCACGATTCTTTCCAAATGTCCCTTTTTAGGCCCATGACCACACCGCTAACTACCAACATAGTCTGTACATTTTCTTTCAAAGAATCATTTATTTACACCTTAAAAACTTTGGTTTACATGAAAAATATTTTGAGTTACCCAATCCATACACCAAGATTTATTATCTATTTTTTATTTTCAAATATTTTTTTGTTGCTTTCAAACACGCACGTAACTTAGAGTATTACACGTAAAGCTATTTTTTTTCTGCATGACGATACAAAATTGTGTGGGTACCTAAAGCTGTTCTTTCATTAAACCTATTTGGTTTGGTTTCGGTTACATTGTGAATGACTAGAATTATACGGAATGTGTCAGTAACAATAAGCCTTACTCTATTTCAGAAAATTATGATGAGAATGTCAGTTTCCATTGATATTGAGAAAAAAGTGTATGACTATCAAACGTCATATTAAGGTTGTCACTTAGACTGCCTATGTCTCTTTATGAGACATACTTGAATGATAAAGTAAAAATCTTTTTTTTATTTTTATTATATTAGATTTTTTCATCTGAACGAAATATTCTTGCTGACGTGTTTATGAGACGAGGATTCGAGCTAGCACTGACAAACAAGCCATCGTGAATGCCATAAAGAAGTTCGCTTCTGAAAGAGAAAAAAAACAAAATATATTAAAACACTTTATTCATGTTTCATCGAATACAAAGCAAAACGATAAAACATTTTTTGTGTTATTAGCCTTTCGAAACGAGAAATATGGGATTATTGTAATATGTTTCGTTAATGAAACACATAATAATTAACAAAATAGTGATTGCTTTATGAAATTTTCAGAATATTATTGTTTAATCTGGCTCAAGTAGTTGTTTGACTTTCATTGTAAATATTTACTGGTAATTTCGGTATGAGCAGATTTCCAGTAATTAAAATTAATTTACTTTTTCAAACCCTCAACCACTTTAGTACTTAGTTAAAATTACAGTGATAAAAACATGTAATAAAATGGAAGATAGTAAAGAAAATAATAAAGATAAACTACCTCTAGAACTAACTGCTGCTGCAAGCTGCATGTCTGCCGCGGTGGGCATCTCAGGAGTGGTGCTTATAGGTCCTGAAGACAAAGAATTGAATTAAATAATAATATTTATAAAATATATTTACAATACAATACAAAACGGTGAAGGGAAAACATCGTGAAGAAAGGCATGTCCTAGAACCACAAATTCGAAGACATGTGACGTCCACCAACGCGTGGTGGATTATGGCCCACTCCCACTCACAGAAAGGAGGCCTGTGTCCCAGCAGTGGGAAGATTATAGGCTGATTATGTATGTTATGTATGTTAAAATATACAAGTTGGAGTTTTTCGAAACATTGCCAAGCGGTTGGTCGACTTTTCAGGTGACCAGAAGGCTGACCTATTTGTTGGTCGAAGAATGAACAATTGATATACAATGTGGCAATGCTGCCATCCTATTGACCAGTTTTTCTGTTGACAATGATGCGGGCGAACTTTTTGATGCCCTAGGATTCTTTCCCCTCACTTTTTTATATACATGTACAAATGATTATTTTAAAACTGTCAGTAGTTGAACATATTGTTTAGTAGATTGAACACAAAATAGACCGTTGTAACTCTAGGTAGAAGAATCGTTTGTTCGTTTCGTGAATTACTAAAGCAATTGCATTATTTCGTGTAGATTGCTAGAATGCTTACCATCAAGTTCCTTTACGTACCTAGACTGTTATATCTTCAGTTTATTCAACATAGTAGTTTATTAATATATAATTTGTGAATAAAATTACCTGTTTTGTTTAAACATTATTAGGTATATGGTCTAATTTTTTTTTTTAATAGCCTACATTGTGCCCTCCCCTTTTTGGCTGGGCAAAGGCCTCCCCCTTTTCCTTCCATACCTCCCGGTCTTGTTCGATCTCTGGCCATGTTGGCCCGGCGAACATGGCCAGAGTCATGGCCGGCGATTTGGTCGAAATAAATAATAAAAATGCTTGTTGTTTATATGGACGCCTTCATAGCGCCCTGATAAAAGCTTAAGACATTTTTTAGGAAGTCATCTTCATCTACTTATTTAAGTACTATTGACAGTAGGTTACATTATATCTCCTCAACTCTCAATACTCCAATGAAGCCTCTCTTGCATAGTGCCATTCGTCTATGTTTTGCATCTTTCATCCTTAAATTCTGTATGCAAGTGTAATTTTCCCATATCGTTAGCCTATCACACTGTTGCACGCGGGTCGACTTGATAATAATATTTTTCGTAATTAAATCACCCGTTTCGAGCACAAAAAATACTTCCTTACTAATATAAACGTGAAAGTTTGTATGGATGGATGAATGGATGGATGTTTGTCACTCTTTCACGCAAAAACTACTGAACGGATTTGGATGAAATTTAGCACACAGATGGTTTATAACCATGATTAATATATAGGATACTTTTTATCCTGATATTCCTACGGGATCGAAACTTATGCGGGTGAAACCGCGGGGCACGACTAGCATTTCATAAGTTAATTTAATTTTGGGACACGAGTGAAATTTGCTGCAAAGCTTTGTTCATTATATTATACTCGCTCATTCTCGGTTTTATTTGTGCATGTAGTATTCATTTATTTGGACCAATTAAAGTGATACTAATGATAAACAATGTTTTTGTTTATAGTTAGTCTAGTCTAGACGAGACCACCATATAGATTTTGATGATTTTCAGATTTTTAGATCGTTTTATATATTAACTAGCTTCTGCACGCCACTTCGTTTGCGTGAAATTTCTTGTACCCCGTCGCATCGCATGGCATCGCTTGCCCGCGGGTTTTTTTTTTGTTTTTGCTGCGTTCTTAAGAATCCTAGCGTCTTACGTAGCCTTTCTTAAAAATTGAGCTGATCAAATGCAGAAATTTATTTTTCAATTCGCGCTGGTAGTTCCAGAGATTAGCGACTCCAAACAAACAAACTCTTCAACTTCTTTATTAGTGTAGATTAATTAATCAACTACCAACTATTTTTGACACGTATGTATTTATTTACTCAAAATAAAAAAAATAAAAAAACAAAAGTAACTTATTCAAATTAGGCTGAGAATCATTAGACATTCCCCCAAAAACGCCCGCCCTTCATCACTTCCTAGTGCTATCGCTGGGAAGAAGAAGTGGCGCAACAAACTCCCAGCAGCACAGCTGTCTGTTCAGTTAGAAAATACTTGATGTAATAATCATATATTCATAACTCGAAGCTTTATTCACATAAACATAGAGCTTCGATGTAATTCCAACTGCGTTACCACCTAAGGCAAAATAAAAACCAAACGTGAAAAAAAAGTCCCAAGCGACAACCAATAGTTTGTCAACAGTAAATTGGTGGCGTACCCTCGAGACGTCACTATTGATGTGACTAACTAAAGAAACACTATCCATCATAATCATCCATCTTTCAATGTCCAATGTAAAAAGATTTTTCCGAGGTAAAACTTCCAGCGCTTGTTGACTTTTCATTAGGATCATGAGGCACAAACGCTAAGAAAAAAATGTTTGAGCGCCCACCGATATTCTATTAGGCGCATTTACCCTCCACAATGGACTTAACGAAGCATAAAATTATTCTCGAGGACTGTAGGAAACGTTCGCCTCATGTACTTTAGATAGCTGTGTACACAAACTTTCTACTGATAAAAAGCTAAGAATGGCCCTCTCGAAAATTATTCCGCAAAATTGTTATTTTCATGGCTCCCGTTAAAAAATATAGGTACCATTCCTTATTCTTTGCGCTCCTAGAGGGGCACAATAATGACGTTCGTAGACTTACAAAGCGGTTAAGTTACTTTTTTTTAAATAAATAAACAGCTTTTATGCCGCTTTGCCGTTATTTTGCTGTCTTTTTTTGATATTTTTTGTCGGCTAGTTTTAAATTTTAATGTTTTTTTTATTATTTTTTAAATTTTAATTTTAATAAAGACGTTCTTTCAATACGAAAATGTGTTTTTTTTGTATAATCCAAATCCAAGTAGTTTCATCATACTAGCTGTGCTCGCGACTTCGTTCGCGTGCAAGTCGGAAAATAAATTGGATTTTATAGTTTTTATTTTTTTTTGCGCGGAACCCCATAAACATAGTATATATTAGTTCTTATAATATCAGCTATCTTCCAGTTAAAGTCGCGTCTAAATCCGTCCAGCCGTTTCGGAGATTAGCCAGAACAAACAGACAGATAAAAAAAAAAATTGTTATAAGTACCTACCGTAAATATCGTAAATATCACGAATCCGGATCCTTCATATTATGCATTTTGTAAAAAGTTGTTATTTTGATATTACAAACACTTAAATTTTATTACTTTGTATGTATGTATAGATGATGATAGCTGAGAACCGAACGAAGCGGAAGAACATCGTGCATAAAGCCACGAAGGCCTTTCAGGGACACGACCTTCAGTAATGAAGTACGTGACCAAGACAAGACAAGACAAGGGGATCCCTTCTTTTGGCATAATATTCTTTTTCCTAATATTCTTTGGCATAACGATTTTGGTATAATTTGTTTTGCCATGATAACACTTTGCCATATTTTTTTTTATATTTATTGCCAAATTATGAGTAAGCTGTTATGCGTAAATAATTTTATGCGAAAATATAATTAGGAGAAACCAAAGTATGCCAAGTTATTTTTTTTTTTTAATAATAATAAACTTTATTGCATATAAGGTGTTATTATTAAGTCTTAAAATTTTATGCAAATTGATAGGGAACAATAGACAAGTCCTGTTTGAATTGCGGATTAATAAGCCTCCCTGATGTTATAACTAAAGCAAATTCTACCCCTGGGAACTCAATTCAGTTGACAGGTTTATTCTAAAACTGTATTGTACTGTATTACGCGCACGTACGGGCTGTGAGTGTGGACGACTTGAATAGAAAATCAATTTATCAATTTTGTCACAGCATAAAAGCTTATATGTAGTCAAACGAAACTATTTTGTAGCAAAACGGAGAATGAAAGGGAATAGAGCTATTCGAAAGAAATTTTCCACTGGAAGTTTTATTCGAATCTTGATTTTTCCATTGAGGCACTATTATGCAAATTAAAAACATTTAGAATTCACTCGCACACTGTTGAGTGTTAAAACATTTTGCGCGTATATTTTTAAATCGGGTGATGCCAGCTTTTTTTGAGTGTACAAAATATTTTAGGTGATAATTACATTTGAATGTTCATGCACGTTTTGATGTCTCTGTATTATTTTGTGCATTTTGTTATTCAAAATGTTAATAAATGATAGACAATAGCCGTATAGGTATTACCCTTTTGTATTTATTTTTAAATAGGTATTTGACACACCAGGATTTTTATTATGTTCCTGCATAAAAAGTATAGTAGAACATATTATAGGTTATACTGCGTTCGAGATTTAGTTTCCAAACATGTAAACAAATAAGTGTTTTTGGAAATATAACCGCTACGTCATAGTGTCAACGCCGGTTGTCGCTGAATACCAGGTCTGGGGCTCGGTCTCGCATGGGGTCGTAGCATTATGTATACTGAGCGACAGCCGATTTCCATGGATGTGACGCATATTCTCCCCCAACTTGTTCATTTTTGTGTTTATGTTTTTTCTCTATCTCAGTGTTCACCGCAAATAAACGTATTTTCTTTATTTTTTTTATTTTTCAATACTTACACATAAAGTTCAGTTTGCGCTACAATTTCCAATACTTTTAAGATATTTTAAATATTATTCTAGTAACCCTTTATCACCTTAATTGATAATAACATAAAGTTGCTATTTGCTTAAGTGGAAACAACATCAATTAGAAGCAAGGATTTGAACAGACCTTAGGTACGTAAGTCAAGACTATAATAATATAAAGGCTGTTACCTGGATAATAAATGGCTTCTTTTCTCACGGCGTATTTCGCCTGCGGTATTCTTAGTGTGCAGATAAATTCTGCCGGAGAAGGCAGGTCCACATCATTGAGGGTCACCGACGAGACTGCTGAGTACCTTCCGTTGACTAAATGTACTCTGTGGTCCACTCCTTGTAAGTGCCTGCGTAAGAGAAAGAAGACAATGTGTAAAAATCAAAAGTAAATGATGAAATACAGTTCTGGACAGGTTTACAGGAGTAAAAAAATTAGTAAAAATAAATGGGGAATAAATGAAAACGTGAGTTATTCCGTTTATCCACCACAAAAATCACCCTAAGGTAACGCGGAAACGCATGTCCTAGAACCCACCCTAGGCCTGTTGGCCTAGTTGGATAAATGTAGCCGAAAGTATGTTGCGACGCGCACCGTTAGCCGGTCGTTGTACCCGATCGAATCCTTTCGGCATTAGAACACGTCAATACGATAGGAATGAAACTATTTGACTAGGCGCAGAAACAGATACGTTCGCAAGCGGCGGTACGGAGCCGATCGTATGCGCCGACATCCTGCCGGACGCGATCGGCTGTCACCGCACCCGTTCGCATCCTTTCCGATCCGATGCGATGCGAGTCGTTTGATGGAATCCTTTAAGAAAAGCTACCAAAACGTCCGATCGTCATTCGAAGGTTTTTCACAGCAACCCATCACCGCTACTTAAATAGCCCTATTGCGTTAATATAATGGTCCTTTTATATTTAATCATGATATATTATTATCCATACTTTACCCGACCGCGACTATAAATTTCGGGTTAATGCCGCCCAACTCAACTGGGACTAATATTTAAGTGTATCAGCGCCATTTGAAGCCATTTCGATCTTATATTGTATAGAAACTATTTTTACTCGTATGTAGGCAGCCACCGTGTTTTTTTTTTAACAATTTTTGCTTCATAAAGAGTTTTTTGCCTGACTACAACAAATCTAAAAAGCCGTGTAATATCAATCTGCCTAGTCCGAACTATATCGGGATCGGCTTCCAGTCTAACCAGATTGTAGCCTAACCTGAATACCAGTATTTTACTTAGAGCGACTGCCTATCTCACCTCCACGACCCAGTTACTGGGTCACACGATAGCCCTCGGTAAGACTGGTTGTCAGATTTAGGGCTTCTGACTACCCGTAACGACTGCCAAAGATCTACGAAAGACAGCAACGGCTTAACGTGCTTTATGGGGAACGGAGGGGTCTATGTATGTAATGGATGGACACCCATCCACAAACCAACAAGCGTAGCTAAACCTTCGATCGATCCGTGCGGCTGTTATTAGTTAGCCACGAGCCCCATTAAAAGGAGGCGTAAAAACCTGAGAAATTAGGTTTATCAGGTTGTTTCTTATTTTTTAGGGCCTTTTCAAAATTTTTATATTGTAATTCTATTGTATGCTCATCTAAAATAATGTTCATTGTAGGTACACTGTTTACCTGCTCTTGCTTCCCTATCGCATTTAATGTATCCCTTAGAGATTATTTTAGAGCAAGGACGTATCGATTATCTAATTATAGGTACAAGATCAGCCCTATCGACATAATTGGAGCAATTTTAATGCACGTTCTAAATGAATAAACAAAGGAAGTAAAATAATGTAATTAGAACTAGAATTATACATTCTGGTTAGGTCACACCCTTGCCATATATGTGTATCATTGCTTCATTGTTTTTACCGATAAGACCGTGCATTGTGTCATCCCATGTAAAATGTCTACATTTATATCTGTATTTTTTATGGTGTACACTGTACATAATAAAAAATATTCTATCTATCTATCACTATATTTCAACCAATTTTTTTTCCATAAATTTTGATTGAAAATCAACGCGCCATGTATGAATACGAATCTACCACTTTCACGCCAATCTTATTTCGAAAGAACAAAAGTAGTTTCGGAAATATAGTTTTGTCTGACACAGTGGAACTCGAATTTATAACAAATTTAACCACTTGGATTCTAGACAATCTCGCTTGGAAATAAACATTGTGTTTTTATCGATACATTTATATACCTACAATATCTCACTTCATTTTAAGTGTAAAATGAAGTGAGATTTTGTATACATATATTTTGTATATAGGGCGTAGCTAGTGAGCTACGCCCCGCGGATTCACCCGCATAATATCGGGATAAAAAGTATCCTATGTCCTAATGCAGCGCATTGTCTACCTATGTGCCAAATTTTATTTAAATCATTTTAGGCCTTTAGCGTGAACGCGTAACAAACAAACATACAAAAAATCAAATCCTTTCCCGTTTTAATATTAGTTAAAATTATATTATATTAGTAATTATATTAGTTAGATAAATATGTAAATATTCAAAACCACACAGCATATTATTTAACATTAAAAAAAAAAATGAATGCATATTTAAGGGTCACAATGGCGGATGAAAAATAAGAAAGGAACAAAAGCAGCAGACATTTAATTTCATTTCATTTCCAAAATTAACATCGCTCAGGGCTCTAAATGAGCCCTGAGCGATGCTATAATTAAATTTCCCTGCACAAATATTTTTCCCTGCTCCCTATTCATTATGTCGAGGATAACAAAAAGGAGAATGCATTTTCTGACTTTTTACTTAAAGAATGCGATGTGTTGCTTAAAAGATAGGGAGCACGCAGTAAAAAATCACCGCAAATAATTCAAAGCCTCGCCCAGTCTATGTTCGTAGTTTTTAAAACATTCTCCTTTGATTAAATTTTGTTGTTAGTTTCAAGACATATTTCCCCGAGGAGGGAAAACTTCATTGTTCCCAGCAAATATGTGGTCGCCGCTTGTAATGTTGGTTACACAAAGTTAAATTAGAAAGTTGAGATCGTTTTAGTTTGTACATTCATTATAAAAATATTCGTGTGTTGTTCCCTCAGACTTTCTTGCTGTGGAGTAGGTTTATGTACGCCTTTAGCTGAGCAGACGCTACTAGAGACCACCTGTGTGAAACATTTTCAACATTTTATCTGTAGAACTGACTGGCTGGATGTCATGGCTTTATGCGTCTCAGAACTAATTGCTGCAATCAAACATAGAATAGAATAGAATACTCTTTACTATGTACATCATATAAATTACAGATATAAATATAGAAATTTTACAAAGGGCGACACAATGTGCGGTTTTATCGCTTAGAACGACCTTTCTACCTTTTGTCTTCTACCTTTCCGTAGATGTCTAATACCTAGTATCTAATGGTCTTCAGAAAGGTCACATGCGTAGTGCTCGTCTGTGTGCGTATATGGCCAGAGGTATGAACGTAATCGAAGCAAAAGGAGTATTTAAGGGTCGAAAACAGGAGGCGTTTTGTAGTTTCTTACCCCTACAGCTACTTGCCTGCCATTGGAAAAAGGCATTAGTTAATGTATATACCTCATAATTCTTCTGACCTTATACCAATTTATTTGGGGTCAGCGCAACATGTATTTTTCTTCCATACTTCTCTATTAGTTGGCGTCGTTTATGTATGTACCTATTGCACAATCTACAATCTATAACTTGTTATCAATCTCTTATTCTTATTTTTTTGACGTAAACTAGGAACTCATTTGATTATTGGAAGAAAACTGAGTTACTGAAAAATATGTACCTACTGATTCCAGCCGAAACCTGTATTTTTTTTTTTAATTTACGACTTTTGTTCATTTAGACAATGGCGCAGATTCCCTTGTTCACAAACTAAACTAAATTTAAGTTCAGTGCATCTCTTTCTTTCTATTTCATTAAGAAAAGGACAGAAGATAAATATTAGTTTAGACCTGTCAAATTAGTCAGCGCCTGACGTAAATTGACGTATTTTTAGTAGCCATGTTTTTAATCACGTCAAAACCTACTATGGAGTATTTAAATTTGACAGGACTAAACTAATATTTATCTTGTCCTTTTCTTAATGAAATAGAAAGAAAAAGATGCACTAAACTTACCTAAATTTAGTTTAGCTTGTTCAAAGGGAATCGGCGCCAGTGTGAAATTATTGATTTCTTATATTGATAACGTCTTTATCCGTAATAGTCTATAGTAATAATGATTGTAACCTTCATTTTAAATCAAATAGTTCATTTTACCGCTATTTAATTTCTCATGTCACCTTGCCACCTTAAAAAATGAGCAAAATATTCAAATAAAAATACTCGGTGACCAAAATGAAAATTTTTAGCAAAGCATATTTTAAAGGCAGGTACTTGGCAGGTGAACCAGATGGTAGGCAAGCCGACCAACTTTAATCTTAGCCTCAACCGTTGCCAAGTTCTTTTATTCCCCTATAATCAATTGTTCGAAATGTGATATTATTTTAAACTATACCCTGTGGATATTTGAAAGACTGTAAAGTAAACTTTTGTGAAGCAGCGAGGTGTTAAAACGTTCCAAATTGCCTTTTAAAAGGCAAAGTTGGAATTCAATATTTTCGATTTTTTGGTGATTCGAGTGGAATGTTCTAGAACCAAAAATTCGAAGACATTGTGACATCCACCAACCCGCACTGGGCTCGCATGGTGTATTATGGCCCACTCCCTCTCACAGAGAGGAGGCCTGTGTCCCAGCAGTGGGAACACTATAGGCTGATTATGAAGATTCTTAGAATCGACTACAGACTACCTATAGGCGGGGCTATGAGCTATCGTAGCTGGTTATTGATTTTTTTCTTCAACTAAATACGGAATATGTTAATCTCTAAAATATACCAGTAACTTATCAAATATTCGTGGAAGTTGGAATTCATCCAGGTACAGGGCGGGGACGTAAATACGGTAACACATTAATCTTCGTATACCTACCTAAGTGACTTATGACGCTCTCCGTCTACAAACAAAATTCAATCAAATCCTATTTCCACTTCCTACTAATCCTACTTCCTACTATCCTATCCTACTTCCTACTAATATTTTAAACGTGAAAGTTTGTATGGATGGATGGATAGATGTTTGTTACTCTTTCACGCAAAAACTACTAAACGGATTTGGATGGAATTTGCCACACAGATGGTTTATAATCCGGATTAACATACATAGTCTAGTTACTAGGTATAGTCGGTTCATGACTAGTTTTTAGATTGTATGTATTATTTTTCTTTGTTTGTAATTTTGTATTTGGGTATTTGATGTTTTCGAAATACTCCTACGCAATAGTATAATGTCAGGATTTATTTTTTGTCTATTTTTTGTTTTTTTTTTTTGTTTTGTTTGTTTATTGTTTTATACCTTACGAGTTGTAGGTCGCAGTTTCGAACCAGACATGTGCTTTACTTTGTGTATGTAAATTATTTCATCACCACTCCTCTCAAAACGGTGAAGGAAAACACAATGATGTGTGATGTTACACCTGTTGTTCTATGTGACAGGTCATATCAACACAAGTTCCAAGGGGGCCGATCATCTTTTTCTCTCTCTTATTTTTCTTCTCATCTAGCTAGGTCAGATTGAAATAATACCTACTTATAAATATTGAAATTAAGCTACAATGACTTACCTACGATGATTGCTCAGTCTGTATTTGAGAACTAATCACCGTAATACATAAATTACTGATTTCAGCATCAAATCTAGGCAACCGTGAGCAATATATTTCACATCATTGGATTTTATTGCTGCGTTTTAAATCATAAATAATGTAAGTATACTCTTTTTATGACTAAAACCTTTATACTCAAACAGTTGATGTTATACACTTTTATCAATACTAAACTTTATGTTACTTCTCTTAGGGCTGATTTTTCCAACGCAAGATAATTTTATCGGAGGAATAATTTTGAATTTTTGACAGTTCTTCTATACAAAATCTGTCAAACGTCAATTTTATTCCCCGAATAAAAGTTATCGGAGGAATAATTTTGAATTTTTGACAGTTCTTCCATACAAAAACTTTCAGATGTTAATTTTATTCCACGAATAAAAATTATCTGTAGATTGAAAAATCAGCTCTAAGACGCAGAGCAACAGAAAGTTTATTTTGTTTTACGGTACAGGATTTGGCAATAATGTCAAGAATCTACAGAAGAGAAATTCGGAAGTAAATATTCGCCAAATTACTAAACAATGTTACGACGAAATAGAGACGAAATAGACAATAACCCAGAATCTATATAACAATAGAACAAGGAAACAATACAAAACTAAGCACCGTGAACCGTGAAACACCTCAAATCCCATCCTAATGGTTCGGGACATTCCATATCAAATTGCGCCCAGCACATTACATGGACACTTCCCGCAATGCGGTTGCTATGTGCTACGGGTAACTTCATACATCTATATCTGACCACCTAACAGAGATACCTAATACTACCCTTGCCAACCTTTGTGACGTCACCAATCGCGGCAACAAAGGGAGGTGAGGGAGGTCTATCAAAGATGGCCGCCCCGCTTCCTTATCAAGAAATTGGAAATGGTGGAAATTAGAGGGAAATCAGAGGACTGTTCTATAATTCCTCATCTTGTAAACTATTGTGGCGAGCTTGGAAGTTGGAACCGACCTTTGTAGAGAACAATTACAACGTACCAAGAAATTGTAGCAAATTATTGATCGTTGTTGTAGCCCTTAAAAACCTTGATAAAATTAACACTTTTCCAAGACAAAAATGAAGCGTGATTTAATTTAGGAGCTTATTTCCTTGTTTTAATTATGTAATATTAAATGTTTTATGCTCAGATTGCCTTGAGGAAAGTCTACTCAAATTTTACTTTGTACATGAAAACAGTACTACGAGCTTTACTGTAAATAGGGTAACTTAATTATGTTGACATTATTTATATATAATAAAAGAAGAAATACACAGGAATTAGTAGGAATCACGTGGTATATATAAAACATCACATGTTATTTTAGTATATTTGTGTCCAACACAACAATGAACCCACGACTTCCTGGTGTAAACGTACTAATTGTATATTATAAACGTGAAAGTTTGTATGTTTGTTACTCATTTACGCAAAAATGGTTGAACGGATTTGGATAAAATTTAGCACACATATAGTTTATAACCTGGTTTGACACATAAGATACTTTTTATTTCGTTCCGACACTCATGCGGTCGAAGCTGCGGGTAAAAGCGATGATTGAATAAATAAAAACTTGACATTGCCTCGTGGGTACATACGAGTATACGCAAAGGAACTGCTGAGTATCATATCTTGGGTTCGACGTCACGGAGACTTCACTAAGAAATTCTCATGATGCACGATTACATGATTATTGGTGCCTGCCTATTTAGCCGTTACACGATGGGATTAATAAAATAATTGGCTTATAAACATTAAACCCTTCGGGAAATCCAGTCATGATGTTAATAATAATATGTTGGGTTACTTAAATATTTACCGTGCCACAGTTGTGAAGAAATAAGTCTAAACAAGCAATAAATCCGACAATTTCCTAACTGCAATGAAAAATTTAAAACTATATTGCATTAAAACCACTTTAACCAGTAACCTACATACGGAACACTCCAACAATTTAGACAGCAAAATAACTGATACTCTTTTTCCCACTCGTAAAAAGAACGAAAAGACTCGTGTCTAAATTTTTTAAAGCGAATAATTGCTCGGAACTTAATTACTAGGAGTTTTGTCATTGCATAAATAGTTCTAGTGATGATTTCAAAGAATTTTGTGGTTTTGAGAGCTTTTAAATTATAGCTTTTCCATTAAAATTAAATATTTGTAGCAGTACCTGTTTTACCTGTTTTTTTTTTTAATAAGTTCAGTATTTTATAGGCCAAGAAATCATCTTGCATTTACTTAAAAATCTTAAATCTAGTTCCTATTTTTTTTTTGTTTTGTTGACAAACCTTAGTTACATGTCCTAACTACTAAAACTTACAAAGAATGCTTTCAGTTTTTAGTACTACATATTAAGGCCAATTAGAAGTTTCCACTTATAATACTAATATAATAGCTAACAATGAAGAAATAAACAGGCATCTCTATTAACGAATTCACATACACAACTTTGCGCTTGTATCCCCAAAAGGGGAAGGTAAACAAGTGAACATCCTCATTTCTCCAGTTATGTTAAAAGTTTCATGTAAAATGAAGCGAGCCTGTTGCCACTTACCACGTAAAATCTGGGGTTTGAGTTGCGTTGCTACTGAAAATTTGCTCAACAGTCAAGCTTATGACCACAAGAACAAAGAGGCAGGCTAGCAACAGTAAAATATAAAGATTTTCAACTATGAACTTATGAATAACTAAAGAAGAAACCATCCATGGAGTTTCATGGAGTTTGTTGCCCGTTCTTCTCCATAGGGACCTACCACCATTTGGAATGAGCTACTAGCTTTTCTTACTGACCGATTTTTTAACAATTCAAAAGTGCCTTTTATTGGTTTAGTTGAAATAATTGAGTTAATAGTGGAAAAACTTTGTTGGAAAAAAGGAAGGGTTCCCTTCACTGTTTGTTGGGTAAAAATAAAATCAAAAAATATTATTTTTGGCACTGTTGAAGGTTTATCAATTGCTGTTATATATTGACTGGGTCACAAAACAAGTGTAACCCAAAAGGGTATTATAATAAGGAACTACTTACTTTTCTGGCGTTGCTATGGTGAGATTCGGCGAAGGGAAGGCTCCGTCCGCCGCACAGATGACGTTCACCGTGTCGTCATCCGTCTTATTCTGGATCAGCCGGAAACTCGTCTCCGGTACTGAAATTTGATAGTTTTGTACACAAGGTTAAAGGTTTGTTTGTAGAGTTTGTATGTGTGTGGGTTGAGTTGGAGGCAAAGTCATTAGGCGAAACGGCGCAGCATGCATGGTATAGGTTTTTGGTCAGATTTTGAATCTTATTTTGATATTCTTAGCTTTCAAATTTAACTGATATCGTCACAAGGAGACTTGAGCATAGTAAGCTGCAGCATACCGCAGTCAGCTTCGACATGCCGCTGTGCCTTACGAAATTGATGACGCTTTGCCGTACCATGCCGCGTCGTGCCGCATAGTGAGGGCGCCAGCCTTTATACCTATTTATGAACACGTTGAGGACTTTGTAAGAGCGGTGACGAAGTAAAGAGAAGTGCTTGTTTCAGTTATGACACTCCTGCAAGTGTGTGTTTAATAAAACCACATAATAGGTAACCATCTAGAAATTTAACAGCATAGTAGGTATAGATGCCAGCACATCAAGCTATCCGAAACTGTCAAATTTTCCCAATCAACCTTAAACTTTAATGCTTTAGCGATAAAGTTGAAAATATATTAAAGAAATTTGACAGATTGTAGTAGCTTGATGTGCCTACGTCTGTACATAAACACAGCTCAAAACGTCGCCGTTATGACTCATATCTAGTGTACTTTATTATAAGATGCATTAGGGCTACATAAATACTGTTAAGTACGTCTAAAAGTTAAGTATCCCTGGTGTATTCGTGAGTAGGAGGCCATGGCATATTCAACTCATTTTGGATCAGCGGGATAATTGCGTCACACACAAATTTTAACAGTTCACATTCATTGCGTTATTTACGTGGTTGAGCAGAAGAATTTTTCAAACCTATGAAGCAATAGATTAGCAATAACCTTCAAAACTCTCGGATTGTGATTGAAAGTGTTTTACACGATTAGGGGGCTAATTAGTCCGATTTGTAATTTTGTTATAAAAAAAAAAGAACCTAAAAACTCATAATTACAAACTAAAAAGTCAACAGACTGCGATATGCCAATATATTTCTCATTCACAATAAAAACAAAATAAAATAGTTGCTGAATACTAACAGGTTGTTAACCGCCCGTTAACGATCTCTATTAAATTATTCTTCCACCAGTTAACTTATATAACTTACTTTGAACACGCAGCTGATACGTTCTTTTTTTTTTCTTTCTTTCCTGCTTTTAATAGATGAATTGGCCAAGTGCATGTCAATTCGAAATTAGGTTGGGAATTGGGCCAAGTTCCACCAATTGTAGTTACAAACGTTGTTTTTTTAAAGAGAAGGACAAACATAAATGGGTAGCTGTGAAAAATATTCGACTACAATGCAAAGAAAGAATATGAAACAAGGTTTGAACGTTAGTTTTTGGAACCTACAACGATTTTTTTCAAGTATATTTCAATAAATGTTCAGGTTTTTAAGTTTAGTTTTACAACTTGAATAAACATCTTTGGTTAGTAACATTATGCCCTCTCTAAATGCAGTTATTAGTTTTTTTATATAACATAACATCACTCCTGTATTCTACGATGAGTTAGGCAGGGGTGTACCTATAGTATACCCTCATATAGCCAGTTATGTTTAATTCCAATGTAACAGCCTATTGCCATCAACTGGACCCAAATCTAGACTCAGGACTACTACTGAGAAGTTCCAGATGGAAAAACCCAATAACACTTTGCCCAACCCGGGATTCGAATCCAGGACCTTATGCTCAGCAGTAGCGCTTACGACTACAAGCTCAACGAAGTTTTCATTTGTTTTTCTCTTCGTTAAATTACGTAATCCGCAATCTAAAAAGCTGCACTATTTTCCCATACAGTCTACATAACCTCGATTGCATAAAGTCGAATTGGAATAGAGCAATTCGGTATAGCTTTATTTGGCCGGAAGGCTTACAAGTGTCATTGACACAAAAAGAGCGGGCTGCGGATAGCAGATGTTGAATGTATAAAACTAGCTTGGTTAAACAAAAAGGATATCCGATTTAAGTGAGAAGCTGTAGCGAGTACTTAAGGCCAAATGGAAGACTTTGAAGAGAAAGTGGATGAAAAAAATATTTCGACGCTCGAAAGGCAAAAATTGACTAAGCGACATACATAGGTGTAACTTTACAGGAGAAAGGTTTAAAGTTTAACCCTTCAGATGATAAAATAAGATTTCCAAAACAGTAAGAATTACGCTTGTGGAATGATTATAAGAATTTATATGATTTTTTTTTTCTGACAAGTTAAACTTTTAACTGTTCTCCTATAAAGTTAGCTCTGTGTCGGTTAGCCAATTTTGCCTTAACCAAGAAGACGATATGAATGTTGATATACTCGCCATCGATTAAACAGGATCGATACCAAGTATTTAATTAAGCCTTGTTTAATAATTGTTTATTGGAAACAAGGAGCCCAGTGGAAATGACACATCAAGCATAACTGGACAGCTTAAAAATACAAGATGTTTTCAGAAAGACAAACACTTTATCAAAGACCTGAGAAATACCTAAATTATACGAGATCATCGTGAAATAAAAAAAAAACCGGCCTAGTGCGTGTTGGACCTACCCACAATGAAGGGTTCCGCAGTTTTATCGCAAAAACTATCTTAACATTGTAGTTTGGCAATCTACGGTCACATTTAACACAACAAGTTAACAAAAAGCTTGTAAAAGGATGGATGGAGGAAGGAACAGCAGCACAAATTGTACTGTGGCTAAACTTATCAACCAATAACTTAGTTTAATTTACGTAATGACCTATTATTTTGTTAAGTTAATCAACCAATCCTCATCAAACGAAGCTAATACACAAAGCAAGCAGGGGTTAACCACAGGAGGGTAAAAGACGTTAGATATAATGAACTTTCCAATAGCCAGTAACCACTTTAGACGTTAAAGTTGTAATTGTAACACATAAATCAATATTAATTGAACCATGCTCAAATAACTCAATCTATATTGATTCAGAATGTGTCAAAGTTCGAGAGTGACACACAGTAGATAAAGAATATGGAACCGGGCGTAATAACAGAGAATAATGTAGTCGTTATTTTAAGAAATTAATAAAAGCTAGCATATAGCTATAAATCAAAATCAAAAGTCATTTATTCAAATTAGGCTGATAATCAGCACTTTTCGAACGTCAAAATTGCAAAAGACAGTCCTCCAAAAACGCCCGCCCTTCACAATAAATTATAAATGTGGAGGCCCAGTAGTTACGGGTCCGACTTACGAATTGAAGGTCGTGGGTTCTAACCCAGGCAGGGCTTTACTTTGTGTAAATAATGTTATCACCACTATTATCAAAACGGTGCAGGAAAACATCGTGAGTAAACCGGCATGTCCTAGAACCAAAAATCGAAGACCTGTGACATCTACCAACCCGTACTGGGCCTGCGTGGTAGATTATAGTCCACTCCCTCTCGAAGAGAGGAGGACTGTGTTCCAGCAATAGGAACATTATAGGCTGATTATGCATACATAGCTATAATGGCTAAAACTGAGTGAAAAATCATATGACCATAATTGCTTAAACTATCAATCAGAGTCTTGAATAATTTTGAAGGATATTGCTAACCCATAGCTGCATAATATGTTCCAAAAATTGTTCGGCTCCTACTATGAAAATTATTCTTACTGTAAACGTGTTACGCATTACCCCGCAGAAAGGGGATGAATACTGAGATGGCGGCTGATGGACATGTATGGATGAATAATTAATGCTGATCTGACATGATAAAAAATATAATATAAGCATTTATTATAAGAAGAAACACAGAATATAGAATATAAGAATATAGCAATAGAAGCAAGCAATGATGACGATGACACAGTATTATCGATTTCATTTTCGTTGTAGTTTTCTTTTTAAACTAGACCAATATCTTTTTGCCAGTGGGTACACGAAATATCATCTCTTAAAGTTAACCCAGATACGTACGATGATAAATAAAAAATATGATATATATTCCCAAATTCATATATTCCTTTCACCACTTCGTTTATAACTGTGTCAGAGGGACGCACTACGTGTTATGCGGGAAAGTAAACGGTTTACGAGGAAGGAACCTACAAATATGAAATTCAATGTTTTCTTAGTATGGATTGGATGTCTTGCCTTCGAACTTTATGTAAGTTTAACACGAATTTTCGAGTGTACAGTCGCGGCACGTGTGTATGTAAGTGGAGGAGTAGAATGTATGGGAATGAAAATATATGAGTGAACTGGGTCTTGCTTGAAGGTTGAAATAGCATCGATAGTTAGTGTACCGTACTGCAGTGTGGATTTGAATGATGAATATACTTTGAAAATAGATCTTGCGGAGTATTCATATCTTTTAAGGCATCCATAAATATTGTATCTTAAGAAAATACTTCTTCTGAGTATTCAATCATACAAAAAAAAAATTAAATTCTACTTTTATTTATTAAAAAAATACCCACCAAAGACTGTCATATGTTTACTCTTGACATCCTCATCAAGAAACGTTGACACTACACAAATATATTCACCGGAGATGTCCGTATCTAATTTAACTATTCGAAGAGCTCTATACATTTTTAAGGGGTCATCAGACGCTCTATAATTTAAGTCCACCCGACCCCTCAAAATGCCTATGTCCTGGGGTTTTTGTGACACTATCCACTGATACACTGGTTTTGTTTTGCTTCTGAAGAACCATTTCACCATAAGGCCTGGAGTTCTGTTCCCGTATGTGTAATCACAGTCTAATATAACTGAGTCTTGAACACCATACTGAATTATCTCTGGCACTACAAACTTCACTATTTTTATTGCATGTAAACCTGAAACAAAGAAAAAGTTTGGTTAGAAAACGTTTTCATAGCAACGAAGCCTAGTTTCAATAATTTGATGGTAATGCGATGTTCAAACATTAATAAGGTAGCAATTAATATTCAGGAATCTGCCTACATTCTCACGCTAGACCCAAGTTAAATGTAAATGGAACGAAATACAAACGGCTTCTCATTAAAGACAGGCTTTGTACCAACGAAGCATTAGAAGTCGAGTTTACAGATTTATTTATTAGTACTAAAACAGTAAATACAAGAGTGCTCGCAAAGATAATAAACTTAATTTGAACAGCAAATGCTCTAACTGACAACGTCGCATTAGCGTCGACAGGAACAATAATAAATCGGAACGCAATATTGACGGAAAGAGGGCATCCAAGCGTTTTCTTGGTAATGTAAATGATTAATATTCATTGGACAGCAACAAACAATTTGCTGAAGACACGTTGTCTTCTCAAGTTGCTTAAAGAAAACTCCCTCCGGCTAATCCCATATCCATCAGTCTTTTAGTCCGCGAACCATTAATATTTATGCAATTCCAAGTCAACGCTGTTGAAAGCTCATTTGAATTCATCCTTGGTCCTACTTAAAAGTGAGAGTAGGCACGACCTAAAAATTTGATTCGGAAGCACTTAAAATTTTATTAGTGGATGCTTTCAGAGCAAATATAGCCAAGTGTTAAATAACAAATCCACAAAGACAAGCTACTAGATATAGGAGTTTGTTATTCGAAATGTTGTACTGTAGGTACAGGTTTTTGTTGAAGTTTGAAGTGAAGTCTACAAGTTTGTGTTAGGCAGGGGTGTCGTAGAGGTTAACGTAATAGCCTCTTAACTGCCAACAAGTTAGGCCACAGGTTTCAACGGCATCGAATCTCGTGACGTACAAAATAGTTGGCTTATTTATGTGCCCCAATTTCAAAGGTAATATTAAAACGGTATAATTTAAACATAGTTCTGTCTCAACATTTCAGTAGGTAAGTTATTTAGTACATAATAGTTGTTAATATTACTTCTGAGCAGAACTTGAATTTTATCATCCGTGTTTATTTTGACAGTCTGTGAATTTGATATAACATTAATAATATTATCTGGAAAACCACCCGTTTTTTTTTTTTTTTTTTATCATACAAACTTCGTTTAGGTTAATGATGTTGACTTTTATATTTTCTTTCTCTTCAAAACAATAAGAAAGAAAAACACAACGAAAAATTCAAAACACGAGTGATTTCTTCAAAATGTTACGTCGTTACTCGCATTCGTCTGCTTGTCCAAGAGCACTTGCGGTTGCCACAGGACTTCAAAATTCGCACTAACGAGGTGACTATCCTAGTTGTCACATTTGAATGAAAGCAACGTGAGGTCAGCTGAACGTTAGTTTGGGTAGCGGTGTTGCGGTCAGGAGGCTTTCTAGTGAGCATTGTTGCGAGGCGATAACGTCAGCAACTCCGCACGAAAGTTCCCCCGAGGTATATAATTTATATATAAAATGAAAATGTTTTTCAGCCATTTCGTTTTCAATAAAACACATATGTTTTCCCGTAATCTAGATTTGGGATTTAGTTGAGGATTAAAATGTTTATTGAGGCTTATTTCGAAGAGAACTTTCGTATTTTCAGTTTCATATTCTACACGAATATTCTTGTGTACATTTTTTGTGGCTTGATCTAAAAAGTGTCAGAAACAAGTTTGGGTCAACATTATTATACAGCAAGTCGTATCTTCAAGTTTTCAACGTTTTTGTGGCGAAGTTCTCTCTGTCATGACGTAAAGCCCCCGTTATCATGTGACAACAGCCGGGACCGGCACTTTTTATTTGTGGTATTCATAATGTACACCGACTGTATAAGAAAAACAAAAAGTTGTGTTATTTTGAAGCAAACGCCAGTTTTTTTTTTTTTTTTTTGATTTAGGTAGATTATCTACTACGTCTATTAGCGTGGTTTGATGGATACTTTAGACTGTGAAGTCTGGTAAAAAATATGGTTTAGTTATGACGTTGTCTGTAATTTCCTTAAGCTATCGATTTTATCTCCAATTTCAAGACGGTTTAACTTGACTAACTTCTTGAGCCACAAACTTTTTTATACGCATGTTTTGAAACACAACATCCCCATAGGAAATCAAAATTTCAAACCAACAAAGTTGTGAACACACGAACAGAAATTTTGAACAACTGGGACAAGAGCAAACCGAACTGTTTCTTGTATCCGGTAACATGGATTGTCTAATTAAACTTGGTTAACTCATTTGCCAGGGTTTTGTCTTTGTGCAAAACACGTCCGCGAAAATTAATGTTAACTATTGAAGACTGTGTTCAATTTGTATTGGCAAACTTTGACAACGATATTCTGGATACAAACCCATTATTACTTAGTTCTATTATCTTGATTATATTTCTCCAATAGTTAGCAGTAATAGAAATTGGTTTCATTTAATTCGCTTCATTGACAATGGTCCATTTTGCGAATAATTGGAATGTATATCGGTACACAAACGGTCACTCGCATTTGTAATCCATCAAAGGGCACTGAAGTTGGGCCAATATTGGCTATTGCGGACACAACAGCAGCCACTATTTCATGGTATTGACGAAATCTCATATGTCGTGGATGGACTGTTTACAAAACCATTGGCAGACAAATTTAGATGATGCGTCGAAAGGGCTCGAAGAATATGGTGATCCTGTAGCTAATCGGTAATATTCAAATGTAAAAAAGCAAAGAAAAAGCGACTGTAGGCCGATGAAGGGAAAACACCAAATTGAAGAAAATCCTACTAATATTATTAAAAAAAAAAATGTATGGATGGATAGATGGATGGATGGATAGATGGATGTTTGTTACTCTTTCACGCAAAAACTACTGAACGGATTTGGATGAAATTTAGCACACAGGTAGTTTATAACCAGGATTAACACATAGGATACTTTTTATTCCGACATTCCCACGGGATCCAAACTTATGTGAAACCGCAAGGCACAGCTAGTATGTCATAAAATGCATCCTGACAACTTGTTAATATTGAAGTACTATATCAACAACAAAAACATGGACCCAGTATAACTTATTAGAACGACTTCATTTACTCCAAATAATCTTTAAGATCACACTGAGACATCAAAACGTTTCTTTTACAAAAGTGCTAAAACCGAAGAACTCTCCAGAAGCCTTATAGTTGGAATAACATTGGCAGAATTGAAAGGCGTTTATTATTTTTTAATTCAATTCGGAATCCCTAGTCGACCTTCCGATCTTATTTATATTTAATTTCGTCCGGTGAACACTGTAGGCTTCGTATTTGTATCTGAAATCGAATTGGGGCCTCGAACGGCAGTAAGAACGTTAAATTTTATCAATTTTCAACACTATAGCAGAAAATTAATTGGAATTGTATTTGCTGATGGTTCAATAGAACTGTTCACCTTTAAATTTTCGTTTTGAAGATGTATATTACTGAGTATTAAGCTGTTTGGTTAATGTTTATTTATGGGGGATTCGATATCAGTTTGCTGTGATACAAGTATTGAAATTGTTGAGCCTGAAGATTTCATAAACATTGAATGTAAAGTGCTGTCTTTGTCATCAACTAGCCAGTCACTATATACATACATACTCAGCCTATAATGTTCCCACTGCTGGGACACAAGCCTCCTCTCAGTAAGAGGGAGTAGGCCATAATCCACCACGCAGCCCAGTGCGGGTTGGTAGATGTTACATGTCTTCGAATTTTTGGGTCTAGAAGATGCCGGTTTCCTCACGATGTTTTCACCATATACTGTGTCTAATTTGTCCTAGATATGGGCATACACCATTGTGTAATATAGACGTATTGGGATTACTAATTAATGTATTAAACCTTTATACATATACATTTATAAAGGTTTTTATATATATACATGGCGATTTTATTTTATTAATACAAGATGTTTGTGTACAGTATTATATCTTGAGCATTAGACATAATAATGATTGTATATAAGATAAGGTTGTATCTATTCCTGCTCATAAGCAAGCTTACTGATTTCCAAGAAACTACGAGTAACATGAACGAAAACAAAAAAAAAATAATAACGTAAACATAAACCATCCAAAATTACAAGAAAATCTCTCAAAATATTAACCTTAATACGTTTAGAATCAAGCTAAACTAAGCAGAGTAACATTAGGACAATATTTTCGAGTCCCAACTGGCATCAAAAGGTCACGATATATTATTTCCCAGCGGCAACCTCTGGGCAAGTCTGTGGCTATTAATAATGGGTTTCCTTTGCCTACGGTATATGTATGTGACAGTAACGACAATGCTTTTACTGAGTCATTTATCCTGTCGAGGATTTTTTTTATTTAAATTCTTTTTTTTTTGTTTGTTTGTTTTGGTTTGTCAGTATGGTGCTCATGCTGTTTTGTACCTTGCTGTTAAATACGACCTCAGTACGTAATATGATCTATTCTGTATGAGGGTTGTTATCTTCATTGTTGTCATAAAGCCTAATTAGACTGAGTGTATTTTCTACATAATTGAATTGCTTTTTCTTCTTCATGCACATTATGAATCGATGGACTTAAAATCCAGATTAATATATGTATATTTAGAACTAGCTACGTCCCGCAGTTTCAACCGCATAAGTCTCAATTCCGTGGGAATATCGGGATTAAAAGTATCCTATGTCCTAATCCAGGATGACTTTTAATGGCATATGCCAAATTTCAACCAAATCCGTCTTGCCGTTTTAGCGAAACAAACAAATATTTTCTCTTTATAAAAAATATGTACTTGTTAGTTCAGATGAAGCTTCATTTTACAAATTAAAAAGAAAAATACTTCGCTGATCTTGAATTTATTATGCTAACTTATTTTCCTTGATTTTACTTTTTGTACATTTTTTTTTTTGTTTTAATTTTATTTATATTTTCACTTCGAATCTGACCAACATAACTAATTGGAAATTGTTTGAAAATAAAACAATGTTACACAATGAAAATGCGTGGTTTTAATTTCGTATCTACTGGCTAGGAAGTGGTGAAAGTTGTAAAAAAACGGGAAAAATAATATAGAGAAGGATATAAAAAGATTTTTAGCTGCAAACAAACCACGTTTCTTGTATGGTATAAACATAGAATAAAGTCAATCTATATATTTTATTTTTATTATTTTTGTTACAGCGGCCATAGTACACATTCATTGAAAGTTTCAAGTGCCTGCCTATTACAGTTCAAAAGATAGGTACAGCCCTGTGACAGATAGACTGACAGTGGAGCCTTGGTAATAGGGTTCCGTACCCAAATGGAGCCAACTACCAACGGGACCCCCGTTGGCACACTTTGAGTAGGTACGGAACCCTAAAAATAAAACTGATTACTATTCATGTTACAGGAGTGGCGATTAAAACAAGAAAATAATAAGAACTTTCAAATAGAAGTTGCAGTAGAATACAGGCTGGCAAAAGAAATAGTCATAATAGGAATGAAATACTTAACAAAATTTAAAGAGAACGCGATAAACCGTAGTTTGAATTACTTAGAACCACTTAATGAAATTAAACTGAGAGCGAAGACCTTTATCGATTTTCGGTAGAAGAGCCGTTTGGGCAACGTTATAAGCTTAAGTAGATACAATTAGTACGTACTCACTGCGCAGATGACCCTACTTGAATGTTCTCCTGCTGTCGCCAAAACAGTGTCGTTAAGATAAAATTATTCATTCCATTATCATATTGTGTCTTGGCGTCAACAGTTTTGAAGCAGATTTTTTTTTTGACAAGTATTCTTACAAAAAAGTAAGATTTTGAATTTTATTCATTTCTTCGTTGTATGCTAATGTCATTTTGCAATCTAATGTCACCAAGCAGGTTGTGAAGCATGATGATTACGACATTCTCGTTATGACCCCGAATTCTAACTGTTTATCAAATTGACACACAAAAGCATAATACTAGCGATTGAAAACACTATCGTGAATTCATGCAAGCCTAGTACTTTTTGTTAGAACACTGCTCAGAAAATCGGTAAAAATGAAAGGTAAATCTAATGTCACCAAGCTGGTTTTGAAGCATGATGATTACGACATTCTCGTTATGACCCTGAATTCTAAATGTTTATCAAATTGACACACAAAAGCATAATACTAGCGATTGAAAACACTATCGTGAATTCATGCAAGCCTAGTACTTTTTGTTAGAATACTGCTCAGAAAATCGGTATAAATTAAAGGTACCACCCGAAGTCCTTTTCTATACCCCTGACAACGTATAAGCAAAATGTCATGATGATTGGTTCAGTGCACTATGTGTGAAAAGGTAACAAACAAACTTACTTTTGCATTTATAATATTAGTTAGGTTTCAATACTTTAAGTACACAAGTGTAGTAAGTCGGACTTAATGACAGACATTTTCTACCAGTCAACCTTCGGATGATGCAGAGACAAACGGTGGTAGATGCCATTGTGAAATAGAGGTATATAATATATTTTTAATATAAAGAGACGCAAAAACCTATTAAAACTATAAATATTAGTACAAATAAATATGTAAAAACAAATAAGACAAACTATAAGAAAACATTTCATACAACTCATACAACATACAACAGTCAAATACTGACAGTTCTAAGCCATTCAATTTAAAGCAACCTATTCCAAATAGGTTGCTTAAACAATTAGGTTCTTTGACTTTACATGAAAAAGCATAATGGCAATGATTTAGTCTAAGCTTACACAATATGTATATAATATACAATCTTATACAATATGTATTTGGTGCCCAATCTTATACAATATGTATTTGGTGCCCAATCTTATACAATATGTATTTGGTGCGCAATCTTATATGAGGAGGTCTCATACAAGATTGCTCACCAAATACATATTGTTGACCTCTCAGTCGGTATCTCAGTCACCTTGAACGACTATATCACGCATGCGGTGGATAGATAAGCCAAGGTTCCTTAAGCCTAACGTCACCCAAGAACAATCGTGGAATCCTTTATACCTAGGCCTATAATCTGAATCGGCTGAATCCAATAAGATATTACTCCGAACTAAGCTTAAACGACTTCCTCGCTGATCTAGCGGTCGCAAGTGCTACTGCTGAGTATACTGGGATCGATTCCCAGATCGGGCATACCAATTAAATGATCTGAGAAAGTGTTATTGGATTTTTCTGCTCAGCTTTTTCCCAACTATGTTGCTTCTAGTCTCACCGGATGCAGCTGAGAACCAGTATTTTACATGGAGCGACTGCCTATCTGACCTCCACAACTCAGTTACTGAGTAATATGAAACCGCTTGGTAAGACCGGTTGTCAGACTTTCAGGCTTCTGACGCCCCGTAACGACTGTCAAAGATCTACGAATGACAGCCGAGACAAACAGCTTAACGCGCTTTTCGAGGCACGGAGGGGTCTTAGTATGTAAAAATGATCACCCATCCACGGCAAGCGTAGCTTAACCTAATTGATCAACTCGTGCGGCTGTTATTACTTAGCCACAAACCCCTCCGTGTTATGTATGAATGTATACCTAAATATTCTTATCAAACATTATTGATTTAGAGGTTTCATTATTCCTCCATTAACACTATCGATAATATCGGGAAAATGAACTTAATTCACAGTGGCATTATGTTATACTTTTTATCTAAGGGTTTAATCAAATCCTTGTTTCCAATTTGATGTAATTTCCACTTAAACAAGTATCAACTTTATAAAAGTGTAAATTAAGTTGATTTTTAAATGATATATAAAACTATTAAAAAGACATGAAAATGTAGATGTTGTAGTGCAATATGAACTTTATGTGTTGGTATTAAAGTTACTTTTTCAAAACCTCATAATTGTTTTCATGTTTGGGAAATAAAATTCGGTTAAGCTTTTAGATTGTATACTTGTAACTTGGCTTACTTGAGCTACAATATTTCATTCTAAGTGCTAAATTACAATTTACCTTCTCCGAAACTGGCTCATATATCAACTATTCTATTAATTTACATATTTAGGAGTACATGCTTTCGTAGAACATCAATTAGGGCAACGTATTGTTTAAATAATGATTGCTATTAGAATTCGTAAGGAATGATAGCTATTGGTATTCGTAATTGGGATTCAATAAATTGTAGGTCACGACTATATACAATTATGTTTGTGGAGACGGAGATATAAAATAGGAGACGGGCCTATTCCCATCAAACACCTAAATCCAGACTTGCGACCACTAAATCAACGAAGCAATCGCTATTAGGGGTACTCCTAATAATTCAAATAATGGTTATGTTAATTTTATTATATCGGTACTTGGGAAAGGGGGCGTGTTCACCTGTAACCTCCAAAACTTTTGATATAATGTCCATACCCAAGTCTTCAGAGTTTGGACCTATTTAGAATTCGTAATAGCGTCTGGTCTTGGATTAGATTTCTAAGTTAGACAATTTAAATACTTGGTCCTGGATTTATGAAGGGTGTTACAGGTGTACAAGGTTACCGAGGTTATTGGTACATTTTTGTTAAGTTTTTGACATTGTTTGTTATTGTAAACTGGCAATGTAATTACATTTAGTTGGTAACATTGATTACATTTTTCAATGTTTGCAACACTGCTTCGTTGTTGTTAGTTTCTTCCGTATTACATACCCAAGCGTGTAACAAAGATTAGTGATAATAGCAACACACTTTTTGGTCTAAATATCAGTATTTTTTGTTTAATAATGTGTCACCGAGATTAGAATTCGACTAGAGTTTGAACGTTTTGAAACACAAGAACGGCACCCCAATTGCACTTAACACTCTATCAATCACCATCTGAATCATTTTGGATGATATTGCTAATCCATTGCTTTATATTATTCGAAAAAAATGTCTGCTCAACAACGTAAATATTGCAATGAATGTTGTAGAACTGTCAAAATGAAAGCCATTGCTACTGATAGTGTGTTACGCAGCAATATCACATAGTACTGCAAAAATTGTCCGTTAAAGTCGACCTTATTATGTAGTGCAGGCTGGCAATAAAATAGCTCTGGTTGCATTCGACCAGTCAAGCGAGTTTAGAATGAGATATCAAATATTTTGCATTCGGTTTTAATTTGGAATAAAAACATGACATTATAACCGGGGAAATGTAAAGACGTTCGCTTACAATAAACGTAAAGAAACCATAACGTTGTTTGATTTCTTAGGGCTGATTTTTCCAACGCCAGATAATTTTATCCGAGGAATAATTTTGAATTTTTGACAATTTTTCAATACAAAATCTGTCAGACGACAATTTTATTTCACGAATAAAAATTATCTGTCTATTGAAAAATCAGCCATTAGAAGTACTTATTAGTGGTACGGTACTATAAGCACTAATGTGCTTAAAGTACCGTATGCATACTATGAGGATTACCCTCTGGCCTTCAGATCTGCAAACGAACATCAAACAGGCACAATATTTTCAATGAATTGCAGCTGTATCTTTCCTAAAATCGAAATTAAGTTCCTACTCGTTATTAGATAAGCAAACCAAACCACCAACATCTTTGAATCTACTCAAAGCGTTGATTACTTCACAAAGGTATGCTATATAATATAAGTGGGTCTCTCAAACGCGATTAACTACAATTTGCCCAGCCATTCAGCTTTGACAATAGTTATTGAAGCGAATGAATCAGATGAATGAAGAATTTTAGATTAAGATTGAGTGTGAAAATAAAATGGAAGCGCATAAAGTGGGCTGGAAAGGTAGCTGCCTATCTTTTCCAGGATTCTTTCAAATGATCAGGATATTTTTACTGGTAAAATAAAAATGGAAAATCTACAATTGAGTTCTTAACGGAATCGTATTTTTTTTTTTTTTGTTGAATGGGTTTTGTCTCTTATGGCTAAGTAATAACAGCCGCACGGGTCGATCGATCAGGTTAAGCTACTCTTGCCGCAGTTGGTCCGTGGATGAGTGACCATCTTTACATACCAAGACCCCTCCGTGCCTCGGAAAGCACTTTAAGCCGTTGGTCCCGGCTGTCATTCGTGGAGCTTTGACAGTCGTTACGGGTAGTCAGAAGCCCAAAAATTTAGCCAACCAGTCTTACCAAGGGGTATCGTATTACCCAGTAACTGGGTTGTGGAGGTCAGATAGGCAGTCGCTCCATATAAAATACAGGTCCAGTTAGACTGGAAGCCGACCCCAACATAGTTGGGAAAAGGCTAGGCAGACAATGATGGGTTTTGTCAACCCTAACCCATAATACGTGTGAACGTTAACAGTAAATCCTTTTCTAAATAGCTACTATTGTCATTCAATCTTGAATTATATATGATGTTGGTGTTCTTTATTAAGTAAATAAAAAAGGCAGTACACAGCAGCAGTGTAATTTAAAAACAGAGTTATAAGAAGAAGAAGAAGAGAGAGAGAGAGAGAGAGAGAGAGAGTTTGTAAGATTATGTATATTTAGGTTAAGGTATTTATCTATGGGCCTTCGTCGCCTGAAATAAATAAACAAAAAAATATGAAACTCAACGGTCGTAATATCAAATAAACGGGCAACACACTCATCTTACTTACACTCAGCACAACAAGCCCCTCGTTCCAAAGAGGAATCAGCATAAGCGACCATTAGTACCCATACAAAGGCCATTCAACCAATTACTGGACACGACGGTCCTTGTACCATCGCAGTAGTGTCTAACGATCTACGGCTAGGTAAGGCTGGCTGAACTAGGTTGTAACTTCAATATCTAGTGCTTTTCTGGTGTCAAGAAGGAGAATAGAATAGAATACAAGGAGTATTCTATTATGAACACAAAAGTAGAAATTTAACAAAGGGTGACACAATATTGTTGATCTTATCCGTAATTATAGTGATTTTTTATAATATCCTAAATAAAAAATATTTGTATTTTTAAGACAAATTAAAGGGAGAAGAAGATACAATACTGCAGCTGATATTCAACACATTAAATACTATTCTAAAGTTAACACTAAAATACATATATATGTATATATACAATATATTATATACAAGGTCGAGGTAGATGGGCAGGAAATAATGTATGTCGAAGAGTATATCTACTTGGGTCAGTTAGTTTCTTTCGAAAACAGGCAGGAGAGGGAAATCGATCGCCGAATTGAGAACGCCTGGAAAAGCTACTGGTCCATGAAGACGCTAATGAAGGGTGATCTGCCGATCTCCCTAAAGCGCAAACTCATCGACATGTGTACCCTGCCCATCCTAACCTACGGTGCTCAGACCTGAAAGCCAATTCTCGTAATTTAAAACGTTCAAAATCTAGTCGCAGTCTCATCTCGGCGACAAACAAATGTCAAAAACCTGTCAAAATGTCGAGTAATTAGAGGAATTTTTGACAGATTGAGACTGAGATCAGACTGTGAACGTTCTTAAAATTACGAGAATTGGCCCTCTGGTCACTCACCGATTCACAAAAGTTCCACCTTGGAGTTAGCCAAAGAGCGATGGAACGCAGCATTCTGGATGTTAAAAGACAGGACAAAATTCGGAACACCACGCTGCGTTCCAAAACAGGCATAATGGATGTAGGAAAGAAGGCTGCCAGCAACAAATGGGATTGGGCGGGTCACATCAGCCGTATGCACGATGACCGCTGGGCAAAAGCTTCCACACAATGGGTGCCTGAAGATGGACGGCGCCGCCGAGGCCGCCCCAGAAAGAGATGGCGAGGCGTTTTGGACGCGTACCGCGAGGGCTGGTTCGATGTGGCGCTGGGAAAGAGTTCCTGGAAGGATTTGGGGGAGGCCTTTGCCCAGCAGTGGGACAGCATAGGCTAATACAAAAATATATATACAAGTATATAATTTAAAAAAAAAAGGCAGGAGCTCATTGGGCATCAAAAAATTCGTTCGCATCGCTGTCAATGGAATAAGTGCCCATAGTGTAAATATTGTGTCGGTGTCAGTATATACAATAGATATATACATGATGCATATAGGTACTTGATATTCGACTTGAAAGCTTGTATTTTTATTAGTAGGTTGGTATTTTGATGATTGAAGATATCTTTCTATAAGGAACTAAAGCTTTTAACTGTCTGATATTGAAAGACATCAATATTAGTGCAGTCGCCAAATTTAAAAAAAAATATCATAAGTCGGTGCACAGGTTTATAATCAGACTATATTATTCCCACTGCTAGGACGCAAGCCTCCTCTCTTCGAGAGGAAGTGGGCTACAATCTACCACGAGCCCAGTGCGTTAAGGTAGATGTAACATGTCTTCGATTTTTTGGTTCTAGAGCATGTCGGTTTCTTCACGATGTTTTCCTTGGTAGACAAGTTCAAGCTTCATTATTTTAGGTTTATTGAAACAAAACAAACAAAAGATTGAGTAAAAGAGTATGCTGAAGGTGACACAAATTGACATTCTATGAGGGATAACCATGATGGTTAAATAAAAAAAAATATTCGATTGTTTGTCAATCCATTACATCTTTGACTGCTGCCGGAAATCTTAAGTCAATCCAGTTGAAAAACCGTTAAAGAAATACAAAAAGCTTTGTAAGTGATCATCACTTTCTCTAGTCCCTCAACCAATTGATCGCAATCTATAGGCAATACTAAAAGAGTAAATAAACTCCCTGAATAAACAATCAAAAAACGTGTGCGATTGGGGGATTAGCTATGGGCTTTAGCACCCTCGAAAACCATGAAAACGACACATTTTCACTGCATATCACATTTTCTTTACATGACGGTTTTTACCATTTCACTACGCGTTAAAGAACTTCGTTCCTAAAACATTATTTCAAACAGACATTTAATTATACGAACGAATAATTCAAAAATACCTCCCTCAATACACAAAACAAATTAGTAATTCGATACTATACGACATTGTTCAAGCATTTCTCGGAGTCAAATAGGTTTCAAGTCAGCTCCGTTTAATTTGTTACTTAAGTTACTAAATACAATAACTATCACTCGACTAGAAGTAGGGTAGTCTGAGTTTCTACTAACAACAGCCATAAAGGACTTGATTTAGACTTTAGATAATTAAGTTTGTAAGCAGTATAAAGTAGAAAGTTCTGCAAAAGTTTGTACATAATCACATATAAGGGTGAAGAGAGATCTATCTATCTACTTCTGTCAGATAGTAGCTGTGTTCTATTGTTATGATGATATTACAAAGTTACTTAGCATAATCAGCCTATAATGTTCCCACTGCTGGGGCACAGGCCTTCTCTCGGTGAGAGTGAGCCTCGCGCAGGTTGGTAGATGTTGCATGTCTTCGATTTTTTGGCCCAAGGACATGCCTGTTCCCTCATGGTTTATTCCTTCACCGTTTTGAGAGCAGTGGTGATTAAACTATTTACACAAAATAAAGCGCCTGCCTGGGTTCGAACCCACGACCTACAGCGTATAATTCGTCGCCCTCAAAACTCACATAACCCTAGGGAAAATTAGGCAATTTTTTGTGTTTTCAATGCCCACTCAATGGTTACTTACTGTTCACGCAAAACCTTATCCAGTTTCTTCCCACACTAATAGAGAATTTAAAAAAAGAATCCTTCCAAAAGTGACGTAATATGTATTTTCCCTGGCTGTCGACACAAGAGCCATTAATTTCTAAAAAAACGAAACAAAAACATCTCGAATTGCCACCTCAAAAATTGCTTACACAAAGATGGAACACGCTACAGTTTTAATTAATTAAGGCCCAAATGGCGGATGCAGAACAAAGTAGCTTTTGCCACACAAAAATATCGTTGTTTCTGTGAGATGGAAACGAGCACAAAATGTAGGTCAAACCGTCGTGAAGTAACTTACAAAGATGTAAAACTGTGCTCTAAGTTATAAACGATAAGAGGGTACCTAATGAGCAATGGCATAAGCTTTTTTTTTTTGTACGATGAGCAACGAAGGTTTGTTATCACTGCTATTTTTTTTTTTTTATCTAAAACGGCTCATGCCTGAACCGTTTCTTACAACATGATAAAGAGATTTCTTTCCGATATGCGTGTTTAATAAAACACATAAAACACACAAAACATATGCACATAAAACTTTCGGAATTAATTCTCCAAAAGATGGTCAAACCGCGTTGAAATCCGTTGTGTAGTTTAGAAGAACAACGCGGTCACAGAGACAAACACGAAAAGCGACTTTATTTTATAATATGTATAGATGTAAATTGGTTTGAACAATTTTCATAAAACACGAAGTGTTAGCTTAATTTGTTGCCGATTGGATAAACTGCAAAAAATCTTCTGGTTTAAAATAAATAGTATTGCAATACGAATGCAATTTTGATTGCTCTCCTTTCCGTGATAACTTTTTAAGCACAAAAGAAAATGCCCAAATGAGACTTGGCCACACGCCCAACTCCATTAAAAATCTGTTGCAGTTAGCTAGCTACATACCTTACTTAGTTATCTCTTTTGTCTATCGTACTATATTATACTTAATGTGGATATAAAGTCCATAGTAAATAGTTTAGATTTTATACTAATATTCTAAGGATATACCTAAAAGAAAAATATTAATAGATTCAAAGTGCACCGACCTCCGACACGCAAATGATGGCGATTTTGTAACTTATGTATAATAAAACGGTAGCATACTAACTATTGAGCAGTGGTAGCCCAATGGTAACGGTCGTGACTTACGAGTTTTTTTAGGTCGTAGGTTCGAACCCAGACAGGCGCTTTACTTTGTGTAAATTGTTTCATCACCACTGCTCTCAAAACGGTAAATTAAAACATCGTGAGGAAACCGGCATGTCCTAGAACCAACAATTCGAAGACATGTGACATTTACCAACCCGCACTGGTCCCGCGTGGTAGCATACTGCTCGCTCCCTCTCACAGAGAGGAGGCCTATATCCTAACAGTAGGAACATTATACATAGGTTGATTATGTATACTAACTATTAAAACTACACCCCTTCCCTGTTTAATGCCTAAACAAGTAAATACTTTGAAATCCAAGAAGATCTTTAAAAAGTGAACTGTGTATCTACCTATTATCTTATATTATTCAATAGTTTACAAAATAATAAAAGTTTAAAATACTTCAAGAAATTTTCTCAAGACTTGCACCAAACTTAAAAACTGCAAGGCGTGTAATTTTACGTGATCTCAAAACGTGGGGCGGTCCGCGCCATTCCGTTTGTCTCTTATTTTGTTAACATTATGTGTTCCCGTTTTTCATGTTCCTACCTACATTTATATAAGAGCGAATGGAGTAAAGAAAACTTGGAAAAGCGGACCTATAAGTACTAGAAATTTAACTGGAACAGTCGTGATTAAAGAAGCATGATATAATTGTTTCGAATGAGAATAAATGCCTAGATAAAGTTTGTCTAAATAGGTATGTGTTGGAGTCTCTCTGAGGGATAGAATCCGAAATGAGGTGATCCCACAGAGAACCAAAACTGTCGACATAGCTCACAGAATAAGCAAGCTGAAGTGGCAATGGGCCGGCCCTATTAGCCGTAGAAAGAGATTACTATTACTATTACCGATGACCGTTGGAGTAAAATTGTTCATGAGTCGAGACCGTGAATCGGAGAACGTAAGGTCATCTTCACAGGGTGGCTGGTAGCAGCTGGATGAGAGTTGCTGAGAATCGAGCTAAATGGTGTGCAATTGGAGCAGCCTATGTCCAGCAGTCGACTGCTGTAGGCAGATGATGAAATAGGTATGTGTTGGAGGTTTGTATAATTATTATCTTTGTTTATACACGTGTTTCCATGACAAATAAAACTATTCTTCTATCTTCATATTAGAAACTTTTCAACTAATTAACTTAGAAATGTGATATTAATTAAGTTAGAAACTTTTCAGGGATAATGAAGATTGCTGTGTACTTAGCACTATTCTAAGTTATCCACGTTACTTTTAGTTTTGTTATTAGAGTTTGTTTTATTTTAGGCCAAACTAATTATTATTTATTCATCTTTCTTGGCCAGTTCAAGTCCTTCAACCCGCATAACAAAATATTTCTTCTAATTTCATTTTTTTTTTTTTTTTTTAGATTGTCCCAAAAAAAAAGAACAATTTTCATAAGTCTGCTTTTGGCTTTTTCTTATCAAATCTAACTACAACTGGGTCACTTAGGCATGGCAATAGCGGTCATTGCTCTTTCCCTAATATCTCTCCGTAAGAACCCATACAATAAACTAGATAAGTGTGGGTATTCGTTATTAGAACCTTTCGAAGATCACGATAGATATTGAAGTGTGTTAACGGACTGTATTTCAGTTTTTGGAATAAAGGATGCTAGAAAATGTAGAAAGAAGGAAAGAAAAGAAAGAAAAATAATTTATTTTGCACAAACTAAAAGGCACACTGTAAAATATAGGTACAGTAGATTTAAAAAAAAAATACATACAAATCAAATATGAAGTGTAAAGTGCGATGTAAGGAATTAGCAGGAAAGTGTGCCTCACGACTGCAACAAAAAAACGTGTAGGTGGGTCAATGACTCCTATGTGCGGATGGTGATCACCGGGGTGGTTTTAGTGAGGTAAAAGTCCCACTCTCCCCGACCTCACTCCCCGGAGGTCGGGAGCCTTTTGAAGGTTTCCCCCGAAAACAAAAAAACAAAAAAAGGTGGGTCAATGACCGCTATTGCCACGCTAAGGCGATACGGGGATAGCCTATTTTGGCTCATAAGATTAACTCTCTATTGACACCACTTAATTTAGCATAATCAACCTATAATGTTCCCACTACTGGGACATATGACAGGCCTCCTCTCCGTGAGAGGAAGTAGACCGTAATCCACCACACGGGCCCAGTGCGGGTTGGTAGATGTCACAAATCTTCGATGTTTTGGTTCTAGGACATGCCGGTTTCCTCACGATGTCGGTTTCACCGTTTACCTTATACTAATAATATAAAGCAACAGGAGTAATACTAAAATTTATCGTTTTGTTTATAGCTGTCTCAACATGTTAGGTGACTTTTTATAGAATGTTTATTACCTGGTTTTAGATGTCGCATCAAAGCTTTTAAAGACCGTGTATAAAAATGTGGCAAATAAAAACGGTATCAAGGAATGACGGATATTAGTGGTACTGTAGATATTTTAGTTCTTTCTAATAAGCAGTAAACGAATAGCCTAACTGCCAAACACATTTTCAGTCACAATCAGAATCATTTTGAAGGATATTTATTGCTAATCCATTGTTTATTATGTTCGAACACTTTGTCTGTTCATCAACGTAAATAACGCAATGAATGTCGTTGAACTATCAAAATGGAAGCCATTGTGCCATTAGCGTGTTACGCAATTATCCCGCTGGTTGCAAGTCGTAATGATTTGCACAAAACTATGATGACATATCAGCGAGCTATGGAACGCTATGCTTGAAACATATATGACGGATAGAAGTCGAAACGAGGTAATCCGACAGAGTACCCAGCGGTCGACATCATAGAATAAGCAGTAGGACCAAAGACCGTTGGGGTAGACATATTGTTGAGTGGAAACCCCGAATCGACAAACGAAAGGTAGGACGCCCACAGGTTAAATGGCATGCAATTGGACAGGCAGTGGACTTCTGTAGGCTCATGATGATCATGACCTTTTCGACAAAGACATAAATCAGGTGAGTATTAAAATTAACGTTTTATTGGCGGATTATCCGCAATAAATAATAATAAAACAATACCAGACAGGATACAGATTCGCTATAACCAAGGAATAGATAAAAGTGTATCTATTCTGTGGCTATAATAGACAAAGAACATAGACACACCGGAAAAAAATAACATCTGTGTTAGTGTCACCCGCTTACTATAAACAATAAAAGTTTTTTATTAGTGTGGGAACAAAAATTAAAAAAAAAACAATGGAATATGCAATTACAGGTCACATTGCACTTATCATTAATTTTATAATATCATTCATTTTATAATTATACCCGTTAAAAAACATCATTATTTTTATCGTACCTAATTATAATCTTTTAAAACAAAAGATTATAATTAAGTACGATAACAAAAGATTATAATTAGGTACGATAAAAATAATGATGTTTTTTAACAAGTGTAATTCCAAAACTAACATATAAGGTAGGGTAAGGTCAAATTTCACTTTATCTTTCTAACCTTTTGACACATGACCTGACATAACAACCAAGATACAATATATTTATATTTGTGAGCCCACTTCCGTGAACAGCCATATCGTGACTAAGGTCATGACTGCAACTGCACTCATTACGTCTTCCAAAGATAAAAGTAAGTATGATAAATTGACTTTTTGTTTACGTGCTCGAAATAATCGTTAAATTCGTAGAAATTGATATGAGAGGTTAAAAGGAAAGTATTTTTATTGTATTTGTTTGATAAAAAAGAAATATCATCATACCTACTAGTGATTTTATAGTTGTCATGATGTTCAATCTCAATCTGACTAGCCATTTCTATGGTTGGGGTCGGCTTCCAGTCTATCCGAATGCAGCTGAATACCGGTATTTTACGAGTATATAATTTTTATCGAATGACGGCCTACCTGACCATGATAACCCAGTTACTGAGGAACACGATACCCCTTGGCAAAACTGTTTGAGACATTCGGGCGTAAGACTAAGACTACGCGTAACGACTGTCAAAGATCTACGAATGATAGCTGGGATTGACTGCTTAGCGTTCGTTCCGAGGTACGCAGGGGTTACGGCATGATATGGATGGTCACCCATCATTGCTTGATGTTCACTATTGTCCACTATTTTTAACAAGGGGTTTATTTATAAACGTTGCTTAAAGTTTAGTAATAATAATTGACTGTTTATTCATACACATTTGACTTTTAAACGTCTCTTATAATACAGAGCGAGGTACCTACTATCAATGTTTGGATAATGAACAAGAATCAAACTGCTAAGACTGGCTTCTGACCTAGATAGTAATAATCGATTCTAGTACTCATATAAGACGCTGAATAACCGAACTTTACTAGTAGATGAAAGTTAAATAGTTTTCACAATAGGAGCTCCAAACAGACGGCCCCAATAATCAAGTCAACTCTAAACTTTTTTCAAATGTTTTTTATTTATGTTTATGGTAATTTCAACCTGTACTGCCCCACTGCTGGGAAAGGTCACCCCGTCTTCGTGTTGAACCAAAACGTTTTCTTATTTTGTCTAATAAAAGCTTGTAATAATGTCCACCCTATTCGTCACCCACCCTTTAAGATAAAAATAAAAATCAAGAAACATTAAGATACACTCTTGACCTTCGCGACAAACAGTGTCAAATGACAACCTGTACTAAAAAAAGTTATAAAACCCCACTTCATACATATTGTATCCCGTCACATCAACAAAAGATACATCATTTCACATTACACGCGGGTTGCCGTATAAAAATAGCGTACGTATACCTACTGCCTTGCCAATTTTCTTGAAAGCGCGACGTATCTTGTCTGACATTTGATACAAACGAGCCAAACGAGGTCACTCTACTACACTTTGATAAGTATTGACCGGGTTAAATAGTTCTTGTGTGGAGGACCACTTTTTCAGACAAACGGGGTGGCGGCGGAACACGGAAATGTTATCAAAGGAAATGTTATTAAACTGTTTATGGTACAAAGAGACGAAAATAAACGATTGTTTTTGTTACATCCTTAATTCGCTATGGAACCAACTTTTATTACCAAATCCTTTTCCTGATGTCATATTGTCACCTATAACGATTTATCTAAAAATAATAAGCAAAAGCACTTTTCTTTATGTTAAGATACTACAACACAATAAGTCCTTTATTTTTTTTTTTAATATAAGTACTCTTTTTATTTCGAAAGTTGAGGTTAATTTGAGTCCTTAATGCCAGTATTCGGCACTACGGATTCTATTCTCTATGTTTGAATTTTATATAAGATCATGATGACATTTTTATGGGAAAAGTTAAATCTACATTTAAGTATGTGCCTAAAATGTGCAAACAACACCATTGATGCGTTGCTAAGCATGGCTTTAAAGCCATATTCCCTTGTGCTGGTGAATTCAGAGACCAATCTCCGGCAAAGCATCCATTTATGAGCATATATGACAAAGCATTCTGCAAATGACATTTGTGCCATTAACACAAAGTGTTCACTCGATCGACTCAAGACCTAAGATTCAGCGGAGAGAAATAGGTCGTTATAGTGCAAGAAGTGGGTTGGAAATCGATTTTTAGTCGCAATTTAGCTGAGACTTTGAGTGGGAAGGAGCACGTTTAGAATGGGTACGTATTGCAATATCTAAAATTAAAAGAACTAACGTAAAATAACATACGTTCATAATCCCTAAAATCTAAATACTTAATGATTGTTTCACTTATATTCAAAATACCGAAAGCTTAAAATGTCAAATAGACATGTTACTGAAGTTCATAAAGCTAAAACTTGAAATTCCTATGTACAAAGTTCCTTATATTGGTTTACCTTACAGTTATATTTTTCTGTATCCGCATGCGTAACACGCATATAGCTTTTTAAAATCGAAACAGCTAGGTTAGGTTAGGTTAGAACTGTGACCACACAACGCCAGAAACATATTTTGAATGATAGATATTTAGTCCAATCAGTATTTTAAACTTAGGTAATTCGTAGGTAGGTGTTAGTTGTTTAGGAATTTAAAAACATTGGGTACATATTTAGATTTTAGGGATTTTGAACGTAGGTTATTTTACGTTAGTTCTTTTAATTTTAGATATTGCAATACGTACCCGCTTAGAATACTATGTTACAAGTTTAAGATACACTGTGGTATTAATTTTGAAATGAAGTGTAACTGTGTGGTTGTCAATTGTTTAAGTTCGTATTCAACATGTCCCGGAATTAATGCAAACCACCAAACACCCCATTAGAATCTTATGTTATGGTCATAATACATATAGTGACTTTTTACTATTGTATAAAACATTGTTTATTTTATTAAATCAGTTATAGGTACTGATTGTGGGAGAAAATTGTAGCCACACCTCAAATCTACGCACGCACTCAGTGGCACACGTTAAGAGTCTAGCATAGGAGGTATGTCGGCCATTTTTCTTTGTTTTGGCTGTGCAGCGGAAGTGTGACTGCAATTTACGTAGTTTTAATTATTTTTTGGATAAAAACAATATCAACATTATAAATGACAGAAATCGATTCAGTAAACGATTCTGAACAAATTACTTTCATAAAGTGCATTAATTCAGTTATACATTGTATAGGTTTGAAGTCTCGTGTTTTTTTTCTTTCATTTCTTCATATTTCGCGAGCCCACGCTTCCTCAAATAGAATTGTATCGATTTTTATTATGTTTTAATAGAAGTTAATATTTTGAAAGCAACTCTTGAAATCATGCTCTCAATGCCTAAGGGTAGTTTGACTTATAACACTAGTAATTCGTAGAAATTCTACACTATTAATATTACGTGCTAAAACTATCATTATTCACCTAAATAAATCTGTCAATATCCGCTCCACTCAGGAACTCAGTTTCCAGGAACTGCGAGGGCTGATAAGTTCATACATTATAGACTACCCAAAGATAACTTTAGCGAGAAATCAGTGTTAGGAGCAGCCCCAATCCCTTTTACCCGCAGTGCCTAAATTATTAACATCAGATAGCCAACATTAGGGAGATAGGGATCCCACAGGAAATGAAAAGCTAATTCATTTTTCATGTCTTCATTTTGAAAGTTTTAATAGGTTTTTGACGTAACGCTGAGTTCTAGATTTTTTTAAGATATCTAACAATTTATTAATGCCTCTTTTGGGTTCTAAGTGACAAAAAGTTGGTATATTTGGTACATTTTATTAAACTATGGAAGTATGTATGATTTCAAGATTGGGGACAATTCAGCTAGACCTTTAATTTTCTGAAGACCTGAAAAAGATAGTGCCAACTACAAAAGCGGAATTGATACGAATGGCGGCAGAAGAACGATCATCATTCCATTGGTAGGTACATACTCGTTTTTCTTGCCGTAAAAAACTACAGTTTATTCGCTGTGTGCAGGCACAATAAGTCAGTGTTGTATGGACCACTAAGGCAGCTTGATGACAGACACGTTTTATCTACGGCGTGGTTTATACACCGCACCATAAAGAAACCGTGCGGTGTACAAAGGGCCTATTTGGAGGAATCATTTATGAATGGGAAACGTCAAAAAGGTAAGTTTATTAAAATATCAAGTTATCCAATTTAACTCGCTGTTCATTCGTATAAACTTAGAGTAGTTGGGATAGGTACTTTTGCCTGAAGGACACAATTTGTACCAAGTTTGTTGCTACGATAGGAACGCTGCCTGACTTTCCAGTTTGTGCCTGAAATAGCTTGAGAACAAAACTTGTTCCTTAAGTATTCGGTCACAGACAAAGGTACCTGCACACCGCTATAGTTACCAGTTTCTAGGGAATATTGTTGGAATAATTAAGCCTGGGGAAAAGGGCAGGTGGTGAAATAAAAATTAGTATACTTAGAAGACAGGTCGGTGGTAATACAATGAGCTTCAACTACCCTAGCGTAGTACGGAGTTTCAATAAAATAAGAGGCCAGCTTGAGAGCAGTAGTGGCCTATTGGTATCGGCCACAACTTACGAGTTGTAGGTCGTGGGTTTGAACCAAGATAGGCGCTTTACTTTGTGTAAATAATTTCATCACCACTGCTCTCAATACGGTGAAGGAAAACATAGTGAGGAAACCGAGATGTCCTAAACCCAAAATTCGAAGATATGTGACAACTACCAACCCGCACTGGGCCTGCGTGGTGGATTACGGACCACTCCCTCTCACAGAGAGTAGGCTAGTGTCTCAGCAGTGGGAGAATTATATGTAAGCTGTAATCAGCTTACATATAACAAAACTAGTACAAGTTAGCCTCTTAACATAGAGATGTCAGCATAACGAGGGGCCCCTCGGGGCCGAAGCCTGCCGGGTCAGCGGGATTGTCCGAAAGGGTTACCGCTACCCCGGAACATAAAGGGCGAAGGAAGGAACATGGGTGGGTTTTAGTCAGTAAGAGTCTGACACTCCCTTCCGCTCCACCCAGAGCGGGAGGGGTCATTTGATGATTTCCCATCCCGAAAAAAAAAAAAAGCCTTTTAACATAATTGTTAAGAGGCTAACTTATACTAGTTTTGTTACCATGATGTACGGCCTAATGAACCTACTGTAAAAAAATCTAGGACCTTCCGAAATCTCTTGGAAGATTGGAAACCTCACAAATTAATTCAAATTAAATGCGTAGGAATGAAAGGAACTGCTTTCAAGGTCTTACAAGTGTTATTCACTTTCTTTTACGTTTTGACAAAATGAAAAGAATATTCATGAATGTACCTAAGGCAGGGTTCTAGGTATTTGGTGGATTGTTTTTAGATTCAGTGAATGACAAAAGGTGCGATACGATTTTTAGAATTTGCTCCTGTAAGTGATTCAATTGAATTACTACCTCGCCAAAATGTTGTAAAAAATTATGTTTTTGTGGAAATTCGTGTCTTATTTCAAGAGTACCCAAGTACCCAAGTAATTCCAATTCATGCCTTGTGGGGAGAAAGGTATCTCGAAATATCAAATATCACCTTATTGTTATATGACATAACATCACGCCTGTTTATCCCTGAGAGATTAGGCAGAGGTGAACCATTACACCCATTTCGCCATTTATGTTTAAGTCTCATGTTTCAGGGCACTAAACAAACAACTAAAAAACTTTTTTGCAAAAAAAAAAAACAACTGACTTCCAAAAAAGACACTACAAAGTGAAAAATAACTTTAAATTCGGAAGTCGGTGTCGTTGGGTTCGCATTTTCGTTGTTTGCCACCGATTTCCGAATTTAAAGTTATTTTTCACTTTGTAGTGTCTTTTTTGGAAGTCGGTTGTTTTTTTTTTTTGCAAAAAGTTTTTATTTTTCACTTTTAAGTTGTAATTTTCACCAGTAAATTTGTTTTAAAAACGAAACCACTGAACCGTTTTTGATAAAATATCTATGGGACCAGTCTGAACGTATATCTTTACAAATAAAAAAATAATTTTGCAAATCGGCTTATAAATAACGGAGTTCTGAGGCAAAAAAACATTTAAAAAAATACAGTCGAATTGAGAACCTCCTCCTTTTTTGAAGTCGGTTTAAAATACTTTAATAAAGTACTCCTGGTGATATTCAAAATATTGAAATTATTTTGTGATTTTATTTAGCTTTTAACACTCTAATAACTCGACAGGAAGGTCCATTTGGAGCAACCTGTCGAGTTAACCCACTTTTAAATTTACCGTAAAAAATATCCGATTGTCTAAAAAGTAAAACCTTCCGTGCAATAGTTTCTTACGACAGCCTGTTTAAAAGACGTTTCGTTTTCTCACTTCCGCAGCGCTTACGTAACGTGACCTGAATTATTTCAGCTAAACGGTTCAGGAACTTTGCAATTTACAAGTGTTCTTATTGAATCATAATTCTGAGGTGTGTTGCGAAATAAGGAGGTAGTTAGTCATGGTTCTTTAGACTTATGAATGGAAATGTTCTTCGATGTTGTAATTATTTGAGCTTTACTGAGAGGGAAAGGTTACCAGTCCATTTTTCGCATTTTTTGTAGGTATAATCTAGAGCTAAATTAAAAATAATTTAGATATTCGTATCTTCAGATACGTTTGAGTCTAGATATATAACCTTATGTGTGATTTTTTATTATAAAGGTCACAGAATAGTTTAGTCTTCACCTTTAGTTTTATTACTATTATGTGTTAAGACCTATTTCTGAGATTGTTAGTTAACCAATTGGGTGCAAGTTCGAGGCTTTTGTTACCTGTTCTTAAGATGTATTATAAACAGAAGATGTGGTGTACCTTTATATATAAATAAAAATTAATCACCGAAATGTATGTACGCGCACAACTTGCGATCGATAGGCACCAAATTGGATAATTTTTTTTTTTTTGGGGTTTGTTATTGTCAGGACAAGGTTTCTTCTGCTTTTCGAGCAGGACGACGTCTGTCGGGTCCGCTAGTAAATAATATATTTATGAGCGCTAAAATTCAAACAAACGCGTTCAAAATGCGTTTGACGACACGGTTGGCGTAGTGGCTGAGCGATCGACTGCTGCGCTGCGTGTCGCGGGTTCGATTCCCGCACGGAACAAATATTTATATTGCCTACAGGTAGTTGTTCCAGGTCTGGCTGTTTGTGTATGTAAGTTTAAATGTTTGTAAACGCACCCACGATACAGAAGTAATTCCTAGTGTAGGGCAACGTTAAAAAAAAAAAAAACTTCCAAGCCATCAAACGGTTTTGCTTTATCTCCGGAATCTAGAAGTAGGTTTCCATCCCAGCAATGAATTCAAAGCTGCCCTGAAAAATTTATTACAATGAAATAACCATCCAAAACTAAGAGAATTCTAGAAAACTCAGACCATGAAGTGGCAAGGGATTATCCTTGCCACTTCATTTCATACAACTAGAAACGTGCACAGAAAACCTCTGAGGCAATACTATAGCACGTCAACTTGTATAAAAGACGCAAGGCTCGCTTGCCTCAGGGCAGTTCAAGTTAAGCTGAGCCATTCATGCTCAAAGGCTAAAAGGCTGAGCGTTTTATACTATCGGATGACCGCGGCCTGTTCAGGTAAACCTTTAAAGATAAAATAAAAAGAATGCCAGAACATGGCCGCCTAGTGAAGGGCGCGCGTTTTTGGGGGACTGTCTTTTGTAATTTTGACGTTCGAAAAGTGCTGATTCTCAGCCTAATTTTAATAAATGACTTTTGATTTTGATTTTTTGTCGTGTGTTGCTGGATTTAATTTACATATGGATGTATTATTTTTAGTTTAAATTATAGTTTGTTGGGATTCTTTTTTCGGGTAAGATGAGGCTGTTATTTTAGGGACGTATTGTTATGGGTGAATGGTAATCTGTCCTAATACTAGCTGCGCCCCGCGGTTTCACCCGCATAAGTTTCGATCCCGTGGGAATATCAGGATAAAAATAATCCTGGTGGCACACAGATGGTTTATAACCATCTGTGTGCCAAATTTCATCCAATTCCGTACAGTAGTTTTTGCGTGAAAGAGTAACAAACATCCATCCATCCATCCATACAAAATTTCACGTTTATAATATTATATAGTAGGAAAAGGAATAGGATTATAAAGAGGTAAAATTTCGATCCAATTCCAATTTTCCGATTTCCGATTCTTTCACTAATGGCATTATGGTATCGCCGAGTGGCATAGGATACATTTTATGTTAATACAAGAAATTTCGCGCGGAGGAAGTCGCGTGTGGAAGCTAGTATTATATCAATTATGTGCCTACTCTTACCTAATTATTGTATTATAGAAAAGGAAGAAAGAAAAATATTTTACTTGGCACACAGTAAAGTAAAGTACAGTTGTACACAGGAAAAAAATAAGAAGCAAAAAAATAGTAAAAAAGGAGCATTTATAACGAACAAAATTAAATTAAAAACCACCAAAAGAAATAAATAAACCAAAAACAAAAAACCTGTGCGACGCCAAAAAGGCTCCTATCTCAGCATAATTCTGCGATAATTTAAGAATAAATACCGCAGCACATCCGTGCATTCTGATGGGGCCCGCTGTGATGCCACGGATACACCTTCGGACATAAAACCGACTAGAAACACTTGTTTTATTTAGATTTCAACAATTAGGTAAAGGTAAACGAAGAACTGAAGTAGGTCATTAGATCAGCTCTGCAGTGTAGATGTAATGCATTAATAATATTCCTGTTAACCTCTCTAGCCAAGCTGAATATCCAGCTGGACCTTCAAATAGACTGAATTTTAATATAGAGTAGAATATTATGAATTTTTAGACTGTGGTTAGTAAACGTTGATTTCCTTTGTTTTACAGAGTATGTATTTTTTTTTATTTTACTTATTTATCCTAAGTAACGCTGGTCTACTCACTTTTAATATAATAATCCTAGTCGTTACACAATTCTGTACTATACTAATAATTAAGCTGAAGAGTTTGAAAAAGCTGCGGGCAGAAGCCAGTATAGGTTAACCTGAAAAGATTACCCAGAACAAATAAAAATTTAGGGACCATTAAAACACAGAGTGAAATTTGTAATAAATTTGAAATTTGTTTGTTTGAAATCGGTCCAAAAGCTAAAGCACAAAAAAAAAATCTAACACGTACACAATTACTGCGACCACAATATCCGAGCACATTTTAAGGACATAAAATTAAAATAGCACAAAAACCACTTTAGCGTATCAGTATTCAACACTCATAATACAAACGACTCCACTTTTCCCCGGCTTGGGCGAGCTAAAATGACAAGGCATGACTCTGCTCCAACTCGCTAAGTAATTACATACACGTCATGTGAGCGGAGCATATTCAGCGTTAGTGTAGAGTCGCCATGTTGAATCGTTTTGGGGAACTTATTAAGATTAATTTTGTGCAGGTGTGTCAAATATGAGAATGTATGTCAAATATGAAAGCTCTGTACAGAGAGAGGTAGAAAGATAATAGGGAGGTCTTTGCCCAGCAGTGGGACATTAATGTTTAATTTAAAAAAAAAAGTCAAATATAATTTACCCACTGCTGGGACCTAGTCCTCCTCTCTTCGAAAGGAAGTGGGCTGTAATCTATCACGCGGGCCCAATACGGATTGACGGTTGCCTTGTCTTGCCTTGATTAAAAGTTAGAAGCAATGGTTAGTGTTAAAAGATTTTTTTTTTGTCTTATTTATCTTTGTTACTATCCCATTAGAATTTTCTTTTAACCCAAAGGTTGGGTGGTAGGTCGTTGGCCCTCATGACATTAAGCGCGGTGGGTTTATTGTGCATAAAAGTGTAAAAGAAAGAACAGAGAGATGTGAGATGAATTTAGGATGGCGTAGGCTTCATTCAGATTTTACTCAGCAATAAATTGCTTGTAAATTGAATTCTCTCTTTATGACTACCTAAATGGTTAAAATAAACGTAAACATAAAACACTATCTAAATCTGGATTACTTATACAAGGCCAGTGTTTACGTTAGAGTAAAAATTTGTCTGAACTTTCGGCGTTTTGTCAAATTTGGGCATGAAGCTTGCTTACCACACTATTGGATAATCCTACTAATATTGTAAACGTGAAAGTTTGTATGGAAGGATGGATGTTCGTTACTCTTTCACGCAAAAACTACTAAACGAATTTGGATGAAATTTGGCACACAAATGGTTTATTAACAAGGATTAACATATAGGATACCTTTTATCCCGATATTCTTATGCGGGTGAAATCGCAGGGCGCAGCTAGTCTTATATAAATGTAACTACTTGGAAGGGGTGAAGACCTGAGGGGCAATTTTCGTAATTTTAAGAACGTTCACGGACTGTGACTAGATTTTGAACGTTTTTAATTACGGAAATTGACCGTCTGGTGTCCTGAAATACAGGCTATATTGCCTTGCTTAGAAACCACGCTCCTACAGTATGATTAAAGTTATCATGTTCTTTATATCATGCTAAATGTATATAATATTTTAAGTCTATGTGACATTTCTTGCTCCCCCGACCCACTGCGTTGAATCGCATCGCCCGCCTGCGCCTTCGTTTTCGCTTAACGCTCTTTCTGATTATTTCTCTTATTGTTCGGTTCCTAAGGACGACACATAAGAGCCGAGCGTGATGTTAAGTAGCCTATAAATTTACTCAAGAATCGGGCTATCAAATGCAAAAAAACTGATCTAAATCCAATTGGCTCTTCCAAAGATTTGATTTGATTGATAGAAGTTTGGGCGCTGATAGCCGATATACAGGCTTTCGCCTAGTTCGGCTACGGATGTCTAATTCGTTTGTAAAAAGAAATTATAGCTTATAATATGTTTGAGAGAGTTAAAAAAACAAACTCTTAAGCTTTAATATATGTATTAGTAAAAATTAAAAGGATGTTTAGTCATTAACAACATAAACCTTTAGTGCTTGATATGTAACCTTGCTTGACATCGTTAACATCATCTGCTTAGCCTTTTCCCAACTGTCTTACCCAACATGTCCGACGACCCGTAACGACTGTCAAAGATCCACGAATGACAGCCGCAGCCAACGGCTTAACGTGCTTTCCGAGGCATGGAGGGGTGGTCTTGGACCACCCCTCCATGTCTCCATGCCCCATGTAAAGATGGTCACCCATCCACGGGCTAACCGCGGCAAGCGTAGCTAATCTGGTCGATCGACCCGTGCGGCTGTGATTACTTAACCAAAAGCTCCTCCTCCCTCTTGTAACCTTGCTTGACTATGCCTCTCACAGTAATAACCCCCTGTACATATATATATGGGGCGTTGTTGTTATGTCCGTAGACATAAAAGGACGCATAGGTACTGGTCCTGAAATGTCTCTCATTCCTCAAAATCATGGCCACCAAATTTCACACATAATTCATTGGCTGTGAAAGCAAGAAGCTGACTTGTAAATAAATAACGTAATGAAAACCGTTCATTTCGTACCGTACTGATTAAATAATCTAGTAATTCGTTTTTTACAGAAAATGAGACTTTTATCTCGTGAAGAATTTTGTGTTTCACATAAATATTATTACAGCTGAACTTGTTAATAATTATGAGATGGATGTGTGAGGTGTTTTTAAGAGACTTGTTTGAGTAAAAGCTTCTGTAAGTTATTAAATATGTAGTTTATGTTCAGAAAGCTACATTAATTAGATACCTACCTACACTATACACACACATAGACATCAATTATGTCTATGTGTGTATAGTGTGTTCGTAAGTACGTATGATGCTGTTACCTCAATATGTATAAGCATAATCAGCCTAAAATGTTCCCACTACTGGGACACAAGCCTGCTCTCTGTGAGAGGGAGTGGGCCATGATCCACCATGCGGGCCCAGTGCGGGGTGGTAGATGTCACATGTTTTCGATTTTTTGGTTCTAGGAAATGCCCGTTTCCTCACGATGTTTTCCTTCACCATTTTAAGAGGTGAGGTGGTGAAATAATTTACACAAAGTAAATCGCCTGTCTATGTTCGAACCTATGACCTACAATTCGTAAGTCGCGGCCGTTGTCGCTGGGCCACCACTGCTCCAAGGCAGACAATATGTTCACAGATTTTATTTTAATCTTGGCAATTTCTTGTCTTTTGCCGTTAACATATTGCTTTTAATATCCTGAAAGCAGACCCCAAAATTACTTCGACAAAACATTTTTCAGTCATGATTGTGCCATGTCAAAAAGTTTTTCATTTCTAACTCACCGGAACATTTTAGCTACATTTTCGCGTGAACTTTTAATTAAAATGTCCTCTTCTATTTTGACTAAATTCGGAGAAGAGCTGCCTTCAAAAAAAATTGTGCATTTTTTCCAATTCCACCGTGTATAATTCATTTTCTGCGGGTTGCATATTTTCTAATTAACTCAACTGAGTTCTCTAGTTAGTTCAACGACATGAATTTGTACTATTCGTTAATTACACTAACCTATGTTCTTAACACCTGTTATTAGCAACTACTGATCAACCAAAAGTTCTATCGATCAGGTTAAGCTACACTTGCCGCGGTTGGTCCGTCAATAGGTGATCTTTACATACCAAGACCCCTTCGTGCTTGACCCCTTCGGAAATGTGGTCCCGGCTGTCATCATGCCAAAAGTCGGACAACCAGTCTTACTAAGGGATATCATGTTACCCTGTAACTGGATTGTGGAGGTCAGATAGGCAGTCGCTCCACGTAAAATACCTTCTGGTATTCTGATCTATTTGGTTAGGCTGGAAGCCGACCCCATCATAGTTGGGAAAAGGCTAGGCAGTGATGTTGAGTCCTAAGTACCTACCTACCTACTTAATAATTACATTTAAACGTCATATCGTCCAACAGAAATCTACATAATATTAGGAATATATTAGTAGTAGTAGTAATAATATAATCTATCTTCTTACCGTATCGATAGCATTCTAAATTGAGTCAGCTCAGAATTTGCCTAAGACTACGAACACACTGACAGGTGGCTTGTTTAGCGCCTAGAACCTAGTGACTTAACATCCTTCGATACACGCTAGGCGACTAGCGAAGGCGCCAAGCGCGCAGTGCGGCCGATTGCGAACATTCTAGAGCGTTTGTTTCCCTTCGCTACTCGCAAGGTGACTCTCTAGGCTCTAGGCGCTAACCAAGCCACCTGTCAGTGCGTACGTAGCCTTAGACTGGCACCTTCAGTAGTGACATGATCTATAAAGAAGGTATAGTCACCAGCACGTAACTTGGCAAGGTTTTGGCGTAGTGGGAGTAAGTTCGCGCATGTACAGACGCCAGCACATCAAGCTACTACAGTCTGTCAAAATTCTTTAATAGATTTTCAACTTTAACTCTAAAGCATTAAGGTTCAAGGTTGATTGGGAAAATTTGACAGTTTCGGGTAGCTTGACCTGCTGGCGTCTGTACACAGTGCCTAGTCCATCAAAAACATGGTCACTTTTACTGCTTGTCATTATTCTATGGTTATTATCGTAATTTATTTTTAAACATGTCTGTTTAGAAGAAAGTTAAAGGAGAGGAACGGCTAACAACTCTTGTCAAGTTACGTGTCAGCGACTGTATAATACCTATAATTAAAAGTAATTACAGCACATAACAAGGCCATAAGTGACACGTGCCTAAAATTCCATTAATCACAATATATCCCAGCTAAGACGCCTAATACCTAATAGACGTCTAAAAAATTAGCGTGCTAAGCGACTAGCGAAGGAAAGCGCCAAGCGTGCAGTGCTGCCAGTTGCAAACATTCTAGAGCGTTCATTTCACTTCACTAAGACGCCTAATAACTAATTGACGTCAATAAAAATAATAAAGAATTCAGCGACAAATTATTTAACAACAGCTTCCTCCGCCGTCGCTTCTAATGGTACATGACAAGGATCTACCCACCTAGATATATAATGTAATCATTTTGTGTACTAAAACTGGGCTGTTAGTTGAATGTCCTTTATATAGATGGTGGCTATAGGCCTCAATAAAGCCCGAGAACCGTATCAAAGATGATACCTACTCGGTAGAAATATTCTCTGACGCCTCAACTACTGGGTGGGGTGCAGTGTGTGGCTCAGAGACAGCGTGTGGCGGGTGGTCGTTGTCAGAGCAAAAACAACATATAAATTACCTGGAACTTTCGGCCGCCTTTTTTGCACTCCCTGTAATAACCACGACTGAAAATAGCTTAAGCAAGGAGGAATCTTATATAATGTATTTGCAAGACTATACTTCTATACGAATATTGTAAAGAGGTTAAATTTATTTGTTTGTATGTAGGGGTTAAACTCCGGAACAACCCGTAGTATTTGAAAAATTCTTCTTGCATTTGATAGTCCAATTCTTTGACACACTCATAACACCCCTCTGTTTTTATCGGGGGTTAAAAAGGTTATAAGCTAACATCACGCTACGACCCTTAGGAATACAGCAAAAAGAAAAAGTCAGAAAGCGAAAACGAAGTAATCCCGCGAATAGGGCGATGCGATGCAATGCGGTGGACAGGGGCCCGAAATTCCACGCGGACGTAGTCGCGGGTAGAAGCTAGTACTCAATAATTTTGAGTTGACCCACGCTTTGACAGAGACTTTGGGCCAAGTCAAGCCAAGTCTAGCTAACATTTAATTAAATGTGTATCGTAGAAAATTACTTAGGTATGTCTTTGATACAGCAGCTGCTAAATCAGTTTTGTGATAGAAACCTGAAATCGATACTTTAGAACTGAGAATCTCCCAAGATACGCCAACTAGGACTTACTACTTAACAGTATAAACGCGAGAATAAGGTACTTATACACCTGCAATCTTGGAAACTAGCATGTTCCATTTAGCTGCGAGCATTCCCTTAGCATCTGTTTCTCACAGCTGGAGTTCCATCTCTTGGGAAAAGACAACATTCATAGTAGGAAGGCTTGGATACATTATTAATGTCGAGTACCGTCTCGAACGAAGCTCAGCTTTCGTACTGCAAATCGGTTGACCACGAGAATTTAACAGTTCTGAATTCCAATTTTCGAGAATATTCGGGAGTCTTCGTTCCGGTATTGTATCTCAATTGTTTCGTCAGGCTGAATTTGTAGGTCCATTGGTATGCTAGATATTGGATTCGTGGATTTGATATAAACTACAAAAGAGTTTTGAGCTGACGAACTTAGAATGCTTGTAACGTAATGTACATACTCACAGTTATCTACATTCATTCCTCCAGGTCAGACAAGCATTCCGTCACCGTTAGGCGCTGATCTGACTATTCCTCACGACACCAGGTCACGTTTAATCCATAGTCAGTCATCAAACTTCAACATAACACTACGACGATTTAGTAACATCCAAGGGCTGGAAATTTCGCCCACATTCATTGATATCATTTTTCCTATAAACACTATACTTTTAATACGCTTTTAATACGAAATAACTATATATTTAATTGTATTTTATTAATATATTTTATTATGACAGTCCTGTCAACGACGTCTAATACGTCGCCATGACAAGTTTGCTTATAAAATAATTCTTATCAGCCTGTAACTTTTAGCTGAAAATATATTCAGACTTACGCAAATCAATACTGGCCATCATATTTCAAATTCATATTTATTTCTTCAAGTTGCTATTCTACGAGTTTACCTGATGAATCCAAGCAATGCAAAGAGCAGTCAGAGTGACAGTTCCAGTTCTAGTTCGAGTTCGAGTTGGAGTTCGAGTTTCGCCTCTAAAAGGAACCCTCAAAGTAGTGCTGGTACTCCGGAGTCACCTAGCCAGGGAACTCTCTGACTCCGGTACCTGTAGTACCAGCGCTGCACCTACGTCCTCCGTCCTCCGTACCAGTCGGACCGCTGGCGTGCCTCGCCGGAACACCTTCTACTGGGCCGCGCCTCAACCGAGGGCCGTCTCTCCTGGCGGGCTGACCGCGCGCTGCCGTGCCTGCCCTACCGTGCGGCCCTGCTGCGACTCACTACTGTCGCGTGGGCCCCCTACCGTGCCTGCCCTACCGTGCGGCCCTGCTGCGACTCACTACTGTCGCGTGGGCCCCCTACCGTGCCTGCTCTCCCGTGCGGCCGTGCTGCGACCTACTACTGTCGCGTGGGCCCCCTACGGGTATCCTCCGTGCCGCACACGCACCAGCACCTCTCCACGTCTGCCTGCTCCTGTCACCGCCACCTGCCTCGCGTCGCGTCTACCTCTTCAGCCTCCTCAACCCACCAATCACTCATCTTCATCCTGCCTCACCCACACACTACACACCACTGTCTTTTCATCTCCATTCTCATTTTATAAATAAATCTTTAATTGATTTTACTTCCCTTTCTTTAATTTCATAATTTAGACTTAGTTTCTTGTCGCTACACGACATGCTTTGATGTGTGCCCAATTAAATGGCAGAGAGTAATCGAATGTTTGAATTTGTGTTTTAAATTGAAGCTCTAAATTAGAATTTCCTGTGTAATAAATCAGAACCGACCCCTATAGTGATGAATAAGCACAGTTAATTTGAACACATGAATACTATCTACCCCGTGGGAATAAATAAACAGGTCTATAAAAATGTCGCAAAAGAAATTTTTCATGTTCACACCGCAAAGAGTATATTGCCCATGTTTGCATACCAATGTCATAAAAGGTTAAATAAATTGTAACGAACAGGAGTTACAAATCATTATGCCCTGTGATGTCATCCGTTCCCGTCATCCCACGTACACTACGGTGCAAAAAACAACTCCAACAAATGATAACAGAGGGAACAATGGAAAACAAACATAAATAACTCTGAGCCACTGTGACTCTGTTTAAACTCTAATAGCTTTTGATACTCAATTATTATGGGATTATTTGTACATCAAATGTATATTTGTAAAGGGATTATATTTGTGGATTTAGCTCATAATCCGGGTATGTGAAAACAACAGTAAAGGTGTTTTTACACACTTTTTTTATAAAAAAATTGTAATTGTGACTAGTTTTGAATGAACTTTTTCACTTTTTATGAAATATTTACGCACTAGCTGCGCACCGCGGTTTCACCCGCATAAGATTCGATCCCGTGGAAATATCAGGATAAAAATAATCCTATATGTTAATCCTGTGTGCCAAATTTCATCCAAATCCGTTCAGTAGTTTTTGCGTGAAAGAGTAACAAACGTCCATCCATCCATCCATACAAACAAACTTTCACGTTTATAATATTACTAGGATTGAAAGCGAGGAATTAGAGTTAAAAAGTTACTTCAAAATGTTTCATTGTTCCTGTTTCTGGTCAATCAATCTGTCTAGGCTTTTCTCAACTAAGTGGGCTTCCAGTCAAACTGGATGAAGCTGAATACCAGTATTTCACATGGAGCGACGTTCATTGTCTTTGTTTCTAGAAACTATCTCTAACTGTCGGAGCCATAATATCCAATAGTCTCAGTTAGTCAGTCTCAAAATTATAGCAGCAGGTATTGACCTTCTGCTATAATTTTAAAGTAACAACATTTAGGGCTATGTACGGCTGGTCTATAACTCCTACGTCGCTCAGCGAGCTGTGGAACGGCTATGCTTACAGTCTCTCCGAGGGATCGAATCGAACGAGGTGATACGGCAGAGAACCAAACATGTCGACATATCTCACAGAATAAGCAAGCTGAAGTGGCAATGGGCCGGCCATATTAACCGTAGAATCGATGATCGTTGACCGCGCATCGGCAAACATAAGTTAGGACGCCCTCAGGCTAGGTGGACCGACGATTTTCGAAGGGTGGCTGATAGCAGCTTCATGAGAGTTTCCGAAAATCGAGTTGAATGGCGTGCAATAGGAGAAGCCTATGTCTACAAAGGAATGCTGTAGGCTGATGATGATGACACAAAAATTCAGTCTCATTTTCGTCTGAAACGTTGGCAACGTTTCAGACGAAAACGAGACTGAATTTTTGAAAATCTAGCCTATTATGTAAAATTGTAACGTAAAATGAAGCAGCAAGGAAAAGGAAGCCATTTTATAAATCTTACAAGACTAATTTTGGCCCGTATCACAAAACCAAGAGGGCACAAATTAACAAAATTAAAAGTTCATTAATGAAAGTAAATAATTGTATTAATAACACGAAAGTTCAAAATGAAATGCTTTGACTGTGTCCTTTAAAAAATAACTTTTAATTGATCAAATAAAATTACGGACGATTTAACTGAAATATTCAGTATGCTAACGACATTTATTGAAAATTCATTTCACAAATTCTGTTTACAAGTTTTCCTACGGAAATTACATGATTTTAATAGCTTTGATTACTGGAGAAGTTTTGTTTTGTTCGAATCAAGGTATAATAAATTAGTCAGAAGTATCTACCTATTATAATAGAGAAAAGTTCCTGGTTGTTAAAAAAACTTAAATTATTTATGTAGTAATGGCGCTATTTCAAATGCATTCATGCATGCATGCATTTCATTTGATGTTAGGTACTATTTTTTGCGTCGGTAACATCTGTCTAACCTTGTTTCAACTATGTTGGGGTCGAATTCCAGTCTAACTTGATGCAACTGAATACCAGTACATATTTTATATAGAGCGAATTCCTACCTGACCTCCTTATTCCAGTTAGGTACTGGGTAATACAATACCCTTGTTGTCGAGTTTCAGGCTTCTGACTACCCGTAACAATTGTTAAAGATGTCCAAATCAGCTGTGTATAACGGCTTGACGTGCTTTCTCCTCGGAAAACACGTCAAGCCGTTCGCCGCCGCACAGAGGACTCTCGATATTCAAGCTGTTGTTTTGCATTCTCGTCAAATTTCAGGAGGCTGTTATGAAAGACATAAATAATCAAATAAAATTACGATCCCTGGTAAATAATGAATACATATTTGTTTTTTTTTAGTTATTTAAGTTTGACAGTATTTAAGAATACACCACTTTCAAAGAACAGAATCGCGTTATGGTAACGTATAAGCGGCCGCGTTTTTATGTGTGTGTAAAAGGGCAGTTACATTGCGGTCTCACACAGGCCGCGTTTTAAAATGCGTGTTCCACACATGCCGATTTCCGAAAAGTATCTAGAAAAAAAATACCTACTTATTTTATTATTGCTTCGTGTTGAAAATCAGTAGCATAGTTACCAGCTTGAATTTGACGAGGATGCAAAACGACACCTTGTATAATGCATATTCACCCATCCACGAACCGACCGCGACAAGCGTAGCTTAACCTTCAATCAGCCCGTGTGGCTGTTGTTATTTACATTGTAATATGTATGTGCATTACCGATGCAAAGGGCTCGTCGCTAAAATACTTCAGGTGTGCTCAATTCTCAGGAAATACCAAATACTTACTCTATTAAGACGTAGAAGGCGTTCATACTTAAATGCCAATATAGCCTTTATAAGCGTGGAAAATAAAATAATGTGTCTTACAACGGATGTTTATACTCCCACACTAAGTCCAAGACAACTGTGAGATATGTCGCTTACTTGTGAGACATGTCACGTTAGTTAAACAATTTGTCACTATTTGAACCAATTTAATATCTGAACCGTGTCTCGGAGTAAGTGATGCAGTGCCGACGCGTCCGCCGCGCTTGCGGTGTGCGGTCTTGGGTTCGATTTCCGCATGAGACTAATGTTTGGAGGTATTACAGTTATTGGGCTGGAGTTTATATTACGCTTTGCCGGTATCTATCATAATGTTGCTTCTGTAATCCTTATCCGCCAGCAGTTCGATAAACTAATGCTTTCTCAAATAAAAAAAATAAAAAACCAGCCTATTGTTGTCCCTCTGCAGGGCAAAGGCCTCTTCTCATACAGAGATGGCACGAGCATTAATCACCACTCATCCTCAAGACGGGTTGGCGATTTCAGACTTATCTTAACTATAAGTCCAGGGGGTCTACTACGAAGTGCAAAGTGCGAATGTTGGGATCGGACCGACACATGACCGAACCGAATATTATTGAAAAATAAGAAAAAAGTTTGGATCGGCTCAGTTGGGTTGGGACGATAGTCAATATTCGAAAAACTGTAGGAGTGTAGGATCGGGACCGACCGAACCAAATAGTAACTTCGTAGCAAGAAACGGCCGAACATTCGGCCGATACCACTTCGGAGTGACCTTCAGGTGTCCTCACTATGTTTTTTTCCCAAATAGACAATTGTACTAAAACTTTGAAAAGCGCTATAAACGAGCTGCTTATTATCTACGTAACCCATGAGATGTTTAGTTAGTAATAAGTAATAATGTCATGATTCCGTGTTTTGATTATTTCAATTGGCAACACGGTAAATTTGATTGAAAAATTGGCAACACAGCCAACACGGAGGCCGGGATTATGGAAGAATCAAAGGAAAAAAATGGTGGATCAGCTCACGCTTGGAGTCGCTCGAGTTATATCTAAACTAATCTAAAGTCATAATTATACTACAGTGATATTGAGATTAACGAAAATATATTCAGGAATAGCACGAAAAGTGGTTTCATTACATATCAGTAATTGGTGGCTTTTAAGACCACAGACTCTTTATATAGAACATGTTAATATTTATTAACAAAGTAAGGACGAAAATTGGTGGTGTTCTTACAATTTTAATGACAAGACCCTGTGAACTCTTTCTAAAGTAAAACGATCAATTTATTTAACAACATGCCAGTATAAACAAGGCAACCTTTAAAGAGAATAATGGAAATTAATGACCCAAGAACTAATAACCCACCTTTTCATTTTGAAATATTTAAACACATTGACAACACGATAGTCGCAATAAACGTGTCGCTTTGTAATCGATAATCGATAAATACCAGTTACATTTTGTGTAATTTATCACTGTGTGACGTGTTGGGCTATGTTTGGTGATTAGTACCCCTAATGGCACCGAATATAAATGTGTGTATACTTTATTGTTCACCGATGTGTATTTTTCATACGAGTTTTCGTTATCATGTTGGCTGTCCCATTGACGGGTGTTTGTAATTTGTCTAAAGTGGATTATTTTTTAAATTATGTGACAAATGGTACAGTATTGTCGTTTCAGTAAATTTACCTCTGATAACAGCAACCCAACAGCAACCCTAACGTAACGACATAAACAATCTTATTAAATAAACGTTGCTTAAAGTTAAGACTAGTTTAAATGTCAACAATGTATGTGACAAATTGTACAGTCGTTTCAGTAATTTTAAATCAAAATCAAAAGTCATTTATTAAAATTAGGCTAAGAATCATCACTTTCGAACGTCAAAATTACAAAAGACAGTCCCCCAAAAACGCCCGCCCTTCACCACTTCCTAGTGCTATCACTGTGATTTTGACAGAATTGTCAGTGGCAGCAACTTAACAAGCAACATCAACCTTATTGTAATATAAATAAAGATCATTGTGCTTTTGACAGTAATGCAAAACCAGACGTAAAATAACTGTGATAGGACTTTAAATTATAAGTAATTGCAAATGGCAGATTTTTGCAGATCCAATAAACGTCCGGTTCTGTCGGTAGGTATCACAAAGTGGGTCACTGACGGTTCCCCCTATTGGAGCCCTGGAGGTTCCGTTTGACTTATTTTGTCAGCGACAGGCGGCCAGTTGGCCGGAATGTCATGTGCATTGTCGTACGTTCTATTTTTATCGATAAAAAAAACATATTAACCCTTCTTCGCAGTTGAATAAATATTGCCTATCGTTTTTGTGTTGTTAGCATTATTTATATCAATACCCTAAACTATTAAGGGCAAATTTTGCCGATGAAACTAAACGTGATCAATACATCGAAACCTCGTTTAAGAGCTGTCAGTGTCATTACTGCTCTGGAATATTTGAAAAACGTCCTCAGATCAAATAAAATCAGAAGGCCAATTCTCGTAATTTAAAACGTTCAAATCTAGTCGCAATCTCATCTCGGCGACATTCGATGTACATATATATACTACACCTACCTACAATACACAATACCTCTAATTTCCCTAAATTAGAGGTATTTTCGACAGATTGAGACTGAGATCAGTCTGTGAACGTTTTTAAAATTACGAGAATTGCCCCTGTGACTGCGATCCTTCTTAAAATTACGAGAATTGCCCCTCAGGACTTGTTCAAAGAAATAAGAAGAGGCATAGTTTTAGCGCTACAGCAATTTAATAATTTGTTCTGAATTTATGACCATACTAAATACTTTACAGTGGTTTCAGGTCAGTTCGTTGTCAACCAAAAAACATCCCACAACAGAACAAGAGCCAGAACATCCGATCACACAATCCAACCATTCGATACTAAAAAAGTACTTTCGGCGCGAAATAAAATGAAAAAAAGAGGAAACAAAGCGAGCACATAAAACTTTTACCGGGCAACGGCCGGAACAGAGTCGGACACGGGTCCATCGAGGCGTTAACGCCGGCACAACATGCCGGATGCCGGTGTCCGGTACGACATTAAAAACGGCGGTCACGTTATCTCTGGCGATTTTTTCCGACAGATCCAGTAACCCCTTTTTACGTTTGTTCTCTGTGTGGATTATAAAGGGTTGTAACATATGTGTGTATAAAAAAATTAGTTTGCATGTTGTCTGGGCAAGCAACTATAATTAAATAATGGCGATTGCAGAGGAAATGACAGGAGTCCATATTTTTTATTACGATGTTTCTCTGTAGGTCCTTAAACAGCCCATTCATCCACACTCACACAGGCCTTCTCTCTTCGAGTGGAAATGGGCTTATTATCCATCACGCTGGCCCAGTGCGGGTTGGTACACACAAAGTAAAGCGCCTGCCTGGGTTCGAATCCACGACCGACGACTCGTAAGTCGGAGCCATTACCACTGTTCATCTGGGTTACAAGAAGCTGAAATGACCAGTCACAATTCCTGGTGAAGTGCTGGGTAACCCACGAACTTTGATAGTTATAATTTTCTTTCGGTTTCTTTTTCCACTTATCCAAATTATCTTTGTAAAATCCAATAAAAACCAAGTATGGACTCAGCAGTATTTCTTGCTCTGGACCAGCTTTTATTACTGACACAAGATGATACGCAGCTGGTGCATATCCTGCGGTTTTGTTACAATCCCAATTTACATGGAAACTGCCTGTGTCAGCCCGTAAATGGCGCTGGACATTGCCCTTTATATAAACTACTACATCAGGCGTTACGTAGCTCCACTTTATCGTATCTGGCTCCAAAAACATACAGTCTTTACTATAGGACATAACAAACATAGTTGGGATGGTAAAGAATCGTCACGAACTTGAAGAACAATATTATTAAACTATCTCATACCGTGGAAAGCCTAGTCTAAACTAATATTATAATTACAAAGATGTTGGTTACGCTTTCACGCTAACATGGCTGAAGGGATTTGGATGAAATTTGGCACATCGCTAAACCATGACCGGGATCCTATGTCCTGACATAGGATACTTTTTATCCCGAGATTTATGCGGGCAAAAGCGCGGGGTGTAGCTAGTACGACATACATATGTATAGTAGACAACTGTCAGATGCACAGATGCAGGGTGCATCTGACGTAGGTACTTTTATAATTACTACTAGTGAAGACTATTTGTAATGCACTGTGAATTGAGATTGGAAGATTAGAATTTAGCCAAAGTACTGCTGCCTGCACAGTGAGCAGCAGTGGCCCAGTGGTAACGACCGTGACTTACGAGTTGTAAGTCAAAGGGCCAAACCCCGATAGGCGCTTTACTTGGTGTTAATTATTTCATCACCACTGCTCTCAAAACGGTGAAGAAAAGCATCGTGAGGAAACCAGCATGTCCGATATGTAACATCTACCAACACGCGACTGCGTGGTGGATTACGGCCCACTCCCTCTCACAGAGAGGAGGCCTGTATTCTGGCAGTGGGAACATTATTAGATTATACTACCGCTGCCAATTCTTTTGATGTCATGCCTAAGTAACCATTAGAACACGTACAGGTGTAAAGTGGCCTACCCTTTGTCATAAGTCACACAAAACAGAAACAATACACTCATACATAATTACTCAAACATACATTATACATGTCATGTTCCTGAATATGACTCAGCGTATATCAGAAGGAACGTTCTATTATTCAACAGAGGCTGTTTGTCACAGATGTGGGTGACACATAAAAATTCGCGTGTCATTGCAATATGTGCTCTATTCCAAATGCGACACCTCTCGCGATGGTTATTCTGGAAATCTGGATGAAGGATGCAACTGCAGTTATTTGGAACGGATCGGAGTTAGTCGTGCATAGCGATCTGGGAAATGTCACATGTCTTATGCCCGTGTAGTGGATTATGGCTCGCTCCCTCTCACCAAGAGGAGGCGTGTGTCCAGCAGTCGGGATATTACAGGCTGATTATGTGTATTCATTTATATTTTATTTCCTATGCCATAATATCTTCTAAAATACACAGAATCACAAGACATAGAACCTAATAGCAGCTAGCCACTACTAAATACGGACGACATTACCGTCTCATTTGCTATAACTAAACTTAAAATACCCGGCGATATGTAAAGTGACCGTACTTGGTATAAGTGGGCCCTGTACGGCATTATAATAACATATTTTATGGACCGGCCATCTTGCTTCTGACGTTAATGACCGTTGCCGTAAAATATGAGGCTTTTCAATCCTGACATAGAATTTTTGGAAGGTTAATTTGGAGTGCAATTTTTTAAAGAGATTGTATGCAAATTAGTTTATGTATATGAATCTAGACGATAGGTAAGGGCTTTGAACGGGTATCTACAATGTAAAATTATTGTTATTACTATGTAAGGTTATGTAATATAGTTCAAGCTTGCAATTGTCCTACCGGCAAGGCCGGGTAAAATCTCTTCTCATATATAGAGTAAGAAAGTCGTAAGAAATATTGATAAAATAGAAGTAAAAAGAAGTAATAACATTTATTTGGCTACAGTATTGTTGGTTGTACAGACGCCAGCACATCAAGCTACTACAATCTGTCAAATTTCTTCAATGGATTTTCAACTTTGTCGATGAAGCATTAAGGTTCAAGGTTGATTGGAAAATTTTGACAGTTTCGGGTAGCTTGACCTGCTGGCGTCTGTATATTTGTATATCTCCTTATGTTATATTTATTAGCAATATATAATGTGTAATTGTCTGTTCTTTCGAATACTTAAAATAAAACACTATCTACATGACACAAAACACAAATATGGAAAAGGCCACCACGCTTGGTCAATAGTTTTGGTGATTTCAGTCCAAAAAGTTCTGACTGTTAGTGAGTGACAGGCGATGTAGTCCAAGATTAACTTACTGTGAAAGCACATGGTGTTGAAATGATCTTCTGGTACTTGCCAGGTTTTTAAACATAAAGCTGGTGATTACGTAAAAGATCCTGGTGATCTTCAACCTTTGGTGAAGTTTATTAGCCTGTAAAAGACTTAAATAAAACCTTAGTGCAACATAAAACATTCAAGTTCATGGCCGAAGTTTTACATCAAACAGACAGTCTTGATGGAAATTCCCATCTAACAAATGAACCTTTTCGTTATACAATGGCGCCGATTCCCTTGTTCACAAACTAAACTAAATTCAAGTTCAGTACATCATGTTCTTTCTATTTCATTAAGAAAAGGACAGAAGATGAATACATACGAGTATATTAATTTAGTCCTGTCAAATTAAGATACTCCATAGACGTTTAGACGTGATTAAAAACATGACTACTAAAAATACGTCAATTTACGTCAGGCGTCGACTAATTTGACAGGGATTCAGCGCCAATGGCGCCGATTCCCTTGTTCACAAACTAAACTAAATTCAAGTGCAGTAGGTACATCATGTTCTTTCTATTTCATTAAGAAAAGGACAGAAGATGAATACATACGAGTACATTAATTTAGTCCTGTCAAATTAAGATACTAATTTGTCTATGGAGTATCTTAATTTGACAGACCTAAACTAATATTTATCTTCTGTCCTTTTCTTAATGAAATAGAAAGAAAAAGATGCACTGAACTTAAATTTGGTTTAGTTTGTGAACAAGGGAATCGGCGCCAATAACAGTTTAAGTTAAAAGCTTCGAACATTCTTTACATCCAGAAACCAATACCATTTGTACAATTCGTCCCACCTACTGTTCTGTAGTAGGTACAAAATGATACATAACAATTTAATTTTCCACGAGATAAAAATAACAGAAGGCGCACGGTATTACATGATATTTATTTTAAGCAAAAGAAACTGAAGTGATATTCAGGAAAAAAAATTTTGAAACTGACAAATGGATTCATGAAGATTTCCTCGATGAGATATAAGCGAGCTTTTGTAATGTGTTTATCAATCAATCAAAAGTCATTTATTCAAACTAGGCTGAGAATCAGCACTTTTTTAACGCCAAAATTACATATGACAGTCCCCCAAAACGCCCGCCCTTCACTACTTCCCAGTGCTATAGTTGGGAAGAAGTGGCGCAACAAACTCCTCAGCAGCAGAGCTGTCTGTTATGGTCAAAGCAAATTTGACAGAATATGAATTTGTATTTAACTTATTTATTCTATTGAGCTTTCTCAATATTTTTGTTTCTCAAATACTTACATGAAGAGTACTTTAGTAGATTTTCCGGTATATTATTTATACTACAGCAGTTTCGAAAATACTTTTTCTTTTGAGGTTTTTGGTTTACTTTTAGCTCTGTGTGCTTCTTATCGTGCATCATCAAGAATAGATCTTCTGTTTCCCTATCTATTTTATGGTCCTACGGTCCTATATTTAGATAGCTCGTGTGGTATTCAGGGTCAATTGAGTAGGGACGACAGGGCTACTGACCTTGGCCACCGGCCGTTGTCTCTATAATGCCTATTTTTGGTACTCTGCAAAATTCCGTGGCCAATTTAGTGGAGAAAAACCCGTTGTGAAATAGGTATTTACGTTTATTTTTTTTATAATTGATTGGGTATACGCAAGATAGAAGCTGTTTTCAATGAAAGTTCTGGATTATAAAGGTTTATGGCTAGAACTTTATTTAGGTCATTTCTGCCGCATATTAAATGGGTTATGGGCTAAAAGAACCACTGATTGGGTTCTATTAAACCCAACGTCGCGGCAGACCAAGATGAAGATGGGAGGGACGAACTTGACTCCTACCGACAGGACTGGCCCTCAATGACAAAGGCACGACGTATATGGAAAAGGTAGAGGGAGGCTTTGGCTTGGCAGTGGGAAATAATGATCATCATCATTTCAGCCGAAAAACGTTCACATAGGACATAGGCCTGACCAAGCACTGTTTGACTTCCACTTCTACCGGTTCTGTGATTCCCGCATACAGAGGATTCCTGCGGCCTTCACAAGGTCATCGGTCCACCTTGTGAAAGGCCTGCCAACGCTACGTCTTTCGGTACGTGGTTACCTCTTCAGAACCTTTTGGCCCCATTGGCCGTCTGTTCTGCGAGCAATATATACTGCCACTTAAATTGGCAATTCTTAGGGCTATGTCGGTAACCTTGGTTTTCCTGCAGATCTCTTCTTTTCTGATTCGATCACGTAAGAAACTCCAAGCGTAGAGCTCTCCTTTGCCCTTTAGGTTAAATACCTAAGAAATAGATCAGGCAAGGTGTTTATAAACAATTTTTTACAATGAATCAGCTAGTCAAAACAAAATAAGGGCCACTTGTGACTCTGGACTGATTTAATTATTTTAAAGCGTTCTTAAACGACATATATTTTGTGTGGTATTTCCTGAAGTGTTAACAAACATAATGTGAGGATACCACTTCCATAATTTTTGAAGTAAGTACTTTGATACTTTTTTTTGTAACCACTTGAATATACCATATTCTAAGATGAATTCTTAAGTCATTTATATTGTGGATTCTTTTGTGAACGGTCTTACATTTGCTAAGTTAGAACATGGATAAACATTTTGAAAGCGCTATGCCGAGGATTTGAAGACATATGGACCTGCAAACTGCAACTAGAGCCATCACATTGATCCAAGAGGGACATTCGCAGCGTTCTGTAGCTTTATAGCTTGGCTTTTCAAGGTGAGCGATCCAGAATTCTTGGAATCGATTTCAAAAGACTGGGAGTATAACCAGAAGACGGAGATCTGGCAGGAATCGAGCAACCACCTCACAGGAAGACTGCTACGTACGTTTAACTGCGCGAAGAGAGCGCGTCGTCACCGCCCACGCCTTACAAAATCGCTTGCGCCAGGCGACCGGTACCCGCATGAGTGACCAAACGATTAGAAATCGGTCACATGAAGACCAGCAGTTTTCTAGGAGACGCATAGTGTGGATTCCATTGACTAGTGTACACCGTGCAAACCAATTATCATTCGCAAGGCTGCACCTGGACTGGGACATAAGTGAATGGAGCACAGTATTGTTCACTGATGAGTGTAAAGTGAAATTTTTAGTGATGATTGTCGCATTAAAGTATGGAGACGAGAAGGTGAGTAATTTTCGGATGCTTGTATCCATGAAAGTGACAGATTTGGGGGTCCCAATGTCATGGTATGGGGAGGAATCTCTCTATCAGGTCGAACCGAACTCGCAATACTCAGCGGAGGCTTGGTAACGGCTGTGCGATACATTGAGAAGATCGTAAGACCTCATGTGGTGCCATTTGCATAAAGCAATATTCACGTTAATGCACAATAATGCCTGAGCTCATACAACTAGAGCCACCAGGGAAGCCCCAGACGACGCTGGTATACGTGTCTTGCCGTGGCCTGCCAACAGTCCGGACCATAACCCCATCGAACACATGTGGGATTTGTTAAAAAGAAGTGTCCGGGACACAAATCAACCCATACACAATGAACGACAGCTCATTAACGTGCTCGAGTCAAGCTGGGAACAAATTTCAGAAGAACTTTCAGAAGAGACAGTACGATATCTGGTGTAGAGTGTACCATCCAGGCTTCAAGAATGTGTCCGAAAAAGAGGAGGACACACACGATACCAAAGAAGTGCAAAAAAGATAAAAATCTTTCGACATTTTTGTTTTAACCTCTTTTTTCATTAAGTGTATTGTTTTGCTAAAATTGCATTTTTTTTTTACAAAAAACCTAATCAGATGTTCTTTTATCTATCAATAAATTTAATTTTAAGGTTTTTACATTAAAATTTTGCTAATTCAATTTAATTATTTATCTACTCTCAAACCCAATACATTTATTAGAATACAGAAAATACATGGTGGCCCTTATTTTGTTTTGACTAAGTAGTATATAAACTGTACTTAGGTGTTCGTCAGATGTTTATCACCACCCACTATTTTTCTATCAAATTAATTACTAAATGGTATTGTGAAGGTCAAAGCACTCTCCTAGGTCAAAAGAGAGTATGTTTTTTGTATTTCTTGTCGATCAATCTTAAATAAAGAGATGGAGTCTTGTCTTTTCATAATGATACTGAAGCTCTATTTTATTACTTTATCTAATTATAATTAATTATTTTAAGAAGAAAATCCAAGAGTTTCTTAATTATCCAATAAAATGAATCGACAGAGCTGTGAAATGATATCAAAAGAGTTCTTTTGATTATTTGAACAAAGAATAGGCATACATCGAGAAATAAAGAAAAAAATAGGTTTTTTCGTCAAAGAAAATGTGCATACAAAATTATCAACTTGATCAGCCTATAACGTTCCCTCTGCTGGGACACAGGCCTCCTCGCAGTGGGCCGTGATCCACCACGCGGGGCCAGTGCGGGTTGGTAGATGTCACATGTCTTCGATTTTTTTAGTTCTAGAACATACCGATTTCCTCACGATGTTTTCCTTCACTCTCCAAAAACTTCACAATACTATCAGTTAATCGTTTCACAATTTTGTTTTAACCTTAATGTTTATAAACCTTAATTATTGCAGTAAAATGTTCGAATAATAAGAAAACGAACTAGAAAAAAGTTAGTGTTGGTACTATTTTTACTCATTGAATGACAATTGAAGAAATAAAGAAAGAAAAATAGTTTATTGCATTTAAATGCGGGTTTTTTTTGTGCGGAATAAACTATTTTTCTTTATTTATTTCTTTCTATAAAATCAAGTCCCTAAAAAGAAGTACCGAAACAGGAAAAAAAAGAACCTTCAATTGGCATTTCATTTATTCAGTGGTACTATGATATTAAATACAATATGGCCGCGGCTAACCACGACGTTCATACAAATTTACGTAAATTTACCAGCTAGTGGTAAGGAAAGCCTTCCGAGTATTAAATAATAAAGTTTGTGTGAAATAACCGTTATCAGCACCTGGCTATTTGAAAACGAATGGTCTACTACAAATTGATAGGTAACGTGGGTGACTGATACACAAATGCTTGATTATTCAAGGTTGGTTTTAAAGGAAAATACAGGTTTTAGGTGTAAGTTTATTAGTATGATGTGTCACCAACCTTTAGGGTAAGCTCTGTAACCTCGAGAAATATTAATTAAGGTTTTAGGTAGGTTTCAGACTAGCACTACAGTAGAAAATTGACTAGCACTACATGAAACTTATATTAAAAACTATTCATCTGCCTAGCGTTTTCCCAATTATGTTGGGGTTGGCTACCAGTCTAACTGGATGCAGCTGAATACCAGTATTTTACATGGAGAGACTGCCTGTCTGAACTCGATAACCGAGTTCCTGGGTAATACAATACACTTTAATAAGACTGGTTGACAGACTTTCGGGCTTCTGACGATCAGTAACGACTGTCAAAGATCCACGAATGACAGCCGGGACCAACGGCTTTACGTACTCTCCTAGGCACGGAGGGGTCTTATGTTATGTAGCTTAGCCTGATCGATCCGACCCGTGCGGCTGTTATTACTTAGTCACAAGCTCCTCTCCAGTATTAAAAACTATTCTCTACCTTAAGTTCAGATATTACCCCGCTATTACGATATAAATAAGGTTCATCAAAAATATTTTATTTCTCATGTATTTATTTCCTGAAGCTTGCAACGTATCTTCGTTTTTGTTCAACCACACCACAAGTGTTATAGATTACATGGAAATTGGTTCAATTATTTTGTACTCAATCGATTCTACCTAAATCTGAGAATGGGAGCATACATTTAAAGGAGTGACCTCAAATGTAGAGGTCATCAGTTAGCAGCTCTAATGCCGTGTCATGACGTGGCTACTGTTGGAAGAAATTGTATTTGGCGAAGTATAAACGTTTTACAGGTGTTCGTTAAATTAGCTTTTAGTATAAATAATTGTGTATTATAAATGAATTGAGTGAAAATTTGATGAAAATTAAGCTTTTTGCGGTGTGCCTTTTATAAAAACTATTTGTTTAGTCTAAAGGTCACTGACTATTATTTAAGTACATGTGATGTTTTGTGTTTTGATTAATACGTTATTAAATTACGGCAATTTTTTTGTGAGTGAATGTCTACATAGCTAATACGTATAACTAAAGTACATTCCATATCTAGCCTACTATGCAAAGGTATGTTCGTTTTATGGTTCATAAAAATTACGTATTTATTGATATTATTAAGTAATGTGGATTAAGTATAAGTTGAAAAGTTAATTTAATTTTTCAATCACGAAGTACTCCGAATCAAACATATATGTAAGTAAACAACGTTCAAAGTCACTGAACCAAATAAGCTCAATAACGTTTTAATTTGAATTTATTTTCAGTAACTAGGTTTACAAAAACCATTAATTACAAAGAAATATTTATTTACAATTCATAATTGGCACGCATATTTATGATACATCATAATTAATACGGATTAACGGATTAATCAGCACGTATTTTAATAATCAAAGTTTTAAATATAATTTTCATAATCCCGAATTTATAAATACGGATATGGCCACAGTATACACATATAACAGCAGTATATAAAGAATACACCTTATCAAAATCCACTTTTCATATGCAAATTACATGGCTATGTTAATTCCGTACATATTTAACGCGACCATTACACTGATTATATAGTTGTAATACTCTGTATAAGACTGCTTCATAGCGTGTGTGTGCCACATTAAATTATAATGTATAGTGGTATTGAATTTATTACTATAAACAAAGTGACATTACCCGAAATACTGACGCCGACAGATCAGAAAAACTGGAAACATACGGTTAGCGTAGTGAGCGGACGGCTTTTTGCTTTGGCACTTGTAAGGTTCTGTGCTGTGCCATTTTAGTTTCGCAACACAGAGTATCTTGAAATTGGCAAGAAGTTTACACACATTTTTTGTGGTTTATTACTTACTTCCTTATTTGCATTTCATAACAGTAGTTCTTTGTAAGTCAACTCAACCGAAGTGGTTTAGTCAGCGTTCACATCAAAATATCGTAAGTTTGTCTCGAATATCAATAGCAACCAGGGGGGTTATTGCGTAACACACTATCAGTAGCAATGCCTTTCATTTTGACAGTTCAACAACATTCATTGCATTATGTACATACATTGTAGAGCAGACAAATTCGAACATATGAAGCACTGGATTAGCAATATCATCCGAAATGATTCAGATTCTGAATAGTGTGTTACGCAATTAGTGTACATGAGATAACAAGTAGAACTGATTTGAAGTCCAATAATTTTAGTCAGCACTAATACCTAAATTAAACTTAATAGTTCTTGGTAAAATTATTTACATAATCCCTTGGCGAATACATATTCGAAGTCCCGAAACTAAATACAACTTGGGCTTAAAACTTTTATGTAGGCAAAAACTTGTTAACTCAATCTCAAACCAGAATTCATGCTATGTAAAATCAACAACGATTCCAACCGTATGTTTCCACAATGATTTAACTGTTACGCGGTACTCTGCGGTACATTATAGATGAGATGTGATTTCTTTGATCGATGGGACCCGATTTGGACAACGCTCGTTTAGAACCCTGGTCGACTAATATTTTATTCACAAAATGGCGCTGTATACCTTCCGACTGATAGATACTTAACCTTCCAATGTGATGGGATTTTCGATTATTCATGTTACGGTTTTTGTCGTTATAGTCATTTTTTACGGATGCATTACGGGGTTGGGCCAAATTATATGATTGACTAGTTGGATAAAAAGTATCCTATATTTTAATCCTAGTTCCAAATCCGTGTGCCAAATTTTATTCAAATCCGTTCAGTAGTTTTTATGTGAAAGAGTAACAAACATCCATCCATCCATATAGACGTTCACATTTATAATATTAATAGGATAGTAGGAAGTAGGATTAGTAGGATGGGATACGAGTCGAGGCGTTAGATCAGGATGGAACTGTTTATAAAATATTGTGTTAAAGTATAGTAATGGAAAAATACTAGACAGTGAATCTTAGTCTAACACTCGTATAGAGCGCTTGACATTCGAGCATTCAGGCAGGCATATACGGTGTGTTTTTTTCGAATTGATATTTATATGGCGTCTAAATACGTAGAGGCGACATGGATTTATTACGAGTCCCATAACTACAATACTTGGATTGGTTTCTATGTCTAAGTTATTAACTGAGGGTTAATATGACGAATAATAAGATATAGGTATTCCTAATTATTCGCCACGTGTTTTTTTCTCCGTAGCAGTTCCAGAGTTTGAATTTGAGCCCGATTGATAGTTATATATTATGAGGGTCTTAAAATTAACTGAGGAGTGATGTTATATTGTGTTCAACAAATACGTCGTCAAGTGTTACTTACGCTTTTAGAAATGTAACTAAAATTAACGTCAATTTAAAAGCAGGTCTCTAAACAATATAGCCTATGGAGCACCTTCAAGAAACTCCATGGATACTAAAATACTAAGCATCGTAAAAATAACCTAAGGCTATAATTCAAAATAACAACCGTTTTACGGTTACCTGACCTAACTAAGGCAAGTTAAAAGTCTAACTACTTTCAAATGGTTTAATAGAACTTTTATACTCAACAAATATAAGGTAGCTTTTAAATGTTAAGTAGGACATGTTTATGACGGAAATATCAAAATATTTTGATGGTATCAAACGCATTTTGTAGTTCAAACAAAATGAGCGTAGGTACAACATTCATGTTGTTGGACTTAAAAAATATGACTAACATTGATCATTTTGCAGTTTAATTGTGTTTTAAAATATTCAATCTGGCGATTATTCAGAAAAAAATATTTTTTTTATGCAGAATTTACTGGTTGTTCAAGTAGGTACTTCAAAATACCTAATAGGTAAGTTTAAATGTGCAAAAATGTTAAGATAATCAGCCTATAATGTTCCTACTGCTGGGACTCAGTCTGCTACAGGACACTACTCTTGGTGAGAGAGACTGGGTAGTAATCCACCACGCGGGCCCAGTACGAGTTGGTAGATGTCACATGTCATCGATTTTTTTGGTGCTAGGACATGCTGGTTTCCTTACAATGTTTTCCTTCACAGTTTTGGAGTGAGGGCATTGATAGTGGTTATGTTTATATTCCATTAAATAAATGATACCTGGATCAAGTACATTATAAGCATAAACCATCATTAACATAATTATAATCTGCAAAAAATAAAAGTAACTAAGTACCTACCGATAACAAATGAAACTTCAAACATTAATATAATAAAAAGTTACAGCAAGAAGCAGCCAAGTTATTTTATTAGCCGTAAATCTCAGTGAAGTAGTAAGATATATCCACCGAAGAAATTAAGTGTAGATTCTTTTTTTACAACCCAGTAAAGTGATTTACGAGATCAGATAAGTAAAAGACGAGACAAAAATTAAAGGGATTTTCGAGAAATTGTATCAACGATTTTCAACAAACACGAGTAGTACAAAATATTCTGAGAAATTCCTTCCTTCGACTTTCATATTATTACCCAAAATTGAATTTCAATTTCATCTTAATAAACCTACTTATTAGAAGTATGAAAATATTAGCATAATCATACTTATAAGTCGTCGAAGTTAACCAATTCTTTTTCTAATTTTCTCCTAAGAAAGTTACTAAATCAACTTGGACTAACGAGACATCATTTGATTTATCTTAATCTGGGACTCAACCAGTTTGATAAAACGGTCGCTAAAATCTGGAAATTAAATTCTCTCAATCTGTTTTACTGAGAACGAAGTTGAGCAATTTTCATGACTCAAAAAATACAGGAACATTTAATAGACGAATTTTTCAATTATGTCATCTTTTCAATTACTCAAAATAATCAAGTTTTGTCTACAACACTCTGAAACACGAACAATATAACAATATCAGTCAACTAATCTAAAACCGCGCAATCAGAAGTAATCCTTACCCCAGTTTAAATTAGATAAAAAGTTTAATAAAACGTGATAGTTCAGCAAGAAGTTAAGGCGAAACTTACATCAATTAAGTCGGGCGTCAATGAAGCAGACTTAATCTGGTGTCTTCCAATCTTTATAGCGACTCGTAAGCTGATCGTCGTCTTAGCATTATGCACGTACGGTACGATTAAACGGACCACGATATGTTTGTTTGGGGCGAAGAGGGACGATGGCGAAGTAACGTCCGGTGCGCGATACTATAAATCACTTGCTCAAACGGCGAAGTTAAAATTTAAGGATTTATTATGCCTTTTGTTTTTGATAGTTTGTGAACGTATTTTCCTGTCGTTTATTTAAGGAAGTAGGGATTTATACGGTAAATAATTGCAGTGTGACTCAACAGTTATGCTTACCAATGTAAGATAGATAGTAATAAGTAATGCGTAACTGTAAAACTAACCAACGTTATCATATAAATGATTAGAGGAAAAAGGACAGCGTAAAATACGGGTACATGCTGAAATTGGATCACAAACGAAACATTGGTAGATCTAGGAATAATTGAGTAGGAATAGAAAGAGCTCTTTGACTAAGTGTAAACATTTCCTATACCCTATACAACTAAATACTACCACGAATTAAAAATAAGCAACACAGAAATAAACAGAAATGTTTGACTCGTCAGTGATGAGATAATAAATAATAATAAACAGATAATATCTATTCTGAGAAACATTTATAGATGGTTTTATTCAATAAAATTGATTAAAAGACAAGATTGCCCAACCTTCTCTGTATATATATTTAAATATCTGCAGCTCTTTTCACGATATTTCCTGAAATTCAAATCGCGATCGCTTTTTTTTCCTTTTCAAGATTGTATCAATTTCGCCGAAAAAAAAGTTGGCAACTAATTTCAAAGAGAACAACGAAAGAAAAGGTAATGGCCGAGCTCTTTTAGAGTTTTGAAGCGCTCAATTTCAATATCCACAATATTTATTGTCAAAAACATGAATATTTAAAGTGAAAACTCGAGAGCAATGTCGAAGTAAATAATGTTTAATATTGTTTGAGTTACAATTCACGAAAACACAACAAAATTACAAATTCACGAAATTAAAAAACGGCGAACTAGTATTTCGCCTTTATTTATTTCATGTTTTTCATCATGTACTTTATATCGGAATATTTTAATTAAAAAACTTAATTTTATTACTTTCAGAGACTTTCATTTGTGTATTCAAATAAATAAGTACCTACTTAGTTGTTGCTGTTATGTATTCTATTCTATTCGGTACTATCCTGCCCAGGTATTATACTGAGGAATTTTGAACGAAATTAAATGAAACTTATTTATGTTTTTTTATGAAAATAACTTTTAATGAGGAGTCTCAATGTATTAGTCGAGTTAATGAGTTATCAAAAAAAAAAATAATGAGCTATCAAATAAAACAGACGTAAAAAAGGTTATCATTGTCATGTACGTATAACGTTTCTATGTTTTTAATTAATTTCACAGTAATACTGACGTTAAGGATGATAAGCAAAATCGAACTCTTTTTTTTTATTAAATACCAGCTTCTGCCCGCAGCTTCACCCGCGTGGATGTCGGAAATTATCCCACGGGAACGTGCTACCGGGACAAAAAGTAGCCTATGGCTTTTCCCATTATGCCATATCTCTCCTTGCCAAATTTTATCGAAATCCGTTCAGTGGTTTAGGCGTTAAATTGTTTGTAATAGTCTGAACTAATTTAGCATGGAAAGAAAAATAAGAAAAATTTCCAGGAATATTTTCAAATTCGCGCAGAAACTCCTGTTTTTCTATGGGATTTTTGAAATTTGGACTGAATAACGTCAGTCGGGTCAGCTAGTATGATATAATTTGGTAATAGTTACAGGTGTACCAACCAACTACTATTACAGGTGTAATACGAGTATATCAATGTACATATGTGTCCCTACTTACTTCTATTCGTTCATTTTTTATTTGAACTCTATCGCAACCAATTTTGTTTGAGTGCTGTTATTATTTTAGATTGTAACCACAAGATACAAATAATTTTTGTTTTTTTTTTTTAATAATAATGTTTGACGACACGGTTGGCGCAGTGGCTGAGCGATCGACTGCTGCGCTGCGTGTCGCGGGTTCGATTCCGTCACGGAACAAATATTTGTATTGCCTACAGGCAGTTGTTCCGGGTCTGGCTGTTTATGTATGTGAGTTTAAATGTTTGTAAACGCACCCACGATACAGGAGTGTGGGGCAAAGTTTAAAAAAAATATTTGAGTGGCGGGTAGATTTTCTTTATGTGTATACTATCTTCGCCCCGCGGTTTCACCGGCATTAGTTTGGATCCTGTGGGAATGTCGGGATAAAAAGTATCCTATATGTTAATCCTGGTTATAAACCATCTGTGTGCCAAATTTCATCCAAATCCGTTCAGTAGTTTTTGCGTGAAAGAGTACCAAACATCCATTCATCCATTCATCCATTCATCCATCCATCCATCCATCCATCCATCCATCCATCCATACAAACTTTCACGTTTATAATATTAGTAGGAAGTGCTGCGTTCTACGTACTTAGTAAATTATATATTTATCTACAGGCATTTTGTGTAATTATTTATTTTAGTTGTAGGTACCTTAAGATATTTTTAGTTGAGATACTATTGCCACTATATAATTATATTTCGTATAATACAATAATCTTTTGATATTTCACAAATACTGTGTCATTATACCATTAATTATTTCATATAATAAAAGAATTTTCTGGTATCTCCCTATTACTTTCAAACACAGATTGTGTTTGACAGCATATATAGCTTACCAATTTATTTTGGTTGTACCTAATGATAGAATAGAATATAATATTCTTTATTATGTACACCATAAATATTATAGATATAAGTGTAGAAATTACACATACAATACATACAGTAGAGATATATTTGTCATTATGCACATAATTATTTCGCATAATAATATAAAATGAAATAATGTTGGTGTTTTCCTAATACTGTCGAACACACTCTCTTACCAAAATACAGTATAAAAGCTTTATAATTATAAACGCCTGAAAAAACCTACGCATCGTAGTGCCACGATACATAAAAAAGCTTCACCGTATTCAACTTAATAAGATAAAATTCAGTCTCATTAAGATAGGTAAGTACCTAATTTCTAAAGCACTAAGTAGAATTTATTTCCATAATATTAGTCACGTTATTTTTAAGTTCATAGTCACTATTTACTTAGTCAGTTTTCGCCATAAAGCTCAAAGCTCAATTTTTCCAACCAATTGCTACCATAAAGCTCATAATTTGGCCAACTCCTTAATCTGCAAGTTATTTCAGTGAGAATTAGCCATTTGAGGCTGATGACTTTTAAATGAGTTCTTCAAAAATGGAGATGGAGGCAGTCAAATCATCTAAATAGACATAAAACTGAAATTCAGATTAAAGCTGGCAGTGATTTTATTTAAATTGAACAGACTGATATTGCTACTGAATCTAAAAATAAGATTTATGATTGCAAACTCTATAGTTTGCTCGATAATTTAGCTCAAAAGTGTTAAAGTAAATTTCAAAAAACGAATTTAGTTTTCACAACGAATTTTTCATCAAGAAAATTTAAGTCGAATTCAAAAAACATTGATATCAGTTGTACAATCTTCTTAATTATTCCATAACAACTCTCTAATGGTTGTTCATAAATATGAAATCATTACAGCATGCCACATTCAATAAACTAAATTATACGTACACGAAATTGCCCATAAAAGACAGCCATCAAATGAAAAGCTCGATAAACAAGTTTTCAATTACAGAGTAAACGAACATAAACCTTTCATATAAACGGTATACTGCAAACAGAATTTAATTTTCCATTCTTTGGACGATCATTGAATTCACATAACTCTGAAAACATATCCAGTCCAACAATTATTCAGAAAGCCCAACGTTTTTATCGAATTAACTTCTGAACGAGTTTTAAATTCCCTCAGCAATATATCGAAAAAACAATTAAATTACGAAACATACGTTTTAAACGACGACATCATTCGGACTACGGAAACTTTGTTCCAAAAATAAAATAATAAGGTTAAAACTTCGCGTAACGGTCGAGACCACCGAACCGCATCGAATTACCCCACAACCCCTTTTTGTACAGTTTGACCCTGGGTACCAAAACTTACCGTTGAAACAGGTGAACAACCACAGCAGGGTGGTGCAGGCATGCATGATGGTCACTCGCTTCACACCTCGACAACGCACCATCGCACTTTTATAGAATCACCATCCCACAGAACCAATTGATGTATTACCCTCAGAAGGGACACTGTTATCTACGATCAGAATTTCACCCTCGAGCCGTACGTGTGACGTAACAGAAAGTTCGTGACGTCCGTGTTCTCAGACGAGGCAGCCGCTCTCGTCGGAGCGTCCCGTTCGACTGAACTGAACACGCCGTTAAAGGCTCCAAGGGTGAGGGGAGGGACGATATCAAATGTTTTGTATCCTCACAGCTATTTCCCTCCAAGAGCGGGCACCACGTGCCGTGTTTAGTCAATTTTCGTCTGAATAGGCCGACGGCTATTTGTATTTTTATTGTTGTCATTAAATGTAACATAATTAGTGCCGGTCGTACTTTGTTGATTGGCTGCTACTGTTCAAACGAGTTTAATTGAACAGTTTCGTTCTTGTTAATTATAAATGTTGGTGATTCTTTTTTTTGCTAACCATTGGTTTTCTAACTGTTCGGTTTGATTGTAATTTCAGGACAGTAGATTCATTGTAGGATTACAAGGGTGTACTGTAAAGGTAGCTTCAATAGAAAATACTTCAGTATATACCTTGTGTAGATACAATAAAGAAAGTAAAACACGTCTTCGATTTTATAACGATAAGGTCCGAAATACGAAACTCGTATTAAAGTCGACGAAGATGGGCGAAGTTTCGTCGGTTTCGTGCTAGGCCGTCTTGATACAAGGAGTTTTAACTTCAAACCCGACGGAGACTTATACACGACTTTTGGGGTTGATACTCGATTCCGGAACTTTATGAACTACGGAAAAGTGTGAAGATTTTATTATTTGTTTGGTGGTGTCCTGAATGACTGTTCGTTTTGGGTACTGCTTGTTAATAATTCTGATATGTTTTTACTTAAACGTGATGAAACTTTTAGTTCACTTTCTTTGGCAATTTGTTTTATATTGTTTTGTAATTTAATTCTTATTTTAGTTCAGTTTTCTGTCAAGAACGCATTCAAATAAACTTCAAGGGTTTATTTGAAGGCGTTCGAAATGTTTCAGCTACTCTCTCAAAAAGCCATTAAGTTAAGTACTAAAACCAGTATTCAGTTCTTAGAACTTGAAAAATATAAAATGATAATGTCTATTTTTTACAATCCTCGACAATTCAAAAGTGCCTGTAATTGGTTTAATTGAAATAAATACTTTGAGTTTGAGTTTACCTTTAGTCAGTAGGTACCCACTCTGCGTGGGAGGTAAATTGTACAATCAGGGGTTGAAAAACAATATGTCAATGGACACAACGTTAATAATTTATCATTATGACAAGTGTGAGTCAATTTGCTACCAACCATAACAGCTCATTTATACAAAACACACTCGTTTGGACGATAGATACCGAGGTTCTATTTCGGTCTATATCAGTTTATCTACTGTAATTTAAATGACAACTTAGTAGTGAAATAAATATATTCTCGAAAAAAGAACGGATGGCCAATGGGGCCTAAATATTCTAGACCTAGCGACCGCATACCGGTAGACGTAGCGTTAAAAGGTCTCCCACAAGATGAACCGATGACCTAGCGTAGGCCGCAGGAATCCACTGGATGAGTGAAGCATAAAATCGGTCGAATTGGCGATGTTTGGGGGAGATGTCCAGCAGAGGACGTCTTATGGCTGAAATGATGATTGAACTAGATAGGTTTTCAGCTGTATCTTCTCATATGACCTTCATTCAGAAGAGTTTCTTTTAACAAACGAATGTTGTTGCGTTATTCAATTTATGGGACATTGTTTACACAATCTAAACTTTAAAATCTTAAATTAATTTACTGACAGACAATGCACAGCCCTTGCAATTCTAGGCAGTTAGGTAGGTAGTTGCAGTCTAGGACCATGCAATTTTGCATAAGACTTCCTTATTTAACGAAGGTAAGCAATGAGGAAGGATTTTTTTTTAAATTCATCCCTGAAGTGGGGTTAAATAGGGGATGAAAGTCTGTACGGAAATTAGTTCTTTATGTCGATGGGACATCCCATCGGCTTGTGATCAAAATTTTTTGTAGGTAGGTGGTAAATATAACAAAACTTTCCCTTTTACATGGATGGAGTTATTGCTCCAGCTTGCTTAATTGAAATGTTTATGAAGACTACAAAATGAAAAGGAAATTCTTTACTTCTATTCCAGAAGTCATAACTACAATTCCGCGACACTACCTCGACAAATAAATTGAAATTTCCCAGCTCCTATTCCCATTTCTAAATTAAAGTAAAAATATTTCCAATTCAAACCTTACCGTGCCGTACAATTTTCTCAATTTCAACGTACGATGTACAGTAATCACAGTCAGTCTGCAATGCTTTCAATGCAAATTCATAGGTACTGGTAAGATCGCGAATGTATGTAATGAATCTGTATATTTATATTATGTCTATATCTACATATAATAAAATAGTAACAAAGGCAAAACGCGTAGCAATACTTTTTTCAAAAAATATTCAATGTGAAGCATTGAATATTTTTTGGAAAAAGTAATTGCTACGCGTTGTGGGAACGAGTTTGATGCCGAAAATATAGTTCTTAGAATGTTTATCCGTTTGTCTGGATGCACGTTTCAGATAGGCGCAAAAACAGCTGAACGGATTTGAATGAAATTTGGCATACAAATAGTTTATAACCTGGATTAACTTACTACTACCGGGATTACTTTTAATCCCGGTAGTACGTTCCCATATAATATATTTTCCGATATCCACGCGGGCGAAGCCGCAGGCAAAAGTAAGTTATTAATATCGTTGTTTTCTAATATATCGCTTGCACTAATATAATAATATTTCTTCAAGATATTAGTTTGATTTTAAGCGTTTTACTTATTTAAAAGAAATTATTTTAAAGACACTCTCACTAAAATATTTTCACTTACCATAATAATAAAGAAAGAAAAATCATTGTATTGTCTATGTGGTGTTGTTGTGTATTGTTGTTGTTGTCGTAATGTGTTGTGTTATTGTGTATTGTTGTTGTTATTGTGTTATTTGTTGTGTATTGTAATTTGTTTTTATAATATTGTCTATTTTCATTCAGTATCTCTAACGTTTACTGCCACATCCCCGTTTTTATTTTACCCAAAAAAGTTCTCTAATATTGTGACGCCGAGCCAATCAAAGGCAATTATCGGCGCTGATTCTATCAAACTAATAATTCCTGAATTTTTCCAGTTTAAAGACTAGAAAACTGTTTCGATTGTAACATACTATTATAATGTCTGTATGTGTTGCCTGTGTGTATGGTATAACATGTCGTATAACCTGTCATTTGTGTTATCGCCACATCGTTTCATGTGCTCATCGCTATTTTTCAGATATGACATTTGTGTTTATATGGGATATTGAGGTTTATTGGATCGTATGTCGGTCAGGTATTGTTTTGTTTTTTCAACTTATTTGTATTCACGGATTCGTATTGGTTGTATAAGTCTAGGTGATTATGGTGATACACTTTTATGTCGACTGGGTATAAAAATTGATAGACATACGGAAGCTTTTATGAATAACGAGAACTGTAGTAACCAAAATAGAGTCTATTTTTCAAACATAGCTTTGCGATTATTGATTACGATTCATAAAATACGGTCACGTTAAAGTATCCAACCGGAATCAATTTATCAGCCAGTCTACATACTCTCACCTTCTTTCTATGAGGGTAGGCAGAAACTACTGAACCCTATCTGCTACGATTCTTACATACTACTTTTGCCTCGTTTACGTCCATACATCTGGTCATACACGCATGCCGGTTGCGAGTACTGCGCACCTGACCATTCTGAAGAACATCTAGTCGGTCCACTCTGCAAAAGAAAGAAAGAAAGAAAGAAAGAAAGAAAATACGTTTATTTGCGGCAAACATGACGCATAAAAAAGAACATAAACACACAAAAAATAAGTAACAAGTTGGGGGCAAAAATCTCACTTGAAGTGAGCTCTCAATAGCATCAATCCCTAGACTCATGTGGAATGATACCTCACTTCAAGCTCACTTCACCTAAGTTTTCACGGGGATATTTTGCAATCAACTTATAATGTCGCCACAGCTGGGACACAGGCATCCTCTTTTCGAAGCGGAGTGGGCTAGTCTACCACGCAAGCCCAGTGCTACCCGCACTGGGCTTGCGTGGTGATGTGACATCTACCAAAATGTCAAATGTCTTTGAATTTTTGGTCCTGATTTCCGCTTTGAGACCTGGTGATGAAATTATTTACACAAAGTAAAGCGCCTGCCTGGGATCGAACCTATGACCTACAACCAGGGCTTGGGGTGGGTACCGGTACTACACCTAACAAGTAACGGGACCAACCGAATCTTTTTATTCCCTATATCTGTGTTCTCGCTCTAACTTACGGAAATATTTGTTTAGTACCGTTTTTGGTACCGGTACAAAACCAATACTGATTGGAAATACCAATAGTCTATTGGTATATAGACGTAGTACCGGTACCAGATGTAGTATCGGTGTACTAGTCTGGTACCGGTATCACACGAAGCCCAATCCGGTTCCCAAAAATACTTGTATTTCAAGCCCTGCCTACAACTTGTAAGCCATTACCACTGCTCTCTGAAGCCATAACGATTTTATATTATGATAAACATTACATGCCTCGAATATCACACGCTACCACAAATAAGGTTTTATGCTCCAAAATCGGCTCAAACTGCCGACTGATCGTCAAGCGCGTTTACGCACGAGATCACTTCAAAACGCAATCAGCTGAGAGAAAAAAGACCCAAAGTGATAAAGTGCTCCCAAAAGTACTAACAGCAATATCGACTGTACTGCATGGTTTACAAACACACAAACGTTAAAAAATAAAAGTTTCACAGCAATGAAATTCGAATTTGGATTTTTTTTGGACTGAAGAGGGAAGGTTTTGTTATTTGGTCCTTGGTTACGAGTTTATGACGTCAGCAGTGAGGATTCATAGCCGGTATTTATGACGTCCCAAAATACAGGTGGTGTGGTGTCTAAAGAAACTAACCTCGTATTTTTGCAGTTCATATAGCCGCTGAATTGAACATGTAGATATTCCACCCTAAATTCAGCGGCTTTGAGATTTGTCCCTTTTGGTGATGTAACTCACTGCGTTACATCACCAAAAGGGACAAATCTCGTAGTTTTAAGAACCACCACAGTCTGATCTCAGTCTCAATCTGTCAAAAATACCTCTAATTTCCTTAAATTTTTGACAAGTTTTTGACATTGATGGTCGCTGAGATGAGATTGCGACTAGATTTTGAACGTTTTTAATTACGAGAATTGGCCTTCTGTTTTCTGATAGTTTTACAGTTGAATTTGGTTGCAAACAAAATTATTATTTCGCTCTTTCTCCTCTCTCCTCCTAAACTTTTATGCTAATCCCGACAGCGTCTACATTTATAAGGTATCAAAATCTTAAGCCTACTAACTGTTTTAATACTTAGTAGAAATAAAGGTTTTCTCTATCTATTATTACCCACACTATGGATTACATGATGTAATATTAGTGAGTGTGTGTAAAAGTGAAAGTTTGTTTGGATGGACGGATGGATGGATGGATGTTTGTTACTCTTTCATGCAAAAACTACTGAACGGATTTGGATGAAATTTAGCAGACAGATGGGTTATAACCAGGAATAACATATAGGATACTTTTTATCCCGATATTCCCATGGGATCGAAACTTATGCGAGTGAAACTGCGAGGCGCAGCTAGTATTTAATAATTATAAAGTATTCAGATTTATAATATGTAGACTAAGTATCGCATTAGGGCAACCTGTAATGACATAACGGTCGATTCTTTTTCAAGTTATCTATCCTTTATACCTGCTATGTTTTATCTCTGCATCACCCTAAGGTTGACTGGTAGAAAATGCTTGAAATTAAATCCGCCTTTGTACAGTATTTTTTTACTTGTGCAGAAAGTTATAATTAATAAATAAATAATGATAGATTTAATGATAAATAAATAAATGGTAAAAATAAACAAACAAATAATAGTGAGCATTCATCACGATTTCATTGGACTATTAAAAACCGGTATAAACACAATAGTTAAGTATAAAATAGAACACAACCAGGTAAAAACAGGCAACACCATGACACTTCCCAATACGAACCGCATAAATGCCCATTACTAACTGGCCAGCACAGACATTTATGTATTAGAATAAAATATCGTCGGACCCCATTACGTAATGCGTCCATAAAATGTTTCCGCGTAATATCACTGATATATTATACGAAAAGATATATTTCGAATAGTGTTGTAAAAACGGGTGTAGGTACTGTTTTCATGGAAATTAAACTGAATGGTCTTTTGTTTTTATGACATGAGCAGGTATGTTTTGTTATTATTTTGTGGGTTGCGAGTGAAACCACAAATTATATACCACTACGCTTGGTTGGGACATTTTGCAATGTTCATAAAATAAATCTATCTACCTTGTGTTGTGTTCTATAAAAAGTAATTATTACTCCATAATCATTACACCCACATTTAATTACTGTCACGAGTTGAAAAAGCCGTCATTGAAACGGGGAATATTTATTTATTTATTTAACCACTAATTCAAACACATATGAACAGACAAGAAGAAAGGAAAAGAAAAATACGTACAGACGCCAGCAGGTCAAGCTACCCGAAACTGTCAAATTTTCCCAATCAACCTTGAACCTTAATGCTTTAGCGATAAAGTTAAAAATCTATTAAATAAATTTGACAGATTGTGGTAGCTTGATGTGCTGGCGTCTGTACAAAGGCGATGCTTATTTCTAAAGAAATCTCTTCCAGCATACCTAATATCGCTTAAAAACGTGCAAGATAATACAGTCCTTTTCGTTGACAATCCTCTGGAAGGCCAAGGTCATGAAGGCTTAAGGAAGGTTATGTCGGGCATGCTGGCTTCTCAACTATTTAACCCACACAACCCACTATGGATGGAAAGTTAGCGACAAGATGCATTGTTACGTAGCAAGCAGGGTTTATCTATCTAGCCTGTATTGTCTTACTGTAGGGCAAAGGCTCTCTCTTTTCCACACAATTCTGTTTTTTGCAAGTGCCAGCCAGTCCTTTCGGAAGGAGTCAAGCTCGACCCGCCATTTTCGTCTCAGCCTGCCGTGATGGCGTCGTGCGTTTAGTGCGTTCATTTGTCATCTAAAATGCGGCAGACATGTCCATCCAGGGTTTAAATAACCCATTAAAATATAGTACATTCTTCGTCATCTTCTTAAAAACAATCCCTCTCATAGAAAGGAGGCCTGTGTCGTAGTAATGAGAACGTTATAAGTTGATTATGGGTTTTCTTACTTCAACCTTGATCCCAGTTCCCCATTTTCATCTGCGTTTTGTGAAGAAGAACTGCCTTCAACAATACAATTCATCATTTTCCTGCCCCTATCCCAATTTATTTGAAGTCGGCGCAACATGTCTTTTTCTTCCATACTTCTCTATTAGTCGTCATCTCGGTAGTCACCACCTTTCTAACCATATCATTTTTCACACATGCCATACATCGTACCTTTGGTCTTCTCCTACTCTTATAGTCATCGACATTCATACTCAAAACTCTCCTGACGATATTTTCCTCATTTTTCCGTAACACATGACAACCGATGTCCACACAACTTTTCAGTTACCACTTTCAGACTTCCTCTTATGTACTCATTTCTTATTCTATCCATTCGTGTATACACACATCCCTATTAGCATATTCATCTCAGCTGCATACAATTGCCTTTCATTCATCCCTTTTGTGGCACAACATTCTGATCCATACAAGACAGCAGGTCTAATCATGGTTTTATTATATATTCCCCATAAGTTTAAGGGGAATGCGGGAGTCGCAGACTGTTCAATACAAAGAAAGACTTTTTATAACGAACTTACAAAACCAGTAAAACAGGTCAACATTTGTAAACAGTGGGTACCCCTCAGTTATTTCTACGCACTATTTTGTCGGTCACGTCACGCTTGGCTAGCGAACACCCTCATATTGAAGTGCCCTCAATAACGTCACATATGGTGTGTCCTGTCAATAACAAATCCAATAGGTTCTTATTAAATAGTCAGTCAACCAAAATACTTGATAAGGTAGAAGGTCCCCTTAGAGATTATGTCAAGAAAACAAGCTAAAGCTTCTTTTGAAAAGCTTTTAATAACATAATACTAAATCCAATTACCAAGCAAATTGATAAGATCGTACATATACAGGCTGGCCCATTTACGTTGGTCCAAATATGTTTTTTTGTGTCTATGACATCTCAATGATTCATCTAAACGCAACATTTATGTTCCGCGAAAATCAGTAGTTTAGAAGTTGTGATTTTTTAAATTATATTTTCTTAAAGGTTATTTGGGAATAACCTCAAAAATGCCGCATTAGTTAAAAGATACATTTCTATAGTACTTACTCACCAAATTTGATTCGATTTAGGGCTGATTTTTCCATCGCCAGATAGCTTTTATTCGAGGATTAAAATTGACGTTTGACAGTTTTTGTATGAACTAACTGTCAAAATTTCAAAATTATTCCTCGGACAAAGTTATCAAATGCTTGTAAAATCCGCCCTTAGTGCAATAACTTTCAATGTTCAGAAGTTTACGACTAAAGTAGAGATTTTAAGAAAATAAACATCTATACTACTGATTGTCGCCGAACATAAATGTTGCGTTTAGGTGAATACATGGGAGGTGCTAACCACAAAGAAAAAATTGGACTACTATAAATGGGCCACCCTGTATATCTAGAGAAAAACATATTCGGCAGTAGTATAAGAGATCATAGTATACTTACTATTCGATCGATTGTCCCGGTCTTAGTTATTGTGTTTTATTAATGACAACATTGATCGTTGTTACGCGAATGAATAGAATAAGAAATGAGTTACATCCTATACAAAAGGAAGTCTGAAAATTAAACCGCTGTCTGAATAGTTGTATGGAAACCGGTTGTCATGGTATGGGCACATGTCCATACCATGATAACAGGTTTTCTATCTTTCGTCAGGAAAGTTTTAAGTATGAATTTCGATGACTATAAGAGTAGGGAAAGACCAAAGAAACGATGGATGGAATGTGTGAATGATGATATGGTTAGAATGGGGGTGACTACCGAGATGACGACTAATAGAGAAGTATGGATGAAAAAGACATGTTGCGCAGACTTCAAATAAATTGGGATAGTGGGAAATGAGGATGGCTATACAAGTAGAGGAAGAGCAAAGACACGATGGATGGACTGTCTGAAAGATGATATAGTTAGAAAGGGAGTGTCTACCGAGGTGACGACTAATTGAGAAGTATGTAACAAAAAGACATGTTGTACCGACCACAAATAAATTGGGATAAGGACAGGAGAACAATAATAAGCATTCAACGAATACCTTTCTGATCAGAAAACAGGAAACCGCTACTTACAACTCCATAAAAATGGCGACTGTCCAATGAACTCCCAATATAATCAGCAACAACATAAAAATCCTCATAAAACAAATGCTGGTTCAAATCATACTTTAACAAGAACTCGTATGCAAAACTTTTCACATAACTTTCTCCATACCCCATAACCGTACCCGAAACTTCTCACGGTCAGTGCCCTTGTAAAACAATACCAAGGTGATAACAATAACAATAATTCAGAGGTATAAATAGCCTACAATTGCAATAAGGACCTTACTTCCAACGTACACAGGGAACATTGGACCGGCCATGTTATAAAACCCATCTGTGACCAGCAGCAATTCGCTCCCAAAAATAGGCTATATTTCTTGTCTAACGTAGCTTGGTTGTAAGTGCTAAACATTAACACGCTATTTAATAGCTTTTGTGAAGATAAGTTAGGTGTCTTTATTATTTTATATTTTCTTATATGCATAAGAATGGTCTTAATTTTGAAGGTTGTCTGCAAAAGTCGACCTTATGTTGTACACGCTGGCAGAAAAATAACTCAGGTTGCTATCGAACATTTAAGGCTGATTTTTCGAACGCTAGATAATTTTATCCGAGGAATAATTTTGAATTTTTGACACTTCTTCCATACTAAATCTGTCAGACGTCAATTATCTTCCACGAATTAAAATTATCCGTCGATTGAATAATCAGGCCTTAATCGAATTTAAATTGAGCTTTCAAATTATTTCTAAAAATAAAAAAAGCAGTGATAGAATAAGCGCGTTGGTGTAAACAAGTTCGTTCGGAATTAATCCCGCATATTACAGTTCTTCTTAATTAAAGTTTGAATCCATAAATAATAGATAATCAGTAAACAAGTCTGCCAATATCAGAGTTTGATGAACTGTAAAGTTAAGGGTGTGGGACCCTTAGCTTCGACCACGCCTTTCTCAAAAAATAAAAATTAAAAGTTATTTATTGAAACTAGGTTTCAGAATCAGCACTTTTTTAACGGCAAATTACATGACACAGTTCCCAAAAACCCTTCACCACTTCCTAGTGCTTTAGCTTAGCTGGGAAGAAGAAGTGGCGCTTCTGATAAACACTGTAGAAGTTTACAATTTTGGATTTATTAATATTAATTTCACGTCAGAAAAATAAAATACATACAAAAACAAAATAGTAATAATACAATAATACAAAATAGTAGTAATAGTATAATAGTAATAGTAGTGTAAACAAATAATATCAGATTTAAAAGGGCAGCCGTACCACTGATGCTTTTAATGAAACCATGTCTAATTAAGTATTCCATATTAAATATGCTTGAAATATCTGGCCGTTTGAGTTATTTTTAGATTTTTGTTCGTGCTCGTTCAGGGGTCCATTAATAGCCAGTCAAGCGATCCTGTCTAAGTTTGGGATCTTATTTACCGGAATAGGAGGACAGTACTTTGCAATGTTTGCAACTTGCGATAGACTTAGTTGAATGGCTTTAAAGCAATAAAAAGATCAACTTTTTTAGTCTGCTGGATTACTGCTATTTTCAGCACATCGAATAGGTGTTACTACTTGTAGGTGCTCTTTACCCCCATGTGTAATCTGATGCTTCTATTTCATGATCAGCAAATACCGAACAAAATGTTACCTCTGCGGATAGACCATGCCCTATTCACCATAGTTGTAAATTTGCTTTGCGATTCTCTTACTCCTTTTCTCATAGCACGTGCCCTTAGTTGTCTTATGCGATAACGATATAATAACAAGAATAGCGATACAAGTTATTTTTTGCAAGAAACCAACCGACACATTCTTAATTATTTCATCACCACTGCTCTCAAAACGGTATGGAAATCATCGTGAGTAGTACTGCCTATTACCTCTCATCGAGAAGAGGCCTGTGTCCCAGCAGTGGGAACATTATAGGCTGATTATGCAACCGCCAAAAGCCTCTTCTTTGCAAGAAACCACGCGACCAAAGAAATCCTTAAAGTTACTTAGACTCCTTTTTCACCTCAGGAAGAAAGACTAGTCTCCTCTTTACAGAAACTACGCGACAAAGATATGTATACGAATCTCTTTGTAAGTAATATCTATTATACCAAATCTCAACCCGAACAAGTACTCCCACGGGCCAGTAATAACAGGGCCATCTTTTTTATGAGGCAGCAGAGTTTAATGTTATTAGTTCTGGACCGTCCTGTGATTTACAAGGATAATGTCCTGACCTTAATAGACTGTTCCTAATGTCCAAGTAAATTGTGGTCACATGAGTTGTTTTGTGGGATGATGTTTTGTAGTAAATGATTTTTTATAGGTATAAAAATAGTAGAAAGTAGTGTAGTGTGTGTAGTGTAGTGTGTAGTGTGTGTGTGTGTGTGTGTGTGTGTGTGTGTGTGTGTGTGTGTGTGTGTGTGTGTAGTAGTTTTTGAAAAGGTGGTTTGAAAAGACTGGATGCGGAAGGCGGAGAATTGAGCATAGTGGTTTGGAGAGGCCTATATCATCGTCAAGAAAATTATTCAAAATGATTTTCTTGGCTATGTTGAATAATTACAATCCACCAAGTTTCCTTCACGATTCACAATTTTAGATCTTCAATCCAGGGTTACGTTCTAAAGTTTTCCTTTAACATAGGAAAATGTATCTTAAATTAATTTAGAAACTCTAAAGGCTGGTTGGGTCTGGAATGTTTAGGCTTGTTGTAACTTAGAGCTAATTTCCAAACTGTTTAGTAAGAGAAGTTACAATTAGAAAACTTAATACGAATACCATAAAACCATCCTACATAAAAGGGAACCCTTGATTACCTTATTATAGGAAAACAAACAGATTATTTCTCTGAACACGTTCAGACTAAACATAACAACACGAGAGCAAATGTTAGCAATGTTTATACATTACCGTAACCGATATTGCTTTGTTCCCGGTTAACATGTAGTAAATGGTTATTAACTCTGAGATAATTAACCTGAAGTATTTAATACGAAATAAGCTTTGATTAAAATCCAGTTTTGGGATATCAATAATTATGGGTGATGTATTTATTTTGGAATCGGGGAACTGGTCATGATCCCATGGCCTTTTACCTGTACTCATCCTGTCCGTGGCGGGTGGGGGGAATATGTCAATGACATATTCAAGTATACCTTGGTAAAATAGTCTCTTTCTAGGCAAAACAAAGAAGTTGCAAGACACACGGAAAATGCCTGGCAGGGTTAATAAGGGCTATTTTCCTCTATCCCTCAAGAAAAGACTCATCGATATAGTGTATTCTTCCCGACATCACGTATGGCTCCCAAACATGGTCTTTGACAATTCAGCAGAGGTCCATGCACGAGGTTTGCCAGAGAGCTATGGAACGGAGTATTGTATATTAAACTTGTGTACCGGGTTAAGAAGACAACAATCCGTTCCATCACTAAAATAACTGATGTCATTCGGAAAACTGACACGCTTAAATGGAATTGGGTTGGACACATCTGCCGCATGTCAGACGATCAATAGGCTAAACTTACGAACCAGTGAGTCTCGCTTAATAGCAAACGATATCGCGGTAGGCCCAGACGGAGACGGGGAAATGAGCTGGACTCCTTTAATAAAGATTGGTCCTCGGCAGCTCTGGACAGAGAGACGTGGAAAAAGAGTAGGGAGGTCTTTGCCCATAGGTGGGACAGCAATGGCTAGTAAAAAAAATACCATGCTCCACCTCCTATCCTGCCCTCTGTGTCCCATAACATGCTTTCAAAGTGTCCGCGGCCACTGACGGCGCCGTGGAAGTCGCCGGTGATCGAACAAAGGACCCTCAGCTCAGCTGTCCGTCCTGTGGACTATTAGACCAACGTAAGTCGTGTAACCAAGTTCCTGGATAATAAGTAATTGCTACACCAACCGTGGGTGTTGATAAAGGAACAGACATTTTATTTCGCCCACATTACATACTTACATTGTTTCGGATATTATTTTGTGTTTGTACCCACGCTGCAAAAGAGAGTTATAGTAGGTCCCTACGTTTAAAAATAAATAGATGACTTTGTTTAAATTGTTAAATAAACATAGGTATGTTCTCCAATCAACTTCTCTATACAAAGTTGCAATGGTGTATAAGGCCGCGTCCAAACCAAAAGCGATAATCGATTTCTTATTTCACTTTTGGCGCCACCACGCGTTATTTCACCAAACAAAAAGTGACATTTGAACGCGACGATCACTTTTGGTTAGAACGCGAAGTATGGCAATTTCCCTCTTGATCGCTCATTGCAACTCACTATAATTAGGCGACCAGTATTCAGCAGAGATATGTTAAAATATGTATATTCACAAATACCTGGGTGTCTACTCCAAAGTAGTACCTATCGGCCGAATGTTCGGCCGTTTTCTGCTACGAAGTTACTATTTGGTTCGATTGGTCCCGATCCTACACTCCTACAGTCTTTCGAATATTGACTATGGTCCCGACCCAACTGAGCCGATCCGAACTTTTTTCGCATTTTTCAATAATATTCGGTTCGGCTATGTGTCGGTCCAATCCGATCATTCGCACTTTGCACTTCGTAGTAGACCCCCTGTAACAGCATACTTTGGGGGGGGGGGGGACTTACAAAAGGCGCCCGGTCTTTGGAGATAAAACCTGGAAGTGTGGGATTTTTACCTCATTAAAACCACCCCGGTGGTCACCATCTGCACATGGAAGGGGTACCGTTACCTCTCAAAAGACCAATCCGAAGCCCCCTCTGTGCAACGCCTGTTAGGACACATCTCTGGGGAGACTGTAAAGGGGTCTCCCCGAAACCTAACTGTGCAAGTGTGCAAGGTAACAGTATATATACCTACACAAAACCTTGAGTTATCTATGTATACTTAATATCATAAAGAAAAGAAAGAAAAGAAAATACGTTTATTTGCGGCAAACATCACGCATAAAAAAGAACATAAACACAAAAAAAAAGTAATAAGTTGGGGGTAAGCATGGTGTCACATTCACGCAAAACGGCCATCGCTCAGCATAATGCTAAGACTCTATACGAGACAGAGCCCCAGCGCTGGTTTTCAGAAAGAGGTAAAACATGTGCATTTGTATGTAGGAGATAATTTTCCGAATCCGATCCGATACCGAAAATTCTTGCACTAATGGAAAGCTACTGTATATCCTAGTGTCATAGGATATATATTTTTTTTTTTAACTAAAAAGGGCCCCTTAATAGTTAGAACGATTTATTAATGTTAACGTTACTTAGCAATTAAAGTTATATTGAAATTACTTATTATCGAATAGGCTAGATTGTAATGTGAATAAAGTATCACTAACAAAAAATACCTATCACTAAAAGTGATAGGTATTTCACAAGGAAAAGAATTTAAACAAGAAAGGAGATAGTTCTTTTTTTGTTCGGCGATTAGGCCCACCAAAATTGTGGCGTGTAGTAATGAAACGCATGTTGATTTGTACCTTATAATCTCTAGATTACAGTGGCAGTAATAATTATACTTCATCTAACGGGAATACTGAGAAAAACGATCATAACCTTTTTAGGTTCATCCCTAAAAAAGCTTTTGTTTAGAAAGTAGGTTGGCCTCATCGCTATTATAATGTACGTAAAATAGTGCACTGTTTAGTAATACATAGTAGTAAGAATATAGGGTGTATTAACCGGTTCATGAAATCAAAAATCACATGTATAACAAACATTTTATTACTATCAGTATTTCAATTTCAACACAGACTTAGAAGTAGATAGATGTATTTGTGTGTGTGTGAGATATATTTCATCTAAAAAAGACGCAGGTCGCTCTACCTCTCATCTCGTAAGTATGCGTTTGTTTTGCAGATCGACTTGCAATGTAAATATCCCTGTATCCAAATCTCCATAATTACTAAGCAGTTTGAATACTTTCATGCATCATCAATATGCACTTTCTCAAACTGCATTTAGATAGTTTGACTGAAAGAAGCGAAATATCCATGCATACACAAGTAACCGCACATCTGTAGCAGTCTCGGACAATGTCTTTGCACATTGCGTTGTAATATTACTGAACAATTAACACAACATCATTCACAGGCGGCAGGTACGCGCAGGTACTCTTTTCGCTTTGAACACTTGCCGAACTAACTCAGGCCTGCGCTCACCTGTCCGCCGTATGGTTGACACAAACAACAGTACCATTGTGAACATAGATATCTTCAATTGCACAATAAGTAAATTTAAAAGCCTCATTCGCCATTCCCTATTAGATACCACAACAAGTGCTCCATAATTTATTAATATTGTATAATTTTGTTATATTTTTACTTTAATTTTGAATAAATTATTCTTAATTTTTTATACATTTCTCATGTTTATATATTTTTTTTCTTATCATTTAACTTTTAATTAAGTATTTGCCACACGTACTGCTATTAATGTTCCTAGCGATTAGCTCTTTTTTTTTTAAACTTCTATGCCTACTTGTGGACAGCGTTGTGGGTTACTTTATAAGCAAATTGCTATTTTGTTAAACTAGTTGTAAATCCTAAATAAATAAATGCTATATACCATCTTAAAAATTCCATATTCATTATAATCCTTCAATAACACACAAGGAAACAGAAACATCAATTATTTCATGTAATTCGAAAGAAACGGGAAATATTAAATGAATGAAGTGTTGTTGTCACTTGACCCTCGTCTTTCTGACAGTGTCAGATAGTGATGCGGCTTGATTTTATTTAACTCGTAACTGGAGTAAATAAAATAAAGCCACGATTCCGTTTTCTCTCGAGGCGCCACTCGAGTACTCGCGATTAGAAAAATTATATCACCAACACTGCCACTATTTATAGTTAACTATCATTCTTTATTCTATAATTAAATACAAAGGTAGGTAATTAACCAGGGAATAGATATATTTCGTGTAATAAACTGTGCTATGATGTGCACAGAGTTTTAATAAGAGTAAAAATATATTTTATTCTGTGGGTGAGTGCTGTCAGTTGATTAATATGTAAATTGTCAGTAAATTCGTCATCGTATCGTCATTGATTATAAGATTGACAGTGGAATGTAAATAGGAGAAGACGCTCTTTACAAATTCGTCCAAGGCCGATGTTAGACAAAATATGTCACTGCCTTAAACCTCAACTTCTAAACCTCAACTCTTCCTATTTAATGGTTGCTGTATCGTGGATATTGCTATGATTATTTTGTTTATGTGCTTTTTGTGTGCCTTTCAAACGTAAAATGCTGCTGGGAACTTAGTTATTGAATTACGTAATTGAGACAATGGAGTGCCGGAACGTTAATGACTGAGTAACATCACTAGAGTAAAACTACAATCTGTATCAAGTTGATTCTTAAACTACATTACACAAGAGTAAACTTAAAAAATGGGATTAAACACAGGAGGACCTGCTGCAGCGTCAATGGTATTTTATTTTACATAATGAAACCGATTCGGTTACCACATCGAACTGTAATTAGGTATATATATTGTTTTTTCTTCTTAAAATCGTTAAAAACGTTTCAATACATGCATTTATGACATTGACGACCATATCTGGATTTGAATCAATTGAGTGCATTATCAAAACATTTTCTTTTTATTACGTTTTCGTGATTCCTGTTAGACTTTATTGAAAAAATCGACCATTTTACATGATAAATCGGTTACTTTTTTTAAGTATAATACGATTAATAGACGTTACAATACAGTGGGCCCAAAAAAAACTATCTCCTTTCATGTGGACGAAGTCGCGGGTAGAAGCGAGTTATTCATAATAACAAAACCAAAAAAACGAAATGTCATAAAACTGCTATGAAGCCTGAATTTTTTATACCCAGGATGGCATGATGTTAAAATATACCCGAAAAACGCGAAAAAAGTGTAAAATCTGGAATAATCAATGGCATGAATATTATAATGGGCACGTTGACATATTTCGCAAGTCATGTGAATAAATGGGCTCACTAAAGGTAGTCATTACTGGGCAATCTAAAAATTACATCGGATCAAGTGAACGTAGGTTGACAAAAATATCATTGAGTTCATTTTCCTATAAAATGTATGAACCGTCGACACTAAAAGTGCATAGGTAATGCAAAAACTCATGGCAATTTTTTTGCCTAGCAGTCGCTAGGCAAAAAAATTTCATGAGAAAAGTTCTGAGTACGAATGTGGATGACTATACGATAAGTGTAGGGGAAGACCGAAGATGTCATGGATGGACGGTGTGAAAGATGATATGGGTAGAAAGGTTGAAGATCGAGATGACAACTATGATACAGACGCCAGCGAATCAAGCTACCCAAAACTGTCAAATTTTCTCAATCAACCTTGAACCGAATGCTTTAGCGATAAAGTTGAAAATCTATTGAATAAATTTGGCAGATTGTATATGCTTGATGTGCTGGCGTCTGTACTATAAATAGAGAAGTATGGAAGAAGATGACATATTGCGCCAACCGCAAATAAATTGGGATATGGACAGGAAAATGGTGAATGTTGATTGGTTTAAGAACGTCTTTCCTTCTTCTTTGTCTTTAAGTCCAGATAAAGATTCTTCGGGTTTTTTACTCCTGCAGCCTGTGGGCTAAGTATACGCAAAGATTGTACAGCGCTCTCCGCGTTCAATATAACAATGCGTTTAGGATACTGGTGGGACTGCCCCGTTTCTGTAGTGCGTCGGGGATGTTCGCAGATGCGCATGTAGATTGCTTTTACGCAACAATGCGTAAAAGGTGCGCTTCTCTGGTGCGCAGGGTGTGCGGCGGCTCCAACAGTGTCGTAAGCATGGTTGCGAGTCGCCTAGACTGTGTGTACATGGGTCACTGTTGTGCCGTCTCTCATGGGATGTTGCAACGGTGACCAACCGTTATTATATTGTATTGTTTTTCTTGTTTTTGTTTAATGTCTGTGCTTACTAACATAGTCGTAAGTTTTACTAACAATTTTGGTGAGTCTTTGTTACTTGAATAGAGAAAATTCTATTCTATTCTATTAAATGAAATATTAATCCCTTGTAATGAGTATCTTTAAGTTTGCCCTTATTGTTATTATTGTTATTATTAACAGTACTTATGCTAATTATTCTATATGTTAATCTGTGGATAACGTCGTGAGTAGTGTATTTGTTAATTCTTTTAGTTTAGTACTCCTATCATGTGTAATATTTAATATACTGCTGTTTGTTGTCCCTAATAAATAAAATAAAATAAATAAAATAAATTATATGGCTTCGGGGATGACAGGCGTGATGATATGTATGTTGTATGTTTGAATCATCAAAATTTGGTTTAAAATACAGCGATAAGCACCTGACCATTACACTTCTATCAATGGGCCCTTCTTTCCATAAATTACCTAGAATATTGTGTGAAGCAATTCCATAGGATCAAGTATTCGGAACTCAGGACCAGCGGGGTAATTGCATAACACAGTAACAGCAGCAATGGCGTTCATTTTGACAGTTCAACAACATTCATTGCGTTATTTACATACGTTGTTAAGCAGATTCATTTTTCAAACATATGAAGCAATGGATTAGTAATATCCTTCAAAATGATTCAGTTACGCAATTAGGACCTGAAATTGACATTGGGTGTGTCACCCAAGGAAAGAATTATCCGATTTGAATAGTGCTATAATTCACTAAACTATTCTAGTCCCTTCAATACATACGATAAAATACTAATACGATAAAGAACAACACTAATATTTCATAGCTATCAAGATCACTAACCGCCAAAATATTATATGTGGCACATATTACGGAATATAAATTGTTAAACATTACCCTTTTTTGCCTTAAAAACAAAAGCAAAGCGTACACGCGTTTTGTCTTAAAAATTACATGTGCTATAAAAAATGTTGTAATATTTTTATAAGACACTTTCTGTTAATAGAGTCTTTTAAATCTAGCGGAGGGACGAAAGAACGATGTAAAAAGTGGTATGCGATTTATACCCCGCCACAGCGGGCAGCAAAGAAAGTCGTTTAAAAGATATATTAACTGAGAAAATGCAAGAGAATATGGAACCACGTTATGCATCACGAAAGCGCTTGATTTAGAGAAGCTCTTTATTACCAGAATAATTGAGAGCCTGGAATTCAACGTTCATAGAAATGCTCTTGTAGACGTAATAGATTTTAAGGGCTTTCGAAATATCAGTAAATTCAGCTGCATCTTTTTGGAGCAAATCAGCTATCGCGGAATTTACGCATGGCCAAGCTCTCAAAAAAAATATAGAGATTTATCTCCAAACGGCGACGATACCAAAAAACTATTGGAAACGGGCCAGGTTTGTAGTATTTCGGATAAGCCGTAACAGTGCCGAAGGCTCGCTTGCTATTTGACCACATAATTTGCCACTGGGCAACCAAGATACTTCCGCATAACAAACTTTAAGCTCCAACAGTACATACGTGTTAAGTTGCACCGAAACCCTCAGGAATAACCAAGCCATTTCGCACCCCGTAACACAATGGCCTCTATAAATTACTAATATTGTGCTCCTTCGATAAGGACGATATACAGCGCTGCTTTCGAACAGATACGAGACACTGCAATGTTAGAATACCAGCAAACAATTGAACAAACAATTTTTTCTTCAGGGTGATTTACAGTCCACAGTTGTCAGTCTCGGGGCGAAGACACTGGTATTAAGGTACTTTAACGATAGAGTTACAGTAAAATAAGTTAATGGTTCCATGATGACTTTAAAAGAGTTGTTGGAATATTTTACAAGTTTTATTTGAAATTGCCTTTCTAAAAAGGGAAGTTGCATGAGTATAAACGCTTTTTAAGTGTTCTTTTTAAAGTGAACAAAACTGCTGAATGCTGACATTCGTTAAGAGATTTGGTGACGTCACTAATACAGTTGGCACAGCCAAATCGCGTTCGTTAAAAGCCTTTTATCGTTTTCCATTTCAACCAATAAATTTATGTAAAAATATGCCGAAACGATTATTTTCTATTGCTCTTAGGTCTGTAAAAAACTTGACTGCTCAGCGGTAAAATAATATAGCTATACAGACATTTTGCATGCCAAGTCACGCTTCAACTAAAATTTTGTTGAATTTATTTAAAAATCAGACGACAAAAATGCTATGTTGGTTTTCGCTTTTGAATATTTGCTGTGCTGGCGATGTCTCGACAGATTAAAATCACGATTTACATTTGGTCCATTTTGTTTCTCGTAAACCGAATTTGCATGCAGACAAGTGTCTAGGCAAAGAAGTACTGGATTAATAGAATTTACTGTTACCACTGTGCCGAAATGTGTGTAGAAGCAACTGCAGCATACTAGTTTTCCGGGTATATTCATAAAATTAAATAATCTAGATGTTGGAATGGTTGCAAGTATCTGTGCGATATTGTTACGAGTTCTGGCAAATTACTTCAAGCAATGTGATTTTGCATTTTACGCCAAAACTCTAAACTACCGTAGTCAGGTCAATGTTCTATGCAACAAAGCAATAAAAAACTTCAATAAAATCCAGCAAAATACGTATCACAATGCATAACGAAGTGCAGTCATTACACAAATTGAAAACTCTACACTGAACGATGCCAAATGTCCTCCATTCCAGATGACAAGATACATTACTCTACGTGAAACATATTCACAAGTTGGAGCAGTTCACGACCTCAATTCACGACCAAACAGTTTTTTTGAACTGACAAAGCGACCACAAACTCCGATGCCGTATGATGGGTCACGGCCTTACTAAATCCTGCGGATGTATGCAAAAGCCACGAACGGGAGTGAAATCTGATCAAATGGAATACGGAGGATTCAAACTTTGAGGTTCGATGCCATTTTGCGGATTTTACGCCCTCGATGTGTTCCTATGTATGGTCTAATCGAATCAAATAGTTTGGGACACATGCGTATCTGATGTCCAAGTTTTGGTGTTGGTGTAGCGTTTGGATATAAAAGACCTTTTTGGTTATATCGGATGCCGTTGATTTTGCATACGATTTTTGTTTGTTTGATTTAAAAATATTTGGTCCTTATGCCTTCGAATGTCTGGTGCCATATTGACGGATTATATGAACCTTTTAATATAATTGACCCGATAGAAATCGAAGAAAGGTGACAAACAAAAGATATTTACAAGACAGATGCGAGTGAAAATGCCGAGAGGGGACGCCCTAGGAGGACATACATATAGTGTGTAGTAATACATATGTAGTACTTTATTGGGTGACTTTATTGGTGAACTTCAGCAAGGTCAGGTGCGCAGTACTCGCCAACCGGCGTATACGAGGCAAAAGGAGTATGTAAGGATGGGGAGTATGGGAGGAGGAGGTGGCTTTCTATAGTTTCTGCCGGGGTAGGCATGAACTATGGGAAGAAGACGTGAGTTAATATATATATGTATGTAGAAATCAAAGTCTTGTCTACATTACAAGTTGCACCATCTTCACATGGAAAACAAAAGTGAAAAATATATCTCATAAATAGCATAATGGTCATCATCCTGCACGTCTTACGAATCAATTGGAGGAAACAATTTTGTTATTTAATGGGTATCAATCAAAGTCGGTCCTAGGTGACCGCGGGATTCGACAACACTTATGGCGTAGGTATTACCACGACTACGACCTACATTTCAATCAAATTAGATACTGAATCGCAGTTTGGTTAGTTAAGTTTGAAATTTATAAAGTCTTGGGTGTAAATAGTGGCATATGGCTGTTTGATATCTATGTTTCTGTTATTTGAAGAGCCTTAACGGCAATGGTAACGGGCCCGAATTACGAGTCGTGGGTTCGAACCCAGGCAAGCGCTTTAGTTTGTGTAAATATCACCACTGCTCTCAAAACGGTAAAGTAAAACATCGTGAGTAAACCGGCATGACCTAGAATCAAAAATTAGAAGACTGGTGGATTACAGCCCACTCCCTCTGGAATATCAATCAACATTTCTAATCCTTACATACTTTACTCATAGTTTTGTGTGTCCTGTCAAGCTTAAAAGTCTTTACGACTCAGAACCTATTCCATTATTTAAAGTAAACATATTGAATTTCCAGTCATGTTTTAGTTAGCTGCACGTTGTGGCAAATCAACCCCGGTTCGTTGATTAGCCGTCGAAATCAATTCAATAGTTTCAAATTCCTGTGCATACAGGACCTCCGGCACTGTCCAACTAAAACGGTTTGTTGTGTCAATGCTGAAACATATTACATATTTGTTGGCTTGACTGTAATTCGGTTCAGTGGATCGTGCGAGCTAAACGCTTCATATAAAATTAAATTACACGCCACTGCGGGGTGTAAAAATTGGACATTTTGGGATTCCAGGAAGCAGTGTCGCTTTGAGCTATCAAAAGCTAAAATAAAATCCTGCATAGATTATTAGAATACATTGGTCTTCTGTTTTTTTAAATATTAATCTTATTGAAAGCAGAATCAGAGTCATAAATTCGTCCAGCTACACTACAACTTTGTAGCTATTTACTTGGTCAATACTAAAATTACGAACAACCGCGACGTTTATGACGTATATAAACCTAAAACTTGTTTGGTATTCCATACTCAGTACAAATTCCACAACACAATCACAATGGCCGTCTACCTAACGGGTGTTCGGAACACTCCAACTTTGCGGCCAGTTTGTCACTCTGAGTCAAAAGTTCCCTCCACTTCAAGCGATTCGACTCGGACTTTGCGTGATTCGGAACCAAAGTTTCCCGTCCTACGCCTTTTTATTTTATGACGGGTGTCAATTACTGGATATCTTTTGTTCTTTTCGTCGAGTTTGAGGAGTTTAACTTTCCGACTGCTGGATGTTTTTATTTCAGTTCGCTAGTGTATTTTGATATCATAATAAGGAGGACTTTCGAGTTGTAGGAGTATTACAGTTTGTAAGTGTGTTTTTGGGACAAAGAGAATCTGGTTTTGAGAAAAGTTCGCATTTTATTTGTATCGTAGAAACTGGAAGTAGTTCGCAACGCGCTGAGACCCGGCACCTTGGGTGCTTCCGCCTGGCAAGCGTGGAGTCTTGTGGTATAGCGTTGATGTGTTCCGGCTGTGTATTAAGGGCGCATCCCCCCAAATTGCTGGAAACATCCGCTGCTATAGTATGTGGCACACGATTTGGTATTCGCGGATGGTTTCGAACAACGTATCAAGCATTCTTTATTAAGATTACATGACAATATATTCGTGCATGATCGGAATGTGAGATGCGACTGTAGCCCTTGTTGCCTATAGCCGGATGTTTACTTTAATAGATATATTTACTAATATTTTGTTATGCATTATATTATTCCTCCTGTCAGCTTTGACGACACGGGTGATGCAGTGGCTGAACGATCGACTGCTGCGCTGCGTGTCGCCGGTTCGATTCCCGCACGGGACAAATAGTATTGCCTACAGGTAGTTGTTCCGGGTCTGGCTGTTTGTGTATGTGAGTTTAAATGTTTGTAAACACACCCACGATACAGGAGTAATTCCTAGTGTGGGGCAACGTATAAAAAAAAGAAGCTGTCAGCATAGCTAGATCACCTGCAAATTGCCTGCATGTCGACTAAGCTGATGAAATTATAGTCACTGATCTGTGCTAGGCTATTCTCCATTAGCTAATCCCACATTATGTCCGCTGACGGTTTGCAGTTAGCTTTGAGCAATATCTAGCTTCAAACTAATATCGTGGTATGCGTTTACGGTCTAAATAAACTGTTAATGAGTAAGGAAAAAAAAATCAAAAATAAAAATTTGCTGAATAGCTTTCAGTTCGTTCAGTCGACTTAACTAGCAATTTATAGCTCTTTTCTCTTGGATGTCAAGACACGGAAGTCAATTCAGCTTATTAATAAGCCATTACAATACCCTTGGATCCATTAAACCGGTAACTACTCGGACAGAGAGCATAAAAGCCACGGCGACGGATAAAAACACGCCGTTCTAGGCCGCCCCTGTATAATCCTTGCAAAGCTGTGGCAGCCCCATTTTATTGTACATTTCCCTGCAAAGTGCCTAGAAAGGCTGAAAGCTGAGCGAACATTCATTTGCATAAAATGTTACAATATAATGTTGCTTTTAACTCGCCACCGCGAGGAATGCTTCATTTTGTTCGAGCAACAATAGGTTTTTAACGAAGCTGATTGATGGAGATGAAATGGCGGGGGTCGGGTCAGCGAAAGAAAGCTCGGGGTAAAATACACAAATTCGTAGAGAAGAGAAATCGGTAGCGACACGCAAATATGCTACTTTTGTTTACTCTTATCCTTCGAGAGGAAACCCAAAAATGACTACACACTTTCGGGAAGCAAACCCTTTAAGGGAAAAAAGAAAACATGGGTTCAATGTTTTCTTACCAAATTTTGTGCTTACGAAACCAGCAATGTTATAAGAAGGGGTAAACAAATTATGAGCTTTTAATCCATTTGCACAAAGCATTTAATTATGGCAACACGTTTGTTTGGCACAAGCTGTCCAAAAAACGTCACGTAAAATAATTATGCCACCCTGATTTCTCCTTATTCATAAACCAGGGGGCCTACTACGAAGCGCAAAGTGCGAATGATCGGATCGGACCGACACATGGCCGAACCGAATATTATTGAAAAATGCGAAAAAAGTTCGGATCGGCTCAGTTGGGTCGGGACCATAGTCAATATTCGAAAGAGTCTAGGAGTGTAGGATCGGGACCGACCGAACCAAATAGTAACTTCGTAGCAGGAAACGGCCGAAAATTCGGCCGATATCACTTCGGAGTAGACCCCCAGGGTCGCCAACATGATTTTAATAAAGGGTACCCTTCACATTTTCCTAGGAGCTCACACCTGAATAGCTAGATATTATCTACCTACGTTGTACAGTAAATTGCAAACACAAATACACGCCACTGTTGTGCAAACTGTGTTACTTTGAATTAGGGGCTGGACAAACAAACAGACGGTTGAGGCAAATTGCCGCTGGCCTTATTTATTACGGGACCCTAAAATAATACGGTGCGAATGCCTACTATTGTCTTGCTTTCTAAGATGGTTGTGAATTTTCATCTGAGAAGGCTATTTTATTATAAAAAATACACATACATAAACCCTCGTCTTCTTCCCAATGGGGGTAGGCAGAAACTCCAGAACGCCTCCTGCTACGATCATCAGACATCTTTTGCTTCGTTTACGTTCATACATCTACATAAATGCCTAATTGCGTAACACTCTATCAATCGCAATCTCAATCATTTTGAAGGATATTGCTTTATTTTATTTTATTTTTTTATTTTATTTTATTTGGGAAACAAACAATCATACACTGAGTGTTACATCTAGATAAACAGTATGCTGTAAGTAAATGTACAATCCACTACGTTTCCATATATTACTAGCTTATAGTAGATACAGTTTTGGTAAACTTAAGTAATAAAAATATAAAACAACAATACAATTTTTCGCTGTCTAATAGTTAAATAATGAAAAAAGGAAATAATTAAATTAAAGGTTATGAGCAAGGCGCATAACAATCTGTTTTTTAAATTTATGTTTAGATAGGGCAAATACATCGACATCATTAAATACATCGACATCTTTAAGTATATGTTCGAAAAACGTGTCTACTTGACAATGTAAATACGGCAATGAATGTTGTTGAACTGTCAAAATGAAAGTCATTGCTATGCTGGTCATATAAGCACGCCGGTTGTGAGTACCATGCACCTGACAAAAAAATAGAAGTAAAAAAAATGGTCAGTCCATCTGAAATATGAGTGATAGAGCTACAAAGGACCACTTTGTGGATTTCAAACTAAAGCTGTAAAAGGGAAGAGGCATTCACTTACTTTAGCATTTCAAAAATGAGTTGGGAGAAGTGAAAATGAAAAGTGTTGCGTCTGAGTAAAAATAATTTAGCACTGCTAGACTTTTAGGTACTCTAAAAGTTAAAGCTATTTACAAGAACACAAGATTTAGCGTAGATTGACTTCATAATCAGCCTATAATGTTCCCACTCCTGGGACACAGGCCTCCTCTTTTCGAGATTGAGTGGGCTGTAATCTACGACGCGAGCCCAGTGCGGGTTGTTTGACGTCACATGTTTTCAAATTTTTGGTTCTAAGACATGCCGGTTTCCTTACGATGGTTTCCTTCACCGTTCTAAGAGCAGTGATTATGAAATGAAATACACAATGACGATATCGTCAACCACCGCGCTTTTGGACGGCCCGGGTTTCTTTGGCTTAAACTTAGCCACCATATAGAGTTACAGGTTTTCTCACATCGGCCATGTCCTTGTTGCTGGTCTGTTCTGTTTCTGGCACCCTAAACACAAGTTAAATCTTACATTGGGTGCCAGAGCTCATTGAAAACACTCTGTTTCCCTAGTTGTAAAGCTGCATAGTGTTGTTATAAGACTATTTTTTTTGTCTAACTTGATATCCTGCACAGCTCCACTTGAGGTCCATCGCCCTGTCCCCGACGTCATAGACTTTCGACCGACGACGGATTTCAGTGTTACGCACTCGGTCTAGTGGGGTTATGCTAAGCCTGGCTCGCCCCATGACCCTTTATGCTACTCGTACGCAGTAGACTCTCTCCTTTGTGTGAGCGTCCATGTCTCGGCACCATTGTTAGCAGGACACATCTTTTTAAGCCCAATAATATATTCCAGCTTACTAATTGCCGCCCACCCAAGCTGTATGCAGGATAATATAAACTAAACCAACAATACCAACTAATAAATCAAAAAATACTAAAACTAAGAAAATAATACGCATCTTTCAGTTCTCTTCAACCTACAATTATAACTTATTCAAACTCCACTTATACTGACATACTCAATAATTTCCTGACATTATGTTACGTTACAACTTTACTTACGACATCATGATACATTTACATACATACCAGAACTATGTCTACGCTTGTTGCCAAAACAAGAAAAAAAGCAACCAAGTGCGATTCGGAGTCGCACACGAAGAGTTCCGTACCACCGTACAATATTTAATTATGTTTTATAAAGTCGTTCCATGTAAAATACAGGTATTCAGCTGCATCCGATTAGGCTGGAAACTGACCGCAACGTATTTGGGAATAGGCTAAACTGATTGATTGTTTTATAAAAACGCCCAAAATAACACGTTGCTTGTAATTGTTACCTCCTTTAATTTTTACTTTACTATTTTTTTTTGTCGTAGCGGCTATAGCAGTACAGACTATGAAAATGTCAGGTATCTACCTATTACGTTTCAAAAGATACAGCCTGTGACATACGGACGAACAGCGGAGCCTTAGTAATAGGGTCCTGTTGTCGCCCTTTGGGTACGGAACCCCAAAACTTATGTAAGATATTATTTTTTTATTATACCTATGCTATTGTTATTCTATTCCGTTGTCGTCGACTCCCTTTATGCTTCATAAAAATTTAGTACATACTTATATTTCTGCTTACTAGTTACATCAGAATTGTATACTGATGTAACTTTATTTTTATGGGCGTAAGCCTTTCTCGGAGTTTGTCGACGTTTTTTTCTTCTTTATTGATGATTAATTAATGGCTTGATGTTGTTGTTGAACATCAAGTCATATAGCCAGTGTACACATTATCAGCCTATAATGTTCCCACTGCTGGGACACAGGCCTCCTCTCTGTGAGAGGGAGTGGGCCGTGATCTACCACGTGGGCCCAGTGCGGGTTGGTGGACGTCACAATAATTATGTCTTCAATTGTTTTTGTTCGGTTTCCTCACGATGTTTTTCTTCTCTGTTTTGATAGTAGTTAGTGGTGATGAAATAATTTACACAAAGTAAAGCCTGTCTGGGTTCGAACCTGCGACCTACAACTCGTAAGTCGCAGCCGTTACAATAGGGCCACCACTGCTACATCGATAACATGTAGGTAAATATTATTGTAAGTTTGGTACATTGTCTAAAAACATGTGACTAGCAATTAATATGTGTCACGTAATACGGGCTGGTGTTCACAACTCCACGTCAAAGTGTGTATTTTACGTATGGATGTGACTAGCAAAATTTTTATCAAAAGGTTAAAGATCAACAGATACGTCATACTGAACTTTCTACCGTTCTGATTTTACAATGTTTAACTGATTTTAAACCCACGTATAAAGTCAAAGGTTATCTCGGCTTAAAAAAAACGTGATATAACTAAATTCATCTGAAATAAATCAAGTAGTAGGTAGATTTTCAGAAAACTGTCATCGAATTTCTGACAGCACATATCAGGCAAAAACCGTATACTAAGCTCACACGGTCCAAACCCCTATCTCACGCTAACAGAGAAAAAACCACGACCTAAACAAACACATTTTTATCATTAAGCACCCATATCCCAGCACTATGTACCGAAATACTCATTAAACGCCAAACATTAAGAGAACTCGGAAAAATCCCATACAAATAGTCTATTAACGTAACTTTTAATGGCTACTACGGGTTACACGCGGTTAATAGAGTGCCATATTTGGCACCCTCACTTATATCTTGAGCCGCTCGTGCCGAGGATTATACGTTCGAATCCCGCGCGAAACTTAATTAAAGTTTTAATGAGCTACGCAATATATGTATTTCGGAATACTGGCATAGATTAAGTGTGGACGTCGCGAAGATAGGTGAGGGTTATGAAATGTGTGGTTCAAAATTGATACAGTAATCATTACAAATGGTTTTTTTCGACAATTATCGAATGAGCATTGCCTTTTATTTTAACATAGGAAATCAAGAAAAATTGTTTTCTGCACAAAAAAGCCATAAAATACACACTACTCTATACGGCCGTCGAGAGAATACGTTCCTGACACCTGTCAGTGCGATAATTCTAGTTACTAATAAAGATCAAATTTGCAAAACACATATTCGCTTATAACACATATTCGCTTATATGAAACTGACGGGTATCAAGAACATATTCTCTCGACGATGGCCGGAATGTAATAAAAAGTAGCCAAAAGCCTCGTATTCAACACATAAAAGTTAAAAGTTTGACAATTTTGTCCATTGTTTGCTATCCTTTGTGATGATTGCACATCTAGTTTGGACCTGGGCTAGCATGTTCTAAAATCACGCAAAAAATGTGAGCCACGTGGTGATTAATACTCATTCCGTCTCTGAATGAGAAGATACCCTTTTCTCGCAAACGGCCAGTTACAGCCCGAAACAATAATTTATTCAGCCTTCTATTTTCTTGTATCCTAGGCAGAGATACTCATCATTCCATATTATCATTTTACTGGCCCATAAGTGTCTAGCCTTTGCATAAATCGCTACAATGAACGATCGTGAAGAGATATTGCCGTGGTCATTACTCAGTAAACTTGGCAGGCGCCTAGGATGAATTGTAGAAAAATGTGGAGTATTGTTTTTAGTTCAACTGTAGAATGAAGTTGCAGCTATTGAACTTAGTGGTTGTAGGCGAGGAGATCGATACCAGAGATGTTTTTTAAAAGGTCTTATGTGAAGCATTTAACATGTTCCATGTGTGGTTATTGACATCTCACTTCACCCGAGTTTTCACGTTGAGATTATGAGAAACCAGAACGGATTGGGACAAGAAAACGAGCAGAGTAATGTTAAAGCTGTTTATTCTACACGGAACTCTCCTTTAAAATGCACCGCCATGTGCTTTTATACCCTTTTACCTTTAAAAAACGGTCACCAGGTGGCGAGCTAAGCAACTTGCGGAAATAAAATACTAAATATTATTTTAATCCAGTTTGCAACAACTTCCGTTAACTAATCGGAGACGGTATTTTGAGCACCGGAAGTCAGTTGCAAAAAGTCTTAAATAATTTACAGAAACGTTTAATTACATTAAAACCAAAAGCTAACAAGATTGTAAGAAAATAGATTACCTCAAACTTATAGAAGAAATTGAATTATGGTAAAGGGAGAGAGAGACAAAGTCAATCGATCAACTCAGCCTATCGCAGTGCACTGCTGGACGTAGGCCTCTTTCAGGCTGCGCCACAACTCCTTAACCGCCTTCCGCATCCACTCTGTCCCAGCTGCCTTCTTAAGATTGCCGTCGGTCCATCTAGCTGGGGGACGTCCAAGGAGCGAGAAAGTATTTAATGCATTTTTCTTCTGGTAATAGTATCCTATTTAGAATCCCACTTTTTCTTTTTTTCAAAATCAACAAAGATTCCAAAACAACATTCTTGTAAAACATCCCGTATTCTTTAGCCCGACTTATCTAAACTACATCGGCTTACTTGGCCGTATTCCAAAGTCCGTTATTAGTACAGGAGATTTGCAGATTCACCTGCCCCAGATCTTAAGAGTACTTCGCACCTCGCCGCCTTTGACATGCCAAAACTAAGAGAGACTTACCGGCTTTAATCGGGAGAGACGTGTCACATTTGTGATGCATTAACATAATTGTTTGTATGTCTGTGTGCGTTCCAGACAACGTGCTTAAAAATAAGAGTCGTTTACCAAAAATTTACACCAGTAGTGGCCCAGTGGTAACGGCCGCGACCTACGAGTTGTAGGTCGTAGGTTCGAACCCGAACAGGCACTTTACTTTGTGTAAATGATTTCATCACCACTGCTCTCAAAACGGAGAAAGAAAACATCGTGAGGAAACCGTCATGTCGTAGAAACAAAAATTCGAAGACATCTAACATCTACCAACCCGCACCAGACCCGCGTGATGGATTAAGGCCCACCCCCTATCACAGAGAGGAGGTCTGTGTCTCAGCAGTAGGAACGTTATAGGCTGATTATGTACCAAAAATTAAACTGGGTAGGTACACTATAGTAAATTATGTTTGAAGTTAATTTGCGTACCTTTATACCTATTGTTAGGGATAATTGTGTCTTATAATATTCATAAAATTTAATTTATTTCACTAAAGATAGGTACTAACTTCTAACCTGTAAATAATTGCGTAACTATCAATAACAATCTGAATAATTTTGAAGTAAATTGCTTATCCATTGCTTTATATGTTCCAAAAATTAGTTTGCTCAACAATGTAAATAACGCAATGAATATTGTTGAACGGTCAAAATGAAAGTCACTACTATTACTGTTAGTGTGTTACGCAATTTTCCCGCTAAACGGCAGTGAAAAGATAAAGCATGAAGCTAAAGCATTTTTTTATTACAAAAAATCATACACAATCATACATTTTTTAAATTTCAATCATTCTAAAGAAAGAAAGAAAAAGTATTTATTGCGACTCGTACAGAAAGGTCACAAACTAAACTAAACACAGTCAAAAATAAAAAACCAAATTGTATAAAAATTTGCTGCGCCCCGCGGTTTCACCCGCATCAGTTTCGATCCCGTGGGAATATCGGGATAAAAAGTATCCCATGTGTTAATCTTGGTTATGAACTATATGTGTACCAAATTTCATCCAAATCAGTTTTGTAGTTTTTGCGTGAAAGAGTAACAAACATCCATCCATCCATCTACCCATCCATACGAACTTTCGCGTTTATAATATTAGTAGGAAGCAACAACAAGAGAAATGAAATAGAAAGTATAGGACTTTCTGTTTATTTTTTCTTTTTGTTTTTCGAGGACAAAAGGCACCTATCTCAGCATGACGCTGCGACATTTAAAAAATAAATGACGCTGCGACGATGTTTTAAAAATAAATGTCGCAGCGCTGGTATTTTCAGTAAATTTTACCAAAGATCAAAGAAGTCTGCAGTCTATTCCAAACCCTCCAGCTTAATCTATGCCTCCAAGTTTAATTCTATGCAATGAACGATATTCAAGTTATGTAATTTAGATCAAATATTACTGAACCTATTGGTCTATAGTTTGGTTTAAAATTTACGTTATTTGTCGACGGCCGGCTTGATTGTGTATAACTTCAATATTGAATTTGTATTAGGTTAGTTCAATATTTATGAAATACTGTGGTAACTAGCTCGTCTGGTTAGCGTAATAAACAGGCAATTTCCATTACCTGGGTTTTCATTAGTATTTAATTTAAGTTCCAATCTGATAGTGTGCTTTGTTATGTTGTTTGTATTGAACTTTTCGGAAAGAAAGTATTCGCGAAATGTATGTATGAAAATGCATGTTTATATTTGCCAAAATGTGATCATGTTGTGTCCCTCTGCTGGGCAAAGGCCTCCCCTTTTTTCTGCCAAACCTCCCTGTCTTGTACGATCTCTGCCTCTGTGTCTTAGTTAATAATAATAAAAAATCCACATGTTTACTTTCATCGGACAATAATTGGTATACCCTTCTCTACAATATAGGAGACATAAAAAAGTAGTATAAGTATGTATTGTTTGGAATTTAATTTTGTATGAATTTGCCTAAGTACCTACCTTTTTTTTGTAAGCCTATACTGTCCCACTGTTCCCCCAAATCCTTCCAGGAACTCTTTTCCCACGCCACCTCGAACCACCCCTAACAGCCTAAGTACTTCATCTGCTCTTTCTTTTCCCAACTATGTTGGTGTCGACTTCCAGTCTAACCGGATGCAGCTGAATACCTCTATTTTACATGGAGCGACTGCCTGTCTGACCTTCACAACCCAATTACTAGGTAATACGATACCCCTTGCTAAGGCTGGTTGTCAGAATTTCGGGATTCTGACGACCCGTAACGACTATCAAAGATCCAAGAATGACAGCCGGGATCAACGGATTAACGTGCTTTTCGACGTACGGGGAAGTCTTTATATGTAAAGATGGTCACCCATCCACGGACCAACCGCGGCAAGCGTAGCTTAACCTGAAAGTACTTACATAACATAATCAGCCTTTATTGTTCCCACTGCTTGCGCGGGCCCAGTGCGGGTTGGTAGATGTCACACGTCTTCGAATTTTTGGTTCTAGAACATGCCGGTTTCCTCACGATGTTTTTCTTCACCGTTTGAAAGCACTTATCTATAGAGATGTTATATTGGCGAATAAATTAATACGTAAAAAAACTACCTAAAAGAAATTATGTATTTTGTTTCCTAAAGTGGGTAATAGGTAGGTATCTCACCTCACACGCAAAGCGGTAAAAGCCAGCAAGTTATAAGAGTTAGCCAAAGGAAGTGAATTATTATGATACCTCTGAGCTACGAACTTGTTACTATTAAAACTTAGTGTAATAATGCTATTTTTATACTGCACCTGTTTACTTTAAGTGTATCTTTAAGTTTTCTTTGAGTTATATTTCCTTAAGATAAAATAGTTGGGTACTTTCTGGCATTTATATTAATCAACTAGCTGCGCCCGCGGTTTCACCCGCATAAGTTTCGATCCCGTAGGAATATCGGGATTAGAAGTATTCTATGTGTTAATCCTGGTTATAAACTATCTGTGTGCGAAATTTCATCCAAATCCGTTCAGTAGTTTTTGCGTGAAAGAGTAACAAACATCCATCCATCCTTACATAAAAACTTTCACGTTTATAATATTAGTAGGATTCCTTGTGTTTACTATACGAATTCACGACAGGAGAAGCTAATGACTGATGTGTTCTTCATTTAGCTTAGCAATATATAACTGTCATAGACGGTTCTACAATTTACAGAGTACGCCAATTAAGGAAATGGCAACATTTTGGTCTAATGTATCATCTCTAGACTACGGAAAATTGAAATATTCTTGAATTCAATTACAGCTATGTAACTTGCTAATACAACGTACTAACTACAGAACGCTTAATAAAAACAACTGTAATAAGACTGCTCTCAAAAAAACAATGGAAAATTATTCAATTTAAATGAACAATGATTTTTTTTTTCTGGGTGGGAAATCATCATATGACTTCTCCCGCTCTGGGCGGAGCAGGAGGGCGTGTCAGACTTTTACTGACTAAAACCCACCCGTGTTCCTTCAGTTGCCTATGCCAGGGACCACGGTATCTCTTTCGAAGAACCCGCGGTCCCGGCAGGCATCGGCCCTAGCGGACCCCGTCACTATGAACAATGATCTGCCTTTTGTCAACTATGTTTGAGTCAGCTTCCAGTCTAACCGGAGGCAGCCGAATACCTTTTTTTTACATGGAGTGACTGCTGATCTGGCCTCCACAATCCAGTTGCTGGGTAACACGATACTCATCGGTAAGACTGGTTGTCAAACTATTGGATTTCTGAGTACCCGTAACAATTGTACAAGATCTTTTCTTTCTTTCTTTTCTTTTTTTTAAAAAAGCCCCACGCCAGTAATTTCTCCTGTATCGTGGGTGCGTTTAAAAACATTTAAACTCACATAGACAAACAGCCAGACCAAAAACAACTACTTGTAGGTCATAAAAATATTTGTTCCGTGCGGGAATCGAACCCGCGACACGCAGCGTAGCGGTCAATCGCTTAACCACTGCGCCAACCGTGCCGTCAAAATACGAAGCCGAATGATTCGTAGATCTTGGACAATTACGGTACGTTAAGCCATGGCTTGACGTGCTCGATGTGTAATGTTCACCCGTCTTTGCTATGTCACTCACTGATGACAACGTCATTTAAACGTAGTTAAAACCACTCTAATAAGAAATAAATAATATTTATTTTATTGCTAATATGTTACATTATTATATCTATTTTATTATTTATTTATTGCTGTGATTGCCCATGACATCACAGCGGGCCCATCAGAATACCAGCGCTGCGACATTTATTTTTAAATGTCGAAGCATCATGCTGAGGTAGGAGCCTTTCGGCCTCGTATAGGACTTTCTGTTTCGTTTTACCTTTTATTACTTTGCTTTTAATATAATTCGTTCTATTTTTATTTTTAACTGTGTTTAGTTTAGTTTATAATCCTGTACGAGTCGCAATAAATACATTTTCTTTCTTTCTCCAAAAATCAATAGAAAATAATCAAATTAAATCAATGGAAATGAATACGTAACAGATGTGTGTGCTTGGCGTCATTCCAAAGTTCCGATGCCGTCTGTTGCCAGCCGTTTAGACCGGTAATTATACCAATATTTTATACAATGCTTTTCTAAAATCATTCGTATTAAATTTGCTTCGTTTGGCTAACACATTACGGAGGTTTGGGGGGATTTGATTAATTTTCATAGTAACAATATTTCATCTCGTTTCATATCTGCGTATTGCCGAGCTATTTCTAAGATTTACTTCGATTCAAGCCCCTTTCTGTTTATGCCTGTAGGCTAACGTAGGTACTTACTTTAATTACGTAATAGTTTTCTGACTATAGAGTTCTGACTCAAATTAACAAAGATAAAAAATACCACTTTGAGTGTAGCATAACACGATGTAATAACTGTTTCTGCAAGGTGTCGTTTTGCATCTTCGTCAAATTCAAGGAGGTAACCATGCTACTGATTCTCGACACGAATCAATAATTAAATAAGTAGTATTTTTTTCTAATTTTCGGAAATCGGCAAATGTGGGCCACGCATTTAAAAACGCGGCCGGTGCGAGACCGCACTGTAACTGCCCTTTTACACACACATAAAAACGCGGCCGCTTATACGATACCATAACGCGATTCTGTTCTTTGAAAGTGGTGTATTCTGAAATACTGTCAAACTTAAATAACTAAAAAAACAAGTATGTATTCATTATTTACCAGGGATCGTAAATTTATTTGATTATTTATGTCTTTCATAACAGCCTCCTGAAATTTGACGAGGATGCAAAACAACAGCTTGTATATGAAATAGTAATTTTATTTTATTAATAATGAAGTTAGTGTTTTATAAATAAATATAAATAAATAAATAAACTGATTCAGTTACTACTAGTTGACCCGACAGACTTTGTCCTGAGCAAACTTTACTTGTTCGTACAAAACTTTTATAAAAATAAACCGGAGATGTTTAAAAAAACTGAAGGCAGTTTTTCCCGAATATGAACATTTTCGAAAAAAAAAAACTTTCTACAAATACCAAATTCTATTAAGAACATTTTAAAAGAAAAAATAGCCAAATCGGTTCAATCGTTCTCAAGTGATGCTCTTACCAACGACCAATATTTCATTTGTATACCAGCGGACTTCGTACCGCCTCAGAATTAATTAATGTTGTATGAAAAAAGAATTATCTTCAGTATATTTTTCGTCAATTTTTCCCATGTTTTAATAGTTATTCTGCTAATAGGGTCGGGGACAAATCCAACAAATCAAAGATCATAAAAATCGGTCCAGCCGTTCTTGAGTCTTAAATGGTGTAACTAACCCAACTTTGTTTTATTTATATAGCGTACTACATAAATGGTACACTCTAAAGAGGTATTTTTAATCCCAGAGCAAATAAACAAACTCAGGTTACAATAATGTAGAAAAGGGGTACAATGTAGGGGGGTTGGGGGGGGGGATTAGGTACAAATGACAGCTTCTCCTCCCAACGCTCTGTTTGGGCCCATTTCAATAATGCGCCGTTAGCGACACATCTCTAAAGGACCATTACGGACGATCCATTTCCTGACTTTTACAACCTGCACCAGACAATATAGCCTTTATGTCCTGCCAACTAAACCCACATTATAACCCCACACAAAATATATTAAGCTAAAACCCGCATTGCACCCTCAATTTAGATTTTTGTCGTACTTTTTGCCTAAAGGTACGTTACTGCTTTTTAGGGTTCTGTACCCAAAGGGTGCCAAAGGGACCCTATTATTAGCCCTCTACTGTCCGTCTATCCGTTTGTCCGTCCTTTCGTCTGCCTGTCATCGGGCTGTATCTCATGAACTTCAATAAATAGACAGTTGAATTTCACAGAGTGTGTATTTCTATTGCCGCTATAACAAAAAAAGAATAAAAATAAAATAAAGTTAAATATTAAAGGGGGTCTCCATACAAGAAACGTGTTTTTTCGGCGTTTTTTGACTTGTGATTCGGAACTCTTCGTGTGCGAGTCCGACTTGCACTTGGCCGGTTTTTGTGTATAAAAGGTGGCATCACCAATAACAATATTTTTTCCGTTATAGCCTATTAATTTCTAGTTGCAGGCGCTAACAACACGGGGACGATTTAGTCGATCGTTTAAGGTTGGACAGAAATATTGTTAGTTGAACGTGAATTACCTTTTGTTACCTGGGCGATAAACTACTGGGGTCTTTGGATTTTTTTTAAAGTTCCGTTGAAACTCTAAGGCCCTTTGTACACAACACGGATTCTTTTCCAAACTCTTTGACTGCGCCACAGAAAAAACGTATCCGTCAACAAGCTTCCCTATTGATCCATACACGAGGAATAAGCCGTAGTTTTTCACGGCAAGAAAAACGTGTGCGTATAAAGAGCCTAATGCTCTCGATGGTATGTAAGTGATCTTTTGTTCATCCTACTAATCCTACTTCCTACAAATCCTACTGATATTATAAACGTGAAAGTTTGTATGGATGCATGGATGGATGGATGGATGAATGTTTGTTACTCTTTCACGCAAAAACTACTGAACGGATTTGGAGGAAATTTGGCATACAGATGGTTTATAACCAGGATTAACATTTAGGATACTTTTTATCCCGATATTCCCACGGGATCGAAACTTATGCGGGTGAAACTGCGTGGCGCAGCTAGTGATTCAATATGAATGACGAAGTCAACCTGACTTCGTCATTCCCCTAGGCATTCATACATCTAAAACAGTTGATTATCATAATGTACCTCCAATGTCTTTGGATGCTATTACCAATTTTTATCTAAACTTCGAGAGCAGTGGTTGCCCAATGGTAACGGCCCAGCTTCCGGGCGGTCGTGGGTTCGATAGGCTCCTTACTTTGTGTAGATAATTTCATCATCACTGCTCTCAAAACGGTGAAGGAAAACATCGTGAGGTAACCGGCATGTCTTGGAACTAAAAATTGGACAACAATTGACATATACCAACCTACACTGAGCCCGCGTGGTGGATTATAGCCTACTTCCTCTCAAAGAGAGGAGGCCTGTGTCCCAGCAGTGGGAACATTATAGGCTGATTATGATGTCTAAACTTAGAAAATGCCCTGCAGAAGACAGAGCTGTTATTAAAAGTAACAGTTATAGAAGAGTTATAGAGGTTGCTGATGAGGCTGAGGGTGATGACCAAGTATGCGCGGACGCTGCATGCTGGTGGTCAGGATACCCGTTGAAGCCATGGATGCTGGCTGGCTGGGTGACTCGCCGCCAAAGCTTGCGGGAGTGATGATGACGTCACGCTGAAGTAGGTGCACGAAGGCAGCGCTGACGTTCATGTTCGGGGTCACCAGTATAAAGGTATGAGGAACAGGGTGTAAAGTTTACTCATCCTCCATAGAAAAGGGAGGATCCTCCGACCAGACGGGTTTTGTGTCTGGCGGGCAACTGCCCAACGACTGATGTTGGGAATATTGTATATATGCTAGTTGCGCGGTAAACTCTGCTTGCGAGATGCAGGATTTTCGTGACGTCGGTATGATGCGTTGTTCGCATGTGGCGTTGTAGATACCGCTACACAGTTAAATGATCAGTTTCCACAAAAACCGGGAAAGACAAAGAAGAGGTGGTGTTGTCTCAACCTTGAATCAAATCGAATTCAACAATAAAAATAACCCGTAACCGTTTTCAATAAAATCTCCATACCTATCTATAATATCACAGGTCAAAATCTCCAGCAAGTGCGAACCTAATACAAAACGTTCCGTTTAAAACGCAATAATCTGACGGACCGGATCCGAACCGGCTGGCGCGATGCCAAACATCCGCACCTCCGCAAGGATACGTACGTTTCCGGTCTCTCAACGAACACGACGCGACACGTTAAAATGTAGGTCGGCTGCCTACGTCATTAGGATGGATCAGGTACACTGAAAATAGACAGGTATTTTAGATAGTTGACACTTTCTGACGTTGAATTCCCACCGGCATTCAACGTCAGAAAGTGTTGGAAAAGGAAGTCGTGAATCATGGGTAATAGGCGGTGCATCTGTGTCAAGATTTGTGGGAATTTAAAGTTATTTTGTAAATGTTTAGAGCAGTGGTGGCCCTGTGGTAACGGCCGCGACTTACGAGTTGTAGGTCATAGGTTCGAACCCGGAAAGGCGCATTAATTTTTGTAAATTATTAAATCACCACTGCGCAAAACGGTGAAGGAAAATATCGTGAGGAAACCGGCATGTCCTAGAACCAAAAATTCAAAGACATGTGACATCTACCAAACCGCACTGGGCCCGCTTGGTGTATTAAGGCCTACTCCCTCTCACAGAGAGGAGGCCTGTGTCTCAGCAGTGGGAACATTATAGGCTGATTATATTGCAACGGCAACGGCAAAAGAAAGCTGCAACCTAGCAGCTTTCTTTTGATGACTTAAAGATTCTGAAGGTAACGGCTACTACCAATATCTTCAATAGTATGTTTCCAAGCACATAATCTCATTGCTCCCGCCATTAGAACTCTGATGTCGGTGATTATTGAAAGTGTTTGCGTTTGGTTACTTGACCGGTAACCTTAATGCCTAACAACTGTATAAAGGCAAAAACGAGGGTTAACAGAATAATATGATAAGGTCTGTATTTTCCTTAATTTGGGGCACAGGCGAAATGTTAATGTCTTAATTATCGATCAAAAAAGGTTTTGAACCATTGTTTTGTAAGAACCTTTTTTGGTCAATCTATTTGAATGTAAACGTATTCATTTGTTTCTTTGCTCAGAGACATCTGCAAGGTAATTCCGTAACATACAATGCCAATGCCTTTCATTTTGACAGTTCAACAAAATTAATTGCGTAATTAAGCCTAAGCGCGCACTACGAATTTTAATCGTTGCGGATAATAATCGCCAACCAATGAACAATAACAATATTTTAGAGCCTCGCAGTGTACCCTGGCTTATAAATAATCATTTAAGCAGGAAATTTGTGGTTACAGCTCACATACTCAGATCTGGACATATTCCATGTAACAAATTCGTTTTCTTGATGAAAAAAAATACCTCTCCCAACTGTGAGGTGTGTGGAGTTGTAGAGGACATGCATCACTTGTTGATGGAATGTGTTCACTTTGAGGCTGATAGGAGCAAGTGGTTCAGGGCTTTGAAGTTGAACAAGAACGATATAGGTACATTCCACCAAATACTATCTAAGCCGAGCTCTGAAGATGCGAGAAAGTTGTTCGACTTTATGGCCCTGACATATTAATCTCGTTAGTTGGATGTGTACTTGTATTAGGTGACGATGGGACTGACATACGCTGTGCGTTATAAAAGTCCCTAAAATTTAAAGAATTAAAAAAAAAAATTGGGTAGAATCGCTTGAGAATTCGCTTGAAAAATATTTGCGTTTGCCATTTTATTTCGCATGAATATGCGATTAAAAAAATTGCATCGTAGTGCGAAGTACGTTAAGTTAGTATGCATGTACGTAAGGCTAAGCAGCCTTACGTAGTCAAGGAGACGATTTTTTTAAACATTATTTATTTATCTCATGGAAAACCAACAGCTTTACATAAATACAATAAATATACTGGAATAAGAAACATGAAGCCAATTATAAAAATAAAAAATAAAAAAAATAAAATAGTTTATTTCTGTAACTTTCTTGTACAATATTGTTACGTGGCTAGAACCTCCCAGGAAGCATGTAGTAATGCTTGTATTGGGTGGTTCTGCTCCTCCCTCGGATAAACATATTTTTAGGTAACTAGATAACTAAACTATTTTAAGTAATTACAAACAAGTACACAATGAATGAAAAGTTAGAGATATCGGTATGACTTCTCTTTATGTGTGTGTGTGGATGCGTGTGTGGTGTATGCGTGTGTGTGGTGAGTGTGTGGGGGTGTGTGCGTGTGTGTGTGAGAGGGTGTGTGTGTGTGTGTGTATGCCTTTATGATAGTTAGAACATACTATTTCTCATATAGGCTGTGTGAATTTGACTCCTAATTAGGAGACTTCTAGCCCTACGATGTAATATCTTGGGATCGGGAAGTACCACTAGAAGTCGCGAATATTGTCTAGAGTTCGTATTTAAATAATAGGTTCTCTATATCACAGTAACCAAGCCGCTCGAGCTCGTGAACAATTGTTTTTTTACATTCATGGAATTGAAGGTTGTATATTGTATATTTGTTGTGAAGCTTATTATATAGATAGGAAGAGTGGGCTTGAAGTTGACGCCTGGCAAAAAGAGTTCTACAGCGAGGAGCAGTGGCCACATTACATTTTCTTCTACCTGTTTGAGCTGTATAAACGTAAGGTAATGTTTTATGTAGTTTTAGTACTGAGTTGATAATATAAAGTTTTCGAAGTGACAATATTTTATGATTTAGATATAGTTCGTCAGTAGGAAATCTAAATGGCTTAAAGAACATTGTTTTTATCAAGCATCTCTGGGCTCTTTCTGCTTCAAGGAATTTAATTTTAGTGGCACCACCCCAGATGGGAATACAGTAACACATAACTGTTTGTGCCAATGCAATATAAGTACGCTTTAGGAGGTCTTGAGAGGTGACATGTCTCAACTTTTTAAGACCCATATGAGTTTACGGATCCTATCATTTATAGCATCAATTTGAGGGTGCCAGGAAAGTCGGTGGTCCAGGATAACTCCAAGGTATTTAGTGGATTTAACACATCCAATCTCTTCGCACCCACATTGCGTAGTATTAGAGAAGTCACAAGTATGAATCCTCAATACCAAGTTTGGGAGGGGAAGTGTACGCTTATTTATAGCAAAGCAAATGTAGTTTGTTTTGGCGATATTTAGGGTCAGAAGGGCAGACTTGAGCCAGTTTGCAACCCTATGGAGGCCATGCTCAGCAGCTTCAAAGACGGAGTTCCAGGAAGTACCATTAAATACAATGGCAGTATCATCCGCATATGAGAATACTTGCCCTCTCTCAATTTCGAGATTAGTTAATTCGTTAAGGTATATCAAGAATAATGTGGGGCCTAAGACGCTTCCCTGGGGCACGCCGTACTCAATTTTAGTGTCAGAACTGGTGAAATTGTCAATTTTTACGCGCTGGGTACGGTCGTTTAGGTAATCAGTTAAGATATTTAGTGGCATACCCCTAATACCCATATACTCCATCTTTTTCACAAGAATGGGGACAGAAACAGTGTCGAATGCCTTTTTTAGATCTAAGAAGTCTGTCAGACACTTTTCTCCTCGGTCTAGACACTGAGTTACCAAGGAGGACAATCCTGAGACGGCATCTTCTGTAGATTTTGCTTTTCTGAATCCGAATTGTGAACTGGATAGAATATTAAATTTTTCGAGATAAGTAATTAGGCGTGAGTTGATAAGCCTTTTGAATTATAGGTTTTCACGTTTTTTTATGAAGCAATGTATTAGATATATCCTTCAAAATCATTCAGATTACGATTGAAAGTGTGTTTTGCGATATTTTTTTATTAATTTAGCTTTAAATACTTGATTCATTATTTATTAAACAATGTTCTATTTATATTTTGTTACTGTGAGGAGTTTGTAGGCCTTATAGACTTTAGATCTGTAGACCATTTTTTATTTAATTAAGTACTTGTTAACAGGCCTACGCTGTCCTCCCATACCTACTGTAATTTGAAAACATTGTAAAAGCTAATTATTTTTAAAAGAGTAATCGTGGAGTTTCTTGCCGGCTCTTCTCCATAGGAAACGACCAATTGGAACCGTGCACCTAGCTTCTGACGTTTCATAAGTGATGGGCACCGTAGGTTTATGTAAAATAAAATAATTTGATTCTATAATATTTACAAGAAGAGCAAATTCTTTTTAGAAAACGATTTATTAAAGATTAATGGAATTGGACAAATCCTTTGTAAAATGTAAATATTGCAGGTGCATGAAGCTTTGTGAAAGCTTTGTACACGACGCTTGTTGGACAAACTTCAGCGTCCAGGCTGTCGGATTAACCTGTGGTCTTTGACGATGTGTCCTTTTGCATTCAAAAGGAAATGTACCCTGAAGTATTTTATAAAGCTTTGGGTGTAGAAGAACTATTGTTTACACTGTTACAATTATAAAATAATATTTTACTTAAAGTTAAAAAGAGGCTCAATTATTTAAAAATAAGTGCATTATTAGAAGCACAAATGTTTATGGTGGTTCATTAATTTTAAAAAGGGGTTCATCACCAGCAGGTCAATAAGTTTTTAGAGAATAAGTTAAATTATTTGCCTATATTTAATCAATCTTACTTCCTCACACATCTTTTTTTTCCAATGATTTCAGACATGCTTTCCTAGGATTCATTATTTATTTGTATTAACATAATATTTACAAACTTCTAAATAAACTACAAATTATTAAAATTAAAATGTAAAGGATTAATTAACTTAAGTACAATTAAATAAACACACAGGGAGTGTGGGCATAAAATACAAACATAGCACATAATGATACAGTCATTTTTTTTTCAGTCTGTACCTTTTTGTTCGCTTGCTCTTCTTATTAGTGCGTTGATGGCAATCTACAAGTATATTGAGTCAGTCCAGAATTTGGTTACAAGCTTGGCACCTTCATTAGCGTCCATCAGCTCCAGTAGCGCCGCAGCGCGACTTTAGCTGGTGGCTACTAGAGCAGCAGGACTCGCTGGAGCTTCACTTTTTGTAAACTAAAATTTAACTGTGGAAGCTACATACTTATGGAAGCTTTGACTATTAAAGAATCTACAGGATCGGCACCCTAATTGCGTTACACTTTTCAATCAGCATAAAGCATACTAAGTGCACTTTTCATTCAACATAAAGCATACTAAGTACAAGTCACGTGCCCTAATAGTACATTTTGGAAAATAGAATTGAACACACACACAACAGAACACTTTTCAATCACAACAGAACACTTTTCAATCACAACCTGTCAACACAACCTTTTCAATCATTTTGAAGGTTATTCAGCAATAACCTTCAAACTAATACAAATTGTGACTCATTCAATTCATTGCTTCGTGTTTGAGAAATGTGTCTGCTCAACAACGTAAATAACGCAATGAATGTTGTTGAACTGTCAAAATTAAAGCCATTGCTACTGCTAGTGTGTTACGCAATTACCCCGCTGGATAAGACATGAATATTAATATTCTCAAAACTGATTAGCATTTCCTCTTTACCTACGATAGATGATCGTAGACTCTTAACTTACACAGGGAGACGTACAGACGCCAGCACATCAAGCTACTACAATCTGTCAAATCTCTTTAATAGATTTTCAACTTTAACGCTAAAGCATTAGGGTTCAAGGTTGATTGGGAAAATTTGACAGTTTCGGGTAGCTTGACCTGCTGGCGTCCGTACATATTAATATCCTGTTAAAGCATAATCCTGAAAGTGCCAGACACCTAACATGACGGCATATTTCCCTCGCAGATTACATCAGCATAAAGCATACTAAGTACACGTCACGAGCCCTAATAGTACATTTTGGAAAACAGAATAGTTTATCCGATGCCAAATTCTGGCATTCAGCCAACGCACGGAACAGCCAACACCTGAGCTCGTAATTGGCCCGCATTTTGGCCTGATTGTCGGAAACGGATACCAGATGATATTTCATTGCTATGGATTATTATTGGTATTAGTAATAGCTGGGTGTTTGTTTGATGGAAAGCAATGATTTCAGATAGGGTTATGGTTACTGGTTGATAAAAAAAATGGGAAGCTTTTCAATTTAGAATGTGTCTCAAAAGTCATACAATCCTTTAATATTCTTCTTATGTTGGTATCGCATTGGCAAACGAATTGGTCTATAAGCGGCGTTAACCATTTTTCGGAAGTCTGAGATTTTTACCATCATCATCTGCCTAGCCTTTTCCCAACTATGTTGGGGTCGGCTTCCAGTCTAACCGGATGCAGCTGAATACCAGCATTTTACATGGAGCGACTGCCTATCTGACCTGAGTTACTGGGTAATACGATACCCCTTGGCAAGACTGGTTGTCAGACTTTTGGGCTTCTGACGACCCATAACGACTGTCATAGATCCTCGAATGACAGCCGGGACCCAACGGCTTAACGTGCTTTCCGAGGACGGGTCTTGGTATGTAAAGATGGTCACCCATCCACGGACCAACCGCGGCAAGCGTAGCTTAACCTGATCGATCGACCCGTGCGGCTGTTATTACTTAGCCACAGGCCCCCTTATTTTTACCCACATATATATATAAAGCATAGCTGGATAGGTTCCGTCAAAATTGGAAGGAGGACGCGCGGGCTCGCCATAGCTGGAAGGAGCGGAGGGAGGCCTTTGCCCGGGGTAGGACAACTGGGCTAATATAAAAAAAAAAAATTAAAACATAATCAGCCTAAAATGTTCCAGCAGTGACATGAGACACGGTGCGGGCTGGTGAGTGTCACATGTCTTCGAATTTTTGGTTCTAGGACATGCCGATTTCCTTACGATGTTTTCCTCCACCGTTGTGAGAGCAGTGTTGATGAAAATAAATACACAAAGTAAAGTGCCTGCTTGGGTTCAAACTCACGACCTACAACTCGTAAGTCGGGGCCGATACCACTAGGCCCCCTGTTTCTAACACATATGCCTGCAAAAAAAAACTGTCTATAGGTAACGATTGCCTTTTTGGTACTATATAATAAAACTATATACCTACTTAGACCTAAGCCTGATTTACACTGTGCGATTTAATTACTGTGTGGCATGCCAATGAAAGTTGCACCATGTAAACGGTGTTTAGACGATTAAATTAATTTGTTTTTCATCCCCATTCTAACTAGAATAAGTTATTTAATTTGATGAAATAAACATTTTTTTTTTGTCAATGTCCACAAGCTTTGGACAAAATTGTCAACAATTTTATATGCTTGAGTACGAACGAGGCTTTTGAATACGTTGTATGTGTATATTTTATGTCTTTTTTATTTATAATGTGCGTTTTGTTTGTGCGGAATAAACTTTAATATTTTCCTTTTCTTTCTTTATTTTTATTGTATGCCACAGGCAAGAAACTTGCATCGTGTAAATGAGGTTTTACTCATTCAAAAATGAATACAATACAAACCGTTCAAAAACAAGTGACACATTCAATTTTATTTCAGTTCAAATGTACATTGAATTGACTAAATAATTTAAATCCTATTGTAAATAAAAATAGCCTGTTTTAGCTTTAATTAGCCCGATTAATATGTAAGAGTGAAGACAGATTCGACAACATACAGACAGCCAATTAAGGCCTATCAGTACCAACATGAATTATAAATTATTGTTGAATAAATTGTTTTGTTTCACATGTGCTCTATTCGTCTATTCGGAATATTGATCACCGACTATTTAAAGAGTAATTATAGAAAGGGGGTCTTTAATTGGGTTGTATATGTATAATGGAGTGGTGAAATAGTTTATTATTTATATCAGCTTTCATTATTTGTTTCGGGTAATTACGAGTATGTACCCATTTTGATCGAGTACGCTCTTATTACATACACCTTCGCATAATGCGTTAATTTGATATTGGGATGGTTATTATAAAAATTGGGTAATTATTAGACAAGTCGAGATAACGACACTTTTTGACCTTGAAAGTAATGTACCCTTTAAGTTTTCGTTACACAATTCTAATGTACAGACGCCAGCTGGTCAAGCTACCCGAAACTGTCAAATTTTCCCAATTAACCTTGAACCTTAATGCTTTAGCGATAAAGTTGAAGACATTTTAAAGAAATTTGACAGATTGTAGTAGCTTGATGTGCTGGCGTCTGTACATAGTAATAATATTGTGGCCAATTAGACTCTAAAATGTCGAATGTTGGACACGAATCTAACATTGTACAGAGAAGTCTCCTTAAAATATTATGTCATGTGTCCTATAGTCAATCAATCAACTCAGCCTATCGCAGTCCACCGCTGGGCATAGGCCTCTCCCATGTTGCGCTACACCCTGTCCCAGCCACCTTTTTGAGGTTGTCCCACTCTACGCTTGCCGATAAGCGGCCTCCACTGGTCTGCGCCAGCGGCTATCGGTCCTTCGACATGGCCAGCCCACTGCCAATTCAGCTTGCTTACTCTGCAAGCTATGTCGGTAACTCTGGTTCTTTTCCGGATAACTTCGATTCTGGTCGTATCCTTCAAAGATATATTATTCTTGGTGGTTAAATCTACTATCCTTCATATAAAAAACATTGTAGAATACACACAGCATGAATGGAGTAACACACAGCTAAAGAACTCGATAAGCACACTTGTCATGACAACGGCTTTAGTAACTCGTATTTAACTGGCTTCCTAAGATACAGTTCTGTAACTCTGCGTTTACAGCCATTTACAAGTTGTGATACTTGTTTAAACAAGTCTTGTTAAAGACTTGTCAAATACATGTCGTGCAGACATGTATTGACGCTGTTTCAGAGATGTATCGTCAGAAATTGTGTGTGTTATGTTTTCTACAAGTCTTGTATGCAACTAAATTAACTTATTTTTAGGAAACGAATACATTTTTCATACCTTGGTGCAAAGTAACAGAAACAACGACAGACATACCGACAGGGTCTGTCGGTATGTATGTGTATGACAGAGAGGCAATAGTTCCGTCTGCATCCTTTGGTAGCAGAATTAGCCTATAATATTCCCACTGCTGGGGAAACAGGCCAGAGACAGAGGGAGTGGACCGCGATCCACCACCAGGGCTCAGTACGGGTTGATAGATGTCATATGTCTTCAAATTTTTAGTTCTAGGACATCTAACATCTAACCCTCACGATGTTTTCCTTCACCGCTTTGAGAGCAGTGTTGATGAAAATAAATACACAAAGGAAAGTGTTTGTCTGGGTTCCTCACGATGTTTTCATTCACCGTTTTGAACCTTGATCCTTTGGCACAAAACTCTAAACACCATAACACAAAACCGTGACAAAATAAACAAACAAACACTCATTTATGTTCAAAGTCGATTTTTGCCAACGCGGAGCGGCGCCAGCGACTACGTAAGCATTAATTATTCGGCCTGACCGGCGCGTGGCGTCGCATAATGTTTGGACAACCGGTGATCATTTATAACTTGGGCGCGTTTGGCTAAGAGATAAGCGTTTGAGTACTGACAGACAGTGTGTGTGCCCGTGGAAAAATGAAGGCAACATTACCGTGAAGGTTTTAGTCATTATTATAATTACCGGGAACGGGGTTCATGAATTATTAAAAAAAATACCGTTTATATTCTTTAAGGTTAGATTTTGATTAACCTAAGACCATTGGTTTTGCTTATAGAAAAAGTTAAAATTTAAAATAATGATATGTACATGAGAAAAAATAAGCAAAATAATCATAGGGCATCAAAAAATTCGTCCGCATCGCTGTCAACAGGAACAGTGCCCAAAAGGCTGGCAGCATTGCCACGTTGTATGGCGATGCTAATTCTTTGGCCAAGAAACAGGCCAGCCCTCTGGTCACGTGAAGAGTCGATTAACCGCTTGGCGATATCTCGAAAAACCAAGTGGGCACTCGGAGCCCTAGTGTTTCAACCGAACGAAAATAAGTTTATTTGAGCCGATCATGACGCATCAAATTATAAAGAAAGTTCAAACAGTCGTCGGTCAGCATGTTGCGACTCATGTGCAAGACAGAGCTGTAGCTACAGAACATATTGCCGTAGCGCTGGTTTTCAGCGATAGCCGGAGTTGATTTGATGACGTCGACGCTAGTATTGAAGATCGTTTGGGTGGTATAATTATATTGTACTTACAATATATGTTACTGTTGTTGTTGTTGTTGCTTTGTGTGTATGTTGTTGTGTGTGTGTCTTGTGTTTTGATTGCGGAATATTATTATAGATGTTGGGCTCGCTAAAGATGTCAAAAAGCATAAACATACGTATGTATCTTCTTGTTATTAACTTTCCTTGCGCTGCCAAACAAAAACTGCTTTCACAGCTACGAAATATTCTTCAAAACTGTAAAACAAAAAGCCTCTAAAACATTCACTATAGTAGCAACACTACATTTCTCAGACAAAATCTTAAAGCAACTACTTCAAACTGACGAAAATAACCCGGTAACATATCAGTATTCAAGCAAAATTGCAGAGACGTAGCCCCAGTCTCACACATTCAAGTTTAATAAACTTTCTCGCGTCGCCGTCAGCTAACTTCGTGGCCCCGTACAATAGTAAATTTGTTGGGACTAAATGTTTATTAATGTGTTGTGTGAGTTGGTTTTGTTCTGAGCTACTAGACTTATTATTTTTGTTATGAAAAAAATGTAGTTTGGTTTGTATTTTTTAGTCTAGTTTTGTACGTTGGGTAGAAAGAACAACTGATTATTTTTGTTCTGGATTTGTTTTAGTAGAGTACAGGATTGCTATATTAAAAACAGCCTGTAGCTACATTGCATGAACCACGTCAGTGATTACACATTTAGGGGCTAACCTTAGCCCCTAGGGTGTGTTGGGTGTGCCAGCGCTTATCGACGCAGACAAGCGCTGGTTGTCAACACTGGTCGGCACCGGCAGTTTTTTATACATTTTACCAAATCATCGCGACCCGTCACCTATAAACGCCGAAAAGTTCCTATCTAAATTAGTCGGTGCTGGTTCGCACTGGTACGAGCTGGTTTCCGCTGCGCCAACCAGCATTGACCACCAGCGATTCTCGGCGCTGACAAACGCTAGCTTATCGGCGCTAGTTACCAGCGTTCTATACCCTGAAAAAAAAAATCTCCAGAAATGGTACATTGCAGGTTAGAAAAAAACATTTCAATTGCTCAGAAGTCATTTGTAAAAAACACGAGCATTGCCTTATTAGTATTTCCAAATCTATTTCCGCTGAAATCGATATAAAATGTACTGAATATATAGGTAATAATATTATTAATAACGGACCGTTCGTAGAGACATAACCGTAGTAACAACAGCTCATAGCATCATACCGTCAAATACATGCCTTGCAACTAAACTGTTGATCGCAGTACGATGTTATGACAGCACCCTACCTATAGCACCACCATATAAATCAAATCAGAAGTCATTTATTCAAATTAGACTGAGAGTCAGCACTTTTCGAACGTCAACATTACAAAAGACAGTCCCCCAAAACGCCCGCCCTTCACCACTTCCTAGTGCTTTCGCTAGGAAGAAGAAGTGGCGCAACAAACTCCCCAGCGGCACAGCTGTCTGTCCAGTTAGAAAATACTTGATTTTATACAATACTAGGTATGTAAAGTAATTAAAATTACAAGATACAGAACATTAAATTAAATTATTTGGCATATGTCAGCTAGCCCAGCCAATATACCAACAAATACAAAATCAAATAACAATCCCTAAATCGTGCCTTCTGATCACTCCAAGATACGTCAAGGTGGTCTATTCTCATTCAAAACTCAGCACACCTACCCACCACACAATGAAAACTAATTAATCGATATAATGCCAACCAAAATACTAGAGATAGATTAGGCACTATTGAAATGGATACGGAAGCCATAGAGTGGAAGGGGCTCGGTGTGAATCGATAGGATTATCCCGTTACGATGACACCTCCACAACCTATGATTTCACACCGGATTGGGGATTAGGGACAGTTGGGTAAAATAAGTATTTTTTTTAGGTAATTTGATCTATTTTGATACTTAGTTTACGTTGTGATATTATGAAGAAGCGTGAGAAATTTAGTGAATTTGTAGCAGTTGCGAATAGGACATGAGAATTTTCTAGGATAACGCATTTATGTGTGTGCATGTAGGTAATAATAATGTGCATGTAATTATAAGCGGTAAACGTAAGGTAGGACGCCCTCAGGTGAAGCGACAATCTGCGCAGGATGGTAGCAGCTGGATGAGAGTTTTCGAAAATCGAGGTGAATGGCGTGCAATAGGAGAGGTCTATGTCCAGCAGTGGACTGCTGTAGGCTGATGATAATGATGAAGTAATGATAATGTGTGTGAAGAAATCAATATTTATATTTCAATGTTTAGGTGAATGCGTGAACAAATGGAATATGTCTAGCAATGCCACATCATTTAGTTCCGATAAATAAGTCTCTTATTTGTATATTCGGTTGAATATTATATCGTAGATATCATACAACAAACAAAAAAGAAGGAACATAACCATCGTCATAATAAAGACAAAGATACTACCAATCACAACAGGAAATACGACAGTTTTACTACAGTTACTGATTTCTGAACTATCCTGGCATATGTCCAGGATACTTCAAGACGATATACCAGTATTCTATGATGAAGATATTCATAATATTCATAAAAAAATGCTAATGCCAGAAACAGTACTATCCATTGATATTGTCATTGCTGATGCTCCTAAAATAGAGAAAACGATTGTAGGAAATATCCTTTAAGTAATAAAAAATCTGTTAGCAAAAGACAGCTGACAGACCTTGTAATAAAATATTATGTTTATTGGTCTGTTTTCGTTGGTCATGTAATGTCCTTTGGACCTATTTGAGGATTATATATTTGGGTAATACATTAGGATAATAAGGGTTTTGTTAGATCAGCGAAAAGGTAACTGGACACGGAGTTTTTCGACCGATTGATAAAATTGAAAATCTATGTTAGACAAATAGGAACAAATTATGTTAGTTTTGTCCACTAGTGTTTGCACTCAGAAAATTAAAATAGCTGTAAAAAAAAAAGAATGAACTAGGTACCTAAATTTTATTCAGTAGATACGGAATACAGTGAAAGCATAGAAAATACAACGAAAAGAAGAAACTATAAAAAACATGTATTGTTGCGTTATCTTTTCACCTCGTATACCAACTAAGTAAAACTGCTCGCTTATGCCTAAGCAAACAAAAGAAAAACCACGCTCATATTCTTTTTCAGACAACAACAAATCGCATTAACTTCTTCAATCTCATCATTTAACGCAATAGTACTTACGAAATAATTCCCTTCATAGTTGAAGCTATTGTGTTTCGAGTTTATTTTCTCCCTCATTTTTCAAGGAGGATCAACAGGGTCAGACTGCGTCTCGTCTATTGTCTGTGACGTCATCGGGTGGGCTCATTGTGGCATCGCCCTACTTGCCAAGTCCCTCGTCTGTACTCCATGTCCGAATGTCCGAGACACTTAGTGCACTCAGTTTGACGGCCTCTTGAGCACTAGCTTGGATTAATCTGGGGAATCAAATTGGAAATTGATTGAGGACTTGTTTGATGAAGAATAGTGTGCTGACTGGTTTTGGGCTTTAAGATCTATAAATACAACAAAAGGATCTACAGGCAGGGACATCAGGGGATCTGTTACCATGGATTCAGTAGGTACATGATTCTGAACCGACGAAAAATAAATTATTCTATACATCTTGACAACATAGGTATTGAAGTTTTCTATGAAACGACATTTTTTTTTTGTTAACTGTCTGTAAATTTGTACGCTAGGGTTCTTAAATCATGTGCATCGATGTCCCTGCCAGCCTGTATATGTTAAACAGTACTTAAAACCTGATTTAAACGATACAAGTTTACTGTCTGTAGAATACAATAAAATGAAAGCAACAAAATAAATAACCTGCATAGTCTAAACATTATTTTTGGTTCAACTTATGGCACTTAAAATTCATAGTGTAGTGGCTTTAGCATTGTAGTTACAAACAAAACAAACTGCTTGCTATTTTGTTTTGTCAATGCATTTCGCGTGGAGGTAGACCCTTAGCGTGAGCATTTCCTCCTAGCCCCTAAAATATATTTGCAATTTAATTATCACCAAACAAACAAACATCATCAACCTTTAAAAATCTGCTGATAGACACTAGACCATGTCAATTAATTGCACGCATCCTCATACAAACGCCAAAACGTCAGAGAATTGGTATTACTGCTAAAAGCAGGCAGCCCTCCCCAAAAATCACCAAAACAGACCCCAAATAAAAGTTAACGCTGATGTCCGCTGCGGTCCATCCGAAAAAAAGTCGTACGACACTTAAAACACCCGAACACGGACCGAGAAAATTAAATGGCGGCAGAGTAATAATAAAAATGAGTGTTTGTAACACAATGGGTGTGCCTGCGCTCCTATAATTTGGTGACTGAAGAAGGAAGGAGGCTGGTCATTCAGAAATATTTGGACAACACTGACTTGCTCTCAGAAACTCACACTAACACAACCTGTTGAAATCTATGCGAGAATTGTGACACAAAATAAATATGTACAGAAGCTCAGCTCCTTACGCAAGGCGAAAATATACGCACACGTAGATACAGTTCACGTAGGTCACATGTACATACTTACGTGAAGTGTGCATACGACTGTCATTCTGGACTCGACTGAGATTGACCAGGATGTGTGCGTGTGCCTGTTTTGGCTCGCTGTATGGAGCCAGCCTTCTGTACCTATCTACATATTTTGTGATTGCGAGTCCTATTCTCTTTGTCTCCGTGTGTGTGACTGTCACACACACGGAGACACACCTTACAACTCACATACAGGAACTGTACACCAGTTCCTGTGTGTGAGTTGTAAGGTTCCTTGTGTTGAAGTGAGTTTCGTCCGCGTTGTCACCGAGATGACCCTTCCGAGTACAATGACCAGTGTCCATTATTAACGGACGTGTATACAGCGGACGATGTTTGAGGTATTTTTCGTGATGAGAAAACTCCAAAAATCTTTTGAAATCAGTTTTTATCGAATGGGTTAAAATGTTTTGATGGTTTTGCTATTTGGGTGTGTTCGGTACGAATTTGTTCCTTTCAAACCAAGCTGAAAGAGCCTGCATTGCTGTTTCAGTTTATAATTAATGAAAATTCTATGTTACAGCTTTTTAGTTTTGGTCCAGAAAGAGAAAAATTTTGCCCGGCAATATTTGAATTTTAAATCATAAAACTGTGATGTGTAGAGAACTGTTTTTTTTTCGTTTTAAGTTATCACAATTATTTTGGTTGTTATTCACGTAACAATTTAGCCTATTAGTTAATAAGTAATTAACGCCACTGATGCCGAAATCAACGTGGCCACCTACTGGGCTCAAACAATATAAAATATCGAAGAAGAGTACCATTGACACGAAAAAAAGAAGCGAATAAGTAATTTAATTAAATAGCTAAGGCACTGTAAAATTAAGAAATCGTTCATTAACGTCTTTGTTATTCACTATAAGTAACTGCACTACACGAACTCAAAAGGTTTTACCCTTTTTAGTCTTCGCACTAATTCAGCGTTGTCAAGGAGTTGGATAGCCTCGACATTCACGTCATGATGAAGTCTGTGTTCATGAGCTTCTGCATACTTATCTTTATGACATCCATCTTGAGGTCCCAGTGGAGGTCGCTGTTTGTAATGTACCAGGGCCCAAACTGCGTTTATTTTTCAAACGATATAAATTATGAATTTCAGTAAAATAAAAACGCGTTAAAACTTTTGAAAATATAATAAGTAAGTCCCTTAATGTAACCATTAACATCTACCATTAATGAGCCATTTAAAAATACTAAATCGAGAAATCATAATGACGCAATCAATAAATTCAAACTGTTGATCCGATGTGTTCAAGCAACTTTTTCAGTTGGAATCTTTCGCAGCTAAATTGTACCGATGCTATTATTGTGAAACGTGTTCAGAATATATATAAAAGCTGCAAAAGGCCGGTTTAATTATATCTGAACCCAAAACTCATTACTTGGCTTGGTCATTTTTTTCATAACGATTTCATTTTGTACGGTTTGTATTTTAACCTAATTAATATAATTAGTAAATACTGCCTTGAGCTTAAAGCTTAATATTTGAGGTTTAAGAAATTATTTTACGTAGCAGTCACGCGATGGGATTCCTCAAAGGTAAAGCTAAGGTACTAAGAAATATGTAGACTTATACTTCACCTTTATATAAAGTTACTGTAGTGAAGACTCCGCCCATGTCTAATGAATTACACTAAGCACTTCTTTCAAAAACTGGAAGTTAACTTTTCTAATATCGCGTATTAGGTATCTCAAAAACTAGCAATTGACTGTAATAGCAAAGTCAGAAGTCTATGAAACATTTCCTGTTCAGGATAAGGCGGGAGGAAACGCCAGGGTGTCACCACTCTGTGGATCGCCCAGAGGACATGGTGGAGCATACGGTGGAGGTCTACCCGGCTTGGGCGGAGCACCGCCGCGTCCTCGTTTCGGCGATCGGCGGCGGCGATCTCTCGCGTCCGGCCCTGGTCCAGGCCATGATACGGAGCGAGAGTGCATGGAAAGCCGTCACCTCCTTCTGCGAAGCAGTAATGCTCGCAAAGGAGGAGGCGGAGCGCGTGAGGGAGAGGCAATCTCTGCGCCCTCACGCCCCTAGTCGCCGCAGGAGACGCCCTGGACGTCGGGAGTCACCAGCCGACTCCCGGCCACCATAGGTACGGGCTTGCGGGCGGCGAGCAATGGGCGAATGAGCGACTCGGGCCCGGCAAGAACCAGGCCCGAGTCAACGGCGCGTTGTGTTCCACGCGCGCCTCAAAGAGTGTGCCTCAATGTCAGCACGAAGTGACGGGGTCCGCTAGGGCCGATGCCTGCCAGGGCCTCGGGTTGTTCGAAAGAGATACTGTGGTGCCTGGCATAGGCATCTGAAGGAAAACGGGTGGGTTTTAGTCAGTAAAAGATAAGATAAGATAAGCTAAGCTATAAGATATTAACATTGTCTTGTCTGTACATACTAGAAGTAGCTGTGTTTGTGAAGGCAAACCCGTGTCGTTTCAGACGTATAGCTGACGTGTTTCCCCGCAATAGACGCGATAATAGCTTGCTATGTCAGGAGCCAGCTAAAACAGCACTAATGCGCAAAAGTGTCTACTGCATGGCTCCAGTTATTTATAATCACTTGCCTAAGAGTTGGAAAGAGCTTCCACTCAAATTATTTAAAAAAAGACTTCGAAATTTTTTAGTGGTGAAAGCTTATTATAACTTAAGTGAATACCTTACTGAGAAAGTTTTTTTCTAAGTTAAATTGTGTTTTTTTTTTTGTGTACCTACCTTTCGTGTTTTTTTTTTTTTTTTTAATTTTTAATTTTTAATTTTACTCTCTGGTTATAAGTTGATGTTTTATATCTTTTGCATGCCTACGTGGTAAAATATGGCTGAACTTGTCAATATGTTTTATTTTTGTCACCATTTAATGTTACCCATGTTTGCAAAATAAAAAAATCTTTATCTTTAACTTTATCTTTAAAAGTCTGACTCCTGCTCCGCCCACAGCGGGAGAAGTCATATGATGATTGCCCATCCAGAAAAAAAAAAAAAACGTCTAAGAAACATCATAATCTTTTTTAAATAAGCGATCAAACAATGCGCAATTCCTATTGCGGGGCAACGTTTTTTTTTAAAAAAAAAAAAAAAAAAAATGCCACACGCTTAAAAGTGTATTGTAGTTTTTTTTTTTTTCATCTGGCTATTACGTGTGTGCCACCAATATTTTTTTCAAAATTTCACTACACCATTGTTTAGCAGTTTACAGAATATACTTTCATTCAAATTTTCATCGATAAAGCGCTAATAGTCTGCGAGAAATTAAAGAAAATGGCTGTGTGACATCCGGACGGTCGGACAGGCGGACATGAGGGTTTCTTTTTTCCCATTTGACTACGGAACCCTAAAAAGGGTTTGTAAAAAAGGACACATAACTTTACAGACTCATTAAATTTTTACAAACCCACACTAACTGCGGTTAAAGCAAAACAAAGCTACACGAATAATAATTTTATTTGTGTAGTAAGTTTACCATTAACCTGTTGGCTTGTTACATATTACAGTATTAAGCGATATGAGCGCTTCGAAGTTTACAAAGGGCCGCTTTAAGCGATTTTTATGAAGGCTTTTACCATTTGTAAAGAACCCTCGAGGTAAAAATATATTTCCCTTTTAATGAACGAGTTAAAGTAAACTCCCATTAAACCTATTAAAGGAAATTTGTTTTATTAATTTTTGATATTTCACCCGGTAACAGTGTTTAATTTTTTGTGTATATCTTCGCTATCAGCCAGCGGAAATAAAGTGTGATCCCACACAGCGTCTTGGTGGACGGTGGTATCATACTCACATTCTTTCTTTCTGCTGTCTTAGGACCAAAAATTCAAAGACATGTGACATCTACCAACCCGCACTGGGCCCGCATGTCGGATTACGGCCCACTCCCTCTCACCGAGACCCAGCAGTGGGAGCATTAAAACGACGACTTTAAAAAAGTGGCGGGGCCAACTGGATTCGGATGGCGAAGGTCAGGCTGTTGTGGCGTAGCCTGGGAGAGGCCTATGTCCAGCAGTGGACTGCGCTATCGCAGTCTGAGTTGATAGATTGAAGCGATAATACTCGACTGGCAATAATAATCAACCTTTTTTTCGTAGATGGGCTGAACGACAATATAAAAAAGTTACGATGAAGTATTATCAATGTTTACTTCATAGTAAAAATACAAAAAACGGATACTGAAATAATCCGTAGGAAAATCTGATACATAAAATATTATGTGAGTCTCTAACATGGTGTTCGAAACCACACCAACCCCGTGATTACATCCAAATCAATATATTTTAAAAGCGTCATAATTATAGCTTAATATTTTGTCCAAAATCATTATTCAAAAGCGATATTGAGGAAGCAAACAATAAAAGTTATAGTTTGTTATCTATAGCAGCAATTATTTGTTAATTGGCGTACATTTATAGGCCGTTTTAAGGTAACAGAAACTATCGAATGGGCCTAAGTGATGGATTGTGAGCGGTCAACGTGAAGTACCGGGCACTTGTTGTAATCAATTTATTATATTTCGTTTGCAGACTTTATTTTTAACAGTAAAATGCAGCCAAGTAAAATAAATTGGTCATAAGTTTTTTGTTGCTACGATCTTTAGCTTGGGTCAACGTGAAAGGGTTCTGATAGGTTTCCCAAGAGGTCATGTGATGTTTACTACACGACGAGATGGGGCCTTTCGTTTGGCGTAAGGAGACGGTGTGGGCCTGAACATCAGGCTGGTAAATATCTACCGGAGGAACAAAACTAAATGCGCGAGTGTTCCAGCTGTCCGGCCTGGGGTAGTAAGAAAAACACAATTTGATTTTAGTTAGTAAGAGACCGTTAGACGTGCCCCGGCCGTAAGACTAAGATCGCGGGTTTTTATACGGCAAAAAAGAGTTATCAAAAATTTGACATGCGTGTTAGAAACTTATTCAACATCGCTCCCGCTACCGCTTATCACCAACCCCCCACCCAACTTAACCGTCACGCAAGCACCCGCTTCTTTAGGCTCAGCGATTATTTAACAATACATTATTCGTGCCACAATAAATTTACATATTCAGAATCGCCCTCCGTTGAGTAGTAAATAAATTACGTTTCGTTACCTTCTCACTTCGTCATAATTGAGTGGTAAGGTGTATTGACTCGGGCGTACGTTCGTGACCGAATGAACAGTTGAATACAGGGAACAGTCTTTGTATTGCATTATATACGTATTATGTACTAACTGCGATTTCACCCGCATACGTATCGATCCCGTGGAAATATCAAAAGTGGGGTAAAAAGTATTCTTCGTCCTAATTCAGGTCATGGTCTACACATGTGCCAAATTTCATCCAAATCCGTTCAGCCGTTTTGATTTGTAAAAAAAACTAATATGAAATATTATATATATACGTTTATATATTTTTGTATTATGTATCTATTTAAGTATACTTATGTATTTTTTTTTTAATATTTTAGTTTTAGACTTCACACATTCATATTTTTCTCTTCTTGTTCTCACACACTATTGTCTACATTTCTTTTTTACTTCTCCTTTCGCAGGTCTGCTGGAAGAAATGTCTTAAGGAATAAGCCTTTACCTTTGTACTCTTATTATAACTATTATGTCATATACCGGTGTATTTTACTGTGTGTACATAAATAATAAAATAAATAAATAAAATAGACTTCTATCCGTACTTAAATTAAAATATAATTTACATCACTAATTACTAGCGGTTGTCATTACAAAATGATCAATAATAGTTAACTTTCAGTTCGTTAATGTGTAGACAGACCGGGCGATTTTTACAAAAAAAAATATCGAAAATTTTGTCAGAGTCCTATTTTTCCCATAATTCTTTAAAAACCCGACCACAGCAGATATGTTGTAGATATTGAAAGTAATTTAAAAAAAAAACGTTATCTAAACACTTTAAACCCGTGACCATTATGATTAAAACATAAATCATTTCAGAATTTCATCGCAATACATAATATCAAGCTGATAAAAGTTGAACATGAAGGTCTACGAAGCCTAAATCCTTTATTACACTTACATAATATACCTTTACATTACAAAAATAATTTTCTTTAAACATTGAACTTACAATTTATTCATGGTATGGCAGCACGCAAGTGCACGATGTCGATATTTCTTTTTCGGGTTCCGTAGGTTGCCAGTGGGACCCTATTACTAAGGCTCCGCTATCCGTCCGTCCGTCTGTCACAGGGCTGTATCTTTTGAACCGTAATAGGTAGACACTTAAAATTTTCACAGTGTGTGTACTAATATGTAATGGCCGCTATAATAACAAATAATAAAAATCGTTATGTTTTTTGTCAATTTTGTAGTGTTAAATTATGTACGATGGTACGGAACCCTTCGTGTGCGAGTCCGACTCGCAATTGGTCGTTTTTTATACATTCCTTTGGTTTAGAAATATGAACTAGCGAAGGGTTATTTTTCATTACATTATTATTGCGTAGAAAGTTATTTTCTGATGTAGATAATGATATTAAGTTATGAGCAGACGAAAAACACATTTCTTTTTGAGTGAGTTGCGTTTCGATACTGATTTTTTACTCATAAAATGTTCAATAATGATAGGATGGAGTTTAAAATCTGTTTAAAACTCAATAATATATAATACCTAGGCAATGGACGCCGATATGTGAAAAATATTAAAACTAGGGCACGGTGGAAGTGATAAAAATAGGCACATACACTACATACTCCTAAAAAAACGCATACACAAATCAAACAAGCAATTCAAGTCTTTTTCTTCTTTATCTATCTAAATCTCACATGGGAAATAAATGTAATATTTTTTTTTAAATAGTTAATAAATCTACTATGGGGTCCGTCCTGAGCCGTTGCGAGTCGCCGCGTGACCAAAGGGCTGGCCTATTTTTCGGTCAAAGAATCAGCATTGCCGTACAACGTAGTAATACTGCCAGCCTTTTGAGTAGGTACTTTTCCTGTTGACAGCGATGCGGGCGAATTTTTTGATGAGCTTTGATTTTATTTGCCTTTTTTATACAACTTGTACATAATATTATTTGAAGACTGTAAGCTTTATAAATTATGTAAATATTACTTTTATCATTTAATTTAAAAAAAATATTTACATTATTTAAAATAATTTTATAAATCGACTGATGAATAACGTTTTCAACCGAATTGAGAACCTCCTCTTTTGTTTGAAGTCGGTTAAAAAGAGTCAATATTAAAGAAAATAAATATTTAACCACAATTGGTATCATATTTCCACTCCATCCTAAATACGAACACATTCAATTTTGTCAACAAAAACAAAACCACTTAGACTAAATTAGATTTTATGTACGTTTCCATTATATCAATTTGTAAAGGCTTCATTTTTAGAACTGTAAAAACGAAAATTATAGGTAATCTAAAACAATTACAGCCTAGTATCTAAAACTGTGTAATTAACAACACTTATTTCAGGAATTTTATAGGAACGCCTACTTCTCCTACATAGTTAGTCACCCACAACCAAAACGTTTATGTCAAAGCATTGTCCTCATATATAACAAGTATGGAAATATAGATTGTAATGGATGAATCTATAAAAGCACGAGGAACAGGGTATTCACTAATCTCCCATAGAGAAGAGAGGATCCTCCAACCAGACGGGTGTTGTGCCTGGAGGGCTACTGCCTGATAATTGATGTCGGGACGTTGCATATATGCTATTTGCTGTTGCATGTTGCGCGGTAAACTCTGCTTGCGCGATGCAGGATTTTGCACGATGTCAGTATGATGCGTAGTTCGGATGTAGATGCCGCCACAAATCACGCCAATAATGATAATTATTGGCGTGATTTGTAGATTTGGTAGATATACCATGGACAATCAAGAAACTTGGTTGTTGAACAGATTGATACACTAAGTAAATTTGCACTGCTATAACCATTTAAAACCATACAAAGAACGAAATTCGTGATAATTTGAATGTATCAATCAATCATTCCTTGACCTGGGTTATTTACACATATAAATTAAAGTCACAGTATATCAGGGTATGACAATAGGTGCGTACCCCTGACTTACCTTAAATACTATCATTTCTCTTCACCTACATATTAATCCCTAATTTAGTTAAGGGATAAGTACCTTATTCTATTCACACTCCCCCCTAACGTAAGCCCCCTCAAGTCAAAAAACCTCATTGACACAAGGCATAAGCCCCCAGGTCGCGTGACCACGACTGCGGGATCTAATACACTGGTCCACTTAGCCAATTATCGTGGGGGTTGACGTGTTGGTGCTGTGATGGTTCAATTAAAACCAATATATAATTGTTGGCATTTTTGCTGGCTTCAACGAAATAATTATTTGTTGATATTTGTGTTTGTTTTAATGTAATTTTTCATGAATGAATTTATTTCTGTAAGGACTGATTTTACCAAATAAAATTGACGTCTGACAGTTCTAGTATGGAAAAACTGTCAAAAATATAAAATTTATTCTCAGGATAAGACTTATTCTAGACATAAAAGTTTGGTGAAACGTGCCCTAAGTAGGTTTGTACAAAGACTTGTACACGTCAATAATATTTGAAGAAATAGATGAGGTCAGGTTTAGACTTACCTCCTCTGATTCTATTTAATTATTTATTAAAATCTCCCTTACAACCATCATTACAGTTGTATGTACCCAATGCAGCAGTGCGGTAATTTTACAAATCTATACTAACTTATTATTTACAATTTAAATATAATATAAAGAACTAAAACTAAAAATTTAAAAAGTAATAGGAACTTTAACACAATACGTTATATACAGAATGCTAAACACAATAATATGCTAACTATACCTACTATATATATTATAACATACTATATATAACAGTGCCCTACCGAGTTCACTCAAATGACACGTGAACACATCAATTAATAATGGTGTTACTACTAGTATTCTTTATTCACCAGGAATAAATAACAGCATTACCCTTTCATAGGACGAAATCACCAAAGTAAATGAATATGTCCAAGTAAGCATGACTGCACAAATATGCGACACGTCAGTAGCACTTTGAGCTTAAGCTGGCCTAGCGTAGTACGGAGTTTCAATAGAATAAGAGGCCAGCGTATATTGGTTTCGTTACCGCTGACGTACGGCCTAGTGGTCCTTTTAATGATATTCCTCTCTTTATGATTACTTTCATCCACATTAAAGACAAAGTTTTAACACTGAGAAATAAACAAAGCATAGCAAAATTCCGAGCTCTAGTTGTCGAAGCTCATAATGAAAGTTTCTTCTTATTATCGCGGAATCGCCAACAGTTATAGCCAATGGAATGCTGTAGTCGAAAAGCCGATCAAAGGGGTGGTTTGCGAAATAGTTGAAGGCCGGTTTGAACTGGTTCTAGCCGGTGGAATCCTGTTACATCGTGTAGTACAAGTTGAGGGATGATAGTTAATTATGGATATTATTTAAGGGCTGATTTTTCAATCGACAGATATTTTTTTATTCATGCAATAAAATTGACGTAATCGTATGGAAGAACTGTTAAAATTATTACTCTGATAAAATTATCAGGCGTTGGAAAAATCAGCCCTAAGCCAAAAGCAAAAGTCAGCTAGTTTGAAATTATTCGTTCTATCATCTAAATTATTCTGGCAACATTTATTATTTTCGCCGTTTGTAATAGTTTATTTTTAAACAAAGGCGCTCGTTGCTAAAATACACAGTACAAACCGGACTGCACTTATAAAAATTTTGTTTTAGTGCTCAGGTGAGGTTCGGTCAAGTGCTGTTAAAATCAGTGCTCTGAGTGGAATACCTCATAAATACCATTTAGCTTTTGGATTCTGACCGACCTGACCTGATGTACTCGTAGACACATTGTAAAAAAAAAATGCACTTAAATTAAAAACAAATATTCCTGCCACTGTTACAACAGAAGCAAACATAAATAAACATGACAAAACAGAAACCTCTAAACTCAAGGAGGCTTTGAAATCGCATCGTCATACTCAACATGCCGTAAAAACATCCGTGTGAACGTTTCCCAGCAAAAACCATCCGGAGATTGAAAACGTCACTCTTGTAGTGCGACACTCCACACTCGATGAGACAATTTGTCAATCAATATGGGACTTTGTGTATCATATTTTTCACTTCTGTGCCCATTTTTTCCCTGCCCCTACATTTTCGATAAGATTATTTTATGTGAATTTCGTTACTTGGATACTGTTGTGTAATATCTAGAAAATACAGTGTTTATTTATTTGTGCATTTATCATTGCTATTTGCAGTCGGTTGTCAAATTCGGATGTTTTGAATGCTTTTCAACCACTCTCTGTTTTCTTTCCACTTTCTGTTTTTTCCTATGTCCTACATATTAGACGCGATTTTGTGATTATGTTTGGTATGTGACCAGTAAGTACGTTTTTTTTGGATACTTTATTGTTTACATAACCAGCGTATAATGTTCCCACTGCTGGGACACAGGACTCCTCTCCGTGAGAGGGAGTGGGCCGTAATCCACCACGCAGGCCCAGTGCGGGTTGGTAGATGTCACATGTGTTTGAATTTTTGGTTCTAGGACATGCACCGTTTTGAGAGCAGTGGTGATGAAATTATTTACACAAAGTAAAGCGCCTGCCTGGGTTTAAACCTACGATCTACAACTCTGAAGTCGTTTGTTTACAATATGAAAATTTACTCAAATCATTGGTTAAAAAGAGTTATGTTGAAATACTTGAAACTTCTCATCAACTTGAACAATAAGTACGTCCTACACGTTCCCACTTTCAAGTCTTCGGAAAGCAGCAAGTTTTCCGGTACAGATCGCTGCAGGTTGATCTACGAAATAAAATGGTCACAATGTTTTGCCTGTTTCTTTATGTATGGGCGCATAAGTTAATACGGGGCTATTTTACCCGCACCGGTCGGTACTGGCTTGTCTTACCGGAGGTCCGGGAACCCGCGTCTTTACACCCTTCATCTGGGAATAGTCAGGGAATGAGAACATTTATCTTTCGTTGCATGAAGATTACAACCGAGAATTAATTCCGGGACCAAAGTCACAAAACACATTTTGAACAGAAAAAACTCCATGTTTATGGGCCCGTGTTTACCACAGGACGTAATGAAAATAATTTCAAGCCTTAATAATACTTATAGCACAGGATATGACGGTATACAAACAAAAATAATTAAATCAGTAGCGAAAGAGATATGTAAGCCATTAGCCCACATTATTAATTTAAGCATTTGTGAAGGCACGTTTCCAGATGTTTTAAAAAAGTCAATAGTAAAACCATTACATAAAAAATCGGATAAAGAGGTAAAAGAAAACTACAGACCGATATCTCTAGTGTCAATTTTTTCTAAATTAATTGAATCCTATATTTATAAAGAACTTAGTACGTATCTGGAAAAGCATAACATACTTTGTAACGAACAAAAAGGTTTTAGAAAAAACAAAACCATTAATATGGCAATCTATGACTTTTTATATATAGTTATGACAAATGTAGATAGAAATAACCCAGTCTGTGCAATTTTTTGTGACATGTCGCAGGCATTCGATTACGTACAACATGATATACTATTGCAAAAGCTCGAGACTTACGGTATTCGAGGAAATATACTAAAACTCTTACAATCTTACTTACTCGATAGAAAACAAGTGACGGAAATCAGTAGGATAAACAGTGACACTAAACGAGAGGAAATATTCTTATCTGAAGAACGTAATGTTATCCATGGTGTTCCGCAGGGAAGTGTACTAGGACCTTCTCTCTTTATCCTTTATATAAATGATTTTCCAAAATCCATTAATCATCCTATGACACTATTCGCGGACGATAGCACGATTACTATACCTTGTCGCCATCGAGATTTGTATGAAGAAGATGTAAACTATACGTTAAATAAAACAATCGATTGGCTGGATAACAATAATCTGAAAATAAATATTAATAAAACAGTAATTATACATTTTGGCCAACGTGCATTGACATTTCCTAAATTTGACATTAAATATAATAATAATACTATAGACGTGGTTACTACTACAAAGTTTCTAGGTTTAATAATTGACCGTAATTTGAATTGGAAGACTCATATTGAGACTGTTTGTAAAAAGATTAGTAGCAGTGCATTTGCTCTGTACACGCTATCATGGACACTTAATGTAGATGCTTTGCTAACAGCGTACTACGGGCTAACCGAATCAATTTTAAGATACGGTGTGATCTTTTGGGGCAATTCCACCAACAAGGAAATTGCTTTTAAAGCCCAAAAGCGATGTCTAAGGTCAATGTTTAGATTGGACATTGGAGATTCTTGTAAGCCGTATTTCATTCGCTACAAGATTCTGACACTACCGTCCCTTTACATATTAGAAACGGCTTTATTTGTAAAACGGAATCCAAATCTATTTCCACGTATGGCAGAAAGTTTTCCCCGAAATCGACGCGATAAAACTAAACTTTGTTTGCATGCGTCTAGGACTGCACTTATGCGCAAAAGTGTTATTTGCATGGCTCCAATTATTTATAATAAATTTCCCAAAAGTTGGAAAGATCTAAGTACCGACCAATTTAAGCAAAAAGTAAAATTATTTCTTGTTGACAAAGCCTATTATAATGTAAGTGACTTTTTAAATGATAAATTTGGTTCGATATAATTTAATACTCAATAGATAATATGACAAAATAATAAGATTTAATATTAATATAATTATAAATATACCTTGACATTATATACATTAATTTAGAGACTGACTATTATAACTCATTAATATATACTTACACATTTATATAATGTTAACTGTAAATGGTTTAGTGATAGAAATAGATCGATGATGGGAATATATCCATATTAATTAACCAAAATTATATTTGCACGCCATTGTTCATGGCAAACATGTCTAGAACTCTCTCCTATTTAATATCTTGCATGCGATTGTTTATTGTATGTACACATGTGTTTGAGCAAATAAATTTATTTATTTATTTATTATTATTTATTTATTACTTTTATATTAACTGCACCCCGCGGTTTCACCCGGATAAGTTTTGATCCCGTGGAAATATCAGGATAAAAGTAACCTATGTGTTAATCCTGGTTATAAACTATCTGTGTGCCAAACATCCAAGTCCGTTCAGTAGTTTTTGTGTGAAAGAGTAACAAACATCCATGCATCCATTCATCCATACAAACTTTCACGTTTATAATATTAGTAGGATCATGTAAGTAGGTAATTAAATTTATAGTTTTATTTCCTGTCGCTATAAGCCCATCACTTAGCCCATATAACCACTAAAACTTTGCTTAGGAATCCTCTGAAGTGGTCCCCATGGTTTTTGAATTATAACATTTAGCTTTTGTTTTACTTATATTTTATTAAATGTCATCCACCTGGATGTCGGAAAGTATCCCACGGGAACGTACTACGGGGATTAAAAGTGCTTTATGTTATAAGCCATAGCCATATTGGCATATATCTATGCCAAATTTCATCCAAATCCGTTCAGCCATTTTTGCGCCAATTCGGAATATACATGTAGACAAACTATATTGTACGCTAACACTCGTACCCCGTTCACTTTTTTTCTGAAATATTCAATGTACAGTTTTGACTTCGTTAATGTTATATTATATGTACCTATAGATATTATGTAGTATGAGAGGGGCCCGTGGCTATTTAATAACAGCCGCACAGGTCGATCGATCAGGTTAAGATACGCTTACCGCGGTTGGTCTGTGGATGACACGTACCGAGACCCCTTCGTGCCTCGGAAAGCATGTTAAGTCGTTGGTTCCGGCTGTCATTCGTGGATCTTTGACAGTCGTTACGGGTAGTCAGAAGCCCGAAAGTCTGACAACCAGTTTTACCAAGGGGTATCGTATTACCCAGTAACTGGGTTGTGGAGGTCAGATATTTCCAACAAACCTCGGTATACATACACTGTCGATACGCTGTCTCATTTTAAACGGAAGGCCTATCTCCTGTGATATCGTTTTTTTAAATAGTACAGGATACACTTGATCATGTCCACCAAAGTTAAGTTGGTACTGTATTTAAGTAGGTACTGTATTGCATAGTTTTTGCTTATCTATAAATGGTGGAAAATAATCTGTAACACTGTTTTTAGAAAAATAAAAATTATTATTAATTATTATATCTTTGTCACGCGTTTCATTCATATAACTTGCTTGGTTTTCCTCTTCGTTCTTTTAATTACTTATATTCTTTAAATTTTAATGGTCGTAACCTGGTTTAATTGTCGTCATTATGACGTCAAGAATATCCCGTTCCGTTTTCCAAATTTCGATGTGAATCGGCAAAAGGATTTCGGTTTCGCTCCATTTTAATTAGTTTTATTTCGCGAATCCGACTTACAGATCTTATAAAACGTTGTGGCCGAACAATTTTAATGAAAGGATTTACACCATCAATTCATACGAAACTTGTTTAATTTAAGTCAAAATTGTGTTTTAACAAAGTGTAAAGCGTCAAGTTGTCAATCTGGGAGGAACAAACTTTATTTATTTTATTTGTCGTCCACAAACACTTTTTCAGTGGGGTAAGTAGAATTATAACAAATTGGAATTCGTGTTGACTCTTCACGTGACCAGAGGGCTGGCCTGTTTCTTGGCCAAAGAATTAGCATCGCCATACAACGTGGCAATGCTGCCCGCCTTTTTTTGATGCCCTATAATTCTTTTGCTTATTTTTCACATGTACATAAATTATTATTTTAAATTTTAGCTTATATAATGTATACTATATTATCTTGAGTTATAAGTATTCTACGAATTGGTATTCTTGTTGTAGGTTAGTATTGATGCTTGGAGGAAGGTCTTCATCCAGCAGTAGACGTCATTTAGCTGAAATGATGATTATAATCAGCCTATGATGTTCCCACTGCTGGGACGTAGGCCTCCTCTCAAAGAGAGGGAGTGGGGTCATAATTCACCACGCGGACTCAGTGTGGGTCGGTAGATGTCACATATATTTCAATGTTGATTTCAAGGACGTTCCAGTTTCCTCACGATGTTTTACTTCACCGTGATTAAATAATTTACACAATAAATATCGTTTCTGAGAAAGAAAAAGTATTTCTTGTGACTCGTACAAGAAGATCACAAACTAAACTAAACACAATCATAAACATAAATAAATAAGAAAGTTATATAAAAAGAAAAAAAACAGAAAGTTCTAAACGAGCCAAAAAGCCTCATATGCAGTGACATTTAAAAAATATATGTCGCAGCGCTGGTATTCTGATAGACCTCGCTGTTTGTCTTCTTCTTTTTTACACAGACCTGGCCATACCATCATCATCATCAACTGCCTAGCTCTTTCCTATGTTGGGGTCGGCTTGCAGTCTAACCGGATGCAGCTGGGTACCAGTATTACTGGGTAATACGAAACCCCTTGGTAAGACTGGTTGTCAGACTTTAGACTTATAGCTGGTCCCATACCATAAAACAAAAGTTACTTCGCTGAAAATATCCACATGTACGTGTTGAAATAAGGTACTCGAATAATATATAATCCAGGCCCATCACAACAATTCCAACATCCCCACTTCTAAGCACAAAGCACGATGAGAATTTGTTATTAATGCATGGGTTTCCTCGCGGTGTTTTCCTTCACCGCCTGAATTTTAATTATTTGGCTGACCTACATTAATGTTGAAGGGTGTATTTATTTTTTTATTAAAATGCACAGGGATATTATGTTTCTCGCTGAAAATTTCCTTGTGATAGTCAAGTACCTCTTTTCTTTCAGAGGGAATTTATTAAAGTCACGCTTTCATAGGACATAAAAGCAAGCATAAAAAATTCGTCTGCATTGGCATTCTTTGGCAAAAAAATAGGCCAGCCCTCTGGTCACGTGAAGTGACGACCAACCCTTGGTAACACAATTTCTAACAAATAATATAAAATTACGTTAGTAGTTATCGCACACCGATTACTGGAAAGCTATTCAAAATATGCCACCTCAGAACTTTCGATTAGAATTCTAGCAAATGAACGAAACCATAAACAAAACTGATGCTTTGACACAGAAAAATATAAACAAACTCAAACCATTTAATTCATATAAACCAATTAAGTCAAGGGGTAGGTCAGTCGGAAAGATGAAGCTAGTTGCCCATTTCAAAGCGTAGTAAGTACCTATGGAGAAGAACGGGCAAGACACTCCATGGTCACTCTTTTAAATCATACATAAAATTGTTAAAAGAGTGTCTATGAAGGTCCCATGTCGGTCCAACTTTTCACCCACAAATTTGTCGTTCACGAGATAAACAAAGCCTCTCCAGCGATACAACATGGAGTTGGCGCTATGAATATAAACAGTTAAATTAGGGGCACTCCGGACGGGCCCCTAATATGATATACAACATATTATGCGGATAATTTAATTTCACTCGCCAAATTTAGTGCCGTCCCTTGTCGGTGATAGTTTTTTTAAACTCCGTACCATAACTTAACTCGTTATGAGGATAAATGAAGGGGTTATATTAAATGGATCGTGCAAAATTTGTGGTGAAATATTATAACACTAGTTTTAGTGTTATAATATTTCACCACAATTACAATTACCAGAATATTACAATTAATTATGTAATTTTCGTAGAAGACATTGTTCTTTGGTATATGTTTGGCGACCCTGAGCAGTCTGCATTGCTACCAACTTGCTGATGAGCGGGATAATTACATAATAATATACATAACACACTATCAGTAGCAATGGCTTTCCTTTTGACAGCTCAACAACATTCATTGCGTTATTTACGTAGTTGAGCAGTCTTTTTTTTGGACATATAAAGCAATGGATTAGCCTCCTTATTCTCCTTATATCTTTATCTTTCAAAATTATTCAGATTGCGATTGATAGTGTGTTACGCAACTAGGGTGCACTGCCAGTAATAATAAAGGTACATGTCGTTCAGTTCGTGCCAATACCTAGCAGACATTCTGTTCACACTCGACCCTATCAAATCTTCATATCATAATATTCCCCGATTCGGTAAAGCCTTCCCCACTTTGCTATGTATTGTACATTTTCCGAGACCGGATTGTAACCTTTCATATCGGCTTTACAAAATCCGGCTGGCGGCGCTTCTTACGGTTGTCACTAGGTTTCACTTGGGGTACCGTTTCGTAAAGGAGCACAAATCCGTCGCACCTTTTGGTACAAAGTATGAGCCTTTTTTTTGTTTGTTTCTGGGTGGGAAATCATCATTCCCATATGTGTGTGAGTGACTCTCGTCACTCCCATATGTGGGTGAGGGCTTTTGCCTCCAGATCCCATGGCGGCAATCCGGCAAGGAGGCTTGCCGCCTCAGCGGAGACCGTGCGGTATCTTCGGATCAGCCGGACGGCCATGACCCTTTGGGACGCGTTCAATCGGCGGACTGGCCGCCGCCTCAAGGAACGTGCGCACACCGGTGCCCCGTAAACGGCCATGGACCGCACGACCCCCGCATATAGCCTCCGGCAGGAGGCATTTGGACCCCTAGATTCGGCAGGAGCTGCCTCAAGGCAGCCCCGACCCGCTACAGTCTGGAAGCCAAACGTCGGAAATGCTCCACGAAGTTCCACCGGCTGTCGAGGACGAGTCCCATCGTCGATTCGACGCCGATATGAACCCCTCCTCATCATCATCATCGTTCTCCTGCCCTTATCCCAATTTATTTGGAATCGGCGCAACAGGTCTTTTTCTTCCATACTTCTCTATTAGTCGTCATCTCGGTAGTCACCCCCTTTCTAACCATATCATCATTCACATATTCCATCCATCGTTTCTTTGGTCTTCCCCTACTCTTATACCCATCGACATTCATACTCAAAACTCTCCTCACGACATTTTCCTCATTTCTCCGATGTGAACCCCTCCTACCGTTGTAAATTGTACTCTGTTTAATGTTTCAAAAACTCATGAACAATGCCAAAAAATCAATGAGCATCAGTGTTAGAAATGCCGTTTTTATTACCCGCCTTTGAAAACCAAAAAGATAAATCTCAAAGAAATAAAATCTGTGGATTATTATTTTCTTAGAAATTATTCTTCTTTTTATGGCAATCACATTTTTTAATTAACTCGTTAATTAAAGATGTCTGTCCGAAGTAATAAAAAATCTGCTAACAATTCATGAGACGGACTGGAGTTCAGTCCGGACGGATTTCTTTTTGGATTTTATACAATGATCTGACCTCTTATTTTTATAAAAATCTATAATTAAATTCAGTGTCTACTGGATAATCAAATTGATAGTTAAAAATAACTGTTTCTAGTATAAGGAAAAGAAATTAGTAAATATATATAGTAAGTAAAAAAGACAGATAATAATAGGAATTAGAAAAATAACTTCAAAGTACAAATACAAAATTTGTGGTTCGCGACGCGTACCTACCTGAATTTGGTACCAGTACTTGTAATTCTAAATTCCGGTACAGAACCTGTACTTTTGATACCGGTTCCAAGTCCTGCTTAGGAGTATCTTCTCGTTGCTTGCTTTGAACGCTGGTTAAGTGATAGTCTTACGCCCAGTTTCTGGAATGAAAATTAACACAAAATACTAATGCTATTAAACTAAAAATAGATATAATTTGCTTAAAAAAAATACCTTGTGATTTAATTTGTAAGTACTTTGACATAAACTTAGCAAATGCATAATGAAGTTCATCGTATTTTCACAAAGAACATTACCTGCTCATACACTGAAACAGCCAAACAGATACTTAACTATCTGTTCCATTTCACCACAAATAATTCTAAATTCACGTCTAAGTTTTAACAAGTTATCAACTATCTTTTATTCTTGGCCTCTGGCCGTGATCATGGTAGTCCTCCGTCATAATAGTTACTTGAAAACTTATTAGTTATACCGAAATAGACAAACTGTTTTACTTGTCCTTGTTTCAGATATATTTAGAATGTTTGACACGAGGATAGTTAGCGAGCTAGTATAGCGGGTTAGATACTTACACCTTCGTTCATAAACGTTGCTTAGTCAATATACTCTAAAGGATCCCCGATACGATCAATTTCAATTATCAATGTTTACGAAATTGATACACATTGATGCGCAAATTGATCGTCTAACAAATGCAATTGAAGCGATTGATTCAAATGCGTGGTCGTTTCGTGGACCCTTTAGCGTCCATTTTCCGGAACGAAAATTATCGACGTGTCAAAATTAAATGCCGGTCAAGTGATCCGATGTATGAGTAGTATAATCAGCCTATAATGTTCCCACAGCTCACACAAAGGCCTCCTCTCTGTGAGAGGGAGTGGGCCGAAATCCACCACGCGGGCCCAGTGCGGGTTGGTGTATGACACCTATCTTCGAATTTTTGGTTCTAGGACATGCCAGTTTTCTCACAATGAGCCTTCACCGTTTTGAGAGCAGTGATGAAATAATTTACACGAATACAAGATTTAATTTATCCGATGGGCTGTAGATAATTCAGTCAATCAAAAACAGTAGTTTACCCGCGCTTGACAAATTGTTAGCTAATTTTTGTGTAGTTTTTCATTCCAGAAACCGGGCGTAAGACTACCAGGAAACCAGCGTTCAAGGAGAGCAAAGAGAATTCTCCTAAATAAGGCAAGTTATAGTAACGCTCTGTTCTTGGTAGCAATGGTCAAATTGACATAGCCGGCTTCATTTAGGATTAATAGTTTACTGACTGAGATTCCTAGAGACTAGTATAACTCTGTTATCTTACTGCACTGCACAACTGTGGGGTAATAGCGTAATACACTATCAGTAGGTACAGCTTTCAATTTGACAGTTCAATAAAATTCATTGCGTTATTTACGTTGTTGAGCAGTTTTTTTGCAAAGTTTTCAAACATACGAAGCCATGGATTAGCAATATCATTCAAAACGATACAGATTGTGAATATGTGTGTTACGCAGCTATGGTGCTGGAGTCTAGTAGGTAGTACTGTGAATCCCTCTACGAGCTGTCAGGGTACCGGGGCGAATCAATTAAACAACGGTCTGTCACGTGTGTTCAAAAATGATTCCTAGAAATCATTATATATACAGGGTTAATTTTCAAAGACCAGCCAAATTTAAGGGTGTGGTACAGACCATCAAACTGAACAATTTTCTCCATGGGACCAAGATCGTAATCGCGAATAAAAATTCAGTCGTCCCATACATCTACGTCGAGTAGGTATTGAAGTTTTCTATGGGATAGTTGATAAATTTTTCGCGATTACGATGTTGGTCCCATAGAGAAAGTTGTTCAGTTTGATGGTCTATACTACACCCTTAAATTTGGCTGGTCTTTGAAAATTAACCCTGTATATATATACATACATCTTTTTCCTTTGGCTTTTCAGCCAAATCTGACGCCTAATCTCTTCTAATCTTAAACTAAGTTAATGTTTGACTCGTATTTCATGTCAATAACTTTTAACTGATTCGCGGAGGATGTCTGTAAGCACCAAATAGGCTATAATTTCCACAGTACCTAGTCAGCCAGTCAATTGTATTGACCCAGTTTATACACGTGTCCAGACTAGGGAGAAATTAAATAATAATTCGTCGCCAAGGAGTCTTAACAAAAGTAGTTTCTATTTTTTGTCATACTGTCTTTATAATTATTACAATATTGATATTGAATAACATGGAATAGGCGCTATTTCCAAGTCAGTTATTGTTTCGCTCCATTTGTTGAGTAACGTTGATAACTCACTTTATCTCATATGCAATAGTTTATTGAGAGGATCAATACCTACGGTTAGTCGTCTTGCATTAATTTATACGACGACCTTCTTCTTCACATACTTTCATATTAATTATGGTTCAACAGTGAAACAGAATATGGTCACATATTCTGTTTGGCTATAAGCGAAGTGTAAGCTTTAGTGTTACCGCTATTAAAGTGTTTTATATGCACACACGCGCCGTGCACAAGCATGATCATATTAATGGTTTACCATAAACCAAGGGACATAAGGTATTTTCGTCCAGTGAAAATATCTTACAAAATCAATTAACAGAGCTCCCAATGGTAAATGATTCCTGAGTTAAAGCTAAGAATAATTGTCAGCGATAGCTCCGAATTTAATACATAAGGAGTAAATGTCGCGATTTGTTCCTTAAATGAAATCCAACCGCGAGACAAAGAAGATAGATTTACGTGGAAACGTCCAAGTAATTGTGAAAAATGCGGATCGTTTCCAAGCAAAAATAAAGGCAGTGTAACCACAGACTACTGAAATTTAAACTTTATGCAGAACAACTTTCAATTTATTTTCGATCGCTGGCTACATCCTAGCCCTTCAAAGCATGTTTATATAGAAATCTGGATAAACCCTAAACGTTTTCGTTGGCGCGTTTGTTACTAAACCCGGCCGAATTATATCCCGCAGGAATAAATTATGAGGGCGGGCCATTTCCTCTCAACAGCACGGCTAAACTTTAATTAAGCTGCATTTCGACTGAAATGGGTTCCCCTTTCAAACATTTAGAGGCAACTTCGTACAGTCAAATGATGCCCAACTTTATATTAGACCTGGTGTTCTGAAATACTAGATATTTTGTGGTCGTGCAAAAATGCAGGGTGGTTTGGTTCACCCCCTTCGCCTCCTCATGAAATGACTTCATTTTTCCACGTAATGCGATGAAAGAATTCGAATAGGCTCATTAGTGGTTTTTTCCAGTTGCATGTTGAACACATAGTAAATAACTTTAAAAACGACAACTTTGTTAATGACGTGTGAAATACAGCCCGTGGTGTTTTATGTTCTGTTTCAACGAGAACTTTAAAGCTAGCGAAGTGCCTAATAAAACAGTAATAATGGGGGAACCAAGGATATTTTGTTATAAATTTAACTTTATTGTTTTTACAAATCCTATACAATAATTGAACAAAGCAACCAATTGGTTTCCCCTTTGTTCTATTAACCTTTGGGATTAATGTGGTAATAGGTCATAGGTTTAATAAAATTTTCTCATAAGGGTTACTCCAAAAATCACTTTTAAGTCTGGAATAAAATTTGCTTGTCTAAATATTGAAGTTTACCATTTAATTTCTCATAGCATTCCTGTAGTTTGAGTTTTGTAAATTCTCATTATCTGCCTTTCGTTTTCCCAACTATGTTGGGGTCGGCTTCCAGTCTAACTGGATGCAGCTGAATACCAGTATTTTACATGGAGCGACTGCCTATCTGACCTCCACAACGCAGTTATTGGGTAATACGATACCCCTTGGTAAGACCGGTTGTCAGACTTTCGGGCTACTGACGACCCGTAACGTCTGTCAAAGATCCACGAATAACAGCAGGGACCAACGGCTTAACGTGCTTTCCGAGGCACGGGGGGGCTTCGTAGGTGAAGATGGTTACCCATCCACGGACCAACCGCAGCAAATGTAGCTTAACCTGAACCATCGACCCGGCTGTTATTACAAGTAGTTAGCCAAAATTAGTAAATGGTATTAATACCAAACCGACTGACATGCACATCAGAAAATCTAGCTTTTATCCTTACAGAACAAAACCTACAAGGGAAACTTAATAATTATATTTATCCAAAAAAAAAAGGATCGAAAAAGAAGCACTCAAGTAAATTTTCTTTCCATTAATTAATGACATCAACCATCGAGCCAAAGAAGCAAAAAGCCTGTGTGGTGTAGCCGACGGGAAGCCATTTTAATTTTATGCAGACAAGACCCACTCAAGAGGCGTGCACTGTATTACAACTTCCAGTGCTTTGAAAGGATGAGTGCAGAAAAAGAACGAATTGCAAGTGAATCGAGATAATTTGATTATTATGACAACATTATAGGAGTTATGAGTTTTCTGTTCAGTAAGAGAGGAAGGAATAATTACATTGGCTGTGGCCGGGAATTCGTCTGAAATGTTGCAAGGGACAATATAATAATTAACATTGATTAAAAAGTTGATAAAAATAATTTAGAGTAGGAATTTTATTAGGGTTACACACATCAAACAGAAATCGTGTGTTATTAGTAGGGGTAGCTTTAAATGTTTTGTACGTCCGAAAATTCGTTGCGACTCAAACTATCTCTATTTTGTCTAAAAATCTCCATTATCTCTAACCCATTAATCCCTTTCAATATAATACGAGTACAAGTTCGCACGTTAAACCGTAATACTCAAAAACAAGAAACCATCAACAAAGACCATCAAAACAGACATTATGACAATAATAAAATATTATTTTCATGGAAGGATCACGGGAGAGTCGAGTGGCCCGACTGCCACTAGCCTAGCAGCACAACGGAATTCAAGCTACATACTTACAAACTTGTTGCTGCAGATAAAACAAAAGACAATGGACTCTATGAAGTAAAAGATAAAGGAGATATTGATGATGTAGATATGTTTGTATAAATTGCACATTTGGCTGGCGCCCAGCAGAGATTCTGTACGTTTTGGAGACAAATCATTGAGAGAAAACAGATTCGCGCCACCATTGCACGCGACTACAGTGGAAATATCGTTTGTTATTGTTGTTTGCCTTCTTCCATTTGTAGGGGGCTTCATGAATTCGCGCAAATCTACTTTGGAGTGGAGACGTAATATTTCCTGAAAATACACTGCACTGTTTGTTGCTATTTCTAATTGTTTTGGTCTGAAGTTTGAAATAAAAACCTTTTTGAAAACAGTTTTAGTTATTGCATGATGACGAGTCTATTTAAGGTCATTGGATAATGGCTAATATTCTTTTAACTGATATAAAAGTAATGAGAGAGTTACGAAAAAGTAATTAAAAAAAAATCGACGATTTCGTCTGTACAGATTATGTTGCTTTAGATCGTATTCAAGGATTGCATCGTCGACTTGAACTTCCTAAATAAGACTATAGACTGTGCACTTTGTTCTCATAACACTGTGCACTGAGTGAATTCACAAGGATAACATTATATGTAATAAGTTTTAGAAAGTAAGTTATTAGTATTAGGTTTGCTTCACTATTGCATTGGGTTGTACCTGTAATAATAGTTGTAAGTGATTAGATAAATAAATAAATAAATAAAATAAATAAAATAATCGGCAATACATTCTATTATAATCAACTAGCAGCGCCCCACGGTTTCACCCGCATAACTCTCGATCCCGCGGGAATATCGGAATAAAAAGTATTCTATGTATTAATCCTGGTTATAAACTATCTGTTTGCCAAATTTCATCCAAATCCGTGTATGTATGTAAAACATACTACCATGAGTATTACTAAAAACATTATTTTAGGAACTACCCGTCTCAATTTCAAACACATTCCTCAACCACTTTTGGTCAGATCGGTCACTGATGTTCGCTCGTTAGTAATAGATAACTATTTCGCTTATTTCATTGTACCTATTTGTTGTTTCAGAGAGAATTAAGAACGTTGTTTTAATACTCTAAATTATGTGGTCGATAACTTTGGTGCACAGTAAAATTCCAATGAGTTTATGATTACATTTAAGTAACTATTTACACTAGGTAATAAATTAAAAGACTAACTATCTATATAAATAAACTAATAATACTCTTGAGGAGGCTCTCGTTGGGCAGCTTGAGTCAGAAAGCGGTACTTCTGGACACGGCTCGCATTGTCAGGAGGTTCCTCTCTCTGGAGCTCGGCTTGCTTGCTTGGATCCTGTTCCCGATACCGATGGGCTACTATTTTTTTATTTGTTTTTATATTTTAATGTATAAAATTATAATTTATATGTATTTATATTGAAATAACTAACTATATAAATAAATACAAATACAAAAGGATATTTAGGCGTCGAAGCACTCGTCCGCATTGCTGTCAACCGGAAACGTGCCCAGAAGGCTGGCAGCTAATTCTTTGGCCAAAGAACGACCCAGCCCTCTGGGACATTTATTCATGTAAGTTGATTAAATTAATAAATGTAGGTGTATGTACTACTGAATAAGTAAATAAATAGTGCAAGAACCGTTAGTTGTAGTAGTCAATCAACTCAGCCTATCGCAGTCCACTGCTGGACTTAGGTCTCTCCCAGGCTGCGCCACAACACCCTGTCCTCCGCCTTCCGCATCCAGTCTGTCTCAGCCACCTACTTTAGGTCATCCGTCAGTCCGTCCGTAGTTGTAGTAATAACCTTGGCAAATCAACAAAATATAGGTATCTAACGTAAAGCTATGTCTATATTTTTTCAACCACGTAACGCACAACAACCAAACAACACAACACATGACAAACCACATCACCCTCCCTTCCTGTGCGTGTCTCAAACAAAATATTTTTCTTTCTTATTACAACATGCCTGACTGATACGGCTGCCTCGTTGGTCTAGTGGTGGCAAGCGCTATTCTGTTGAGCTCGATCTAGAGTTCGATTCCCGGGTCGGGTATACAGTGATATTGGGTTTTTCCATCTCATATTTCTCAGTAGCAAACCGGTGTCTGGATGTATGCCCGTTTGATGACAATGAACTTGCCCCTATTACATGGGGTTTAAAAATACCTGGTGATTTGTGGGTGTATTATGGTACACCACTGCCTAGACCTTTCGGGAATACAGGCGTGATGTTATGATATAATACAACATCTGTTGCAAACTCCTCAGTTGTGGTTAACTTTTTAGAAGATTTTTTATAGTTTTTATTTGAATGATATTCTTTTCTTCTGTTGCTTTTTCTTGTATCTGTCAAAAGGTTTGGTTTGATATTTTCAATTTTATGTTATACTAGCTGCGCCCCGCTATTTCACCTGCATAAGTTTCGATCCCGTTCGAATATTGGGATAAAAGTATCCTATGGAGTTTCCTAGTTTATAACCAGGATTAACAATCCTGGTTATAAACTATCTGTGTGCCAAATTTCATCCAAATCCCTTCAGTCTTTTTGCGTGAAAGAGAAACAAACATCCATCCATCCATCCATACAAACTTTCGCGTTTATAATATTAGTAGGATTATTCATTTTTTTCCACTAAAATCCTTATATCACACTGAGCTTTAGTTTTATTTCATTCCACCGACCACTAATACATACAGTCCATATCAATCGCCTTCATCATCCCCTAATAACAAAGGTCGATGACGACACTCTAACGTAGTGAATATCAAACATAAATTATGTCCTCGCGATGACAACAGATAGAAAGTCATCAATCAGAGTGTCACGCGACTATCATTCCGTGATAATTACTTTCGTTTAATTATTAAAACGTCAATCATTGCTGATTCAGTTCCTCGATGTGTAGGTTTCTATAATGATTAACGATATATTTTGATTAAATTTGGGAATGATGCTGGAGTCGGATTCCAGAGGTGCCTGTAAACTTTTACTGCTTCTTCTTCGTCATTCCCTCTATGAAGAGGATCGCGACCAGATACGACCCCGCGTCTCCAAGCGGTATGCGGTCTTATGCAGTGTGGGCTGCTCGGTAATTAATAAGTTAGTAAATGATCGCGTCTGACCATCTTGCCGGTGCTCTGCCTTCAGCACATTTTCCTTCCACGCGGCCCAGTATCGTAAACCTTTCCAGATAATGCTAAAACGCATAATATGTCCGAAAAAGCTGGAGGCACGCTCCAGAACAATATAATTATGTCACTATATAATCTAGAACAGTGTTAGCAGATGGTTTCGTGATCGTAGTCAGGCAGATTTTGCTACTAATCATTTTAGTGAAGTCCTCAATCGCCTTAGGGAGGGCGCCCTCGCGCAACTTAGTTGCCCAGCAACTTTTTGTCTCTGTCGCTATCTCCTCGCCGAGATTTGGACGATGCGCACACGGGAGCGACAGCAACGCGACACAACAGTTGCGTCCAAACCCTCGGAGAAAAATGCTGTCACGTCGCTACATGCACGCACTTTGATACAAACCCGTGGATTTGATGTGAGAGACAAATTAGTTGCGAAGACAAAAACTCCCTTAACTAAGGGAGAGTGAATTTCCCTATAAAAAATCTAGCTAAATGTTAGTTTTATTACTGTTTATTATGTGTTAAACTGTACCGTAGACGGGCAAAGCCTAATTAATTGTTTCAAGAAGGTACTTAAATAACTTACCTAGTTTGAACAAGTCATAGCTTGGAAATAAGCAAATAGGGTTAGTAAGTTTGCAGTAAGTATTAACTAAGTTGTGACTCGCTTTTAATTTATTGGCATAATTATGGAATGTCAATTTATTGAATTAATGATCTGCAGATAAATTATGATTCATCAGAGAGAGAGATGGAAGGAGAGTAGGGAGGCCTTTGCCCAGCAGTGGGACGTTAATGACTAATAAAAAAATAAATTAAAAAAGTGCCTTTTTAACTTGTTCCCATTTGGATTTCTTCATTTATTCAAGGTTTAACTTGACCTTGAAAAGCAACCTTCAAACCATTTCCATAACTAAGACATAATAAATAAGACATTATCATAAAACGGACCCAGCACCTAACCCAAACTCGTTTTCTGACGTCTCAAAATATAACCTAATAAAACTAATTTAACAGTCAAAACCGTTGTTCTTTCCAAAATGACGGTTATTACTCGAATGAAATTGGTGTAAACTTGTCGAAAAACCGTAACTAAATACAATCACGCGAAAATAAAATAAAAAAAACGAACTCGTTAAGACTTGTTAAATATATGGGCGTATGCACCAAGTTCCTTTGGAACACTCCAAGTTTACTATACTTAATGGGTGCTTATCGAGGGGGCCGATCACTTATTTCCATCGAAATTTTCTTTTGGTTGGCACACAATTAGCTCTGATAGCTTTTTGTACCGCGTCATGCTTGCGTGGCGGTTCGGGTGATCCGGTTACCGTTAGCGCATTAGACACTTAGCTGAAAACATGAATTTGTATCTGACACTATTGCTAACGAACGGATGACAGTGGAAATCTGATTATTACTATGCATGGGTCTGCTTTTAGTTTGCCTTTTTTATACTGGCTATTTTTGTTAATCCTACTAATATTATAAACGTGAAAGTTTGTATGGATGGATGGATGTTTGTTACTCTTTCACGCAAAAACTACTAAACGGATTTGGATGAAATTTGGCACACAGATGGTTTATAACTAGGATTAACATATAGGATACTTTTTATTCCGATATTCCCACGAGATCGAAACTTATGCGAGTGAAACCGCGAGGCACAGCTAGTAGTATCATAACATCACTGACCCGCACCCAATTGCATAACACACACTATGAATCACAATCTGAATCAATTTGAAAGATACCTAGCGGTATCCATTGCTTGTCTGCTCAAAAACGTAAATAACGCAATGAATGTTGTTGTAATGAAAGCCATTCTTACTGTTACTATGCTTCGTAATTACCACGCGTGGCCGCCACAGATCGTGAGAACAATCTGTTTTTCGCTGGAAAATGGTAAAACATGACACGATAGAAGTTTCAGAATTTTTATTTAATATTGTCCAAGCTAGATATAGATGAGGGAGAGAGCCTCCCGTCCCAGCCGCCGCGGGAGACGCCCCGGGCGTCGGGAGTCGAGCGACGACTACCGGCCACCGTAGGCGCGGGCCTGCGGGCGGAGAGCAATGGGTAGCTCACCGCCCGATCAGGACCAGGCCCGTGCCGGACGGCGCGTAAGTGTTCCACGCGCGCCTCAAAGAGATGTCAGCATAACGAGGGGCCCCTCAGGGCCGAAGCCTGCCGGGGCAGCGGGATTGTCCGAAAGGGTTACCGCTACCCCGGAACATAAAGGGCGAAGGAAGGAACATGGGTGGGTTTTAGTCAGTAAGAGTCTGACACTCCCTTCCGCTCCACCCAGAGCGGGAGGGGTCATTTGATGATTTCCCATCCCAAAAAAAATAAGCCATAAGCTTCTCCTTTTGGAGTAATAACGCTGTCAATAACAGGAAAACAACTCCATGGCAAGCTTTTCTAATTGGTTCAAGGGCTCTCTCTGTTGGTTTAGTTTGTTGAAACGAATGTGAAAAGTAAATCAATCATGGTATACGTAGTTCCATATTATGGAATTTCAACTTATTAACGCTTTGGCTTGGAAATGTTTTAATATAGGAATGAGATGTATTTCTTAAGTATTTTGGGCATTTTCTTGAGGTCAATGCTTAGAATTCAAGCCATTAAAAGAAAATGTCAATTATAAAGTCTGAAAGCTAAGTTCGAATGTAAGTAAATAGTAACTGTTACTGTTAGCCTGCACCATCCCACTTCTGGACAAAGGCCTCTCCTCATGTCTTCCAGTTCTTTGGATCCAGGGCGAAAGTGGACCACTGCTCGTTTGTTTTGTCCAGCTCGTCCCGCCATCTTCTACGGGGTCTGCCGCGACGCCTTCTAGATGCGTCATGGCTCAACGTGGTAAATAGTGTAATAATAATAATAATTGTTTATTGATCAAAAAGGTACAGATGGTGAGCAAAAACAAAACTTATAACTAGCAAGGTATACAAAGTGTGTTACTACAATATATGGTAGAACATGTTGATGGTACATCTGTTGACAATTAACGTTACCCTGTCTCTTAAACTAGAGTATACCTGTATCTTAAGAGACATGAAGACTCTGTCGATCTACCCACAATAAAACAATTATCAGAAAATGGTAATGGTAAGTAAAATTGAATAAAATTAAACAATGAACTTAAATCTAGTGAGTGTGTATGTGTAATGTGTATGTATGTAAGGGTGTGTGTGTGTGTGTGGGCGTGTGTCGTAGACTATTTTTGATAGTATCCTAATACAACTTACAGTGGCCTCCAAAAATTTATTGACATTTTTCCACTTCTGCTGTGACACACCATATTACGAGTATGATTTAAAATTATATTTCCAAATGTTTGAACTATACACTAAAACGTTTTTATTTACTAATACAACTACTTACGGCTTAGCATAAAAATAATCAAATAAACCCGTAGGATTATCTGATATTTTATTTTTATTTTAAATTCCAATGTGGCATCACAGCTGAAGTGGATAAACGTCAAATAACTGTTGGAGGCCACTGAGTACATAATTATAATGTTTTATAAAAATAAAAACGTCTATGATTCTAACAAAATTAATTCTTGTTGATACAACGTTAAAGAGAATAAATTATTGTTCCTTTAAGGTTGGTTTTTGTATGTTATTTATCTATCCACATTGCTTACGAAGAGAAATTTCTGGAGAAGTTTTCTGGGAACAATAAAATAAGGAACGTGACGGCGGCGCGGGAGACGAATGGCGGAGCAAAGGCGTTATTTCGGAAACTTTTCACCGTTTTCCCTTCAAATTGCACTTGGCGAACTTATTAAACAAAATTTGTTTTTTTTAGCCTTATTGCTTTTTGGCGGATGCTTGTTATAAATACGTATTATTTATATAAGGGTATTTATCATTGGCTCGAGTTTTTCTTTGTAAAGAGCTGTTTGTGATAATGCGCCGCGAATTTCAAGCACCATTTAAACGTCTTGAACATCGACAATATTTCTCCCCAATGTTGTATTTGATGTTGTTCTGATGGTTATGCCAATTGTAGAGTATTTTAACATTTTAGGGCGACCTTTTGTTACGAAGCTAACTTTCTTTACTTTTACTTTTTTAATCTAGTGTAGCGTAAGTATGTAATCTACTATCGTAGCGACTGTAGAGTCGCTACCTTATTAGACAAACATTGGGATTGTTTTTCTTTTTTTTTAAACGCCAGACCCGGAACAACTACCTATAAGCAATACAAATATATGTTCCGTGCGGGAATCGAACCCGCGACACGCAGCGCAGCAGTCAATCGCTTAACCACTGCACCAACAGTGTCGTCACAATTTTATCAATCAAATCAAATCAATGTAAGCGGTCACACAGAGACACACGACACGCGACTTTATTTTATAAAGCATAGATAGTGTACTGTTATCACAGTTTTCTCACAAGAGTCAGGAATCACAGGTTCTCCATCGCATCCACGTCCTAGTGCAGGGTACACTTCACCTCTCACCTCCCGCCATTCGTGGTGACTGACAGTTGACATTAGTGACAGCTGCCCGACTGAAGATACGACTGAAGATAAATATTAGTTTAGTCCTGTCAAATTAAAATACTCCATAGACAAATTAGACGTTATTAAAAACATGGCTACCAAAAATACGTCAATTTACGTAAGGCGCTGATAAATTTGACAGGACTAAACTAATATTTATCTTCTGTCCTTTTCTTAATGAAATAGAAAGAAAAAGATGCACTGAACTTAAATTTAGTTTAGTTTGTGAACAAGGGAATTGGCGCCAATATTTCTTAAATAACAACACCACAGCACCCCGATTGTGTAATACACTATCAATCACAATCTGCATTATTTTGAAGGATATTGCTACCATTACTGCATATCCTCATCTGCCTGGTGTTATTGCGTCACCACTACTCTCAAAACGGTGAAGGAAAACATCGTGAAGAAACCGGATAGTCCTAGAACCAAAAATTCGAAGACATCTGCCAACCCACACTGGGCCCGCGTGGTGGATTACGGCCCACTCCCTCTCACCGAGAGGAGGCCTCTGTCCCAGCAGTGGGAACATTATAGGGTGATTATGCTTATGCTTACCATCTGCCTAGCCTTTTCCCAACTATGTTGGGGTCGGCTACCAGTCTAACCGGATGCAGCTGAGCACCAGTATTTTACATGGAGCGACTGCCTATCTGACCTCCACAACCCAGTTACTAGGTAATACGATATCTCTTGGTAAGACTGGTTGTCAGATTTTCGGGCTTCTGGTGACCCGTAACGACTATCAAAGATTCACGAATGACAGCCGGGACCAACGGCTTAACGAGCTTTCCGAGGCACGGAGGGGACTTGGTATGTAAAGATGGTTACCCATCCACGGACCAACCGCGGAAGACGTAGCTTAACCTGATAGATCAACCCGTGCGGTTGTTTTTACTTGGCCACAAGCCCGTCCGCTAACTGCGCAAATAATGCAATGTATGTGGTTGAACTGTGTTACGCAATTACCCCGCAGATAGATATAGTAGAACACGTCTAGTTACCGCACACGATGACGTAAATGCATTCAATATCCTTTATGTTCATCCCTCAACGTTAGGTATTGATAGGTTGACAGTATTGCCGGTAGATATGCCGCCATCGTGCCGGAGTTTTGTGTCATCGATATTATTCAGCCAAAATATTTTCTAGTGTTCAAAGGCATCCCATAATGAGCGACTGCTGTACTATGTTGAAACATGACTCTCGTACCTAGACTGAGGCTAACTCTAGGTAAATATTGTACCTTTGTTAATGTGCTTGCATGTCAAACTAAAAGTATTTAACAAAGACACAAAGCTGGTGAAAAAAATCGGAGCGGTGATTACCTACAAAGTGCACAAATACGCTGCGAATGTGTGAATAAGCGCAAGAGCTCTCGGTACCGTTCGAGACAATGGTGAAGTCGGAAGTGTGTGTGGGTTGTGTGTTACGTGCTGATGCTACCCATCTCCACGTACACATTCACACCGTGTTTGTATACTTGGTTACCTCAAGTAAAGCGCGCGTCGCTTCGTGAGATAAAAATACTATACGTATCTTTAAATTAAAAAATAATGATGCTCCGATTGTTTCCACTAGCTTTGTGTCTTTGTTATATACTTTGGTTAGACATGCAAGCACAATAACAAAGGTAAAATATTTACCTAGAGTTAGCCTCAGTCTAGGTACGAAAGTCATGTTTCAACATAGCACAGCAGTCGCTCATTAGGTATGGGATGCCTTTGATCACTAGAAAATATATTCCAACACAATATTGTGCTTTACCACTTTTCCCTTATTTTTTTCGTGCTATTAGTACTTTTTGGTTAGTCAAAATATTAGATTTTCTATCAATTTGCTCTCTTTTCAATCTCCTGAGAGACAAAAAATTGAAATTGAAAGGTCTTATTTATTATACACTAGCTTCTGCCCGCGACTACGTCCGCGTAAAATTTCTTGCTCCTCCGACCCACCCCGTCGCATCGCATCACCTGCCCTATTACTTCGTTTTCACTTTGCGTTCTTTCCGACTTTTTTTCTTTTTATTCGGCCCCTAAGGGCCTTAGCGCGATGTTATATAGCCTTTAGCCTACCTCAAGAATTGGGCTATCAAATGCAAAAAGATTTTTAAATCCACCTGGTAGTCAAACTCAAACTCTAAGCATTTATTTCAAATAAACCAATTACAGGCAATTTTGAATTGTCAAAGGGTTAGTCAGTCAGAAAGATGAAGTTAGTTGCGCATTCCAAAGCATAGGTTACTATGGAGAAGAACGGGCAAGAAACTCCACGGACACTCGTTTAAATCATAAAATTGTTACAAAATATTTGATTACATCATTCGTGTTGAAATTAGCCACGTGAGAACGATGTAGAAAGACGTGCACGTTAAAAGCGTCCGATATAGAGAAAATAAAAACAATTCAGAAATTAAAATAAGCCGTGGCAGCTAAGAGATGACCAGTCCCCACTGACGGCGGTTCACGAACACGACGTATGGATCAGCACCATTCAGCTCAACAATTTTGGAGGAAACTTAATGATCCAACACACACGCCACCACCAGCGAGACATTAGAGTGAGCTTGACATACTCTCAGCCGCCAGGGCACATTCAAGTCGATGAAAGACGTACCCAGTAAATGGTATAGTAAGTACATAGTTCCAGGGATTAGCGCGTTCAAACAAATTCTTCATTCAGTATAGAATATATAGATAACATACTCGTATGTACGAGTATACGTTGATGACACAGGCCCCTTTTTTAGCCATATCCACATGACACAGAAATAAAGCTTTATCCACTAACCCAAATGTAATGTTTTAACGCACTTAAAAGCAGTGTTACTGTACAAAAGTAGGCAGTATTAATCAATCCCCAGTCATGGTGGCGAATGCTTGGCACTCCATGTTTCCACGTCGCGCGGTAATTTATGTCCTCTGATAGTGCTGCGAAGTTTTATGCTTGTTTTCATAATATTTTTTCATTTTATTAACTAGTACATTACGTGTTGTGAAAATAAGCTGTTTAGTTCTAATTAAACACGATGGTACCTACTTGTAATAAGTTTTATGGTCTTGGCAATGAGGTTGCATCGGAAAAGATTTACCCTGTGGATATAAATATTGTTTATTTATGGCTAATTTCGCAATCGTGAAATTATTTTTTGGAGAGATAATAAATATGGCGGTTTTACATAAAAAAGATGTCATAGCGAAATTTTTATTATATTGAAACATTGGGTCTTAATAGACCAAAGGATTTTTCCAACGCCAGATAACTTTATCTGAGGATAATTTTAGAATTTTTGACAGTTCTTCCATAAAAACACTGTCAGATGTCAATTTTATTCCACGAATAAAAAATATATATCGATTGAAAAATCAGCCCTTATGGTGACAAAACTGTTTTGTATTTAAATAAAGTATATTTTGGCTGCTAACATTGCAATTTCTCGTCATCATTCATCATCATTTCAGCCGATAGACGTCCACTGCTGGACATAGGCCTCCCCCAAGTGTCGCCACATTGACCGGTCCCGTGCGACTCGCATCCAGCGGATTCCCGCAACCTTCACCAGGTCATCGGTCCACCTAGTGGGAGGCTTTCCAACGCAACGTCTTCCGGTTCGCGGTCGCCACTCCAGAACTTTTCGGCCCCATCGGCCATCCGTTCTGCGAGCAATGTGCCCTGCCCACTGCCACTTAAGTTTGGCAATTCTTCGGGCTACGTCGGTAACCTTGGTTCTCTTGCGGATGTCCTCATTTCTGATTCGATCACGCAAGGAAACTCCGAGCATAGCCCTCTCCATTGCCCTTTGAGTGACTTTAAGCCTTCTGATGAGGCCCATTGTGAGCGACCACGTTTCAGTCCCGTATGTGATCACTGGCAACACACACTGGTCATAGACTTTCGTCTTGAGACACTGTGGTAAGTTGGACGAGAAGATACCGCGCAGCCTCCCGAACGCCGCCCAGCCGAGTTGAATTTCTCGTAGTTCACGTCAAATTTAATCTGGCACTTTATGCCATGGACATTGTACAAGTTAAAAGCACCTGTTTATTTATATTAGTTTTATACCGAAAGTTTTAGTTCCGTTACTGTAATTTTCATCAAAATATAATGTCTGGATACATTTTATTATTAAATATTTCTCTCCTAAATTGATACCGACAAATCAAGCAAGGGGGAGCCACACTCCTCAAATATATTCTTACAAATCAGATTGATAAAATAGCCATATTTATCGCTTCACTTATGTATCGATACCGCTTCACCTAGTATCGATATAGCTTCAGGGATAAATAAAATTCAATAGGAAAGTCACAAGTTGGAACATATGGCCTGAAGCGAAATGTCGGACGGTGAAATTCAATCGCTTGAAAGCTTCCACTGGATGTATGTAAGTAGTAGCGATAGTGTGAAATTTAAAGCAATGGATGTTTGAACGAATGGACTTTTAAGACGTGGCTTTAATTTTGCTACGATCTGTAAAGTTACTTCACTTTGCTAGGTATAAATGTAAACGGAATATAAGATCATTAGCGTCAGCCTACAGTAGTCCACTGTTGGATTGAGGCCTCCCCAATTGCACGCCATTCAACTCGTTGCTTGGCAACTCTTATCCAGTTACTACCAGCCACCCTAAGAAGATTTTCGCTTCACCGAGCCTGAGGGCGTTCTACCTTACATTTACCGATTCACGGTCTCCACTCAAGAACATGGCATCGGTATGGTGTACGGTACCAAAGGAAATAAGTAAACAGGTTCGTCGGATATATTGGAAGTTTTGTAAGAAACCGATGGATGTTTTTGAATGAAATTTAATTTAATTAATAGAAAACAAACAGTTTATTTATCAAATTAAATTTCTTTCGAAAACATCCATCGGTTTCTTACTAAACTTCAACTATGTATATCCGACGATCCTGGTTACTTATCTTCTTTGGTACTGTACATAATAAAGAGTATTCTATTCGGTTCTACGGCTAGTGTAGCCAACCCATTGCCACGTCAGCTTCTTATTCTGTGAGCTATGTCGTCAACCTTGTTTCTCTAATGAATCACCATCTTACGGACATTCACCTCGGATCGTCTCGAAATATAAGATAAAACCGCTCAATATAAGTTCGATACAACACTTACATAACAACTTATATGTCAATAAAAAATACTGCCAATAATGTTGTAGACATCCAACATCAATAAATCAAACAATTCGATACGAACTCATATCAATTCATAAAAATAACGAACTGCTTTCCAACTTCCCAGCTTGTTCTCAACATAATTTGGTCACAAAACATTTATCGAACAAGTTGTGTGGACAGAACGTCAAATCCGTCCACTCAATCCTACGACCAGAAACAAACAGATTGCAAGTTCCGAACTCACGAGACTTCGGCAAGGTGTTACGACTTTACGAAGGATTTCGGGTAACTTCGTTGACTAACTAGGTTCTAATTGGAGATGTAGGGCGGTTTTAGAGAATCTTGATTGGATTTCAAGATGTTGAGGTGGAATTTTCGTGGACTGGCATTGATAAGGGGTGCTCAAGCCAGCATGCCGTATCTGATTTCTGTCGTAAGCAAGCCGTAAGTCACAGAGAAGTGTGACAAAAGTATTTCCTACACAACGTAGGTCTCCGGTGCATATCACTGGAGATTTCAAAGCATCTTCACATATGCTTAGGACGGTAACCTGGGTGAATTTAGCCGGCTGTATAACGATGACCCTTCGCCGTACCTTGGGAGAAGAGTAACCCATGATGATATCAAACAAAAAAGAAGAGTCGTTCAATTTAGTGGTAAACGGACGTAAAAATCAGCGAGCAGTGGTGGCCCAGTGGTAACAGCCCCGGCTTACGAGTGATAGGTCTCGATTTGAACCCAGGCTGGCACTTTACTGTTAATAATTTCATCACCACTGCTTTCAAAACGGTAAAGGAAAACATTGTGAGGGAACCGGCACGTCCTAGAACCAAAAATCGAAGACATGTGACATCTACCAACCATAACTGGGCCCGCCTGTGTCCCAGCAATGGGGATATTATAGACTAATTATACTTAAAATACAATGCAGGTGAAAATAGGTACAGACATCAATTAACTCTCAGGAAACAAAACAGGTAGTATTTAAATTACTCTGTCAAGTCTGCAGTGCGATTCTGTAACCATCTCACCGTGAAAACTTAGGTGAAGTGAGCGTGGAGTGAGCTGTCATTCCAACTAATGCTAGGGATTGACACTATTGACAGCTCACTCTAGGCTCACTTCACCTAACTTTTCACGGTGAGATTTTTACAGAATCGATCGGCTGGTCATACTTACATCACTAGCAGTAGTTAAAAGGTTTCTATTATTTTATATACTGAGCAAATACTGATGATTCCAATTAATGTCATAATTCCTAAGGCCCTTACCCAGCTGCGGAGTATTCCATGCTGATTTTACAGTTACTCTTAAATTTCACCGGATGAAAAAGGTTTTTTCTTTCATTTCGAGTAATCCAATCTGTAAAGCGTTACTCGCTTCCGCTTCTAGTTCTGTACTGAATAAAATACACATCTCGTTAACATTGATTGAAGCTCGGGTTTTTTCTCTCAATGTAAAAGCTTCCGTGTACCTACGTTGATATACAAACTTATACATGTATAAACGTATTATTTAGATGTATTGTGTAGATATGTGTGTGATTTTGATACAAGGGGCTTGTGGGTAAGTGATTACAACAGCACAGGTTGATTTTCAATGTTAAGCAATGCATTGAGTACATGTTTGAAGTTGTAGTGTAAACTGAACTTTACTGTGTAGCGTTTAAAGTTATTTTTCCATAAATTCATGTTTGTTTGCATTTTTGGCAAATAAATTGCGATTGCAGGTTACATTGTATAAGATTAAACCAATTAAAGGATAACCTTAGATTAAACCATGTATAACATAGTTATAAGTAGTAGTAGGTATGTATTATGGTGGTGCATTGTATGTAAAAGAGCGCCTCTCGCCATCAAACGTAAAAGTTTGGCGAGTTTAGATTTAAGTTACACCTCTCTATTTTTAATTTCATTAAATAAAAAAAATAAACATCACCATGCCTCAGAAAGCACGTTAAGCCGCTATTATGGGTTGTAAAGTCTGACAACCTGTCTTACCCCACTACTAGCTTTTCTAATAAACTATACCCTATAGCATTCGCAATTTTTCTGGTAGTTCGTGTCTACATGAGTCAAGTACTTACATTGTTTGTAAAGATAAGGTTTCCTGGCAAAGCGGTTCCGTCATATTATAACAGTCGTCATGAAAATCTGTCATTTTCACCAGTATTTTTACATTACAGCGTTTTTTGAAATTAAAGTGTCAAAAAACGCTCTGTATTTAGGACAGCCGTGTTTGTGTGACCGTTCACCACTTTCTTAGGAAACCAAAGTTTTAGTGACAGGTTAGCAGTTAACACTCGCTACTTGAGAAAATTATTAACTTAAAACTGTCAAAGTGATTTAATACTGTAAAGCGAATATTACTGCAAAGCGATTTTACGTAACTATTTACGTTTACGTTAGCTATTTACGTTTACGTTTTCTACTTAATTTTAAATTCCCCAGTTCGCGTGCGATACATGCACAATGGGTAATCAACATGCAAGACGTCACACAGCCAAACAACGAACCTACCGACTACACTAACAAGTACTAACTATTAATTAAATAACCCAAAATTTTATAGCCTTCGCAGAGATCATAATCGACGTAATTTACAACTTTTACTAGTTAACGACATCATAAATAATAAATATTTAGTAGAACTGCAAGGGGTAACTGAACATGTGGGCATTTGTTATACTTTTATTGGTATTTTATGATAATCTATGGTGCAAAACTGACAGGTTGTGGAAAAAGTATTGTTATACGATGGTTAATCGATGGTTTATGACATTGCGGTAGACGATAGATGGGGCAATTGGAGGAAGTGATCCTAAACATTGTGTATCAAAAATGGAATGTGATGGGGTGCGATGTTAGTCCCATGGAAAAAGTTTTTCAGTTTGATGGTCATGGTCAAAGCACACATTTTAATATGACCACATATTTCTGACAGACGCTGTGTTATGTACTGAATCAAAAAATTAATAACTAAGTTGGGAAAACAAAAAAGAGTGGTCCTCGTGAGCTCTAGACAGAGAGAGGTGGAATGAGAGTAGGGAGGCTTTTGCCCAACAGTGGGACAGTAATGACTAATAAAAAAAAGGGAAAACAAATGAAGCAAGTTTAAAGTAACGTCAGATACTGGCGCCGATTCCCTTGTTCACAAACTAAACTAAATTTAAGTTCAGTGCATCTTTCTCTTTCTATTTAATTAAGAAAAGGACAGAAGATAAATATTAGTTTAATCCTGTCAAATTAAGATACTCCATAGACAAATTAGACGTGAATAAAAACATGGCTACTAAAAATACGTCAATTTACGTCAGGCGCTGACTAATTTGACAGGACTAAACTAATATCAATTTTCTGTTCTTTTCTTAGTGAAATAGAAAAAGAAAGATGCACTGAACTTAAATTTAGTTTAGTTTGTGAACAAGGGAATCGGCGCCAATAAGTGTTTAAAAAGTAATGACAACTAGATATCTCAATTGCATGCATTTGAAATTGGTTCACGTAAGAGGATTGGGTTTACGAGATCGGTTTGTAAAAATATTTAAACCTTAATTCGTAGTAATCTGGGATTAGTGAAAGACCGCAGACCGTATTAGGGTATCAGTTATCAGCTTAAAGTACCTATCCATAAGCTGATATAAACCTAATGCCGTCCCACGCAAGGTGTAATAGTCTACTTAAGGTGGGTTTACTGTAACTAGATAAATATATATGTGGACCTAAGTTATAATAACAATGTTGAATGTATGTGCTATTGGTGGAATAATAAGACGAGTGACTTGTCCATTATTATTATTATTTATTTCATTAACATTGTGTCGAAATATACATTTAGATCTAAGACAACATGAAATACAACTTAAAAATAAAAAAAAAATATTATGAATACCCACATAATTGGACTTTTACACTGTTTCATGACCAAGATTATGTCTGGACTTTAAAAGAGACCGTGACCTCTGAGTTTGTATCGGCATTTGTTCTCAGATTAATCAAATAGGAAACGCCGACCTCATCTAGTTTTTAAAATATGATTGATGTGTGTGTGTGTGTGTGTGTGTGTGTGTGCGAGGGTGTGTTTGTGTGTGTGTTTGTGTGTGATTGTTTTGTGTGTGTTGTTGTGTAATTGTTGTGTGTTGTTGTGTGTAGTGTGTTTTGTTTTTTTCTGTGGATATTTTGTTGTATGTACATACTAAAATAGTATTTTTTAAGTTTTTTGTGTTACTAACAGTATATGGACTTCGTCTGAAATAAATTTCTTATTATTATTATTAAAAGTGTTTGTGCAAACCTACTTACTGAAATAAAAGCATTTATCAATTGTTCAAGATGACACTGTAAAAGTGTACGGAGAGGTTGCAACCGGTCCATCAGTGGACTGTTCACATCAGAAGATTGTAGAAATTGGCTAGGCGACTAATTTTTTTTTATTATTTAAATTGAAGCTTTTTTACCTCACCAATAGCTTGGTATAACCAGTTTTTTAATATCTTCGGAAATTAAAAAGATATAAGCGTTCAAAACTCTCAATTAGACAGAGAGGGAAATACTGAATTGTGACATCATAGTGCAGTATCGCCATATAAATTACATGCAAAACTTCGTTTTGCGAGAAAGAGATAGACAAAAAGCTTTCAAATTTGATTTCGAATTCTGTTATCGTATCACCCATGTGAATATATTATCTACTAGAATATATAATATTCAATATCATGCAACTACCCAGCTTCGGGTCCATCCCACTAGTCCCATGATGGGACAGGTGGGATGATATGTCCCACTAGTCCCATGGGACAACTGATACTAACATATTTTTTAAATTATGTCCCACTAGTTCCATGGGACTATTGTACTAATATATTTTTAAAATGATGTCCCATTAGTTCCATAGGACAGCGAGTACTGACGTTCAAAGTGCCTTTTATGTGCCTATTTGAAATAAATGCTTTGACTTTGACCCCTTGCTAGTAGATGAGTACCAAACGTGCAAGCAATAAGGGAGCCCTACAATGCAACTACATTTTCTAGCATTTTTATTTCGAAAACTAAAATAAAGTCCGTTATCGTCTTGAATCAATATCTCTCGTGATCTTCAACATGTTCCAAAAACGACCACCCATACATAGTTTATTGTTTGGGTTCTTACGAAGATATATTCGGGAAAGGGCAATGACCGTTATTGCCATTACCAAAACGTGACAACTATAGCCGTATTTTTTTATATCACAAAAAATATCCTGTCGTTACTTGCTAATGAAAAACTAATAGTACTACACATTATACGTGAAAGTAACATAATACAAGGAGAAAGTCTTCCACAAACATCTCCAAAAACTGACCTGTCACTTATCCACTTTTCCCTTTATACATATTTGTCGGGTGCCACTCGACCCCGTTACTGGTAGCGTGTGAAACACACGTTAGACTCACCCCACGTTTTAATTTTCACATATCGCACATATGCTGCCTCCCTGCTTGTACCGTTCACACGAGTTGGCTTTATGGGAATGTTCATTTTGTAGTTTTGAGGAATTTTGATAAAATTGAAATTGCTTTACATGTTTATTACAAATATATTTAATATACAACATGTCCCGGAATTTACGAATACCACCAAACACTCCAATTAGAATATTATGTTTCAATCATAAAACATACACTGTATGTTTTACTATTATGTATAAAACATTGTTTATTTATTAAATAAGTTATACTGATTGTGGGACAAAATTGCGGTCACATTACAAATCTACACTCGCATATAGTCACACTCGGTCTAGCGTAGTAGGTACTTCGTCCCTTTGGTTTATTTTGACTGTATCGCGAAAGTGTGACTGTAATTTGCGTCGTTTTTTTTATTAGTTTAAAACAATACCTGAATTAAAAATGTTAGAATTCGATTGAGTAATAAATTCGGAACAAATGAACTACAACGACTATGATGTTACTTTTATGATGTGCATTATTCTGTTACACATTGTAGAAGTCCGGAGTCCAGAGTCTACATTTCTGCCCGGTTGGTGGCCATAGGCTCACCCACTATTACTAGGGACTTATACATGACTGGACAAATGTGGGTGTACTATAGGCCGAACCGTTCAGGCATTACAGGCGAGTAGTTGTGTAATTAATAGAACAAGACTTAGTAGAGTATTGGAGTAGAAAAAGATATGACACAGAATATTTATTTTCTTACCATATTGATATTAAATTAGTTTAATCAGTCGACTGTACAGGGTGGCAGGGTCATGGACGCGCAAATTGTTACCATGGATTCAATACATGATTCTGAACGCCCAGGGGTTGACATTTAAAAAAAAATGCTTTTCACTTTTACCGCGTGCACTTTTCTATAAAAAAAGCTGACTTTTTTTGATAACCGAGGAATAATTTTAGGATGTCTAGAATCATGTGCTAAATTCATCGTTTCAGTTTGCGCGTGGATGTCCGTATCACTCTGTATATGACATGTAGTTGACAATAATAACCTGTTCTCTGAAGGAAGTTTGTAAAAAAAGCTCTTCTCTATTTCCAAGATTATAAATCTATCCTTAGATCACACGAAGGAACAGTAAATAAAGTCCAATGCAAAGCCTTCTACTAAGGAACTATACCTGGGGAAAACTATCAAACACTTCCCAACTCTCGTCAGTTGCACGTTAAGAAAATAATTTTCCATTAAACTTTACCGTTCCCGTTATAATCACGTATTTTCGGAAAACTAGCATCCAGTCTAGACTGTTCTAAAATCCTATTTACTTCTACTTTGGATAACAAACTCCAGCTTTCTACAAATGAGTCTAAACTTCACCTAAGCAGATGCATCTTGCACTAAAGTACTAACAAGAAGGATTGAATTAAAATTAATTTAAGCTAACGTTGTCCGAGTTCAGACAAGTTTGTAGAACAATCCTCTACCTAAATGTAGATTCTAGTTAGACGATTTACCTTCTGATTATCTCAGATTAGAAGGAATCCCTTGTTTAATGTACATAGCTTTGTTACCGCAGAGATAGAAGAACGATTAAGAATTTGAACAGCAATGGATGTGTACAGACGGAGAGATCGTATCAGTCGTGTTTCTTGGTAAACGTGAGCAAGATACTATAAAATAATTTAAGAGCTCTGAAGCGCGTTCTACTTAATATCATCTTAAGGCTTAATTGCTTCGTACTGAGCGTGTGTGTGTTTTATTAAACTATTCTGTCTTTGCTTGCGACGGAAGACGTCTGCAGATTTAATTTTAAGTCTTTTGTTTGGCAGCAATTTGCTATTGTGTCTATTGAGGCGATTCATCTCTCACAGCAGTGAAATAACAAAAGTTTTTAAACTGGTAGTACAATACAGCCTCTGGATCTAATTAGTTTGGAGCAGCACTCTGCCCCGGGGCATCGGGTGCCATTTTTAGATTATGAATCATGGAGTAAATGGAGCTAGCGATGCTGAGTACTGGGCTGAACAAGAAATTTAACTTTCTTTTCGAACAAGATTTGCCATCGCCACGCTAAGACGCAGAAGATGGGACTGAGCAGATTATTGTATTGTTTAAGGTATTCTAACGTGTTGTCTTCAAGTGCGAAAATAAAATGCAAGATGCTAATGCATAATTAGTTTAAACTTCTTTTGTATTGGAGTATTTTGGTTACATTTCTTCGCATGCTTCTCTTACTTTAGCTTTCATTAATTAGCATCAGTTCGCGATAGTTGTGCTAGTGACTTTTTGCCCTAATATCAACGTTAGGGCTATTTCCGGTTCTCCGCCAATGCAATGACCTGAGGGGCAATTCTCGTAATTTTAAGAACGTTCACAGTCTGATCTCAGTCTCAATCTGTCAAAAATACCTCAAATTTCCCTACATTTAGACAAGTTTCTGACATTTGTGTTTCGCCGAGATGAGACTGCGACTATATTTTGAACGTTTTAAATTACGAGAATTGGCCTTCAGGTTGCTTCAATAAGTTGCTTGATTAGGTATTAATTCAGGGCCAACGTGGTCAGAGATCGCACAAGACAGGGAGGCTTGGCAGAAAAAATATAACATATTTAATGCATAATAATCCAAATCTTAAGATAAACTTTGGTATAGCAGAGGACTACGATAGGTCGAGTTGAAGACCTTATATAACTATGAACCTTTTAAAAAGCACTCCATGTCTCGAGAATCTCTAGTAGATACATTTATAAAATATTAAAATTGTTAACAAAAAAAATACCAATGTATCTCATGAGAGCATTTATTTTCTTTGAGCAATAATGTGAAGTAGGATAAAGAACATAAAATAATAAAGACTATATTCACAGGTATTCGTTCTCTTTGATACTTAATCACGTTAAGATGCCTAACATATAGTTACTTTACTAGCAAAAAATATCTTTGTATCCTATAATATAAATATTTCCTTTTCTTCTGGCTTAGCTTTTTACTGCGTGTGTATTATCTGCAACCACATAATATCTTGGAGATAGCGTCTCACACTGAATGGAATAATACAATTTATTTTATAAAAGTTGTTTTTGACGGCGGGCAAAATGTACTACTTGTTTGTTGCTTTGTGTTTCTTTACTTTGTTAAGGGCCAGGAGGTTGGCGGGTTGGTTTTCAAGGTGGTTCGATCACCAGGACCCCGGGTCCCGGTTTTAATAAACAATTCCATTGTGACTGTGCGTGTAATTTCAATGCGATCTCAAGGCATCCCAAGTAGGCCGCAGCAAGGACAACCTCCGCAGGTGGGGATTCATGGAAGGATTCACTACTGAATTTAGGACTATCAATTAGTAGAGGTTTTTTTTTGAGAGGGGACTAATAACAGCCACATGGGTAATGCCTAAGGCATTAAGTCCGCCTTTGTACCTTTTTGTGCGAAAAGATTAAATAAATAAATAAATAAATAAATAATCATGCCGCGGTTGGTCCGTGGATAGGTGACCATATTTACGTACCAAGACCCCCTCCGTTTCTCGGAAAGCACATTAAGCCGTTGGTTCTGTGCCTGATCTCTCTCTGGTTGTGTCGGATTGCGTGCTGTCCTATCAGACTATGAGAGTGATGGAAGAGAGTGCACCCGTGTCTGCACACATAATCGTACTTGTGCACTATAACGACTTTAATCCCTGAAGGTAAGGGGTTAAAAAGGAGGTCGCTCCATGTTAAACACTGGTATTCTTGGTGGTGGTTTCTATGGTACTGGTATTTTAAGGTTAGTCTGGAAGCCGATCTCAGCACAGTTTAGAAAAAGCTATGTAGATTGATTGGACCGCCAAAAACTTAGTCAAAAGCTTTGATTTTAATAAATAAATCCAGTGTATAATAAATATTGAATATAATAAATATTTTCAAGGGTAACCCTGTTTCCGCCATTTTCGCGGCCGACTGCTAAGGATATAATGTACTGTGCGACGACTCCACATTATGTGAGTCCTTGCTTTTGTTTATTTTTATATTATTCATTTTTATTTCGTTCACAGTGATGTGCAAACAACAATACTCTCTGGATATTAGGGACCATGGTTTATATTTGGTTTTCTTACATTATTTATTATTTCAAAAGAGCTTCCGTTGTGTGATTTTTGTTGGGTATAAGTAAATAATGTCGGAATTGGTTACTTGTTTGTCTTGGCGAGTATGTCAATTTCTAATTTCTTGTGGTATTTCGGTATGTTTTATTCATTTTTGCGAGATGTGTCAACAGTGTTTTTGACTTTATTTTGATTTCGTTCCGAAAAACTTTCACAAATCATAATGTAATATATTCAGAGTTCATGCATATATCATACTTCATTACTTTTTGAAATGACTCTAAACTCGACCAATTCCCACTGGATCTACATCGTGAATAACAGTCTCGCAGAGCCTTGTGAGGCTTGGGGGTCTACTACGAAGTGCAAAATGCGAATGATCGGATCGGACCGACACATGGCCGAACCGAATATTATAGAAAAATGCGAAAAAAGTTCGGATCGGCTCAGTTGGGTCGGGACCAAACAGATAAAAGTCGGGACCATAGTAATATTCGAAGGAGTGTAGGATCGGGACCGATCGAACCGACCCAAATAGTAACTTCGTAGCAAGAAACGGCCGAACATTCAGCCGATACCACTTCGGAGTAGACCCCCAGAACCCCACCAGTGGCAACAATTATAGGCTGATAAAGAAAAAGAAAGAAAGAAAGAAAGAAAAATATTTTATTCTGCACAAACAAAACGCACAATTACAAGTAAAAAAAAAAAATAATAATAAATTTAGAAAAAACGAAAAAGACATAAGGTACACATAGTCAAAAGACACGTACTCATCCATAAAAAATGTTGACACTTTTGTCCATTGCTCGCTGTCAAGGCCTTGGACTAATGACAACTAACATTAATTGTCAGTTGATTATTTATTTGTTTGCTCTCATGCACATTACACATTTTAAAATAGATTTATCATTCACAGCCCGACTTACCCACTGCTGAGCGTCTCTTTTCTTAAGGAAATCCCCACGCTCCTGTGCCACCCCTTTTTTTTTTCTTTTTTTCCGGATGGGAAATCATCAAATGACCCCTCCCGCTCTGGGTGGAGCGGAAGGGAGTGTCAGACTCTTACTGACTAAAACCCACCCATATTCCTTCCTTTGCCCTTTATGTTCCGGGGTAGCGGTAACCCTTTCGGACAATCCCGCTGATTCGGACAATCCCGCTGAAACTCCTGTGCCACCCTCATTTAGGTTTTACCCGCGATGCCAACCATTTAGTGTGCCCATCTTGTCGCCGCGCCGGATGACCGACATCTCTTTGAATAGATTAGTTATTGGTAGAATAGAATACTCAATATTGTACACCATACAAATTAAAGAACATAAATATATAAAATTTTAGAAAGGGTACTATGGGCGGTCTTATTGCTAAGAGCGATCTTTTAAAGACAACCTTTGGATGGATTAAAATTAAAAAGAGACAAATATAGTAGGCAGTCTGTGGTGTACCATTTACATTTAAATACCATTAATATATACATAAAGTATATTTTACTCGTCTAAATAAATATATACATACTCATATAAAACATGAAACGAGAACCCTGGTACATTAACCCTGTCAGGGCATTGCATTATGAAAATATGTTGCCCAAAATGATACCACAGACTACAAAACTACACTCATTTCAAACGAAGAGACAGTGACTTCAAAGCCAGATGGCTTACAAAAGCTGAAAAGTCTACTAACTGAAAATACTTAAAAATAATAGCCATTCAAATACCAGTTTCCAAACTCTGTTTCCATTCAACATTAAGACTAGACCGTAAAATTATATGAGTAGTGCGGAAGTGCCGAAGCGACCCAGTTTCCTCTGGCAATCTCCGTCTATATTATTACAAAGGTATAATAATTATAAAAGATGCCTCGAGGTAGGTTTTCGTGTCGAAACTGTTAAGCGTTAAAGGAAACTTTGAAATAAAATATGTCTGTTACTTAATAAGTGGGTTCCACGTGGGCTGGTTATGTTATTTTTATACTGTGTTTTTCTCTACATTTACGTTTTCTGTAGTTTTCGCAGTGCTAATTATGTACAGTCCTTCAAAAGAAAAGAAAGAAAATATGTTTATTTGCGGTGAACATGACGCATAAAAAGAACACAAAAAAAAATTACAATTTGGAGGAAAACATGCGGCACATCCACGCAAAACGGCCATCGCTCAGCATAATGCTAAGAACCTATACGAGACAGAGCCCCAGTGCTGGTTACACAGTTATTTCACCTTTGATTTTGCAGCAATGTCCAAATCACAGTGATCTTTATTCTCTTTCTAATAAGGTTGCTGTTGTGATGCTGCCACTGACAAGTCTGTCAAAATCATTGTGATCTTTATTCTTGTTACTATAAGGTTGCTGTTAAGTTGTTGCTGTCAGAGGTAAAATTACTGAGAACGGACTGTAAAGTGCATGAAGAATATTAGAATGTAAGCTTTGCACGTTCCACCTCAAAAAGTAGGAGAGTCAACATACCCACCATAATAAACAGTCTACTGCTGGACAAAGACTTTGACGGCATGGTTGGTGCAGTGGTTAAGCGATTGACTGCTGCGCTGCGTGTCGCCGGTTCGATTCCCGCACGGAACAAATATTTGTATAACCTATAAGTAGTTGTTCCGGGTCTGGCTGTTTGTGTATGTGAGTTTAAATGTTTGTAAACGAACCCACGATACAGGAGAAATTCCTAGTGTGAGGCAACGTTTTTTAAAAAAAATAAAGGGACCTGTTTTTACATGTCTCTTTTAGAGGTTTTCAGGCTGAGCTGACTGGTAGGTAATCACAATGGTAATGGTTAAATTTTTATCTCTGTAATTCATTTTAATAATCTAGTCCAGCCTAGTCTATTATTGTCCCACTGCATGACAAAGGCATCTTCTCATTCAGAGATGGTTCGAGGATGGATCATCACGCTTGCTCGAGACGGATTGACAATTTAAAATTATATTAATCATAAGTCCTGTCGATCTATGCTGTAAAAATCTCTTCATGTGACAGCTCATTTCAAGCTCTCTTCACCTAAGTTTTGACGATGAAAATTTGTCAGAAAAGACCGGCAGGTTTCCTCACTGTCTTTTTCTGCACCGATGTCAGTGATGTCCAAGATAAACTTAGAGGCGAAGCCTCAACCACTGGGCCATCGCGACATTCAAATTAATCTTACTTAGACTTAAACATTATCATTTACTCATTAGTATTCATAGGCTTAAACAGAACATCAAATTTAATACCAAAATAAATTGTGAAACCTGTTTTCGTCTTTACGCCCACAGTACGCAAATTCTGAATTTCCAAATATTAACTCAGACAAAAATGGGTTATAAATAGGATTCACCAACAATTTTTTTTATTCAAATTGGTTCAATGAATTATAATATTTGAAAGTTATTTTAATAATTTGGTATACAAACCGATGTACGTTTGCTAGGCAGATTGGTAGGCAATTAAATTTAATAGAAAAGCACAGTTAAAGATTACCGAGTCTTTAATCTACATAATTATAGAGGTATGAGGAACAGGGTATAAAGTTCACTCATCCTCCATAAAAAAGGGAGGATCCTCCGACCAGACAAGGGTCGTGTCTGGTGGGCAACTGCCCGTCGATTGATCAATTGGTTTTATATAGGTAATGGCCTGCAGTAGAAATATTCCAAAACTTGCAAACACTATTACTTACAATGATAAAAGAATTTTCAAAAGTTGATCGGTTGTTAAAGAATATTTTAAAAATACACAGCAAAACTTAACGTTCATAAATAAAATATCAAATTTGACTCCCGAGACTGTAGTTCTGTGCAATACAGCCCAAAGCAATAGGCGAGAGCTACTAAATTTCTAAATTTCTCTCTAGATGACACTAACAAAACTTCGACCCCATCGCGTCTTGAATGAAACACACGGCGTTATATTAATGGCAGGAACGAACCATGCACTCAAGCAGACCAATATTTTGTTACGACAAAAAGTGTCAAGCGATCTTGAACCTTGTGCGGTGCAACTATTACTGTCACGTTGACTTGTCCTGCCAACGCTCACGGCGTACGACCTGTTGTCTCATTCAATCAACAAGGATCTTAGGCTACAGTAAGATAAACTGTGTCCATCCATTAATTTGAACCCAACAATGGGACTTACGTACGCGCCTCAACAAGATTCGTCAGTTTTACCCTCTAGGTGAAAAATGTTATCGACATTCGTTTACCGTTATTTTTGGACATAGAGTGGAAAAATCACGTCGTCGTCCTCACGTCGTTACAGGTCGTCAGTAGCCCGAAAGTCTGACAACCAGTCTTACCAAGGGGTATCGTATTACCTAGTTACAGGGTTGTGGAGGTCAGATAGGCAGTCGCTCCATGTAAAATACTGGTATTCAGCTGCATCCGGTTAGACTGGAAGTCGACCCCAACATAGTTGGGAAAAGGCTAGGCAGATGATGAGAGTGGAAAAATCTGTTACATAGCTAATAATTCAGTAATGATAGGTATTTATAATACCTATGATTATGTACTATACCAACACTGAATGACATTTTGTATTAAATGTTTTGTTGTTTTTTATAATGTATACCTTATGTTGTATTGTATAATATTATACCTTATGTTGTTATAATAAAATTTATATTGTTTGTGACCTCTGAGTTTGTGTCGGCATTTCTTCTCAAAGTAGTCAGATAGGAAACGACGACCTCATCTAGCTTATTTTTTTTTATAATATGGCGTATAAAAATGATTCCTAAATCCTATTTACAGAATAAAAAAACAATGAATTTTCATTTCATTTCATAGGAACCAATTCCTACCAAGCAACCTAACAGCAACCTTATTGTAACGATAATAAAGATCACAATGACTTTAACAGACTTGTTATCGTCTAAAATTAAAAACCACCGCCGCAGTACCTCTCCCAGCACTATACAGTATGTTTCCATAACACAGTGGCGCAAGTTTCGCGGCCTGACGTCTATACAACCACAAACAGATGCAAGTTTAATGTCTTTCGCCCCACAATACGCTCATACTGTATGTGAACTACTACAGGAGTGTATCGATTTCCTTTTGAGTTTACCAGATATAAAGCGATTTGTTCAATTGTGCTGAAATGTGGGTAGGCACAACTTTGAGTAAGGATTTTTGTGTACCAAACTTGGATAATCAGCCTATAATGTTCGCACTGCTGGGACACAGGTCTCTTCTCTGTGGCAGAGAGTGGGCTGTAATCTACCACGCGGGCCCAGTTCGGATTGGCAGATGTCACGTCGTCAACTGTTTGTTCTTCTATGTTTTCCTTCATCGTTTTGAGAGCAGTGGTGATGAAATAATTTACACCAAGTAAAGTGCTTACTTAGGTTCGAACCCACGACCCCGAAGTCGCGGACGTTACCACTAGGCTACTGCTGTTCTAAGGTAGCCGATCAAACGACTTACGATGAAGGAAACTATCACTAGGGAACATGGACTTGAATATTTGAAGTGCACTATGCAATGAGCAAACGTGTAGTCAATGCACATAATTTATCATAAAAAGTACAATAATTAACATTGTACTCATATTAAAAAATTAAATATTTTCTTAAGATAGCATTTCATACTAATGTATGTTATATATTATTATTAATAAGGATATTCGTTGGACTGTAAACTTAATTTTCTGATAAGAAATTTGCTAATTAGATACCTTTCATTTTAATATTTCTACACCGAAAACGGTAGTAAAGGTGAAGCTGTTTAATATTAAGAACTTAATTCATACTAATATTATAAACGCGAAAGTTCGTGAGGATGGATGGATGTTTGTTACTCCTTCACACAAAAACTACTAAACATACGCACACACTCACAGATAGATTATAACCAGGATTAACACAGGATACTTTTTATCCTGATATTGCCACGGGATCGAAACTTATGCGGGTGAAACCGCGGGGTGCCGCTAGTAATATTATAAATTCGAATGTTACTTTGTGTGTTACCTTTTCACGCCTAAACCACGGATTTAGATAAAATCTTTGAGAAGGACATACGATACTTTTTATCCCAGTAGCACCTTCCCGTGGGATGATTTCTGTTTCTGACACCCATCAGTTTCATATAAACGAATACGTGTTTTGCGAATTAGATCTTTATGGATTACTAAAATTATCGCACTGACAGTTGTTAGGAGCGCATTCTCTCGACGGCCGGACTGTAACAGTCCCAATAACATTTTAGTATTTCATTTCCGTAGTTTATTTTTAAAAAAACAATTGAATACAAAATGTTTACCCACCTGTTATACCATGGTACCAAAGGCAGATCGCTGACGATGCGTTAACCCCATTTGTACCGAACAACACATTGCATCAGCCACGGACACGAGGACGGGCCACGAGATGCTGACTTCGCGCAACGTGACAACTATCGCGCCACCAGTTCCCGGGCATCGGAAACGGACACTTCGGTTCCAACCTCGAACGTAGTCATAATCTTTAGCAATAATCAATAATTGTAATTTCTTTTTAATTAAATTCATTATAAGTAAATTGGTTTTTTTTGAATCCTCCGCCTGCAGCTACCGTAATTGGCGCAGTCGGTAGGATACTCGAAGCAGTGCGCGGCGCGTAAAGGACTCTAAAATCAATCCTGTCGGCTCCGCATAGCCGCTGCCTGAGCTTTTAAGCCTTCATCGAGTATCCAGAACCTCGGAAAGCTGCAGCTGGTGCATCCAGACTTCGATGCTGATTCAGAGACACCAAGAAATGAAACTGTGAGTACACTTGAATCACTCTTGTGTTGCTTCCCTATAGTTGTAACTTTTCCTTTTCCAGTCTTACGTTAATCCTTCAAGATTTTTCATCCTAGGCAATCTGGTTCTTGTACCCCTAGGGCCGTAAGACAGAGTAGGTTAGACCAAGCTAGAGACCTAAGTGATATTATAGAAGAAACAAGCGCCATGGCTCATGGAGACCAAATTGACGCTATATTAAAGTCCCTTCGATTACTCCCAGAGTTCGATGGGAACCCAAATACACTAACTAGATTTATAAATTTAAGTGACCAATTAGTTACAAGATTCCTCAATCCTAATCCGGGAAATGAGCTGGAGAACCAAGCCTTGCTTAACGGAATTTTAAATAAAGTCACGGGTCCAGCCGCTCGATTTATTAACTCTAACGGTATCCCTTCTGACTGGAATGGCATTCGTACAGCATTAGTTAATAATTTCGCGGACCAACGCGACGAAACTGCACTTTATAATGACCTTTCATTATTAACACAAGGTCAAAATACGCCACAAGAATTTTATGAAAATTGTCAAACCCTATTTAGTACCATTATGACATACGTAACGTTGCACGATAGTCTGTCTACCACTGTAGAAGCGAAGCGTGAACTTTACAGAAAGCTTACGCTGCAATCATACTTGCGCGGATTAAAAGAGCCGCTAGGTTCTCGTATTCGATGCATGCGTCCCGTATCTATAGAGAAGGCGTTGGAGTACGTGCAAGAAGAAACTAATACGTTATATTTGCAACAGCGAAACAATAACTTCCTAGATAATAAAAAGCAACCTAGTAATCCCGCGGGCTCACAATCTAAACCCCCAAATAATCAACCGTTCACCCTGGCACCAATTAATTTTAACATGCCTGGCCCCTCACGCCAACCACCGATGCTGGTTCAACAACCATGGAGACCTAACAATAATAATAATCCACCCCAGCCTTACCGAGGGCCAACACGTACTCAGCAGATATTTAGGGCTTTACCACCAAATTATAATGAACGGAGCAATGTATTTAGAATGATTCCGCATAACGCACCCGGGAATACGCAAAGTGGACCCGGTCCACAGAAGCCTGCACCTATGAGTGGTGTAAGTCATTTTGTCAGCAAACCCATGCCTGCTAGAGGACACGACTGGACCAAATCGGGCAACCCACCACCAAGCAATTACTTTAAGGCTCGCGAGTTAAATTTTAACGAATGTCCGTACTATGCATACGGCCCCTACTACGATTGCTCGGAGTACTATTACATCGAGCCAGAGTATACTGATAACTTTGTATGTGCCGATGATAATTATTATAGCAACGGTCAACTAATTGTTGTTGATGAGTTAGCCACTAGCGAACCTGTATCCGAACCTAAGCCATCGACCAGCAAGGAGGATTTTCGGACGGATTCGAAGTCCGACAAGCCAAAATAGAGATTAACATCCAGACACAAAGACAGCTTCCGTTTATACAAATTTCAAACCCCCCTTTAAAATTACTGATAGATACAGGTGCTAATCAGTCATTTATTAGCCCTGAGGCCATACAGAAATATTTTCCGCTTACGCCGCTAAACTATGAACCGTTTGAAGTCGTAAATGTCCACGCGACGAGCAGAAACAATAACTCGATCACATTACCGTGCTTTACAGAATTCAATGAGTCCGATAATATCAAATTATTCGTATATAAGTTTCATAATTATTTTGACGGTTTAATAGGATCGGATTTATTAAGTAAATGGGAATCAACCATAGACTATAAAAATATGCGCTTAAATACCAGACACGCCACTAATCCGATTCAGGTATATGATTCTCGCAACGTCAATCTTTATGAAGATATAATACCCGCTCGTTCTTCTAAATTAATTAAATTGCCAATCAATATACAAGATGGAAATGCCTATATACCGGAACAGGCCATTTGCAACTGTACCATAGGTGAATGTATTACGTCGGTTAGCAATAGTCGAGGTATTTTAGAAGTTACAAACGCAACTCAAAACGATTTAATATTCTCTGTCGATCGTCAAGTTAGTGCCGAAGTATATAATGCTGAGTGCGCTCGCACTAAACAGCTATCGCCACGCGCTCAAGACGTTCTTTCCAAATTACGTACTAGCCATTTAAATCCAGAAGAACGCGCAAATCTCGAATCATTGTGCGCGCAGTATGCGGACGTATTCTATATAGAAGGCGAACCGTTATCATTTACCAACCAAATTAAACATTCCATAAAAACTACAGATGAAGTACCCGTATACACGAAGAGCTATCGGTATCCATATGTGCATAGAGAGGAAGTTAGGAACCAAATCGGAAAAATGTTAGAACAGGGTATAATTAGGCCCTCACAATCAGCCTGGAGCTCTCCCATTTGGGTAGTGCCTAAAAAGACAGACGCCTCCGGTAAAACAAAATGGCGAATTGTCGTAGACTTTAGAAAGCTGAACGAAAAGACATTCGATGACAAATATCCGATACCAAACATCGCGGATATATTAGATAAGTTGGGCAACTGCCAGTACTTCACCACCCTAGATCTCGCAAGCGGATTTTACCAAGTCGAGATGAAAGCAGAAGATATACCGAAAACAGCGTTCAATGTTGAGCACGGACACTTCGAATTCTTAAGAATGCCTATGGGTCTTAAGAACTCGCCGTCCACATTTCAGAGAGTCATGGACAATGTGCTGAGAGGCCTACAAAATATCATATGTCTGGTTTATCTTGATGACGTAGTTGTATTTAGCACTTCGTTACAAGAACACATGAACAATCTCGAAAAAGTGTTCCAAAGGCTACGGGAGTCAAATTTTAAAATTCAATTAGATAAAAGCGAATTTTTAAAGTTAGAGACAGCTTATTTAGGTCATATTATTAGCAAAAATGGCATCAAACCTAACCCCGATAAGATATCAGCTATACAAAACTATCCATTACCGAAAACCGCTACCGAAATAAAACGCTTTCTTGGTTTACTCGGGTACTATCGCAAGTTTATTCCTGATTTCGCTCGACTAGCAAAACCTCTCACTCAGTGTCTTAAAAAGGGATCAAAAATTACTCTCGATACAAATTATGTAAACTGCTTCGAAAAATGTAAAACCCTTTTAACTAATGACCCTATACTCCAATATCCCGATTTTAATAAGGAATTTGTTCTGACGACAGATGCATCCAATTTAGCAATCGGTGCCGTACTTTCCCAAGGTCCGATAGGACAGGACAAACCCATAGCTTACGCCTCACGTACATTAAATTCCAGTGAGATAAATTACAGCACGATCGAAAAAGAGCTGCTCGCCATAGTATGGGCCACTAAGTATTTCCGCCCTTATTTATTCGGCCGCAAGTTCAAAGTCATCACGGACCATAAGCCTCTCCAATGGGTCATGAATCTTAAAGAGCCAAATTCCCGATTAACGAGATGGCGATTAAAATTAAGCGAGTACAACTTTACAGTAATCTATAAACAAGGCAAGTCAAACACTAACGCTGATGCCTTATCTAGGATAGAAATATGCAACGAGGAAACAAGCTCCGTAATAGCTAACCCCACTGTCAATCCGCCCACGTTAGACGAATCTAGGACCCTTACAGCTCATACTGACGCGGAAAAGCCTATCTTAGAAGTACCGATATCAGACGATCCACTCAATAAATTCAATAGACAAATTCATTTCACGATTGTAGGTGACTTTAAAGGTAGGACAGTTGTAACAAAACCATTTGACACCCATACCCGTACAGCTATACAATTATCTAAATCTAACCTCGAAACAGACGTTGTGAACGCGATCAAAGAATTTGTTAATCCTAAAGTAAAGACAGGAATATTAATTAACCCACCTTTAGAAATGTATTCCATCATTCCCATAATCCAAAATCATTTCAAGAGCTCATCCATGAATCTTGTTCTCACAAAAATTGAGCTAGAAAATGTGAAGGAATACTTACGCCAGCAAGAAATAATTCGGAAATACCACGAAGGTAAAACCAACCATCGCGGTATTAACGAATGCTACCTTGCACTGTCCCGGCGATACTTCTGGCCTAAGATGAAAGAACACATCGCGAAGTACATTAATGAGTGTACCATCTGCGGTCAGGGTAAATACGATCGTCATCCAATAAACCAACAATTGCACATAGTTCCCCCACCGGCGAAACCATTTGAAGTTATCCATCTCGATCTGTTCACAGCTGAAACTGAAAAATTCCTCACATTCATCGATTCCTTTTCAAAGTATGCCCAAGCATACCATTTAAGGGACGGGACTGCAATAAGTGTCGTTCAAGCTTTGTTAATATTTTGTACTCACCACGGAGTACCATTAACATTAGTAACTGACCGTGGCACAGAATTCACAAACCAGTTATTCTCAGAATTTACAAGAGTCCATAAAATAAACCATCATAAAATATTAGCACACACACCCAATGAAAATGGGATGGTTGAGCGTCTCCATTCCACTTTATTAGAACACTTAAGAATACTAAAATTACAAAATCGTAGTGAATCAGTTATAAATTTAATGCCTTATGCTTTACTAGCGTATAACAGCAGCATACACAGTTTTACCAAGTGTAGACCGTTAGAGCTTATAAGCGGACACTTTGATCCTCGTGATCCATTAGACATGGACGCGACAGAGCACGTAATGCAACAGTATATTCAGAACCATAGGATTAGAATGAATAAAGTCTATGAATTAATAAGCGAAAGTTCGTTAAACGATAGAACTGATATTATTAACAACTTGAATAAGAGTCGCGAGCCCGAGCAAAGTTATAATCCCGAGCAGCAGATATTTATAAAGAATCCCAAGGCTAGTCGTCAAAAATTAGCACCCCGGTATACACAAGATACAGTATTGGCAGATCTCCCAATACATATCTATACAAAGAAAAAACGCGGTCCAATCGCCAAATCCCGTTTAAAGAGAGTGCCTAATAGTGCACAATTGTTACAGAATACTACTGATGTACATGCTTCAAGCGGTAGCTGCTCAAGAGATAACACTTGAGAGCCTCGACAACGGACCAGGACTTCTTCCTTTTGAGCTAGGTTCTGCAAGGATCATAACCCAGCATCATTCCTTCCTACAGACTATCAATACAGATGAAATCAAATCTAAAGTAACAATAGTTAAAACTCAATTGAATTATATTCAGCCCCAGTTAAATAATAAAACTCGTTCCCTGTACGAACCGCACATCGCACACCTTAAAAGTAAATTAGATAAGATTACAGGTCAATTGCAGACATTCGATTCCAATCGCGTTAAAAGAGGCCTTATAGACGGTCTAGGCTCAGTAATTAAAAGCATTTCCGGTAACTTAGATTATACAGACGCCGTACGTTATGAGAATGCCATTAAAGTTCTTCAGGATAACGAACAAGAAATTTCGTCGCAATTTAATCAGCATATAAGTTTAACCAAGGATTGGATATCACAGCATTCAAAAGTATTAAAAAGCATTATTGAAAACCAGCAGAATATATCCCGCATAGTTAATGTAATGATTAATACCACTGAAGTTACTAATATAGATCTTCTTAATTACGCCCATCTGGCACAGTTATTCTTAATTTTGGAAGATAATATAGAAAACTTATCGGAAGAATTAGACAGGATAGAGAACCTTCTAGCTTTTATTCATGCAAAGAGTACGCATCATTCAATGCTTAGTCTAAATGCGTTAAGAAATATGATAGATATAGTGCGTAGTTTATATAATAGGGAAGAAATATTAGACATAAGTATAAGGGAATATTTTGATATAATTAAATTGGGTTCATATTATAGTAGTAATAACTTAGTTATAGTGTTCAAAGTACCGATTGCCTTGCCCAGCACCTATGACCTATACAAACTTTCTATCGTACCCAACAAAAATCACGAAATCCTAATACCATCCTCTCCCTATATCGCAATACATGAGGACGAATTCATGTACATGGAGACAGAATGTCCGAAGGCAAGCACTTGGTATCTCTGCGAGATAAAAGTTAGCTTCAGACCTCGAGATCAAGTGGACTGCATCCAACAGCTGATCACAACACAGAAAATAGACTCTACATGCAACCTTACCCCTGTTATACTCAGCAGAGGGGCACTGGAGCAACTAGACGACAGGCATTATACCGTCACATTCCCGAAACCTACCAAGGTCCAGACGTCCTGTGGAAGAAATGAATACACCAATCTGCAAGGGAGCTTCTTAGTTGTCTTGCCTCATAACTGTTTCCTGCGGACTCCTGAGTTCACCATCATCAATAACAATGACCATGCAACAGGACAGGTTATCAAGATCACAGACTTACCTCCACGAAATTCCAATCTTAAATCGTCATCGCAACCAGTCCTAACCCTAAATTCAATTAACCTGGAAAATCTACACGCAAGCAATACTAAGATAACGCTACAGTCGCCGATCAACATAAAGAAGCCTCAAGATACAGCCTTATATCATACTACAATACCAATGTACGCCATCCTATTAGGTGCAACTGCACTAAGTAGTTACATCATCATCAGAAGATTCCTAGCAAAACGCCGAACTAACGAATCATCAGAAACTGAAATGAAGCAAACCGCATCTCAAGACATCAATGCTGAAACTTCAAATATGCGTCAATCTGACACGCCAGATCACTATTCAACATTATTTTCGACGAAAGTACTCAAATAATTGCTGAACTACGGCGGGAGGTGTTATACCATGGTACCAAAGGCAGATCGCTGACGATGCGTTAACCCCATTTGTACCGAACAACACATTGCATCAGCCACGGACACGAGGACGGGCCACGAGATGCTGACTTCGCGCAACGTGACAACTATCGCGCCACCAGTTCCCGGGCATCGGAAACGGACACTTCGGTTCCAACCTCGAACGTAGTCATAATCTTTAGCAATAATCAATAATTGTAATTTCTTTTTAATTAAATTCATTATAAGTAAATTGGTTTTTTTTGAATCCTCCGCCTGCAGCTACCGTAATTCACCCAATGAAAAACGCAAATTAAAAAACAATAAACACACGACATAAAAATAATCTCAGAGCTCCTCGTATTTAAAATCACGATACACTCTGCAATTTATTAACTCATTCACCGCCGGTCGTAAAAACCGGCGGGCGGTCCATTTGACCCAACTCACTGGCGAAATCATCCGTTAAGATTCGCGGCAATTGTAATTAACCTGCTACCGTACACGGCAATGGAGAGTGAATCATTTGTTAGTGCCGCCTGATTTCTAGCCGTATACGGTTATCAATCTTAGGTAAATATTTAGTTAGGGTAGCATTCACGATATTATTACAACAGTCTTGGTATAATGTTTAAATTTCTTTCCCATTTCCAGATCCTTCTTTTTTTTCCTTTTCCGATTCCAGGTGATTTGATGATTTCTTTCGCGAAGTACACATCAAATCACCTAATCTTAATGGCATTATAATTTATCAAATTAAACATTTTAAAAAAATCCCCTTTTCATAAACTTTATAAAGATTAAACCTTAGTGTAACCATACATTTTTTTACGTATTTAATTTCATCACCACTGCTTTCAAAACTGTAAAGGAATATATCGTGAGGAAACCGGCATGTCCTAGAATCAAACATTCGAAGACATGTGACATCCGCCAACCCGCACTGAGCCCGCGTGGTGGATTATGGCGAGGCCCAATAGAGAGGCGGCCTGTGTCCCAGCAGTGGGGACTTTATACGCTGATTATGTTCTGCTTAAGCTTAACTTTTAAGCAACGTTGATGGAAAGGTAACATCGCAATTATTTTGCCATAACATTACCATTCTTAGTACCAATTAGACACACAAAACCAATCAGTCCTCCACACGACAAGTAGAACTCAACACCATGCAAAGTAGAACCGTCGAACGGAGTCTTTATTGACCGAGTTCTGATCACACAGCGCACATAAAGGCACAGAGGTAGAATGATTACAGTCCTGCTAGCAATAAATAGCCCCTTTGATTTTAGTTGAAGAGTAATTGCAGCGGACGGCGAAGGGGGCTCGTATTCACAAAGCGTATGTACTTAATGATATTCTGTGTTGAGTGGTTCGACTTGCACTTTGAAGCCTAATTCATACGGATGTGGAGGTTTGGCTTGACATTTTGCTATGCGGAATTTGGATGTTGCAAGCTAAATTGAGATAGTATAGAAGTCTAGCTGTCGCTTTGTCTGCGTGTATTTTGTATTTCATGTTCTTTTATGCAAATATCCAGGATAAGAAGGAGCCTATGTCCTTCTCTAGCCGATCTATTCTCTAAAACTCTAAAGTGAGCTTGAGGTGAACTTTCACCCTCCTCGACGCAAGGGTCTAAATACCCTTGCGTCGGGGAGATTGACAACTCACTTCACCTAAGTTCTCACTATGAGATTTTCACAGAATAGTACAGACGCCAGCACATCAAGCTACTACAATCTGTCAAATTTCTTTAATAAATTTTCAACTTTATTGCTAAAGCCTTAAGGTTCAAGGTGGATTGGGAAAATTTGACAGTTTCGGGTAGCTTGACCTGCTGGCGTCTGTACCTACTACTGCACCCTAATTGCGTAACACACTATCTATCACAATCTACAACAACATTTTGAAGGATATTGCTAATCCATTGCTTCATAATTATGTTCGAAAAATGTATCTATTCAACAACGTAAATAACGCAATTATTGTTGTTGAACTGTCAAAATTAAAGCCATTGCTACTGCAGTGCGATTCTGTAACCATCTTACCGTGAAAACTAAGGTGAAGTGAGCGTGGAGTGAGCTGTCATTCCAACTAATACCTACTAGGGATTGACACTATTGACAGCTCACTCTAAGCTCACTTCATCTAACTTTTCACGGTGAGATTTTTACAGAATCGATCGGCTGATAGGCTGTTACGCAATAACCCCGCTGGTCAGTCTACTTATCTGACAGATTTCAAAAGGATCGGTTCAGTGGTGTATGTGTGGAAAGGTAACAGACAGACAAGCTGAGTTACTTTCGTAATAATACGAGTACCTATTAAGTAATTATTAATTTTGATATAAACATGTAACCACGTGGTAAATGGCTGAGTGTCAAAGTATATCGTTGACAATAGGCATATATTATCTACAGCGAAGATTTTTGGTCCGTTTGTCTGTTTATCTGGATGTATATGTTTGATGCGAAAATGGCTAAATGGAATTGGATGAAATCTGCCACACAGATAGTTTATAGCCTGGTAATCTGCTTTTTAAATACTGGTACTCAACTGCATCCGGTTAGATTGGAAGCCGACCCCAACATACTTGGAAAAAACCTAGGCAAATGATGATAGTTTATAACCTGGATTAACACATAGGGTACTTTTAATCCCGGTAGTACATTCCCATGGAATATTTTCCGACATCCACGCGGGCGAAGCCGTGGGCAGAAGCTATTGATACAAAGGCAAAGGCATCCAATTTTCTAAACATTTTCATAACAATAACCTACCATATATGTATATTAATTTCAAAGAAAAAACACAAACCCATCATTATCCTTTACCCAGTAAACACTCAAATCTAAATGGTCCCCACTTTCCGTGAACCGACCGTGTAAACTAACCATTAATGGGTATCAGAAATCGTTATTACATTTCAAAGAGCATTTTAATAACTCAATTCAGAAGCGAGCGGGTTCCATTAAATGCGCGGCCATTTTTCGATGTCAGGGTGCAGTTTCATTAACTTTGTGAAAAACCCGATGATTGTGGGTTATTGAACACTGCTTTAGGGGTGAAAACTTTTATGGGTTGGTCTTTAAAATACTTAGGCCCAAGTTTACTAATAAAATTAACCAATCGATTACTTATAGTAGTTTTATCTCGCGGAGCTACGTTTTAATTGAGTTTACCAAGTGTACAAACCTGATGTGAATGTACCCATGTGTAGGAGCGCAAGCGCAGGAGCTCTCAGTACCGTCCGAGACAATGGCGAAGTCGGAAGTGTGTATGTGTGTGTGCGTGTGTGTGTGTTCACGCACATATTCACAGCATGTTTGTACACTTGGTTACCACAAGTAAACAGATCAACCAATATAGACAGTCAAAAAAAGAAAACCAAATTATATTTTGAAAAAAAGTAACAAAAAGAAAAATGAAACTGAAAGTCTTATACGAGGCCAAAAGGCTCCTATCTCCGCGACATTTAAAAAATAAATGTCGCAGCGCTGGTATTCTGATAGGGCCCGCTGTGATGTGTGTGTGTCCATAGTATATCCGTCTATCTATGTCAAACTTTATACGAGTACATATAGGACTGTAAAATTCTGTATTGAATTAGCTTTAGTAATTAATGAAGACATTCGTTTCCATAACCTCAGCTTTGGAAAATAATGTACTCCTCGATGAGTATTATACGATTTTTTTTAAATGTCAAACTAAGCAATTAACTTTATAATAATCAAACTGTAACCTACTACGTACTAAAATGTAATGTCACATAAAACAAATCGAATAAGTAAGTACCGCTCCAGAAAATTACTCTGAGTGAATATTTTTAACATCGCTTTATCATTTACTAGCAACCAGCCTCTGCTTCGAACAGGTTTTACGACTTGACAAAACATCGAAATTTCCATATTTCATGTAAGTTTATTACTAACGTATTATACAATTATAGCTTCCAGAACAAATTCTCTAAATCATGTTGAAAATCGCATCAAAATCCGTTCCGTATTTTAGAAGAACAACACGGTCACACAGACAGAGACGAAAAGCGACTTTATAATTATGTATATTATTTATTCACAACAACATAAAATCATAATTAACTATAGACGAGTGTTAGCCCCACTTAGCACTTTATACTGTCGAGTGAAAATTAATAATGAAACGCCTCAGAGAATCCTACCCTGAATATTTAACAGGAACATCAAATATTTCGTCCTGCCAAAAATTATTATTTCAACAAACTGTTTTAACCGTGTGCTACCCAATTTTAGTTCCATTAAATTAAATCTACTAAATATAAAAAGTAAACAGGGCTAAGTTCATAATGTGCCTGAAGAATCGTAATAGAGAGGGAATTTATTAAATTTCGTCTAAGCTACGTGCCGGGCCCGAGGCCGTGGGGTTTCAACCCCATTAACCTTGTCTCGCCATGATTTAGGGGCGAAATACGAATTTCCCCGTATTTCTGCCTTTCACCTTTTTGTTCGGAACAGATTTTTACTTGGGGTTTAATAAACTGACACTCGGTAATGAAGGGAATTATCGTTCATTTGTCCATTTAGATTTTTTTTAAATGATTCGGTTTTGGTTGGATTTAATGAATCGGAGGTATTGGGTTTACAATTACAATGCCTTCGTATAATCGACATGTAGGTACCTACATATTTACAACGTAGAAAGTGTAGGTATTCAATGAACCGTCAAATTAACAGTCTGTTAGAAGGTCGTATTTTACAAAATCAACGCTTGCAAAGTTTATCAAACAACTGAAAAGAATAGAAACCTTGCGGACAAGTTAATTGATTTTCATTGGAGGACAATAATGGTGTTTAAACAAACAAGGCACATAATAAACTAAACCATTTTTCTGTAATTTTTTTTTTATAATGTGTAAAAAAGACGCTCTAAATAAAAGCACAGAATTCATATTTTTGCTAAATAAAATCTTTGACGTAAGGTTTCTGAACACATATTTCAAAGTTAATGTTCATTGTGAAACAGCAAGCAAAAAATATTCTTACTACTAAAATAAAATATCCATTACGATCTCCATAACACATTTAGGAATGTAAGAAAATGCAATTTATGGTTTCTGTTTTCACTCAAATTATATTAGTTACTGAAGGACTGCAATTTATAACCAGTTTTTTGAGCACTCAAGTAACACGGTCCATTAAAGTTATAAACGTTGTATGTAGTATATAGTTTATATCGATCGCTGCAACAACAGTGTCTGCAGACATGAACCTGACAATTGATGGAGACAAAACTTTACGACTTTACATAGCATTCCTAGTTTACAGTAGCTGGTTACGAAAGCTGTCTTGCTGTTTGTTAATAGAAATGTTTGCAACCCTTTACCCAAAAAGATAGAGGTCACCCTTGGAGTCTTGGAAGTCTAATAATAGCGGGATTCGTTGAAGAAGCAGGCTATAGCAACACCGATGAACGACAGCAATTAAAGCTGCGCTTCTCCAGAAAAATTTAAAAGTGATTATTATGAAATTAGTACCTATGGCAAAGACCTGCTGTTAACACCTGTGACCCTGATGGAGAGAGTGTGTTCTGTTTTCGGCTGTAGCAAGTCTGTTGATGTTTGTAGTCGGATATAACTGACGGATTCTAAAATAGTACAGTACGATACGTGTGACTTAGGGTGGACTTGAGCGGGATTGTCCGAAAGGGTTACCGCTACCCCGGAACATAAAGGGCGAAGGAAGGAACATGGGTGGATTTTAGTCAGTAAGAGTCTGACACTCCCTTCCGCTCCACCCAGAGCGGGAGGGGTCATTTGATGATTTCCCACCAGAAAAAAAAAAAAAAAAAAAGGGTGCTAAAGCCGTGCATTAATAGACTTTTTAAGTCACACGTATCGTATATTGTTTATAGCTCGTGTGACGCGCTTTTCTGTGTAAAAATAGACTTACTTAAGTCACAGAAAAACGTGACTTACTCGTAAGTGCTGGTTTAGGTCACACACTGTTATTAATAAATATTCGAAACCCGAAAATCTGCCTAGACCATACCGCAGAATCTGTTAGTTCTTACACTATCAACACATCTCTAAACTAGAGGCGAACACACACGACACAGGATAATCAGGCTTCGGACGGCCGGAACTATACTCGAGCAGAGGATATTAACGGGGAGATAAGGGGAAACAACTGATTGTGGAGGAAACGCTAGTGTACGTATGCCCTTTATAGTAGGGACTCGCTATTTAGTGTACAGTTCGGTGGTTCTGAGTGTGGGAATGTTTTGGCCGGAATAGTGCCGGGGTGCATTTGTTTTTCTGGGGTAGGGTTGATGGTAGTAGGAAATGGGTAGGTTATGCATGATGGAAGGACATAACGTGTTTATGTTAAAGGTTAATATTATATTTCATGGTGGTGATTAGGGTGTTGTCCTTCATGAATGCAGCGATTTTAGAACTTTAGTTATCTATACAGGGGTGTTGAGTCGCCCGTCTACTGCTATGTAGGATGTGCACGGAGAAGTTTTCCATGCGCGGTTCATTTGTTTGCTAGCAACGCAACAGTATCCACTGTTGTGTGGTGGTTTTCATACAAAGTTAAGCTAAGTATACGCGCGAAGCTTAGGCGTGGGCTGCTGTGGAGGCGTGCCTTTATTCTTGTTCACTTTTTAAAAGTGAAACCACTCCTGTAAAAGCGTCAGCGTCAGGTGGTACCCCTTTTTTTTTTTTTTTTTTTTTTTTTTCTGGGTGGGAAATCATCATATGACTTCTCCCGCTCTGGGCGGAGCAGGAGGGCGTGTCAGACTTTTACTGACTAAAACCCACCCGTGTTCCTTCAGTTGCCTATGCCAGGGACCACGGTATCTCTTTCGAACAACCCGCGGCCCTGGCAGGCATCGGCCCTAACGGACCCCGTCACATCGTGCTGGCATCTCTTTGAGGCGCGCGTGGAACACAACGCGCCGTCGACTCGGGCCTGGTCCTTGCCGGGCGGCGAGCTGCCCATAGCTCGCCGCCCGCAAGCCCGCGCCTACGGTGGCCGGGAGTCGGCTGGTGACTCCCGACGTCCAGGGCGTCTCCTGCGGCGACTAGGGGCGTGAAGGCGCAGAGATTGCCTCTCCCTCACGCGTTCCGCCTCCTCCTTTGCGAGCATTACTGCTTCGCAGAAGGAGGTGACGGCTTCCCATGCACTCTCGCTCCGTACCATAGCCTGGACCAAGGCCGGACGCGAGAGATCGCCGCCGCCGATCGCCGCCACGAGGACGCGGCGGTGCTCCGCCCAAGCCGGGCAGACCTCCACCGTATGCTCCACCGTGTCCTCCGGGCGATCCACACAGTGGTGACACCCTGGCGTTTCCTCCCGCCTTATCCTGAACAGGAACCTCCCGAAACAACCGTGTCCGGTGAGGACCTGCGTCAGGCGGAAGGTGAGGGCGCCGTGGCACCTCTCCAGCCACTCCTCAAAGAGGGGACTTATCGCCGCAATTGTGGCGTGCCCAGCACTGGGTTGCGACAATCGCACTCTCCATGTCGCCATGAGATCCCGCCGGAGCTCTGTCCGCTGTACCGTGATTTCTCGCGGCAGCGGAGTTACGCCCCGGCGTTTTGCCTCCTCTCGCCACTCCCATATGTGGGCGAGGGCTTTTGCCTCCAGATCCCATGGCGGCAATCCGGCAAGGAGGCTCGCCGCCTCAGCGGAGACCGTGCGGTATCCTCGGATCAGCCGGACGGCCATGACCCTTTGGGACGCGTTCAACCGGCGGACTGGTCGCCGCCTCAAGGAACGCGCCCACACCGGTGCCCCGTAAAGGGCCATGGACCGCACGACCCCCGCATATAGCCTCCGGCAGGAGGCGTTTGGACCCCCTAGATTGGGCAGGAGCCGCCTCAAGGCAGCCCCGGCCCGCTCCAGTCTGGGAGCCAAACGTCGGAAATGCTCCACGAAGTTCCACCGGCTGTCGAGGACGAGTCCCAGGTACTTCATCGTCGACTCGACGCCGATGTGAACCCCTCCTACCGTTATTCAGGTGGTACCCCTCGTGTTGTCATCTGACATTATGCTGAGCTGAGGCCCTTTTGGCATTATAATCATAGTTAACTATATAATTATTTTTTTCGCTGTAATGCCAAATTAATCAATTATATTTTTTTATATTTTTTTTTTTGTAAATTTTGACGTTCAAAAGTGCCTTTTAGGTGCCTATTTGAAATAAATGATTTGACTTTGACTTTGAAAAGCATTTCTTTCTTTCTTTCTTAAAATTCAGCTCTAATATCATCACGTCACTCACAAATGCCCATTTCATAGCACCTCATAAGAAAATTCAAACATAATTTTAATCTTACAAAACCCACTAAAGTAATTCTGTAAATCGGTCCCCTGTACCAAAATATATACATTAAACCAATTGGCATTACTTTTTTGGCGAGAAGACCGCCATTATTATTCAACTAGTCATTCCATTAGCGTAATTTTCGCACATTTTGATAAGTTATACGCGTATTAATTACTCCGGGCTTGGCTAACGTAGCGGTTGTGGCTGGCTGCGTACATTGACTGTCTAGTACATTATAAACGAGTTGGTTATGTGATCACTGATCAGTGGATGTAAAATATTAATAAGATTTTTTCCCACGCTTGAATGGGGATCTAATGAACCAAGTAATTTTCAACTTCATAGTAAAGACGCTTGAAAGGCTTGTGTTTTAAATAAAATGTAGACGGATATTTGCAACACATTTCAACTGGAAACTACAGTAAAACACCCTCACTATTTGAACGCTAAATAAAACTAACAAAATTATCTCAACCATAATTTTTTTTGTTAAACTGACATAACGTCATTAAACGCCGTTTAGCTGTAACGGGTTTAACATTTTATCATTAACCAGATCAACCTAGAAACGGACGTCTAAAAGATTTTCGTCCATTACGGGTCATCGCAGCGAGGGGCATGTATCAACGTTTTATCCCCTCTCTCCCCGCTTCCTGTGGGCCCAACCTCCCCGCGAGATAAAAGTTAATGGGCCAACTTACCGCGAATTATTCCCCAGGCACAGCATATTTTTTTCGGTATCTCAACAGTGTAAATGTTTCAATAATTTAGGCTGTTCTCGTTTTTAACGAGCGGTATTTATGGGTTTATGGTAATTTTGGTCTGCGCTCCCAAATTGGTGGGGTAGGGAAACATTCAGTTTTTTAGGGTGAATATTGGTAAGTTTGAAATAATCGCTAAATGTTGATTTTTTACGTAATAGTTCGGGTATAGGCATCAGGCTCCAATACTAACCGCTCCAACAGATTAAATTACTATTCAATCAATCTGCCAAGCCTTTTCGCAACTATGTTTAAATTACTATTCAATAACTCATTATTAAACATCAAGCACCACAGTGAGAGCAGTGGAGGCCCAGTGGTAACGGCTGCGACTTACGAGTTGTAGGTCGTAGGTTCGAACCCAGACATGCGCTTTACTTTGTGTAAATTATTTCGTCACCACTGCTCTCAAAACGGTGAAGAGAAACATCGTGAAGAAACCGGCATGTCCTAGAACCAAACATTCGAAGACATGTAACATCTGCCAACCCGCACTGGGCCCGCGTGGTGGATTACTGCCCTGGCCTGTGTCCCAGCAGTGGGAACATTAAAGGCTGATTATGTAAGCACCACAGTATAATTTCAATAAAATAAACACAGTAAGTTCCTCTTGAAAACTGATAATTTATCTTTTTCGTAAATATTGAACTTTGACAGTAAAATTTTAATAAATTGAATGCCTTATTTATAAGCAGATTTAACAATAGGGACTTCAATTAATAAAACATCAAATGAACGCCGCCCGGAGGCCGTCGCTTAATTCTCATATTGTATTAATCAATATAGTAATTTTATTACTTTGGTATATTTTCAATAAACGGTTACAAAATGCCTTAAGCATTCAAATAACGAAATTATTCGTTTGTTCTGTTGATTTTATTGGTGTTCATTAGGAGAAAATTAGATCGTTTTTGTGTAGGTGCAGACTCTAATAGAATGCTACTTCTTCTTCAAGACGAAGAAGAATAGATTGCAAAAAATTAAATTTAAAGCAAAAACATTGTATTTCTGTTTTTGGTTGACCGAAGTATAATGGGAACCTTCTGTGTGGTCTACTTTGGAGTTCCAGAACCGTCTCCGGACACAAGTGGGAAGATGTAAGTCCAACATGGTAAAGTGGGGCTACACTGACGGAACAGCAGTAGGGTGTGATTGTGGAGCTATGTCGCAAATATGCAGTCAGTCAGTCAAGTGACCTCCGCGCTGCCACTGACGATGCCATGGAAGTGGCAAAGTTTTGGGCCAACAAGATATAAAATTCAGTCGTGCCAGCGACACGAAGAAAAAGAATGGGGACATTGATAATGCCTTTGTCTAATCTTTACTACATATATTTTTATTTGGTTGTACCCAACATCATCATCCGTCTTGGATGGAATAAGGCCCCTGAAAAACAAGAATTTCAGAACATACCATTCATGTAGGTACAGTCAAGGAAATAAGGTTTAGCAAGTTGACCCCCTACGACAATTTGCCATGTTATTTTGATATGTTAATTGCTTTTAATAATAGACAAACCTACTAATAAAAATAGCCTACCTGTTCATATTTGTACGCCGTTAAGGCAAAACATGGCTGTGCTATAATTTTATGTAACATCTTGCATGCCATGTGTGCGCGTACTTATGTTTTGGACAAATAAATGATGTATTCTATTCTATTGTAAAGCAGAATGACAAGTAGTATCATGCCTGTTTCTATTCCCCAAAGGGTTAGGCAGAAGTGTATGTAAATTCCCACGGGGCGAGCCTATTGCCATCAACCGGACACAAAGCCAGAATCTAGGCTGTTACTGAGAAATTCCTAATGGAAAACCCAGTAACACTTTTTGATTTATTTATTTTTATTTAAACCAATTTATGTACACACATATTATATGTATAAAAAGACAAGAAAAAAAAACAGAACAGAAAAATAGGTACAGAGGTGATGCTTATTTCATAAGAAATCTCTTCCAGCATACCTGCGATAGGACAATAGATAGAGAGATGTTACAGCGCGTGAAAGAGTAAAGGAGACAAAAAAATACATAAAATCATATAAACTAAACAAATATTATGAGAATATACTTACATACATACAAATAAACATACAAACTTCTAAAATAAATATCACTAAACTATAAATAATTATAACGTAATCAAAATAATAAATACATACACAACTATGATGAAGTGGAAAGATAGTGTTCTTTTACTCTTTTTTTAATAACTGCAACCGTTTGGCAGTCACTAATATCAGGAGGTAGTGAATTCCACAACCACACTTGATTCTGATTGAACTGCCTGGAAATTTTTCCACGGTTATTAAAAAAAAATTGCAGTTCCATACATTTTGACTGCGTAGGTATTGCACTTTTCTAAAAAACATCAGAAGGCCAATTCTCGTAATTTAAAACGTTCAAAATCTAGTCGCAGTCTCATCTCGGCGACAAACAAATGTCAAAAACTTGTCAAAATGTAGGGAAACTAGACGTATTTTTGACAGATTGAGACTGAGATCAGACTGTGAACGTTCTTAAAATTACGAGAATTGCCCCTCTGATATTTTTTTGATAACCTATTAAAAATTTCTACGACTACAGTCATGTGCTGAATTCATGGTCATAGTTTGCGCGTAGATGTCCCTGCCACTCTGTATACAATTACTGTTTACCATTCCTCATAGCTAAGCCCAAACGTAGTGGATACCATAGCAATACCTTGTTGCCAAGTAACATTTCAAAACATATTCCCGGAACGTCAAACAGATGCCTTATAAAGACGACTAGCGACCCGCCCCTGCTTCGCACGTTTTCACGACTTGACAAAACATACAAACTTTATTATATCTAAGTTAAATATATAAAGATGGATGACCATTTTCACATACCAAGATCCCTCCGTTCCGAAAGCTCGTTAAGCCGTTGGTCCCGGCTGTCATTCGTGGATCTTTGACAGTCGTTACGGGTCGTCAGTAGCCCGAAAGTCTCATAACCAGTCTTACCAAGGGATATCGTATTACCCAGTAACTGGGTTGTGGAGGTCAGATAGGCAGTCGCTCCATGTAAAATACTGGTATTCAGCTACATCCGGTTAGACTGGAAACCGACCCCATCATAGTTGGGAAAAGGCTCGGCAGATGATGATTTGAGTTAAATATTAATGTAATAGACCTTCCGGAATAAATTTTCTAAATAATGCTGAAAACCGCATCAAAATCCGTTGCGTATTTAGAAGAACGACGTAGTCACACAGACAGACACAAAAAACAACTTTAATTTATACGAGTATTTGTACGAGTATTTGTATTTATACGAAGAGTCACGTTTTTGCCAAATAAAGCCACGTGCTGGAGAATCACGTTTCGACTGTGTTTAAAGGTTGGTTTACTAAATTATTATTTGGGTTTTTTTTACGAGATTTCAATTCTGGGAATTTTCCTCGTTAGTCTCGTGGTCGGAAGCCTGCATGTTGAGCATTGAATCCTGGGGTTTGATACTCTGGTCGGGAAAAATGTTATAAATGGGTTTTTCTCCATTAAAGAAATCTCAGCAGTTCGAAGTATGGATTTGCCCTGGTCACGGTAATTGGCTCGCCCTGTTACTTGGGACTTATTAACTAAAGATGATGGGGCTAGTGGCTAGGTAATAACCGCTGCACGCGTCGATCGATCGGGTTAAGCTACGCTTGCCACGGTTGGTCTGCGGATGGGTGACCATCTTTACATACCAGACCCCTCCGTACCTCAGAAAACACGTTAAACCGTTGGTCCCTGCTGTCTTTCGTGGATATTTGACAGTCGTCAGAAGCCTGAAAGTCTAACAACCAGTCTTACCGAGGGTTATAACTGGGGCAGTAACTGGGTTGTGGAGGTAAGGCAGTGGCTCCATGTAAAATACTGGTATTTAGCTGCATCCGGTTAGACAGGAAGCTGACCCAAACATAATCGGAAAAAGGCTAGGCAGATGATGATTAACTGGAGGTGTGACTGTCACGAGCATAAATACTTTACACTTACGCAAGAATGAATAGCGAAATGGTGTTACAAACATAGTATTTTATAAACCATGCTATTATGAATTAATGGTCGTTCCTCAAAGTTGCAATCATTATTTCACGAGAAAATCGCTTTTGAATTTTGCATAATCATAAGTTATTTATGTTGAATTACTAGTATTAGTACTTAAGTCAATAATGTAACATGAGAAACCATCGATTGTAATTACTCTATTTAAATGTGAATAAATGAATTTGAATTTGAATTTGAATTTTGTCATACACGAACATAAATAGAGGATTCATATTTTCAATTATGGACCCACCCTTTCGAGGAAAATAGGTGCGATGTAATATCATTAAACTAAATTGGTTTTAATTTATTTCAGCCAAACGAGCACTGGACATAGGCCTCCCCCAAGCACCGCCACTTCGACCTGTTCTGTGCTTCTCGCATACAGCGGATTCCTGCGGCCTTCACCAGCAGTGCGATTCTGTAACGATCTCACCGTGAAAAGTTAGGTGAAGTGAGCGTGGAGTGAGCTGTCATTCCAAATAATGCTAAAGGGATTGACGCTATTGACAGCTCACTCTAAGCTCACTTCACCTAACTTTTCACCGTGAAAAGTTAGGTGAAGTGAGCTTAGAGATTTTTACTGAATTGATCGGCAAGTCATCAGCCACCTTGTTGGAGGTCTTCCGACGCTACCTGATACTTCCTTTATTTATTTACTCAAAGTCAAATCATTTAGTTCAAACAGGCACACAAAAGGCACTTTTGACCGTCAAAATTAACAAGAAACGGAATTGATGCTAGTTGCCTCTTCCAAAAGGTTGTTTCGTATATGGAAGAATGGGCAAGTAACCCCCTGCCCTACCCACTTGACATTTTTTATTTTTCTTTAAACAGCTTAATATTATCAGAAACTGTTCAAGTGAGTGGTATACATCCGTGGGCTTACCTTACATAAAATACTCAAAACATTGTACAGACTGGCGTCTGTACAATGTTTTGAGTATTTTATGTAAGGTAAGCAGCATAAAGCATAAAGTGTAAAGCAGGTCAAGCTCCCCGAAACTGTCAAATTTTCCCAATCAACCTTGAACCCTAATGCTTTAGCGATAAAGTTGAAAATGTATTAAAGGAATTTGACAGATTGTAGTAGCTTGATGTGCTGGCGTCTGTACGTAGACTATCAACAGTTTTCAATCAACGCTTTTTAAATATGCGTGGGTCTTGAATAGGTTTCGTCACAAATATTTGGGTCCGCTACGTAATTAAATACGGCTAACGAACGTTTTCAGTGTGTAGGCAGGCGCGGTCGCAACCCAAGATTTGGGGGGGGTCACCAAGTAGTTGGTTAGTAACTTGAGTTAATAAGACAAGTAAATCATGCAGACCCTCAACAGCTTGAATGACCCCCCCTTGTGTGTAGGTGGTACCTAAGTACTTCTTATACAGTACTTCCGAATAGGTAACTACTCTGATAACTCATAGGAAAACAAATAATGCTTCAAATTGTTTACTTTGTATCTAAAAATACATAAAGCTGGGTTTCGGAACGAATTAACGTAAAGTCAAAAGTTGTTGATCCTTTTACACGGTTCATGTTTTGTTTGCTAAGGTAGCACATGATCAAAGAATGACGTAACGCCATTAGTAAGTCATTACAATGTAACTCTTATGTAATTGTCATAAAGTGTAAGTTAAAAAGAGCACTGTCAGTTTGATAAAATTCTCGGCAATCATTCTAATGTATACCTTACCTTACCGGGATAAGAGTTGGTATACTAATGGTTTCATGTCGATCGTGAATGTCCTAGGAACCTTAGCTTATTTCTGGTTCTGTATGGTACCATAAGTACCTACCTACAGTACCAGTGCCTATACAGTAGTTTACCTCCAACCTCACTCAATTGACCGCACTCAATACGAAAACAAAGTCACTTGGTTTGGTCGCAAAAACCGCTGTACCGTTTTAATCTCAGATACTTATTAACCTGACATAAATTTAAGTCTTTTGTGTTTGCTTTTTTTTGTATAGAAATTTGACATTACGCCATGTCAAATTAGTATCTGGGTCTAAAAAACGAACTTTAGTAACTAAAAATGTGCAATATGCAAAGTAAACGCCACATTAGCTAACACCAACATATTATTTCATTCATAAACTAGGATTTTTATGTTCCAGCGGGGTAATTGCGTAATACACTTACAGTAAGAATTGGCTTTCATTTTGACAGTTCAACAACATTCATTGCGTTATTTACGTTGTTAATCAAACATTTTTCGAACATAATCATGACGCAATAGATTAACAATGTCCTTCAAAATTATTAAGATTGTAAGTGATAAATGTGGGCGACAAACAGGTAATTTTCCAATAAAATCAAAATTCTATTTCTGTTTTAATTAACTTTAATATAATTAAATTGTCAACTGAACGGAAGTAATTAAAGCTCTTTCCACGTCTTGCTTAGCAAAACAAGCATGAAATATAATTTCAAACAACGTGAAATTTCGGTTTAGTTTCCCTTTGCAGCAAATATAATTTAGCGCTTTCACTTTCAAGTCAGAACACTCGAGTGCTCTTTATTTTAGTAGTAATTGACCCGAGTAACTCGTGTCAAAGGATTTCTGGTTATTAGAAATTATGTTATTTTGGCAAAGATCAACTAACTAACTCACACCGGTACGACCACCAATACTTGAACGCTTTTCATTCATCAATATTATGTTTCTGTGTAGCTTAATGAGTTGGATTATTTCAATGTGACCTGGTAATAAATCTATATAAATATATTCTATACAAATAAATAAAATTGAAGTTTGTTATTACAAACATTTCCATAACAGCTGTTTATTAAATGCATATGAAAGTATGTAAGTACGCTACTTATAACGAAAAATCATTATTTTTTTATTTTTTGTCTGTCTGTTAGTTCCGGCTAATCTCTGAAACGGATGGGCCGATTTTGACGGGACTTTCACTGACAGATAGCTGATGTTATGGAGTAACATATAAGCTTTTGTCCCGGTAGCACGATCCCGTGGGATAAATTCCGATATCCACGCGGGCGAAGCCGCGGGCAGAAGCTAGTAAGGAATATTTTTTTTTTTAAATATCTCAGCCCGGACAACAATTGAGTATGGCATCTTTTCTCTACATAAATAACGGGCAATGTAAAGGAAAATTCATAAATACGTGCAGTCACAAGCCATCGTACAATGTCGTCATTAATAGTTATTGAAACTGCTAATTATTCCATGTCCAAAAAACAAACCCCAAAGGAATACAAACGATGACTGCAGCATTTAACCGGCAACACCAAATTGCATTTTACGTTCGAAAACAAAACACTGTAGCAGCAAAGACCAAAGCATTTCTGTTTATCATTCCATTTGAGCAGCTACCTTCGCCGCTCAAAGACGTGCACACATCGGCAATTATAAAACAATTAGTCGAACAAGTTTGTTTGAACTAGTGCAGTTCAGGTGGTAGTTATTAGCACGTTGTCTTGTTTACGCTGTGTATTCTGTTGATGGTATTGTTTCTTTTTTAATTTTGTTTTTGAGCAGTTTTTTTTGTCAAAGAATTCATGCTACTGCTGCGCCTACTGAAATAAGAATGTGAAATTGAAATGAAAAATAGCTGAAAGAAATAGCATTTAAACAGTGACCAAATGAACTAAGTGTAGGAAAGCGTTAGGGAAGATTTTTGAGAAGTAGTTGGACAGTAGAGTATTTTGTTACCCGGTTACTGGGTAGTGGAGGTCAGATAGGCTGTCGCTCCGTGTAAAATACTGGTACTTACGTGTATTACAGGCGTATTTACGTAAAATACTGGTGAATACTAGTCATTCGTGGATCTTTAACAGTGATTACGGGTCATCAGAAGCCTGAATGTCTGACAACCAGTCTTACCAAGGAGTATCGTATTACCCAGTAACTGGGTTGTGAATGTAAGATAGGCCTTCGCTCTATGTAAAATACTGGTACTTAGCTGCATCTGGTTAGACTGGAATCCTACCCCGATACAGTTGGGAAAAGGCTAAACAGGTGACTAAAGGTTGAAAATACATCAATTCTCAATTTTGTTTCTTCTCGACTTCTACAAAACAATTCATAGAAATCAATTTAAATTACCAAATGTTAATTTACCATCACGCTATAGACAGTAAACATCAACAATTATAATTCAATTAGCGTGTCATGCTCAACAACCTTGTTTCAACTACTAAGCATTTATAATAGTTCTGAAGAATAGCAGTTCAAAAGTAAAGAAAGACTTGGGTATGATGATATTAATTAAAAACGAAAAATTAGAATTTCTTCTACTAACTTATTCAGATCGGATAGTCTGGTCATTTTTGGAGCACCGCCTTTTAGCTTAATACCCAATTAATTTTAAGTGTTAAACCACACTTGAGTCTGAAACCAGAATACTAAAAAAGTAATCACCTTATTTAGCTCCAAACAGCAGCATAACATCTTAGCAGACGCCATTTTAGCTCAGACAAGCGAAAATACAGCGCAATATACTTTAGCACCACACTAAAGATACGAGCAGTTTATATCCATGCCATCGCAGCCACATCATACTCCGGGAACCGCAGATGGCCATGTAACAATCTCTATAACAATAAAGGCGAAAACGTTAAAATTCTGCCATCTAGCGAGATACTAGCAAACTATGAACGCAAAGTTCTGAATCGCGCAAGTAACATTTTCCAGTTAAAAATAGTTATCGTTTATTAGTTCACACTTAGGTGCTGTGGGTCTTTGTATCATCAGCCTGTAGTCAACTGCTGGGCCAATGAACAAAATAATAAGAAGTCATGTCACTTCAAGAAGCTGCATGCTTATCAGGTTCTATTAACGTTCTAGATGATAGTAGAATTATTTAATTAGAATGTCGTAGAAATTTCTTTTAAACAAGAATTGGGGCATAAAGCGAATAATAAAGGATTAGAACAACCTATTTTATGGCTATAACTGTAGTGCACAAAATTTTACAAAACTCAAAGCAGCGTTGCCTCGTTAGAAATACGATTTTCGTTTGAAATATTTTTGTAAAATAAAATATGAGCAAAGACTTGGTTGCAGCTCCGCCCAATGGGAAGCGAGCGGACATTTGACGTACATTCTACTTATATTGCCTTAACGATACTTCGCAAGAATGTAAAATTGAAAATTTTGTGTCAAAATATTACGTGTATTAAAGTTTGAGTTCAACGTTTGGATTTATTTTAGATTTTTGAAACTGATTTTTGTGTCGAAAGAATTTTTAGTGAAGTTCAGATGCTGTGCACCACACTAAAGATTAAATTTGGCTTAAACAAAACTAATAATAGCACAGACGCTCCCGCCTTATTTACCCTCCAAAAAAAGCTAATACGAATAATTACCAATATAGAACCAACTGATAGTTGCAAGCCTCACTTTCAAAAACACAAGATTCTCACCTCAGTTGGTATTTATATCTTGGAATTATGTAAATTAGTTCGTATATATCCAGATTCTTACAGCATACGGGGAGACATACAAACAAATTATTCGTTTCGCCATAAAAATAGACTAAATTTGCCCCCCTTCCGCCTTAAACTACATTCATCTAGTCCATATTCAATGTCAATAAAAATATATAATAAATTACCCGATGACATAAAACAACAAAATAAAACCAGTATGTTTTTAAATAAACTAAAGCAGTAATTGATTTAAAAAAAAATTACACAGTACAAGAATATCTAACGGATAAATTCAATAATAATAATACGTAAATGTGAAAAACAGATATATTTTAATAAGTAAAATAACAAAAATAAATTATACTATAATACTTATTAATTATATTACATTAATCGCTCAAACCCCGCTAATGAGACACAATTGATATTTCTATTGTAATGGGCCGCGCGAGGCTTGACCGATTAATAATAATGAACAATTTGTAAACGAGTAAAGAAATAAATGATATTAAATATAATTAAAGAAATAATAAATAAATAGATAGACCTGCATATACAATATTAATAAAATAAGTAAATGAATGGAAATTTAAATACATAGATAATAGGATATAAAATAATGTCTAGTGGATAAATTCAATAATAATACTACATAATTATGAATAGTAGACATATTTTCATAAGTAAAATAACAAAAATAAATTATAACATAATACTTAATAATTATACTACATTTACAATAATGAAAAATGTTTAAGCGAGTAAAGAAATAAGCAATATTATATAAAATTAAATAAATATTTAATTAATAGATAGACCAGCATATAAAATATTAATAGAATAAGTGAATGAATGGAAATATAAATACATATGTAGATATAAAATAATTAATACGATATAAAACAACTGTAACTGAATAACAAAGAAAATTAATAAAGCACTCTTCCTCTCTCTACTTACTTAAAAATTAGCTGGCCCGACAGGGTCCATAATTGTTTCTATTATTTTTCTTTTATTTACCACCTGTAATTGTACAGACGCCAGCAGGTCAAGCTACCCGAAACTGTCAAATTTTCCCAATCAACCTTGAACCTTAATGATTTAGCAATAAAGTTGAAAATCTGTTAAATAAATTTGACAGATTGTAGTAGCTTGATGTGCTGGCGTCTGTACAATATGAATTGCAATAAATGATTTGAGAAAAACAGAACAGAAAAACAAAAAAAAACAGAAGAAATCTAAATCTTTCAATGGTTTTCCGGTGAATAAATTCTAGATTCTGCATAACACGCAATTTTATTCAATCAACTACAAAAACAGAAAATACAACTCTCATCTCCAACAGGGAAAAACAAAACCAAATTAAAATAATAATGAAGCTTTTAATAAACATGTCAATGTTCTAGAAACGTCATCTTCAGTTAAGTTGTTACACAATCTAGGTTACAGGCAAAGGACATAAAAAGAAATGAGTTGTTGGTTGTACTACCTCGCTGTTTTAGATCGAGTCGTCAAGATTACCTACATTTTTGTTACTTTACCTGGGTTATAAAATCTCTGCCTACCTAGACGTTAGGTGCCACTTTTTACTGCCCAAGTGACCACTATTTGGCGATAAATACGTAGGTCTGTAATTGCTAACATCACTCTTATCTATTCCAAAGATTTATGGAATCAAGAAAGTCATGACTGTGATGCATGAAGCGGCTTAATTGCGTGACACACTGACAGCAGCAGTGGCTTTCATTTTGACAGTTCAACAAAATTCATTGCGTTATTAACATTGTTGAGCGAATTTTTTTTTCGAATATATGAAGCAATGGAATCTTTTCGGTAGCTTAAGTCAATTCAATACAGTTTTTAATATCATCGTTATCACTGATAAGATGTCAATGTTTCTTATACACATGTAGATATTCTTTTTTTAACAATACTATGGATACGATACTTGCAAAAATAAAAATGTTAACAAAACATTACTTCGACTATTTTCACAGTTCGCTCTGCGGTATGCGAGAGTGAAACCGCGGTGCACTTACAGAATATAAAAGAAATAAAATTTTCCACAACCAAGAGCCACTAAAAGGAGTGTCCATTTTCTTCGTGCTCATTAAATTTTCACACATGGTGAAAGAATAGTCCTGTGCGAGAGAAAATGGGTATTTGTGATAGGAGTTACGAGTTTGAATAAAACTTGGAAGGGAAGAGTTAGACGGTGTAATAGATGAGCTAATGGTACAAGGAGTACGTTTTACTAAGTAAGTACATTGTGTGTATTTATGGGATTTCCAAGGTTCAGTGGTACTGTGTTAAAGACTACAGTTGTAGAAACAAAATACGTCTAAGGCTGGCTTAATGTTAACCATAACTTAAACTCTGATTTTTAAATTGCTATATTTTATATTGTCGACAAAAAAGTCGATGGCAGCTGTCATTTTAGTCTAGCAAATAAAAAAATAGTGTTTAGAAACCATAAATCTATAAAAATGGTATATGAAAATGTACTGTAATGACTTACACTGGACTCATGTAAGTATGTTATTTGTATTAAAGTTCAATTGTAGTTATTTGTTATAAATATTCCGTTCACCATTTTAAATAACAGAGTTTGGTAAAATTGTTTCTCAACGTTGTAAATTATGGAAAAGCAAAGCGACCAGAAAGCAACGGTTCTAATACAGTACCATGAAACCCATTCCTGGCGGGGAAATTTCACACACAATCTGCAAGGTGATTTACTGTACCTACAAGTATTATGTCTTGGGCCCAACCCCTCGATTTATGGAGCCGTAATCCGAACTTACCTGCAAATGTTGCTACTACATTTGGAGTCTTATTGAGTAAACTCATGTGTGTGCAAAAACAAGATTATTTTCATTAAAATTTTGTATTCTCAAGGCTTGTCGACATCATTCTTCAAAATTAAAAAAAATACGTAGATCTTGTGTGATATTATGGCAGTTAGTTGCCCTGAAAATTATTCGGAGGTGATAAAATTGGCAATTAAAATTAACCACTGAAATTCCACCACAATTAAATAGGTTTTAAATACAAAAGATTCGTGTTAATACCTTTTCTAATTTCGATGACCTGGTAAACAGAATCAAGCACAAAGCTAGAATGCAGTTTGTACCAAACTAAGTAAAACTCCAACAACGTAACACGACATTCTTCAAAACGGCGCTTATAACAGAATCGCTTTTACAGCAACCATCGGGTCAGAGGCGTTTAATCGTTCGGAACACTTTACGAGCAGTCGTTCCATTCACAGCCGGAGCTCCTTCCGAATATTTCACCCCCACATATCCGAAGAAAAGGTGCATGTACGTAGTAACAAAATTAAATACAGCAAGAGCTGTAAAGTCGTCAAGCACCATATTTTATTATTGTATTTACTCATTCTACGGGGCATAAAATTTTCGATTGTTATTGGCTGTATTGATAATATTTGCATGTTAAGACGCCGTTTAGTATCGCGACCTTCTGTTCTCCGTTGTTTTACGGTATCGTGATGTTCGATTTGCCTAACAACTTTTTGATTGCTCCTTACATTTAGAACATAATGTCTTACGGGAATTCCAATTTTAATATTCGACGTGATTTAAAATGTATTACAGATAATAATAGGTTGGTAAAAATAGTGGATGTCTCCGTTCCGATCAGAGTTATGTCACGCGAAAGCTTGAACCACTAAGATTGTTAGTAGAAAATGTCGTGTATGTTGATAGTTACGTAAACATATATAATAATTTCAAGCAAACGTCTTCGAGCTTTCCAATATTTTACGATCGTAAGCAGTTGATTTATGTCAAGATAAAATCACTTAAAACGACTGAATGGGTTTTATTGAGATCTGACTGGAGTGTCCTTGGTGAGAGCTACGAACTAAATACCTATATTTTTTATTAAATTGAAGAAGCTTTTTATTGGCATCGAACAGTCATATACAAACAATATAATTCTTAAGACAATTCAATCAATCAATCGCAGTCCACTGCTGCTGACGTTAGGTGCCACTTTTTACTGCCCAAGTGACCACTATTTGGCGATAAATACGTAGGTCTGTAATTGCTAACATCACTCTTATCTATTCCAAAGATTTATGGAATCAAGAAAGTCATGACTGTGATGCATGAAGCGGCTTAATTGCGTGACACACTGACAGCAGCAGTGGCTTTCATTTTGACAGTTCAACAAAATTCATTGCGTTATTAACATTGTTGAGCGAATTTTTTTTTCGAATATATGAAGCAATGGAATCTTTTCGGTAGCTTAAGTCAATTCAATACAGTTTTTAATATCATCGTTATCACTGATAAGATGTCAATGTTTCTTATACACATGTAGATATTCTTTTTTTAACAATACTATGGATACGATACTTGCAAAAATAAAAATGTTAACAAAACATTACTTCGACTATTTTCACAGTTCGCTCTGCGGTATGCGAGAGTGAAACCGCGGTGCACTTACAGAATATAAAAGAAATAAAATTTTCCACAACCAAGAGCCACTAAAAGGAGTGTCCATTTTCTTCGTGCTCATTAAATTTTCACACATGGTGAAAGAATAGTCCTGTGCGAGAGAAAATGGGTATTTGTGATAGGAGTTACGAGTTTGAATAAAACTTGGAAGGGAAGAGTTAGACGGTGTAATAGACGAGCTAATGGTACAAGGAGTACGTTTTACTAAGTAAGTACATTGTGTGTATTTATGGGATTTCCAAGGTTCAGTGGTACTGTGTTAAAGACTACAGTTGTAGAAACAAAATACGTCTAAGGCTGGCTTAATGTTAACCATAACTTAAACTCTGATTTTTAAATTGCTATATTTTATATTGTCGACAAAAAAGTCGATGGCAGCTGTCATTTTAGTCTAGCAAATAAAAAAATTGTGTTTAGAAACCATAAATCTATAAAAATGGTATATGAAAATGTACTGTAATGACTTACACTGGACTCATGTAAGTATGTTATTTGTATTAAAGTTCAATTGTAGTTATTTGTTATAAATATTCCGTTCACCATTTTAAATAACAGAGTTTGGTAAAATTGTTTCTCAACGTTGTAAATTATGGAAAAGCAAAGCGACCAGAAAGCAACGGTTCTAATACAGTACCATGAAACCCATTCCTGGCGGGGAAATTTCACACACAATCTGCAAGGTGATTTACTGTACCTACAAGTATTATGTCTTGGGCCCAACCCCTCGATTTATGGAGCCGTAATCCGAACTTACCTGCAAATGTTGCTACTACATTTGGAGTCTTATTGAGTAAACTCATGTGTGTGCAAAAACAAGATTATTTTCATTAAAATTTTGTATTCTCAAGGCTTGTCGACATCATTCTTCAAAATTAAAAAAAATACGTAGATCTTGTGTGATATTATGGCAGTTAGTTGCCCTGAAAATTATTCGGAGGTGATAAAATTGGCAATTAAAATTAACCACTGAAATTCCACCACAATTAAATAGGTTTTAAATACAAAAGATTCGTGTTAATACCTTTTCTAATTTCGATGACCTGGTAAACAGAATCAAGCACAAAGCTAGAATGCAGTTTGTACCAAACTAAGTAAAACTCCAACAACGTAACACGACATTCTTCAAAACGGCGCTTATAACAGAATCGCTTTTACAGCAACCATCGGGTCAGAGGCGTTTAATCGTTCGGAACACTTTACGAGCAGTCGTTCCATTCACAGCCGGAGCTCCTTCCGAATATTTCACCCCCACATATCCGAAGAAAAGGTGCATGTACGTAGTAACAAAATTAAATACAGCAAGAGCTGTAAAGTCGTCAAGCACCATATTTTATTATTGTATTTACTCATTCTACGGGGCATAAAATTTTCGATTGTTATTGGCTGTATTGATAATATTTGCATGTTAAGACGCCGTTTAGTATCGCGACCTTCTGTTCTCCGTTGTTTTACGGTATCGTGATGTTCGATTTGCCTAACAACTTTTTGATTGCTCCTTACATTTAGAACATAATGTCTTACGGGAATTCCAATTTTAATATTCGACGTGATTTAAAATGTATTACAGATAATAATAGGTTGGTAAAAATAGTGGATGTCTCCGTTCCGATCAGAGTTATGTCACGCGAAAGCTTGAACCACTAAGATTGTTAGTAGAAAATGTCGTGTATGTTGATAGTTACGTAAACATATATAATAATTTCAAGCAAACGTCTTCGAGCTTTCCAATATTTTACGATCGTAAGCAGTTGATTTATGTCAAGATAAAATCACTTAAAACGACTGAATGGGTTTTATTGAGATCTGACTGGAGTGTCCTTGGTGAGAGCTACGAACTAAATACCTATATTTTTTATTAAATTGAAGAAGCTTTTTATTGGCATCGAACAGTCATATACAAACAATATAATTCTTAAGACAATTCAATCAATCAATCGCAGTCCACTGCTGGACACAGGCCAAGACAAGCAAGCCAATTGGACAAAGGCTTGGGGTTTGGTTGGCTTAAGACAATTGGTTTCTTACTATAGACCTATAGTCCCGACAATGTGATATAATAGTAAAAATAAGTACAATAAACTCCTTATAAGGAGAGACGCGTTATATACTTATTTGCATCAGAACATGACTTCACTGAAATACATGCCATTATCAGTTTTAAAGTCCGTGAAGTGATAAAAAAGGTAAGTTTTAATTAGGTGATATATTTACTTTTTAGCTTTAGTTTTAGGCTGTTAAGAGAAATGTTAAAAATCTTTATCTTTAATCTTCATTTATTTCGTCGCTTTGCCCCGGATTGTTGCTAAGTTACGCTTAAGTACGGGATCAGTAACGGAAAAATATAATGTAAAATACTATACACTTGCGTCATATTTTTCTTTGAAAGTGTACCTATAATCGTGCATCATTCATCTTTTTCAGCAGACACAGTTTAAAGTATTCTTCATTTGGATGAAATCATGAATTCGATAAAAATGTACCCACAAGAATAAAACAAAATATGTACTACGATTCGATTTAGGGTTGATTTTTCAATCGACAGATAATTTTTATTCGTGGAATAAAACTCTTCGTTCCTTAGGCCGCGTCCTAACCAAAAGGAAGGTGCGCGCATTTTTTTTTTTTTCTGATGGTCAATCGTGTTAAGAAGCTAAACACAACAATTCTACGAGACACTTCTAAAAATAGATGCGTAAGAACGTACCTACATCCAATTCCATCTACTCCACACGTTTAAAGACACACGAATCCTCACATTTCATGGTCCCTATTAGACATAAAATAACTGTATCTACTGTTCGAGATAGCTCTATATTCTCAGGATTGCGTGACGGCAAAGGCTTTACAATCAACGTGAATCAGTGCACGTGAAAGTTTGGTACAAGTTTATTGAGAACGTTTGGGTCTTGAGTATATGGGAATATTATTTTTAGGATATACTTAACAGATCTTCTAAAAACTGAGTTACCTTTTAATAATGGACACTTTTTAAATGAATGAACCTTAAAAAACATTTTGCGCTCCTAATTATGCATATTTTATAAAATAACGGAGCTTGTTTTCTACGTTGTGGCACCCCGGCCATACGGGTTAGGTTAGGTAAAAACTGTGACCAACCACGGGCGAACCGAACGAGAGAACCGAGCAAGCGAAGCGAGCGGTGCCGTGGAAGCGGCTGGTGATACATCCAAGTTGGTCGCAATTACTGCTAATACTATTTATTATTTTTAAGACCACAAAGTGATAGTAATTTGAGGTTCACAAAAAGAGGCGTTATCGCTATAGTATAAGAGTATCGAATAATTATTTTAAGGAAGCAAAATAGGAATTATTTGAGGTTTGATTAATACATGTGTTATTTTTTTTAGCTGTTAAAGGCTACAGAGAAAGATGACAGAGAGAAAATGTAATGTCTTTTCGTAGAACATACATTTTTGTTTGAGAATGTCTTGTGTGTCAAGGAGGGAAAGGGAACTAAAGAAAAAGATACCATAATATTATAGTCAAACAAAAACGTAACGCCGCGCCGTCGAATGTTTCAAGTATCACATGACAAGGTTACTAAAATCTCACTTATCTAAGTCAAGTCAGAAATGTTAAAAAGTTAAGATTATTATATTTAATAAAACATGATAGAAAAAAACAACAACACAACATGATAAAAATAATACATTTTCTCCAGAACGTTACATATTGGTAGTTCTGAAAAAAATATTATGTATATATAGTATGTATGACATGTATACAAACGTATGAGGTATAACAATATTGAACATTTTGGAGCTTGTATTATAATCATTTTGGATATGTAAGTACTTACCAACTTCTAATTCATACTAATGAATAATTATACGAGTAAATACGAAAGTAATTCTGCCTAAGTCTGTCTGTAACATGTTTACGCCTTAAGCAGCCTGCGAACGGAGAAGGTCACGGACACTTCTGCCTGAATACTTGTACTAAGAAAGATGAAATGAAAAATTCTGCTAGTAATGTAATATAATAATATAGTAGTAGTAATATAGTAGTGTAATATAATATGTCACAAATAAAACCAAAAAAAAAATACATCTGAAGTAAAAACTTTTCCTCAAACCGCCATCTTTATTTCCTCTGCCTACATGGCTACATCTAACCCAATTTCGTGTTAAAAAGGAATAGAAATAAAAATTAACCGCTTGTTCCTCCGTTTAGCCCACGTCCCATACACGGGTGTGTTTTATGCAAAGCAACCAGCTAATTGTGCCAGCTCTCTAGAATTGTGGCGATGGAGTGAGCAGCCTTTTCGACCCGTCGGAACCCAACTTTATGGGCCCGTAAAATATGGGAAATTCAGACGTTCTATACTTCTACTGCACTCGTGGGCTCGTATTGAAATTTTATGTGCGTCTTTTTTTAGATGTAGATTTCATGTCCGGTGGAATTGATTGATGGAATCGGTTTTGGTGATGTGTTCTGCGTTTTTTGGTGTGTTGTCATCATCACAAGTCATATTCATTTTATTTTTACCAATTGACTCGTATTCAGATTTTTTTATCTTCCATGGTGGAATATTCTCGTGGATGTCCTTCACCCTGAGGCGGGCAGAGGGGTCTGTCAGACTCTTTCTATTTGACTAAAAACTACCCCAGTGTTCCCTTCCCACATTTGGACCGAGGTTCATGGAAAGTTGTATACGTCTTCTACGATCCCTGGGCCTTCCACGATCTCGAATCGTATTCAGCTATGCCAATCAAATTCACGTATTCTTTTATTTATCCCTTGACTACAGTCAATATTGCGCTCTACTATAAGATTTGTCAAAAATATTTTGTCTATTGTGTTCATACAAGGTGATTTCAACATAACACCATCGCATTTTTTATGTGCTATCAAGTTTTATTGTACGTATAGATAACTAACTATTTACACTAGGTACTAAATGAAATGACTAACTAACTGTAAAAATATTGCATTTTTTTTACAAAATCCGACTGTATAAAACGCAACAATTTCATCCTGAACCCGAACATTTCCGACCCTAAAGAATGTAACGTCAAATTACCCAACTTGCACTGGCATCAAAACTATTTCAAATTAAAATTTCAGCGAAAATAACGAAAGGAAAATGGGCGAATTCAATTTAACGCCAGTCGACCTTTTCTACAAGCCTCCATTAAGGGAGTAACTGAAGAAAAACGCCGATAACAGATGTTAATTAATCGTATAAATCTATAAGAGAGAAGTTATCTGAGAGCTTGTGATAGAATGATATTGCTTGTTAAGCAATTAAGTGCTGTTTGTTTAGTTTGTGTACTTCGATGATGTTATTGTTTACGTTCGAGCGTTTCAGATTTATAAGGGCTTTTATTGGCGATGGGAAAGCGATTATGAAGTGTTCGGTTTATTGGCCTGGTATTGTAAAGGGCAAATAAAGTATTTGTGCTGTGATGGTTGAGCTTTTTTTTTAATTTGGACAGAAAATTCTATTAGCAAGACGTTGAACGAAGAACCCAACTTTAAAAACCAAATAATTTTAAGCCTATTATATTGTACCAGTGACCGTTACCTGTTATTACCGTTTATTACAATATGTTATCTTGTTCTCATGTAAGTGGTTCTTTGTTGTCTTTTTGAGAATAGAGTATTTAAACCTAAGTCTGGTCCCTACTCCGTGAAATAAGTTTTGAGTATGAATGTCGATGGCTATAAGAGTAGGGGAAGACCAAAGAAACGATGGATGGACTGTTGAATGATGATATTTTTAGAAGGGACTAATACAGTAGTATGGAAGAAAAATATACATATGTTGCACCGACCCCAAATAAATTGGGATACGGTCAGGAAAATGATGTTGATGACTTCGTGAGGTGCACATGTTGGTTAGTATTGTGTTTGTATGTATTTAACGTGCATGGCAAAAGTCTTTGATGATATGAGTGACATCAAAGGATAAGTGTCCTTTGATATCACTTGTATCATCAAAGACTTTTCCTTTTCACCTCTCAGATAAATTGACAACTTCATTTCGTTATTAATTTTCACTGTAACTGATGAAACTCGCCATCGATGCTTCACATTACAAAATTACATTTTGTATTTCGCAGAATCAGTTAACACCGCATTTAACGAATGGCCAAAGGAAACAAATTGTAAGAAATAATTCCTTTTTAATCATCAGAGGCTTAAATACTTAACAACAGCTTCATAATCTGAACAGCTTACACACACCAATACTTCGCCGAATCCATGTAAATATAAACTTTGCATTAACTCGTAAGTCAGTCCATAATATGTACCATCAAAAACACGCCATGAAATTGATATTAATTAATTTAAAAGCTTACCTACGGCCCGTTACTGGGGAGGCGGATTTTACTGGATTTCCATATATTTTCCGCGCATATTAATTACGAACGGTTAACGTCTGGCGTCGGGGAGCATTAGCTTAATTCGATGTCAGATACGATTTCGATTTTATTAATTTTTCCGCTCACATGGGACTGTGGAGCGAAAATCGCTGGATGTGTCATAAACATGCTGAATTTTAATAAACAACTGGACTTAACTTTGATTATTCAATGTATGTATTGTGTGATGTCATTTGCAAGTAGTTTCCTGCATAGCAGAAGAACATCGTTTTTTAAAGAGATTCTATGAAGCTGCTGCACACACACAGCTTTGTTTCAGCATGGTTAATTACAAAAGATTGAAGGTTCAAAAAAGTGTCAAATCCAAAGAAATAAAACAGTTTTGTCAGTTAGTTAATAACTGATGTTCTAGAAGAGTTTTTTTTTGTATTTATAGACGTTATTTATCACAAAAAAATGCAGCATTCTATCTTAAAACCTTAATGATATTGTAACATAGAATGAAAATTACTAGTTAATTAATTGTCGGCGACAGATGGCTCCATGAATTATCTTTCCGTTCGAATACCCACTATTGTACCTAGGTAGTTTAGTTAAACTATGTATATCGGATCGTAAAGAAGACTCGATGTTTCGCATCTCGGTCACCCTTGATGCGACATAATAATATTATTATTATTATCTTACCTAAGATTTCACCGAAAGATATTTTGTATGAAAACTTCACCATCGAAACCTGCGTCACTTCCAGCCCCCATAAACCACGAAACCCACAAGGGTCGCGTGGGAGACGCACATTACGGATTCGTAGCAGTGAAATACGACGTACGGTATCAGCATGTCACAAATATTGGTGAGCGCGTGCTTTTTATTGGCGAGCACGGATGTACGGATGTAGGGTTGTGTGGATGTTCGGATGTTGCTGAGTAGGACCCACCTGTACCGATCGTATTTACGTTCGATTTTTTGTTTATCTTGGGTTGTAAAGTTTTTAGTTACTTGAATTTTGTGGAAGGTTTTTTGAATTTACGTTTACGCGCGCGCGCGTTTGCTTATTTACGTTTTGCCCATACATGATAAATGATTTTATTTCTATAAGTAGGTTTGTATAGGGACTAATAAGTTGATATAAGTAATTTGAGGATTATGATAATGTGAGATACTTTTGTTTAAACTTCCTTAGATACCAAAGTGTAAAAGTGAGGTCTTTTTCTTTAGCAGAAAATAACCCCTAACCCCCCCTAATAACCTGATTAGATATTTAAGTAGGTACTGTAAAAAGCCATCATCGACCATACTGTGATAAACCATCAACGTACTTCTTCTATTCGTGTGGACAGTAGATTGATTTAACTTCTTTATTTTAAAAGCTTATTTGCTAGCTTGCTTTTTAATTAATCGCTCTTAGTGATAAGACGGCCTATTGTGTAACCCTTTGGAATTTTTTTACAATTATATCTGTAATTTATACGTATGGTGTATTATAGGTTATATCTTTATATTGTTTGAGCCCAGTAGGTGACCACAGGGACTGCAGCAGCAGTCACATTCCTTAGGTCATCAAAGGTACAAGTGAACAGGCACTTGGGACGCTCCCCCATACTTGTTTTCAAATTAAACGTTAAAAAACTACTATACTAGTATACCGTTAAAAATAAATCTTTAAACTTCTTGCGTAACAAGAAAACATTTCACGTTTATCTTGATATGCCACTTCTTAAGCAGCTCTTTAGTATTCATATTTTTATCACAACAGTTTGCTAAGTGCAGCGCTCAAAGCTACGTGCAAGAAGTACTGAAAAATATATTTTACGATTGTTCAAGCCAAGTTGATACTTATCACAGTACAGTTAGCGACAAAATTGGCGTCCTTTCAGGGGGTGAAAGTACTCTTATACCTAGAATACTTACCTGCCAATACTGCAGGTCTCTCCTTTCTCTCTAAATCCATCCAAAGGTTGTCTTTAAAATATCGCTTTAAGCGTTACGGCCCCCCATTGCGTCACCCCTTGTATTTCTACATTTAGAATTGTAATATTTATGGTGTACATCACACCACACCAACAGCAGACAGATGAGGTGGACCAACGACCTGGTCATGACTGCTGGACGACTCTGTCTTAGGAAGGCAGGAGACAGAGAAGAGTGGCTTGCGTTGCAGGATGCACTCTAGATTGGGTGGCGAAAGGCTGAAGAAAAAGAAGATAGAGTATTCTATTCTATTCTATAAGACCAAATCTGAAGTATCATTAAAAAATGCTGTTTCATCCTACTATACATATATTATACATATACATATATAATATTATATACATATATAATATTGTTACTCTTTCACGCAAAAACTACTGAACGGATTTGTATGAAATTTAGTACACATATAGTTTATAACCAGGATTACCACATAGAGTACTTTAATCTCGATATTCCCACGGGATCGAAACTTTTGTGGGTGAAACCGCGGGGCGCAGCTAGTACGAGTACGATCTTACGAGTCCTCCTATCTAAATGTATACTCGTAAAACAGACAAGACGTTCGCCCGATGGGATTTCTCATCGGCTAAAATTACGAAACTCCATACAAAACTGTCATCCCCTATTTAATCCCTTTTTTACCCCTCATTATTTACATAATTAACATTTCATGCTTCTAGACCCAACTGTTTATTTAACCTCTGCATTGTACGACATTGAATGAATGAATGAATTAGATTTATTAAGTAGATTCTTTTTTCTTCGCTATTTCGGAGTGCGTTAGTCCTGCGAGATAATTGAGTAACGCCCATAAATTGACAATTGGTTGCAATTAGTTTCGTTTTGACAGTTCACCTACGTTCATTGCGTTATTTACGTTATGTACGCAGACGACATTTTAAAACCTGTGAAGCAATGGATTAGCAATATCCTTCAAAACTCAGATTGTGATTTAAAGTGTGTTACAGAATTATGGTGCTGCAGGTAGTAAAATTTGTTCATAATATTTAATTGCAGGCGTAAAAAGAACAAATAAGTCAAAAATCAGCCAGTATATTAAAATACTAGTTACACAATATTGTCTCCTATTTAATATTTGCAAAATTTTCAGCCATATATCTTTTCTGAAACTTTGCATAAATTAACCGACTTTGTCGCCACCTGTACCACGACTTGCTTAAGTCATTATACATAAACACTGCAACAGAAATACAATAATATCGCGCAGGTAATTATGTAAAATTAGTTTTTTCAACACGCTTATGTTCCCAGTGTACTGGGTTCAGTATACCAATGAAGTTATTTTGCGTGACTCTAATAAGACCGGACTGCTAGGGATGTGCGTGTCGGTTTTATTAGTTTTCGTATCCGAATATATTGGCGCGGGTTTATGCAATCATACTTCAATTTTGGTTATGTTAAAGATTGACTTAAAGAGACTACAATGCATTTGGGCGACGATGCTTACTAGCTGAAATATTATGTAAAATTCAAAATAACACATATGTAGCATAACATCACACCCATCACATATATAAAAAATAATCTAAAATATTTAATTACATTTTGCAAATAAAATAATACATAAATAATAGGTAAGCGAAATGTTAGTATATCTTATTTGCGATCTCCTGACTTTGATTATATGTAAGCTAAAACTTGTTCCCACAAAAACAACTTAATGATCTCCTAAAACAGGGTTTCCCTCAGGAGGGGTTCACATCGGCATCGAGACGACGATGAAGTACCTGGGTCTCGTCCTCGACAGCCGGTGGAACTTCGTCGAGCACTTCCGACGTTTGGCCCCCAAACTGGAACGGGCTGGGGCCGCCTTCAAGCGGCTCTTGCCCAACCTGGGGGGGCCAAACGCCTCCTGCCGGAGGCTTTACGCGGGGGTCGTGCGGTCCATGGCCATATACGGGGCCCCGGTGTGGGCGCGTTCACTGCGGCGGCGAGCCGCCCACTACCTGAACGCGCCCCAGAAGGTGGTAGCCGTAAGGCTAATCCGGGGCTACCGCACGATCTCGCGCGAGGCGGCAAGCCTCCTTGCCGGACTGCCGCCATGGGATCTGGAGGCGATAGTCCTCGCGCGCCTGTATGAGTGGCGCGCGGAGGCACTACGCCGGGGGGAAAGTCCGCTCCCGCGGCAAATTGCTGCGGAGCGGACGGACCTCCGGCTCGATCTCATGGCGACATGGAAAGAGCGACTGTCGCAACCCAGCGCAGGGCACGCCGCGATAGCGGCGATAAGACCCCTCTTTGAGGAGTGGCTAGAGAGGCGCCACGGCGCCCTCACCTACCGCCTGACGCAGGTCCTCACCGGACACGGAAGTTTCGGGAGGTTCCTGCACATGATCAGGCGGGAGGAAACGCCCGGGTGTCACCATTGCCAGGATCGCCCAGAGGACACGGTGGAGCACACGGTGGAGGTCTGCCCCGCTTGGGCGGAGCACCGCCGTGTCCTCGTGGAGGCGATCGGCAGCGGCGGCGGCCTCTCGCGCCCGGACCTGGTGCAAGCCATGGTCCGGAGCGAGAGGGAGTGGGAGGCAGTCGCTTCCTTCTGCGAAGCAGTCATGCTAGCGAAGGAGGTGGCGGGACGGATGAGGGAGAGAGCCTCCCGTCCCAGCCGCCGCGGGAGACGCCCCGGGCGTCGGGAGTCGAGAGACGACTACCGGCCACCGTAGGCGCGGGCCTGCGGGCGGAGAGCAATGGGTAGCTCACCGCCCGATCAGGACCAGGCCCGTGCCGGACGGCGCGTAAGTGTTCCACGCGCGCCTCAAAGAGATGTCAGCATAACGAGGGGCCCCTCAGGGCCGAAGCCTGCCGGGGCAGCGGGATTGTCCGAAAGGGTTACCGCTACCCCGGAACATAAAGGGCGAAGGAAGGAACATGGGTGGGTTTTAGTCAGTAAGAGTCTGACACTCCCTTCCGCTCCACCCAGAGCGGGAGGAGTCATCTGATGATTTCCCATCCCAAAAAAAACAGGGTTTCCCTACATGATCCATAATGATCTAAATTATATAGTTACCACCTAAGTACACAAGGTAAAGCATTAAAGATATTGAGTTTTGAAGGGTTAGACAGAGGTGCACCTAAACTACTCTCACATCCCGCCAATTTGTTTAAAATTCAAAATACATTTGAATAAATATACATCTTTGTAATGTGCCACAATTTACGCTGCACTAGCTATACATACTAGCCACTTTCATGTAAGTAATTCATAAAAGTTAATTCCCGATTGTGAGTAAAGTATTATTCAGGCTTAACAGTTAACACCGTCCTTTGTGCAATTTGTGCAATTTCACTTTAATATTTTGTTTCGTAATTATACACAAGCCACAAGTATCCAAGTTTTACATTTTACAATTACATGTGTGGTATTTGAAATATTCGTACCAATTTTCGTTTATAATCAGTCAAGAGTCGTCTTTTTTTATATAATACTGTCATTTTTGCTAGTTAACAATTAGTATGACCATATCAAAGCAAAGTTCTTTGTATATGTAAAGATATCCGCAAACCGTTTATCCGCTATCGACATGAGTTCACCCATCACTACTCTAATGGACGGTTAAAAGAGTATGTAACATGTTTTTATGCATAAACGCTAATGTTGAAAGCCTTTGAGTATTAACTAGTACTCAAATATAAATATTTAAACTGGCAACTTTTTGCTTTCCGGTCTCAATTAACTAGTGGATGGCTAGTTTATGAAGCAGACTCGTTGATTTGTATTCCAACGTTTATTTATGAAGTCGCTTTTTGATCTTTCTCCGTTTGAAAAGACGAAATTATGATAATAATATGAAAAATGAAGTTTCATAAACCAATCGATTATTTTGAATGTTTACAGTCAGGGAAATTATTTGTTAAGCAAGTTGACACTCTACGCCAATTTGCCTTGTGTCTTTGCCAATTTTATGAAATGGCTATACCATTTCTTAGAATTGACAAAGAAAAACAGCTGTGATTTGAACATACGGACAATTTAAGTTGGTAGTCAATCCTACCATCCTACTAATATTATAAACGCGAAAGTTTGTGAGGATGGATGGATGTTCGTTACTCTTTCACGCAAAAACTACTGAACAGATTTTGATGAAACTTTACAGTAATATAGCTTATAAATTAAAATAATACATAGAATACTTTTTATCTCGATATTCCCATGGGATCGATACTTACGCGGGTGAAACCGCGGGGCGTTGCTAGTTTCGGTTTCAAGAATTTATTTCTCTAAAAATGTTTTACAATGTTCACTTACAAGAGAAACAAAATAAAAAATCTTATTAACTAATAAAGGTTCAACATCGAGAAGAATGACTATTTATATCCAATATCACTTACAATTAAAAGGCTATACAAAACTGTCTCTGTTAAATATTTTTCTAGTTTAACTTTAAGATAGATACATAGAGATAGATAGATATATAGAGATAGATAGATATTTAAAGATTTTGACATTTTGATATGATTTGGCAAACTATTATGTAAATTGGCTCCATCAAATCTAGACCTAGCTAGATCACTGACTAATCTGTATTTAGGAGATTAATTGTTTTACCTTTATATCGCAGAGGTACCTTTACCTAATAAGAAAGTATTTTAGTAAAAAAGACTAGCCTATTTATATATCTATCTTTTAGTAGAAGCAAAGCAACCTCAAATAAAATACATTCATACTCAACACAGTTTTACTTTACTCAAAACCAACAAGAAATATGAGCATAATGCACTCCACTTCCATCACCACACACTCTGACAAATAACTAGTGTCTCTATCACCAGCGACCTAAAAATGCTTCCTTCCACTCCGACTTACAAACATACCTACATCAAACACCTGAAGATTTGATACCTCATGCCATCTCGTTCTGGAGCACAGATAAAGAAAGAGTTCGCAATAACTCTTGGAGAAGATAAAACGTCTCGGTGTCGTATATTCAGGCCGTTTGTTCTGAACGGCTCATGTACTTTTATGTCCTCAGTCAAGTACAATACTGACCCAGTACTTGCATCGCTCCTTGTTATCGGTTAAGCTTTTAAAATTGTTGTGGGAAATGTATTTGTCTTACTGTTGTATTTCTGCAGTCAAAAAGCACACGATGGGAGTACACAACAAATAATATTTTTTTGGAGAGAGTTGTCTTGTCAAATATTTACGTTACAGGGGTGAATGACGAGTTAATGAATGATTTGGTGACTATGATGTAAATATTAGTTAAGTGGGCTACGAAGTGCTACGTCAGGGACACCGTTGCTACGGCTGAGTCAACAAATGCCACAGTTTGCGAAAGGTAAGAATACAATATGAATGTATTTTTCAGTTAAAACGTACATACATAATGAGAGACACAGCAAATAATAGTTTTTTCAAAGAGAGTTGTCTTGTTAAATATTTACGTAGTAAGAGTGAATGGGGATAATGAATGGTTTGGTATCTTAGTTTTAAATATTAGTTTGAAACTTCTAAGTTCGATTTCTTAGCGACTAATTTCAATATTTTAACTGCCCGCATGAAACGGCCCGTTCAGTCATTTTACTGCTTAATTATTTATTTGAGTACACATTTAAATATTTGTTGTTATGACTCATTTTTATTTAGTTTTTTGCTCAGGTTTTACTGTCGTACTTGTTAATAAACATGTATTTTATAATTTTTACGAACTTTTATTTAATGTTTGTATATATCAATCAACTCAGCCTATCTCAGTCCACTGCTGGACATGCTTGTATATATGTTCGGGTCAAATATTGCTACTGAATTTTAAAGCAGAGATTATAAAATAGGTGAGTACATATCAACACAAGTAAAACTCGCGACAAGCTTTTATACATATCACATAAATTGTGTAATGTAATACATTGATGGGTTTGATTCAATTAAAAGTTTAATTTCTTCTTTTTAGTGCATTTAATTAAAAGCTTGTTTTCAAAGATGTTTTTTACCAATAATTTTTATTTACCAGAACACCTGCCACTTTAAATCAGTGCCAATATTTCAATATAGTTTATATTTAATATGCGAGTACCTACCGTTCTTCATAAGTTCGTGTATCAGTATTAAGATTGACTTGTATCTTCTCATAAGTGAATTTTATTACTTTTTGATATAAATGTTTTAAACTGTAAACCGTAATATTTAATGGTCAGAGTTCATAATTACATAATTTATGAACATGGTTAGGTACTTCTTAGATAAGAAGTACCTAGCACTTTTTGTTTAAATAAATAAACCAACTTTTCAGCGTTTACTCTATAACTTTTAATAGAACTTCGTTGTTCTTCCTAACGTATTCATGTCACGCACATAATCTCTTTATTTTATAGCAGTATCCTAGAATAAGTGGCCCTTACTCCCACTATATCATTAAGTAATAGGCCCCACTTTAGGTTGCTCTATAAAACCCTTACCTAAAGGTGAATACATGATTAAACTCGATCGATTTGCCAGTAAAAAATTTACGTACCAACGATTAATTTTAGCTTAATATACAATTTAGAAATATACAAACTAGCATGTAATATTTATGCAAAACCAAGAAGACGCTTTTTGACTAAGGCCGCGTCCTAACCAAAGCATTTACACACATCATGATCGACACGTTTATTTGTTTCGGCGAACCTCAACGCGTCATTGCGCCGACAGAGAGCGCCTTTCGTTTTTCCGAACAAATGACTGACATGAATGACAAATCGCGTATTCACGCGATCAATCATTTTGGTTAGGACACTGGGTCGGCGTGTCTTGCTTCCACGATGCGCGTATGTAGGTATTTTGTATAAGTGTTATATTTTTTGTATGCAGTCACTTCCGTAGGTTATAGTAGCTTTATAGCCATTTTCTTTTCTCCATTGAAATGTCGACTACCAAAAAACTGAGCAATTTAAACTAGAACAAACCACTAGAACAAAAACTACATTCTAAAAGATAGTAGGTACGTGTTTTTCTTCCATTAGCTGTTAAGATGTCCATGTGATGTGTATGTGTGTGTCTCGGGGACTCATTAGGTGCTAACGGTACCAAACCTTTTACCTTTGGTTTACCTACATTACCTAGGAACTAGTGCCGTCACACATTCGTCAGATTTTCTCGGGGTTGTAAACTTGATACTGACATGAACCTTTTTGAACTTATGTAGTTGAAAATAATGTCCATGTGTAAGCTAGCCAAAGAGTTGTTGCTTCCTTATGTACTCGTACATTATAACATTGAAAGCTACCTCTGCATTTTAGATTTTACTAGCTGCGCCCCGCGGTTTCACCCGCATAACTTTCGATCACGTGGGAATATCGGGATAAAAATTATACTATGTGTTATAAATTATCTGTGTGCCAACTTCATCCAAATCCGTTCAGTAGTTTTGGCGTGAAATAGTAACAAACATCCATCCATCCATACAAACTTTCGGGTTTATAATAATAATAATAGGATTACCTACTTAGCTCAAAAGAAGAGTTTTTTTTAAACGTAAAGATAAAATATTTTTTTAATAAATTAATATGCCAGATGACATATTATATTATTTTGCTTAATATGTCACCTGGCTATGCATGCAGCTGCGCTTTAGTTTACAAAATAATATTTTTTTTAATAATTTAGTTAGAGCAGAGCTGTTTATACGTATGTGTTATGTTCATACTGAAAATCGTTAAATATTTTGCACCTTCAACATTTTCACTTTTATCCATCACAGTATTCGTAAATAACGTTCAAGTAACCTCAGAAAATCTACCGAATTATACATAGATACAAGTATATACTTGTACGTACCTACCCATTACGTGGAAGCACAAAGCGGCTGCAATTCCGTTTGCAGTTGCCTGCCTTTATGCAGTCGGATAGGGTAGCCATGTGCAAACTTTAGGGATATTTACTCGAATAGCCGAAATTACTTTTCAAAAGCTTACTGAGAGTTTAGTAATGGTGGTCATACGAGATAAAGCTTTAGGTCCCGCTCTGTCTTTATCTCTGCGTGTTTCTTTCTCTCTCACACACGAGACACACAATTTTTCTGTTTATTTTTTGTGTACTCGTATCTCTTTTGTTTTGTCAATTAGGGGAAAACATATTAATTTTGTTAGTTTTGGATGTTTGTTTTTTTACTGTTTGTATTTCCTGCGCGTGTCCCAAATAAAATATTTTTCTTTTCTTTCTTTGTTTTTCTCGCTCTAGTGTTGTTTATCTCTGTGTGTCTCTCTTAGGGCTGATGTCTCCAACGCCAGATAATTTTACCGGAGGAATAATTTTGAATTTTTGACAGTTCTTCCATACAAAAACTGTCAGACGTCTATTTTATTCCAGGAATAAAAATTATGAGTCGATTGAAAAATCAGCCCTAATAAATCCAATGTACCAAACATTAGATTTATTAAGGCTGATTTCTGATTTCTGAAATCTAAATCCCATTATTAATATCCCTAATAAATCTAATGTTTGGTATTTGACAGGTACTCGAGTTTAATTATCAGTCTAATGAAACATTGTATTTACCTGCCAATTATGAAATTATCGGTAACAATTCCACAATTTGATTAGGGCAGTTCTAAGGATGTTCATGACCTATTATTGTTGGAAACTAGTTGTTATACCACAATTATATACCCTTACTTGCCCGTTCAGAGAATACAGGTAAAATAATTATTTATGCAATTAACGATGAACTGATATTAAAGTTAAATTACTGGAAAGGTCAATAAAACAGCTACGCGTAGGCGGGCTACGGAGTACTACAACAGTGGTATCGTTGCTACGGCGTAGTCAACAAAAGCTACGGTTTATACGAAAGGTAAGCAAACTTGTATAATATAGTACTACAACTAATCTATTATGTAAACATCTCTCCGTGAAAACATAGGTGAAGTGAGGTGTCGTTCCTCGTAACTAAAAACGTTCAAAATCTAGTCGCAATCTCATCTCAGCGACAATAAATGTCAAAAATGTAGGGAAATTAGAGTTATTTTTGACTGATTGAGACTGAGATCAGACTGTGAACGTTCTTAAAATTACGAGAATTTCCGCTCTGATGTTAAGGATTAACACTATTGACCCTAGCTCACTTCACATAAGTTTTCACGGTGAGATTTTAACAGAAGAGATCGGCAGTAGCTCTCATTCTGAGAGTTCTTATTTAAAAATCAATATTGAGACTTCATTTATAATACAAATAGTGTAATTGTATATCGTAAGAACTGAAAAACATTGTGCTAAAAAAAGATCAAAATAATAATATTTTAACAACGCAAATAACATCATCATCTGCCTAGCCTTTTTCCGGCTATGTCAGGGTCGGCTTCCAGTCTAACCGGATGCAGCTGAATACCAGTATTTTATATGAAGCGACTACCTATCTGACCTCCACAACCCAGTTACTGGGTAGTAACCCAGTAACTATCTGACCTCCACAACCCAGTTACTATTTGTATTATAAATGAAGTCTCAATATTGATTTTTAAATAAGAACTCTCAGAATGAGAGCTACTGCCGATCTCTTCTGTTAAAATCTCACCGTGAAAACTTATGTGAAGTGAGTTAGGGTCAATAGTGTTAATCCTTAACATCAGAGGGGAAATTCTCGTAATTTTAAGAACGTTCACAGTCTGATCAGTCTCAATCAGTCAAAAATAACTCTAATTTCCCTACATTTTCCTTGGTTAGGCTGGTTGTCAGACTTTCGACCCGTAAAGACTGTCAAAGATCCACAAATGACAGCCGGGACCAACGGCTTAACGTGCTTTCCGAGGGTCGGAGGGGTCTTGGTATGTGATGATGGTGACCCATCCACGGACCAACCGCGGCAAGCGTAGCTTAACCTGATCGATCGACCCGTGCGGCTGTTATTACTTAGCAACAACGCAAATAGCGTCTTCAAAAATTCCAAGACATTTAAGTTTCGTTTCGTCTTCCACGTCTACCTCATTTAAGGATAAGGATCAAAAACGTAATTTTCAGGACAAAATCCCCTTATGTTGTTACGTAGTCTTCCTACCAAAAGCGCAGTTCATTTAATAGTTTCTTAATTACTGCTAATCTTACTGCACTGTATCCACCTAGTAATTTGCTCCATTTAAACCGTCTGACGAACTGAAAGGGCCTTCTCACTAAATTAAACGCGAGAGAAATAGACTAACGCTGAGTCGGGTTGATTCTTTATTTTTAACGTCGGTAGGTAATTTTATACTTTGTGAGTTAAAAGGATTAGTGTTGATGAGATTAATTTTTAAGGAGGGGCTCGTGGCTAAATAATAACAGCCGCACAGGTCGAATGATCAGGTTAAGCTACGCTTGTCGCGGTTGGTCTGTGGATGGGTGACCATCTTTACATACCGAGACACGGAGATGTCTCGGAAAGCACATTAAACTGTCATTAGCGGATCTTTGACAGTCGTTACGGGTAGTCTAAGCCCGAAAGTCTGACAACCAGTCTTATCAAGGGGTATCGTATTACCCAGTGACTGGGTTGTGGAGGTCAGATAGGCAGTCGCTCCATGTAAAATACTGGTATTCAGCTGAATCCGGTTGGACTGGAAGCCGACCCCATCGTAGTTGAGAAAAAGCTAGGCAGATGATAATGAGATTAATTTTCAAGATTATTAATGAAAGGAGATTTGTTTTTAAGATGTTATTTTAGTTGTATATGGATACAATACCGGGTATACTCGTAGATTGGTGAAATTTAATATGAAATGAAACAAATTCGCCCAGTTTTTGTGTTAAATTGCACAAATTGGGACGACTTAACAGTGTCACATTTCATGTTACGTTTCATTAATCAGCACCCGGCATTAGTTGAGTCGTAATTTTGTATATTCTGAGAATAAAATACATGATTTACTATCATACAATGGGCAATTTCAAACCAACAATTTCTTTTCTATGATAAAATCAGTATATGATGAAGTGTTTTTCATTCCGTGTCTAAAGTCAATTTATTTATAAACTTTGGATATTTGGAAGACAGGCTTCATAGTACGAGTAGTAGACCTTTTTGACCAAGCTCGGAAAAGCAATTTAGGAAGTAATAATGTTTCCATTAAGGATACTGATCCAGTCCTCATGATTCTCCCTTCTCGCCCGGAGCATGAAAATTGGCGGTGTGATACCCCCGAGCCTCGGAAAGCACGTTAAGCCGTTGGTCCTGCGCCTGATCTTTCTCCGGTCGTGTCGGATTGTGTGACGCCCTATGAGAGTGAACGAAGAGAAAGCGCACCTATGTCTGCTCACATACTTGTGCACTATAATATCTCCCGCGCCGAAGGCTAGTCTCCGTTGAGATTGGCCAACGTGGCCGAAATACGGTCTGGATGACTATTATTACTTCCCTTGGTAACGTGACCACACCCACAGTTAGAAACTAAATATACTATTCCTATTTCTTGTCGAGACTAATACGTTGATTACCGAATATGTCATTAATTATGCTAGCTCAGTGTATTCGGAATTCTCATTAATGTTATGTTTGAATTTGATAGATTATGCCAATTACGTGGTCATTGCACCGCGTTTGTGGTTCATTAGTGGTCAATTTGCAGGCTTCATGCTTATTTACAAATGAAAACTTGTAGCACTGAAATTTAATCGTAACGAACATGTTTAGGTTATTTTTTTAAGGATATGACATTTTTTTTAAAGATCTATTGAAACAGATGGAACAACTGTTAAGCCAAGTGTACAAAGGTACACACACGTTTTTCTTGCCGTGAAAAGTTATGGTTTATTCGCCGTGTGTAGGCCCGGTCATCAGTGTTGTATGGATCACTAGAGAAGTTTGTTAACGGACACATTTCATATACGCCGTACCGTAAAGAAACCGTGCCGTGTACAAAGGGTCTAAGGGTTTTACAACTTGCTTGGAATATTATCTAAGCACCTGTATTGAATATTTAGGCTGTGGTCGATTTTTTTTATTAACTTAACGTTAGGTGCATAGTAAAAAAAATACCGATATTTTGATAAAATAATAGACTCGACATAGGTACCAAAATATAGATCAAATAACAGGACCTTGTGTGCTCAATTTGCATTTGGCAGAAATAAATGATACGTTGAAAAGCTGTCAGTTTTCGTTACCACATATTATTGTAAGCACGGCGACACATCAAGCTTGCAGTTTTAGGTAATCTCGCATTGTATAGACGCTTTACTTTGTGTAAATTATTTCATCACCACTGCTCTCAAAACGGTGAAGGAAAACATCGTGAGGAAACCGGCATGTCCTAGAAGCAAAAATTCGAAGACATGTGACATCTACCAACCCGCACTGGGCCCGCTTGGTGGATTACGGCCCGCTCCCTCTCACTGAGAGGAGGCCTGTGTCCCAGCAGTGGGAACATTATAGGCTGATTATGTTATGTATAGGATTTTTTTGTAGAATGAGAAGTCAGCTTATACTGGAAATGTTTAGCTTGATATGTCGCCGTGCGTAACTATTTGTTTAATAAAACTTGATCTTTGATAGTCTGTGAAATAAAACCCCCTGTTTTTTAAAGGGGCAATGTTTTGAAAGGCGTAAAATTGTAATGCTAGTCCGTCTGCACATCCAGTGAGATGAAAACGTGTAGGTTGTATCTGACGAAGATAAACCAATTTCTCAGAAGACCGGAGAATCAGATAACCGGAGATATAGAAGGATGATGTAAAGTTTGAACTTCAACTAAAATATACTGTTCGGTCCAATTTCGCAGGTGGAATAAAAGTCAAAGTCAAAGTTTTTTATTTGTTAAACATAGGTGTAATAATAGGTGTTATTGTAATCTCCCTCTCACCGAGAGGAGGCCTATGTCCCAGCAGTGGGAACATTATAGGCTGATTATGTATAAATAAAATAAGTTCAAGAGATCTTTATGTCTTGCCGTTAACGGCTTTCAAATATCAAATAGAATTACAATTTGAAAACGAAATTACAACTTAGTAACACAATTTTTGTTCAAATGAATAACAAAGAAAACCTACCAAAGTTAAATTACAATATCCTAAAAAATAATAACATTTCTTATGTATTAGGTAAGCTTAAATCATTTTATATTTTAAATTTATACAGATATATTTATATTATAATGACAAACATAAAAAGGTCATCTCATATCGACTACGAAATAGGTATTTACATTATATAAGCTAACATTAATTTAAAATAATGATATGTACATGAGAAAAAATAATCAAAATAATCATAGGGCATCGCTGTCAACAGGAACAGTGCCCAAAAGGCTGGCAGCGTTGCCACGTTGTATGGTGATGCTAATTCTTTGACCAAGAAACAGGCCAGCCGTCTGTTCACGTGAAGAGTCGATTACTACGAAATTCAGTTGCCGGAAGACTGGGTATTAGGTATCCACTATATTCGCCTACCAGCTATGCTTCGTGCATCTCTTTTTTCCATACACACACCCACCACAACAAAGCAATGTGTGGAGCACGGTCGTTGCGCGAAAATAGTGGACAATTCCACTATTTTAGCACATCGACTGTGACCGGAAATCCAGCTTAAAATAACCAATTCATACCTACTGATATGTACTTGATTAAATAGTTGAAAGACTGGTTGATGGTGTCAGTATTTTACTGTATGGTTGACGCTGCTGCACATCTTCTTCCTAATCCTCACAGGAGTCCCTCGTAGGGTATCAACAAGTCTAGGTAATATTTTATCATCTATTTTGCACAGTTAAAAAACAAGCTGTTGCAGTCAATGGTGTACGATTGGTACAAGGCAAGCACTCTATATCTGCTTGAGTGGCTGCATGGTGAATGATAAATAATAATATAATATTATATTTATAATAATATAATATATATTAAAATTATAATTTATTATTATAATTTATAATCCTACTCGTAAATTTAAGAACACGAAAGTTAGTGAGGATGGATGGATGTTAGATCTTTCACGCAAAAACTAATGAACAGATTTTGATGAAACTTTACAGTAATATAGCTTATACATCAGAATAACACATTGGATACCTTTTATCCTAATATTTCCAAGGAGTCGACACATATGCGGGTGAAACCGTGGGGCGCTGCTAGTGATGTATAAGACTTCTATTTTATAACATGAAACAAAAAACTAACTTGAAATATTATCAGCATGGAAAGTTATACTGTCATTTTCAAAGACATTAACATGCATCTACGAAACTATTCGGCGTACCTACTCATATACTTGCGAAACTACTTAATGACATTTTAATTGCATTCTAATGCTGGGGAAATTTAATTAATGCAACCTGAAATAAGTTGTTGGCAGTTTCCTTCAAAGCTTATTAATTCAGAATTTTTATTCAAAAGTTTTAATTACTTTGACGTACGAATCCTCGTAAATGATAATACTGGCCTTTGAAACTTTCCCGTTTTTATATTTTTCCGGTTTGTATTGAGAATTTAACTTAAAAAAATTACTTTACGCGCCTGACGATTCGTATAATTAATACTCTCTTGAAACGAAAATAAGAAATAAGATTACAAGTCTTTCTCTGAATTCTTTAAAATAAATTAAAATTGTTTTTTTATGGATAAATGATAAATGATTTTATTTTGTAAGTAGATTTGTACAAACACTTTTACACGTCAATCATATTTTAAAAACTAGATGAGGTCGGCGTTTCCTATCTGTATTATCTACATACACAATACGGTACACTTCTCTGGTATAAGAAGAGACATTTGCCAGTCCTTGTCCAGTGGACAATAATAGGCTGATATCATTATTTTCTGGTACCAGATGATTGAAACCTTAATAAAGTGAAGACTAGGAAAATCTGCCTTTATTTTTAACTGACCAAAGTAATATTAAATGTATATACCTACCAATTAAACCATGCCACAACAAATTCTAATTTTACGCTACATAAGGCTACTTTCACGAATTGCCCTGAATAACATAATTCTATTATTTGACATAACAATTAACAAAGACGGCATAATGCGGCCCATTTGCGGCCCCACAATGAAGCTTGATACCCCAATAACGGTATGAAACAACATTGATATAGATTGAAATAAAAATAACACTTTTGCGCGTTGGTAGGATACATCCGACACCACAGGCCATTCGTTCTAATCCTTCCCGACGATTTAGAAATTTAAATGAAGGGTATACCAGGCAATTTTAATATTTCACTTTGGCGTAGCGTTGTGTTAAAATTAATTATGCAAATAGTTTGCGGGCACATTGAAAATTAGCTGTTATTACGCGCCTGATGCGTTGGAAACGGAATTTGTATCTCATTATGATCAAAGATCAGTCTGTTTGTTGGAGTTATTTGAGTTGAAAAGGTAAATTACGACAATGGCGTTATAATCGCTATTGTAGTCTATGTCAATATTTTGATGAGCGCTAGCGAAGGATTTTAATGGTAAATGGTCCTGTAAGATTGTAACGAAAAGAAAAAGAAAAGAAAGAAAAAGTATTTATTGTGACTCGTACAGGATTATACATAGTGCAGCATTGGCTAATGCTACATTATAATTTTATCACGAACAACCTTCTTTTCTAACAAATACAACCTTACTTTTAACCAGAAAGTTATTTTCTTCATATTGGTTTTGAATTTTGAATTAAAAATATATGACATGTCTTGTCTCTGAACGAGATTTTTCATTTGAAGTATTTTTTTGGCCACAGGACGGAAGTCGAGACATTATAGTTTTTTCTGCTTTCTCATTGAAATAATTTACGGTAAACAATAAGAGACTGAACGACCGAGTTCTGTGCGGTCATCCATTAGATCCAAGGGTATGTTTGCTTTCCTATCGATTATTCAAAAGTTCTTATCGTTTCCTATATTTTATTCCATTCTTTTCTTTGTAATAGGCTGTGTTCCCGAAAATAAACATATTGATAAGTAATAACATCACTGGAAAGTGGTCTCAATGCGAAGCGTCACGATTCGGTATGTATTTTAACTATTCTTCACCTCTTTTGTTATAAAAGATTCTGCCTGCGTCTCGGATTGTCATTTTTCCTTATTTTTTTTTTTAATTCGCCCTACCCGCCACCCCAATACCAGACGTCTACGAGCTTCCTGTTGGGAATCGAACCAAACATCACACCCTGCGCGAGATCTGCACTTGAGGGTTCTGATTCCGGCCAGCGAGGTGCCTTCCGATTGTCAACGTGGCGCCTAGGACCGGAGTTTCATTTATTACGTAGCTTAATTTTCAGTGAAATCTATACCTTGATGTACCACAAACTAGCCGTATAATAATATTTTATTATTTAGTATTACTAACATTTTTACATTTTTGGTCAGGCGGTAATTTGTATTATCATCTTGCTCCTTAATATCTAATTTACTTGGTGCCAATTACCCGTTAGGTCATCCTCGTACTTAACTGTTACGTAAGTTTAAGAACGTTTGCAAACGTATCTTAATCGACGCGTAACAAGAATACGTAAAATTTATTAAACAGTCGAATACCAAAAACATCCGCTTCGGCATCACGACATCTTTATTAAAAATATAGTTCTTCCTGTGTCTTGTCTTATATTTTTATATTTTCGTTGTTTGAATATCTTTTATTTTTTTTAACCAAATTAAAACGTGTACAAGTGAAGATCTGTTTTTAATTTCGCTACAATAGGTACGACCTTTTATCTCGTAAAATTGGTTGGTTTGTATTTCCTAGTGAAGTACCTACTTATGTTGTGACCGCCTTTCTGTCCTCGATACTTTTATATAATTATACAAAACTCAAACTCAAAGCATTAATTTCAAATAAACCAATTACAGGTACTTTTGAATTGTCAAGGGGCCGGTCAGTCAGAAAGATGAAGTTAATTGCCCATTTCAAAGCTTAGTAGATACATATAGTACGGTCAAGAAACTCCACGGACACTCTTTTAAATCCGAATGATATGGTTAAAAAATATTGGCTACATCATTCATACATTTAGATAAATACCTATTTACAGGGATACTAAAAGGATGATTTAAATTGTGGTTACTCTTACATGGATATGAAGTTATTCCACTGTGGGTTAGTTTTATATCATCATCATTCTCGTCCCTTATCCCAATTTATTCGGGGTCGGCGCAACATGTATTTTTCTTCCTCACTTCTATTAGTCATCACCTCGGTAGTCACCCCCTTTCGAACCATATCATCATTCACACAGTTTATCAATCGTTTCTTTGGTCTTCCCCTACTCTTATATCCATCGAGATTCATACTTAAAACTTTCCTCACGACATTTTCCGCATTGCTCCGTATCACTCGCCCATAACCGATTTCCTCACAACTTTCAGCTACTGGTGCCACTTTCAGGCTTCCTCTTATGTACTCATGTCTTATTCTATTCATTTGTGTAATACCACACAACCCTCTTAGCATTAGTTAGTTTTACACAATCTAAAGAAAAGTAAAAATCCTGTACGAGTCTGAATAAATACTGTTTCTTTTTTTCTTTCTTTTCTTTCTTTCTAAAAGTAAAAATGATCATCACGGGTTAACAATTTATAATAATAACAACTAAATTTTAGGAATCTGCCTTTGTTACGCTAATTGTACAATTCTAATTAGAGAAGCACTTAAGACCCCGCATAACGAACTAAGTCAAGTTCCTAATTAGGTTTTTAAGCTAATTATGACTAGTTGCAAATTTAACCAAAGTAGAGATGCAGCCAGTGACTTAAAAATTCAAGTGTGAAAATTTTCTCTTAGCTGACTAATTAAGGAACATCCGTTGTAAAATTCTTAGATGGAATTAGCTTCTGCCAAGTGTCATAGTACTTTTGTGACCAAAATTAAGCTTAAGGGGTTAACTATGAACATAACTAGCGAAATGTGGGTCCTACTGTAAACACCTCTGCTCCACCCTTTGGGAAATACAGGCGTGGTGTTATGTTGTGTTATGAACGTATAATCCTTCTGTAGAATGGGATTTCCACCCTTGAAAATGACTGTTGTTTCTAAAAATAACAGTGGCCTTCAAAAGTTAATTGACATTTTTCCATATCAGCTTTGACACAAAACATTATGATTTAAAATTCTAGTGATCTAAATGCTTGGACTGTTACAACCTCTTTATTGACTAAGGGCTGATTTTTCCATCGCCAGATAATTTTATCGGAGGAATAATTTTAAATTTTTGACGATTCTTCCATACAAAATCTGTCAGAAGTCAATTTTATTGCACGAATAAAAGTTATTATACGATTGAAACAACAGTCCTAATTCAACTATCTTTGACTTATCAAAAAAAAAATAATCAAGTCATCACTTAGGAGTACCTGTATTTTTTTTTTTAAATCATAATGTGGCATCACAGCTGAAGAAGAACAATGTCAACTTATTTTTGGAGACCACTGTATACACTCTTACTATATTTTCTTTTTACTTATTATTCAGACATACACAGAAAATACGCTGCAATGAAAGAAACTCAAGTTTACTAGACGTGACAAAAAACCCTACTTTTTTCCCAAGTGTTCATGATACAGTAAAATGTTCTACACTTGTCCCATCCCTAGCAATTTAGACATATTGGCTCGCAAATACGATATGAGAACGTGAGGACGTGACGTGTTCCGTTATCACTCTTATTAGAAACCTTAAGCTGGGTACTCATTGGGAAATAAAGTTGCGAAACAGTTTCTACAACACTTTTTTTGTGTTGTATGAAATGTTACAGCTTTGTTGGCACAGAGCATGCAATCGCCGCGACGGCGGCGTCTAGGCAGTTTTAATAAAATCACGAATTTTATTAAAACTGCCGTGCCTAGAAGTGCTGAAAGTGCGTTGAGTTGAACAACTTCTGTCGCGGACCGAAATTCAAAGACATCAGTTACACGACATTTGTGTTGTAGTCGAGTGAATGGTGACATGCTTGGTTTGTATGGAAAGTGTTGACAATGTGACCTCTAGCAGCAGTCGACGAGACGTCTCCGTGCTACGTAACTGCTCGTCATACCTATGTTGTTAATGTTTCGTATATATGGTATACAAGTGACGCGGAGCGTTGTTGCCATCAACATTTGTTTTTGCAACAAAACAATGTTTTGCAATTGTTTGCAACATTGTTTCCAATGAACATAGGGCATAAGAAACCTTATTCCATACGCATTTTGTTGTTTCAAGTAGATGTCAAAATTCAAGGAACGTCTCGCTAAATATTCCTTTGGGCAGAGTCAATTTGCATCTGTATTACTGACGGAAACAGTTTCTCTTTACTCTAAGATGGGTTTTGAGTTAAATCCGGACTGGAAATGATAGAGAGACCAAATAATAAAGAGAGACACAAGATTATGTCTTTTTTATTATTTGCATTTATTAGTATTATATAGTAAGAAAGTAATAATTTGTTTACCAAAAGACTAAGCCTAGATTACATCAGTGTACTACTCATTCAACAAACAATCCAGATATAGCTCTTCTGATAGGTTAAATCTAACACCTCTTAAAAGTTACTCACCTAATTAGTATATATACTTAAATGAACTCTTAAGTTAACTTTATCTAACGTAAGTATGTGTAAGTACCAACAGCGCTACCAATTCCATTGAAATTAATTCTATCCTCTAAGTTTGACGAGAAGTCAATTCCTCGCAACTTGAACTTAACTGAATTTAGCCCTAAGCTACATTCAAAACTATGTTCACGTTTCAAGCCTTGGGTTTCTTGTGTATCGACATAAAACCAAAGGCTTGAAACGTGAACATGGTAATAATCAGTATTCTTCTTCAATTAATATCGACTAAGGGCTGATTTTTCAATCAACAGATATATTTTTTTTGTGGTAAAAATTGATTTCTGACAGTATTTGTATGGTAGAACTGTCAAAAATTCTATATAATTCCTCCAATAAAATTATCTGGCGTTGGCAAAATCAGCCCTCAGTGAAATAGAGGTTATTTACGATTATATTGTTCTTTTTCTAGCACGTTACGCCGTTGGTCCCGGCTGTCATTCGAGGATCTTTGGCAGCCGTTAGGGGTCGTCAGTAGCCCGAAAGTCTGACAACCAGTCTTACCAAGGGGTATCGTATTATCCAGCAGTAACAGGGTTGCGGAGGTCAGATAGGCAGTCGGTCCATGTAAAATGTCTTCAGCTGCATCCAGTTAAACTGGACACCGACCCCAAAATAGTTGGGAAAAGGCTAGGCAGATGATGATGATTCTTCCTTTTCTCTGTTTAGTAAATAATGACTATAATGTTTCCTTATTACGAGTAAATGAGCGGGTTTTTAGTGATATACTATTTTTAATCAATTTTATATACAAAATTAAATCATCATCTGCCTAGCCTTTTCCCAACTATGTTGGGGTCGGCTTCCAGTCTAACCGAGTATTGAGAGTCTAATACTAGTATTTTATAAGGAGCGACTGCCTAACTGACCTCCACAACCCAGTTACTGCTGGGTAATACGATATCCCTTGGTAAGACCGGTTGTCAAACTTTTGGGCTTCTGACTAGCCGTAACGACTGGCAAAGTCCACGAATGACAGCCGGGACCAACGGCTTAACGTGCTTTCCGAGGCACGGAGGGGTCTCGGTATGTAAAAATGGTCATCCATCCACAGACCAACCGCGGAAAGCGTAGTTTAACCTGATTGATCGACCTGTGCAGCTGTTATTATTTAGCCACGGGCCCCTCCTCTATACAAAATTAAAATTCTTCCGTTTTTTCTTGTCTCTCAATTACGTCGTTTCCATTAAGTAACCACTCATCATGTACCTCTTGGGGAGCAGTGGTGGCCCAGTGGTAATGGACCCGACTTACGAGTTGTAGGTCGTGAGTTCGAACCCAGGCAGGTACTTTACTTTGTGTAAATTATTTCATCACCACTGCTCTCAAAACGGTCAAGGAAAACATCGTGAGGAAACCGGCATGTCCTAGAACCACAAAGTCGAAGACATGTGACATCCACCAAACCGCACTGGGCCCGCGTGGCGGATTATGGACCACTCCCTCTCACAAAGAGGAGGCCTGTGTCCCAGCAGTGGGAACATTATAGGCTGATTATGTATGTACCTCTTTATCAATCTTATGACCTTTATCTCTTATCTTTGACCACCCACTTCTTCTATATTGCCATTTTGTCTTTAAACTCGAACTCGTATTACTCAACCCAGCAGGTATCATTTACTTTAATTATTTTCTATAAAATATGACGTGTATTTACAAAAACTAATCTTCTAACACTAGCCAGGGACGCTGCTAGCAGGACGCAGTAATGGCGACACTTTGTCTCCCGACATACGATGCGGCTGCACTTTGTCAGACCGCGTCACCGCATTTTTTATTACATAGTTTGCTTTTAAGGGAATTGCTGGTGTATGTTCTGTGTAGAAATACTTGGGGTTTGTTGTGGTCAGTTTTATTTTTGCTGTGACGTTGCTTTATCGGGTTGAAGTGGTTCTGCACTAGTTATTTATTCTGAGCTATCGTGCTTCTCTGAAAATGGTCGTCCTGTAGGATTACTTCATTGATCTGACTTTTTTCTTTCTAATCTACCTTTATCGATTCACTGCTGGGGAAAAGTCTCCCCTATGACTTTCCACTGTTCCTTTGGTTGCCTTCTCCAGCCAAGCTTTCGTTCGGCGTTTAGGGACGTTAACGAATAATAAAATGTTTGTATTATGATTCTTAACTTTTTTTTTAGTTACTATTAACTAAAACCAATAGTTTTCAGTAAAAGCGACTGAGCCTCAAAATGGTACTCGGCATTAAAACTTCTGAGAAACAAAAAAATAAACAAAACAAACCGCCTAATGTAATAAATCAGAGAATTTCTTGTAAACGACACGACACGGTAAAACGTGAAGCACCAAAACTTCCGTAAAGAAAATACCCTATAGTGTACATTTCAGTTTTAATAAGATATCCATAACAATTAAAGTAGGGCCCGTGAAAAGTTTTAATGACTGCTCAGATCCACTTTGTAAAAAAATTGTTAGCAAGGAAACAGCGATTGAATACAAGTCGTTAAAGAAACCTGCCCTTGCTTGTTTTCTGTAAAATTCAGCTCCGTATTCGATGGGCGACTAAACGTGGGAAAAAAGTCGTCTGAAACTCAGTCGATGCAATAATAACTTTGCGCATTTTCGTGTGATATTGGTTTTCATGGTCTCTTAAGAATTTTCCCAGAGAAGGTTGTGATTATTACACAATTCAAACCTAAACAGAAGCCAAACTTTAATAAGGCCAGTCAGCTGTCCTCTGCTGAGTAAAAGTACAAAATGTCATCGCAGTTGGGAATTGGTACCTACTGGTGGAGGACCAGACAAATATTTTTGTACACGCTTCTATAATATTTATTCGCATATTTTGTCGACTAGTGAATGAACAGCTTTATCCCACTCAACCTTGAACAGTTTTCGGTATACTTTTTTCTTACGTTTTATAATTACACCAACTTTCTGAGAAGTCGTGTTAATTTGATCGCAGAGGTTGGATTCCCTTTTCATTTTTTTGCGGAAGTCCGATAAAGTACTTAAGGGGCCGAAACTAAAGTTTGGAGTTTTTGTATTATACCTCCATTTTTCATACGTATTATGTTTCATGAACTTCGTGGAGAACTTTCATTTTTGTTTAAGGATCGTTTCATTTGAGGCGTTAATCATTCAGTAAATAGAACCAATGCGTTTTGACATCAACCTATTCTACTTTGACCATTAACCCAATTAGGCCTTTTGAGCTATTAATCTTAAAGAGCCAGCAATTTCACCAACACAAATATGTATGATAATGGAGATTTAAGGATACGAATATCCATTTATAATGTACCACATAACATAAAGGTCATATGTACTGTTAATTTACGTAATAGCTCAATAAAAGGCCCTGTATCCGCTAATAGGCTCTGTTTTGTATATGAAACAAATACCCAAAAGGGTAATAACTCATGGCGAGCGTTTTGCGTAATTCCAAAAATGTTGGGAATGACCGAACTTTGCGCGGTTTATCTGAAGCAGCGTTAAAATGATGCGGACAGTGTTTGGAATTGTTTGTTTCATTTTAAAACTACCTTTTGGAAGGGGCGACTAGAATCAATGCTATTTTACTGTAATTTTTGACGTTCAAAAGTGCCTTTTATGTCCTATTTGAAATAAATGATTTGACTTTGACTTTGATGTCAACATGACGTATTGTAACACGTAAAATGACGCATCTGCGACTCGACGCTCGAACAAAAGCTGTTGTTGCCAATGTTGGCGACTTCATCATTGACAACCTTTATTCACCCCCTGCTGATTATATGCCTCCCCCTTTTGTGCCATGTTGGCGTAGTTAATAAAAATATGCTTTCATGTTGTTTTGCTTTGACATTTTCCAGCTGTATACTTGATAACTTTTTTGTTCTCATCAATACCTCATTTCGTCATTCAAATATTTAAGAAAAATATAACCCCCAAATTAATATTCCAAACACGTAATTACAACAATACAACAGACAGTACCTACATTCTTTCAAAACTTCACAAAGAACAATTTCATCTAAAAAATAAAGGTCAAAGTTCTAAGTTGGTGCAAATGTTCCCTTTGTTGCTTTTGATAAAACAATGAAAGTTGTAATGTTGGCACATTACACCCCGAGGTCCACTAATTGTGAGATAGAGTATTATGCTGCTTAGGTTGCTTATCATCTAGCTAGACGAGATGTTAGCTGGTACTTGTGGACTAGCGTTACTAGGAGTAAATATTATGAGAAAACTGTTGTTTGTTTCTAAGAAATATTCCAAAGAAATAAACAACACTTTTCTACGTATGTGTAGTTGGTCTAGACTTAACAACTTTTTCCATGGAACCAACATCGTTGAGGAAGGCTACTTAACATCACGCTTGGACCCTTAGACCGAGCAAAAACTAAAGAAAGTCAGAAAGAACGCTGCGCGAAAACCAAATAATAGCGCGGGAAGACGATGCGATGCGACGGGGTGGGGCGGGGGAACAAGAAATTTCACAAAGTCGGACAAAGTTGCGGGCAGAAGCTAGACAAATAATAAAAAGAATGTCGCGATTACGATTTGGTCCCATGGAACAAGTTGTTCAGTTTGATCATCTGTACCTCACACTCTTAAATTTGACCACACATTTCTGAAATATGCTGTATATCTCCGTAATAGATATGTAATCTTTGAAAACTTGTTCTAATAATAATATTTTTTGTTTTGTATCGAGATTTGAATCCAAACTGATAACAGTATGTATGATAAATAATAGATCATCATTATCCAGCCCCCATCCCAATCTATTTGGGGTCGGCGCAACACGTCTCTGTCCTCCATACTCCGTGTATTATAATCGATATGAAAACTTTATGATTCAAGGTCAAGAGGATCAAACATGATGTATAGTTAGGTTGCTACGGTTATTTTAGTTAACTAGACACAAGTTAAAACTTTACTTTTAGCTAAAACAAGTAAAAATCTTTCTATAACTCAGTATCATAACAAACTGACTCAATGTTGCTGATATTCTAAGACGCATTCGCTAAAATATGTGTGCCTTTAAAAAGTTATTTATTTATTTTATTTATTTAAGATTCATGCACATTACAGAATTGAATACCAAGGCGTTGTACAGCGCAATTGACAAACTACAAAGTGACACAAATACACATACTAAGTAGGTTAGGTAAAATACAATTTAAAAAATAACACAAAGAAATAGCAAAATTAGGTAACGAAGCAAAACCCAATACAATAACACTTGTAAAATAAACAAAATGTCATGAAGAAGATTAATGGAATAATTTACAACACTTACAAACATAATCACTTGTAACGTTACCTTTGCGAACTCGCTCAGTGCACATGAGAAAATATCTATTTTATCACCCACCAAATTTAGTGTGCGCATTGTTCGCATCAGAGGGACGTTATCCAACAGTTTAATTAATATTCACAGCTGAACAACTGCTGTTAGTACATTTATATATTTTTCCAGTAGGTCATCTCACCTGCTCCCTGCTGATCTGCCTAACCTTTTCCCAACTATGTTGGGGTCAGGTTCGACTCCAACCGCACGCAGCTGAATACCAATATTTTACATGGAGCGACTGCCTATCTGACCTACATAATCCAGTTACTGGGTGATACGATACTCCTTGGTAAGACTAGTTGTTAGAATTTCGGGTGTGTGACTACCGTCCTAAAGGCCAGGCCCCCGCAGACAGGTGCAACGCGACACCGTGACGCGATTCTAGTAGAACCATTTCTAGACCATATTATTTTTTTTTTGTTTAGTTTATTTTCCTGTACGAGTCGTAATAAATACTTTTCTTTCTTTCTTTTTCTTTCTATGAAAACTTTATGGAACATATTCTACCAAAATTGCATCACACTGTCGCGTCGTGCCTCTCTGTGGAAGACTTGCGACAAAATATGCAAAAAAAATATATACCTTAGTTAAAAATTTTAATTTACAACAATCCATTGTTAAATCGTAAACAAAACGAAAACTTTCAACACCAGCAGAAAAAAAATAGTACTAACAAAGTTTCCAACATTACTGATTTGATTTTATCTCTCTAATGCATTGGACGAAACGAAATTAATACGTCCGAAACGGTACGGACATAAAAGTTCGCAAAGAATCGGTCAGTTTTTCGTTTAATTTTACTGAGCATTGTTTTCGGAGCAGTTTGTTACGTCATGACGGGCCAACGGACTGTCTGCCAACTTCGCATAGTTTCCACTCGTCTTCTTTTAAGTTTTTGGCTGCGTTTTTGTTGAGATTTTTTTGGGTTTTTTTAAGTAAAAGTTTTGTTGGAAATTATGTTTTAGGGGAGTTGGTATCTTGAACTTTTTGATTTAGAGAAAAGCTGTTATTTGACCAGCTCAAAGATATTTATGTCTGCCAACATAACGTAACATAAATAACCTTACAAACTAACATAATAAATAAAGTATAAAACAAAACTGGTGTTCAGCGAGTCAGTCGTACCAACAGTATACAGATTTCTAACCTTTTAGAAAATATAGGCCGATACAAACTTACTTAAAAATCACTTAAAATTACTTAAAAGGATTGTCTGTAGTCTGTATTAGCCTGGATTTTTTAAACTTAACTTATACTGGGTTATTGGAAAAACACTAACAACCTGTTAAGAGGTCATTGTACTCATCATTATGAGAAACTTTTACTATGGGACCAACCCTGAAATCGCGAAAAAAAATCAGCTGTTCCCTACATTTTGACGAGTTATCCTATCCTACTAACATTATAAACGCAAATGTTTGTATGGATGTTTGTTATTCTTTCACGCAAAACCTAATGAACGGATTTGGATGAAATTTGGCACATACATGGTTTATAACCAGGATTAACATATAGGATACTTTTTATATCGATATTCCTACGCGATCGAAACGTATGCGAGTGAAACGGGGCACAGCTAGTACGAACATAAATGTAGGGAACAGCTGATTTTTTTTTTCCAATAACCCTGGAGAATACTTGTACAACACTCAAGCCACTGTAAAGTATAACTAAATCAAACTCACTCACTTCAAATAAAACACCAAAAGACGTCAATCGAAATTTAAAATACTTATTCTGTAAACGTCTCTCGAAACTTAGTTGGCGAGTTGAGATAACTCGAGTGCTGAGTGAGTATCCATCTATCTGTGTGCGTCAATCGCGTGTGGAAAGTGAAAAGTTTCCACGTGATAAAGTGAACGTGAGTTGAAGCTGTGAAGTCAGAATAGTACCGCGGCTGTTGGATGTGCCATTTCAGTGTTTTGGTGGATGTATCGCTTTTACTTATTGAACTGGCGCTTGTACGAGTACTTAACTATGGCCAGTAATCTATATACATGCTAATAATAAAGCTAAAGAGTTCGTTGGTTTGTTTGAACGCGCTAATCTCCGGAACTGCTGGTCAGACTTGAAAAATTATGTTTGCATTTGATAGCCCAATTCTTAATAAAGGCTATAGGCTATATAACATCACGCTAGAGCCAACAGGAGCTGAGCAAAAAGAAGAAAAGTCAGAAAGAACACAGCGAAAACGAAATAATACCGCGGGCTCGCGGAGCGATGCGGCGGGGTGGGCGGGGGAAGATATCTTGGAAAGTATTTCATAAAACACTATTGGCCTTAATACAAAACAAGGATTATCTTCAAAGCCAGCCGAAACCACCGAGTGTTTTTTTTTTAAACTTTGAACCCTTTTCGGGCAAAGTTAAAGTTCTGATTACAAAAACAAACGTCAAACACGAGTCCAAATTGACAATTTTGTATTAAGAACTTTACCGTGATCTGAATAAAGTTTATAATATAATAACGAGCTCGACGGCTCGTAGGCTTTGACTAAAGGTTAAGACTGGTTAGTACTCGTTCTGTAATAAGACGATCCGTGAACTGCTTTAGAAACCCTAATTTACTTGTTTTTCTGTCGAAGTTCGTATCTTTACAGATGCATCACTTATCCTATATTTTCTTAGCAACCCATTTAGACACGGACTATACGTTGGGTTGACATAAACCGCTACAGTAATATTTTTGATGGCAATTCTATTTTTTTTTTCTTTAATTAAAACTGTTAAAATCAATTACAGAAATCAAAGACAGTTTGTACATGCACATACATAAAAGATAAAATAAAAAAAAAATAAGTAATATATTATCTACAGATTGTAAAATGTGGTGTTACAATTATAAACATGCCACATCCAAAGATACATCGTCAAACACCACAGCGGGGTATCACTCTTAACGTTCTGAATTTTTAAGAAGCCCAGTTCACCGATGCTTTCAACGAGTTCCTCAGAAGAAACCCTCACTAACTTGTCACGATTTACATAACACGCGTAATGCAGACAGCAACTTTGAGTTTCTTTCGACTGTTGGTTTACTTTCAGTGTTGAAAGTGCTGCTTTTTGGGATAAACTTTCAAGGTGTTTTATTGAAGGACTGTTAAGATTTTGAATGGAGTTATATTTATTCGATACTTTTTCGTCTTTAAACATGAATATTTCAACAAAATTTTAGGTTACGTGCGCGCTGTCAGGTGGGTGACTAGCGAAGGTGCTAAGCGCGTAGTGAGCTGGTTGCGAAAATTCTAGAGCGTTCGATTCACTTCGCTATTCGCAAAGTGGCTTACTTAGCGCCTAGAGCCTAGTATATTAACATGCTTCGATACACGTTAGGCGACTAGCGAAGGTACCAAGCGCGCAGTGGGCCGGTTGCGAAAATTTTAGAGCGTTCGTTTCACTTCGCTACTCGCAAAGTGGCTTGCTTAGCGCCTAGAGCCATATTAAAATCCTTCGATATACGCTAGGTGACTAGCGAAGGCGCCAAGCACGCAGTGCGGCCGAATGCGACTATTCTAGAGCGTTCGTTTCACTTCGCTACTCGCAAAGTGGTTTGCTTAGCGCCTAGAGCCTTAACATCCTTCGATACACGCTAGGTGACTAGCGAAGGCGCCAAGCGCGCAGTGCGGCCGAATGCGAACATTCTAGAGCGTTCGTTTTATTTCGCTACTTGCAAGGTGACTCACTAGGCTCTAGACGCTAAGCAAGCGCGTACGTAGCTTAAGGGTTTTAAATATATACGAGTAACTAAGTAATCAACAACTTAAGTGTCTACCTATTTCTAAACACTGCTAATTTTGTGAACATTATTAGGCTCTGAATCAAGCTAATATTGTGGTAACATTAAGTTTCTTTCGAGTTCTTCTTCATAGGTATATAATACGCTTTGGAATGGGCAACTAACTACATCTTTGTCACTGACCGACTCCTTGGCAACACAAAAGTGCCAGTAATTGGTTAAATGAGAACTTTTAATTTGTTTGTTTTCATTTATTTACGTAATTTAAAAATCTAACAGTCTTAAAATAATAATGTGTACAAGTAGTTGGTTAAGGGCTAATTTTTCAATTGATAGATAATTTTTATTCGTGGAATAAAATTGACGTCGGACATATTTTGTATGGAAGAACTGTCAAAAATTCAAAATAATTCCTCGGATAAAATTATCTGGCGTTGGAAAAATCGGTCTTAAATTGAATTAAATGCGTTTGACTTTATTAGGTTCTGGAACGAGCTAAATAAGATATTCCTTATTTTGTCGAGATTTTAGACTCATTAATGTTGTTTGCCTCAGGAGTATCAGTTTATCTCATTATCACATTCAACAAAAGTATTATAATTATAATCTTTATACCTACACCAAAAAGCCATTTAAATTGACTTCTGAAACGGAATTCCTGACAAATCCCTTGGCAGCTTGTGCAACTGTCTTGGTCTACAGCAGCTTCCTACCTAAACAGCAACATCATTATTATTGCAGAATCAAATTAGTGATCAGTTGCAGACGCAAAGCGAGTCATCTTGTTATGCGGGTCAGTGGAGGACGCTTGGGGTAATCAACAACGGAGACCGTCTATTGGATGTCTTGCAACCTGCCTCGAATGTTATATATGTCGCAGCCAACTGGTTAAATTAGCCTGTTAGTCAACCGCCTGGCCTTTGGAAGTAGTGCTCGCCTCGCTTCGCTCTCTCGGCCCGCACACGGTTGATCACAGTTCTAACCTAACCCATTTGGTCAGAGTGCCCTGGCTTAGTTACTGCGACCAATTCGGCTCGCACGTGATTGGTTACAACCTAAACTATAATTTATTGAATATCATTCAATAAATGCATAGTTTATACAAATACACAATCAGTTCTAGGTTCTGATCATTTGAAATAGTAGATAATTAGTGGAACTCACGAACGAGAAAATTTTACACATCGACATACATAGAAAAAAGTTTTTGAGCTCAGCGGCTAATTCCGTGCAACTTTCCCGCTTCACCACTATAATGAAATACCTAAACAAAATTTCGTTTGGTAACTATTCTGTTCATTATACATTCAGTAGGTATCGTTTCGTAAACCATTCATCTACCGTTTCATCTTGCTTAGGTAGCCCTAGCCAGGCATCTCGATCAATGTTATCAAAGTTCAACAATACCTACACTACATGTACCAGGGCAGCACGACCCGATGGAGTGTCACAAATGAAAGCGGTCAAGCGTCGCTGTATCCACCACAAGTCCAGAGATAACGCCCGACAAGGCGAAAACAATTTCAACAAATTCTAAACTAGGGACAAACTTGGTGAGGAATTACGTTAGCTTCGTAAATTGATGTTCGTTTAAATTAAATTTATTTGGTGTTTTGACTGGTTCAACTTGAGATGTCATTAATTGATTTACAAACTGTAGGTTAATCTTTCATCTACCTAGGTACCTAACCCATATTTTGTATCTGGGTATAATATGTATACTAATATAAATTATAAAGAGGTAAAAGGTTTGCTTGTAGGGGTAAAAAATCTTTTTGTATTTGATAGCCCAATTCTTGAGGAAGGCTATAGGCTATTTAACATCACGCTATGACGCTTAGGAGCCGAACAAAAAGAAAAAAAGTGAGAAAGAGCGTTGAAAACGAAGTGGACAGGTTATGAGATGCGACGTGGTAGGTCAAGGAAACAAGAAATTTCACGCGGACGAATTCGCGACCAGAAGCTAGTTTAGAAATAATTTGGAACATGTTCCGAAAGTGACAGTAGACTCACTCCTTGTAACGCAAACTTTATTTGCAAAATAAAATTCCGATCTAACTCAAACTCGCCAATACTAACGAGTACCAATTCTCTAATCATCCCGGTCCTTAATGACCCAGAACGTAGCATAATCCCTCTTTCCTTTTATCTTTTATACCATCCTCCTCTGTCCCATGCTTTGATAGATAGCATAGCCCAGTGTAGCTCTGAAACGCTTTAGATGAATAAATAGCGCCAGTAATAGTGAAATGATACATTTCTACCTGAGTCTCAAACTGATCTGAATAGTGAATGGGATCCACTTCGAATGCAGCGGATCCGGCTATGAAGCGTGATTTGTGGATCCTATTGATTGTTTGCAAAAGTGACTGGTATTGATGAAGTATTGGTAAGTCAACTAGGTATGATATGGATAACGTACCTATAGCCGTGTTCATAATGTCAGATAATTTATATTCCATCGCCACTTAATCAGTAGGCCAATTCTTGTAATTTAAAACGCTCAAAATCTAGTTGCAGTCTCATCTCGGCGACAAACAAATGTCAAAAACTTGTCAAAATGTAGGGAAATTAGACGTATTTTTGACAGATTGAGACTGAGATCAGACTGTGAACGTTCTTAAAATGACGAGAATTGCCCCTCTGTTATCCAATTTAGTGAAAAGTATTCCAAGTTGATTTTTGAGTGATCATTTTTAACAAAAAGTACCTAAAAAGTTTTTGGTTGCAATGGAATTTGAACTTTGTTAAGTATGACATGCAGTTTTTTCTTCCATAACTTGAAAATTATACAAAAAATTTAAATCAAATATAGTTGATAGAGAAGTGTCAGAATATATAACTAACTAGCTTCCGTTCGCGGTTTCGCCCACATGGTACGTCGATAAAAAGAAGCCTGCGTCCTTCCCTAGGGTTCGTAATCCCATACCAAATTTCATCATTATCGGTGCAGCCGTTTCGGAGATTTACCGGAACAAACAGACAGACAGACACAAACTGTTATAAGTACCGTATATCTATACTAATAATAAAGCTAATAATTTGTATGAACGCACGGCAAAATCTATCACAATTTAACTTTGGCTCACTCAATGAAAAGGGTAAAACGTGTTGGTCGTCAGACAGTTATCACCTTTTTCATTTACTGAACGAATTCCCAATTAATCTAGACCCCCATTTAATGAAATCCCTAGGCATCAACTATGTCGTTTTAAACCAAAACTGTCCGTATCCCTTATCGCAATTCCTTTCACAATATCCAACGCCTTACTTTCACGAATACGAATTACTTTCCAATACAGCCATTTTCAATTAAAAATTCCTGGCGACAATTGTAGAAATAGTAAGTGGAAGCTCAAACGGCCGACTGACTCTTATAATTGATAACACTCGAACACTTGTCAATTGCTAGATTTATATCGACGTTCATTGTAAACGGTGATTTAAATTTCTTGTCTTTTTTTGTGTTTTTCTTCTCGTGTTGTACCGTATAATTAAATAGTTGGCATTTCTTTTTCTTCTTACTTATTTTGTTTTAGTCTGTTTCTTTTGTACAATTTATACAAATAAACAAAATTGAAGTGTCTGTCTGTAACATCAAAATAACAGCTTTTTACAAGGGCTGATTTTTCTGAATTTTATCGGAGGAATAATTTTGAATTTTTGACAGTGCTTCCATACAAAAACTGACAGACGTCCATTTTATTCGCCGAATAAAATATATATGTCGATTGAAAAATCAGCCTTAAATGTATATAAAAGTATATACAGTATTTATAACAAAAAAAAAACATTTTTTTAAATTCTTGTCTGTATGTTTGTTCCAGCTAATCTCCGAAACGGCTGGGTCGATATTGATGAAATTTGGTATGGGGCACTTTGAACCCTAGGAAAGGACATATAGGGATACTTTTTATGACATACCAAGCGAACAAAGTCGCGGACAGAAGCTTGTTTAATATACAAGGCAGCAGGGACATCGACGCGCCACCTGTTACTACGGAGAAAGTTTTGGTCAATGGTTTAAAAAAAAACTGTTTCATAAATTTTGACCATCACTTGTGTATGACACAGCTGATTTTATGTTCGATAACCGACCGGCCGACCGGCTGTCATTCGTGGATCTGTGACAGTCGTTACGGGTCATCAGTAGCCCGAAAGTCTGACAACCAGTCTTACCAAGGGGTATCGTATTACCCAGTAACTGGGTTGTGGAGGTCAGATAGGCAGTCGCTTCATGTAAACTACTGGTATTCAGCTGCATCCGGTTAGACTAGAAGCCGACCCCAACATAGTTGGGAAAAGGCTAGGTAGACGATGAGGATGAACCGACGAAAAATTTCTTCACTAAAACATGATTCTGCTGAATTCGTGTTTACAGTTCTGCCACCCTGTATTTAGTCTATAAATCGACCGTAAAGAATTGTCGCATTCACAATAAATACGTTTTCCTTAGTGTCCATTCAATAATGTCGAATAAAGGAAAATATCGTGAGGAAACCGGCATATCCTAGAACCAAAAATTCGAAGACATGTGTCATCTACCAACCAGCACTGCCCACTCCCTCTCACCGAGACTAGGCCTGGGGTCTACTCCGAAGTGGTATCGGCCGAATGTTCGGCCGTTTCCTGCTACGAAGTTACTATTTGGTTCGGTCGGTCCCGATCCTACAGTCCTACACTCTTTCGAATATTGACTATGGTCCCAACCCAACTGAGCCGATCCGAACATTTTTCGCATTTTTCAATAATATTCGGTTCGGCCATGTGTCGGTCCGATCCGATCATTCGCACTTTGCACTTCATAGTAGACACCCTGTTTGCCAGCAGCGGGAACATGATAGGCTGATTATGTACAGTCGCTTGGCAGCATTATCTGACCCACCCTAAAAACAAACGAATTTGGACCCTCTGCCTGTAACATTAAGGTTTATTCAATTTATATGAGCTTATCAGACGGCGCTCGTGCAACGTTGTCGGAGCCACCGGCATTATACATATATCATTTTGTTAAGCTATTTTAATCATTATCTCGTTGACATTAAAGTTGAAAAGCTTTTAAATCACACTACATAATTAGAACCCAATCTTTAATTTCGCGTATTCCTAACAAGTTCTTGTGGCTTAACGGTTTGATGCTGGATTGGCGACGAACAACATGTGGGTTCGAAAACACGGTCCACCTTTAATCAGTTTCTTTTTTAATTTGTTTTCATTTCTACAATATTGAGAACGACCAATATGATTTACGCCTAATAATTTATCTTGTAAACAGGTGGGTAAATTAAAAAACTTTAAGTTCACAGAATTTATATTTACCTACCAAGAATGGTTGGATACGAAGTAAAACATATATTTGCTTCGTGAGGTAGATAATAAATTCATTTATGTGACAAAAGTTAAACTACGCCTAATAGCAGTGACTGCGCACACACATTTGTAAATCGTTTCACATAACTCGTTAAGTATTTTTAAGCAATTTGGTGTAAAAAAGCATGTCGCAACTTAATGACTACTTATACCAAACAAAAAATCATATTTTTACATGAGCAGAATATTGGAATTAGAGAGATTGGTCGTCGACTTAATATAGCAGTAAGTGTTTTTATACCTATTTTATTTTATTGATTGTGATTAATGAATGCGTAGTTGGCTATTTTACCACTACATTCACTCCTTACAAGTTACATACACGGTTCCAAAAATGTTTTTTTTTTTGTTTTAGAGAAATACGGTCAGACTTTGGCTAAAACGTTATGGCGACAATGGAGATATTCAGCGTATTCGTCCAGGAGCAAAAGCCATTAAGTATAGTCCCGAATTCGAAGGCCGCCGGCCCATTCCGCAATAAACCACAATATTTCAGAGGAAACAGTGAGAAGGCATTTATACGCTGCTGAGATAAGGAATTATAAACCAGCACAGAAAATTACATTGACACCTGCTCATCGCGAAGAAAGGGTTCGTTTTGCCCAGGAATATTTAAATGGCAAAGATTTGTGTTGGAATATGGTGCGCGTTATGCGTAGCCGCTTACAGCAAGTTATAGCAGGGGACTACTAATTATGTAATCTAGTAGGTATTTTTAAACACACCATGTAAGTAAATGCTCAATGGATTGATTGTTAAACCATTAAAATGTTGCAGATTATGTGGTGATGTTATTGTTATAAATAGATTTTTTCTATTTAAATATCATGTTTATTCACTACATATAGGCAGCTATAAATCTGTAAAGCATTTCACAGATGAATTCATTTTCTCGATGACAAACTTTTAAGCATAAGCACGCCTTTTTTAATGTTTATAAATGGTTAGATTTGATTATGGCATACTAATATAAAATGTCTATTAATTTGGATATATATGAGCATTTACATACTTTATCTTACCTAAGTGTTTTAATGAAATAATAAACATTTTAAACTTGCAATTGTTTACTTTTATTCCTATACAACCTACCCGTGTAAAAAGACAAGACCCTACGTCGTCCATTAAAGAAATGTTTTTTACATTTCTTTAGTGTAATAAAATAATTAAAAAAAAAAACAGCTGAGCAAAAAGATATATTTAGGTTAAACTTGGTTTCGAACGTAGACAACGATAAATACCGCACTACCATAGTGAGTGACCACAAGACCAATTCAACTCTTATAAGGCGCTTTGAAATTTGATCTTAGTTGTAATGCTAGACGCATATTCTAAAGAATTTGAACCATATAGTATACTTCATAAAGTTTATTCTTGCACAGCACAAGCAGCCAACCTTCTCCTGGTGCAAATAGATTATTTTGTATTTTAAATAATCACTCCATTGAGACATGATAATAAAAAAACTACCTATAAAATAGAAAATAAAAAATTGTAAAGAGATGTTGTTTTTGCAATATAGTAAGGCAAGGTAAAACATGTTTGCGCGTAGTCACTGCATACCCTTAGTTGCTTTTGAATACCTACCAGTTTTATAATGAATACGACTATTTATTTTTCAACTACCCACTTATTACAAGTTATGCGAAAATATTACCATTTTAGAAAGTTTATGTATGAAGATCATCCGTCTATAGTTCTTTACAATAATATATTAAATAGTTTTGGAATACATTCTAAATTGAAAGCAAAATAATATCTTCGTCGCAGGATTTGATCTCGCAAGTTGTTTTTCTCAGTCTTATACACAGACCACGAGACCAGAATTACTTGAACGCAATTATTAAAATAAGCTATTACACTAATTATATTATAACAAGTAGTTTTAACATATAACCTAATGGTAACGTTATAAAGATCAAATTTGCATGTCTGTGTTATTATTGTAATTCTTGGTTGAGTCTTCGTGCACTTGTCTGTTAAGCTCATATAAATTGAATAAACCTTAATGTTACAGGCAGAGGGTCCAAATTCGTTTGTTTTTAGGGTGGGTCAGATAATGTTGCCAAGCGACTGTACGAGTATGTTATGTAATGTCGAATAACGTAACAGAAAGTCGTCTGTATTCCCCGAAATGTTAAACACAGGTGTGTTCCCAGTTATGTTTAAGTCCCTTATAATAGAATGTTGAATGATGTTGTTGTTGTATTTAATGTTCTACTCAGAATTATATAATATCAATCTGAAGAGAACTGTTGTTGCTTGTCGTAAATTAAACTACATAAACACAACCACCCACGTATGTTTAGCTAAATAAAATACGGCTAAACAAAGTTTTTAAATGAACATCAGCAAGTAATAATTATAGGTACTAACACGTCCCTTAAAGGTCCTAATATTAATATGTCCCTACAGAATGTCTATTTCAGAAATGAGGTCAGACCTCCGTGGGAGTAGCCATCCCGGAATACCCACAACTCCCGAGGATATCCGAACATCTGCGGATGGTCACAAATTGATGGACATTATTTGCCGAAATCAGTTTCGTAGTTTCGGTTTGAAAACGTTTATTTATAGTGAGGCTGTCAAATTGATTTATGTATCTATTTTCAGAGGAGTAATTATAGCCCTTAGTAATGAAAATGTAGATAAAACTACGGAATAAATATTTGTTACCAGCGTCTGTCCGCGACTTCGTCCGCGTGTAATTTCTTCTTCCCCGACCCACCCCGTCGCATCGCATCGTCCGCATTGTCTATTACTTCGTTACTGCTTAGCGTTTTTTTCTGACTTTTTTATTTTTGTTCGGCTCCTAAAGGTTCTAGTGTGATGTGAAATGGGTATCATTTAAGCTATCACCAATTTAATTAGTTTTGTGTTTCTTAAATAATAGGGTTTGTCCTCAAAATAGTAGATCTGTCACCAAAATGTAGTCACCAAACAATGCAAAATCAGTTCCACAATAAATCACCTAAAATCCTGAGATATAAGGTCTAGTACCAAATAAATGTTTTTGTATGTATTATAATAGGTGTGTCCTAATAAGTATTTAAGCAAACTAATTTAAAGAGATCACCAATAAATCATTAATGTGACCTAACCTAACTTAACTGTTTCCTTTTACAAAAGCGATTCGCTTCTGGCACATCGCCGGCCGCTGCCGCGGCACGCTCGCTTCGCTCGCTCGGCTCGTGCGTTGTTTGTCATACTCTAACCTAACCTAACCTAACTGTTTCCTTTTACAAAAGCGATTCGCTTCTGGCACATATATTAACATTAATTTGATAATTCATACCTGGGAACAATTTTTGTTTATCTGAGAACGAAAATATTTCGTGGCGATAGATCTATTTATTAGGTGATACAACTTGATGACAAATATAAATTTTGGTGATAGAAAATATAGTTCCCATGTGAAATTGCCTATTGCACAAGAATTGGGCTACCAAATGCAAAAAGATTTTTTCCGACTGGTAATTCCAAAGATCAGCGCGTTCACACAAACAAATAAACTCTTCAGCTCTATTATTAATATGATGGATTGGCTGAATTTTACTTGTTTGATATTACGTTTTTATTTCCCAAAAAGCGGCAATCAGATACCCATTTATTATTTTAACTTTACAGAATAAACAATATCATTTCAATACTTAGTTGCATTCCAACTAAGTATTGAAACTTAGTTGCATTCCAAGAGGGGCTTGTGGCTAAGTAATAACAGCCGCACGGGTCGATCGATCAGGTTAAACTACGCTTGCCGCGGTTGGTCTGTGGATGGGTGACCATCTTAACATACCAAGACCCCTCCGTGCCTCGGAAAGCACGTTAAGCCGTTGGTCCCGGCTGTCATTCGTGGATCTTTGACAGTCGTTACAGGTCGTCAGTAGCCCGAAAGTCTGACAACCAGTCTTACCAAGGGGTATCGTATTACCCAGTAACTGGGTTGTGGAGGTCAGATAGGCAGTCGCTCCATGTAAAATACTGGTATTCAGCTGCATCCGGTTAGACTGGAAGCCGACCCCAACGTAGTTGGGAAAAGGCTAGGCAGATGATGACTTAGTTGCATTCCAAAATGTGTGGGTGCTTAGGTGGTAACTTAAAATTATATATGTGATTATTATCTACCTGTTCGGCACAGCTAAATAGTCCTACAGACGTAAAAGAGAGTGAGCCAAAGATTTAGAAGGACATTTTTGAATTGGAAATCCCATTCAAAAAACCTTTAGTATTACGCCCTAACCAATAAAGCAAAATCAAAATAAAATCAAAAGTCATTTACTCAAATTAGGCTGAGAATTAGCCGTTTTCGACTACATAAGACAGTCCCCCAAAACGCCCGCCCTTTACTAGCTTTCGCTGGGAAGAAAAATTGGCGCAACAAACTCCCCGGCAACAAGCCCCATAAGAAATTAAAAAAAAAATATCTACATCTATTTGACCATACCATACAGAAAGTAAAACCCGCTAACCTAAATTCGTCCTCTGAATCCAAATCCCAGAACCTCATTAATGTAGAATTTCCTCGTACACTCCGTAATTAGAAATTAAAGCAGAGCGGAGACTCAAAGATTCGATTTATCTAAATGCACTCAGGTGCCCACGTGTCGGATTAAGCATGTTGTACAGAAGGTACCTACACTGGTAGGATTTGGTTTTAGTCCGATTTTGTGTCCGACAGGCGACAGCTCAGGATTTACGTTTTACATTTTGGAAAAAACGCTGAGAGTATTTTTTTTATGTTAGTCTGAACTTGGAGATTTAGAGATTTTCGTCTTTTTGATTGCTTGACTACCTACTATAATCAGCATATAATGTTCCCACTGCTGGGTCTCATGCCTCCTCTCAGTGAGAAGGAGTTTTCCGTAATCTACCACGAGCCCATTGCGTGTTGGTAGATGTCACATGGCTTCGAATTATAGGTTCTAGGACATACCATTTTCCTGACTATATTTTCCTTCACCGTTTTGAGAGCTGTAGTGATGAAATAATTTACAAATAATATTGCGCTCATCTGGGTTCGAACCTACGACCTACAACTCATAAGTCGCGGTCGCCAACACTGGGCCACCACTGCTTGACTACCTAAACTAGCCGAACCTAGCTGATTAGGTTTTTATCAAAAGTGGGGATCCATGTAAGAATAAAAATAATTTGACAAGCGAAATAGTTAAAGTCAATGTCAAGTATATTGGCCGTCCATTGTGATGAGCACAGTCCAAATCATGTTAATCACATCCATTGAAGAATATTTGGTGCGCAAAAATATCACATGTTTTCGTCATTCTGTCATACGAAATATTCCGCGTACTAAAAAGGACAATCAATTCTCCTAAGTAAAGTCAAAGAAATTAATTGTTTAGCAAATCTAATACTAACTTTAATTGCCCATAATTATATTCAACTCTTAACTGCCATTCTTTGACAGTTGACAACTAACGTAGTATGTACAGACGCCAGCACATCTAGCTACTACAATCTGTCAAATTTCTTTAATAGATTTTCAACTTTATTGCTAAAGCTAATGCTTTTAATGCGGCGGTAACCTTAATAGGTTCAAGGTTGATTAGGAAAATTTGACAGTTTCGGGTAGCTTGACCTGCTGGCGTCTGTACAAAACAAACGAACCATTCACCTCGTTTACCTAAAGCTTTATAAATATTTGATCTTTACCCAACTGTCCACCATTTTCTTAACACAACACTTCACCCACCCACAATTTTCCTACACCAAAACAAACCAATTCTTGCGAAATACTCTGAAAGTAGCCACACTGACACACAAACCGAGGCTAAATCTATCCAAGTCTATTACTCCTGATAAGTTAAAAGCATTCTATTCTCAGAGAGTGAACTCGACCAAACCTTAATATCTTAGTACCAGCCGACTGGAATAATTATTACTCGTCCAGGAAAACTTCTAGCCTAATTAAAACCTATTCTTGGGTTTTAGTGAGAAAGGTTTATATAAGGCGTCTCGTTTTCTTTACCTAAAATAGGCTAAAGTTTGCTTAAGACAAGTATTTCTATAGCTTTTGTCTCATGGGGCTTCAGAGTAAGGTATGGTAGGCGGGTTAAAGTAAAATATCAAGACAATTTACATTAAAGATAATATAAGCCTTATGCATGGGAGATGTGGTGCCCCGTGGTAACAGCCACGACTTATGAGTTGAAAGTAATTTAATACCCAGACAGTTGTTTTACTATGTTTTTGCTTTCAAAATTATGATAGAAAACATCGCGAGGAAACGTGCAAGTCCTACAACCAAAAATTCGAAGACATACATCTATCAACCCACACTGAGCCTGCGTGGTAGATAACGGCCCACTCTTTCTCATCGAGAGGAGGCCTGTGTCCCAGCAGTGGGAACGTTATAGACTGATTATGTACATTGTACCAAGGCACAATACGGTCTACTTTGCCTCAATAACATGACAACAAACGACATGCCATGAATCACGCCTGTATTCCCAAAAGGGTTAGGCAGAGAGATGTACCTGTAGTTTAACCACCATTCGCCAGTTACATTTATGTTTAAGTCACATGTACTGGAAGTGAGCCTATTGTCATTCACCTGGCACAAATCCAGACTCCTGGCAGTTACTGAGAAATTCCAGATTAAAAAAAAAACACTTTATCACTTTGCCCAACCCGGGAATCGAATCCGGTCATGCTCAGCAGTAGCATTTGCGACCAATCTGTCAGGCAGTCGTTTTTTTTTCTCTTTTGTAACTTCTGGAGAAGGTGAAAACTGGTGCTCTAATAGATACGTTTAGTAGCGGTATTTCAGATATTCTTTTATGGTTTCTGAAGCAAAATAATGTTTTATTTCGACCAAAAGAAGTAAAAAAGTAACGAATTCAATTGCCCAAGAAATAGCAAACTCTTAAGACCAAAAGAAAACCAGACAATTTCAGAAGTCATAGAAAACGCATGAACATGTACCAAACAAATTAGGGACTACTAAACTACTGAAGCAACAAACTAGGGACCGAGCCAGATACAATCCTAGGCCGGACCCTAACTAAACCCACACGAGAAGCGCTCGGCGGTAATATAAAACAGCCTGTAATGGCCACTAAAACTTTTCTAATGACCACGATGTCCCGAAACTGTCTCCAGGGACAGAACTTCCACGTAAAATATTTATGATTTTTGCCCGTTCCTGGCATGTTTTTGTTGGCGTATTTTATTTATATTACTTCCTTTCTCCGACTTTGAAGTATGGAGGGTGCGAAAAACATGTTCTGCTGTTCAAGTCGGCGAAATTGTTTTAGTGCTACGCCGAAATTTTATTTTGTTGTGTTAATATGGTTTATAAACATAAATATGGACAGTTGGGTAAATTTATATGAATTATGGTTTCAGTTGAAAAATAAATATTGATAAAAATATTAAAAAATGTTATGACGTGCATTTCAACGTCAATGGACTTAAATAACATAAATAAGTGGAGACAATTTAATTATTTTGGAAAAAAAAATATGATGAAGTATTTATTTATAAACTAAAACGATTGAAATGTAGACGTCAAAAATATGATATATTTTCTATTCAACATAAAGCAAAAAAATATATAATAATATATTAACATACAGCGATAAATTCTAAAATAATGCTTCAGTATCATAAAGTGAAACGTTTTATAGACCGTTGGAGAGCCAGCGTGGACCTTGGCTCGAATTATACAGATTTACACAATGCGCCTTCAAGAATTGTTAGCTCCGTGCCTTTGGGCTGGATTTGTATTGCCTTACGCGGACAATGTAATAAAAGAGTAAGGCTGGATACAGACGTGGGAGTGAATCCGCATTTAATAACAACTATTGGTAACTTTTGCTTTGTTAAGCAACCAATACTCGACACGTGCTTTGATCACTATGAACAAGATGACATTACCACCAATTTTTGCATACTGATTGCAACTTTCCCACTGCTGGAACACAGCCCTCCTCTCGTTAAGAGGGAGTGGGCCGTAATCCACCACGGGGGTCCAGTGCGGGTTGGTAGATGTCACATGTATTCGAATTTTTTATTCCAGGACATGCCAGTTTTAGGGCGTCGCTGGTGAGGGAGGGCAGCAAGGGACAGGCTAGATCGGACTAAAGGCAACTCTCTTCATATGGCTATAAGTATACTGATCACAAGTACACTTACCTGAACACGAGTACGCCTACAGGAACACTGAAATAGTTTCTAATCTCAGAAATGAAAGCTATCAAGCTGAAGGATTTGGACAAGTATCTATTTTTGGTTGTACGATCAGGAATATTGATTGTTTATTAAATTAACTACCAACCTAAATTATCCGTATATTCGAAGTGTAATAGTTTTGAAAGTGTTGTATGAAAGTTTTCTTGGCTAACCTGAAAGTATTTAAACAGAATCCGGACCCAGGTTGGCCGAAGCAAGGAAACACTGTTCAGATGAAGATTGATAGACGTCTCTGCCTTGTAGTGCAAATGCTGTTCCACAAACGATGGGACACTTAATATCGTGTCCTGCGTGTCCTGTCGTCTTTACACATTACAGGAACTGATGAACGCTAGTGATGGCGCCAAACACATAGCTGAATTCTGGGCCGAGTCTGTTTATCATTCATTAATAATGAATGAGCCATGTTATTGCTAATTGTTACGTTCCGGATGTCAAAACGTCAAATATAGCATTGTGACAGCTGCGCACGCGCACAGATTACTAATACCCGGCGGCGCGAGATTCGTTGCCCGGAATGTTACCACATCATCATTGTATTGTCATGTCTCACCATCTTTTTTTTAAATTTATGTTTACTTTATTTGATTTCATGTTTTGATTGTTGTTTGTCTCGAATCATATTGCCTATGTTGCAATGGTTTATTTTATTTCTTGTCTTGATTGTTGTTTTTATGTATTTGTGTATAATTGCCAAAGAGTATAATAATAATTGCATGCTACACTGGTTGACGTCATCACGTTAACGCCGGCTGCCGCTGAAAACCAGCGCTGGGGCTCTGTCTCGTATAGAGTCTTAGCATTATGCTGAGCGATGGCCGTTTTGCGTGAATGTGACGCATGCTTACCCCCAACTTGTTACTTTTTTTTTGTGTTTATGTTCTTTTTTATGCGTCATGTTTGCCTCAAATAAACGTATTTTCTTTCTTTTCTTTCTTAGATTGCCATTGACACGCTACGAAGAAAAAGAAGTTATATGAAATGGCAAATTGACGTAGTGTATCAATTTAATAAACAATTATTTTCCTTGACTTTACTAAACGCAAAATAATTTAATTCGAACAAATATTTTTGGATGGTGTGTTGTCAGCTTAGGCATTTATGGTTTGACATTGGACCATACAGATATAAAGTTATAATATTAAGCTGTATATATTTTTACGATCTCTTCCCTTGTGAGATTTACAAAGGGCGAAATGGGGTTAATGTGCATGCCTCCATTTTTCGCAAAGGAAGGGTAAAAAAAAGCATTTATTTTAATTTTTTAAATACACACTCTGAAAATTTCAACTGTCTACCTATTACGGTTCATGAAATACAGCCCGCTGACAGACAGACGGACGGACAGTGGACACTGAGTAATAGAGCCCTGTTGGCACACTTTGAGTACGGAATCCTGAACATTAGAGGTAATTTTCCTTACCCACAAGACATGGTAAACATGAAATGCTTTTTTTGAAATTATCTGGAGAGGGATATTCTATAGACGTCAATAATCTGACCGTTTTATGACTTCAGTTGTTTGAGATGGGATAGCTATTTAGCAGTAGGTGACTTCCTACGCCACCAAACTGGAAAACAGTATAAAAAACACAACAATTTTCCCTAAAATACAAACAGTGAAACTACATTTAAACCCGCACATTAAGCTTAAAACCAAAACGGGTACACGAAAGCGGACCGCTAAAATCCGCATTTCGCCGAGGATTTGAAAAACACGGACGGTTTTAAACGCATTACATTTTTTGGCCAGAAAACACACTTAAAGTCGTGAACAAATCAGTTAATACTGAAAACATACATTCGAATTTTCATGTAATGGCTTTTAACGTACAAAGAATGGATGCAGCCACAGCCAACATTAAATTGGCATTATTGCAATAGTATCCACAATGGTGCTAAATATTTTATAGTTGCTGAACTTAAGGCAATTTGGCTGTAAATCTGCTGGATAGGTAATCCTTTGTGGGTATTTTTCCAACGGGTTTAATGTATTTTTTATTTTATGAGGATTCACATTGACACAAACGTTGACACAAACATTAAGCTGCATTTTATTACAATAAATAATGAATAGCGATCCCAAATGCAAAATTTATTGAGGAGCAGTGGTGGCCCAGTGGTAACGACCGTAACTTACAAGTTGTAGGTCGTGGGTTCGAACTCACTCAGGCACTTTACTCCGTGTAAATTATTTCATCACTACTGCTCTCAAAACGGCAAAGAAAAACATCGTGAGGAAACCGGCATGTTCTAGAACCAAAAATTCGAAGACATGTGACATCTACCAACCCGCACTGGGCCCGCGTGGTGGGTTATGGTCCATGCTGGGGCACAGGCTGGGCACATTATAGGCTAATTATATTAAATGTTAAGATGTTCCTAAAATACAATAATTATTGATGCATATACACCTATAGGATAAGATAGAAAGTCCCTGAAGTATTTCATCGCCTTGAATACAGTAAACCCAATATTCATACATTCATGGCAATGTATCGATCGATGCTTATAAATACGTTGTGCCATCGAACCGAACACGACACGTGGAAGGATTTCAAAAAACTCACTAACGAGATTGTGTCACCACAAAACACGTTTGAGGTCAAAGCTCACGGAAATCTGTTTTGACATAAATAATTCCCATTTACGTTGTTGATACGAGTGTTGTAATATGTTAATCAAGAGGACACGGAAGCAAAAATATTGTTCTTTATTAACATTCACGTTATTTATAATTCTCGTATTTTATTGTACGTATATGTTATTTCAATCAAAAATTGTTAGTATTTACAAATACTCATGCATATGCAGGCAATATCGGATGTATAATAATTTTGCGCTTCTTTGAAAATGGTTTTTAATTATTTGGAGTAGAATATTCAGTCCTATTGAGCATGCTTGATGAATGAAAATTGTTTATCAGAGTATAGCATAGCAGAATCAGCCTGCAATGTTCCCACTGCTGGGACACAGGCCTCCTTTCTGTGAGAAGGAGTGGGGCGTAATCTACCAGACGGGCCCAGTGCGGGTTAGTTATGTCGAGTTTTTGATTCTAATAGCCCTTTACGGGGCACCGGTGTGGGCGCGTTCCTTGAGGCGGCGAGCAGCCCGTCGCCGGTTGAACGCGTCGCAAAGTGTCATGGCTGTCCAGCTAGTCCGGGGATACCGCACGGTCTCTGCTGAGGTGGCGAGCGTCTTTGCCGGATTGTCGCCATGGGATCTGGAGGCAAAAGTCCTCGCCCACATATGGGAGTGACGAGAGGAGGCAAAACGCCGGGGCTCCGCTATCGCGAGAAATCACGGCACGGCGGACAGAGCTCCGGCGGGATGTCATGGCGACATGGAGAGTGCGATTGTAGAAATCCAGTGCTGGGCACGCCACAATTGCGGCGATAAGTCCTCTCTTTGAGGAGTGGCTGGAGAGGCGCCACGGCGCCCTCACCTTCCGCCTGACGCAGGTCCTCACCGGACGCGGTTGTTTCGGGAGGTTCCTGTTCAGGATAAGGCGGGAGGAAACGCCAGGGTCTCACCACAGTGTGGATCGCCCGGAGGACACGGTGGAGCATACAGTCTCCAGGAGGTCTGTCCGGGCGAAGCACCGCCGCGTCCTCGTAGCGGCGATCGGCGGCGGCGATCAATCGCGTCCGGCCCTGGTCCAGGTCATGGTACGAAGCGAGAGTGCATAGGAAGCCATCACCTCATTCTACGAAGCAGTAATGCTCGCAACGGAGGAGGTGGAGCGCGTGAGGAAAAGGCAATATCTGCGCCTTTACGCCCCTAGTCGCTGCAGGAGACGCCCTGGACGTCGTCGTTTTCCTCAGGATGCTTTCCTTCACCGTTATGAGAGCAGTGGTGATGAAATAATCTACACAAAGTGCCTCTCTGTTCAAACCTACGACCTAAAACTCGTAAGTCACCGCCATCACCACTAGGCTACTATTGCTTTTATAGACCTACTGTTCATAATATCTAAGTTTTCATTTTTAATGTCAGTCACCCGGAATGTGCTAGCCTATCAGGGTCAGCTCGAACCATGAAAGCCCACATACTTATTTCATTACCTTATTTCATTGGGTCTTGTGATAGAGGAACTCCCAGTACAAAAGCCAGGGCTACACTAATGTTTGTGTCTTGAAGTGAAAAATAAATAAATTATTACCAAATAAAAACAACAATTCAATCAAACTACCGTCGCTATAAACAGCTAATTCCGAACATATTACCACCAAGTCCCACCAACTATTAGGTCGGAAAATATGATTTCTGGAGCTCACCCCGGGGGATCGCATAAAGAAAACTTTAAGGCGCTATTAGCCCCGGTTTTATTTGCCTCACGCCTAGCGGGCTGACTGTGAGATTTACGCACGCACCAACAACGTCAAGATTTAACACAGTACTGCCCATATTTTAAAATGGGTAAATCCCTGTGGAACTGCTATATTATTTCGGTTTATAGCTTGGAATCAAAGACTGGCTTTAAGTGCTGTCGAAGTTTCAGTGTCAGGTCTATCTCGTATCTTTGATTTAGAAATTGTTAACTGTTTATTTGGTCACTAGCTTTTAAAAAATACACTTGAATATTTATGCATCACTATATAGTTAGATACCATAGAAGATGACGGGGCCTGCTGGAGAAAACAAACGACCAGTGGTCCACTTTAGCCCTGGATCAAAAGAGCTGGAAGTCATGGAGAGAGGCCTTTGCCCAGTAGTGGGATGATGCAGGCTTACACTAGTATTATATAGTCGGACTAAGATTTAATTTCGTTGACATTTTTGATGACTTCGCCGCATACGTTTAAACTGGCAGCCGACGTCAACATGGTTGAAAAAGGGCTATTCGAGGCTAGGCAGACACTGATAACATTCTTGATGATTTCGATAATAGATGATTTTTTAGCGCGAATAAGCTTGGTGAAACATTTAAGAAGGGAACTAATAAACAACGTCGCATTTTATAACGTTTATTCATGCTATTGCACGCCATTCTACTTGATTTTCGACAACTCTCATCCAACTGCTACCAGCCGCCCTGCGAAGATCAACGCTCCACATAGCCTGAGGGCGTCCTAACTTGCCGATTCGCAGTCTCCACTCAAGAATACGTCTACACCAACGGTCATCGGTTCTACGGCTAATATGGCCGGCCCATTGCCACTTCAGCTTGCTTATTCTGTGAGCTGAAACGTTTCTTTGGTTCTCCAGAGAACCAAAGTAACGTTTATTAAAACGATGAAATTAACAAACTACCAGGCGCAAAAATCACACTCATACAAAAGCTGACGTCACCGAATCTCGTCAGCAATAAAACGAAATAAACAGCTCTTAAACGTGTACTGAAGCTAATAAAATGCCAATGAAAAGTTGGAGAGCTCGGCTGTCGGCGTAACGCAGCAAATTTGCCATGTTTATAGCATTGTGCTCGCATTTAATATTTTAGTCATAGCTGAACCCTTCGCTATTGTTTCAACCGTACTTAAGTAAGACGAAGTTCTGAATAATTAAATGTGTCAAAAGTCAGCGTTCTGTCCGTCGGGACTTTTCTTTGCGGGATGAAAAAATTGGACTCAAAAATTCTGAGGAAGTTCCTGATAGAATTACTTTTCTGACGGTAGTCATTTATATTGGTAATACAAGCTTTTCACGGGAGAATATAGCCGCACGATTTTCTAAAATCAACTGTCTAAATGGCAATTCAACTAAAATCGCAAGTTCTAAAGTATAGGTTTTGACTTTTGTCGTGTGGCGCCAGGTCGCATGCGGTGGATGACTAATATCAACCATGAGAATGCTCAGTCGCAGGCGATCGTCCGCTGCATGAAGGTCGATATTTTTGCAAATTGAAACTAGTTACCTGCGATTTTTATCGACCTGTGTAAATAGGGTGGCGATTTGGTAATAGCAACCAGCCGCAAAGCGAAAATCGACCTAGTGTAAATTCTCCATTAGAGTCTATTTTAATTCTTATTTAGGTGTCTATTCACTTTGGACCAAAATAATAGCTGGGTTTGAGCTTCGCAACTTGGTGATAGTGCCAGGCTTCAGGGGAAAAGATCCTTTGGGGAGCCAGACAACCACATTTAAGGTCATAGTCTGGCAGCTTTAGACAACACAAAGCTTTATTTAACTTTAAATATTTATCATTCTTCATCAAACATTGAAAGGTGACTAAAACCGAGATATATTTAGACACTGATTATAAATGAGACTGCTTTCACGCGTCGATGCGCAAGCGGTGCGTGACTGGTGCGCAGAGTGCGTGAGAGTGCGGGGCAGCGCCAACTCCGTACTGGTGATGATCGCCAACAGACTGGATTGCCGTTACATCCGGCAATGCTACAGAAGACATGTTGCTACTTGTGACTTTTTGTCTGTGCTTGTTATCCTGTCTGTATCCTGTTATGTATCTGTTTATATATGAAACTTGTTACTTGAATTAAACAAATTTTATTTTTTAATAATTCATCATCTCGTTATATTTTAATTTTAGTGATTTTTATTTTAGAATTATGTGCATATGTTTTTAAGTCCATCGCCTATTGTATGTTTATTTTTAAATTAAAGTTTTTTTTCTTTATTTTATGTATCTTGTTTTCCCTTCTACTCTTACACACGTTGTCTACATCTCTTTTTATCTACTCTCCTATCGCAGGTATGCTGGAAGAGATTTTTTTTTAAATAAGCAAAATCTTTGTACATATTTTTCTGTTCCTTTCTTCTTACCTGTTCATATGTGTGTACAGACGCCAGCACATCAAGCTACTACAATCTGTCAAATTTATTTAATAGATTTTCAACCTTATTGCTAAAGCATTAGGTTCAAGGTTCATTGGGAAAATTTGACAGGTTCGGGTAGCTTGACCTGCTGGCGTCTGTACAATCACCAAAAGAGATAAGTAACCAGGGTCGTCGGATATAATTGAAGTTTAGTAAGAAACCAATGGATTTTTTCAATTGAAATTTAATTTGATAACTGAACTGAGTGTTTGCTATTAATAAAATTAAATTTAATTCGAACATTCACCAGTTTCTTACTCACTTGAACTATATCCAACGACCCTGATTACTTATTTCCTTTGGTGACCGTACAGAAATGGTTTAATAAATAAATAAATCAAATCAAATCGCCCCAAAACGCCCGCCCTTTCCCACTTTCTAGTGCTTTCGCTGGGAAGAAGTGGCGTAACAAACTCCCAAGCACAGCACAGCTGTCTGTTCAGTTAAAAATACTAATACTGTTCATGATGTAGCGGTATCTATAACGCCACATACGAACAACGCGTCATACTGACGTCACGCAAATCCTGCATCTCGCAAGCAGAGTTTACCGCGCACTTAAACCGAATTAACATAGATACAATTTCCCAACATCAATCGTTGGGCAATTGCCCGGCAGACACAACACCCGTCTGGTCGGAGGATCCTCCCTTTTCTATGGAGGATGAGTGAACTTTACACCCTGTTCCTCATACCTCTAAAATTATAATATAATAACGTAGTTCAAGTATTCTCTACATACATAGTTATTACCCATCTCGAAATACCAAGCTAAAATAAGGCCTATCTAAAACAAACCAAGGTTAAAATTATCATTTAGACTTAAAGTGTAAAACGAAAAACTTGTATTTCTAGCAAAAACTTAACTGAAGTTAATTGCGAGACTGGAAATAGCCTTCAAATATGAATAAGTTACGTTTGGGTCGCTCACACGTTTCTCTAATTACGGCTCCAAGGGACTCTAGTTAACTAAATTAGGTGCCAACGAACAAAATCGTCGTAATTGGTGAGTTTTTGCTCGTACTTAGATTTTGGAGATTTTTTTTTGTTTTTTGGAGTCTCGTTTAAGAATATTATTAGGATAAACGCCATGACAGATAGCATTTTGTGTCGTCATCTGACAGCCACACTATAAAAGGACCATTCTGTGAGGAGATCGGTCATTCGTCGGTCGGCTCTCTAACAGAAAGGTTGTCTGGTGATCGTCGTAATTTGCTATTTGTCGTTATTTATTTGAATTTTTTGTACATGAATTAACGGTTGTTTGCTAATGTCATTTTGTTATGTTTATTTAAAATTAATTAAAATGAAGAATTATAGTAAAATCTACGTGATTATTGTTTTTTTTTTATTTATCTCTACTTCTGGTTCCTAAAAATATTATAGACTGAGATTTAAAGGTTAGCTTAGATAGCATAATATATAAGCATAATCAGCCTATAATGTTCCCACTGCGGGGACACAGGCCTCCTCTCTTCGAGAGAGGGTGGGCTATAATCTACCACGCGGGTCCAGTGCGGGTTGGTAGACGTCACCTGTCTTCGAATTTTTGGCTCTAGGACGTGCCGGTTACCTCACGATGTATTTCTTCCGTTTTGAGAGTAGTGGTGATGAAATTATTTACACAAAGTAAAGTGCCTGCTACTCGTAGGTTACGGGCGTTACCACAGGGCCACCACTGCTCGCAGCCACAGATAGCAGAAGGCCAATTCTCGTAATTTAAAACGTTCAAAATCTAGTCGCAGTGTCATCTCGGCGACAAACAAATGTCAAAAACTTGTCAAAATGTAGGGAAATTTGAGGTAATTTTGACAGATTGAGACTGAGATCAGACTGTGAACGTTCTTAAAATTACGAGAATTGCCCCTCTGATATAGATTTATATTTCTACGCTTAGGTATGTTAAAATGAAAAGTTATGAAATTGTTTATTCCAATTTCAATGAAAGTAATTACTGATAGGGTTGGGTTACAAACTAATCACAAACTAGTCAACAACGCTTTAGTGAGTCGTGTCATGTACGGACCGCAATTGAAATACTAGTCTTAACACTAGTATTTCTGACATTCTGGCTTCTCATTGGTGATTGAGTTTGTAACTGGTTAATTTTGAATAGCGTCAAGGACGACGAGCCTAAAGGTGCTCCCACACAGAAGTTATATAACGTTATAAAACATTGTGTAGCACGATAACATTTTATAACAGTATGTAACGTTTTGCTACAACACCACTGGTTCAACTCGTTGTATTACATCTTATAACATCTGTAACCATCAGTTTGGGTCTGCCTTTCGAGGAAGCTGGTAGTGGCTCTAAATGGAGGAAGTGCTTATTGGTTTGGCTCTTATTTTTTGCTTGAAAAACAAAAGGAAAGGCGCTCTTACTGGTTGCGTCAAACTCTGAAAGCGAGAGAACAGAGAACATTTTGTTACATGAAGTTTTATAACATTACTTACAATTTATAACTTGTATTACAATTTGTTCAAAAAAGTTAGACAACAAATGTTATGCAACATTCTCTAACGTTATATAACTGCTGTGTGGGATCAACTTAAGGTTATGTCCATCTAGCATAAGCGCAAGTAACACTGCTTATTACTGATAACGTTCAAAGATCATCGCCAAGCATCCTTTAGCATCCGCTCGTCAAGAAACTTCTCGCTGTTTGATATCACTCATTCATCTGCACCCTAATTGCGTAACACACTATAAATCTTAATCTGAATTATTTTGAAGGATATTGTTAATCCACTGCTTCATACGTCCGATAAAATTGTCTATTCAACAATGTAAATAACGCAATGAATGTAGTTGAACTGTCAAAATGAAAGCCATTGCTACTGTTAGTGTGTTACGCAATTACCCCGCTGATCAAAAAACTTCGTTAACTCTTAATATATCCACAGTTCGTTACGTAAGTAAAGGGTCAGTATACATAATCAGCCTATGATGTTCCCACTGCTGGGACACAGGCCTCCTCTCCTCAAAAGGGAGTGGGCTATAATCTACCACGCGTGCCCAATGCGGGTTGGTAGATGTCACATGTTTTCGAATTTTTGTTTCTAGAACATGCCAGTTTCCTCACGATGTTTTCCTTCACCGTTTTGAGAGCAGTGGTGATGATATAATTTACACAAAGTAAAGTGCCTGACTGGATTCGAACCCACTGGTTAGTGTACACATATGTAATTATGTTCTATGTATGGATGTATGTCACCAAAGTCACTGTTACTACCCACAAGCGGGTAGTAACGCCATTGTTGTTAATATTTACTAAATCCGCGGCTAACAAAGCTTATCACAGTTTATGCATAAATAAAGAGATATAAGTCGTTTCGTATAAAGGACTGCCCTGAATGTACAACGAGCGTGGAGCTACGAAAACTAATTATGGAGAGTGCGAACGAATACTGTTTGTATCGAGATAGATTCGTAATAGTATACATAATACGGGGTTATTTTAAATTGGTTAACTAAACTCCTTAAAGATACAGGATATTCCTAGTTTGAAGGGCTCTTCTTACATACTCATACCTTATTGAAAAAACATTGATGTTACCTAGTCTTTTAGTAAAATAAATAATTACTCACCACAGACCGATATCCAATTTAACTCTATATATCCCTATATAATAGGAATAGGAATATGTTTGTCCTTTTTGTTGTATTTCGCCAATCATGTTTGAGTCCCATGTAATAGGGGGCGAGCCTATTGCCATCAACCGGGCACAAATTTAGACTCCGAGCTGCTTTTGAGAAATTCCTGATAGAAAAACCCAATAACACTTTGCTCGATCCGGAAATCGAACCCAGGAACTCATGCTCCAGCGCTTGCAGCAGTAAAATGTTTAATAAAGAAATAAAATAAGGCACTTTGTGAAGGCCTAATTTTATCAGGATATTCCATGGTTATGTGCAAAGTCATTAAACTTCCACTCATAAATATTAGTGAAGAGTTTGTTTGTTTGTGAGTTTTAACGTGTTAATCTCTGGAACTACCCGAGTCGGATTTCAAATGTCTTTATCTCTCTCATATACCTCATCTTTATCATCATCATCATTTCAGCTGAAAGGCTGCTGGACATAGACCGGTTCTGTGCTTCCCGCATCCAGCGGGTTCCTGCGGCCTTCACAAGGTCGTCGGTCCACCTTGTGGCCTTGCAAAACTACGTCTTCCGGTACGCGGTCGTTTCATCTTTATAGCATTATCAAAAGCAAAAAGATTTTTTCAAATTCGACTTGAGGCCGCAAGGCCCGCCCAATTTTTCAGGAAGGCTATAGGCTATTTAACCTCACGCTAGGACACTTAGGAGCCGAGCAAAAAGAAGAAAAATACGAAAGAACGCTTAGCGCAAAACGAAATAATAACGCGGGCAGGCGATGTGATGCGCGGGAGGAAACGTCAGGGTCTCACCACAGTGTGGATCGCCCGGAGGACACGGTGGATCATACGGTGGAGGTCTGTCCGGCTTGGGCGGAGCGCCGCCGCGTCCTCGTAGCGGCGATCTCTCGCGTCCGGCCCTGGTCCAGGCCATGGTACGGAGCAAGAGTGCATGGGAAGCCATCACCTCCTTCTGCGAAGCAGTAATGCTCGCAAAGGAGGAGGCGGAGCGCGTGAGGGAGAGGCAATCTCTGCGCCCTCACGCCCCTAGTCGCCGCAGGAGACGCCCTGGACGTCGGGAGTCACCAGCCGACTCCCGGCCACCGTAGGCGCGGGCTTGCGAGCGGCGAGCAATGGGCAGCTCGCCGCCCGGCAAGGACCAGGCCCGAATCGACGGCGCGTTGTGTTCCACGCGCGCCTCAAAGAGATGTCAGCACGAAGTGACGGGGTCGGGGGACGGCTAGGGCCGATCAGGGCCGCGGGTTGTTCGAAAGAGATACCGTGGTCCCTGGCATAGGCAACTGAAGGAACACGGGTGGGTTTTAGTCAGTAAAAGTCTGACACGCCCTGCTCCACCCAGAGCGGGAGAAGTCGTATGATGATTTCCCACCCAGAAAAAAAAAAAAAGGCGATGCGATGCGACGGGGTACGTGGGGGAACAAGAAATCGCACGTGGATGAAGTCGCAGCCAGAAGCTAGTAAGTAATATAGGTATAAAAACTAGGAGGGTGATGAGATGATGATGATTGCTTGGTGAACATTACCGAAAAGTGATAACATTGTCTTCCAATTCCCTCCTCCTATTTCTGCAGTCTTCGTACCTCAAGGTTCATGTCTCAGAAATAATTCACACGTCCCTCGAGAACAAAGCGTCGACTAAAGGGGTATTTTATACATTATACATATGAATTTACCAAAGAGTTATACATTGTGCAGATTAATATAATGTCCCGGCAAGATTCGTAAGTAATAGAATTTGATCAAACACTATAACGTGTTCAGACTCTGTTATTATAACTATGGATAGAAACCAGAATTCCAATTGCGGAACATACACGAATCACAATCCAAAAGATTTTGAAAGAAATTGCTAACCAATTGCTTCATATGATTGAAAAATTCGTCTGTTCATCAGCGTTTTTAGCGCAATGAATGCTGTTGAACCGTCAAAATGAAAGGTATTGCGTATTATTTAATTACCCCGCAGTATGTCTATCTCACGAAACGAGGCTCGCTTTATTTGTGGTAAGCAAATGTACAAACACACTGTGAATGGACGCGTGAATACGAGTAGCGTCAACACACAACACACATACACACTTACGACTTCACCATTGTCTCGGACGGTACTGAGAGCTCCTGCGATTCAAATTTGATTTGTGTACAAACACACGTTCACAGTGTGTTTGTAAACTTGGTTATAACAAGTAAACCGCGCGTCCCTTGTGAGATAAAAATACTGTACTGGTTTTTAATTTTTAGGTGCAAACTACACATAGAATACCTACGCATGGTGCCTAAAAAATGTTGCATCATGAAATTCAAAAATTGTTTTGCCGAAAAACCATACGTTAGGGAAAAATGTGTCAGTTTGTGTTGCACTATCCATTGAGCATTTTAACTACGCTTCCATCATATTTGTGACGTTCCGTAGTTCTTTCTCTTAAGCGAGATACACACTTGTTCGGCGGCATTATTTATTTATTTATTTGCTACATGTAAAACACTGGTTAGTTGCCATGCATTCAAACATGACACAATGTTTAAACATGTACCCTGTAAGGGCACTGCAAATTGTACACACACACACACACATACACATTGTTGTGGTGTTGTTGTATTATTACAATTTGCATTATACTAAACACTGACAATTAAATATAATTGCAAAAAGTTATTACATTTTATTTTAACATTTGTCATTATTATCGATTTGTTCATTCATTTTAGTCATAGAAGTAATTTAATATAGTTATTTATTATTTCACATTTACGTCAAGCATATTAAGTACTACAAGTTCGATCGATTCACAATTTGTCAGTTTTAAATTCTTCAACCGTATAGCAGCCTTTCTTTATTAGCAAAGATTTCAACTGTTTAGAGAAAATTTAGTCATTTGGTAGGGATTTTAACCTTTCGGGTAGCTTATTTAATACATTAGCCAGTCTAGAGTATGGGCTTTTCCTGATAACTTTTAAGTTTGTGATGGATAGTATTAATCTATTCATGTTCTCTCGGTTATAGTTTTCATTTAGCTCGATATTTGGTTTGAAGAGGTGCCTATGTTTTCTAACGAATATACAGCTTTGTAGTATATATATTGCTGGTAGCGTAAGAATTTTCTGTTTAATAAAGTGTGGCCTACAACCCTTATACCAGATAGCCAGATAACCAGAATATTAATGAACATAGATCGTTGATCTATGTTCATTAATATTCTGACACATTTCTTTTGCTGAATGAAGAGGTCCAAAAAGTCAATACTTTCTCCCCACAGAATGACACTAAAATTACGCCAGGAGTAGGCGTGCGCATAATAGGCAGATATGGCGGTTTTATAGTCTGTGTTACATTTCAGTACCTATGCTTAGCGCATATATAAATTGCGACAGTTTTGCTCTTGTACAGACGCCAGCAGGTCAAGCTACCCGAAACTGTCAAATTTTCCTAATCGACCTTGAATGCTTTAGTAATAAAGTTGAAAATCTATTGAAGAAATTCGACAGATTGTAGTAGCTTGATGTGCTGGCGTCTGTACTTTCGAGATGTTTTTCCCAATTTAGGTTTGAGTCTAATGTTAGGCCTAAAAGTCTAAATGCGTTTACATCTTCTAATTTTATTTTTTGCGTTAATGTGTTTAGATTTATTAGGGTTCTTTGGTAAGTTCTGAATTGGCATATTTTAGTTTTAGATAAGTTTATTTTTAAGTTATGATCGTTTCACCACTGTTCAGTTTCTGTGAATTCTTTTGAAATAGCTAAATATTCGCGGATGTTTTGAATAATAAAGAGACATCGTCATATCTTTTTTGGCAAGTCATTTACGTATATTATAAATAAGGTACATCCTGAAACACTTCCTTGTGGTATTGAATTATTATGTCCGTAAGGATTGAGGAGCCACATTTGGTATCTTAATGAAACTAAATACTTATTTAGTAGTAAGTTTAAAAATTTTGTAGGTTCGATCCTCGATTTTGTAGTATAATACTTCCATAGTTATATGAACATAAAGGTGGCACCTCAATCTAAATGTTTGGATTGAGGAGCCACGTCAGAACTAGGAATTAGTAGCATTTGAGAGTAGTTAGTAGACAAAATCTGAGCTTGGTAGTGTTAAAATGAAAAAAGTTACCATATATTATATGTGGCTCCTCAGACCATACACATACTACTCGTCATTTTTCAAAGAAGCAGTAGTCCAATTAATGCGCAATTTCTTCATCATTTAGTAGCAAGTATATTAGATTTGTAGGATAAGAATCGGTAATCAAAAATGAATGAATTGGGAGATATAGCACATTTAATGTGGCTCCTCAATTGAGATGCTTCGGTAAATAGATTTGCCTCTAATCTACTTATACTTGTGACGAAATTTGGAACAAAAAACACCTATATTTTGTATAAATTTCTACTAAATTTACGTATAATCCTGCCATAAAATAGTACATACCTACGAAGTTATTAGCTATTCTTTAATTTCCTATGAAATTGTTTTGAAGGGTGACCATGAATACATTATTTAAAAAGAAAATCTTCGTTTCGTGGTTTTTCTGGCAATCTATTCTATTTACGCTGGCATGGGCCACTATAAATGTACCCAACGAAGGATGAGATGTTTTGTTATGACGACTATGATTCTCACTGTAAAATTCGGAAAAGCACCGACCAACAAATATTAATTCATTCATTAACTTATGTCGAAATTGACTACTAAGTACCTAAAATATATGAAGAATCTCTGTGCCTACATACTGTGTCGATTTGTTAAAAATTAAATTTCAAGAACTAGTCATTCTGGTTTCATTTAACATCATCATCATCATTTCCCCCCAAAGATCCCCCTCATTCTTAAGTCGAACTCGCCGAGAAACTCCGAGCATAGCCCTCTTCATTGGCCTTTGGGTGACCTTGAGCTTTCTTATGAGGCCCATTGTAAAACGCCACGTCTCAGTGCCGTAAGTCATAACTGGCAACACACACTGGTTAAAGACTTTTGTTTCGAGACACTGCGGTATTTTGGACGAGAAGATTTTCCGTAGGTTCCTTAACTTAACGAAGTTGGACTTACCTAGTTTGACTGTTTGTCCCAGGTACACACACAACATGGTCACCCTTAATAGCGAATTCCTAATGAATATCAAAAAGTAATTTGTTTTTCAGATACCGAATATATACAATGTTGATTTGTACATATGTAATTAGTAGACATTTATACTAAATGTTAGTGTCTCTGGTTATTGATTCCGTTGTGATCTCAGGTAGATACAATCAATTATTTATTATGCAGAACGTCAGGACTGAGGAGCCAAATAAGATGCGTTTATTTACTAAATTCACTAAGTTTTACTACTTTCTCTATATGCTACAAATTCGAACACACTTACTACTAAATGTTTTTTGGAGTGGAATATAAATAGACCAATTACTTTCATGGAAATTCAGGCTCTTATGTATAGATTGAGGAGCCACATTAAAAGACTTGTATATTCTTGAACATCAACAGTACTGGACTCAGGTTTTTAGTAGGCACTATACACAATTACTACTAAATTATACAAAATTTTCAAAAATATTCAACAAATACTTTCCGTGTTCCAGGTGGCTCCTCAATTCAGACGTTTGGATTGAGGAGCCACTTTTACATTGATATAACTTTGTATATGTTTTACTACAAATTTCAGAATTTGGCCTACAAAATTATTTGCTTTCCTACTAAATAAGGGGGTGAGTTTCCTTTTAAAATCGTGAAGTGGCTCCTCAATCCAAACGTACATGAATTATTAATAGTAGCCATGTCTGATCTCATGCTGTACATTTCCTGGTTAACGCTATCGAAATATTCAGCTTCTACGAACTGTCTTGTAATTATGATTTGAACCATTAGGGAGTGGACACACTTATAGACGCGGAAACGGTTTTTAAGCCGTATCACGTAACAGTATCGCTATACTTGTCGCATTTAGTTCGACACAAAGTCTAGCCGCGTCGTCCGGACCAAAACAAGGCGCATGATGTCTTTTTTCGCATTTATAGCATGGTCGAAAAGTGTACTCCCTAATCGGTACAGAATGGTGGCAAAATTAAATATTATCATAATAATTTAAGTAGTATGATTGGCTAACGATTATTAAAAAATAAAATTATCTCGCTATAGGAATCAAGTACTACTGTACCTATTTACATTGTATTTCGAGGGTGTAGTAGGTATTACACTCAGACACCATTATCAAGTCTCAACAACTACATAGGTATTGTAGGCCGTAGATCTATTTGTCTGGAGCGGGAATCGAACCCACAACTTGCAGTTAGAGAATTGACCGTAAGTAGTGATCATAGATATAGGAATGAAGGAGATATGCCCCTGTAGTTGAAAATGTATCAGAACTCCATGACGCTAAATTGACCCCACTACAGCGCCACTACTACACATTGTAGCGAAATTAATAACACAATCTTCACTTGTACACGTTTAATTTGGTTTTAAAAAATATGTAAGACAAACTGATAATAAAATAGAAAACTTAGCAAAAGACACAGAACGATTATTTATTAAAAAGGATTACTGAACGTCTTTGGTGTTCGATCCCTATATTAAATTTTGAGTATTCTTGTTACGCGTCGATTAAGATACGTTTGCAAACGTTCCTAAACTTACATAACAGTTAAATACCTGGATGACCTAACGGGTAATTGGCACCAAGTAAATTCGATATTAAGGAGCAAGATGTTAGTAATACTAAATAATAACAAAATATTATACGGCTAGTTGGTGGTATATCTAGGAATAGATTTCTCTGATGACTAAACTACATAAACAATGAAAAGCTGATCCTGGACTCCACGCTGACAGTCGGAAAGCACCTCGCTGGCCGGAATCAGAACAAAGTGCGGATTTCGCGCAGCGTGAGCTGTTTCGTTAGATTCCCTGGCAGGAAGCTTGTAGACGCCTGGTATTAGGGTGGGGGGTAGGGCGAATTCTCGCCCTACAGTCTCCGGATAAATCGAATCGTGACGCTTCGCGTTGAGACCACTTTCAAGTGATGAGTGATGTTATTACTTATATGTTTATCGGGAACACAGCCCTTGGATCAAATGGATGACCACACAGAACTCGGTCGTTCAGTCTTTTAATGTTCACCGTAAATTACTTCGATGAGAAAGCAGAAAAAAATAGTCTCACGACTTCCGTCCTGTGTCCAAAAAATACTTCCAATCACTGTAGGGCGAGAATTCGCCCTACCCCCCACCCTAATACCAGGCGTCTACAAGCTTCCTGCCAGGGAATCTAACGAAACAGCTCACGCTGCGCGAAATCCGCACTTTGTTCTGATTCCGGCCAGCGAGGTGCTTTCCGACTGTCAGCGTGGAGTCCAGGATCAGCTTTTCATTGTTTATGTAGTTTAGTCATCAGAGAAATCTATTCCTAGATATACCACCAACTAGCCGTATAATATTTTGTTATTATTTAGTATTACTAACATCTTGCTCCTTAATATCGAATTTACTTGGTGCCAATTACCCGTTAGGTCATCCAGGTATTTAACTGTTATGTAAGCTTAGGAACGTTTGCAAACGTATCTTAATCGACGCGTAACAAGAATACTCAAAATTTAATATAGGGCTCGAACACCAAAGACGTTCAGTAATCCTTTTTAATAAATAATCGTTCTGTGTCTTTTGCTAAGTTTTCTATTTTATTATCAGTTTGTCTTACATATTTTTTAAAACCAAATTAAACGTGTACAAGTGAAGATTGTGTTATTAATTTCGCTACAAGATTGCTTTCCGACTGTCAGCGTGGAGTCCAGGATCAGCTTTTCATTGTTTATGTAGTTTAGTCATCAGAGAAATCTATTCCTAGATATACCACCAACTAGCCGTATAATATTTTGTTATTATTTAGTATTACTAACATCTTGCTCCTTAATATCGAATTTACTTGGTGCCAATTACCCGTTAGGTCATCCAGGTATTTAACTGTTATGTAAGTTTAGGAACGTTTGCAAACGTATCTTAATCGACGCGTAACAAGAATACTCAAAATTTAATATAGGGCTCGAACACCAAAGACGTTCAGTAATCCTTTTTAATAAATAATCGTTCTGTGTCTTTTGCTAAGTTTTCTATTTTATTATCAGTTTGTCTTATATATTTTTTAAAACCAAATTAAACGTGTACAAGTGAAGATTGTGTTATTAATTTCGCTACAACATGTAGTTAGTAAAAGCAATAGATACAGAGTCGCGACTTACAATTCACAAATCAGAACGTACTACACAATCAATTATTAACCTTAACCCGTCAAACACAGCGTGCATTTACCATGCACCGTACAACTTACACAAAAACATCTGTCGCTATCGTCGTGCTGTGCAAAAACCATTTATTTTACATAATATATACGCTAGTGATTGACTAAATCGGAAAGTTACCGATTCTCCCATTTATTATTATACTAAAAAAATTGGGGTTCTGAAAATAAAATAAAAAAAAAACCGATATGTCCAGAAAATATTATATTCTAAACAATAAAAAACAGCAAAAAAAATTCAAGTAAATAAAAAAAAATAAACATTATTTTACATCTTCTCAAGGGTCTTCCAACCGGATTTTAACGTCATCTTTTTAGGTCTTCCAACGGAGTGAAAACGGTTGACAAATTGTGAAATTAACTATTATATTCTTCGGGTAATCGACATTGTTGTCGATAGCCTACATTAGTGGATCTACACAGCTACATCAATAACTGGCCGCAAGAAGCAGCGGCCGTACCATGCGATGCACCGCATAAATAAAGTATCGTTTTGTGATTTTTACATTGCTTGTCTAGTCACTTAGCGACATACTTAAGTAGTGGTTAAGGAGCAATGTATTTACTGCGAAAATAGTACAATCGCTGCGATATTTGAAAAAAAATTAACGTAGTAAAAGCAAGAAATATTTTACAATTTGTTGTTTTTCATGTTTTAAAGACAAGTACTTGTATTGTAAAATACTTATATTTATGTATATATGGTAAGTGATTTCATGATTTACAAAGTTTTGGTTTTAGCTTCGGTTTTTACAAGAAACCACTGAACAACACGGCATTCTTATATTTTATCACGATCACGGTCGAAAGCGCGCTAGTTCGCGGAGACGGCCATTCTCCTAGTGCATGGTCATTTTGACCATGCCGCGACGACACAGATACGCCCCCTTGCCATTTCTCCTGTTTTTTACATTTCTATGGTAGTGATAGATTCTGGTCGAACGTCTGCAAAAAAAAATTCTGCGAAATCGAATGTTTACCCGTAAAAGTGTGTAGCACGCCTTATAGAGAATTTGATATTTCAAATAGTTTTTAAAGGTGCAAACGCTTGGCTCGGGGCTCCGGCTGAGTTTCTTGCGAACAATGCCGATCAAAGTTAAGAAGCTTTTGTGATTGCGTTCGATCTCTGGCGGTTGAGATGCGGTGCATCGTGAGATGAAGCTCATAGTTGCTTGCGATCAATATACGAGTTTGCAGCTCTAATGTATTATTTAGATAGTGACGATTTGAATGCTTTCTTCTGTTAAAAATAAATTATTTCACGTTGTCAAAAGCATGAGCTGTTGATTATTTCACAGGACAAAGTTTCATATTTTGAAAATCAATTAGGTTCGAGTCTGAGTATTTTTTTACAATCATTAATCAAATACAACATTTTTGTCTAATAATATACACCGTTTACAAAAACAAATAAATCAATGTCAAACCAAAACAACGGACACTCGGTGAAGCTTCAGTTACCTACTAAATCACAACAACCAAAAGGAATCTGTTATAAACAACTTCGGACCATTCACCTCAGAAAAACGTAGTTTAAGACATATTTTTTTATCCAAACTGACTTTCCTCCAAGTGTGGCGATTTCGCAAAGTTTAAGTGGCCATTAGCAAACTTGTTTACAGCTGCCCCAAGGCAACTGGTTCAGGGGCCCTCGCACGAATGAACGACGTGAACGTAACATAAATTCGGACGACTTTTCAATAGAAAATACAACTATTCTATAGCGTCATCACCTGCCTAGCTTTTTCCCAACTAAGCAGGGGGTCTAGTATGAAGTGTAAAGTGCGAATGATCGGATCGGACCGACACATGGCCGAACCGAATATTATTGAAAAATGCGAAAAAAGTTCGGATCGGCTCAATTGGGTCGGGACCATAGTCAATATTCGAAAGAGTGTAGGAGTGTAGAATCGTGACTGACCGAACCAAATAGTAAGTTCGTAACAGGAAACGGCCGACCATTCGGCCGATACAACTTCAGAGTAGGCCCCCAGGTTGGGATCGGCTTTCATTCCACTACTGGATGCAGCCGAATACCAGTTTTTTACACGGAGCGACTGACCTCTACAACTCAGTTACTGGGTAATACTATACCCCTTGGTGAGACACGGGGTCTACTCCGAAGTGGTGTCGGCCGAATGTTCGGCCGTTTCCTGCTACGAAGTTACTATTTGGTTCGGTCGGCCCCGATCCTACACTCCTACACTCTTTCGAATATTGACTATGGTCCCGACCCAACTGAGCCGATCCGAACTTTTTTCAATAATATTCGGCTTGGCCATGTCATTGTGTCGGTCCGATCCGATCATTCGCACATTGCACTTCGTAGTAGACCGCCTGGTTTCCATAGACTTTCGGGCTTCTGACTACCCTCCTATAGCTTTTTGGTATATTTTTTTTGCGATAAGCACGATTAGTCTCAGCCATTGATATGAATAGTGTAATCAGTCTATAATGTTCCATCTGCTGAAACACAGGCTTCCTCTCGGTAAGAGAGAGTGGGCCGTAATCCACCACGCGGGCCCAGTGCGGTTTGGTAGACGTCACAAGTCTTGGATATGAATAAAGTCTTAAAACTAAGCTAGCCTAGCTAGTCTTAAATTATGTGCGAAACAAGTATTTTCAATTTTAAAACCGTTGGAGTATACGTTAAGTATACTCCGCGCGCTTGTGCTCGTCCCACAGTTCCCTACGTTTTATTACTGAATCGTACGCTTGTCAGGGAATCGAGGGCGAAATAGTAATACAAGCTGGTTGCTAAGCTTTCCTTAGGCGTAGGAAATAAATGTTAATTATGAAAATGGAGGGCCCTTCTGTGTATTAAAGTTGGGGCGTCAGATAGGATCGTTTGGGACAAAGTGCCGGAGGAAAGTTTCTGCCTATATCTTCATGATCGTTTCTTCTCAGGGGACGGCAGAATTCCAAGGGGACTAATGTTCCAATACTAATTATGTAAGCTCCTCACTTAACAGTCCTTGTTATAATCGTTTTTGTACTAAAATTACCCACTTTGGCCTAAATACGACTATTCTATGCATATTGCAGCAGTTTTATTACAGTATTAAACTATACATATTAAGCTTTTATTGTTCCCACTGTTGGGACACAGGCCTTCTCTCTTCGAGAGGGAGTGGGCTATACCACGCGGGCCCAGTGTGGGTTGGTAGATGGCACATGTCTTCGAGTTTTTGGTTCTAGGACATGCCGGTTTCCTCACGATGTTTTCCTTCAAATATTGTACACAAAGTAAAGCGCCTGTCCGGGTTCGAACCTACGACCTACAACTCGTAAGTCGCGGCCATTACCGCTGGGCCACCACTGCTCTATTAAATAAAAGTATTAAACTATAATAGAACAAAAACTAGACCACTGGAGAACAGACTCCAGTGGTCTAGTTTTTGTTCTATTATATGGGTATGAGAAGCACAGAACCGGTCGAAGTAACCGTACTTGGGGGAGGCCTATATCCAGCAGTCGACGTTTTTCGACTGAAATGATGATGGTTCAACTAGAAATACTTCTCAAGCATGTGTCTCCATTTACCTTCTTCTCTCAACTCAGCCTATTGCAGTCCACTGCTGGACATAGGCCACTCCCAGGCTGCGCTACAACACCCTGTCCTCCGCCTTCCGCATCCAGTCCGTCCCAGCAACCTTCTTTAGGTCGTCCGTCCTTCTAGCGGGGGGGGCGTCCCACACTACGCTTGCCGATACGCGGTCTCCACTCCAGGACTCGTCTGCTCCACCGGCCATCGGTCCTTCTTCTCTATTTTCTGAATATTGTACTGTATTGTATCAAACTTAAACTCAAAGCATTTATTTCAAATAGACCATTTACACTTTTACAGGCACTTTTGAATTGTCAAAATTAAATAGTCGGTCAGTTAGTCCGAAAGTTTAAGCTAATTGCGGTATAATGGGCTACTGTCTGCAACTCCACGTCAAAGCGCGTATATTTCGTACGGTACATACATAGGGAAGTACCTAATATTTTAATAATATTTGGAAAATCTAAGCAAGAGCCTGAAAACCTTTTTTATTCGTTCAAAAATGCGAGTCGACATTTTTTGACTCCAAGCAGCCAATAAAAAGAAAATGCAAGTTATGCCAAAAGCTGAACTGGAGAAGCAGGACAGCACTATGCATGTAACTGAAAACAAACTATACATAAAACAATATTTTGACTCCACAACCCGAAGTCTCTCGGCACTCCACAAATAGACAGCACACTGTACAGTCGTAGCAGACACCTAAATGACTGCAAACTAAAGGTCCTGCCATGTCAATGGGTTCCGTACAATTTGGCTTGATAGGCTTCGGTCAGGGTGCTAAAGCGGACGCGGAATATCAAACATCACATCGTATTGTTGCGTCTATAGTGTAGTGTGGCGGACGCTTAAGGCAGATTTACATTTGAATTAGTTAAGTAGCGACTTTAGCGCAAGTAGCTAGTCAAGTGTCCAAAAGTGACGATTTTTTATTACGAAGTGTCACATAATAGACGTCAAGGGACTTAACTGGCTTAGGCGGTTGTGGCTTCGAGATGGTCTTATTGTTACGGTTGATTTTGACGGTCAAACGTGTTCCGTGTGAATAAACTATTAATTTTCATACAAATCAGCGCCCGTCCATGTGTCGTCATTGTGGTACGTGAGATAGGGCTCTTAGCGCGACGGGCATGAGCGACCTAGCTAACGAGCGATTGTCATTTGTTTTACCCTGTGGAAACACGTCTAGCCTGTACTACATGCTGCAACAGCTCGCGATGCACTGTGACCACCTAATCGCTGCCGCCACAGGGCCCGCTACTGCGCCCGCCACCGCGCTCTCTACCGCAGAAGTCACCGCGTTTTCACCCGGACAAGGCCCAGACGTCCACTACGTCAACAAGGGACGTTTCGCCATGTTTGTACTAGGGCCGGTTATGTTGTGATTATATTAGTGGAGCAAGGTAAATACGGCAGGTAGGCTTTGTGTAAACTGAGTTACGTTGTGTCGCTTCATATTTGGGCTGTGAGGGCTAGACTGAGTTAGATCCAATTACCACCAGCTACGAGTACGTTTGAGATTATAATATCGTAGGTACTCAAAACTCTGGTTCGTGGAACTGCACTACCTTGTTCAGTGCCGCAACAGCTTATGGCTGAGACCGTTGCGCAAATATTTTCGTATATACAGTGACCTCCAAAAGTTAATTTGCATTTTTCCACTTCAGCTGTGTTGCCATATTATAATTTAAAATTGTAGTTTTAAATATTTAACGTTTAACGTTTTCATTAACTGCCTCAGACTTATCATAAAATTTTTTTTTTTTTTTTCATTATGTTTTTATATTTAATCATAATCTGGCGTCACAGCTAACGTGAAAGAATGTCAACTATGTAAATTTTGAAGGGCACTGTATACCTAACGAACTTAACTATTAATGCATGTCACTTATGTAACAATGTATAACCCCATGTGTTATATGAAAATGATGGTAGCCTGTAAGTAGATACCATACTTTTATTGGTATTTTAGAGGCACAAGGAACAGGGTGTAAAGTTCACTCATCCTCCATAGAAAAGGTAGGATCCTCCGACCAGACAGGTGTTGTGTCTGGCGGGCAATTGCCCAACGTTTGATGTTGGGAAATTGTATCTATGCTAATTGCGCGGTAAACTCTGCTTGCGAGATGCAGGATTTGCGTGACGTCAGTATGACGCGTTGCTCGCATGTGGCGTTGTAGATACCGCTACAGTGTAATAGCTGCGCCTCGCGGATTCAACCGCACAATTGTCGATCTCGCGGGAATATCGGATAAAAACTATTCTATGTGTTATTCCGATGTATAAGCTATATTACTGTAAAGTTTCATCAAAATCCGTTCAGTAGTTTTTGCGTGAAAGATCTAACATCCATCCATCCTCACTAACTTTCACGTTTTAGTAGGAATGATTGAATTCGACACACGTGAATTGATAATAACATTCGTATGTATCTCTTAATATCACACGACTCATTTTAATAAGCCCTATCTACAAATCCGATCCCCCAACTAGGAAATCAAATACACAAAAAAAAACACGGGTGGGAAATGAAAAAAAATCTCTTTTCCGTGAAAAATAATGAATATCTGGTGACGACATACGGTGCTGCGTATCGTGGGGCTTCGAGAAGTAATCGGTGTCGATTATAACATGATATCGGAAATCTGTCAGGATCACGTCGCTTCCGCAACATGTGTTTAAAAATCGCGAGACGGCAGCTTTAAGGCGGGTTTACACTTGGTTTTAATTTTTTTTTTGTAATCTGTGCTGGTTTAAAAACATTTCTAGTACCTAAATCCAGTAAAAAGTCCCAAGTTGAATCAATCTTCAACTTGGGACATTTGAACAGATAACATCACGCCTGTAATCCCTGAAGAGTTAGGCAGAGGTGAGCCCATAGTAGGCACACCCAAATTTCACCATGTGTGGAGGGGAACCTATATAAAACAATACATAAATTATAGATGAGCGAAATGTTAGTATCTTATTCGCAATCTCCTGACTTTGATTATAATATGTGAACTAAAACTTGTTCCCACAAAAGCAACTTAATTATCTCCTAAAACAGGGCTTTCTCTCTTCTACCCTTTTGCCCTACAGGGTCCATAAAGATCTACATTATATAGTTACCACCTAAGTACACATTCATCATCATCATCATCATATCAGCCGCACGACACCCACTGCTGGGTATAGGCCTCCCCTAAGGATCTCCACGACGATCGGTCCTGCGCTGCCTGCATCCACTGGCTTCCCGCGACCTTCACCAGATCGTCGGTCCACCTTGTCGGGGGCCTACCCACTGAGCGTCGTCCGGTGCGCGGTCGCCATTCCAGAACCCATGTACACATTACGGTAAAGCAATAAAGATATTGAGTATTGCCATATCAACCGGGCACGAATTCAGGCTCCGGGCTGCTACTGAGAAATTTCTGATGAAAAAAACCAATTACACTTGATCCTACTCTATATACTTTCTAATAATAAAGTTCATTCAATAGTTATTGAATGAACTTCTTCTGAACTGAACGCGATGGCACCATTATTTCCACTTTTATTCACACTTTGAACAAATACATAACATACTCGTACATACGAGTACATAATCAGCCTATAACGTTCCCATTGCTGGGATGCAGACCTTCTCTCTGTGAGAGGGAGTGGGCGATACTCCACCAAGCGAGCCCATTGCGGTTCAGTAGATGTCACGTGTCTTCGAACTTTTGGTTCTAGGACATGTCTGTTTCGTCACGATATTTTCCTTCACCGTTTTGAAAGCTGCGGTAATGACATTAAATACACAAAGTAAAGTGCCTGCGTGGATTCGAACTCACGACCTACAATTCTTAAGTCGGGCCTGATACCACTGGGCCACCACTGCTCTGTTCTTTGCACGAAAAACATTTTTACAAAAGAAAAAACAACCGACTTGCAGAAAAAACACTACAAACTGAAAAATAACTTTAATTTCGGAAGTCGGTGTCTTTTTTTTTTGTAAAAATGTTTTTATTATCACTCTTTAGTTGTACCTACCTACGCCACACAAATTCATATATACTTGAAAGATTAGAGGCACCCCAATAACAACTTTGACAGAAATGAGGGTGTACCGTGGTATACTGAACACATCTGCGTACCCCTTTAGAGGGTACAGGCGTGATGTTATGTAGTGTGATTGCATAAACAATGCATACATATGCGATAGCATCAATAGCGGTTCATTTGCTGGCATATATTGAAGAGTTCCGTTGTCTGTCTCCGAAACTCATCATCAGATCTTTACGAAATTTAAATGGGACCATTTCGGAATTTTGCAAATCCGTTCATATATGACGGAGTTATGCCCGAACATACAAAAAAAATATATATAAACATCCGAATTGAGAACCTCCACCTTTTTTGAAGTCGATTAAAAAGCCGATTGTTTTTTTCCTGTAAAACACAAATTGCTTAATAATCTTATCGTAACTGGTTGGCAACTTACTTAATGAACACTCAAATGGCTTCCGTTATCAAAACCGACCTTGGGCCGGTAGAACAAATTAATTACACTGATAAACTAAACTAAATAACACTAGAGACTAACTAACTATTGGTAGGTATCTACCCAAATTAACAACGTAAAGTCAAAGCATTTATCTACTGTAGAGTAAAGTCAAAGTATTTATCTACATAATATAAATTAAAGTCACTTTTCGTGTCTGACTGTGTGACCACGTTGTTCTTCTAAACTACGCAACGGATTTTGATACGGTTTTTAACATAATTTTGACAATTTCTTCCAAAAGGTTTTTGTATGTAATGCATTAATATAAAGGTTACATTTAATAAAGAAATTTCGATGTTTTGTCAAGTAAAACCGTGCGAAGCAGTAAACAATTAATAGTCGGAAAGTTGAAGCTAGTTAAACCTAAGAGCATATCGGCTTTACAAAGCCAAAACTGTCTTCAAAAAATTAATATAAACCCAACAGATTTAACGCAAAAATTCGATGTATAATAACCCTAACTCCGAAGCCCGTGCCTGCCACGTGACATGGAACGCGACGCTGATTAAATTTGAAACCATAAAAAATCATGAACGGCAAACAGGACCTGTTACAGGGGTTGCGTGCTCATATATTGTTAAATAAATTGTACCTTTTACTCCGGTCAAAGGTAAACATTGGGATGGTTGCATGTCCCCCAGCCGTATTTGGTTCGAGTTACTAATTCTAGATTGAAAGATATTTTTTTTATAGATTTCGAATTACGCAATGAGGTTTTTTACGGTTACATATTAAGTTTGTCTGGGAGTTGTTTTACTTTGATTAAGTTCTTATAAAGAACAAAGAATTTTGTGTTTTTGTTTTTGTTAAAGTTACCTACGTACGGTTTGACCTGTTAGAATATCTCTAGCTCAACATTTACTATTCATAAGGGAAAAGTAGGGTACAGTGAGACTAAAATCCTCAGACCACAAACAAGACTGTTTTAAAATGAAAAACAAGTGAACTCTCACTAAAAGTACTTCAACGAAAGTTGTAAATATTCATAATCCACTGACCCTATCCCATATTAATAGTGAAATACTAACAAAGGCATACCCAGCAATGTGTACCAGGTTATACCTCGCCGACCAGAATTTCATACGATGCAAATATGCAGTTTGTTGGCGTTCCGGGCAACCTTAATGGCTTGTTTATATTAATAGATAATGCATGTGATCTACAGCTGCCTGGGAATAGAACCACGACCCTCACAAAGGTAGGTAGGGGAAAGGCTTGCATGATTCAGAAAATAGGTACGAGTAGGAATTTTAGAGTTTATGCTAAAGGCAGATAGGGAAAGTGGAGGATTTATTTAAAAAAATTAAGTGAATAACACAGGGAGAAAACCATAACCAAATGCCCTCTAACCCTTTTAAATAAGCCACACTGCAATGTGTTCAGCTGCATCCGCTTAGACTGAAAACCGACCCCGGCTTACCCCGGCGATCATTGTAGGGAAAAGGCGCCCAGCCTCTTCTCTACGGCTCTACGGCCCTCAGATGATGACTACAAATTGTCGACAAAATACTAAACTTACTCCCGAATCTCAACCAATACAAAGCGTTCTTAAAAAAACTTTCTGTCGGTACAATCCCGACTCAATGTCGATTAGTATCATAACCAGCCTATAGTGTTTCCACTGGCACACACAAGCAACCCCGCTGTGTGAGAGAGAGTGGGGCATAATCCACCACGTGGTGGCCCCACGTGGTGCGGATTGGTAGATGTCACATGTCTTCGAATTTTTGGTTCTAAGACTTTTCTTCACCATTTTGAGAGCAGTGGTGATGAAATTAAATCCACAAAGTAAAGTGCCTGCCTGGATTCGAACTCATGACCTGACTCGTAAGCCGGGGCCGATACCACCACTGCTCTCATGTATTGTATGTTTGATACTAATGCAAGGACAGTGCATATTCAACAGAGTGCCACTAAAAACAAACTGCACACTTACTGCAGCACACCTGCGGCTTAAAAATCACACCACCAAGATAAACTTCATATAAAAATTCAAAACAACTGCTCATGCATAATAAACTTTTAGAAAATATATTTTCATGAACTTTATTTTTGTTTTTCACCAAAAAAAAACTAGAAAGTTTTGTATGCAAATCGCACAGCCCACGTTTATGACATCACTGGTCTAGTCAAAGTAATTTATCGTTCAGACTCAACACTGACTTTGCATTTGCCCCAACCAGAATAAACTCCGCAAAATTCGAGATATACGGCCCTATTCTAGCTATTATGGTGAAGCTGAAATATTTCTTCCCCCGTTTAAGTGAAATGTGTGATTATTTTGTGTGGATTTTGTTATGCATAACAGATGAAGTTGTGATTTACCATTTGGATATATTTATTTATTTAATCTTTTCGCACACAAAAAGGTAGACGGACTTAATGCCTTAGGCATTCTCTACCAGTCAACCAAGGGCGGTGAAAAGATTGGATGGCAGGTGCTTTGGTTGAACCGATGATAAAAAAACTATTAAAATTATTAAATTATAAATAAAAAAAACGTACACAATTACATAAATACATACTCGTACATATACTTTTGATTCTTCGGACTTTACACTTTTTTATTTGATTTTTATGTGTTTTGTATGTAATTGATGTGTGTCTCTGGTGTACCTACTCTGTGCCTTTTAGTCAGTGCTAAATAAATATATTTTCTTTTTTTAAACTGTATGTTTTTTTTCAAGCTAACCAGTTACTACTTACCTTCGGGGTAATTGCGTAACACACTATCAGTGGCAATGGCTTTCGTTTTGACAGTTCAACAACATTAAAGCGTTATATTACGTTTTTGATTACATACATTTATCGAATTATTCGTATGAAGCAATGGATTAGCAATATCCTTCAAAGTGATTCAGATTGAGATTTGTAGTGCGTTACGCAATTCGACTGGTAAGGCCGGTTAAGTAGGTATACCTACAATCTTGTCAAATAATTATGAAAAACTAAAATCAAGAAACTAGGATACGTAGCTCAGAAACAATGACAACCTAGGACTAGAAATAATGAAAGAAGAAAAAGAAAGAAAGATATAACAAAACGCAAAATTACAAGTAATAAAAAAATAATAATAATAAAATAAAAAAAAATAAAAAAGACATAAGATACACATAGTCAAAACACTCGTACTCGTGCATAAAAATGTTGACACTTTTGTCTATTGCTCGATGTCAAGGCTATGGACCAATGACAACTCATATTAATTGACATTGACAGTACAGATATTGGCAGGTAACAATCAACGCTGCTAACAATAATGCTTCAACTTGTCAACGATTAACTCAAAACCTCAAACGCTACACCAGAATACGACCACATTACGAATGCCAGACACAACCTGCAAATAGAACTTGAGAGAACTGCCGTAAAGATGCCCAGCAGTCCGAGGAAGGGGTTATTTCGGGACGTGGCACAGCTCTGGCCTATTGTGGGACAATCACAGATGCAGGCCGAATCTTAGGGGCTATTGCAATTTAGTGACTGTATCTAGTTGGTTAAACTTGCACTCTGAGCTGAATTAATATTCTACCGTGGTGTGCAGCTAAAAATATACAATGAACTTGTGGTTGTGGTTGCGTTGTGGGCTGTGCGTGAATGTTTGAAACGTTTGTATGAATAGGTTAAAACTAACCCTAATGTTACTAACCGCAACAAATTCGTGTTGTGACGTATTATCTATACTATTATTAAAGCTGAATAGTTTGTTTGTTTGTTTTTTTGAACGCGCTAATCTCTGAAACTACATTTTTACATTTATTTTCCGTGTCCGGGCATTGTAATCTTGGTATTTTATTAGCTACTTTATGAACCTACCTACGTATGTCGAATATGTATTACCTACAGTCACATTCATCAGACCAACGTTGACTTCTGATTACTTCCGAATCACATTAAGCAAATTAGAAAATCCTAAAACTCATGAATATCGAGAGAAAAATAATAAAATTGGGTCACTTCACTCCATTAACGTGCAGAAATCAATAACATAAGGTAAGTACGGAAAGGCTTTCAGTCGACGACGTAATTGCTGTGTGTAACCATGACGAAAGATGAGATCAGAAGGTCTAACTTGCATTACCAATCGTTTTTCAAACAAAACGATTGGTAATGCAAGTTAGACCATATCTTATAACGCCTTTTTATTAATCATAAGAGTAGGGCAAGGCAGGGGGGGATAGGAGGCAGAGAAAGGCAGTCGCTCCATGTAAAATACTGGTATTCAGCAGCAGCATCCAGTTAGACTGGAAGCCGACCCCAACGAAGTTGGCGAAAAGGCTAGGCAGATGATGAAAACTAGGGGAAGACCAAAGATACGATGGATGGACTGTGTGAAGGATGATACGGCTAGAAATAAGGTGACTATTACCGAGATGACGACTAATAGAGACGTACTGACGAATATGACATGTTGTGCCGACCCCAAATAAATTAGGATAAAGGCAGGAGAATGATGATGACTGATGAGATGGTAGAAGGTCCCCTGAACGATTACCAGCTTCAACAGATGATGATATCATTATGATCATCTGTTCAGAGTCTGAACAAAACATTGTCACTACTGCAGTCTGACTTAACGTTTTCTGAGTCCCTCATTACCAGCAATGGATATTCTGCCTATTCTTCTAACACCGCATGTATGGGCCCTCAGCTAAAAGGCATTACGTTAAAAGTCATCGCTTTTCTCATGCGAAGCCGTGGGAGCGGATATAAAGGATTTTTTTAATATCTACCGTATAAGGCGCGACCTTGGAGTGAAGCGATGGATAGAAACGCGATACCGTAATGATGTAAAGTTTGACATCTAATGTGACGAATTTTCATGTATTATATGACCTGATTTTTAATAAAGAAGATTGATTAAAAATGGATTAAAAAAATTGTGGATTTTATCCAGGTGCCACCTTTGTCGGTCATTCGTGTCTCTAAGAACTGACTGGAACGTATTATACGGGATGGCAGGGATATCGACGCGCAACGTGTTACATTCAGTACACGATTCTGAACCCCCTGCGTTGAAATTTTCGTCGGTGATTTTAAAAGGAATCAGCTGTTCCATATACAATGTGTAACTGAATTAATGCACATTATGAAAGTAGTTTGTTCAGAATCGTTTTCTGAATCGATTTCTGTAATTTTTAATATAGGTAATTTTTTCTCCCAAAAATAATTAAAACTACGTAAATTACTGTCACACTTCCGCTCTACAGTCAAAACAAACCAAAATGAATGAAGTACCTACTGCGCTAGACCCTTATACGAGTGCGACTGTTTGCATGCGTAGATTTGTAATGTGACCACAATTTTCTCCCACAATCAGTGTAACTAATTTATGAGAAAAACAATGTTTATTACATAATAATAAAAATTCAGTGTATGTATTATGATTATACCATAACATTATATTTGGGGTGTCTGGTGGTGTGCGTTAATTCCGGGACATGTTGTATTTTGACAGCGTAGGTATTGTATGTTTCTATAAAACAGCAGATTTTTTTTCTAAGACCTACAAAATATTTTTACACGAGGATCTAGAATCATGTGCTGAATTCATGGTTACAGTTTGCACATCGATGTCCCTGCCACCCTGTATGCATTTAGGAATTAATTAGTGTTAAATTCATGAAGATACTTTTGATAAACTCAGAGATTTACTATGTTTCCGGATCAGTAAAGCGTACCTACCCAAAGTATCAATACCTCTTACTACTCTGATACGATTTTCTGTATCATCAGCTGCTGTACTGTTAATTAAATACTGGGCTGATCTTTATCAAATTAAAAAAAATACTATACCTTATGAATCTACAGTTTCGGGCCATTTGGGGTCGAAGCGCTCGGTTCATGGGGTCTGAGTGCACGTCTCCTTTTTAAAGGAAATTTTCGCCGACTTGTCAACACTTCACGTGACCAGAGGGCTGGGTTGTTCTTTTTCTCAAGAATTAGAATTGTCATTCACCATGGCGATGCTGCCAGTCTTCTGGGCACGTTTCCAGATGATAGCAATGCGGACGACTACTTCGAAGACTAAGTGTCTTTTTGTTTGTTTATTTATTTGGTATATAGTTAGATAGTAATTTAATTTAGTATAGCTATTGTTAATAGTTAGTTATGTTAAATATACTAAAACATTATGATCATGCCCTTATCCCAATTTGTTTGGGGTCGGCGCAACATGTCTTTTTCTTCCATACTTCTCTATTAGTCGTCATCTCGGTAGTCACTCCCTTTCCAACCATATCATCATTCACGTTATAATAAAACATAATGCTGTTGATTTTAAGTATTTACAATTTAACTTAAATAATTCTAAAACCACAAACTAAAATGCTCCATTAAGATCTTTATTCGGATAAACAGCTATCCAGCGTTACAACTTGCACCCAACACAACAACGCTATTCAATTGAGTTATGATACACAGTGCAATACAGTGTCTACAGACACAGTATATGTAGAGGAAACATTAAAGGAACCACACGCGAAATGTTCCTATCTACACTTCGTTTTCCAGCTACAAACACGTGACGGTGACGGGGTTGAATTTTGTAGCGTATTTTTGAATGGTTTTGTGCTGGTGGAAACTGGTATGAATGGTTTATGAAAACTAAATTTAACGAAAACAAAATTATATAAATCCCACACACCCCGACCTCACTCTGCGGAGGCCGGGTGAAAGAAAAGAAAGAAAAGAAAGAAAGAAAATACGTTTATTTGCGGTAAACATGACGCAAAAAAGAACATAAAAAACAAAAAAAACAATAAGAAAAGGTTGACATGCGTCACATCCACGCAAAACGGCTATCGCTCAGCATTATGCTGCGACCCTATGCAAGACGATGGTTTTCAGCGACAGCCGGCGCCGATGTAATGACGTCGTACGGTGCAGCAAACAATTATCCATCAACTAGTATTTAAATAATTACTTATATTTTAAAGCAACCAGTTATTAGGACGCTGTACTGATACAGCGTACAAAAAGCAAAATAATACAATTTAATTTAAATGTGACAGAAACAAACAGGAATATAAAAAAGGAAATATACATGCTACGAGAATATCATCCTCAATAAACATTTTACGCTTTATGTAGTGGCAACATTTCGAAACGTCCTATTTGACGTACGCGCACCCAACATGCACCAAAAAAAAGATATATTCAACTCTTTATAGCAGTTAAGATGTTAAGATATAAGAATAATAATCTAAACTAATAATAAAGTTGCTGTTTCATAGAAAAGTGCAATAAACCTATGCGTTCAAAATGTATGGAACAACATTTTTTTTTTTCATAACCATACCGTTCATAATGTATGGAACAACATTTTTTTTTTTCATTTCTAAGCTCATGGTTACAGTTTGCGCACTGGCTATTTTTTTTTCCTATGTGTAAGCCAGCCAAATTCTTATTTCTACAAAGTACCAACGAAACAACCAGGCCAAAGCTTTCACTAGACTCTTGAAAATTGTAAGTCATTACGGTGTTCATAAGCTATGAAACAACACACAAGTAATCATACGCTATTAGCGACTGCGACGTCCCACGATCGGTTCCCAGTAGTTGTTCCGTGAGTGCAATGAAAATGTGGTTTTCATGTCACTAGAAAACGCTTATTGGAAGAACAGAGTAATAATAACTAACACGTGGAGGTCCTTTTCGACTCTACTGCATAGGAAACTGCCGATTGGAACCGTGCACCTAGATTCTGACGTTTCATAAGTGCCCATGGAGGTTTCATGTGAAATAAAATATTTTGATTTTGAACAAAATCAATCTGCTAGCCTATTCCAAAGTATGGTGGGGTCGGCTTTCAGTCCAACCGGATGCAGCTGAATATTTTACATAGAGTGACTACCTATCTGACCTCCCCAACCCAGCAGGGTAACACCCCTTGGTAAGACTGGTTTTCAGACGACCCGTAACGTCGATCAAAGATCTAAGAATGGCAGCCGAGCCATACTGCTTAACGTGCTTTCCGAGGCACAGAGGGCTCGGTATGTAAATATGGTCACCCATTCACGGACCGACCGCGGCAATTGATCCGTGCGGCTGTAATTTACTTAGCTACCTAATAATACCTAACCTGTATTTAAAGATTTGATTAGTTCATCATTTTATGATGGACTGCGTCCCTGCGTTTATGATGCAAGCGTTACTGCTAAACATGAGGTCATGGGTTAGTTTCCCGGGTGGAGCAAAATGTTGTTGGATTTTCCCATTTGATTTGATTCTGATTTACGCCCAGTTGGAGGCAACAGGCTATTTACATGGTACTTAAACATAACTGGCGTAATGTACCTACCGAACCCTGACCGAAACTAAATGAATGAAATATTCCTAAATAAATAAACACAGAAAATATTTCCAAAATTACAAAGCTTGATAAAGTGATTGATGATTGCAGCTTGTTATTGATTCATGGAAATATTGATCGCTTAGGAGCCTTTTACAATATTTACGGCAAACATAGGAAAGCACAGCAATTAATACAATACAAACATACTTACACTACAAACAAAACAATAGAACTTCAAAAAAAACATACAACTGCAATAACAAACGCATTCCACGAATAACAGGAAAACTCCAAAACTGTTAAAAATAAATAAAACATTTAAAATGTTACACAAATATTTTTCTAACGCACTGTACACATGCGGCTCAAAAAATGTACCACTGAAATAAAATAAAAATAAACGTCCCTTTTAGTTGCGGCGGCACACAACGTGGATCTATTGGGGGAAATATCGTATGGTGCTCAAATGATGAGCACGAATTAAAAATGGTCAATAGACTACGCCGGTTTTATTGAAATACTGTGTACTGTTAGACGGTTTGTCCGGTTGGCTTTGATAACGGACATTCGCGAATATTTTATTTTATATGATAAAAAAAGTCACGAAGTCAAAACTGTACATTGAATATTTTTGAAAAAAGTAATTGCTACGAGGCGTGGGAACGAGTTTGGTGCCGAAAATATAGTTTTTAGAATGTTTGTCTGGAAAACGGCTGAATTGATTTCGATGAAATGTGGCACACAGGTAGTTTATAGCCTGGATTAACACATAGGATACTTTTAATCCCGGTAGTACGTTCCTGTGAGATATTTTCTTACTTCCACGCGGTCGAAGCCTAGGGCAAAAAGCTAATATTTGATTAGTTGCTGGCATGTATGATGAGATACAATATTCTACCTTAGAAGCATAAACTTAGAGCCGATAGCGCGAGTTATGATGTACTAAGAGTGTAATCGCTTTTAAGAATAATTACGCGTTCAATACTAAAAACGCCTTTTATTTATTCGACACGCACCCTAACTGCGTAATACACTATCCACCACAATCTGAATCATTTTGAAGGATATTGCTAATCCATTTATCACAATGTTCGAAAAATGTGTCTGTTCAAAACATAAATAACGCAATGCATGTTGTTGAACTGTCAAAATGAAAGCCATTGCTACTGTTAGTGTGTTACGAAATTACCCCACTGGTAATATGAAGGTTCGGAGTCCTTTTCATTGGTACCTAATTATTCAATTTTTTATGTACTGAAGGAAACTCTGTAACTGACGTACTTTGTATATGTAGGTTTATTTTATTATACGTAAGATGAAACTTCTCGGCGCCAGTGAAAGCATTATGGAAGCTGTTAGTTAATTAATTGCTGTAGAGTTGCTTCTTACAGGGTTATAGCACATAATGCTATCTATTAAGACCCGAGTATTTGACGTGCTCTTGTTTCAGCTAATTTTATCTTCTAACGTTATAATTAAGGAGCTTAAAGTAGGTAATAAATGAGATTATTTTTAGTCTGTGTGGAAATGTTTATTAATATAATCTTCTCAGGCTAATTACGTAAGCAGTTTGATTTAGGGCTGATTTTTCAATCGAGAGGTAATTTTTATTCGTGGAATAAAATTGACGTCTGACAGTTTTTGTATGGAATACCTGTCAAAAATTCAAAATTATTCCTCCGGTAAAATTATCTGGCGTTGGGAAAATCAGCCCTTAGAAAAGATTGAAATTTACGCACACCATCAATCAATTAAAGTTACAAAAGTATCGTTTCGCTGTCTTCTCTTCTTCACTCGGTCCCTCGTTTCTGAGGAAGGTGGTCACTGGAGCCCTTTAAGCGGACAATTTGCCTCCATCGACTCCGATCCAAAGTTGCTACCACCACCTGCTGAAATTTGCTAGTAGACGTAGGTAGCTTCTTTTACTTGGTCAGACCATCCTGCTGGCGACCGGCCTCGTGCTCTCTTTCCTTTGGTATTGCCTACAATGATCAGCTTTTCAAGGCTGCTATCTCCCCTTCGTAGTATGTGGCCGAAATAGATCAAAATACGCTGTAGGCAAACTGTAGACAATAAAACACTTCGCAATAAAACTTACATAATATTATATAAATATTATATATATTATTTTATATTATATATAATATAATAATATCATATTATTTTATAAATAATTTATCAATAGTCATTACATAAAGATACCGTGATTGACTTCAATAACTAACGCCACTTTATAAATATGTCATGCCACAATTGATTTATTTACATTAGTCACAGTTATGCACTACATACAACACAGACAATTTGCACAATCCAATTATAAATAGCATAATCAGCCTATAATTTTCCTTCTGCTGGGACACAGGCCTCCTCTCTTCAAGAGGGAGTAGGCTGTAAAGTACCAAGCGGGCCCAGTGAGGGTGGGTAGATGTCACATATCTTCAAATTGTTGGTTCTGGGACATGCCCATTCTCTCGCGATGTTTTCCTTCGCCGTTTTGAGAGCAGTGGTAATGAAATCATCATTTAAACAAAGTAAAGCGCATGCCTGAGTTCTAACCCACGGCCAAAAACTCGTAAGTCGGGGCCGCTACCACTAGACCACCACTGCTTCAATGAAAAATACCACTCTATTAAAAAAAATAAACTACCAAACACATTTAAAAAAAAAATTAAAACAAACATAATCTTCCAAGTTAATCATAGCACATACTAGTTACTTATTAAATACAAAAGCAAACCGATAAAGCCCGTATACATAGAAGTAAATATGCATCGACTGAGGAAAATTGTGTCGCCCGGACATTCACCTAGCACTTTGTCAATATAGTTCACTTTCGCTTGCATTTAAATAGGGTTTTTATGCTGTAAGAGGAAAAATATCTGAAATAGAAAATTGGTGACGATTTTTATTTACAGAATGCTATGTTATAAGCAATGGAGCAGTGGTGGCCCAGTGGTAACGACAGGTAACGACAGCGACTTACGAGTTGTAGATCGTAGGTTCGAACTCAGACAGGCGCTTCACTTTGTATAAATTTCTCATCACCACAAATCTCAAAACAGTGAAGGAAAACATCGTGGGGAAGCCGGCATGTTCTACGAAACCAAAAATTCGAAGACATGTGACATCCACCAACACGCACTGGGCCCGCGAGATGGGTTATGACCTACTGCCTCTCAAAGAGAGGAGACCTGTCCCAGCAGTGGGAACATTATGGGCTGATAATGGCGTACTATTAAACTACGTCATTTTAAGATGGGTATTTGAATATAATTATAATGTTTATAAGCCGTGAATAATAAGTGTGACAGTTTTTTGTTGATAGTACAAATCCGTGGTAGGTACATACATAATAATGCACTATCAGGGAAATTAAGTGTTTCTCAAATTGACACACAACAGTGATGTCATACAACAGTCAAATAATGACAGTTGTGATTTGAATATACGGATTATTCAAGTTGTTTCTCAAATCGATTAACAATTAATCTGACTTTAACTTCAGACTAAAAAAAATTGCTTACCGTGCTCGACCTAGTACTTATTCACAAGTTTAAGCACCTCCAAGCCACAATATTCATTATTTATTTTAAGATAAAACATTAAATAATGTAAGTAAAATTAAAAAACTTTGAAGTAGTTGTAAAGTTTTAAATTATTAAGTTCACTGAAATCTCTGAATCAAATGTTACGAAGCATAATTTCTAAAATATTAACACCTAAGTTCGGACTAAGTAATCTTTCTGTTCTTGATTTTGTTAGCCAAAAATAAATTAAAATGACTGAAAAGTTTTCCTAATTTACAAACTTACTTTCTGTTAAAGTAAATAAAAATAACTATATATTAAAAAAAATAAGTCGAGAGGTGTCTACAAACTTCTGCCGGCGGCTTTGCCCGCGTGGTTGTCGGGCTTTAATTTATCCCTCAGGAACATGCTACCGGGACAAAATGTCGCCTGTGTCTATGTCAGAATGATATCTATCTCCTTGCCAAATATTATCGAAATCCGTTCAGTGGTTTAAGAGTGAAAAGGTAACATACAGACAGAGTTACGTCGAATGAATAATATTAGTATGGATCAAATGTCACGCAAAATGAAACAAATTCAAAACGTTTGAGAATAAACTAAATGAAAAGAAAAAATATAAACACATATTCATCCTCTCATCTGCCGAGCCTTACCGGATGCAGCTGAATACCAGTATATTATATGGAGCGACTGCCTCAACCCAGTTATTGGGTAATACGATACCCCTTGTTAAGGTTGTCAGACTTTCCGGCTTCTAACTACCCGTAATGACTGTCAAAGATCCACGAATGACAGCCGGGACGAACGGCTTAACGTGCTTTCTGAGGCATGGAGGGTATGTCGGTATGCAAAGATGGTCACCCATCCACAGACCAACCGTGGCAAGCTTAGCTTAACCTGATCGATCGACGCGCGGCTGTTATTATTTAGCCACGGACCCCTGTAACACATACTGTGCTACAAAAGTTTCGTGACGGTCATAACGTTAGTCTTTCTTCTGTCTAGTTCTCATTCGCCATGCGTACTGGGGGTCTACTCCGAAATGGTATCGGCCGAATGTTCGGCCGTTTCCTGCTACGAAGTTACTATTTGGTTTGGTCGGTCCCGATCCTACAGTCCTACACTCTTTCGAATATTGACTATGGTCCCGACCCAACTGAGCCGATGCGAACTTTTTTCGCATTTTTCAATAATATTCGGTTCGGCCATGTGTCGGTCCGATCCGATCATTCGCACTTTGTACTTCGTATTAGACCCCCCAGAGTATAACGAGCGATATAGCAAAACTCTAGTTATGATACAAATTAATTGTCAATGAATACCTTTTCTTTTTTTCCTATACTTAAAACACATTCTACCACGAAAAACGAGCCTTTTATAATATGCGACCAGTTACCGCATGACTATGTAAGCATGAAGAAACTCTTACTAATATGAATCAACCATAAAGTAAGTGAACATTGCCTACATTTACCGACTATTTTCTTACAAGTAGGAATAATCTGACTTTGCTAGAAGTATATTTTTGGAGTCAGTAAAAACTCCGTAAAAAGGTAAAACTGATAGAGCCCTAAGTCGACCGAACATAACATAACGCCTGTATTCCCTGAAGGTTAAGGCAGAAGTGTACCTAGTACACCCACATTTCGCCAGATAGATATATGTTCAAGTGCCATGTAACAGGGGCGAGCCTATCTGCAAACAAATCCGGACTCTGTGCTGAGTACTGAGAAATTCCGGATGGAAAAACCCAATAACACTTTGCCCGTCCCAGGAATCGAACCCAGGACCTCATGCTCAGCAGTAGCGCTTGCGATCCCTAGAGCAACAAGGCAATCATAAAAATAAATGTAACTGAAACCCAAACGTAAACTTTGAAGTTTGTGGTTACGATGTAAACAAAAACAAAATTATCAGAACTCCAAATTACCCAAAATAAAATCATAAAAATAATATTCAACTACCCATATCTAACATCTACCAGCAAAATTTATCAAGACACAAAAATAATGAACATAAAACAAATTTATATTTACAACACATGCATTTTCATCAGAAATATTCTCAACAAAAGCGTTCACTCAAACATAACACTCACTCAATATAAACAAGTTAGTCAACGCAGTACACGGCGAGCAAGCTTGCTAGTTTTACCAAAAACAAGAACAAACTATGGCAAAAAAATGCTAACTTTTGAAGGAGCACAGCTTTATAATAAATTACCGTCCTATATAAGAAATGTACACTCTTACAATGCATTCAAAACTAAACTTAGCCAGCACATAATTGCGGATCGATCACTTCTGGAGAAATGAATGCATTGGATGGGTACTATTAAATTGCAATACTGATGACGAACATAATGTAATCCTTATTTTTAGTAGTGTTCTCAAGTAAGTGACTTATGTCTTTATTGGGAATAAAGTTTCTTTAAACCGAAACAGGATGCAATAAGAGCATGTGTGTGCATGTTAAAGAACAGCAAAATAACGGAATCAGTGCAGAACATAAGTTACGGTGTCTAGCATACTCACTGTTTGTGTACACTTGTACACATTCGACCAGTAAAACATAGCCAAAGTTTTATTTTCAAAATAAATGTTTCGATAAACTGCACCTGCAAATCTACAAAATGGCGTATACAAATATCTTGGTGGTTTAAACAAAACAGTTCCCGCAAAATATATGGGCACTAATATGGTATTTCATCGAGTTACGAATGCAGTAATTAAATAACAACAACAGTGACGGCCACCTACTCAAATGGTACAGCCTCTCAATTAAACAACCAGCATTTATTTATTTTATTATCCAAAACCCACAAACTGTGCTATCAATACATTACACACAAGACATTACATTTTACACATACAGCTATGAAATGGCACTTAAATTTGCCGGTTACAACTGAAACCGTAACATTTAAACACTTTTCGATAACACATTTCAATTCCAATTTTATAAAATGGCACTCTGATACGCTAGTATTGCTCCTATCGAAACAGTTTCGAAGCAATATAACTTTTAACTTATATTGCCCTCAAGTGTATAGCGTTACAGTGTTGTATGGCGGTGCAACGACACCGTATTGTAAAGAAAGCGTAACAAAACCGGTTTAAATTGAGTCAAACAATTTGTTTTACTGTTGTATTATCAATGGTTCAATTTAAATGCAAAACAGTGTAAAATAAAACTTGTAGGTACTTATTTTAATGAAGAAATATGCCTTTGTAATGGCGTAGGACAAGATTCGCTTTGCGAGAAAGGCTCATTTTACACCATAGGGATTTGGGAGCCATTAACATTACTGGAACGTCTTTGTGAATTTTGAAGAATATAATATTTTTTTAATAGAATTAATTATTTATTTAAAGTATAAATTCGCACCTACAATTTCATTTAAGTTAACACATTGAGAGCAGTGGTGGCCCAGTAGTAATGACCGAGTCGTGGTCGTGAGTTCGAATCCAGGCAGGCGCTTTACTTTGTGTAATTTATTTCTTCACCATTGCTATCAAAAACGGTGAAGGAAAACATCGTGAGGAAACCGGCATGTCCTAGAACAAAAAATTCGAAGACATGTGACATCTACCAACCCACACTGGGTCCGCGTGATGGATTACGGCCCACTCCCTCTCACAGAGAGGAGGCCTGTGTCCCAGCAGTGGGTACTTTATAGGCTAATAATTTTAACACATTGGCACTAAAATCATAGGGATGGCTAAATCGGTCATATTCTGCGCTTTTAAAATAGAGAAACAAAAAAATTGAATTTTGGTTAATTTATCACTTATCTTAATTGTATCATACACTCTTATGAACTGAATTATTTATTTAATACTAACATACAGAGGCGGACTTAGCGTTAAAGGCATCTTTTACTAGTCAACCTTTTGGTGATGCAGAGACAAACAATGGTAAGTTCAATTACGAAAATTATGGAATTAATATTTATTTAAATATAAGGTATATCCAAAACCAAAACATATTTTAATTACCAAAACGGTATCACACTCAAACCCCAGTAATCACACAAGTTTATAACGCCACCCTATCGGAATGCGGCGGGCGTTCCGGCCGAGCGGACCGGAAGTCCGCACACGGCCCGCTTCCGGCACGTCACACCGGTCACCCATGGCCGGAGCTTCGAGCTTTTTTGTTAGACACACATGACAAACACAATAATTATGTCAAATCAAGTGTGAATTTTTTGTATTGATGTTTAGTTGTTTTCACTGTGTCACACCAGCACTTTTACCATCATAGTAACGGGTTTTGGCGACGGAAGAATAGACAAAAAGGCAGATTGTTGTGTGTGTGTTTATTCTTCCGTCGACAAAACATGTTTCTATGGTGGTCATGTTACGCGTATATAACCATATAATCAGCCTATAATGTGCTCACTGCTGGGACACAGGCCTCCTCTCTGAGAGAGGGAGTGGGCTGTAATCCACCGGTTTCCTCACGGTGTTTTCCTTCACCGTTTTGAGAGCAGTGGTGATGAAATAATTTATATAAAGTAAAGCGCCTGTCTGGGTTCGAACCTACGATCTACAACTCGTAAGTCGCGTCCGATACCACTAAGCCACCACTGCTCTTTATGCTACGCGTGCTGCAGTGCTATTCTGTAAAAGTCTCACCGTGAAAACTTTGGTGAAGTGAGCTATCATTCCACCTGAAGCTAGGGATCGAGACTATTGACAGCTGATCGATTCTGTTAAAATCTCACCTGAAAACTTAGCTGAAGTGAGCAGTCATTCCATCTGCCGATCGATTCTGTAAAAATCTCACCGTGAAAAGTTAGGTGAAGTGAGCTTAGAGTGAGCTGTCAATAGTGTCAATCCCTAGCGTTAGCTGGAAGGACAGCTCACTCCACGCTCACTTCACCTGAGTTTTCACGGTGATATAGTTACAAAATCGCACTGCTGATGCTAGGGACAAACATTATTGACTACACACTTCAATATCACTCTCTCAGTTTTCCCGGTGAGATTTTTACAGAATAGCACCGCAGGTGTAATGACAGCTCAACTCACCTAAGTTTTCACAATGAGATCTATATAGAATAGGCTGGCAGAAGTTGGCTTTTCAAGACCCCTTTCACTTTGATTGTACTGGATGGCCAGAGGGCCACGCTAATATACGTTTCATATTTCAAACTCAAACTCAAAGCATTTATTTTAAATAAACCAATTCAAAGCGTAGTAGGTACCTATGGAGAAGAACGGGGAAGAAACTCCACGGATACTCTTTAAATTATAACATGGTTACAAAATATTGGTTACATCATTCATGTTGAAATGATGCATTTCAGGAGGAATGCAGAAAGTTAAAAGCGTCCATCATAAAAAGATAAAAAAAAAACAATTAAAATAAGCCGTGGCAGCTAAGAAATGACCAGCCGGTCGATTCTGTAAAAATCGCTCCGTGAAAACTCAAGTGAAGTGAGCTTGATGTGAGTTGTCAGTAGCGTCAATCCCTAGCATTATTTGGAATGACAGCTCACTCCACGCTCACTTCACTTAAGTTTTCACGGTGAGATGGCTTTTTTTTTTTTTTTTTTTTTTCTGGGTGGGAAATCATCATATGACTTCTCCCGCTCTGGGCGGAGCAGGAGGGCGTGTCAGACTTTTACTGACTAAAACCCACCCGTGTTCCTTCAGTTGCCTATGCCAGGGACCACGGTATCTCTTTCGAACAACCCGCGGCCCTGGCAGGCATCGGCCCTAACGGACCCCGTCACATCGTGCTGACATCTCTTTGAGGCGCGCGTGGAACACAACGCGCCGTCGACTCGGGCCTGGTCCTTGCCGGGCGGCGAGCTGCCCATAGCTCGCCGCCCGCAAGCCCGCGCCTACGGTGGCCGGGAGTCGGCTGGTGACTCCCGACGTCCAGGGCGTCTCCTGCGGCGACTAGGGGCGTGAAGGCGCAGAGATTGCCTCTCCCTCACGCGTTCCGCCTCCTCCTTTGCGAGCATTACTGCTTCGCAGAAGGAGGTGACGGCTTCCCATGCACTCTCGCTCCGTACCATGGCCTGGACCAGGGCCGGACGCGAGAGATCGCCGCCGCCGATCGCCGCCACGAGGACGCGGCGGTGCTCCGCCCAAGCCGGGCAGACCTCCACCGTATGCTCCACCGTGTCCTCCGGGCGATCCACACAGTGGTGACACCCTGGCGTTTCCTCCCGCCTTATCCTGAACAGGAACCTCCCGAAACAACCGTGTCCGGTGAGGACCTGCGTCAGGCGGAAGGTGAGGGCGCCGTGGCACCTCTCCAGCCACTCCTCAAAGAGGGGACTTATCGCCGCAATTGTGGCGTGCCCAGCACTGGGTTGCGACAATCGCACTCTCCATGAGATCCCGCCGGAGCTCTGTCCGCTGTACCGTGATTTCTCGCGGCAGCGGAGTTACGCCCCGGCGTTTTGCCTCCTCTCGCCACTCCCATATGTGGGCGAGGGCTTTTGCCTCCAGATCCCATGGCGGCAATCCGGCAAGGAGGCTCGCCGCCTCAGCGGAGACCGTGCGGTATCCTCGGATCAGCCGGACGGCCATGACCCTTTGGGACGCGTTCAACCGGCGGACTGGTCGCCGCCTCAAGGAACGCGCCCACACCGGTGCCCCGTAAAGGGCCATGGACCGCACGACCCCCGCATATAGCCTCCGGCAGGAGGCGTTTGGACCCCCTAGATTGGGCAGGAGCCGCCTCAAGGCAGCCCCGGCCCGCTCCAGTCTGGGAGCCAAACGTCGGAAATGCTCCACGAAGTTCCACCGGCTGTCGAGGACGAGTCCCAGGTACTTCATCGTCGACTCGACGCCGATGTGAACCCCTCCTACCGTTATTTGGGAACCCGACGGTGGCGCGTCCCGAAGACCATGAAAACACATGGCCTCGGACTTGTGCAGGGCCACCTCGAGTCCCAATTGCCGGATCCTCTCAACGATTGTCGCAACCCCGCGTGTCGCTATTTCGGCCGCCGCCTGGTGCGACCTCCCCTGCGCTAGGACCAGCGTGTCGTCAGCGTAGCAAACCACGCTGACGCCGCTAGGGAGGTCGGCGCGCAGCACCCAGTCGTACCCGATATCCCACAGATGCGGCCCCAGGACCGATCCCTGTGGGACACCGCACGACATCTCTCGCCGGTTCCACTCTCCCCGGTGACCGGGGTAGATGACGGCTCTGTCCGTCAAATAGGCCTCGACAATGCGACAGAGGTAGGTCGGCATCCGGTGATACCGGAGTGCCTCCCTGATGCAACTCCAGGGCAGGGTATTGAAGGCATTGGCGATGTCTAGAGACACCGCCAAGACAACCCCACCCCGGGCCACGGCATCCCCCGTCGTGAGGGCTCGCACGCGCATGATGGCGTCCACCGTAACGGTGAGATGGCTACAGAATCGCAAAGCAGTACCTACTGACGGCGCCAGTTCACGAACATGACGCATAGATTAGCACCATTCAGCTCATTTCTACAACGACTCTCAACAGGAACCTTTTTGGTAGTTTATGTCAATCCAATACATTTATGACGTTTCTACCATCGTTATCGTTTAAATAGTGTATAATCTATGGTTATCGTTGATAGAATGTCACTTTGTCTATGCCCTTATACTAACATTTTAACGTCGAAATATTTTACCTTGCCAGTTGTGTTGCTTGTTCAACGTTGGGCCATTTTTTCTCCTCATTTTCCATCATCATACTAAGAAGCAAGGAAAGAATTGTGTGTTTGGGGGTCCATATTTTGGCCACCAATCGTTGTGAAGACCCTGTGGTAACGGCCCTGACTTACGAGTTTTTGGACTTGTTTCGTACCCAGGTAGGTGCTTTACTTTGCGTAAATAATTTCATTACCACTGATCTTAAAACAGTAAAGGAAAATGTCGTGAGGAAACCAGTCATGTCCTAGAACCAAAAAATCGCGAAAGCCCGCGTGGTAGATTACAGCCCACTCCCTCTCAAAGAGAGGAGCCCTGTGTCCTAGCAATGAGAACATTATAGGCTGATTATCCTTTTGTAATTGTGCCGTATAAAGAGCACTTAATAATGATGGCGACAAAGCTCATAACCACCAATCAGAAGAATTGCTTGATGGTAACTTGTTGTTATACCTAAGTCAGGACTACGTTGTAATTCATTCGTTATCCCTTATGTGCCTTATAACGCGGCCGTAGCCAGAAAAAGCGTTAACAATTTTATTTGTGGTCGGGAGCTACATATATTAGTACAACCCAAATCCTCTCTCAGAGTCAATAAACTCCCCCACATCTTGTCTCAATCATTAATCGCTCACAAAATCTAATAAACGACAAGATAAAGGAATCCTGTTCAATAGTCCATTCAATAAATAACATAAAAGGCGTTTAATTAATATTTATGGGATCGCCGCGTCCGGTGTGACTTTATTGAATCAAATCATTGTCTGGCTCTGTTTGGGCGATAAACGTTAATGTGTTTTTGTGTTTGCTTTTCTGGAGTTCCAAGTGGTAGTACCACAACGATGCTACTGCTTAGCTTAATTATGATTGATTTGATTTTGTCATGAAAGGGTTATTTATATATATGCACTTTATTGTTCATTGGTCCCGATCTTTGACAGTCGTTACAGGTCGTCCGAAGCCCGAAAGTCTAACAACCAGTCTTACCAAGGGGACCGTTTTACCCAGTAACTGGGTTGTGGAGGTAAGATAGCAGTCGCAGCGATAGCGGTGGCAGTCGCTCCGTGTCGTGTCCATACTAGTACTCAGCTGCATCCGCTTAGACTGGAAACTGACCCTAACATAGTTGGGAATAGGCTCAGCAGATGATGATGACTTTATTGTACGAGAAAAAAACATTGAAAAAATACATTTAACACTACAAAGCATACAGCGGGCGGCCTTATCCCTTTCTGCGATCTCTTCCAGGCAACCTTGGAATGGACAGTGATTGCGTGGATAATTGGACAAAAATGGGGTTGTCATTGGTGCAAAATAATAAATATATAGATACAATACACTATAATAGACACATAGGTATATTTCAAAATAAATGTTATTATAATGAAAGAGGTAGGATAAGTAACAGTAAGCATCATTGTCTGTCTAACCTTTTCCCAACTGTGTTGGAGTCGGCCAGTCTAACCGTATGCTGCAGAATATCAGTATTTTACGTGGAACTGCTTATCTGACCTCCACGAGCCAGTTACTGGTAGAAACCATAATAATATTAATATTTTAGGAAATATAGAGAGAGAACTCTTCTCTGTGATGGTGTAGCGGTATCTATAACGACACATGCGAACAACGCGTCATACTGACGTCACGCAAATCCTGCATCTCGCAAGCAGAGTTTACCGCGCAATTAGCATAGACACAATTTCCCAACATCAATCATTGGGCAATTGCCCGCCAGACACCACACCCGTCTGGTCGGAGGATCCTCCCTTTTCTATGGAGGATGAGTGAACTTTACACCCTGTTTCTCATGCCTCTAAAATGGACAATAATCTGGAAATTATTACAAGGTACCGAGATATGATAGCAGTTTTGGCCCGAAGTAACAGCCCCGACTTACGAGATGTAGGTCATGAGTTCGAACCAAATACTCGAAGACATGTGACATCTACCCACCCACACTAGGCCCGCGTGGTATATTACAAGCCACTCCCTCTCGAAGAGAGGGGGCCTGTGCCAGTAGTGGGAACATGGTCGTATGCGCCGAGATCTAACTGTCAGTGTTGTTACTTTGTTCTCAAAGTAAATCTAGCTGTGCTCTAGACATTTGCTAAGGCGGTTTAAACAATAGATACCTCTATTTCAAACGGTCTAGTCGAACAAGCTTCAGAAATAAGTCTTGGATCCAATTCAGTTGTCATAAATATTATTTGAATGCTTGTGGTCTCAGCGGCGGCTAATTGTGTACCGATTCCAGAAATAGAGTTTTCACTAAGTTAACATTCAAGAGTTCTTATTAAATTAATCTCTAATCGTTCCCATGACAGCATAGAACACCGTTGTAATTTCCGAAACTCCAATTTAGTATTTCGAGAATGCTTAATAACAGAAAGTGAAACGATACTTTGACGTCGAGTTTCGCAACAACTAAGTACTCGACAATTAATACAAGTTTAACTATGAGAATTCTTGGCCTGTTTAACTGAGAAACTCCGAGACTCATTTATATTTAATTTACTTCGAGATAGACACGACTGAATGTTTTATAAGCAATTGTTTTCAAGAACTTTTAGTTAACTCTTCGGGGTTGTTACTAGCTTTAAAATTGGTTTTAAAAAATCTTTCTGATTTATTCCCGTTTCTCATACTTTTGGGCATATAGGAATAAATCTATCTTCACTGCTAACTGCTTTGTCTTGCAATATAAACACTATATTGACGAAACATTTTAAGGACCAACTGAGCTTTTGCTAAATTCGATAATAAAGACAGAAGTTTGGCCATCGTCTGTCGTCCGTCGTTCTATTTTATAAGAGAAAATGCGTTTGCCGTACTGAGCAAATAGCCTGGTATTTCAAATTCTATTTTCTCTAAAAACGTAAGCGGAAAAGACCCACGTGCAATCCCTATTTCGTCGAGAAACCCGACAAAATATACCCCGAAAATGAAGGTACGAATTCAAATCGCGGCTGTAGACTAAAGATAAAATTAACGCAGAGGTCTTAACTCACTTAGAAATGTTATACAAGCAGCGTACATTATTCGCATACTAAGTTGGCGATGTAAATGAACGTAAGGCGATGGGTGAGGTACTGATAGCAGCCGGAAGGGGCCTACTAGACGCTCCGCTGTGACATACGGACGGCGAAAATTGAAGGAATTTTGTTAGTCCTTCTTTGGAGTGGAGAGTACTTTTTGGTAATGTTGTGTAAGTAAGTGAATACTGAATAGATTTATAGATGATTTTTCATAGATGGCTGCAAATGACATTGTTTTGGAATTTTATAAAAAAAAAAACAATGGGTAAGTTAAGAAGAAAAAAAAAAAGAAAAAAACTTTTTTTTTGTAAAGTACTTTTGTGTGTGTGTGTTTCGAAGGACCGTCTTAAAATAATGACTATGTATGATGTGTAAGATTTTTTTAATAAAAACCTAAAACTCATAATATCGCTTGAAGAACATAATCGCAAGCAGCAGTATGTACTTACGTGAAGTATTAGAATAAATTACCCAATAACTACACAATACCGAGTGCTTCCGATATGGTTCGCTTACCACCGGACGCCAGTTGGCTGCGTCGGTTAGTTTCCAACCCGGGTTCGAACCCCACACACGTTGGGAGCGCGGTTTAAAACTTTACGCGCGTTTAGTTCGAGAGCTCCAAACTTTGTAATATATTCGCTTTGCGGAATATAAAGATACTAGTTTATAAGCAGTTTATACAAGTTTATACCGGTTTTTGTTTTTGGTTTTCGCGCGTTACGAGGCGCAATCGCAGTGATATATTGGTTGGTGTTTGGACAAACATTGGTGGGCTTTGGCCGGGATAATGTGGTGGCTGGTGAAGTTGTCCATCGTTTTGCAATGTAAGTAATGGTTGTTTTACATTTTTCTACTTCAAATTTTAGAGAACTATGTTCGTTTGCAGTGTGCAAAAATTCGGCCTAGTTGTTTGTTCGAAAGCGCAGCTGATGCTGTTTTATTCAGTGTTATGTTTGCGACATAAATAATTGTGTAGGTATAACTTTTTCATGAATTCGGTGTCGGTAGACATATTATTCAGCTGCTGTTAAGTCAGCTGTTTGTTAAAGTTGACAACAATGGTCATTTTTGGACATTATTATTTACTTGGACACATTTTTTTGTTATTACAATTGTGTTAGAAGCATGCACTTGCACACAATACAGTGCCTTTTATTTATTTATTTAAACTTTTCGCACAAAAGTTACAAAGGCGGACTTAATGCCTTAGGCATTCTCTACCAGTCAACCAAGGCCATCTAACCTCTTCACCATGAAGAGGTTAGATGGCAGGTGCTTTGGTTGAGAGGGATAGTAATAAAAAAAACTTAAAATTAGGTACACAAATACATAAATAGGTTATATACACATACATACTATTACTATAATTGTCCCACAGCAGAGCAAAGGCCTTTTCTCATACAGACAAGGCATTGGCATTGATCACCACGCTTGCTCAAGACGACATGGCGAATTCAGACTCAAATTGTCTACAAGTCCAGGTTTCCTTACTATTTTTTCCTTTATCGATGTCAGTAATATCCGAGGATAAATAGTATTTTTTAATCATTACATATACGATAGGTAGATAAAACTGTTAAGTGATGACAATTAAGCTCAGTTTGGTTAGTAAAAAGTAAACAAATATAGCTCAATGACCCTAAGAATCAATATTGTCGAAGCCATCGTTCGATGTTAACTACATATGGGTATCGATCAAATTATAGTGCTTTGCGATTGGACTAGGTAACATAACGTAGTCAGAAAGCTTCCAGTTTTAGTAATTAAAGCAATAATAGGCTTATTCACATGCAATAACTACAGTCATGCATTTTATTTTATAACATAACAACTGTCTGGCACCAGTTCTGTGCTATTTAGGCCCACAGTTTGTGCGGCAGACATGTCCTGTCCAGTCCCATTTAAGTTGGGCAGCCTTTTGACAGCAAGGCAGAGTCGCGGGACCATGTTAGGGAATGTGGGACGAGCTGGATAGGTTCCGTCAAAACTGAAAGAAGGACGCGCGGCCTTGCGAAAGATGAAAGGAGTTTTGCCCAGGAGTAGGACAACGTAGGCTAGTACAAAAACACAACAACACTCTTTGTTTCCCCGAAGGGTTAGGCAGAGGTGTAACCATAGTAGGTATTTCGCTAGTTTTGATAAGTTCCATGTAATAGATTACGAGCCTACTACCGGGAAATTTGTAATGGAATATTATACTCTTAAATTATAATAAGCTATGCAATAGGGAAATAAGCTAATAAGTAGTTATCATTGCCAATCTTGATAAATAGTCGCTTTCACAAGAGAGTGCCAAGTAACGTTATTAGGTGCGCGATATTGAATGACATTAATAATAGAGCGATATACAAGAATAGTCTACAGAAGATTGCCGAAGTGCGCGTAAGAATCATTAGAAATAGTCAGAGGTGTCAACTTTTCCAATGCACGTTTGGTGGTCAGCTAAGCTTTGTCCATCTCCATCTTTTATTACATAACGTAATCAGCCTATAATGTTCCCACTGCTGGGACACTAGCCTCCTCTCGGTGGCCGTAATACACCACGCGGGCCCAGTGCGACTTGGTAGATGTCACATGTCTTCGAATTTTTGGTTCTAGGACATGTCGGTTTCCTCACGATGTTTTCCTTCACTGTTTTGAGAGCAGTGGTGATGTAATAATTTACACAAAGTAAAGCGCCTGACGGGATTCGAACCTACGACCTACAACTTGTAAGTCGCGGCCGTTACAACTGGGCCACCACTGCTCTATATCATCTTTTGTTAGCTGTCGTAAAAGCCTTCTATTATTACAGTAGTACTAGAAGAAAAGAGACTAGAGCAGTGGTTGCCCAGTGGAAATGGCCGCGACTTACGAGTAGGTCGTAGGTTTAAACCCCTTTTTTTTCCGGATGGGAAATCATCAAATGACTCCTCCCCTCCCGCTCTGGGTGGAGCGGAAGGGAGTGTCAGACTCTTACTAACTAAAACCCACCCATGTTCCTTCCTTCGCCCTTTATGTTCCGGGGTAGCGGTAACCCTTTCGGACAATCCCGCTGACCCGGCAGGCTTCGGCCCTACGGGGCCCCTCAAATTATGCTGACAACTCTTTGAGGCGCGCGTGGAACACTTACGCGCCGTCCGGCACGGACCTGGTCCTGATCGGGCGGTGAGCTACCCATTGCTCTCCACCCGCAGGCCCGCGCCTACGGTGGCAGGGAGTCGTCACGCGGCCCCCGACGCCCGGAGCGTCTTCCGCGGCGGCTGGGACGGGAGGCTCTCTCCCTCATCCGTCCCGCCACCTCCTTCGCTAGCATGACTGCTTCGCAGAAGGAGGCAAGGTTTAAACCCTGACTAGCGCTTTACTTTGTGTAAATTATGCTCTCAAAACAGTGAACGAAAACAACGTGAGGAAATGGATTACGGCCCACTTTCTCACACATAGGAACCTGTGTCCCAGCAGTGGGAACATTATAGGCTGATTATGTACTAGGAGAAAATAGAAGCAGGTAGGTACTACATACCTACACCTATTTGCGAGTCAAACGTGGTGATTATGGCACCACGGTGACCACCACGCTTTTGGCAGGCTGAAATGAAATTCATCCTGCAGACTTTGAATTCATGAGTAGGTATTTGTTATACGGTACAAAGCAACATCATAGAGAATCGTAAATTAAGGCTAGCCATGAAGGTTCAGTACATTTAATTAGTTATTAACTCATTGTAATGGAAGCGCTAGCCGGTTAGCTTATCTAGTGCTACAACTGCTGTTAGTACGCACGGCTACACATCAAGCTATACATAACCAGTATAAGCTGACATCTGATTGTACGAAAAACCTATACAATGCGAGGTCAGCTAAAACTGGAAATGTATAGCTTGATGTGTAGCCGTGTGTACATTTATATTTTTTTCCAGTAGGTAGGTCATCATCATCTGCCTAGCCTTTTCCCAACTATGTTGCGGTCGGCTTCCAATCTAACCGGATGCAGCTGAGTACCAGTATTTTACATGGAGCGACTGCCTATCTGACCTCCACAACCCAGTTACTGGGTAATACGAAACCCCTTGGTAAGACTGGTTGTCAGACTTTCGGGCTTCTAACGACTCGCGACGACTGTCAAAGATCCACGAATGACAGCCGGGACCAAGGGCTTAAAGTACTTTCCGAGGCACGGCGGGGTCTTGGTATGTAAAGATGGTCACCAACCCACTGAACAACCGCGGCAAGCGTAGCTTAACCGGATCAATAGCTGGCTAGCGCGTGGCTGATATTACTTAGCCACAAACCCCTCCATTCCCAGTAGGTAGGTAAGTAAGTAATATGCCTAGTTCCTAATTCTCAACAGCAACCTGAAAAACTGCCTGGTAAACAGCCAAGCTCATCGACAATTTTACGGGACGTAAATATTAATAAAACTTTTAAAATCATATTCTACGAAGAATAAACTGAATGCATTTTATTCAGCCTTGCCATCAATTCTTGAAGGATGTACGTAGCTCAGTAGATTCAAAGGTTTAGTCGCCCTCGTAAATAATTTACCACTTTTGTCATAAATTCCCAGTAAATTGAAACTTCACTAAGGTTGAAAATATTTGACTGTCACAGAGACCACTTTATTGACTTTATCGTTGGAAGACGTGCAAGTGCCATTCAACCTTATGATGGTGTAACAATTACGAGATCGACTATAATTAAATTGGCAACTCATTTACCACAATTAAAACGCGTGTCGCTTCGTGAGATAAAAATACTATAATAAAAATTAAGAGTTTAGTTTTTTTTGTTTTATCGTCATTAAAAATCGATACCCATCACATGCGGAGTTTCGCTAGCTAATTTATTTTGACCCTATGTAGATCCGCAGTTAATTCGAGCCTCCAGGTGTTATAGTACCGCAGTAAACTGTCAATTACCACTAATTACTAAATTAAACATGCTTGTTAAACCGTGGGCCACGAGTAGGTGAACCACAATAGTGCACGCGGTACAGCTGACCCGTGAATTATCGATTCACTGTCAACGCCCCTGATCGACAATACGTGGTTTACTGTTCAATGTTTGGTGACTACCCTTTTCCAACACAATTTTTCGACCTTTGAATTCCTACATTTTTGCATTTATTTATATAGTTAGTTAGTCATTTAATATTGTACCTAGTGTAAATAGTCAGTTAAAAGTTTTAGACTATTAAATTTTAAATTATGTAAAAAATCTGTCCATCTGTAAAAATTTCACGGTGAAAACTTTGGTGAAGTGAGCTGTCATTCCACCTGATACTATGGATTGTCACTATTGACAGCTCACTTCACCTTAGTTTAGACGGTGATTTTTTTTCAGAATAGACCGGTTGTATTAATTTTCAATTACTTACATACATTAATTCAATAGCTAAATTAAAAGATGGTGGAACAATTAAATATGAATAACATAAAAAGCAAACAGTTTAGATATTATTTAATTTATATGACAATACTTTTCTTTCATTTTGATGGTTTAACAACATTCATTGCGTTATTTACTTTGTTGAATAGACAAATTATTCCAACATATGAAGCAATGGATTAGCAGTATACCTACTACAAAATGATTCAGATTGAGGTAGATAGTGTGTTACGCAATTATGATGCTGTGAATCTAATCAAATCTTCTGTAACCTCCTATGTAATGAAAATAAATGAACAACACAGCAACGTATTAATGTTCTAGCTGAAATACCGAACCTAATAACGTTAATAAAACCCATAGCAAATACACTGCATCGAATACACAACGAACACGGTGTTTAGTTTCAAGTTTTGATCCGCAATTATTGAAATAATATAAAATTCAAATGTAGAACGAAATAGGAAGCGCCAATTATTGAATGTATTATTCATTCGTAGTGCAGTCGTGTCGTCCGCACCGCATCATGATATGACAAATATTTAATTTCAAATAGAGAACGAAGAATTATGCGCCGGCCATGTTTGGAATTTTAACAATAAAAAGGTTTTAGCGGAAAACAATGGGACTAATATCTGGATGGAGGGTGGATTATAAAATAATATTCGATTGCATTGTCAAACATTTAAGGTTTTGTCTATTTTATTTTGTAATGTGCGTCTTCTTTGTGCAGAATGGATGCAATGCAATTGCATTTTTTCTTTCCTTGTTTTAGTTATATTTTTTGATAACTCTAGTGTGTTTCATTAAGTTATTACGTGCAAGGCTTGAAATGAGTAACTTGAATGTTAAAATTAATTTAATTGTTCGGCTGCTAAGGGTATATATAGAAATATAAATAAAAACAGTTTAATTAATAGAAATTGAGAATAGTGAAAGAAAAATAAATAAATAAACAAATTTAAGATGCGGTAGGCAGGAATTGACAAAAAACTACGCATAAAATATTATAGGTACAGACGCCAGCAGGACAAGCTACCCGAAACTGTCAAATTTTCGCAATCAACCTTGAACCTTAATGATTTAGCGATAAAGGTGAAAATCTATTAAAGAAATTTGACAGATTGGAGTAACTTGATGTGCTGGCGTCCGTACCTATTAGAGATTAGACCACAAATATTAATAGATTCAAGAAACCTAATATAGTTGACATCGGCTCAGTTGCCAAAAAAGAAGAAAAAAAAAGAAGCCTAACCTTACCTTCTTACTTGGTTGATGGTCAACTGAAGTTTGTCTGTTTTTATTATGGGCGAAGCGCCAGGGTAGTCCATGAAATTAAAAGATAATAATTAAAATCCAACCAATTCAGTCGTCTAAGTTCATATAACACTATTGAATTACTATTTCATGAAATACTAATCACTAAGACAAACTTCCCCTTTAAACAGAAAAACTTCAGTATTGCGACTTAAAAATAATATCATGACTGGCTTCATTTTATTTTGAATAGTTGTTCAGTAGTGCCGTAATAAGCTGTTAATTTATGAGTGCGATTCCGGCAGCCATATTTCTTTGACATAAACATAGCTGTCATTGTGACATTTGAATGATAGGCAAACCATCCCTAATGCGAGGCTTTGAAAGAACCAATTCTTTTTTATATTTAACGAACAATACGTTATTTTTTGTTGAGTCATTGACCCGCACTTCTGGTTGATAAATAGCACTTACTATATAATACACCGCCATGGTATATGTGACAGAGGTTATTTAGATTGATTTGATTTTTATTAAGGTACCTATTTGGGCATTTTTTTTTCTTTTGATTTTTTCTAGTTGAAGTTCGGTGTCTCTTTTCGTGTCTATTAAGGTATTTGGGCATTTGTTTTCTCTGATTATTTTAATCTATATAGTTCAATAGTTTTATAATCAATTATACAAAAATATGCCATGAGCTTTGTTTCTTTTAATTAATCTATGACACTGATTCAAACAATAAAATCATATACTTTATCACATTATGAATGAAATATCTGATGATACATTCTTGGCTCATTTTTGGCTGTTAAGAATCCTGTGCTTTTTCCAATAAACAGATTTTTCTTTTCAAATTCCTTACAGGAAAACCATACAAAGAATGCCACAATTAAAAACAAAACAATTCCAGTTTCTCAATCTACCACGAATGCGGGCAACTCCACAAGAGGTATGCATTAATTTATTCATTCGCTTCGCAATCAAAGCGTGGTGGAAGTGTGAATTACGATTAACATTGACTTACCGAAAAATTCACTTACTCCCGAATATCGCGATTCCAGTTACGTAGAAACTGCTTCTACAGGTGGAATTCTAAATAATTGAATTCCGAATACCGGGAACGCCTCGATCTGTGAACCGTGTAAGTGTTACCGCCCATAATGATAAATCATTGTCGTGTATCTGGGACATGGAATTTTGTGTTACCGTATGATTTCGGAATAAGGAAGGAAATGTGAGAGCGTTTTCGTTGATGGGAATCATCGTTTTTGTGATCAAAAATTGTATCTAAATCTTTGCAGAGAGTAGCTCAATTTTTATCAGAAATCAGTCGCATGATTTCAAGTATTTGCTTATGAGAAAATAATCCTCTCATATATCACCCCCCCCCCCCCTTCTTCAAGCTCGGTTATTTTAGGGAGGTTTTCTATAGAACGAAGAATTGGTTTCAGTACTTGGAGTTACAAGAATGACTACAATTTATTGTGTATGGCCCTGGAATCTTCAAGGCACATAATGAATAGGTAGTAGTTTCTTAGACAAATGAGTTTCCTTTTCCTGTTTGTTTATTCCGAGTACGAGGTCGAATGCGTACGCGGCGTATCCTTACTATGAAATTGTATTCTGAATCATCTATGGCTCACTGCGCTTGACCGTTGCAAAGCTGCAATAGTATTCTAGTTTAACCTGTGCATACATGCTTACCTACATTATAACAGAGGTAGAGAAAAGTAGTGTGAGACTTTAAGAGTCTATGTAAATTAATATTACGAAACATCACGCTTTGTTTCCCCAATGGGTTGGGCAGAGGTGTACCTATAGTACAACCATATTTTGCCAGTTGGCCTATTAGGGTTAATGGAGGAACACCAAAGGAAAGACTGTCATAAGGATTTATATAATACGTTTATTATCCTTTTATATTTATATATTGGAAGGTGTGTTTACTAATATTACGTGAGACGTGTAATCCCACACAAGGCTATAAGAGTAGTACAGTCGCTATGCGAAAGTAAGGATTTCGTGTTTAAGTCCTATATAATATGGGGCGAGGCTATTGCCACCAACCGGGCACAATTCCAATCTTCAGGCTGCTATTGAGAAATTCCAGACAGAAAAACCCAATAACACTTTGCCCGACCTGGGAACCGATCCCAGGAATCGAAGTAGCGCTTACGACTACCAGAGCAACGAGGAGTAAATTAATATTACAAAAAGATTTTTTTTTTTTTGTTTATAGGACTGATACTATTACAAAAATGATTTCACTGATAGAAAGCTACGCCATCGCCAAATGCCATAGGCTGTCTTCTACGCGGATAAATTCGCGGGTTGAAGTCACAAATGGAAGTACTTTCCTTTTACCCAAATCAGACACAGAATAACAAACTAGGACCATAATTTAAACAAACACCCCGTTCCTTCGCAAGTGAATCTCAACAAGTCAAAGGCGGACATCAATTTTAATTGTTTCAGAATTGTATTCATTCCAACACTGGAATAAACTTAAACATTAATGGAGTTTTACATTAACATCATGTCGCGTGCGGCAGATGCCTTGAGCTCAGTTCGCTTCACTGCATATTGCCAAAGATTACATAAATATAGAAGGAACACCTCATTAACCATCATAAACAGGAAGCTCACGTACGCAATAGCACTTACGATTCGTAATTGTTGAATAAAAAATGGTGGACAAATCCAACTGCGTCGCTTTTGAACATATCAATGAAAATGTTTAGAATTCTGTTTCTTCTCCTTCTTCTTCAGCCTTTCGCCACCCACTGCTGAGTGGAGGCATCCTGCAATGCATGCTAGTATTCTCTGCCTCTAACCTTCCTAAGCCAGAAACCAGCAATCTTGACCAAATCGTCGGTCCACCTCATCTGCTGTCTGCCCACACTTATACTACCAGAATAGTACGTATTTAGTATAGTGTTAGAATTACTCGATACTAACTATACGAGAGGCACGTTCGACGGCTGCCGCCAACCCGTCAACGCCTTGCGTTGACAGTGGTGTCGACGGCTGCAGATGCTACTGCAGTTGACACGTGCCACTCGTGTGTATGCACACTTAGTCATCTACAGCAAACATTAAGCCTAATTATTTGAAGAACGACACAGCTGGGTTCTAGGTACTTGCCAATCTCATTTTATGTTCTCCATCTTGCATATTTATGCAAGATGGAGAGAACATGAGTCTTCTGCCAAACTTTAATCTATGACAACGCTTACACGAACAGTGTAGGTACGCCTTGCTTTCAAATACCACCAATATTAATTAATGCATGTAAGTACTAGCTAGTTTAGTGCGGAATAAAATGACGTTTGTTTTTAGTTTCCTTGTCGAGTTCCGTGTTATGTGACGTTTCGTTACTTAATTGTGAGTTATGAAAGATTTCGTGAATTGGGTTAGTGGGTTTTTGCGTGTCAGGTATAAGTAAATTGCAATTTAATTTAAATGACTATTATACAGGTGTTTTTAATACAACACCTTCCTTTTACATATGCACGTTTAAATGTTACACGTGTAAAATTTAAATGCAATTATTCACTTAAATACTGGTAATAAGCCAGTAAAGCCAGTTGTAACTTAAAATGACGTCAGCCTGAAAATATAATAAGGAATGGATGGAGAAAACGTACTTGATGTTTAGACAACTGACATGAAAGGAGAAAATAATAGATATTAGGATAAAGAAAGACTTAAGGTGCATAAATATCATATCTGAGGTCATTGGAAAACTTAAAGACTCAAGATGCCGATGCATTCCATCAGCATTTATGACACGTCTTTTACAATTCAAGCAGTACGGATTTCGGAATGCCATGCTCATGTCAATAGAGCAAACTCAATCTTTGTCCATTCTTAAAATTCTGGTAAAACAACACTTCCTCTCTCTTTCATCATTAGAAATAGTTCCTTGCTCTTGTTTCATTTTTATTATTGTATATATAAATAAGTATATATATCTGTATTTTTTATGGTATATATACTAAAAAGTATTCTATTTATCTGTATAAAACAAAGCATAGCTAAGTAATACCAGGCTGATAAAGAGAAAACGATGAAAAGAGTGAATAAAGATGAAACTATTCAATGAGTAGCTAAAACACCTCCTAACGATGCTGATACTGTCGTAAATACTGTTTGTAGCCTACTTTAGAAGGGAAATAGAGCGTGAAGACACGGTACTGATGTGTGTTAAAATTAGACGTTATAGAGGAATAAACTTCTCGTGAAACTGCACCTTCTTAGCTCTTAATATTTTTATCAAAAGTATATTTGAAATCAAAATTTTAATTTGTATATTGGTGTACAAGTGTAATTCTATATATCTTCTCCATTTCTTTTGTCGTTCATTCTTTCTTCTATTTTGTTCCCTCCTCTTTTTCACTATTTGTTTATATAATTATTACAATTTCCAACAAATAATGAATCTCTCAACCTGCAAGGAAAACTCAAATATAGCAAACGGATTGGGTGTTTTTATGTGTGTCCCAATGTGTAAGTTTGATTGACCTCGCTTTAGAAAAAAAGAAAGAAAAATATTTGAAAAGTGTCTGGTTTGGCCGTAGTTACCAATTTAGCCAAAAACAGCCCATTTATGACCCCACCTCATAACTCCCCATGGGAGTCGTTAGAAGCAACTAAGGGATATCGCGTGGATGGACAGCAGCATCCCCCTCACATGATGAGACATCATGATTTCCCTAAGGAGATCAGGTCAAATAGTATAATAATCAGAAACTGTATTTTAGATTAATGTATAAAACCTGAAATCTAACAAGGCATAATCTTTAGACAGCTGACATTATGAGTTTATAAAAATATTCAGGGTTATTGGTAAAACACCAACAACCTCTTAAGAGGTCATTGTACTCATCATTATGAACAACTTTTACTATGGGACCAAACCAGAAATCGCGAAAAAAAAATCAGCTGTTCCCTACATTTTGACGAGTTAGACGAACATAAATGTAGGGAGCTTTTAACCCTGTATATATTATCATTAAATATTGAACCCCTCACGTCTGTGGAATGAATGATAATGAAATGATGAAATGATGAAAAAATGAAATGATAAATATAAATAATAGGAACAATAAAAGTATTATAATTAATAATAATTAACCACGCAATTTATAGAAATGTTTAAAATACGGTATATTAATGACAGGGTAATAATGAATAAATAATATAATTTAAAAATAATAATTAAATAAAAAGCAATAATACTAAATTTAATCATTTAGCTATAAGAATTATCCAAAGAATAACAATGTATATAAATAAATAAACAGAATTATAATATATAATAAAAAACTTAGGTATATTTAGCAGGAAAAAACAATACAAATAAACTATAGATAGGCGAAATGTTAGGATTCAATTCGCAATCTCCTGACTTTGATTATATTTATTATGTGAACTAAAACTTGCTCCCACAAAAGCAACTTAGTTATTTCCTAAAACAGGGCTTCCTCTCTTCTATCCTTTTGCTGTGCCCTACAGGGTTCATAATGAACTAAATTATATGTATACCACCTAAGTACACATTATGATAAAGCAATAAAGATATTGAGTATTGAGTATTGAGTATTGAATTAACCCGTAGGTAAAACTAATTTGGCCTTATTAAACCTCTACTTCAATTTTTTTTTTGCATTACATTACTTTTTTTACATTTACATTATTTTTTTTTAATGCTGTAATAGTATTCAAGTATTTCCACTAGTCCCTGCTATTTAACGAATGTCCAGCCGAATCTACCTAAAAGGTAAAACAAATTCGCTTGGCATTTCTATTCAGCTCAATTAGATGATTTGTGAAGTTTTTTTAAGCCCGTGTTTCCAATTGCAGGGCAAATGCCTTTCTTCACTACTTCCACTATTCTCTGTCTAGAACCGCTAAGGACCAGTCTTTATTAAAGGAGTCTATCTTTGTATAGACCTGTCGCGATGTTACTTGCCATTCAGTGGGACCCATAGGGTCGTAAGTGCAGCTGTCATAAAAAATTAACAAAGAATCCTCCATAATCACCAGCGATATTTCCGACATCAATAAAAAATACCATAGCCTACCGGGTAATATTTTCCGAGGCCTTTATCACGTGTCACTGAGCGAGCTGGTACACTCGAACAAACTTTTGATTGTATTACGGATCCATTGTTAAACTAGGACCAACTTTTGATTGAGACCCAATTAAAAATAAAACTCGTACGACAGCAGGCGCCACGTGCCAGTCGGTTGCTGGAATGGCAGTTGCGAAAAATATATTTTTGTGGAACCGGGAGCCGAAAAATTGTTGTTAGATTGCCTGGCTGTATTAACGCTAACTGTCAAGCACGGATCAATTCACATCATCCTTTTTTATTATTTTCCGGTATGGAAAATAGCATTTTTCTGTCCTGCGATTATGTCAAGCTACTTTGCCTCCATTATTATACTACTATTACTATTACCGACTACCACTACTATTACAGAATTTTTACAAGTAGCTGAAATTATAATAATATACTCTATGTAGGTAATAATATACTGAGAATGGAACCGTCATCTTCTTGACTATTCCATTCTTAGTTCATTCTTAATAACCAGTAACACATTATTAGCTGCCTATCAATGCTGAATTTGGCAGACTAGAGGTAGACATGTTCTTGAGTGGATACCACGAATCGGAAAACTTAAGGTAGGACGCCCTCATGCTAGGTGGCTAGACGCAGCAATGATCTTCGCAGGGTGGCTGGTAGCAGCTGGATGAGAGTTGCCGAGAATCGAGCTAAATGGCGTGCAATCAGCGAGGCCTATGTCCAGCGGTGGAGAGCTGTAGATTGATGATAATGTTTTAATGGCTGTAATTACTTTGATGTTAGTAAAATAAAACCTTAAGTATTCGGGTCACATCGTAAAACAGCCTAATTTTTCAAAAGCCTTATTAATACCAAACTCATATAATACTTGTTTCGCATTACTCAGCTAGCTCATCACTTATTAAAACCACAGCGAGGCAACTTTAGACGACGAACAAACTGAGATTGACGTGGAAACATTGTCACGTGGTATTCAGATCATGGAGGATAATTTCCAAAGAGTTCGTCACTCGACTCCTGTTGGGAGTTACTTTGGTAGTGGGACCATGATGATGGATGGATTGAACTGCTATAGATTTTCCTTGTATTATGATTTACTTAGGACTGATTTTTTCACTGCCAGATAACTTTTAATCAAGGAATATTATTGACGTTTGACAGATTTGGATAAAAATAAAAAACTCAAAATTTCGAAAATATTCCTCGAATAAAGTAATCCGATGATTGATAAATCAGCCCATAGTTGTGATATTGTATGTATTAATGTAGCAAATATAAGTGATGATCGTTTAATGAATTATTCATTCATTATCATTCATTCATTTTTTTTTCGATTTATTTGTGCTACATCTGAAACATTTTTTTGGCGAGACAGATTCTTTTTTGTCTTGATCATGGATAAACTATACATTATTCGTCTATGGTCTTCAATAAATAAATTACCATTTAGTATTTCAATAAAATCTAGAATTAAACTAACATAGTATTATCAAAATCGTTACGTAATTTCATAACTAAGCTAGTTACAAAAAGTTTATTTCAGAAAAAACCCTCAGAGACTTACTTTATTCAATCTGAAAAACCCGACAAAAGTTACGGCTAACATTATTTCGAATGGAAAAAGCCTTTTGTAGTCTCTCGAAATAAGCTTTCGGTTAAATTCTTAAAGACGTGTCGCGTAAGTTAGCTGCGTCCCTAATACGAAAATAAAGCCGAAACGGAATCTGTAAAATATCTTCAAAATGGTGGTCGCACTAATGCATGAGAAAGTTTTAACTCAGTGGCTTTAAAAATTCAGAAGCACAACTGACATTGGAGTGTCGAACCCCTATTAACATTAAGCAAGTCACTTTCACGATGTTCCTCATCGGAAAACTTTATATTATTCTTCGGAATTTGATACTGAAGATTCTTTAGATGTGTATTTAATGGTTCCGACTTCGCCCCGGTTCGAGTTCATGAACGATTTTATAAAAGAGGGTAAGGATTTACGTAAAGTGGTACGACTAGAATAATTTGGGAGAGTTCGTAGGAATTTTAGAGAATTTTGTCGAAATAAATCAGTTTGTAAAACAAAAGAAGAAAATATTTTTTGACTATGCTTTGTTATACAATTAAAGGCTGATTCAATCGACAGATAATTTTTATTCGTGGAATAAAATTGACTTCTGACTGATTTTGTATGGAAGAACGGAAGAATTTTGAATTTTCGAAATTCAAAATGTGTCCTCTGATAAAATTATCTGGCGTTGGAAAAATCAGTCCTTAAGACAGTTTACAAACGCATTGAACGATTGCAATATCCATGCATTTCTAGCAACAGGTGCAACGTCGGAGTATAATAATTATCAAATAAAAAAAAACTACCTTATGAAAGTTCATTTACCTTTAGATAGCCTCTAACTAGCTCATGACATGTCGGTTGCTTTCCTACTTAGATTTATTTTCCGCTTCGATGGCTTCCAGACACCATAAAGTTACTTATTAATATAGGTACTCTGCTGGAAAAGAACAGTGGTGGCCCAGTGGAATAATACGAGTTGTAGGTCGCAGGTTCGAACCCTGACAGGCGCTTTGCTTTGTGTAAATTATTTCATCACCACTGCTCTCAAAACGGTGAAGGAAAACCTCTTGAGGAAACCGGCATATCCTGGAACCAAAAATTCGAAGACACGTGACACCTACCATCCCGCACCGGGCCCGCGTGGTGAATTACGGCCCACTCCCTCTCACAGAGGAGGCCTGTATCCCAGCAGTGGGAACTTTAAGCTGATTATACTATGATTATGCTACCGGAAAAATCTGACCTGAAGTCAAGTTTTCCTCCGGTTATGGCATAAATCAGAACCTGACCTTTAAAATACCTTTACAACCTCATAAAACTACTCGTTTCTACCTACGTCTTCGCCCCTTATAGACAAAAAAGTCATGTGCACAAGACCGGGAATCCTGTTTTTTATAATCAAACACCTTTGTCCTTAAGTGTGGGTAAGCAGACCGTGAACACATGTCTTAGTCGCGTGCCTTACGCGCGTTGCTTTTGTTTAATAATGCAGAAAAAACAAGGGAGCCAGGTCGTGACTCGTGCGGCCATAGTAATTAAATATTTTTTATGGTAGTAACTATAGCTATTAGTAGACGTGGGATTATAGTTTTATAAAACTGATGTAGGTAGGTATTGAAGAGTTAGATTATAGAAGCACTTCCAAAGTGATTTGAGCTAGTTAGCTAGACTGTGTGCTTACTGGTCCTGTTTAAATGGGTGACGAGGTTAGCCTGAGCTGACCACACAGTGGCTACTTTCGACATTTTTTTTAAACTGGTCCTTCAAATCGAACATGAACCAAGATTGGGATTATTAATAGAGCAATCGAGCAGCACCCGAATCGCGTAATACACCGTAAGATTTTGAAAAAATTCCAAGAATTCCTAATCCGTTCCTTCATAATGTTTCAAAAATGTGTCTGCTCGACAACGTAAATAACGCAATGAATGTTGTTAAATTGCAACGCTATTGAATGGCGTTAATGTGTAATCAAGCATTTTGCCCCGCAGTTTTACTTCGTGTAAAGTAAGTAAGAAAACGCGTACGAGATTCACAGCTGTTTATTAATAAAACAACCACAAATTCCACCGCATCCGAGCGCTCCGGAAGAAGCACAGTTTGTAAGGCTTCAGTACGGTGCAATTCCTTGTTCCACCAGAGTGTAGTATGATGAGAGTTTCATTTCGTATTAATTTGTGTGCGCCCTTTTAAAGTTACGGAAGTGCGGTTTGGTAAAATAATGTACAAAGTTAATAGGCAGTCAGATTAATCAGACCTATTAGATATACAAATGTCGGAATTCCGACCCCCAAGATACAGGCAAATGCCTAATTTCGGGTTCACCATCTAATTTGTTTTTGTACAATATGATTATAAATAAAAACAAATAAATTATAAATTGGTATTGTAAGAGTAACATTGAAAATTGCAGGTCTTATTATATGACTAATGATAAATAGTGCAAGGGATATTTGTTTTGTTTACTGTGTAAATAACGCTTTTAATGTTTCACCATTCGCACATGTATAATTTCAACTTGATGTAACAATACTTAATTTAAAAGAGGGTCCGTGGAGTTTCTTTCTCCTCAGGTTAACCTACCTACGTTTTGGAATGTACTAACTTAATATTTCTGACTGACCGACCCCTTTGCAATTTCAAAAGTGACTGTAATTGGTTTCACTTAAATTAACGCTTTGAGTTTGAGTCATGTTTGCCGAAAATAACCGTGTCTTAATTCTTTCTTAAATATTCAACAACTACAATGAATTAGCTAACACTAATATGTGTATATATAGATATATATAAGAACAGACGCCAGCACATCAAGCTACTACAATCTGTCAAATTTCTTTAATAGATTTTCAACTTTATCATTAAAGTATTAAGGTTCAAGGTTGATTGGAAAAATTTGATAGTTTCGGGTAGCTTGACCTGCTGGCGTCTGTACACAATAAAAAATTAAAGGAAAAGGCAGGAGCTCATTGGGCATCAAAAAATTCATCCGCATCGCTGTCAATGGGATAAGTGCCCAAAAGGCTGCTAGAATTACCACGTTGGATGGCAATGCTGATTATTTGGGCTAAAAATAGGCCAGCTGGTTATGTGAAGAGTCAACCAACCGCGCGATTGAATTCACTATAAAAATTATTGCCACTGAAATATTTTCTTCATTTCTCTTTAATACTAATGAAACAGGTGACACGTGCCAATTTCTATTAAGGTCCCTAAATATCTTCCAAGATATCGGCAATTAACGGCTCCAGTATCCAAGGCAACCGAAAAATCAATTTATTAACGCCCTAAATCGTATCTTTCTCAAGGAAGAAAACGTTATAGCTAATGATATCCTTATACATAACTAGCCGCGCCCCGCGGTTTCACCCGCATAAGTTTCGATCCCGTGGGACTATCGGGATAAAAAGTATCCTATATGTCAATCCTGGTTATAAACCATATGTGCCAAATTTCATTCAAATCCGTTCAGTAGTTTTTGCGTGAAAGAGTAACAATCATCCATCCATCCATCCATACAAACTTTCACGTTTATAATTTTATATATAATATATATGTATATAGTAGGGTAGGATAATACTACCAACTTATGTATTATTTATGTAGATACACATCCGTTCATTTCTCGTTCGATCACGTTGGAAAGCGATGATTCTTTCCGCAAAAATAGGCCTGTACGTGGTACTGGGAGAATGTGTGTTGAATGTCTATTTGGGACGGATCATCGATGAAGAGTCCATAGCGATAGATTTTCTTGTCCTAGCAAGTTAATGGATGTTTTTAATTCATAATTCCCCACTCGTTTGGTGCTGACTCTTCCTTAGACACTATAATTTCTTACATATTTTGTAGGTTTTATATATTATAGTTATAAGACAGACGTTGTCCTGACCGAACAGCACCACCTACCGGGTCCAATTGAAAATCTAAACCATCCACTCAAACATACAAAAAAAAAATCATCAAAATCGGTTCAGCCGTTTAGGAGGAGTTCAGTGACATACACATGTACAGAAGAATCATGTATATAATAATAATAATAATAATAATAATAACTTTATTTCAGACCAGGGTCCATAGAAAATAAGAATTACAAATATAATTAATAAAATTAAAATTAAATTAAAATTAAAACAAAACAATGGCAACACAATGCCCATCAATGAAGCAACCGACATTGGTATTGCTAAGCTCACAGATCAGCTGGTTAACATACAGGTTGAAAAGCTTGGGTGAGCTGAGTCCCCCCTGCCTCACCCCGCATTCCAACCTGTATGCATCCGACAGGACACCCGCCCACTTAACATGGTTGTATTGGTTGTTATACCAATACTTAAGCACCTCCATGAGATCCCTAGGCAGGCTTGTGGCAGACAGCTTCTTCCACAGACAGCCATAAGACACCAGGTCGAAAGCCTTGGAGAGGTCCAGGAAACACGCATACACAGGGGTCTTCCTATTAGCATAGTATTGAACAGTTTGCTTGAGACAGAGAATAGCTGTTTCCGTGGATAAACACGACTTAAAACCAAACTGGGCATCGTGTGATGATATATGCTTATCCAGCTGCCGGTCAACCAAACTGTCCAACACCTTCGCAATAATAGTCGCCAAGGATATAGGCCTGTAATTGGTGGGCAATTATATGAGGCAATCTACTAAAGAAAAAGAAAACAGTCTTAAACGACTTGTAGAAATATAATTATTTGCTAATGTTTATCTCAACAAATTACAACCATCTTGAGCTATGAGAAACCAGTTACTTACATGAATTTGTAACCATATTCTTTATATGCATGCACTACATAGGAAACGTAAAAAGAACAAAACAAAACACAATGGCTTAAGAACAATATAGCGCCAAACGCCGACAGTTACCCGCTATCGCTGCTATCATCAGCAGTTTATTAGACTGCGCACGAGTCGGTCACACCCGATGGTTCCCGATACAGATGTCCTATCTCCATCTCCCTCACTCCTAGGAACAGCGGAGGGGTTGAGTATTCTTGTCTCTTTCTTGCACACACCATGTGATTAATTCGAGAGCACGTGCCGGAAGGTGCGTGTTTAAATATTCACGATGAATAAATTCGAATTATTAAACGGATCTCCGGTTAAGTGGGTACGTGGCATGCAAATTATATGACACGGTGGAAGATAGGTAAAATGAATGTCGATGGCTATAAGGGTAGGGGAAGACCAAGGAAACGATGGATGGACTGTGTGAATGATGACATGGTTAGAAAGGGTCTGACTACCGAGGTGAGAAGTAAGGAAGAAAAAGACATGTGCGCCGACCCTAAATAAACTGGGATAAGGGCAGGAGAATGACGATGGTGATGGCGAGTGTAAGATAGGTAAAAACGATGTAAACATTGGAGTAAGAGCAATTAAAGTGATTATGGCAGCAACTAACCAGACTGCTGATGCTGTGTTGTTGGTTTAGAGCAGTGGTGGCCCAGTAGTATCAGTCGCGACTTACGAGTTGTAGGTCTTAGGTTCGAACCCAGACAGGCGCTTTACTTTGTGTAAATTATTTCATCACCACTGTTCTCAAAACGGTGAAGGAAAGCATCGTGAGGAAACCGGCATGTCCTAGAAGCAAAAATTCGAAGACATGTGACATCTACCAACCCGCACTGGGCCCGCGTGGTAGATTACGGCCCGCTCCCTCTCACCGAGAGGAGGCCTGTATCCCAGCAGTGGGAACATTATAGGCTGATTATGTACCTATGTATGTGTGTGTGTGTGTGTGGTTATGTATGTTGGTTTAAAAAATATTGCGCGTGTATACACAACCTAATTTGAATCCTAATCTGAATCTAATCGCAATAAATTGATATACAAATTCTACACTGCCATTGCTGTCCCAACTTTTGAATAATTAACTCGTTTTACTCATAGGAATTGTACAAATTTTTAACAACCTCAGAAATAAAGCACAAACCAATTGTATTCAAAATGTGTTTATTGTAAGTGTAACAATCAGAGCACCAAAACTATTAGCTACCAAACTTATTGACGAGATAATCATCCAATTACAAAACTTAATGGTGCCGATACCCTTGTTCACAAACTAAACTAAATTTAAGTTCAGTGCATCTTTTTCTTTCTATTTCATTAAGAAAATGACAGAAGATAAATATTAGTTTAATCCTGTCAAATTAGTCAGCGCCTGACGTAAATTGTCGTATTTTTAGTAGCCATGTTTTTAATCACGTCTAAACTGTCTATGGAGTATCTTAATTTGACAGTAATAAACTAATATTTATCTTCTGTCCTTTTCTTAATGAAATAGAAAGAAAAAGATGCACTGAACTTAAATTTAGTTTAGTTTGTGAACAAGGGAATCGGCGCCATTGTCGCCTTTAAAACTAAACTTATTCTCGCATTCTCAACTAAAACCTCTTGCCACCCAAACTTGTTTTTTCCCGCCCATTCGCTTCAACCGCGCGAATCCACGCTGCCCGCTTACGTCATCCGGACGTTCAGTGTAGCCAACCTTTTTCTTCGGTTTATCTTATTATTATTTATGTTATTCAAACCTTACAAAATGCACATTGGTATAATCAGAAGACCAATTCCGTAATTAAAACGTTCAAAATCTTGTCGTAATTTCATTTCAGCGGCAATCAATGTCAAAAACTTGTCAAAAATGTAGAGAAATTTGTCAAGATTTTGACAGATTTATACTGAGATCGGACTGAATGTTCGTAAAATTACGGGAACTACCCCAATTTTTTATTTTTCCGAATGGGAAATCATCAAATTTGATGATTTCCCATCCATGTTCCATCCCATCCAAAACCCACCCATGTTCCTTCCTTTGCCCTTTATGTTCCGGGGTAGCGGTAACCCTTTCGGACAATCCCGCTGACCCGGCAGGCTTCGGCCCTAAGGGGCCCCTCAAATTATGCTGACCCCCTGTGAACTACCCCTCAGGTTCAAACATCAAAAAAAAAAACTCGAAACTGTACCAACCTTTACGTATGTCCACTGGCTATCAGCACGAGCATACACTTTATCTCCAAGAAAAAAACGTAAATTGTACTAACATACTTGCACACCGTGACGAGGGTGAGCAACGAAGCGATGCGCAGGAGCAACGGCCTGTGCAATACTTGCTGAGGCTTTCTTGCAAAACATGTATTTTGTTTGATGATGTTATTATTGTGCGTGATGACAATGGTCTTAGATAACCACCTGGTGTTTCGACATATTTCTATAAATATAATAATATAATTGTTGCTAAATGATCATTATTCTTAGCATATAATTTTCCCACTACTGGGACACAAGCCTCCTCTCGGTGCGGGCCCAGTGTGGTGTCACATATCTTCGATTTTTTGGTTAAAGGAAATGTCGATTTCCTCACGATATTTTGTAAGTAGTGATGTAATAATTTACACAAAATAGAGCGCCCGTTTGGGTATGAACCTACGAGCTACAACTCATAAGTCGCGGCTGTTACTACTGGGACGCCACTGCTCAAAAACTCTTAGCCTGTCGATGGGAAGCTGAAGACGAGAGAATAACGTTACCAATAATAGCTTCCATAAGTTTTTTTCACGTGCAAGTATCGGAGCATTCAGTCGTGGTTCAGTTACTCTAAATCCATACTTAACCCATAGAACACACGATTGATAAAATAAATACAATTGTCGTAGCTCGAGCCTAACTTAAAAATAATAAAAAAACATAAACTTAGGATCACGTCTTGTTTCCCCGAAGGGTTGGGCAAAGATATACCTATAGTACGGCCACATTTCGCCAGTCGTTTTTAATTCCCATGTAATAGGGAGGCGAGCCTATTGCTATAAACCGGGCCCGATTCCACTGCTGCTGCTGCTACTGAGAAATTCCAGATAGTATCTAAAACCCAACAATACTTTGCCCGACTTGGGACTCGAACCCAGAACCTTATATCTCGTTGAAACGTATGTGAATACTAGGCCAACGATGCCGTTTAAATGCTAGGTGGTAAAGTGACCTATTATTCCTTCCATGACAACTGTACCCAGGACCTCATGCTCAGCAGTACCGCTTATGACCACTAGACCAAGACCATCAAGGCAGCCAGAATAACGTCAAGTTAAGAAAAACGCCATCTTTCATATTAATCTCTCGTCTGCTCAAACAATAACCCAGTACAATCCACATATTGGAAATACAATTTAAACCTCTGAAATTCAAGGCTCCATATCGCTACTTAAAGACATCATAATTTAATGTCAGTTTGGCATTGTGCCAAACTCGCCTCCTATATTGCCTCTTATATCGCAATTTACTCATTTCTTGAGTCGAAACCTCTTGGTGAAGGTGACTTGGCAGTTTCTTTAGACCTCTGGCGACGTCCTTAGTGGGAAACTAGAAATATGGGGCCTAAAAGAACCTTTATTCTTTTATATTACGACACCAGTTTTATTATTTTTTGTACCTATCACTCGTGCTTTTGAGATGGGTACTTTCTGCGATAAGATTTTTACAATAGACAGACAAGCATACAAACATCATTCAAAATGTTTCTAGGAATCTATTTCTTCTTCAACCCGTATTCATCGAGACTGAAACATTAAACACAAAATTCATCTAAACGTGCATCCAAAAAAATACTGCAGCATTTTCCTATGTTTACAACCAACACTGCCCAAATGTAGCCTTAAACAAAAAAAAAAGAAAACAAAAAGTCCTTTGACATTATCCTGTCATGTCAAACGTATATTTTTAATTTATTTTGTGGACAATACTGAAGATAGTGTATTGAGTCCGTCTGTTGACAATGGTACTGGCTGTCACGGTTAGTAACTCAGATAATATGACGCTGGTGTATGCAGTATGGCGACGGGACGCAACTTTCTGCGATGTGCACACACCCCAATGAACTGACGACGAGTTTTAATAAAACTGTTTTGTTGGGAATGATGTAAGTGAAACCAATCAGACCCTTATTTTGTGTTTGTTGTGGGAGTATTTCAAATAATATCCTTTGACTGTGACGGTTTTTGTTTTGATTTGTAGAAAAGATTGTGTCAAAAATAGAGAAAAGATTCAAAAGGGAATTCTAGAGGGTCTGTGTTTTTGGTGATTGTTACCTACTTCGTGTTAAACTTTTTCGTGTCATAGTATTAATTGTTTGTTGCCGATGTTATCCTTGTGAATTCATTCCACGATCACTGGATTATGCCGACTGCAGACTTTAGGTCTCTGAAAAATCAAGTAGTCAATGAATTAATTACTTGATTTAAAAATATTAATACTCAACATAAATAGCTCTCTAATAAACAAAACAGCAGAAACGAAAATTCAATACCTACCATACCAAAGTAATTTCAAACCAAGTATTGCTCCAAAGGGACAGCATAATGTTTTCAAACATTATCGAGTCAAGGTCCCTAAAATTAATTTCTCAGTGGAGATTTATACAAATTACGCGGACCTTAATAAATTAATTCTCCGACTCCGTATAATTTCGTTAATACAGAGTAAAAACGGTTTCCAATAATAACAACGCTGAAATATTTGACGTAAAAACGGGCGAGGAGCTCAAAGGCATCCCCGGAATTGATAGGAAACCACAAAACAATATTCCGGTGGATTCCTCCGCCGATAATATGATGTTTCCGCTACAACGGCAGCCTAATGCGTCCTCCCGGAATCCCTTCAATTTTGTGCCAGATTATTTTGGGCAAAAATAAAAAATGTTTTATACAAATATCTGTGAAGCTGATTTTCGTTAGCTTTTGTTCTGTTTGGGTTAAAGAATTGATTGTGGTTATTGTTCGTGCCGTTTTAATTTCCACTCGCGTAGTTGGCTCAGACAATAGAGCAGATAAAGAGTGCAATGAACGCGAACGCTATAATGTCTTTTACTTTTCGAATATTTAAAAACTGTCCAATACCTACAGTATTGGACAGTTTTTAAATATTCGAAAAGTAGATAAGGAACAAACAGTCAGACAACAAAGATCGTTTCATAAATTCTCTTAACAATCAATGAACAACAAACTGCGTCAGTGAATAAAATAAAATTTAACCCCAATGTATCCATGCTCCTAAAGTGAACGTCGAACATGACAGGTGCCCACCGCTCATTCTAGCCAATTGGCTTGGTATTTATGAAACCCAGCGGGTCTGACCACTGGCGCGAGAAGGTCCCAGGGGTGCTGCGGCAAACTCGCCCGTTAATATTGATTCTGCCAATACCACGAAATGTTTTAATTTTTTGTCCTGCCTCATCGGAATTTGAGCCATCCGGGACATAGCCCAGTTATCGTGCCCCGGGTCCCGGAGCATGTCGGGATAGATTGGGCTTTTCGCCAAAATTATTGTTTTGGATAACATGTGCGTGAACCAAACTAGAATTTGTTTTGAGTGAAATATTGCACAATATTTCGACATGCTGAAACTAATTGGCTTCCAAAACTGCCATCGTTAACAATCTGGTACAGCACGGAGTTTTGGCTCGTTTTCGGGTTATCTAAATAAATAAACAAGATGAGTAATCCTTTTTAGTTTATAAGCATTTGCTACATTATACCATTAGCCCAATATTGATCTCTGCAGTCACTTTATTATGTTGATTTGAGCTTTTTATTTTAAGCACCCAAAACCAAAACGAAAATAAATTATTATTATTTTGCAATACTTTTAATAACAATTAAATATCTGTTCCAGGTGTCCATTCAGTTCGGATCATCAACATCCGAGTTCCCGACGTCATTCAATACGGAACTAGAGACTCCGTCACACTGGACTGCGACTTCGTCACGAACAACGTCACCGGTCTAGTGGTCAAGTGGTTTTACATGGACAAGACGCAACCGGTGTACCAATGGATTCCACCGCAAAAACCTCAAGCGCTAGGAATTTTAAGAAATAAGGTGAACAATGGTTACTGTTTTATTTTTAAACCGACTTAAGAAAGGAGAGTGTTATAAATTCAACGTTTGGTCCTATTTATGTAAATTACAAATATTTCTTACTTTAGTAAACTAATTTTATTGGAAGTTGTTTCTGTTCAGTTTTCATGCAAGTTTTGGGAATATCTGATGAAAAGCTTCGGGATACAGATAGGGACTCTTTTATGAATGACAGATAAACAACCATAGTTTTACATAACATAATATAAGTATTCCAAGAAGGGTAAAGCCTGATTTATACGGTGGGATTGAAATGCACGTGGCATACCATAAGTTGAAACAATAAAAGCTGCACCATGTAAACACTGGTTAGTCGATGCAATTCATTTATTGCTTCGTGATATTATGTAACTTGCCTTGTGTAAATGAGGCTTTAGACACTTCAGCCCTCAGCCTAATTAGGTGCTTTGTAATGAGAAATAATAAAAAATATTTTTGTTCAGGTGGACCTGTCATACAAAGTATCCCACAATCCGTATACGCAGCATCGAGCAATCCACATCACGTCACCAGTTCCTGAGCTAACTGGCAACTACACCTGCGTGGTATCCACCTTTCTTGCGGAAGACGAGAAGACCAGACCGATGACTATATTCGGTAAGTCAGAGATTTTAGTCTTACCATTATTGGATAGCAATGAAATCTGGCCACGCACGTTTCATCATGGACCTCATCATTTTCCATCGCTTTCCATCAGGCGTGATCGAGGTCAAGAGCGAATAGGCCCGCGATTCAGAAATAAAAAAATAAATTTAAAAAACTATTATCATTGTCGTTATCCACAGTCCAACTTTAGCCATTGCTGTTCATAGACTTTTCTTTGATAAGGTAATGATTGCTGCCAGCTCTAGGTGGGTCTTAGCATAAACTTGGATAATTGACAGTGCGTTGATAAAGCAGATTGTTACGAAAGACTCCAGCCGGTCGATTCTGTAAAAATCTCACCGTGAAAACTCAAGTGAAGTGAGCTTGATGTGAATGTGAATGACAGCTCACTCCACGCTCACTTCACCAATGTTTTCACGGTGGATACAGAATCGCACTGCAGTTCTGAATTTCGATCAAAACATTCCATTGCAAGGTAACCGTCTTCCTTTCTTCTTCTACTGCTTTTTTTCCCATTGCTGCCCAATCTTTTACATTTTTTTTTAATGTTTCTCATTATGTAGTTGGAAAAAGTTACGCTAGTGATTATTTATGTAAATAGGGACGCGTTGAAGAGCACCGTTATAAAAAATCAATCGGTGTTTATTCATACTAATGACCACTGTCAATCAAACACCCAAATCAACTCAAAAATAAACAATGAAAATTCATTAATCCCTTGAAATCAAAGCAGGAAATTACTGCCCATTAATTATTGACAGTGAACAAATGAAATGCACAGTAGATACAATACGTACGTAATATAGCGGTGGCCACCACTGGACGCAGTACAATGAGCTTTGTGCTGAGACTAAACGGAAATTACTCTGTGGAAGTTTATCTGCAGGTGCGTCCAGAGAACGTTATTGTATAGTTTATAATTGCTTATTTTGGGGGTTGGTGAAGTTTGTCTTTGTTAAAGTGTGAATGTTTTCTTATCCATTGATTAATTTTCGTTTAAACCTGTATGACGTGAAGGTCACGAGGTTGATCACGTCTAATTCTGCTGATCAAGGTATTGAGCCGTATCAAAAATGATCAACTTCGACTCTGAATTAGTGTCTTTGTGGTCTTACAAAAGCTTTCAAAAGCTTTTACGGCACGTCAGGTGCCGTCGGCCAATCTGAGCTTCAAATATCTATGATAAGTATCAAGTATTATACAGTTTTTTTAGTCAGTTCTTGCTCACTCGCCATTGAGACGCCAAAAAAACATTTCTATAACAGAAAATCTTGTCCTCGAAAAAAATACAACGCTCCGGAATAATGAATTATTCGTAAAACTCATTAATTTTGCGAATCATTTATAAAAACCAATGTTTTAGTTCCCAATGCTAAAAAGACGATAAGATATACAAAAGTAAAACAAATTCTGTCTATCTGCTAAAAGTTTTCATATTTCATCCTGAAATGATTTGTTCTTTGTTGTAATACAGTAATGGAAATTAATCTCGTTGAAAAAAAATAATGAAATGAAAATGCGTTGGTCTAGAAAATTCTGAAAAGTTCCCATGGTAAAATTTCCATGCGAAACTACGGGTTTTTAATAAAAAGCTAACTTAAAGTGTATTACGAAGAAGGTACGGTGGACTGAAAGTCAAAGAAAGCAAGCTAATGGAATACAAATGGCTGTTTTGCTTATATTAGAAAATCCATCAATATATGAAGCAACAGTACCTACTGGTGTCCAACGCATTTATAATGAGCTGGAAGAGACTGAGAAGGTTTATAGACGGAAATTAACTGCAGTGGTGCTTAAATGTTACAGTGTTAATGGAATGACTTCAGTAGAATTATGATGAAGAAGAAGCCAGACTTTACATGGGTGTCATTTTAATCAAATATTTAGAACATAATATTAACATTGAGTTTCTACCTACATAGGTAGAACTACCTACCGATTACTTACATAATAATCAATTCTTCCAACAATTTTTAACATTAAATTTTTTATACCGTGTAAATTTATTGAGAAAACAGAAAACTCTTGGTCTCACAAGAGTCTCTGTAGTCTGCATGGGAGCAAATAATGCCAATGTTCGCAGTTGAATTTTCAACTTTCGCCGAGCGAGCGTTAAAAATACAACAGCGCGATTTTATTAATACATTAATTTAGGTTTAGGTGTAGCCGAGTATTAGCGAAAAGGGCATGCGACATTAAAGTTACCTTCTTTCAAAAATATTATACTAACCAAAAGTACATCTGCAACTCTTTTCCATACAACCTAACTCCTTGTACAATAGGAGCAGTATCCATTACCGTTCGCGTGATCATAGACAGTAGATATTGTGTTCCTAAAACATGTCGTTCGTGAAACTCTGATTCCAATGACATTTACATTACAGACTGATGGGGTAACAGCGACGGTAAAAGCTTTGATCGAGAATAAGCAAAGATAAAACAAGTAAATAAGGCTTATTTAAGTTATGGAAGACCGGAGTCTCCTTGCACAGGCTTATGTCATTAAAAGGATGCTCCAATCACTAGGGTGTTACGGTATTTACTTATTATATTAATGAAAATTTTTCATTAAGTAAATTAATATTAGAAAGAGATAAGTTTTGATTTTTTGTATCGGCTTAACGGGTTTGGATGAAATTTGGCTCGTGGGTAGACCATGACCTGGAATAGGATATAGGATACTTTTTATCCCGATATTCCCATGGGATCGAAACTTATGCGGGTGGAACCGCGGGGTGTAGCTAGATCATTCATAAGTTTATGCAAGGTCATTTTTCATCAGATTAACTTTGTAGTGAATCAAGATTATGTTTTCTCAAATTTACAGTCTTCTATCTAACCATCATCGACCTCTCTGGTATATTTGCCTACATAATATCAGATCATACCTTTATTGACCTAAGGTACAGGTAGATGCCTGTATTGCCGTAATGCAATACAGGCATTTACCTGTACCCAAGGTTTTTTTTTCTAAAAATATGACATGACATTTACCAACCCGCGCCGCGTGGTGAATTATGGCCAACTGAAGGAACACAAGTGGGTTTTAGTCAGTAAAAGTATGACACGCCCTCCTGCTCCGCCCAGAGCGGGAGAAGTCATATGATGATTTCCCACCCAGAAAAAAAAAAGTTAGCAAACCAGGAATAAAAAAAGGTTAAATAGTATTTGTTCGTCGATGAAACTCAAAAATAAATTTCATAATCCTTTTGATTGGATACGATAAAAAATTTAATATCAATGTTATGTCACGTATCCGTTAGTATATTTCAATAGCATTTATTATTCAAATCACAAATCTGGTACAAAAATGATTTCAATTTTATGTTTTTACAAATCCTACTAAATAAATAACGAGTTTGCTATTATCTGTTTGTTTCCGAATGACAATTTTCAATCATGTTCATGTACGGTCAGCAATGAAAGTCAATAAAAAATATTATTTTAAAATCTGAAATGTTTAGTTGCTGACCATAGATGATTTATATTATTATCTCAGACGGCCTTAGTTACAATATACAAGCTAACACTAAAATATTAAATTATGTACAAGTAACAAAACAAAATAAAAGAAAAAGGAAGAAGCTTGGACATAAAAAAATTCGTGCCCAAAAGCTTAATTACCACGTTGGATGGCAATGCTGATTCTGTGGACTACAAATAGGCCAGCTCTCTGGTCATATGAGAGTCGATTAACCGCTTGGTGATACTCCATGAGCACTCTTAGAAATAGATGGATATTATTGCCAGGTATTACATTAATAATTGGCATGAAAAGAAGGTTTTTCACGACATCTTTTTCTCCCCGTTTCTGTAGATTTACTGATTTCGGAGTTACTCATATGGAATAATTTGATTCACAGTACCAGAAACAAAGTTCGACATGATTCAAGACCGGTTGGACGACCAATACCTGAACATCATCTGCTCAGTTGAAGGCGTCTTCCCCAAACCAGAGCTCGTCATCTTAGCTGGAAATAGGTAATGATTAAACCTTTATTAAGTTTTATAAGCATTGTAAAAAGAAACCGAATACTTAGATATATAGTCTGAAAGTATCCTACTACACATACTAAGTATCCGGCTCGAAGAACCAATATCAGCACTGCGCATATAATTTTCAGCACTGTTAATTATCAATAGAATTTATTTCCTGTTTAAGTAATTTATGTAGAACCACATAGTTCACAACAATTAATGTATTCTACAGCCATAATTACCAATTACAAATCATCCAATTTTCATTACAAGTTACGACTTGTAATGAAAATTAGATTATGATTATGATTTGGTTTTGGTAATAAGATATTTCTTGAACAGAATTGTAATCTTATAGAACTGACCTCAACTTCTTTTTAAAATATTAATTTGTTTGACGTGTAAAAGTATTTTATTCAAACGAATGTACAGAATAAACATAATTTATAACGTTTTATTAGAACGAATTCCCAATAACCTTTAGCATAAACCCATCAGCAATCAATCACGAGATACAACCAATAGCATAAACATGAAACCCTTGTATCCAATGCAAGTCCCACAAATCGATAGGAAGGATCAAAACTCAAAGCTCACCGAACATAGCTGTTATACGTCGACGTCAACGTCGCACAGCTTGAGTTACGATGTCATGCTAAATTGAACCCCTAGTGCTGCTTACTCGCCGATAGGTTTATCTGTAGCTACAGATCTTCCGTGTGGGAATGGTATGCGATTGTGCAAGAAAGTCTTCACACTTGAATGAATACTTTGCCTTAGATTCTTATCACAGTACATCATCGAATTTTCATACTTAAAAATTGACATAATCTAGTTATGGTTTAAATCTATATTTAATATTATTAAGAGATAAAAGGAGACTGGGCGAATTTGTATAGATAGTGATCTATAGACCAATAACAGAACGGCTTTGATGTTTATTCATCTATACTCAAACGAGTATCAAAATCTAACAGGCAATTTTGAGAAAAAAATACTTTTAGAATTTACCCCCTACATACAAACGCACAGTAGGTATGTATGTAGGCGGTAATCTTTGGGATTTCTGATCCGATTCCAAAAATTATTTCACTTATGGGAAGCTACAAGCTATTGCCGAGTGTCATAGGATATAAATAATTATGTTAAAACAAGAAAGAAGATGGGGAACGGTGGGCCCAAATGTAATTAGTTGAGATATGCTCTTAAAAATTTGTCATATTTTTTTATCTTAGAATGCGTAAAATCACCCCAATTCTCAATCTAGAACCAGAGAAATATGAGAAAGATAGTTTTCGTGAGATTATCGATTCAGTAATCGATTACACAGTTACGAAAATAAAACCTTTGCACTAAATAACTAACTCAAAGTAATTAAATGCACTATAATATATACTTATATGCAATATACTGCACATTACATTCATATTAATAAATAAAATATCAATTAATTATTGAAAAACCAATATTAATGATTATCGATTACATATCGATTTAAAAAAAAAAGTATTCTATTTACAAGCCTTTTTTAGTCTATTTATATCGCTGACATGACAGCTGACTGACATTGACACTAAACAGTTGCCGACTGCTCTTGTTTGCGTGAGCAAAACGAGTGATCGTTTCGTCTTTTCCGATGCTTTTTGAATGCTTTCTCGAATATTCTTCATTTTTCACGACCACTGCTTTATATTTATCGGATTCCGACCCTGCCTACCTTGTACGACCCTTGTTTTCACGCTGGACACCGAAGATCGCTCACACGTTTGACTTGAAATTGTTATTTTGGATTTTACCGCCGGCCTATTGATTGGATATTGTTCAAACTATGGATCGCTGTGTGAATTGTGGGGTAACAACTGGTCACTGCAATACACTGGGCCGACGACCCTTAGGGGTCGCATACAATCCCGACAATAACCCGAAAAACTTATTTTATTTATATTTTAGTCGACGGCTCTCGTAGAGGAAACGCTATAGTAATTGTATTGTAGGGAGAAGAACTGTAGGCTGCTGCGCTCATATAATGTGCATTATATGGTATACCTTAACTGGGCTAGGTACCAAGACCTGCACAATTCCTAGACGACATTTTAATTATAATAGAAGACGAATAAAACACTATATTAAACGATGACTGACTGAATGACTTCAGGAACCAGCTGTTAGTTAAATATTGTAACATAACCTCACTTTTACTTAATCTCATATATCTCTGTTCTCAGATTGACAAAATCCGCAGAATTTTCAGTGAAAGGTTGATAATATATAAGCTATTAATTGACACCACTTTCATCTTTTTACACCCAGGCCCAAGATTGTATGTAGGTAATCGTTTCAGTCTCCTTAAACGCATGCAAAGTCGCGGGTAGAAGCTAGATACTACACTAGCTTCTACCCGCGATTTTGTATGCGTGTAATATGACAAAAATGCTTTTCTTGACTTTGAGATCAAATCAAAACAAGATTTTGAACGTTTCAGTGTAGTGAAGTATGAGTGTTGTCCCCGCTCATTTTCAACATAATCAGCCTCCACTGTTCCTACTGCTAGGACACATGCCTCCTCTCTGAGAGGGAGTGGACCCCAGTAGGACGCGGGCCCAGTGCAGGGTTGGTGGATGTCACATGTCTTCGAATTTTTGGTTTTAGGACATGTCTGTTTCGAGAGCAGTGGTGATGGAATAATTTACACAAACTAAAGCGCTTGCCTGGGTTCGAATCTGCGACCTACAACTCGCAAGTCGCGGCCGTAACCATTGGGCCACGCATTCATTTTCGAGGTCGATATGAAATTCTGTGGTTTATTCTCAAAACGATCTAACCATTCAAGTGCGAAAACACATTTCACCTTGTTATGACGACATTTTAAATCTAGTCTGTCAGTCTAGACACTGTTTACTATGTAAAGTAGTTCAGATCAATCATATTCATGATTCACCACGCTGGGACCAACGGCTTCACGGACTTTCCGAGGTCTTGCTATGTAATGGTCACCCATCCACGGACCAACCGCGGCAAGCGTAGCTTAACCTGATCAGTCGACCGAGTGGCTGTTATTATTTTGCCACAAGCCAATAAAAAAAAGAAAAAAAGACATTTCCAATATGATGTAGTAGAAAATAAATCCCAATGAATTGCTTGGAATGGGGCACAACGGCTGAAACTTCCGGACGTCCGATTGGTTCGTGAATAATACCGGATACGATCACTTGAACGTTCCTCAATCTTGAAACATAAGGCGGGATATTGCTACAGAACACGGCTTGTTTGAGTATTGTCTGTCTACAGGAAATTCAGTTTAAAACATGAGATGTGTTTGTTTGAATTTAGTCCCAAGTTTTGCAGACCTCGTCGATAGTATTAAGGTGTTCTGATTCTTATGACTTGATTTATATAGCTTGTATCAGAGAGGTGTAGTGTTTTTTTTTTATTAACTAATTTCTTTGATTTAAATGCAGTGAGTAAAGATATCATTGGCCATTTAAATCCTTGTAGTCGTCTAAAATGATCTAACTTCGATGGTATACAGCATGTATCAGAAAGGTGTAGTCAAATTTAAGAATCTGAATAACTTTCTTCTTGGGACCAACATCATCGGCGAAAAAATAAGCAGTCGTCCCATACATTTGGGTCGAGTAGGTGCTAAAGTATTGCGTGGGATAATTTATATTTTTTTCGCGGTTACGATGTTGGACCAGTTTGATGGTCTGTTCTACACCCTTAAGTATCACACCTTTGTGATACATGCTCTATACCGTCGAAGTTAGATAATCACTGATAATTCTCAGACAACTATAAAGATTAAGATAGTCAATGATATTTTTACTAAGAAATTTGTTAATAAAAATTAAAAATTGATGTAAATAATTTAATTTCTGATTTTGCAACTGTTATTATAATTTCGATACTATTAAAACGTCAGGTTTGGTATAACTGTTTGTAAAACCATTTATTTTTGACAAAATTGCACGAGATCAATTTACTTCCTCATTAAAATTCATCAAACGTGCACAGTCAAAACCTCCCTCCGTATATGCACCGCCTTAGAATTTTAGACTGAATAATTTGGATGCTCCGCGAAAGTTGGCTAACAACCCCGACATCGTGCCTGCGATCACATACCCACCCGGGTGGATTTAGTTTGTCGTACTGGTATTAACTCCATTCTGTAATCCTGGTACTACGGAGTCGTATGAAGGGAAGTAGGGAACTTATAGGGAAGTAGCCTTTAATCTTCGTGTGCCTTGTCTGAATGTCTGCGTACGATATGAGGTTTTATTTTCTTGTTGAAATGGTAATCTCGAATTTAAAGAAAAAAAATTTTTTTTGGGTAGTGTAATCTTTGGTCGGTGTCTTGTTGAACACATCATTGTTAGACGTCAGTAATGCTTTTGGTTAGTTTAGACTCCTACCTACATAGTTTCCACTTGACTACTATGCTTACATAACATCATGCCTGGGGGTCTACTACGAAGTGCAAAGTGCGAAAGATCGGATCGGACCGACACATGGCCGAACCGAATATTATTGAGAAATGCGAAAAATGTTCGGATCGGCTCAGTTGGGTCGGGACAATAGTCAATATTCGAAAGAGTGTAGGAGTAAGGATCGGGACCAACCGAACCAAATAGAAACTTCGTAGCAGGAAATGGCCGAACATTCGGCCGATACCACTTCGGAGTAGACCCCCTGGTTTCCCCGAAGGGTTGGGCAGAGGTGTACCTATAGAACACCGACATTTCGCCGTTATGTGACTATGCTTACTATGACAAAACATTCAGCGACAGCAACCAGCAAGATTTACAGTTAGAGACTATTTCTCAATGTAATCCATATTAAATCAAATAACCATTCACATGCTATATAGTCACTCGACGTACGCCCGATCACCTCCAAGGCTGACATGGTGACTGCATGACCGAATATTCAATCAATTTTGATACAAAAGAGAGTATTTAGGTACTGAGTACTCACAAAACAAACGTCTAAAATACTAACCCAAGCAATGAAATCTGTCCACAGGCCTCTGAACGCGAAGTCGTCGATCAAAGTCATCGAGGGCCGCTACACAGCCCTAACGAGTTCAGTCGTGAAGATAGACGCGTTGCCGCCGACTGTTGAGATTCTGTGCGACATGCAGGTTCCACTCGCTAACTATTATAGCAGGAAGAGGGATATCTTTTATAGAGGTACATTTTTTTTTAATACATCTAGTCGCATCCTGCTCCATAGGACAACCTCTAGAGTCTAGACAAAATCAAACTGATTGCTAATGTAATTGTATAATTTATTCTTTTTTTTTTGTCATTGATTTACATTCTGTAATTACTTAAAGTCACACAGTTATTACTCCTTATTTAATTATTTTTTTTATGAAAATCGTCTACTTTTAGAATGCTTGTAAATATGTGAGCGCCATGCACGCATGTACGTATCTATCACATAGATGTCATGGTTTCATTAATCCATTTTAAATCTTTTACCTATTCTGGTATAGTAATTTTATTTTAGGTGCATCGTCTTCACATATAATTATATAATTAATATTGGAAAACATTTTAAAAGAGTAACGGCGGAGTTTCTTGCCCATTCTTCTCCATACGAAAACTACTTTTGGAAGGGGCAACTAGAATCAATTTTATTTTAATTTCATTTTTGACGTTCAAAAGTGCCTTTTATGTGCTTGTTGAAATAAATGATTTGACTTTGACTTTGAAATGACGGGACTGCCTCGTTGATCTAGTAGCCGCAAGGGTCACTCCTGAGCTTGGGATCCTGGGTTCGTGTTCTGTAGTTTTTCCTTTGGCATCTCCTATTACATGAAACTTAGACATAACTGGCGAAACGTGGGTATTACTAGACTGGATTATTACACCTTTACCTAACCCTTTTGTCACTACAGGTGTGTTATGTTACTTATTAATATCACCATAACAAGTTTGGCTAAGATAATATCTTATGTAGTACACCAGTCCACTCCCTCTCCCAGAGAGGAGGCCCGAGTCCCAGCAATGGGAACCTTATAGACTGATAATGCTTATGCAGTTATGTTAAGTGCCATTACACATTGAGTGAAAAAAAGACTTCGTTTTCAGCAGAAATAAGGGTACAAACTGTTAGAATCTATTTGTACCAGTAAAAATGTACTAGTAAAGAAACCATGCGGTTTAGCCACTTATTTTAAGAAACCACATCCCAAGAGTAGCCGATAAAAGCTTTCGATCATGAAAGCCGAAGCCCACTCAATCATTATTTAGATAACAAGTCTATTATTATCGATGAAAAATTCTAGGTATAATATTGCCTATGTTATTATAACTACTCTCATCTAAGACTTATTATTCATTCAGTTGCCTGAACATTTTGTAAAGGCTATTTATAAGAAATCTATACAGTTATCCATATCCAAAAGATTGCAAATATCCACAAGACTCGGCAACAAAAACTCCTATAATTGGCTTCTCTAAGTACAGTCAATTCACAATTATTTTACCTCTGAATTTTCATCCCTGTCAAAATCAAAATGAACTTTTATTCTCGTCGTGATAAGGTTGCTGTTAGGTTGTTGCCACTGACTAGTCTGTCAAAATGACTTTGGTCTTTATTCACGTTATAATAAGGTTGTAGTTGGCTTGCGGCTGTCAGAGGTGAAATAACTGTGAAAGGACTGTAATCACAAAAGACGTTTTCTCATCTAGAGGTTATTGTAAGACAGATTATATTTTAATAGAATTACGAATTTGGTGAATATGGTGATTCTTCAGAAAGTTCAAGTGCGTAGTACCTACATAATAGAAACTAGTGCGCGTGAATGACTAGAAGTATGAAAACGAGTAGACTGCTTTAAGGATCTTTTGGCACCTGAATGGCATTAACAGGGGGGTGTTGTTGGTACAGTCCCTTCACAGCTATTTTACCTCTGATTTTACATCACTGTCAAAATCACAGTGATCTTTATTGTCGTGGCAATAAGGATGTTATTGGGTTACTGCCATTGCCAAGTCTGTCAAAATCACAATGAGCTTTATTTTCGTTGCTATAAGGTTGCTATTCAGTTGCTGCTGTCAGAGGTAAAATAAATATGAAAGGACTATAAACATCTGTGAAGTTGTCACTGTCACTAAGTATGGACAAAACAAGATGGCGCCGTTAGTTCTTATTTTAGCCACGCGCCAAAATAACCTTGTCGCGTTGTATGTAAGGATCCATCGTAGCACGTGGCGTTAGAGTGTCTACCTAACACTGTATAGAAAAGGCGTGAGCTTAATCAGATGTATGTAGGTACAAAGAATTAATTATATATTTTTGTTAACAGATCCCCCGTCGCCTACGACGGATACACCTTATTTGGAAGAAGTGGCGCCTGATTCCGGTAAGATATTGTTATTAGATCATACGAGCAGTTACTACTTAAAGTAAAAAGAAAAAGAAAATGTAGCAACAGGATATCTACCTAAAAATAAGAAATTACTTATTGGATTTGCTCCTAACAAATTGGAGACCTACTTATAGTGCTTCACTGACGGTCAAAAGCCTGTATTTTCTCTATCATTCATCTAATTTTTCTATGGCTCGTTACAATAGAGAAATATAATAGATACTAGGAAATAATCAAATCTATCTTGAGCTTCTGACATCAGCGAACTTTAAAAGTTATATGCCCGTATCATGATAGCATAATAGGCAGTCAGCTGAGTGGCAACGGGGATGACTGTCCAGAGAGTATAGACTTGTACATTTTAAGTAGCGTCACTCATGGAAGCTATTTAAATCACTCTCCCAAAAAGCTTTAACTATTAACCTTTCGCGCTAACTTTGCTGGTCTGTGGTTTGCGCATCCCTTCCCCCCAACCGCTTACCGCACCGCTGCGTCGCCATCTCAGTACCGTCAGCAACGTCATCGCAAGCGTGTGTAATTATTACTTATTCGTAATTATATTTCTTAGGGAAAAGGCTAGGCAGATGATGATGATTTCTTAAGGCACCTTAATATTCTTCAGTTTTCTTGATATTTGTTAGTTTTACTGACGGACAGCGGCAAACTTGGGTTGTATGTTAGTTTTAAGTAATAGCCTTTATTTTATAAGTGTGTTTAATTAGTTATTTATTGGATAACTTTTTGTTTCAGGCCACCACATTGTGTCAACTTCAGCGCTGGTGATCACATCCATAGTCATTAGTTTACTCAGATTGCAGGCAACTTGACAGAACATAGATAAGAAATTATGTAAAAAATACTTCATAGGCCTTGTTATAATAGAAAGCGATCGTCGCGTCAAGTACGTAATCGTCGCAATCATTTGTTCGCAAAACCCGAACGCGCCTTCTATCGGCGCGACTCCAGATTGAACGCAACGATCGCTTCCACTATGACATGGACATAGTGTTCTGATACATGCACAATATAATTTAAATGCAGTGTGAGCAGATTATCTTTATGAATATGTAAAGCAAATGCAAAGCGCATACCGTAACTCGAAAACGATTTGTAAAGTAAAAAGTTCCGCTAATATATTTCACAATAAAAATATTTGCTAACTGTTCTGTTCACATAATTTTAATATATTTTTGAATACTAGTTTATTGAATTGTAAATATTTCATAAATATTCCAATTATTTATATTTCCTTCATAAGTATTTAATCATGGTTTATTATCTTACTCGTTCACATGCCAAGCACTTTGTATGGACATTAATTGGATACAAATTCTGGCTACAATTCAAAGAAAATATTAACAAACCCAAGGATAAACTAAAAGCTGTGTCATCCTATATGAACTCTTCATTTAGTGTAATAATTAAAAGCATAATGTATATCGACTAAGTTTTGCCAAAATGACCCCCCACAATCATAACTGCAGTTAATTATTACTAGAATATATTTAAAATATATCCATAAATATAATATATTATTTTAAAATATTCTAATCATAAGTTTTATCAATTCAAATTTTTGTTGGTTGGTTCGTTTTGACAGAACAAAGCTCTAAGCTCTATAAGAAAGTAATAAATTAAAACTTATCAAATGTTTATGGTTGTAAATACTTATTTATAAGTAGGTATATTATCTATTTATAGAAATGTTTTGAACATTCCAAAGATAAGTTTTATCTAGTCTTAAAATAAAATAAATATACAATTTAATTTTGAGTTTCACTTATTTTAGACATTCACTAAGTTTTTTTTAAGCAGTTGATAGTCGAGTAGTTTAGAATGACAGGAATTTTCATATTTTTGGTACAGACGCCAGCAGGTCAAGCTACCCGAAACTGTCACAATTTTCCCAATCAACCTTGATCCTTAATGCTTTATCGATAAAGTTGAAAATCTATTAAAGAAATTTGACAGATTGTAGTAGCTTGATGTTCTGGTCTGTACCTTCTATAATCGGGAAAACAAAACGCAAGGAAGTGGAAATTCAAAATAGTGAAAGAAACTGAACGGATAAACTGCAGACTAACAAGACTGTTGTCCAATTTTCAGCAGAGGAGAACATTGAGATAAATTGTTTAATAATCCTGGAATAAGTTTTATCTATATAAATAAAAACGAATCACCGAAATGTATGTACGCGCATAACTTCCGATCGACTGCACCAAATCGGATAAGATTTTGTGTGTATATTTCAAAGGGTTCCTGGGTGGTTTCAAAACACAATTAGACCCGGTAGGTGGCGCTGCTGTTGGTATATGATGACTCGAACGGGTTGGACGACGTCTGCCGGGTCCGCTAGTTGCTGATAAAAACATAGTCTATCACTCAAAAAGTTCCCAATCCACCTTGAGCAAACATAGTGATTAAAACTCGTACCTTCTCTGTATGAGGGGCCTTTGGTCTGCAGTGGGATAGTTGCCGGCTGGTATTACTATCACTCAAAAAGTACGAAAATGTTTCTGCAGCTCCCATGTTACTCGACAATAAAACCACATCCATTCACATAAAGCTTTAGAGCTTATGAGCTTGCCAACATATGTATACAGGATCAATTCCCACTTTTAAAACTACCATCAAATTCGATTTGCTTCCATCCATTAAATATAGGTTGAAACCGAAGCGGTCGCGGTTTTGTATACAAACCAACCAGCTGTTGTGTGACTATCGCTTGTCGCTAAACTAACAAATATAACAAATAAAATACTGGAATAGTTGAAACATTCGGAACATGTCCTAACATTTAACAATTTTGGAGTAAAAAATGTCCTTTTAACCACTGAGAAACTTAAACAGAAACTCGATCATTATGTAAGGATCGAGTTTCTGTTTAAGTGTATGGTACATGGTATGTACCATGTACCTATAATGGCACATCGAGATTGAACTGGTTGGAGGTCGAACTATAGATGACTAGCTGCGCCCCGAAACCGAAACAGTTATTTTAAAGTGTATCATCCCTCCCACTCACTAGCGAAGGATCACAAGAAAGACTGAAGCTGTGGCGAGACAGTGCTTCCTTACCTAAACCATTCGTTTCACCCGCTAAAGATCTCCCACCTTGGGTAACCTGGAAGTCTTTAAACAGACTCCGGACCCAGGTCGGCTGAAGCATGGAAAACTGTTGTGTTCAGGTGGAGATGTAGAGGACTTGGAGTGTAAATGTAATGCTGTTCCAAAAACGATGGAACGAGGAACTAATGGACGCGGGTGATGGCGCCAAACAAGTAGCCGAATTCTGGGCCGAGTCCATTTAGATTGCTATCGGCACGCAAAGACGAAGTAGATTGATCCTTCAAATCTAACTTATACAACAACAAGCATGATGGAAAAACTTTACGACGTAACTAGAGAGTATCCAATTTAAATCCACAAAAATAGAAGTATGTATTCACAACGGACCACTACAATCCCGCCTGACATACTGCGGGCCTCGTTAAAAGTTCAGCAACTAGAACAGACATGAAATATTTTGATACAATTTATATAGGAGATGTACCCAAAGCCACACATTGTAAAATAACGGCCAAGTGCGAGTCAGACTTGCACATGAAGGGTTCCGTACCACAATGCAAAAAATGCCGAAAAAAAATACGTTTCTTGTATGAAGAACCGGGGTCTTCTTAACATTTTTTTTTTTTAAATCGGCAATAGAAATACCCGCTATGTAAACCCCTCACAGTGTTTTCCTTCACCGTTTTTAAGAGCAATGGTGATGAAATAAATTACACAAAGTAAAGCGCCTGTCTGGGTTCGAACCTACGACCTACAATTCGTAAGTCGAGGCCATTACCACTGGGCTGACTTAGTTATAAGTAAGCGAAATGTGGGTGTGCTATAGGAATATACACCTCTGCCCTTACTCTTAGGGGGTTACTGGTATGATGTTACGTATATATAAAATAAAAAAAGTCGGTTCAGCCATTTGGGAGCTATGGTGGCGCAGACAGACACACAGATACACACGTTAAACTTATTAACACCCCTCTGTTTTTATCGGGGGTTAAAAAGGGTCTCAATACCATGATCAAAGAGTCACAATTCCTCCCCCACATTTATCTTAGCAAGCTTACACTTTCCATAACAGTAATTGGCAAAAGTAGGGGAAAGCGGAGAACGTTATTTCCCACGCCACATGTTGTAGGACAATGACGTTTTTTTTTCCAACCAATCCAATCCTTTTGGACGCAATACACTCCCGTGTGAATTGGACGCGCCCGGACACCTGCTACTTGTGATAGGTCCGCATCAATTCTGATGGCCACATGTACCGAATATTTGAAATTGGATGCTAACATGACACCGACACTTTTAACGGGTTCGGTGTGAAAATATTGAAAGGCTTGATGAAATTAGTTCGCGTCATCTGCTTTCAATAACGTCTTTTCTATGGCGCTGAACATTTCATGTAAATACGTTACGTGTATAGGTTTTATGTAATAATACTCAAAAATAAATAACTAAGTTCTAAGGGAGGACATCGCCGTCGAGGTAGACCACGACGAAGGTGGTGTACCTCGAACGGTTTTTCGAGCATGTGTTGTGCGGAATTCAGGCTGCCTCCGTAGTGGTGGCAATTTGCCGTGGCCTCTCGCCCAATTCTGTTCAGGTACATGGGCTCGCTCTATTGGCGTTGGGGTGGGTGAACTATTTAGGTACACCTAAATATGCCTAAACCTTCGGGGATCTGTTACATAGTTATCCATACAACTGCTTTAACTCATAAATTTACCTATCTATCAATTTCTATAAAATCTTGCAATTTCCGAAAATTGCTACACGTTACCGAGATGTCGTTAAGCATAACATTGCCAGAAATTGCAAAATTAATAATTTCTTTATTTTTAATAAAAAGAAGTAGGTATGCAAAACTCTTTGTATTTTGTTATCTTTGAAAAAGAGAAAAAACAATCATGTCATTCCTGATGGAACCCATCATTCGTTAAAAATGTTCGTTTGTTTGTGAGCTGGGCCAAAACAAAAAACAAAAAAATGCAATAAATACGAAAAATACCAAACCTAATGTATTCAACAACATTTCACTATTTTTTAAAATGAATTCAACCCTACTTAAGATTAGAATAATACCTTTAGCGCAAGTCAAAAGTATTGCACGCAGTAAACTTTATTCCACTTCTCATGGGACCGGAACTACAAGTGATCCGCACAGCGCTCCCTATCAGGTGCAGTGGCAGTGGTCCGACCCTGCTAGCTATCCCCGGTTTGACCAGCGTAAGTGAAAAAAACCGTTGTCTATGGCTTGTTGTATTTATTGGTAGCAATGTCGGGTGTGGGCAGGGCATATTACTCGCAGAACAGATGACCGATGGGACCGGAAGACGTAGCGTTGGAAGGTCTACCTTGTCGGTTTCTGTGGCCTTCTTGTGAAGAATCCGAATCCGCTGGTTGCGATAAGCACGGAGCTGGTCGATGTGGCCACGTTTGGGAGAGGCCTATGCCCAGCAGAGGGCGTCTTCACACACTCAGAAGATGAGTGTGTTATGTGCTCACGCCACTCATCTTCACGCTTACATTCATAGCGTGTTTGTAGACTTGTTAACCACAAGTTAAGCCTGCTTTAAAACGGATTACATTAACTACTTTTATATTTTCAGAACAAGGCTTTCCGCAATATAATAAACCACGGAAGGCAAGGCCATACAATCCAGATACAAAATGGAATAACCCCAACCGCTATCATCAATAGAACAGAAATTTAAAAGAAATAGTAATAAAACACCTTACACAGCAACATTTCACCAATTTTCAAAATGAATTCAAACCTACTCAAGACGAGAATACCTTTAGCGCAATTCAAAAGTATTGTACGCAGTAAAGTTAATTCCGTTTCTCGTGGAGCCGGAACTATAAGTGATGCGTACACGACTCCCTATCAGCTGCAGTGGCAGGGGTCCGACCCTGCTGTCTATCCCCGGTTTGAACAGCGTAAGTCAAAAAAACCTTTTTTCTATGGATTGTTGTATTTATTGGTAGTAATGTCGGCGAGTGGGCAGTGGCACATTACTCGCAGAACAGATGACCGATGGGGCCGGAAGATGTAGCGTTGGAAGACGTCCCACAAGTTGGACTGATGCCCTTGTGAAGGCCACAGGACTCCGCTGGTTGCGAGAAGCACGGAACTGGTCGATGTGGCGACGCTTGGGAGAGGCCTATGCCCAGCAGAGGGCGTCTTCACACACTCAGAAGATGAGTGTGTTATGTGCTCACGCCACTCATCTTCACGCACACATTCATAGCGTGTTTGTAGACTTGTTAACCACAAGTTAAGCGTGCTTTAAAACGGATTACATTAACTACTTTTATATTTTCAGAACAAGGCTTTCCGCAATTTAATAAACCACGGAAGGCAAGACCATACAATCCAGATACAAAATGGACTTACCCCAACCGTTATCATCAATAGAACAGAAATTTAATAAACAGCCTACACGACACCTACTTTTAACATTATTTGTAATAATATAACATTAAAAAACGATTTTGTTGTTGTTTCTTTTACCTTTTTTTTTACAACCTTCATAATAAAAGCTAAAGCATTAGGGTAGACGGTGGACGCCATCATGCGCGTGAGAGCCCTCACGACGGGGGACGCGGTGTCCCGGGGTGGGGGTCGTCGTGGCGGTGTCACTCGACATCGCCAACGCGTTCAAAACCCTGCCCTGGAGCTGCATTGTGGAGGCACTCCGGTATCACCGAGTGCCGCCCTACCTCCGTCGAATAGTCGAGGAGTATCTGAGCGAACGTCCACACGGCGCGTTGCGTCGTCGCAACGCAAATATTTTGACGCATAGCCGGCCACACAGGCGCTGCGTCGTCGCAGCGTTACTACGACGCAGTCTTAACGTTCGGTCGACGCAGCGGTGACGCACAGTTGCGGCAAGCATTTTTGTAAAAACATCGCAGTCAGTCTATAGGAAAGCATGGATCGGAAAAGACGTCTAGCATTGCTCCTATTACTACGTCACCGCCGAAATCGACGCAAAATCACAAGACGGTATTGGATCTGTCCCTTCATTTCATTAAGAAATACTGATGGACAGTTTTTTTTGTTAGAATATCGGGAGTTGCTATTAGACGAAAAGAACGCACAAGCAACTGAGCGCTGCCTCTCCGTCGCCGCAATGAGTACACCCCCTCCCGCTTCGTCTCGGGGGCTGCTGTCCGTCATGTGTGCGTTGCGACGACGCAGCGCGCCGTGTGAACACCTTGGTTTTTTGTATGTAAAACAACGCAACGGCAGCGCTGCGTCGACGCAACGCTGACGCAACGCGCCGTGTGGACTCGCACTTACGGACAGAGCCGTCATCTACCCCGGTCGCGATGGGGAGTGGAACCGGCGAGAGATGTCGTGCGGTGCCCTGCAGGGATCGGTTGTGGGGCCGTTCCTGTGGGACATCGGCTACGACTGGGTGCTGCGGGCCGACCTCCCTGATGGCGTCAGCGTGGTTTGCTACGCTGACGACACGCTGGTTCTGGCGCAGGGGAGGTCGCATCAGGCGGCGGCCGACGCGATGACACGCGGGGTTGCGATAGTCGTGGAGAGCCATGGTTTCCTAAAGGCGTTCCCACACCGGGAGCATTCGCCTGTAAGCACTAACCTATAATAAACAAATACGCTGGACTTCATACTATCGATGACAAAATTAAGACATTTGATTTTCGTCATTTTGGCGCTGCTAGCAACGTGAGCGTCCGTGGAACTAGTATTTTTGATAGCGAGTTTATAAGATGCGCATACTCTCATGATAAAAATATTCTAAATATCTCGTAGTAAACACAAAATACACAAACAGCCTTATTCATAAAAATCTCGCTAATCACTCATTAGCGACTGTTTAGCTTAGCATTTAGTTAGCTCTTAATCAATGCTTAACTTTTCTTTATTCATAAACGCTAGTTAGCAGGTGATTAGTTGCGAAACGAAATAGAGGTGAAATTATGCGTTCGGCACAGATTATAATCAAAATAGTTGACTAAAAAACGGAATTTTTAGAATAAACTTGTCAAAACAACGATTTTTTATCTGTCGTGACCATGTCGTGACTTTGGCAGATAAAAGTCAGAAATTTCATCGGATAATTTGAATTTAAATAAAATAATGTATTATGTTTAAATCTTTGTGTTTGCGATGTTAGCAATGAAATTAATAAGCTGCAATAATTGGAGTAAACAGAAAAAGGTATTTATCTCTGAATTTATATCTACTTACTAATATAAACTGGCCAAATTAATGTTAAAGCAGTTGCCGATAATAGCTATGTATTTTCATGCCCTCTAGGCTTGTTAACATGAATTTACTCTTTTATATATGTAAGTGGGTACTTGTGTCTATATTATATTACTTCCTACTGCTTTTGTAACGGGATTTCGGTGTCTTTTAGTAATAATTATTATACTTGTTTACAGATACAAGTTTGACTGCTGCTATGAAAGCCACTATTAATACCTAGCACCAATACTATTCAACCTCACAAAGACGGCGAGCCCGCTAGGAATGCTTAACACGGTCTACCAAGCGGAGTGTGTGGGTATAATACAAGCGGCCCATGCCATAGCAGCCAGGAGGATTACGGACACTCATGTTCGTATAATCTCTGACAGCGCATCGGTCCTCCAATCCCTGAAGAAGGGATGTATCACATCGCATCTAATATTAGAATGTCACAAGGCGCTTGAACAGGTGACTTTATCAAGCCGCACCACAGTGACACTACAATGGATAAAAGGACACAGTGAATCACTAGGTAACGATGCGGCTGACGAGCTGGCCAGAAGGGCATCCAGCACGTCAGTCTATGGTCCAGAACCAGTCGTGCCCATCCCCTTTAATCAGCTACGCAGGTGGCTACAGGAGCACACCCATACACAAGCGGAGAACTGGTGGTCCTCGTCACCGGGCTGCAGGCAGTCCAAGGAGGCCATGCCATTACTAGATGGCAAACTAACGAAAAGACTACTACGCCTGGATAGGAAAAGCCTGCGAATAGTGACGGGGACCAACACGGGGCACTGCTCACTAAACAAACATTTTCACACGATAGGTATAACGGACAGCCCCCTGTGCCAGAGCCTACATGGAGGCTGATGAAACTGTCGCGCATGTGCTCTTTCAGTGCACAGGCATCACCCAGATTAGGTCAGAAACCCTCGGAACACCCAGATCATACACAGATGTTCTTAACAGACCAGGAGACCTAATAAGCTTCTGGAGGGAGGTGGGCTGGTTGGAATAACCACCGACGGCCGCCATGGCCCACGTACAATGGTCAACCTGAAGGACTAAGTGCGGAAACCAATCCCATAACAACAACAACAATACCTAGCACCAATACTATTCAACCTCACAAAGACGGCGAGGGAGGAGACCATGCCATGTGAAAAATATGAGGAATGAGAGTGGCATGGCATGATGTTGGAGTAAAAGTATTGGAAAACAAAAATAATGAATTTAGAACAAAAATCTAGTTTTATTTGTATGAAAATAAATGATTTCTACAAAATGTCTCTTATTGATTGTGTGTGACAGCCACAATGTAGCTTTTCTTTAGTTCTGTACCTTAGAACTGGCGTCATAAGATAACACAAGGGCACATGGGATAATATATTGAATAATCACTATTTGTGATGAGCTTCTTCACGAACTCATTCTCTTGAAACCTCCTAAGCACCTACTGAGCCACGTCATTGAGCTTTCCCTATAAATCCTTTCATCGTGTGTACTCGGAATGAACAATATGCAATAGGTAACAATTCTCGTAGCGGTTTTGTTCGAGCTTTGTAGGTCTTCCTTTTTTTACTTCCCTCTGTCGTTTCAAAATTGTATAACTGCTACATCGTTTTGGAAATCCAGAAAAGATTGTCGAAATCCATATTTACGCACTACTCAATACTATGAACAAAATAACATCGAAATGCAATGATCCGATCAGCTGTTTCAAATAAAATCCGCCATGTTGCCTCTTAGCATCCTCTTAGCAGTGGTCCGGCGGTGTTTAAATTTGACAGCTACTAATCAATTGCTTAGCATCCTCTTAGCGCTAAATAGCTATTATGAATAAGAATTTTGCTAATCAGTTGCTTAGCAATTGATTAAAGTTTTATGAATAAGACCGTACAAGTCTTATTTCACGATTTAGACCTAAATCATCATAGACGTACCAAAACAAAACGACGGCCATTTGCGGCAATGTGTCAATATTATACGTTAAGTCCGGCAATAAAAAGTAGAAAATAATTGTGCGAACCATAGATTTTTAGCGGGCAACAATAATTATACTTCATAATTTTTAACTATTATGAAATTGTTGTTTTTACTATCTTCCTCGCAATTTTTCCATATTTTCACGCCGTTTAAACCTACAAACGACAAACACAAACATTACGACAAACACGACGACACCAAAATCAACTAAATCGGCCCAGCCGTTCTCGAGTTTTAGCGAGACAAACGAACAGCAATTGATTTATATATATATACATAGATTTCATTCAGCTGAATCCGATTAGACTGGAAGCCGACTGCAACATAGTTGGGAAAAGGCTAGGCAGATGATGATAAGATAGATTTAATTCGCTCAACAATAAATTTCCCTGACTGAACATTAATTTCTCAACGTGTACGACGTTGCTAAACTTCATATCTAAAAACCAAAGTTAACAAAGCTAAAAATGTCTTGGGAAATCAGTAGCTACGCTGGACCATCGAGCAGCTCATGATAAAAGCATAAAGCAACATCAGCTAGCTAATGCCTCGGTGAGGGACACCAGCACAAGTTATACCGGCTTAGGATCCCCGCAAATAAATTTCCCACGAGACGCGTATTTTACATCGTTCGCGACAACCGAGACGTAAGATGATCCGAAATATTTTAAAAAAAGACGCCAGGAGACGCACTAGTTATTAGTTTTGTGGGGAATTGAAATAGGAAAGATATTCATGTGTATTCGGGAAATTATTGTCATGAATGTTTGTTTAGGACCTTTGGTAAAGGTTTTTGGAATAGAGGTGTGTTATCACATTTTTTTTTTTTTTTAAATGTTGCCCGACACTAGGACTGCTGTGTCGTGGGTGCGTCTACAAACATTTAAACTCACATACACAAACAGCAAACAAATATACTATTAATAGGTTTATTTGTTCTGAATCAATCAACCTACGTTAATAAGCAAGCGTGCGCTTTAGTATTGGCTCTTACTTATTATCGTCTAGTGTGGACATCGGAGTCTGTTACTCCTTCAAGGGCTTAAAGCTTTGGTATGGTCGTCATGAAAATCTGTCATTTTCACCAGTATTTGACATTAAGGTGGCTAAGAACGCTCTGTATTTGGACAGTCGTTATTGTGTGTCCGTTCACAGCTTTCAAATGAAACCAAAACTTAAGTCATAAGTGTCACGCGTCGTCACGTGTCGTGTGTGTTGCCCACAACACACAAAATACACACTAATATTATAAAGGTGAAAGTTTGTGAGTGTGTGTGCTTGTATGTTTGTTACTTCTTCACGCTCAAACGGTTGGACCAATTTTGATGGGAACACAGATAGTTTATAACCAGGATTAACATATAGGGTACTTTTACCCGATTTCCGATATTCCCAAGGGATCGAAATTTATGCGGGTGAAACTGCGGGGCGCAGCTAGTGAGACACTTAAAAATACTTTCCTTTCACCATACGGACGTATGCACACGGTGTTTTTTTATAAGCTGGGTCCATGCAACACGTGTTTTCTACGCGTCGATGACACGTTTTTTGCCTTGGAAGAGCATCACTGGTTACGTCTGCAGCGCACATACGACAGACGTCTTCGTCTGTTTAGCTATGCACAGGGCATTTTTTCACGTGTCATCTTTGACACGTGAAAAAATTCCGTGTGCATAGTTAATAGTTATATTAAAGTTTTTGTTCATAATTTTTTGGTCATTTAAAATCTCCGCATAAAAATCAAATTTTGTGGAAAAGGGAAGACCTGTTGGTATAAACCTATTCTGTAAAAATCTCACCGTGAAAACATACGTGAATTGAGCTTAAAGTGGGCTGTCAATAGTGCCAATCCCAGCATCGTGGAATGACAGCTCACTTTAAGCTCAGTTCACTTCACGATGAGATGATATAGAATATATCGGCTACAGTGGACAAGCAAGTTAGATTAGGTTTAAAATTCCCACAGCAGCCGCTGGGCAAAGCATTCAATTACGTACAATATAAACAGAATGAAAACAAAAGTTAATATTTTTGTAATCGAGGATCTCCAATTAATTAATTTAATTAATCCAGTTCGAGAAGGGCAAGGAAGGTCGGAATGCTTTACTTTCTTCAAAGTTTTCTTATAAATAAGCCTTTGTCTTGGAATGAACAAACGAAATTAATGGTGGTCTTGTAATAAGCGTGTTTTAAATGTTTCGCGTTATTTATCTTTCGTATTAGTTACAGTTTAATTGTAATTATTGTTCAATTTATTTGTCTGTGGTCATTTGCAATCAAAAAGCTGTACCTAAGCGTAATGTTGTTGACCCGATGTAAATGATTTTTAAGTTTGTGTTAAATTGAAAATCAGAATCTCTGTTAAGGGCTTATTTCTCAAGATTTACAAGTTTTGACTGAAAAATAAATATGCCAGTTTGACATATTTTCTATGCAAAAAATCTGTCAAACATACATATTCATTCCTCTTCATAAATATCGACTATTGACAAAACAGCTATTTCATAAATAAAACAAAGGTGTATTAAGTAGATATACCCTTAATTTCATTTTCTTTGTTTTTTCTTAAATACATATCACTTTATTAACTAACCAACTGCGAGAGAGACTTTTCATCTTACTATTTAAACAAATCGATCCCTCGAGCAGTGGTGGCCTATTGGTAACGGTCCCCAACTTACGAGTTGTAGATGTGGGTGGGTTCGAACCCGGGCAAGCGCTATACTTTGTGTTAATAATTATTCACCACTACTCTCAAAACAGTAAAGAAAAATATCGTAAGGAATCCGGCATGTCCTAGAACCAAAAATTCGAAGACATGTGACATCTATCAACCCGCTCTGGGCCCGCGTGGTAGATTATAGCCCAGTCCTTCTGGAAGAGAGGAGACCTGTGTCCCAGCAGTGGGAACATTATAGGCTGATTATTATATTATTATGATCCCTAAAACCTCAATATACTGACAGACTGAAACAATAATAGCCCACTACCATATCTACATAACATTAATAGAAATTACTATTCTACGTATGTAGGTAACACTGGCGAGCATTTCAATGTATCCAGCCTGCGGTAGGCTCTAAATCAAAATAAATTGAGATATACGATCCTGTCACATGGAACTAACTGACTAACTTAGAACGGCTTGCCGACTAGCCTAAAGCCTTGCTCAGATTGGGTTAGTAAGCGTTCGAGTCGCAAGCCATGGTAGCCTTGCCAGTCCACTGTCTGATCGTACTTGCTCATAAGGCTATGTTCAGATGTTTACTTATAATCTTCAGTCACAGGAAAGAATTCCACTGTCAGACATAAAAAGAAAGAAAGAAATTAAGTTTATTTTCGGGGAACATGACGCAGAGAGTGTACACAAACACAAAAAAAAAACAAGTTGGGGGAAATATGCGTCACATCCACGCAAAACGGCCCCCAGCTTCAGCGTCCTTAGGTTATCCCCAAGCGACGCCACGTCAACCGGCTCTAGGCTTCTCGCAACCTGAAATTCCCATGACATTCATCGAGTAATGGGTTCACCTCTTTACTCTTACCAATTTATTTTTAATTTTTCGGGCTCTTTCGTTGTCCCCTAATAATAATAAAAAAAGTAGTCCTCTATACCGTTTTTGGTCATGGCGGCAACCTCGGCCTCGGCAATCCGGCGGAGACTAGCCTTCGTTGCGGGAGATATTACAGTGCACAAGATACAGGTGCATTCTATGTTCCCTCACTCTTAAAGTACGTGCGTTTCATTGCCCCTAATGACATTCAAGATGAGCAATAAAAAAAAAACTTGAGATTAAAGTCCAGCAAGAAAAGTTAAAACACCCACTACATCCCAGAAAGCGTCCCAAAACGTACATTAACGGATATTGTACAGAAAGGACAAAGGAAAAGAGTAATGTACAAAGATATTTTGGCAAGTGCTAATGTACACTTAAGAAAACGTGTTTCTACTTGTTAATGGTCGTGTTTAGTTAAGTAACAGGCCGTTTCCCGACGCCCGGTCCGTTTATCTGTCCACTAGTGTAAATTAAAAAGGATCGGGAAAGAAATCATCTTGTTAATAACACTCTGTGGTGGTGTGGTGGTATGTGGTGGTGTGGTGGTGTTAATGGGTTGTAAAGAAAATTTTAAACTTCCGGGCACTTTCTACTCTCTACTACTCTTTTCTACTCTACTGCTCTTCTTGATCTTAGCAGACGCGTACTGCAGTGCGATTCTGTAACCATCTCACCGTAAAAACTTAGGTGAAGTGAGCGTGGAGTGAGCTGTCATTCCAAATAATGCTAGGGATTGACACTACTGACAACTCACATCAAGCTCGCTTCACTTGAGTTTTCACAGTGAGATTTTTACAGAATCGACCGGCTGATACTGACTGACTTTAAAAGTTTTGACTATGGACGGAGATGGCGGGATGAGCTGGACTGCTTCAACAAGATTCTGTAACCATATCACCGTGAAAACTTAGGTGAAGTGATCGTGGAGTGAGCTGTCATTCCAACTAATGCTAGGGATGGACACTATTGACAGCTCACTCTAAGCTAACTTTTTTTTTTTTTTTCCCGGGGTGGAAAATCCTCATGGTTGTTCGCCGCCCTGTGGTGGGCGACGGGGTCTGTCAGACTCTTACTGACTAAAAACCACCCCAGTGTTCTGTCTCTCACATCTACGCCGGGGGTCGCGGGAACGTAAGATCCTTCCGCAACCCCCGACTGGTGCCGGCCCGCCACCGCGGGCCTCCTCGGGTCAGGAGGAGGAGTGAGGTGTTTGACTTCTCCCGCGACGTCTAAGAGGGGCGCGCGTGGAACACTACGCGCCGCCACCTCGGGTCCAGATGTGTGGGGGGCGACGGACTCGGGGATGTCCGTCGCCGTCTGGACCCATTTAGGGGGGCTGGAAGAGGGCGTTGTCCGCCCTCCGCCGACGCCCGGTGCGCCTGCTGCGGGCCGGGTGAGAGGACGAGATCTCCCTCTCCCTTTCCGCAGCCTCCTTCTGCGAGACGACCGTTTCGCAGAAGGAAACCACCGCGTCCCAGGACTCTTCGCTGCCGACCATCGACTCGACCACGGCCGGCAGCGACAGGTCACTGCCTACTTCTGAGACGAGGGCACGACGCGGCTCCTCCCAGGCGGACTCTAAGCTCACTTCACCTAACTTTTCACGGTGAGATTTTTATAGAATCGATCGACTGGTCCTTAGCAGCTTTAAACAGAGATAAGTGGATAGCGAGTAGGGAGGCCTTTCCCCTGCAGTGGGAAATTGCAGGCTTTTAATAATAATAATAATTTTGATTATGGAAAATAGGGCCATATTTTAGAGCTATGCTATGCAGCTCGAATTTCGTGAGAATCATGAGAACCGTTGAAACATTGCACACATGCTAGCCAATCCAGTAGTCTGAACAATGCATTATAGGTCTACGTACGCAGGTCTGCCTAGTGAGAATATCTTGGTACCTATATTCCAATGCAATATCGCCTCTGTCCTTAAACTAATCGCATAAACAAATACCTAGTATTAAAAATTATTGAATTAATAACTTGGCTTTTGGCTGACCACATCTTGGTATTGGCCTAATGAGTAAGTTGGGTTCATAAAAAGTCGCACGGATCCAAAATTTGACCGTGAGGACATTTTAAAATACGTTACGTACGTACGTTTTTTTTAGGTACGTACTTAAACTCCGCATTTACACCCGACACAAGTTGTCATAATAGTTCTCGACAAGTCTTCTAAAAGACTTCTCAAAAACATGTCTGTATAAAACACGACACATTTATGTATAGAAGTTGTTTCAGATACGTAACGTTAACTATTTCGTTCACCTTTTCGACAAATTTTAGTAAACAACAAGTCTGTGCAGTCAGGAGCAATAATATGTCTACACTAGGAAACTTTCAATAGCGATTTTCGCGTAAAATAATGAAAACAACAATGAAATACGACAAATTGCAAAAACCTATGGGTTCGAAAATACTATGTTCGTAGGAACATAAAATTTCATTAAAAATAAAGGAGTAAATCGCTTTTGAATAAAGCCAAGTGTATACATACTTATGCTCGTGACTGTACATTCTGTTTCTGCGTTTTAGTTGTAAACGATAAACAAAACTAGTACTGACCGTTCACAGTTATTTTATCTTTGACAACAGCAACCTAACAACAACCTTATTGCAACGAGAATAAAAATCACAATGATTTTGACAGTCGTGTCAGTGGCAGCAACCCATAAGAAACATTGTTAGAATGAATATAAAGATCACTGTGATTTGGACAGTGATGCAAAATCAGAGTATAAATAACTGTGACAGAACTGACACAATATGTAGAAAAACGTAATATTTTTTACCTTGGAGTAAACGTGGCGAAAGGAAGCTGTTCACTGCACAGAAAACGTTTTAGTTTCACTTGAATCTTTATTTCAACTAAGTACATATAAATTACATTTTTAAATATTTTTATAAACAAAAAGATAAAAAAATATAAAAAATAGTAGCCCACCGGTATCGGGAACAGGGTCCAAGCTACCGGCGGTCAGGGCTCCAGAGAGAGGAACCTCCTGACAATGCGAGCCGTGTCCAGAAGTACCGCTTTCTGAATCAAGCCCTTGATCCAGCTGCCCAACGAGAGCCTTCTCAGGTGTTGGTCGAGGCTCTTGGCTATTAATGATTGCTGAGTCCACATGCCACATGTCCACAACCTCGCGAGCCAAGTCAAGATACTTGTTTTGTTTATCTTGCACCTCAGATTCCACAAGGCAGTATTTCAGAGCAAGTTGCTGATGGATTATCCTGGCTACAAGGTTGTGTCTACGCAAGTACTCTCCGTTAGCTAGACGAGAACACCCGGAGATAATATGCCCGATTGATTCCCCCGGCCGGTGGCATGCCCGACAGATGTCAACCGTGCCGTCTTTCACAATAAATCATTGTGAAAGACATAAATAATTGTTCACTTGAATTATTATTGTTTAAGAAAAAATCAATGAGTTGCCACGACTTTGTCCGCGTGAAATTCCTTGTTGCCCCGACCCACTCCGTCGCATTGCATCGCCTGCCCGGGCTCTTACTTCGTTTTCGCATTCTTCCTGAATTTTTTTGTTTTTATCGGCTCTAGGGACCTAAAGACCTAAGGGTGACCTGGCGTGATGTTAATGTCTATAGCCTTCCTCAAGAATTGGGCTATCAAATGTATAAATTAATAAAATCCGACCGGTAATTCAAGAGGTTAGCGCTTTCAAAAAAACAAAAAATCAAACAAACTCTTCAGTTATCAGCTCTCAAACTGAAGAGTTTCTTTGTATATAGATTACTAACTACTCATCAACCAGTATCAAGCAACTAATACCTTCTGAATCTTAGAGTACAACCATAACTTCATATTAGAACACACTAAACACTAGTCCCGTACTACACGTCTTCACACAACATCCAATAGTTGACAAAGATCTCCAGTTCCTCGAACAGTGCTAATCGTACTAACGGTAATTCCCAGTCGGGGTGCTCTCTCAGTGTTCAGGCAATCAAACAAACATTAATATAATTTGCAGCTATGATCGCGAGCCCGGTTCATTTGGGAACGTACCGAGAACAGGTATTTGTTAGTCTAATGTATTCACTCGTACATGACATAACACACGTTTTGGGATTGTTATTGTGCAAATAATGGAAATGTATCTTGTTTTTGCTGAATGCTTGGTCGCTGTATATGTACGTGGTATATATCAATGTGCATTGGAATTATTTGACACTGTACCTGTTTTGAGTGTTTGACATGTTACCCTTTGTTCTGTGTGTTTGTTTTTGTCCTTTTTCACCACAGTAAAATGTTATGGCTAAATATTTAGTTTTAATTCCGCAATAACCACATCCAGGCGTGGATGTAGTATGAGGAGGAGAAGATAAGGAGCCCTACCGCCCGCAAAGATATGCACATAAACGCATTTTCATTCTTTCTTTTACATACTGAAGGTGCGGATTATGATGCAATATTCAACCCAAACCTATACCCACTCGACACATGTTTCGTCCCTCCACGGGAGATCAGGAGCTGTTGCCTCGTCGACCACTCGGGCGCGAAAACTAAGCCAAACTATTTTTGCACATTTTACTGCCATAGATTTCCACAAACAAACGCCTGATAACATAACTTCTGTTTTATCAAACTTAACTGTCCTATGGCCAGGCTGTTTTAACACTCCTTACGTGACGAAAGATTGTACATCCGTACACACTTTAATAAAATTGCCCATTCCTGTAGAAATAATAACAAAGAATATTTAGAAACTTTACTTATAAAATAATAATAATCTTAATCCTAATCTTCATTTATATAATTATTATTTATTCCTCAATTTTTCGTGATTGCACCTATCACTGTTTGTCTCTGCTTCAACCAAAAGTTGTCTGGTAGATGGTAAGTTGTAAGTATAGTTGTCTAGTAGATGGTAAGTTGTAAGTAAAATGGTCTGGTAGATGGTAAATTTTAAGTAAAATTGTCTGGTAGATGGTAAGTTTTAAGTGAAGTTGTCTGGTAGATGGTAAGTTGTAAGTAAAGTTGTCTGGTAGATGGTAAGTTATAAATAAAGTTGTCTGGTAGATGGTAAGTTGTAAGTAAAGTTGTCTGGTAGATGGTAAGTTGTAAGTAAAGTTATCTGGTACTTCAAGCACAGGGGCGATAATACCTATGGCCTCTGTGCTTGAAGTATTAAATAAATAATTAAATAATCCCCGCTCCTGCAAAATGATATTTCAGATCTTCACAACTCAATAACTCAAAAATCCTTTATAATAAAATTGCCACTTGAATAAAGCTGGCAATAACACCTACTAGAATAGAAAATACGAGGTGAATGACCTGAGCTTTCCACGTATTTTCATATAATACTTGTCAAGCTGAGTCTGAGGGATTTGTACGTGTGTCTAGAATATAATAATATATATTATTTTAATCTGAGTTTGCACTCTATCTTAATGTGTAGAAAATAGAGGATTATCTTCTGTCGGTGAGGATTAATATGTAACATTAATTATTTAAAAATGTCTTTGACATATCTCGGGACCCTGGGGTCCCGGACCTTTGAAAGGCGTACTAGGGGCCGAAGCGAACTCGCAGAGGCCCTTTACACAATTCTAAATTATGAGGAGGCACAAACCGACGATTATCCCTTTATGCACCATGCAAGTGCACCCAAGGACAACCCCCGGTTGGTGCAGGACTATTGCAGAACATGGAAACAAAATATACTAGGCTATGGGTTTGGGTGGCTATAGTGGATCGGTCATCTTGAACTATGGAGCATTTCACACTCAATAATGGGCCCCCGAAAACGGTCGCTAGCAAATAGAGCCGTAGCGACAAGAGTGACATGTCGTAGCGACAAGGGGGCAACATATATTATTATTATCGTTTCATTTTCATACATGTCAATTTGTAATGTTTTTGCTAGAAAGATTATCTCAATAAAAACATAAGCAAAGTATATTTATGTTTTTAATGATAATAGCAAAAATTTCATCATACTATGGAGTAATCTTCAATTTTCCTACGAGTAATCTTGATGCATATTTATGCAAGGCTGTAAAAATTCTCAGTGGTGAGTAGTTTTAAGTTCAAAATGTTGAAGGAAAATATCGTGAGGAAATGTCCTAGAACCAAAAATTCGAAGACATATGACATCTACCAACCCGCACTAGGCCCGCGTGGTGGATTACGGCCCACTCCCTCTCACCGAGACGAGGCCTGTGTCCCAGCAGTGGGGACATTATATGCTGTTTATGGGAAAAACTTCTCTTATTTACAAGCACTATTTAGAAGGAGACTACCCAAAAGGTGTAAAAGCGAAATTCTCGTATGTAATAATTTATTCGTTCATATCGTTTTATGTTGGCTAAAAATAATTCAAATTACTTAATCCATTATGACATTCATGGTAATAATAAATTTAATAAAAAATTGCACTTTTGTAAAAAACTTTTTCAATACACTTTGTTGTGCAACTAATAAAAAGTTCTAAACTAGTTATTAAAATTCTGTCAGCCATAAAATGGTTATCGAATTCTTTTATTTCTTTCTCAAAATCGATTTAACTTTTAAATTGACCGCGATGAAACATTGTTCAACAGTATTCATAATGTGCCAATTAAAATTCAGGGTGAAATTCAAAATTACGTTTTTTTCAACTTAATTTGTAACTTTTCCCTAGTGATTTAACTAGCAATAAAACTTCATAGTTAATTAAAAAAACGCCCATTGAACAGCGTGAGTTTAGCAAAGCAACAAAGTGAAAGAAATGCAACAATTTGCCTTTAGTTTAATAATAAAAAACTTATAATAATAACTTTAAAAAATACGATCTGGACCAGTCACGCGATGGCACGGTCAATTCAACAAAACCTGACGTCACAGCAAAACAGTAAGACATTCTAAACATCGATAATCTGACAATTGAGGTGATAAAAACTACATTTTGTTTACTTTCTTGGGACTTTCTCACTCAGTAGCACCCCTGTGTGGATTTGGTATGGATTTGTAGCATAACTTGACGACACGGTTTGCTCAGTGGCTGAGCGATCGACTGCTGCGCTGCGTGTCGCGGGTTCGATTCCCACACGGTACAAATATTTGTATTGCCCGCAGGTAGTTGTTCCGGGTCTGGCTGTTTGTGTATGTGAGTTTAAATGTTTATACGATACAGGAGTAAATCCTAGTGTGGGGCAACGTTAAAAAAAAAAAAACTTGGGATATGTGGGTGACTAGAATCAAGTCTAACTTTTTTATTGTAATTTTTTTTACAATTAGGGTCGCCTATTTCCATGTCATGGGACTTAAACATAACTGGCGATATGTGAGTGTACAATCAAGACGTGTGTCAAGTGTGTCTCACCAAGTGGTATCGTATTACCCAGTAACTGGATTGTGGAGGTCAGATAGGCAGTCACTCTATGTAAAATACTGACATTCAGCTGCATCCGATTAGACTGGAAGTGATCCCATCATTGTTGGGAAAAGCCTAGGAAGACGATGAGGGTATGAGTGTATAATTAGGTACACCTCTGCCTAACCCTTTCGGGATTATAGGCATTTTTTCCGGATGGGAAATGCTCTGGGTGGAGCGGAAGGGAGTGTCAGACTCTTACTGACTAAAACCCACCCATGTTCCTTCCTTTGCACTTCATGTTCCGGGGTAGCGGTAACCCTTTCGGACAATCCCGCTGACCCGGCAGGCTTCGGCCCCAAGGGGCCCCTCGAATCATGCTGACAACTCTTTGAGGCGCGCGTGGAACACTTACGCCCCGTCCGGCACGGGCCTGGTCCTGATCGGGCGGTGAGCTACCCATTGCTCTCCGCCCGCAGGCCCGCGCCTACGGTGGCCGGGAGTCGTCACGCGGCTCCCGACGCCCGGAGCGTCTCCCGCGGCGGCTGGGACGGGAGGCTCTCTCCCTCATCCGTCCCGCCACCTCCTTCGCTAGCATGACTGCTTCGCAAAAGGAGGCGACTGCCTCCCACTCCCTCTCGCTCCGGACCATGGCTTGCACCAGGGCCGGGCGCGAGAGGCCGCCGCCGCTGCCGATCGCCTCTACGAGGACACGGCGGTGCTCCGCCCAAGCGGGGCAGACCTCCACCGTGTGCTCCACTGTGTCCTCTGGGCGATCCTGGCAATGGTGACACCCGGGCGTAGGATTATAGGCATGGAGTTATGTTATAAGTTCAAAACACGTTTCATCGGGTATAAAGCCCCGTATTATCGCCACATTAATCAGTATGCCCAACAAACTAGACAAGATAACAAGAATAGTTCGCAACTAGCTACGTTTTGTCTAATTTGTGCAAACTTAAATTAATTATAGCGGCGAAGACTTGTAATGGCTTCACGGCATTATTTATTGAATAATAATTAGTGTAGATGCTGTAATATTCACGTACGTACGTCAACAAAAGAGATAAGTATGCAGGGTCGTCGGATATAGTTGAAGTTTAGTAAGAAACAGGTTGATGTTTTCGGATAAAATTTTATTTAATTAATAGAAAACAAACAGTTTATTTATCAAACTAAATTTAATTCGAAGACATCAATCGGTTTCTTACTAAACTTCAACTATATCCGACGACCCTGCATACTTATCTCTTTTGTTGACATTTACTTACTTTATTAGTAGGATATATTGCGGTTGGACGGTTTTTATGAAGATATTATATAAATGAATGTACGATTCGCCCCTGCTTCGCAAGATTTGTATGAATTGACAAAACATCGAGATTTCTGTATAATACCGGCTTACTTTTTTTACTCTCTGCACAAAAACAGGGTATAAAAGGTAAACGGAGTAGAAGCCTATGACACATAAAACTCTTTTTTTTTTTTGTAAAAAATAATATCATTTTTTTTACCTTCAATCCTTTGATTGAAGGCGGCCGATGATCGGAGCTGGTATGTAAGTTTAATAATTATTAATGTAATATAAACATAATTCTTCCGGAATACAATCTCTAAATGTTGAAAACCGAAACGAAATCCGCTGCGTAGTTTAGAAGAACAACGCGTTCACACAGACGGACAGAAAAAGCTACTTCAAATTATATGTATCGAAGTTTGAGTTCTTTGGTTTTCCCTTGTTAGAACTTGGATACTAGGGTAACATACCATTAGGTACATCATAACCCAGAACAAAAGGGATAGGCAGAGGTGTATCTACTTATAGTGCACCCACATTTCGCCAGAGATGAATGTATTCGTCTTTTTCGTGTCGCTAGTACGACTGTATTTTAAATGCAGTTTTCCCAAAACTTTACCACTTCCACGGCGTGAAATGAAGATGAAGAAATGAATGTATTAACACCGATGTATGTTTTTTATATTTCCTAAATATTTTCAGTGTCCAAATAAACTGCTTTATCTGATGCTATAAACAGCCAAATTTCCCATCAAAACTTTTTCGATTATGAATTGATTGTGTTTCAATTTCCTATCGTACCATTCTATTTCTGTAGTAACTTTTACATATTTTATAACAAACATCTATATCATAATTCCATATAAACATAAAAACTTTTACATTTATAATATTAGTAGGAAATTAATAGAAGTCACAATAAGAGTTAATTTCCTACTTCCAATTGTAATTGTCTACCTTTATTTTCTACAAACGTATTGCTCTTACTACGAACGGTGACAGATAGTGCAATCAGTGTCGCGTCACCCTTATGTGCGAAGTGGACGGCACATACACGGTTCAAGTTACAAAAGGCTCTCGTGCCAGAGCGCAGAGGAAAAGTCTACAGTTGCTCACTACCATGATAACTCTAAAAAGTAATCTAAGATCGCGTACGGATAGAGGAAATAAACATAAATGGGTGGAGTAGAGATGTTATTATATCGCATCGTTATTATATGCATCGGCATTATTATATTAATGTAATTTTCTTTTCGTTTCTCAATTGTAATGATCATGGAATGTCCCAAATTAACTATCGAAATAAATGACTAAGGGCTGATTTCTCAATAGTCAGATAATGTTTATCTAGAATAATTATGACAGTTTGACATATAGTAAATATGTCAATAAGTAGTCCATTTTTACACAGAAAAGAGTGACCTTAGGTGGGGACAACCTATAAAGTAGAATACGATACGTGTGACTTAAGTAGTCTATTTAGCACTTATTTATTAGCATTCTCGCTATACTCGGGCGCTAATTTCACGCCGTGCAATAATGGACTACATAAGTCACACGTATCGTAATATGCTATTACTGTCTACGTTTAATCGCAGAATACAACAATACTGCTAGTAATCATTGGCACTTTTTCTTTCTCTTCTCTGTCAAAGGACATAGCTACTGTACTTTTATCAAAACTTCGTCTCCACTGACCATGAATATTCCCGTACAATACGTCGATTCTCTCTCTTCATTCACTGGCGCTCGTCATTCCATCAATATGTAGGAATCAGTTTTTCTTTTACAAACTGTTTCACTATTCACATAGATACGTTTGTAGATCCGTGCAACTTGTGAATGTATATCTACAATTTGCATATTGGATCATTCCGAGAGAGTTAACAAATCTCCCGTTCTTGTATGCAAAATACAATGCAATCGTCCGTGCATGCCGTCCGCGCGTGCTGTATTTTGATATATTGAAATGTATTTTGAGTAATTAGTGTTTTTGTGGTGGTGAGGAGGAGGGAAAATAGAACGCCTGAATTGCTAATTGTTAGAAGATTTTGACATTGTAGTTACATTTAGCGTCTGCTTGACATGCCTGTGTCCAGTAGTGGAAGTCTTTTAGCGGATATTAGGTATAATGATGATAAAGATGGGCAAGTCTTTCCTACCAAATTTATTTTATCAGACTATGGTGTTATATTTGTAGGTACTCTCGGAACTTGAAATTGTGATTTAATGTTATGAAAACAAGCACAGAGACATTTTTAAACGATACTGAACGCGTCGGAATTTACTTCTAACGTCGAAAAACTATAAATCCTGCTCACACGCACCCATCCTTTATACCTATCACCTGATCAACGACAGCCCATCACAAAAATACCGCGCAAAGCCGTCAAGCGCGTGTTGTATCCAATAAAAATGTTAAGCCGACGTTCGTTTCAATCTGTATTCGGTATCGAGGCCCCGGGCCGATTTACATGCATATAGACGAAGCTACAGTTTTATTTGCTTTTATTCCAATATATCCATCGAGCAGTCGCTGATGCACCCTTTTGGGGCACACTTTGAGTTGCAAACATCCTATAGGGGGTCGCAGTGACCGCTCCCGGCTAGAAATCGGCGACGCGTAAAAAGCTAAGGTCGGTTGACACTGCGGTATCGGGGGGACTGGTTAAAGCAACCGGTGGTTTTGCTGGAGGATTCAATAATGTGTAATTTTACATTTTGTGTGCTTACCGCTTTGTGTTTTTTATTCAAATAATAGTCGAACTTAAGTTGTCTTGTTTAAGTTGTTGATTTGTTGTTTGCTAAAAAGATGAAGGAAGAAGAAAATAGAAGAAGAAATAAAGAGGGGGGGGGGGAGGGGGCGGTAAGAATCGTACTGGGTTTTCTGTGACATTTATTAAAATTCATCATTCATCATCATTTCAGCCGATAGACGTCCACTGCTGGACATAGGCCTCCCCCAAGTGTCGCCACATTGACCGGTCCCGTGCGACTCGCATCCAGCGGATTCCCGCAACCTTCACCAGGTCATCGGTCCACCTAGTGGGAGGCCTTCCAACGCAACGTCTTCCGGTTCGCGGTCGCCACTCCAGAACTTTTCGACCCCATCGGCCATCCGTTCTGCGAGCAATGTGCCCTGCCCACTGCCACTTAAGTTTGGCAATTCTTCGGGCTACGTCGGTAACCTTGGTTCTCTTGCGGATGTCCTCATTTCTGATTCGATCACGCAAGGAAACTCCGAGCATAGCCCTCTCCATTGCCCTTTGAGTGACTTTAAGCCTTCTGATGAGGCCCATTGTGAGCGACCACGTCTCAGTCCCGTATGTGATCACTGGCAACACACACTGGTCATAGACTTTCGTCTTGAGACACTGTGGTAAGTTGGACGAGAAGATACCGCGCAGCCTCCCGAACGCCGCCCAGCCGAGTTGGATTCGACGATTGACCTCTTTCTCGAAGTTAGACCTACCTAACTGGACCGTTTGTCCCAGGTACACATAATCGTCTACAACTTCGAGTGTTGAGTCTCCGATCTTGATAGGAGTGGGTGTGACATGGGCATTCAGCATGATCTTGGTTTTGTCCATGTTCATTTTAAGACCCACTCTTCCGGAAGCTCTGCTGAGGTCATCGAGCATTATACTGAGGTCCTCCATGGTCTCAGCCATGACCACTATATCGTCGGCAAACCGAAGGTGAGTGATGTACTCGCCATTGACGTTGATGCCTAGCCCTCTCCAGTCCAGAACCTTGAAGACATCCTCTAGTGCAGCGGTGAACAGTTTCGGAGATATGACGTCTCCCTGTCTCACCCCTCGCTGCAGAAGGATAGGTTCGGAAGCTTGGTCCTGAAGTCGGACTGACATGGTGGCGTTTTTGTACAAACACTTCAACACCTCGATGTACCGATAGTCGATTTGGCACCGTTGGAGAGACTGCAGTACAGCCCAGGTCTCGATCGAATCGAAGGCTTTCTCGTAGTCCACAAACGCTAAACAGAGTGGCAGGTTATACTCTTCGGTCTTCTGTATAACTTGCCGCAGCGCATGTATGTGGTCCACGGTGCTAAAGCCTTTTCGGAAACCGGAAACCGGGTGTTGTGTTATTAAAATTAGGTTATTATTATCTGATTTCACTTTTTTTATAGCTAAGAACTCAAAAGAAGAAAGGGATTGTGTTTAACTGGCGACCCTCCCTTGCTTTGCACGTTTTTTATGACTTTACAAAACATCGAAATTTCCTAATTATTTCAAGTATATTGATTATACAAATAAACCTTCCGGAATAAATTCTCTACCACCGTAGCATAGCTTACAAAATCAACGTGGTCACACAGATAGACACAAAAAATGACTTTGATGTATAATATGTGATTGTGAAATATGATTATAGGAAACACACACACTTTACTTAGGTACATTTGTTATCGCGAGTGGACTGAACGAACTTTCTAGTAAAAATATTTCGAAAAATATTCTCTCAATTCCTAATATCCCAACGTTAGCAGTGAGCAGTAGCCCTTATCCTCTTCCTGTCAGAAGGTTCAAACGTGAACGATATTACTTACAGTTGCAACAGTTTTACCTTTGTGTTCGGTAACTGTGTAGCCTACCTTCTGTCCGGTAGACTGTAGCCTGAAGTCTACTTTGTTTATTAAATGTTTTGTTTGTTCTGCTCTTCTGTTTTCATGTTTGTTTGTGGACAGAGTAAAAGTTACGTCACGTAAAATTTTAATAATTGTTCATGTTATTGTGATCATGCGTTTATTAATTTCACATTAAACAATATTTTTTGTGCAAATGGTCTATAGAGGTATGAGGAACAGGGTGTAAAGTTCACTCATCCATCCTCCATAGAAAAGGGAGGATCCTCCGACCAGACGGGTGTTGTGTCTGGCGGGCAACTGCCCAACGATTGATCTTGGGAATTTGTATATATTGCTAATTGTGCGGTAAACTCTGCTTGCGAGATGCAGGATTTGCGTGACGTCAGTATGACGCGATGTTCGCATGTGGCGTTGTAGATACCGCTACAGACATTTCATTTGTGTTACTAACTACGTTTTCGTTCGACTAATAACGAGGTAAGGCCCTGGTAGGGAAGGATACATAACCTTGCCTGGAGGAAAACATACATTATTTATAATCAATGTATATTTCGCACATAAAATATATATAATACTTACCTAATAATCTCTGTCATGTAATAGATTTGGTATATATCTGATATTTGCACGCAACAGAATGTGATGATACAATTGACTCATCTTAAGACCACATAATGTACCATATTCTGTCAAATAATGGTTATGAAAAAACGGTACGGTTAAAATTAATGCAAAAATCGATATTTATTGATTTTTGTATTCATTTTATATTATTATTTTTATATGTATTTATTTTTGCATTAGTTCACAGTATGAAAGTTTTACTAACTAATTTTACGCTCGATTTATTATGCGAATAGGTACGGGCTGGATACGGTCATGCGTGGAGGGAAATAGGCGACACTATATTTACAACGGTACGGTAATTACCTACCCCGAAAATGTGCCGATTCCTATAAATCAGGAAGTACACAAACAAACAGTCACAGACAAAATTTGATTTAAATCAGTTTCTTGCAGAACAAACAGTAGCACGAACTCTGCCAGTGCAAACAACCCGCATACACTCATTACGGGCCTCCCTCACGCATTTCGCAATGATTTTCTTTGAAACTCCCTTTAAATTACCTCGCAAACAACGCCCCGCTGCAAAATAGGAAAGTCTGAAACTTAGATTTTGGATGTGAGAATTGAAGCGACGATGAGCATATCAGCTGGTTGTACTCCCACGGAAATGTACATACAAGAAGTCTTTAGAACTGGATTATTAAGAACCCCTCAGATAAATAATTAATTTATTCCGAAGTTATTAATATTGTAGCGTAAAATTCAGCAGTAAAAGCTTTTTTTCATTGGTCGATACGGCTCGTATGCGGGGTGCGGAAGACCTCTGTAACGCGGCATGGGTTACAGAAATCTATAAGGCTCGCATGCAATGAACCGTTTTCTTAAGTCGAGTCTCCAGCACCTCCCGTGAGGTGCTGGAGATTTCTATAAAGCTCCCGTGCAGCGTCAATTCACGTCTACACAAACACTCGTGACTGTGGCACACTGTTTACCGACCGGTGAATTTCATTGGTCGCTGCGCCCGGGGATTCCCTGCAGACAGTGTACCGACAGCGTTATCGACTTATGACTTTCATTAGATATTACCGTGCCTGCGGGGAGTCCTCGCATGCAGGTATATATCAACCGAATGATCGACTAATGAAAATGAGACATAAGACGATTCATCATCAGTGGCGCCCATTTTCCGCTGCTGAGTGAACCCTACCCCCTTTTGTGCCGTACTGGTTTATATTTTCTATACATTTAATGAAATAGTAACGAAAAATTTTTGTCCGTTTTTCTGTTTGTCTGGATATATGTTCCGGATTAGCGCAAAAACGGCTGAGCGGATTTGGATGAAATTTAGCACACAGATAGTTTATAACCTGGATTCTCTGGATTCCCGTGGAATAATTATCCGACACCCACGTGGGCGAAGCCGCGAGCAAGACCTATAATTTTCCTGAAGTCACGCTGGAGAAGGCATGAGAAGGATGACGCACATGATTGACACTTCTGCTTGAGGGAAGATAAGGTGAAAACTCCACTCGTTGCTCAGAGGGAAGCTGAAAAATACGAGCGGGCCTCGTCACATCTGAAAATAGGAGGTCATTCTTTATTTGTTTACTTTGTCTCGCGCTGATCGGGACAGGTCTGCTGTTTCAATAATGCTGGCCTACTGTTGAATTGCTTTCTTTCTGTCATTCTGTCAAATATTCTCTAGTCTTGTCCTTCCTTTGCCATCAAAAGGCAGACTTTTATGAGAGACTTTTATGATTGAACTTTTATGAGAGAAAAGTTTACAAAGTTATTTATGTTTTCATTTCTTTTTGGTTTCTTCTATTAGATTATCTAGACGTTTACCTTACTGTAAGCTACAATGAAAGAGTAATCTGGAACTTACGACTATCAGCCTTTCGTGATAAGTACAATATAATCTAATGAAACATCGTGAGAAAACATATCCTTGAACCAAAAAATTCGAAGCCATGTGACATCCACAAACATGCACTGGCCCGTGTGGTGGATTATGGCCAGTGGCGTGGGTGTGCCACTCACAGAGGAAAGGCCTGTGTCCCAGCAGTGGGAACATTATAGGCTAATGAAACAAGGCAGCCAATGATGATGTAACGTCGTATGGCTCATTTTCATTAGTCGATAACTCGATCAATATACCTACAGCATGCGGGGAGTCCCCGCAGACGGGGTAGTGAGTAATGAAAGTCATAAGTCGTAAGCAACCTAATGAAAAACAAATAACCCGTTAAAATTATTGAGTGACACCAAAATATTCCTAAATCACATTCACAATCCCGTTGACTACATAAACTCAAAGACATAAATACTTTTCGGCAATAAATACAGATTTCATTAATTAACGTAAAAGATTTAAGCGAATTGTTGGTAGCAATATTAAGTTGTTAATAAATTATTTTACGTAACTGGCTCTCCGTGACTGAATTTGAGAATTCTTGTAGCCACTCAACGAAATCAGGTCTCTGATTTATGATGCTCGCTTATGAAAGGTGAACTTTGAATCTATTTTATTTACACTGTGTTTAAAGGTTAATAGTTGCATGATAAAGTATGTGGATTTTCACTAAAAGGCTTGGTAATTTTGCTTTTATTGTGATCTGAGTATTTATGTAGAACCGTGGCCCCTGACATAGGCAACTGAACCAACACGGGTGGGTTTTAGTCAGTAAAAGAGCGGGAGAAGTCATATGATGATTTCCCACCAAGAAAAAAAAAAGTATTTATGTAGAACTAGCTGTGCCCCGCGGTATCACCCGCATAAGTGTCGATCCCGTTGGAATATCGGGATAAAAAGTATCCTATGTGTTATTTTTATGTATAAGCTATATTACTGCAAAGTTTCATAAAAATCCGTTTAGTAGTTTTTGCGTGAAAGAGTAACAAACATCCATCTATCCTCACAAACTTTCTAATATTAGTACGATTTAAGTAAAAGTTTTTCGAGACATCGACAAGCGGTTTGTCTACTCTTCACGTGACCAGAGGGCTGGCCTATTTTTTGACAAATTCTCAAAGACTCCACGAGACAGGCTCGACCTAGTGTGGAGTCCACAAGTTAAAATATAAAATTATGTTTCCCTTGTAACAATAATAAAATTTTGGGAATAGTTTACATGTACTTAGTTATAAGGAAATGTAAGAACACTATTTGGTTAATACACGATTTATTATTATTATTATAAAGAAACTTTGAACATCATACTATAAGGAAGTCATAGGTAAGGGCGCTATTTTTCGACACAAAAGCACCCTTCACCTGTCCTCACGAACGGAATTTAGTACGTAAAGTGCGCCTAGATGGCGTTGGGATCGAGTTAGATCTCGCTATCGTTTGTTGCACGGCATTTGGTTGGGTGGCTCGCGGCGAGGTGTACAAGTTAACTTTGCGCAGAGGCAATATCGTAACCAATGAGGTTAATCCGAGGTGCGATTATTGCTAGTTGAAAACTTTACCAATACCCCGCCGTGTGGACGTGAAATACCGTCCGCGATGGCAATTTTTGAATGGCCGTAGTTGGCCTGAGAAACGCTTGATCTAACAGTCGATTCTAGACTGCATTTAATGTGATTCAAACATCACCTGCCTGAACCGAGGATAGTTTGAAATGCTCGTAGTTGAGGATTTTTTAACAATCGATAGTATAACGTAATCTAGATTTCAAGTACATATTACTGTCAGCATTGCCATACAACGTGGCAATGCTGCCATCCTTTTGTGCACTTTTCCTATTGACAATAATGCGGACGAATTTTTTGATGCCCATTGATTATTTCCTCTTCTTTTATATACTTATACATATTATTACTATTATTGTAATACTGTTAACTTTTTTATTACTAAGTACATATAATTGACTATTGATGGAAATTATATACAAATCTTATTATGAACAGTGTGTCGTGGGACTGTTTTGACAGTTATCTTGTTATTTATATTCTTATATATATTTTTGGGTAGTCTATGTAAGTTAGATGCATATGTATATTTGTGGTAGTAACATTGCTTTGGCATTATAGCTGTTAAGGTGTTATTTATTAAATTAATAATATATAAATACATACAATAATTGTTCTACTACAAAAATAGAGTTTAAACAATAGGACAAAAATATTTCACAGTTTCTGTTTACTTCCTCCACCAATGAATTACTTTTATCTAAAAGGAAATACATTTATTTAGCACAGACTAAAAGGTAGTACCTCGTTTAAAGAGGCATGTAGGTTAATATTTCCTGTCTGTTAATAGCCCAAACTTCAATAGACTCCGATTCAAACTTGCTTTTCTTGTAAAACTGGCATGTCAACGTTATGTTTCACTGGGTTAATGGTTATAATCCCCGAGTGAAATGTCAGAGTTATTCTAAGCATCGCCGTCATGCATTTACCCACGATGCCTCGTGGAATTGTAGGCAGTACACTCTTCGTTTTTGAGATTGATTGTCGCTGGGATAGATTGCGACCAGATATTGAACGTTTTTAATTACGAGAATTGACCTTCAGATGTCTGTTCAAAAGAAGGGTCACGCACCCAAGAATACATTTAATATCTATTTACACTTACATACACTACCATTACAGTGTCTCAATTCAGTAATGTAGCTAATTAACAATTCATGAAATAATTTACAATATATTAATATCCATGCCATACAAGAGATAACACGTTTAACGTTACCCTTGTGAACTCGCTCAGTGAACAAAAATACTGAAAAGCGTCCTTCATTAGGTATTAAAATTAGTAATTTTGATATTTTAACCCCCATCTAAAATTAGACAAGCGACTAAATATATAGTGTTAAATATATTTACATTTTGGTAAATTCCTAGAACTCTTGGAGCAGCGTCTAAGGAGAGATAACTGTAGCATTTCAAATAACCAGTTGTGAGAAAACTGAGATATTTCGGGGAACTGTGAACTAATTACTCTCCGGTTAAATATGTGAGTTGGAGGAGTCGTGCGAAATGTTAATACTAATTTATTTATTTATTTAGGTTAGCCAACAGTTGTTTACACAATACATTTAAAAATCATTTCCTAATACATTTATAAGTGCAACAATTACTTACAGGCTAACACAACATGCACCATTAATGGTTTTACTTATTTCAAAGCCAAAAAGGATATTTACAATTATAGTTATTCAATATTTTTTTTGGTAATCCATGCATAACAATAATAACAACAGCAATTACCTTCTAAATAATTAAAAAATAAAAACGAATTGGTAATTAACATTAACATTACAAAAAAAAAAAAAAAAATTAATTCAAATACGTTACGTACATATACCTATTTGAATTAAATTATTATTTTTTTTTTTTAAATAAAGTTATATTTATAGTGAGATCATTAATAATGTATCGTTATAATAATAGTGTTTCATATAACATAACATCACGCCCGTATTTCTTTCGAGAAATACACCTCTGCCTAACCCTTCGGGGTTAGGCAGAGGTGTATTCCAGAGGTACATTTCCGGAACCAGCCCTCGCGGTACACGTCCAGGTCATCTCGCCACCGCTTTCTGGGCCGACCTCGGCGGCGCCGAGTTGTGTTGTTTTTAGTGTTTATCTTTAGTAAATATTCAAGGCTACAGAAGACACTACCAAACCAATTTCCAAGCTATAAGTTATAACATAATCCTAGAAAAGTAATACTTACGTGCGACGTGGAGACGTAAGCTACTACTAATAATATGTTGTGTTATTTTAATGTACATAATTCTAGTTCATATATAAGTTATTTTTATTCTGAAATGATATCAACCATATATTTAAGCAAGTAGTTTATTGCTTATGTATTTTGTAAATAAATAAAGGCTTTATTTTTATTGCCTCCGTCTCTCGCATTCAAGACTCAATTTCCCGATTTCCTAGCTCTGGATTTTTGTGTCGCCAGTGAGGCGTTTTATTGAAAGTCTGAGGGAAACAAATATCTTGCATAAAACCGTTTGTTCCACCTTTGGTCAGTTCTCAATGACCTAGAAAAGACTTACTTCAAGTGTTATTAACCTTGTGCTTACGAACTCCTTCTTTTTGTTTAAGAAATTTAATATTTTTCTACTAAATCTCTTTCTTTTCACATCTCAAAAATGTCTTAGGCGATTCTTACATGACGCCGCGCACCGACTCCTTAGCATTAATTAACAAAGTTCTGCCCCATGGGACTTATGCATAACTGGCGAAATGTGGGTATACTCTACACCTCCGCCTAACCCTTTGGGGAAAACAACCGCGATGTGATATCGTGTTGTTTATTTGTTTCCTCGTTTAATTACTCCAAGTTTCAAGCCCGTTTACTTTTCTCCACTTTCTTTTGTCCCATGAACAATAAGTAAATAACTTTACAGTTCTTAAGTTAAAAGACATTAGAATGCTTAACACTCCTTTAATTTCAGTGCAAGCAGCACTCCAAGTCACCTTACACCAGTAGAACATTCCAGAAAGCATGTAGTACAAACTGCCAGTGTAGAACTAATTGGATCCCAGTTAGGTAGGTAAGATGGCGGGGGGCAGCCGGGTGTTGGCGGGAATGTGAAAATTGTGCGCAATGCTGCAAGTTACGGCAAGTTATTGTGCACTGGTTTATTGGTCTATGCGATGGGTTATTTCGAAAATATAGGTAAGAAATGTGTTGGAAATATGTTCATTGGGTCATATTCTTGCCTAGGTATGTATTTCCGGTCAATATTTGTAAAATAGGCTCACCCCTTATTACGTGAGTCTCATCAAGTGTCTCACGTACATTTATGCACACCCGTATATATGTACACCCCTGCCTAACCCCCTTGGGGATTTCAGGCGTGATGCTATGTTACGTGCCTTGTGTTATTTAAACATAAAAGAATCGCAGTTGTATTAGGTAGGAAAAATAAAAATACATTTGATATTTGGTAATACTTATATACAATTGGATTTAGACGGATACGGATACTATTTTTACGTTATTTGAGTTACTACTAAAAGGACTTTAAAAACATTACTAAGTATTAGTTACTTTTTTATAAAATATCGTAAGTAATTTATACTTGACCTACGGCAAACCTTGTGAGAGCAGTGGTGGTCCAGAGGTAACGGCCGCTACTTACGAGTACGGTCGTAGGTTCGAACCCGGACAGGCGCTTAATTTTGTGTAAATTGTTTCATCGCCACTGCTCTCAAAACGGTGAAGGAAAACATTGTGAGGAAGCCGATATGTCCTAGAACCAAAAATTCGAAGACATGTGAGATCCACCAATCCGCACTGGACGCTTGTGGTGGATTACGGCCCACTCCCTCTCGAAGAGAGAAGGCCTGTGTCCCAGCAGTGGGAACAGTATAGGCTGATTATGATGAAACATTGTACAAACGCCTTACAAAAACCTAATCAATTTATCATAAAAACTAACAATAAAAGAGCCGTTAACACCCTTCAAAAATCACATTTTATCCCCTAATAACAGTGTTGATTGAGTCGTAAGAAAATTTTATGGAAGTGCCAATAATTGTAATAATCGAGGGACATAGCATTTGCATAGTCATAGTGGCGTGAAACCGCTTCATTACCTTACAACCTAATAATGAACTTGAATAAACTGTGCTAGGAAAGTTTCGGGGGTATATTTTTGCAATTTTCTTTTTATAATGGAATATTAATTTTGAACCTAAGCTACGCGATGAAGTTTGTTCTTTCTCTAAAGTTTGCGTCAAAAACTGTTTTATAAGTAGCGCTACTATGATTTTATTTTTGCGATACGATTTTAGAATCGCAATTCCGTTGCAGGGCGCGGGAGGATTTTACTATCGCAGTGCAACACAACAACAACTACAACTTCATATGCTGCAATTCACTTTTGCTACAATCGCGTCGCGAGCAGTCTTGCCAAAATCGCAGCGACATTTTTCTCGTATATGCACTGCCATATAAATTAATCTGCGACAAAATAATCGCGCACATAAATTCGTAGTGTTGCTCGCCCTAATAAATTTGACATGGATATAAGTATGGTACCATGGACCATATTGAACATACACTGTGATTTTATTTTTGAAACCACATACATATAAATCCTATTTGCAAGAAACATTATAAGTAAAGGGTAGACGTTCGCCAAAGTTTAAAGCGTTTATAATTCTCTACACGCACTGTCCAATAACAACCCAATATTGTACGCATCAATTGAAGGTCAAAATGCTTAATAACCAAAACAAACGACCCCCCTCCTCACACACACACCTCTCCGTTCATTTCAAGCTCTGCAAACTTCGTACCAAAAGGACTCACGACCCGCCGTTGGCAAAACGGCTAAACTATTCTATGCATTTGTGATTGATCCGATAACTGGGGAAGACCCTTCGTGTGTTATTTAGCAGCAATTGGACATGATTGGTGCGGTCCCCTGGAGGTTGGATGATGGATCGACCCCTGGTTTTTACCTGCCGTTATCTGCGGAAACTGTGATTATGTTTCATGTTAACTTGAATTTATTTGGCTGTGATATTCGGATGGATTTTCGTGGATGTGTTCTGTGTTTATTTCTGTTTGGAAACGTGTTTTAGCAAATATTGGGTTGGGCTATGTATTTGGTTACATTTTGTTGTGTAAAGCCTTTGTGTTGTTCTCTCTATTACATTGTTTAGACAAAGTCAAGGTTTTAGCACCAACTGAACAACGTGTACGAATTTCGAATTGATTAATTAAAGACCTTAAGATTTTCATCATCTTATCATTAACATTGTATAGGATAGGACATGTAATAGGGGGACGAACGTATTGCCATCAATCGGGCACAAATCTAAACTCCACGCAGCTAGTGAGAAATTTCTGATGAAAAACCCAATAATATTTTGCCCTACCTGGGAGTCAAACCTAGGGGCCTAGGTTCAAGTGGGGCAAAATTTTATTGGGTTTTTTCACTGCTAAACATGGGGTCCTAGGTTAGGGCCCCATGTTTAGCAGTAGTAGTGCTGTGTGTATAACAATTACACAAATCTATACGAATAAATAAAATTGAAGTGTCTGTTTCTCATGTCAGAATAACAGCTATTTACTAAATGCATAATATGCATTTAGTAAATTACATACGGATATAGGAAATAGGAAATAACATACGGTACTTATAACAAAAAACTATTTCTAAAATTTGTGTCTATATGTTTGTCCTTTTCACTGGCAGATAGCTGATGTTATACTTTTTGTTCCGGTAGCACGTTTTTCCGACGTCCACGCAGGCGAAGCCGTGGGCAGCAGCTACTATAACAATAGATACGTAAATGTATAAAGCCAACACAGAACCAATTAACACAAGAAACACTATCCACACCTTGTAAGATAATTCTCAAAACGTCTCAAAAGAAACTAGTCAAAAGGAGCAAGAGAACGATTAAATCTTAGCAAAATATAACTTAATAGACCCTTTAATAACGCTACTGTGCTACGTAAGTAATTACCAACGCCGCTAAATGAAATTTCGTATGCTAATTGCCTAAATACAATTATGGCAGCGAACCTAAGACTGCCAGTACCTCGGTTGGTAGCAATGATGTACTTAATTAGAGGTGTACTGGATGTGGCAAGAATCTGGATTGCACAGACGCCAGCAGGTCAAGCTACCCGAAACTGTCAAATTTTCCCAATCAACCTTGAACCTTAATTCTTTAGCGATAAAGTTGAAAATCTATTAAAGAAATTTGACAGATTGTAGCAGCTTGATGTGCTGGCGTCTGTACATAATCAGCCTATAATTTTTCCACTGCTGGGACACAGGCGTTCCCTCTTGTGAGTGGGAATGGGCCGTAATTCACCACGCGGGCCCAGTATGGATTGGTATATGTCACATATCTTCGAATTTTTAGTTTTAGGACATGCTGGTTTCCTCACGATGTTGTTCTTCACCATTTTGAGAGCAGTGGTAGTGAAATGATTTACGCAAAGAAAAGCCTAAGTTCGAACCCATGACCTACAACTCGTAAATCGGGGTCGTTGCCACTGGGCCACCACTTCTCTGGGTTGTAGTTGGGTCTAAAACACGCGCCTACGCTCTACCCCTTACTCATTCGCCAACACCATAGTATTTTTTTTTCCTTCACCTATCCCCCTCAGATCATCTCGGCCTTCTCTTAATCCAAATTATTTCTTTTCAGGTAACTTCAGGTAATAATCCTTAGAGCTGGTTTTTCCAACGCAGATAACTTTATCGGAGAAATAATTTTAAATTTTTGACAGTTCTTCCATACAAAACTGTCAGACGTCAATTTTATTCCAGCCCTTAGCAAAACTAGTTCTTCTCAACTATACATGTTCTTTATTTTCCCTACGAAGGCTATGTGATTAGAGAACAAACATAAGATATGTAATCCGATCAATGTCGCATCCATTATCTAAGCAATGCGTTTATGGATAATTATAATTAAATATCAAGTTTAAGGCGTGGCGCAGGTGGCGGATGGGGATAACTTTTCGGCCATCCCTGTTGTTTACCATCATTAAATTGGATACTATGATATAAAATGACACAGGCTACTCGGAGCTCGATTAGCATAATTACCTATCTTTGTAAAAAATATATTGTTAAAATAATGAGTCTATGTAAAAAGTTTTTATTTTTCACTTTTTAGTTGTACCTGCCCCACACAAATTCATATTTACTTGCAAGAGTAGAGGTATCCCAAAAACAACTTTGACAGAAATGAGGGTGTACCGTGGTATACACATCTGCGTACCCGTTTAGAGGGTACAGGCGTGATGTTATGTTGTGTGATTGCGTAAACAATGCATACATATGCGATAGCAGCAATTGCGGTTGATTTCCTGGAATTTATTGATCTTTAATCTCTTCTTTATCTTTACGAAATTTAAATGGGGCAATTTCGGAATAAACCTCTTTTGAATAAAAAAATAATTTTGCAAATCCGTCTATATATGACGGAGTTATGCCCGAAAATACATTTTTTTTTTTTTGAAGTCGTTTAAAAATAACTATGTTTTCGTAAGCAAAACAAGTTTTGAAACCCATTTTCTTTCTTTCGCTCAATTACCCACTACCAAATCAGTTCCCCTTAGCCAAACAGACCAAACATTTTCCGTATTCTATGACATTGGCGGCCACTAGGACCCAAGTGGGCTTAGCTCAAATGCGCAGAGAAAAACAAAACGTAAATTTGAACGATTATAAAATTGAAAATACTTGTCTCTAACATAATATTTAAATATTTTTAAGACTTTCGTATCGTATCTATGGGTGATACCCATAATATTATGGGGGGACATATGGATCAAAACAGAAAGCATAAACAGCCTATAATGTTCCCACTGCTAGGACACAGGCCCTCCCTCAGTGGGCAGGAGTGGGCACCACGCGGCCCCAATGCGGGTTGGTAGATATCACATGTCTTCGAATTTTTGGTTTTTGAGGAAACCGGCATGTCTTAGAATCAACTGAAGGACTAGTAACAAAATATTCATGCCCTATCCAGCATCTAAACATGACGTTCACTGTTAATTAAATATCAAGTTTAAGGCGCGGAGCAGGTGGCTGGAGCGAACTCTTGATAACGTGTGGCCCTCTCTATTTGAGACACGGTTTTTGAGGTAAACCTTATTTACGTCCACAACTTTACTTTTTACAAGTTTATCAAGGATTGCGGTAGTTTTTTTTTTCGTTTGATTTGTGTTTCATGCAATTTTCGTGTGTTTTGTGATAATGGTTTTGGAATAGTACATTACAATATGTCTGTCGAAGGACAGAGTCCTGGAGTGGGGACCACGTATCGGCAAGCGTAGTGTGGGACGCCACCCAGCTAGATGGATGGACGACATAAAGAAGGTGGCTGGGGTAGACTGGACGCGGAAGGCAGAGGACAGAGTGTTATGTCCAGCAGTGGGCTGCGATAGGCTGAGTTCATGTTGATAACATTACGATACGTGTGACTTAAAAACGCCATGCATTTATAGACTTATTTAAGTCACACGTATCGTATACTATTTTATAGCTCGTGTGACATAACCCGCACTTAAGTCACGCTATTCTGTGTAAAAATGGATTACTTAAGTCACAGAAAAGCTTGACTTAAGTGTGGGTTTAAGTCACTCAGTGCTATAAAGGAATTTAAATTAATAGTAGGTGATAGTTAATTTATGTCAGATTATTGTTACAGAGTTATTACATAGCTATAAAAGTTCACTGTACGAGTATAAGAGTGTTTGTGTGAGTAACACCGAAGTTATGGATAAGCTAAGTCAGGGAAATTGATTGTTAATGACTACCAACTTAAATTTTCCGTATATTCTAATCACAACTGTCATTCTTTGACAGTTGTATGGAACCATATAACCAAACTATGATGAAACTGTATCTCGGTCGGTTCCAGAAATTTTTTGGAATGTTCATCCCAACAAAAAACATGAAACACGAGCCCGATCCTTTTAAAAACGATTGATAGAAAATTCCGTTTTTACTCCACTACACAACAAGCAAATAAAATCGGTACCTTCTCAATTTCATTGAATATTCAGCTCACAAATTGAAATTTGGTTTAAAATGGAATACAGTAATACCCCGACTTACGTTACCCCGTTTTACGCGAATTCGGAGATACTCGGTTTTTCTTTTTGATCTCCGCCCTGTTAGTGTTCGGTTTACAACAAGTTCGAACGTGTTCCCCGTAGAATTGTTTTACGTACGCAGTGCACTTTTTTGATTATCTTTAATTATGCCATCCAACAAACCAAAAAATGAGTCATTTCAACCTAATAAGAAACGAAAAACACTGTCTTTGTAGTGTAAACTAAATATTATCAGACTTTGAATCGAAAATAAAAATTTGTGAATTGGCAAAGAAATTTGACTTACCGGAATAAACAGTCCGAACGATTATAAAAAGTAAAGAAAAAATTACGGAACCTGTGAAAGGCTCTCAATATTTGAATTCAAGCATTATTCGTAAGAAAAACTTAACTCGTCAGACGACATTGTTAGCATATATGAAGCCTTCGACAACAAAATAACTTCGGTTTACGTTGTTTTATTCATAGTAATGTAAATTCTTTTATTCTCTAACATTTTATTAAACATGATTCTTCTAAATTATTGTTTTCTTTAGACTTTGGTCCCGATTACACAAACTTTATATGTATTTATATGCCAAGTTGAACCCCGACTTACGCGAAATCGACTTACACGGTTATTGCTTGGTCAAACCTATCGCGTAAGTCCGGGGTATTTACTTTAATCTAAACTAATAATATATTATAGAGAGCAAAGATTTGATTTTTGTATGTTTGTCTAAAACGCTTTCACGCTAAAACGGCTGAACGGTTTCGGATGTAATATTGCACATGAGTAGACCATGACCTGGGTTAGGATATAGAATACTTTTTATCCCGATATTCCCACGGGATCGCGACTTATGCGACTCAAACCGTGCGGCGCAGCTATTACCTTATATTCTGGAACAACTTACTGTAAAATGGTTTATATCAATAAAATTAAGTATAATAATAATTATTATATATAAGCTTAAGTATAATAATAATTATTATCACAACAACATCACATCACGCCTTGTTTCCCCGAATAATAATTAGGTAAACGCAATTATCTACGAAAATCCGTAGCAACTGTAGCTCTCGTAGCGCGTTGCTACGCGCGTAGCACTTCTAAAGTTGTTCATTAATTTAAATTAAAAACAAAACTATGAGGGCACGTCTTTTTTAAGTTTTCAAACACACCGACTATTCCCATTAATTTCTTGGCTTTCTCAAAACCACGTAGTTTGTTATTTGTTTTACTTAGTTTAGGATATTATATTTTAATTTGAATAGTTTGTTAGTTTATTTAGTATTAGAAGATTATCCACTGTACTATATATTTTTATCCTCCTAAATAAATACCTAAGTCCCGCATATTTTATTACGCGATGTCGTAATAAAATATTAAACTGTAGGTAGGTATCTGAACACTTTGTAAGATTTACCTATACAGTACCTTTTGTACCTATATGGTAAATACTGCATCAACAAAATTACTTACCAAAAAATCCTTGTTAGTATAAATATTTTATAGAATTAAATAAAATTAAGAAGAGAAATTCGTTGAGAATTCTATCAGACGATTGCTATTCGGGCCGGGTTGCGTTCACTATGTACTAATCGTAAATAAATCTTGAGAGAGTGGCGAGGTAGTAAATTGAACGCGTGACTCGGACCTGTAAGGGTGCACGCGCACTGCAAGATATGTCGACTTTTGAGTGGGAAGGCAGGTGACATTTTTTTCATTGTCAAGGGTGCAAAAACGTTTTGCTATTTATCGTTTAAGCCTCAGTCAGCCATTTTAGTTAAATATGACGAAAATTACTTTATTCAACAAATGATAAAGGTATTGCAACATTATTTTAGTTGTCTTTGACATATCTCGGGACCCGGTCCTGGGGTTCCGGACCTTTGAAAGGCCTACTAGAATTTAAAGCCAACTCGCAGAGGCCCTTTACACAATTCTAAATGATGAGGAGGCACCAACCGATTTGTTTATCCCTGTATGCACCATGAAAGTGCACCCAAGGACAACCCGGTTGGTGCAGGACTATTGCAGAACATGGATTGGAACATTATTATTAAGATTACTAATTCGAGTTGAAGTAGGAAAGGCTGGATCTGGAATTGGTGATGATCAAATCTTTAATGCTATTGTCGCAACTCATGCTTTTATCATATTTTTTTTATAGTTTATACTGGTTAATATTGAAGGTTTTGTAAGTGACCCGTACATGTAATATTAGGAGATCTAGGTAAAGAATTAGGTAAGTAGGGTTTATGCAGAAGTCTGTCGCTTAGCTTTATTATCGCTCGCTTGCTTGCTACACCGACTGATTATGTCAAAAAAAGAAATATTTGGCGTATGTCTTAGTTTCATAAGAAATAAGTGTCGATTTCCTGAAAACTGTAGACTAAAGTTGGATACATTTTTATTACAGTACACAATAATTACCGGGATAATGTTTTTTTTTTTCTAAGACTCGACAGTGTGCGCCACCTCTAACCTTAAACGTAAATAATCAGGTGAATAGTTAAGGGTTTTATGCTTTCACAGAAGGGCATAAATGAACCTTTATCTACTCGGGCCTGAAAAACTTTCTGTACGAACCACTTTGTTAGGAACATGATAAAAATAACGTAAAACTTTATCGTTTCGATAAACGGAACATTCTTACAGGAGTTAATATTAAATTACCGAGATTGTTTCTACAGTATGGCTTGTGTGTTTTTGTTTATTAGTATTCTGAAGGCCGTGCTATATGAATCGTTGTATTTTAATAAATGAGGTTATAATCGGCCTGTTATGTTCCCACTGCTGGGACACAGGCCTCCTCTCTGTTACAGGGTGTGGGCCGTAATCCACCACGCGGGCCCAGTGCGGGTTGGTCGATGTCACATGTCTTCGATTTTTTTGTTCTGGGACATGCCGATTTCTTTACGATGTTTTCTTTCATCGTTTTGAGAGCAGCGGTGATGAAATTTGAGGTTAATATACTTTGGTTACGTATGGAGAAGCAAACAACCAATCTGTTCTGTAAAAATCTCACCGTAAAAACTTAGGTGAAGTGAGCTGTCATTCCACCTGAGGCTTGGGATTGGTACTATTGACAGTTCACTTCAAGCTCACTTCACCAAAGTTTTCACGGTGAGATTTTTACATGCTTTTTACCGTGTTTAGATATCGATACCAATCACGTCTACAGAGTTTCGCTAGCTGATTTATCTCCTAACAACCAATTCTCTCTAACAACTACACAGGAAACTATCCCACAGTAATGCAACATTACCCCCAATCCCATACCTAAAAAATAACAAACCAAACGGTATCAATTTTTACCACCGCCATGACAATAACAATATACTCAAAATTGTCCTTTTTTATATCAGTATCGTTTCCGCAAGGCAATATTAGCCACTTGGTTAGTTTCACTGCATCATGTATGGCAGGCACGTACAGAATGGCCGCCCGTCTTGATGTCTTCATGTCCTTCTAATCGGCAGGAAAAACAATCTAAGAGGGGAGAATTAGGTAACAGGAAGTCAATTTTAGATGTGTTTATTTATTTAATTAACCATTTATGTACACACATATATAAACTGACAAGAAAAAACAGAACAGAAAAAATAGATACAGAGGTGGTGTTCTTCTGTTGGCATTACTATATTTTTTTTATGTTGGTATGTTCTCCTACTCTAAGACGGTTTGATTGATTTGGAAAATTCTTTTTTTTTTTGTTTGAATGAGTAAACTTCCCAGGTGGGCTGGTTAAGTCAGAATCTGCTGATGGGATGCTGGAGAAATCGAGAGAACTCTTCAAATATTATTAATTTATTATAATTTGACGGTACGGTTGGCGCAGTGGTTAAGCGATTGACTGCTGCACTACGTATCGTGGGTTCGATTCCCGCACGGAACAAATATTTGTATGACCTACATACAAATAACAGTACACTACTACTACAGTCAGTTTAGTGTTTGTAAACGCACCCACGATACAGGAGAAATCCCTAGTGTGGGGCAAAGTTTTTTTAAGAAAAATAAAATAAATAAAAACAAATTATGTATGGGAGGCACGTAAAGAATGGCCGCCCGTATTGATGACTTCATCGGCAGGAAAAACAATCTTGGATCTTGTTTGAAGTGTTCTTGTGTAAGACTGTTGGTGTTACTATTATTAAAATAATGATATCATAATCATAAATCATTATTTATCTCAACATCTTATTACAGGCACGGATTAAATCACAATGTTAAATAGTAAAAGTTAGAAATATTTATAATTAAGTTAGAAATATTGGTAGAAGACTAATGCTTTTGAAAGAGATTAGGATTACCAGACTACAGAGATTAATTGAGATAGAGAAAAAGGGCAAGAAGAACTTTATAATAACATCGAATTTTTATCACTTCTGTCGGTCTATTCTATAAATAATCTCACCGTAAAAACTTAGGTGAATTGAGGTTTAAGTGAGCTGTCATTCCATCAATAAATAGCAAGGGATCGGACTACTGACTGCTCACTTCACTCAAGTTTTCACAGTGTGATATTTACAGAATACCACTGCTGTTATCAATTTAAAGTCGACAGATTGAGATAGACTACAATTCGATTAATATCGATTGATCTAAAGGTGTGATAACTGAAAATTATAATAGTACTGATTCTGTTCGCACCCCTCATTACCATACAAGCTGCACGTTCATTAAAGAGGTGCTAATTATAAAGTGACGATTACGATAAGCTAATGACGGTGTAAAATAGCCTTGTTAGGCGACTTCAAATCCAACTTATGAATTGTAATGCTTTGCAGTCAGGCAAACTGGTAAATTCGAATACAATAAACCATTTGCCCGATGGGATATCCTATCGGTCTTCTTCATTTTAGCATGTCGATAGGTGAAAAAATCATGGTGGGCCAGTGGTAAATGCCGCGACTTTTGAGTGTAGGTCGTAGTTTCGAACCCAGACAGGCGCTTTACTATTTCATCACTACTGTTTACAAAACAGTGAAGTAAAACATCGTGAGGAAACCGGCATGTCCTAGAACCAAAAAATTCGAAGACATGTGACATCTACCAACCCGCACTGGGCCCGCGTGGTGGATTAAGGCCCACTCCCTCTCACAGAGATGAGGGCTGTGTCCCAGCAGTGGGAACATTATAGGCTGATTATGTTTTAAAAATCCCCTTGGTGCTCACTTTTGTTATAAAAGGAGCTCTTGAGCAAAATGTCATGCTTCTAAACCCAGCGATTGAAGCTGTGCATTATCTGTCAGTGATTGAATGAATTTAAGATTCTATTAAGTAGATGCCTGTAAATAAAAGTTACATAAGTACCTACGTCGACCCAAAGTTCATGACCCGAACAAACAAAAATAAAAACCTACAAGTATCAATAAAAGATAAGAGCTGATAACCACTTCCCTTCATTCCCGAACAATCTCACCGCGTAAAAGTAAAACATGTACCTACATACAAAAGTTACAACATTAATCATTGTTCACAAAGTTTACGGCAAAGTTGATGTTTCATAAGGCAATAAATCCAAAGAGTACCTTTTAGCTAAATCCTTTGTTTGTCTATAAGAACAACAGGTTTTATGGGGCTCGTTACAGCCGAAAGCTTTCCTAGTAAGGGCCGGTTCGATTGCCAAGAAACTAATGAGAAGGTAGGTAACTGTTTCAGGGAATGAGTAAATGTTTTCTTCGCTTGTCGCTTCCTGGCTTTGGGTGTTTTGCTGTTTTTCCTTCCGTGTTGTATTTGCGTCATAACTCATAAGTGGTGTTATGATCAAAGCTCAAATGATTTTATTTCTGTAAGGAGATTTGTACAGACACTTTTTTTACACGTCAATCATATTTTGAAAACTAGATGAGGTCTGCGTTAGAATAGAATAGAATAGAATACTCTTTATTGTACACCATACAAATTATAAAACATAAATATACAAAATTTTTACAAAGGGTGACACAATGGGCGGTCTTATCGCTTAGAGCGATCTTTTAAAGACAACCTTACCGCGTTACCTATCTGACTACTCTGAGAAGAAAGGCCGAAACAAACTCAGAGGTCACAGTGTCTTTTAATGTCCAGACATAATGTTGGTCAGATCATGTGAAGACCGTGTAGATTGGTGTCTGAAATGGTCTATTTTAGTTTAGTTTATGATCTTCATGTACGAGTCGCAATAAATACTTTATCATTCTTACTTCTTTTTGGAGAAAGAACCACACAGATTTGAGTGGACCTGTCCAGTCAGTACAAGCATTTGTCAGTAATCGTACAGCTCAACTCAGAACTTACGGAGCTCAACGACTGACGGACAATACCAAAGAAAGGACATTTTTTCACACATGATAAAACCATTACTAAAACTAACTGAAAGAATCAAGAAATAAAAACAATGACCCACATAGTCCTCACATAGGTACACAATAATTAAAATTATATTATATTTTACAAAGTAAATACGTATATGTGTAATGGTATAGGTACCTACAAAAGAAAAAAAAGTTAGCAAAAAAAATCAAGATTCACTGTGTCTAGAGTCGAAGGGGAAATTTCAGTTTTTATAAGAACGTTCACATTCTAATCTCAGCCTCAATCTATCAAAAAGGCTTCTAATTTCCCAACCTCTTTGACAAGTCTTTGACATCGATTGTGACTGAGATGATATATTGCTACTAGATTTTGAGCGTTTTTAATTAGGGGAATTAGCCTTTCGGGGCTTTAATAATGGCACAACAATTTCTGGAGATCATATACATGATGGCAGGGACATCGATGCCCAACCTGTTACAATGGATTCAGTACATGATTCTGAAAACTCCTGCGGTAATATTTATTAGTCCTTAAAAGTAAAGTAAATCTGAGATTGTTTTGGCCTTTTTTCTCAGAGCAGTAACGTAGGAAACGCCGACCTCATCTAGTTTAAAAAAATACGATTGACGTGTAAATATGTTTGTACAAACCTACTTACAGAAATAAATATTTATCATTAAAAAAAATGCTGTTCCATGCATTTTGATGATTATTTTCGAACCTACGATACATTTCAACGCTAGGGGTTTAGAATGAATGTGCTGAATTCATGGTTACAGTTTGATTGTCGATGTCTCTGCCATCCTGTATGTATGAGTGACAAAAACGACACGTTCTACAATGCCCATTTTTTCTAAATATTCATGTTTTTACGGCCGCAGTGACAGCCAGTCTTACCATCATGTTACCCAGTATCTGGGTTGTGGAGGTCTGATAGGCAGTCGCTCCATGTAAAATACTGGTATTCAGTTACATCCTGTTAGAATGGAAGTCAACCCCAACATAGTTAGGAAAAACTTAGCAGATAATGACCTATTGCATACTGACTTCGACTACTAACATCATCATCATCTTTTCAGCCCAAGTCCACTGCTGGACATTGGCAGCGGATTCCTGCGGCCTTCAGGTCCAGGTCATCTGTCGATCTTGTGGGAGGCCTTCCAAGGCTACGTCTTTCGGTACGCGGTCGCCACTCCAGAACCTTTCGACTACTGTAGGATAAGATTATTTAACTAACACTAGAAGAAAAACACGAAGCAAACCAAACATTTCAAACAAGAATTTATTATCTTTCGTGTAATGTTCCGAAAGGATTGTAACTCCATATTAAAGCCGTATATCCATCGCGGTGACGTTACGAATGGTGACGTAGCCCGACAAGTACATAACTCTCGCTCGGTGCAACTTCCACTGGGGTTCAAATAAAATACCTTCTCTATGTTATAGTCTCCTGGTACTCTATTATTGAATGAAAAAGATCTGTTTCAATTAGGTTTACGTGCATGTTTTTCTATTAGGATTATAAAGCATTTCTTTTGCCTACTAAATGGCAAAGGACATCATTATGTCGTTGGCACTTTCAAGTGCCTCTTCACAATAACTGTTTGCCTAGTAGCTATTTATATCATTGCAAAGGATGGACATTAGGCGAAGAAAACAAAATATATAAGGTAACTCATAGTTTTATTTCTGTGCAAGTTTTTTTTATAATATTATCGTACTATCCTATTCTGCTATCTACTATTCGTATAATATTATAAACGCGAAAGTTTTGCGAGGATGGATGGATGTTTGTTACTCTGTCACACAAAAACTACAAAACGGATTTTGGTAAAATTTGGCACACGGATAGTTTATAACCAGGATTAACATAGAATACTTTTTATCCCGATATTCCCACGGGATCGAAACTTATGCAGGTGAAACCGCGTGGCGCTGCTAGTACTTTATAATTAAACATGAATCACAAACAAAGAAACAAGCAGTACGTTTACTAATACATTTTTCTATAATCCCTTTCCCTTCCCTTATATTGAAAATACCTACTACGAAATTCAGAAAAGGTTTGCAGAAACCAAAAACACTGGAACCATCTACATGCATACGGAAAATGGTAACTCTTGTTTTCCCGATAAAATCGAGCCTAGAACCGCAAAGCCAGAGTAATCCGTTTATTGATTTCAAGCATTTCTCGTTCACGATAGATTTTTATATTCACTAAAACATTTTTCTCGTAAACAAGTGGATTACAGGCTTGTGATAATGAAATTTCATTTTGTTTTTTATGTTATCTTGTAAACTTTTTTTCTTTCGCTATGGAAACGCTGCGGTAAACAAATAAACCGTTCCTGAACAACAGAAATGAATTGTATTTTAAAACTCAAACGGATCACTAGCCGCGAAGCTTTTTAAATTATTATTTTTATGACATTAATTTTAAATTCTTTTGACATATTACTTGTTTAATAATATAAACTATCTACTAAAACTATTAACTATCATTAACTTATCTGTCATTATTTCATGTTTAATTATTTTTATCTATTGTAGTATAGTCATTTTATTCTAGGTACAGCCTCTTCACATATATTCAATGTATACAAAATATTGTAAAACATTTTAAAAGAGTAACTGTGGAGTTTCGTGCATATTTTTTCCCATACAAAAATACCTTTTGAAAGGGGCCACTAGAATGAATTCTATTTTCTTGTAAATAAGGTTCAAAAGTACCTTCTATGTTTATTTGAAATTATTTGACTTTGACTGTCGGAGTGCAGCCCATATATCAGCCCCATTACCCTTTTCCTTTTCAATTTAACACGTTCAGACCGGCACCTCGTGAGTAGGTACTTGGTATCCTACGGCGCAAATCTTCACATGGCCACCGGTGGTACATCACCGCCCCATGAACCAAAAGTCTTGCCGGGCGGGGTGCGCCACCGGCACCAATTTTTTCTAATAAATACAATTTTTCAATACTGTTTTTTGCTTACTTTTCGAAATTATATCCTCCTCCTGAGATACACTATGAAAATTTGTCTATTTTACTAGGCGGGAACGGTAAATAAAACACTTTCTCTCAAAGCAGCGCGAATTTCTTAGTACATTGAAAGTATAGTGTGACGTGGCCACCGGTGGTACACCTCGCCGTGGCAGCAAATACTCCGTGCTCCACCGGTGGTACACGCCGGTCTGAACGTGTTAAAACTCGCAACTACATCAAATAACATAAACATTTCTATGGTACCCCACTCTATATTCCTCCTTATTTTTTCGTCGCTCCGTAGACACAATAGAAATCGCAGCTCGACGAAACGCGATTGGAAAAAAAATCGCAACATCCTATAAAGACCGCACGAGCCGGGCAAGCGAAAACAAGACAATAGTTGTTCGAAAAACTGCGAATAAACAAATTAAAATAGAGAGGGAACGTGTTGAAACTTTGCATGTTTCTCTCAATGTGTCACCTCTAGTGAATAGGGACTGATTGTGAGTTGGATTTTTGTAAGCGCGCGAATTTGTGCGATTCAACCTCCGTTCGCGTGTACAGATGGGTCTGTAATTCTGGCGTTCAGATGCAAGAACGGGTAAGGTCGTGTGTAGAATGACGATGCTGGAATATGCTGTTTGAAATAGGTCAGGACGTCAACCTGAAGATGATAGAGGCGACAGTGAGCTAAGGCGTTCATTGTTTTTGACCGACTTCAATAAAAGGAGATTCTGTGTTCGACACGTATGTATGTATGTGAGCGATTTTCTCAAAAACTACTGATCTGATTTGGATGGGGTTTTCTGTAGTTATTTTTGACAAACATTCACGCTCTGATTTCACTTTTGAATTTTAATGAAATCAGTCAGACTTTTAAGATAAAGTGATCTTAGCTTAGTTAACTAATATATCAAGACTAATAAACTAATACTAAACTAGACTAATATTTTAACAAACTTAAAAAAACTAGCCCCAGGCACAAATAAGTAATTTGTTAAACGTTAAACGCCCATCCGATCACCGCCCTCATAAAAATCTTATTTTAAACCTCTAGAAGCTAACATCTAATTTGTACATAAAACACGTGCTCTGTGAAAGCGCCCTTACCATGATGGAGTCACGTAGCAAACTGTGCAGACGAGGTTAAAAATGTTCTATTCGCGAAGATACCGCGCTCTAAAGTTAAAAATTCAATGTTTTAGCTGTGAACGTCCGCGCTCACTCGTCATTCCGATTGTAATAACAGCATAAACATTTTTAGTATCAGATACGTCATAAAATATTCTTGTATTGCTGCGTGAGCAGATTTCAGTGAAGTTAGAGACGTGACGTCATCGTTCTTGAAACTGGAACGTCTCATAGGGGGCTTACCTTGCTAGCGCCTCCATCTTTCGTGCCATTTTTTCCACGAGAAAATATAATTTTAGCTGTTTTCAGTCAAACAATTTTTTTTAAACCTTGTTACAGGTTTCTCACGACCAACCAAAACGAATAGTTATTAATATGTTATCAAATATTAACTTATAACTCTTATATCTAAACTTAATAATAGTATAAAGAGAAAAGATTTTATTTATTCTATGTGTATTTGTTACCTACGTTTTCACGTAAACACGGCTGAACGGATTTAGATGAAATTTGGCACGTAGGTAGACCATGACCTAGAGAAGGACATACGCTACTTTTCATCCTGTATCGCAGACAAAGTCGCGGGTAACAGCTAGTAGTATATTAAACAGACTGCATAGAACACCTGAAATCGATTTCGATCCAATGGTTAGTTAGCAAGATTTTCGAAAAAAAAAAGGAGTGCGATTTGCAACCCCTTCGTAAGTCTCTCCTTAACACTTGACCCTTGAATCTTGTTAGAGCACAAGGGGAACCCTTTTTTTCGTTTTAAAGACATCACTAATTTTACCTTTTGTGTCTCTGATTACTGATTGTATGAGACGTAGCACCTTCCACTGAGAAAAGATGGTCGGATATTTTTTTTCTTTTTTTTTTTAATGCTTTAAACTAGTGCTTGACTGAGATTCCGCCTGATAGAAAGCAGTGATGCAATCGTTGATGGTAAAGCGCACTAATTTATTATGAGCCTATTCACTCTAGCCTTGAAGACACTTAAATTATAATCGGACGGGAAAACCGCTGCAGGCAAATTGTTCCAGTCCTTCGATGTTCGCGGTATAAACGACGAGGCGAAACGCTTCGTCCGGATTATAGCAGTTTCAACAACGTAAGGATGGAAAATCGCCGTGCGACGGGTTGTCCGATGATGGAACGGTGATGGCGGAATTAAGTCATATAATTCCCGCGCACACTCTCCAGAATGCATCCTATAGAATACCGAAAGGCTGGCTACCCTACGCCTGTGCTCCAGGCTTTGCAGATTGGTCTTAAACAACTCTGGATCACCAATTAGCCTCTTCCCACGCCTCTCCACTGACTCCAAAGCTGCTAGATGGCATTTTGCAGCACCAGCCCATATGTGGGGTATATCTCTGTTCATTAATCTTAATATGAACAAAAATGTAAAATGCAATCAACGAATGAATGAGTAGTGAATGTGTGATTCAAGATAAATTTTGCTGGGGTCATTGGTAAACTATGATAAACATATGATAAACTAGCTTATGCCCGCGACTTTGTCCGCGTGGAATTTCTTGTTCCCCCGACCCACCCCGTCGCATCACATCACCTGCCTGCGATATCTCTTTGTTTTCGCTATGCGTTTATTCTGACTTTTTTAGCTTTTGATCGGCTCCTAACGGTCCAAGCGTGATGTTAAGTAGCCTATAGCCTTCCTCAAGAATTGGGCTATCAAATGCAAAAAGAATTTTTCATATTCGACTGGTACCTAGTTTCTAAGATTAGCGCATTATTAGTAATTTTATGGTAGTTCTAGAACTTCTTGTGATATCTAGATTCAGTCTTCTATAGTACAGTCGACTGCACGTCAGTAACACTTTGACCTTGAGCTAGCCTAGCGTAGTACGAAATTTCAATAGAATATGAGGCCAGCTTATTATCATAATCAGCCTACAATGTTCCCACTGCTGGGACACAGGCCTCCTCTCTGTGAGAGGGAGTGGGCCATAATCCTTCACGCGGGCCCAGTGCAGGTTGGTAGATGTCACATGTCTTCGAATTTTTGGTTTTAGGAGATGCCGGTTTCCTCACGATGTTTTCCCTCACCGTTTTGAGAGCAGTGGTAATATAATAATTTACACAAAGTAAAGCGCCTGTCAGGGTTCGAACCCACGACCCACAACCCGTAAGTCGCGGTCGTTACCACTGGGCCTCCTGCTCCTACTGCCAGCTTATACTGGCTACATAATCTAGGATCTATCTGTTTGGACTACAAATGTGTCCATGTACGTTATGTAGCAGAAATATTGCCTTTGCTATATTTCATGTTAGCTACATAATATACATGGACTTACAACAACATACATGTAGTCGTCTTTACGACTGCTGTGACAAACACATTTTAATCTAAAACTTCCCTCAAGCACCAACTTATCTCAACTGACATTTAAGATTGCATTGTAAACTGAAAATTCCACGACTCGGACTGACTACAAAAACACATTTCAAAATGGCTAATTAAAAACAACGTCCCCACTTAACGCCACCAGAAAGTGCTCAGAAGATAATATAATTAAGCAAAGGATTCCAGAGTTCGCAAATTGCAAGCGAAATCTTTTATTTATACGCAACTCCGGTGGAGGTTTGCTCAGCGAATTTTAATTTCGTAATGCAGAAAAGGACCGTTATAATTTTATTCGCCGAATTCTGTGACGTAGAGGAGAGGCGATATCGTCACGATGTGGCTGTGTTATAAGTCAGACCATACAGAGTATTCCGATAAGGCTATCTCAAAGAACCTTAGCCTCTGACAAAGACTATATTTATGGGCTTCGGGAACTAAAACGTTCAGTTTCATTGTAAAATAAACTTCTAAAACCGTATTATTAAACCTTTGTATCTGAAACATTTCGATATGATTTACTGCAAGAAAACTTTTCGTCATTGTGTGATAGAATAATCAAATTATATTATAACCCTACAAGATTATTTTGGCGCGTGGCCTAAATTGGAACTAACGCTGCTATCTTGTTTTTTCAATATATTTCACAAAACAAATGCACAAATATCATAAGAAATGTTTACGAACAGCGCCCCCCGTCAACGTCTTACGAACGCCAAAATATCCCAGTAGCAGTGTACTTGACAGCACGACTCTTATAACTAAAGAAATATCTAACAGAACTTCAAGTTCCACGTCTTAACGACACAGTTTCTTTAATTTCCGAATAAGCCATCTAAGACAATCGCGGGAAGTTGGACATAATTCAAAAGTAGTATGCTCCTGTGAGATAACCGTGATCTTTTCATTCCATAACCTAATGGAACTTTTCCCATTTCAACTTATTTTATCTTCGTCCGGGCACAGGGCTAGCGTCTCCTTAATTTACTACTTCAAAATCCGGATTTTGGTAATGACCTTACTAAAAGTGACTGCTAATATTTTTATTTGGGATAGAAATGTAGCCAATTTCTTTGTTCTCTATTTTTTTGTTATAAAAAAAAACATGGTATTCCCGGTAGACAAAAACAACACCCTGGTTGCTTTGATCCCTTGCATATTTCGTATTGCCAATTTGCTCTATTTTGAAAACAGCAGTACAGCATATTTGTACATACACAGACGGTTCAATGAGCATAATAAACAACTCTTGCTACTCAAGAGCATTATCACAAAATTAAAACTAGCGGGCGATATTTTTTTTACCATAATTGATTATTGACACTGCACAAGACAGGCGCTTTACTTTGTGTAAATAACTTCATTACCACTGCTCTCAAAACGATGAAGGAAAACATCGTGAGGTATTCCAGCATATCCTAGAACCAAAAATTTGAAGACATGTGTCATCTACCAACCTGAACTGGGCCCGCGTAGTAGATTATTGGCCCACTCCCTCTGGAGGAACATTGCTGGCTGATAATGTAGTGCACAAGACATAATATTTATCCAGTGCAAACAAAGCACTCTGATTGTCAGACATTCTACCGCTTCAACTATGAAACCTTTTAGCAGTTTAACAGTACATTCCGAACTCCGCCAGATTAATCTTTCACGGTAACGTCATGTTTTTGCAAAAACCTGCAATGATTCCGATGCGTTCACGGTCTATGCGTAGCCTCCACTGGGCTTTATTCGAATAGGGATTTGCGTCTAAAAGCATTCTCAACAGCAGTGGAATTTACTCATACACTGGTATAACGCATTCGATGGATTTTCAATAGAACGGGGCCCGCAGTGTACCCGGGTTTTATTCCTAAGCTCACTGAACAAACATTTTACCCGGCTAATGCGCCATTGTGTACATTGTTTCACCAATCTTGTTGGTGTCTATTTATGATCGCTAGTCTGCCGTTACAGTGTGTGTTGCTTTTTGTGCTTATTTTTTGCCTGGCTACCCTGGCTGTTGACTGTTCTAATTGACAGATGATATGACATATTTAGTTTTATGTTTTGTAATCACGGTTACAACAAGCGAATTCGAGTTATGACATACGAGTTCATCCTTTTGTAGTCATAATTAGAAAATAGAAAACATTTATTGTCCAGGTAATACAGTAAGCAAGTTCACAGGTTAACAGCAAGTTAAGACGACATGAGTGGCTTAAAACATTACCTACAGCTAGGTTATAATACAGTATTTGCTAGTGAGCCCCAAACTAGACAGTTAGTCTGTATCTTGGGGCTCGGAGTACGAATTAGATATGTAGGAATATTACCATAATCACCTAGCTTAACTTAATGTGAAAATAAAATTAACATTAAAAAAATAAAATGTGATTACATGATATTTTAATAAAATCCCGATCCTATCGGTATAATTCAAAGACATTAAATTATTTACTTAACAAGTATAATTAATAATAATAATATCCTCCTACAGATTTCGGTCACGGCCAATCTGAACTGAAATAAGCCAGGTACGCAGGAGATATTATAGTGCACAAGTGTGTTTGTAAACACAGGTCCACTCTATGTTCCTTTACTCTCATAGTCCGATGGGACGGCAATCCTACACGACCAGGGAGAGATCAAGCTCAGAACCAATGGCTTAACGTGCTATCCGAGGCACGGGGGCTTCACACCACCAACTTCCAAACTCCGGGCTATTACTGAGATATTGGTAATGAAAAAGCCTAATAATACTTTGCTCGACCCGGGAATCGAACCCCATGGTTAACAGTCGCGACCATGAGACCAAGGAGGCAGTCGTCATCGTGGTATAATTAGAGATATCTTAGACAACGCAATGGTAGTGAATAGTGCTGCTTTATTCGCAAACCTTGTTGCAAGGTCTCGATAATTAAACTTTAAAAGACACATTTTTGTATAACAGCTAATGTGCTCATCTCTGAAAGCTACAAACTAATTGCTCCATAAAATGTTGTTATTTGATAAACCTTGAACAGAATATCTGTCAATAATCAATCCTTCTCGCGGCAGGTGAATCCTCACGTGGCTGTGATGGATGATTCAATTACACCATGACACGAACCACTAACCCAGCCCTACTGTCATCATACCTCTTATATCTATGACACTAAAGTTCAGTTTCCTCTAAACAATCGATGATATCAAGAATTATTTATTGAGACGTATAAAAATAGATACTTTATTATGATTATGATTAATATACGTCACCAGATTGTGAGAGATGATGGATTTCATATATTTATTGTGATGCAGAGAACAGTTAAAAGCTTCTTCGCCCTGTGAATAAGAAATAGTCTGAGGAACACGAGTTCTCTCCTCTTTTAATACCTCGGAGAGATTTTTCGTGTTTTTACTTTCTATTTCAAGTTTTTCTTCGAAATATTTAACTGTTTCAGACTGAATATTAACGAAATTTTATTTAACAACGACTGTAAGAAGCACCTTCAAAACTGAATATCTTATAAACTCACAAACGACCACATCTATAAATTGCATTGCGCATGTGATCTTTGAATGCACAGGCGTTACCCAGATTACGGCAGAAACCCTCGGGGCACCTAGATCTTACACAGATGTTCTTAACAGACCAGGACATGTAATCAACTTATGGAGGGAGAAATAACCACATGCTGGCTGGTTGAATTAACCACCGAAGGCAGCCATGGCCTACTCACAATGGTCCACCTGAAGGACTAAGTGCGGAAACCCAACCCTCTGACATAAAACCCCACCTCTATAATCATTTTGTCCCGTGGTTAATTTCATCCAGCGCCTAGTTTCCTAATCTTTAACTTTTATTAGTTTATAATCATAATCATGAGTAAGAATCTGATAAAGCTGGAAGAACTGGCAATGACACTATAATAATAAACAAAAAGAAAAGGTAAGATCCTATCATCTATGTATCTTAATGTTATCTACGATGAAAGAAAAACAGTACATTAAGACAATGAAGTTGCTTATCTTAGTTAAGGTATAAAAATGACCTTGTCAAAGGTAAACCAGCTTCTGTTCCAGTCTCCCATTCTCAGATCAACAGAATTAGCATCAGATATTAACATATCAAAGAGAAAAATGTTTCTACCAAGCAAATCTGCGAAACCACTCAGCGGATTCGGATGCCAGCGAGTGCTTCCATATTTTGGGCATTATGATATACTTTGTACGGCAAAGTGGTTTGTACAGGAAAAACAAAAGTTGGTATGGAAACTTCTGGAGTGGCAAATAGCAGTAATGTTGAAGGCATTGAGCGTGCGGTTTTTTGGAAGCCTGTTTTATGCGTATTGGAAATGGCTAGAATAAAAACACAAAATTAAAACATTATTTTTTAGCAAATTGATAACACATCAGCGATCTTAATATCATTGTTGCTGCCCTGTTTCCAGCTAACCTTATCATATACACACACAACCCTTATTCCTCGAATCGAAAACTACCTAGAAAAGCTACCTTTAAATAGCGAGAATATTAAGATTTAAAATCACACAGGTACAAACTAAAATAACTTAGGTACCAATGAAACCAAAGACCAACAAAAAAAACACCAGAAAAAACCATAAGAAATACAAGTTCCACCATGAAATGCAAAAGTAACCAGATGCTGAAAGTCCCAAACACTTTTTTTTACGCCACTACCTACATATGTATATTCCAATACTACCAAAGCAAGGGTCGAATCGACAAAAACACTATTTGCGATGTCCAAGGAAATGATTCGACTGAATTCCTCCCTTACATCCCACAGTGAGCATTAGCTACCGAATATCTTGTTACTAGGGGTCAATCTTTAAAGGGCGGTCCTGCATTAGCCTCCTGACCGAGCTCAAAGGAAATAGCGGGTGATGTCGGTTAATGGACCCATTGATTTTCGGGAATCAAACGCTTACTTTCCTCGGAGTATCGTGTACAAAAACATGAGAGATGGTGCTGGAGTGTTTGTAAGTGTGTTTCGGAGGGAACCTTTGAGATTCGTAATTATAATTGCGTTCGGCTTTCATTAAAGGTTTTTTTTTTCTTTTCCTTTAAAAAATAGTACATATTCATTTCATTGTCGGTTTTTATCATTCTAATTTGAATGAAACTCAAATCACTGAAATTCAAGCATGCTTACATAGTTAACACGTTATTTTATTCTGTATTAATTAAATGTATTTTGTTTCTGTCTATTACTAAGCCTCCGCTGCTCGTCCGTCGGTCGGTTTGTCTGTCAGCGGGCTGTATCTCATGTACCGTAATAGTTAGGCAATTGATTTCTATTGTCGCTATAACAACATAATGATAAAAATAAAATAAATTTTAAAATTAAAGATGGACCCACTTTATTTTTTACAAGTATATATAATACAAGAAACGTGATTTTTTGAGTGTTTTTTTTGCCTCGTGTGCTAGTTTGACTCGCACTTGGCCGGTTTTTTATCTTTCATTATGGCATCTCTCAGTCGACGTGAAACGTCTGAATATAAAATGAATCAAAATGGAAAAAAAAATTACTAAGCACAAACTACGAACTACAAAACAGACACAATAATTATTCAAATGCCGTTCATATGTACAGACGCGAGCACATCAAGCTACCTGAAACTGTCAAATTTTCCAAATCAACTTTGAACCTAATGTTAAAAAGGTAAAGTTGAAAATCGATTAAAGAAATTTGATATATTGTGGTAGCTTGCTGTGCTGGTGTCTGTACCTAATGCACTGGATACTTGGATAGTCAGTGGATATGTATCCTCATACCTATTTTGAACCGAGTAAAAGTACGAGAACAATCCACAATTCCATTTGCGACTCTCCTCGTGCAACTACTAAAAACTTTCGCGAACACCTTACAATATTCAGCATCTACTTCCGCACACCTAAATTAAATATGACGTCATTACGCCGAAGCTGCACAAACTGAGCAAACACGTCGTGTTTGACCACTTTGATGACTCGATTGTCAAGGGAGGAACACCAATTAGGTAGCAGTTGACTCAGCGGCTTTCGTGATTAATTCACCACAGGAGTCCGGCCCACCTGACCGAGGCACAGTTTGCTAGGCCACGGTAATTATTTAGACTCTGATTGCTGACGTGTTGCTGTTACAGGTGAACGGATATGGATTAATTTTGGAAGTTCCCATTCAAAATTCTGGAAGCTTCTGCCTGCTGTTTATTCTCTCCGTGGCAATATGTTAGCAGTAGTGACATCTTGTACCTATTATGCTGATGTATAGTGCTTTCTCATTAAATATTTCATAAAGAATCGCAATGCTTGCCACGACACGTAAACAAAAAAACTCAGATACTGCTGAAGTTTTGTTAGTTTCAAACCTACTTAACTGCCTTCAGCCAAATCGTTGAGGAAAAAAATATGAATGGCTTAGAAAACGTGTTTTTTTTTTTTCTTGAAAGGAAAGTGCCATACCTTCTTATGGTTTACACTCTTTCATCGAACTACCCTCTTAGTTAGCAAGGAAAAAAGTCGGTCGAACAGTGTACTGCCATTTTGTATGCATCCTCTTTTCCGGAAAGTTAGGAAATATTGGATAATTTTCAAAATAAGCTTGAACATAGAACGGATAATATATTATATCAGAAATTTCGCAACAAAATAGACAAGCTTTGTTCAAATGTTAGCAAAAAATCTGGCTTAAGTCCAGTAGCGCTGTTAGTACGTAATTTCGGAAGTTTATTGCTAAATCGGCTTTTTGTAAGCAACAATAAACATTGTTAGGTACTACGTTTTTCTTTAGCTTACTAGGAAATTTTAATGTATTTTCTTAAGTGTGGTGTAGTACCAAAAAGTTTTATAAATTAATAAAACTTACCGGAACACAACTTTTCCTATAAACATGCCTAACGACAGGTAGCCACTCAACATCATATTTTCATCCAAAATCACAATTTCAAAAAATTTCAATGGCCCTTCGAGTTTTCACCAACCCTATTAAAACACCTTGAATCTTACACTTTGCACCAGCCTAACGATTCTGTAAAAATCTCACCGTGAAAAGTTAGGTGAAGTGTCAATCCCTAGCATTAGTTGGAATGACAGCTCACTTCACCTAATTTTTCACGGTGAGATGGTTACAGAATCGCAGTACTGATCGTAAACAACCATGTACGATATCCTACCCCCCCCCCCCCCCACTTCGCCTGCCCCCTTTGTATCAATCCATGACGCCGTAATGACGTCTTTTCATTGCTCAGCAAAAGGAAGTTTTCCCATTTAAAGTTACCAGCGTTTTTATCTGCAAGTCCAGAGTTAAAAATAAAATTATTTTACGGTTAGACTAAATTTAAATTTAGTCGTTATTATGCGGGTATATTATACCTTCGGCGATAATGGACGTTTCGTGTAACCACCCCGAATTTAATCGTGCCGCAACAGAATTTTTTGCCAATATTCATGGTTATTGTGGAAACGGTTAATTGAGGAACTTTGTTCGGGCAATTGACGACTGATACTGTTTCGGAAATGGCCCTTCGGTTTTGGACGGCTCTGTTAAATTTAATTTTCATTACGAGGCATAAAATCGTTATTGTAAAGATGGTGAGCAGCCAGTTGGCTATTCTATTGAACTTATTAATATTAAAAGTGGGAACCATTTTGTTTCAATCTCAATAACATTGCCAAATTCATACACGTGGTCATACTCGAAAACATAATCCTTAATTGTATCGTATATCGATTCATGATTACCTCGTATTTACAAAGGTCGGAACACTCATATTAATAAACACTACAAGCCGAGAAACAACCTGCCGTTAAAGCTCTCAAACTCAATATAAAGACCCAATCAGATACCGTACCTTATGGTCGAAGAAATATTGAAAGAAGAATATATGTATTCTATAGAATTAGAAGTATTACCGTCAGTCGATCCCTCTTATCGGCTCCTGTGATCCTTACCTAAGGAAAAATGGAGTTTGGAGAAGGGGAAAATTCGGGTAAGTGATTTGTCCTGATACCTTTGGAACATTTGTATTGACTGCGATAGACTTTATTCAACATTACTCGTAGTAGGTGTATCTTCACGTTCTGCTTTTATAATGTCGTCATTAACATAGTAGTTTTGAGACGTGGCGTGTTCCTACTTATATTTGTTGAATTGACCACACGTCAACCATTTTATTCATATACGTTGCTAAAAGTTAAGTAGTGATTAGCCACTGTTTAACCATTTATTTAGACGTTTAAACGTCACTCAACTTTAAAATCGTTTATAAATAAACCCCTTAAAAATTAAATGTGATGTCTATTATCAAACCAAAAAAAACTCGGCAGTCCTACTAATATTTTAAACGTAAAGTTTGGGTGCATGGATGGATGGCACACAGATGGTTTATAACCAGGATTAACATATATGATACTTTTTATCCCGATATTCCCACGGGATCGATACTTATGCGGGTGAAACCGCGGGGCGCAGCTAGTCTTCTATATAAATAAAACGAAGTCGAGTTAGTTACACCATTTATATATCTCAAGAATGCGAACGGCTGGACCAATTTATATGATCTTTTATTTGCTAGCAGAAAAACTATTAAAACATGGGAAAAATTAACAAAAAAAAAAAAGAAGATAATTCAATTTCTCATACATTTTGTATGGAACGGCTTTCTTGATGATATCTCAAGAACGGATTGACTGATTTCGAAGGTGGTACGAAGTTCGCAAGGTCAGCTGGTACTAATATAATAAATTCATTTCCTTCAGCTATAAATATCGCAATTTCTTCCAATTTTTCACACAGCGTATGTTTTACGTCAATAGAATATTCAATGAACGTACGCTCAGTAACGAGGCAAACCTAAATAAATGCTAATAACTGAAGTAATCATGCTAATACAATATGGTTATTCGTTTGTGGTGCAAGTTTAAAGATTACATACACTGAGAATGTATATAGGGGCTTTTTTTTTCTGGTGGGAAGTCATCAAATGACTCCTCCCGCTCTGGGTGGAGCGGAAGGGAGTGTCAGACTCTTACTGACTAAAACCCACCCATGTTCCTTCCTTCGCCCTTTATGTTCCGGGGTAGCGGTAACCCTTTCGGACAATCCCGCTGAATGTATATAGGGTCTCGTGACTAAATAATGATAGCCGCACGGGTCGATCGAAAGTTAAGCTACGCCTGTCGAGGTCAGTACGTGGATGGGTGACCATTCATTACATACCAAGACCCCTCCGTGTCTCGGAAAGCAAATTGCCCGCCAGACACAACACCCGTCTGGTCGGAGGATTCTCCCTTTTCTATGGAGGATTCGTGAACTTTACACCCTGTTCCTCATACCTCTAAAAGCCGTTTATCCCGGCTGTCATTCGTGAATCTTTGACAGTTATTACGGGTAGTCAGAAGCCCGAAAGTCTGACAACCAGTCTTACTAAGGGGTATCGTATTACCTAATTACTACTCAGCTGCATCCGGTTAGATTGGAAGCTGACCCACGATTCCCGATTTTAGTAAATATTTCCTATGAGTGAACTGTGCATAAGCAATAGTATGATCACTATATTATACAGGATGGCAGTACATGATTCTGGACCCCCCTGCGTTGAAATTTTTCGTCGGCTTTTTCTTAATTTTTACGTTTTTTTCTGTAATTTTTTTTTTACTGTAAACTGTATAAAATTATTATTTCTATCTAACCCAATGAGATTTTTAATTAAAAATAATAAATTCACTTAAAACAGCAATGTAAATAAAACTCGAAAGTGCAGAGCGCGGTATCGCGGTAGGTAGCGTGCGCACGCGAAACAACCCGATCAAAACGCTCCGGGGGGTTTTGATCGCGTTGTTTGCAATACATTGCGCACTCAAAAATGTATTTTTTTTTTAACCGGTCATTTCCGAGAAGAGTGACTTTCGTAATTTTATTTATGGCATCAGGTGTAACCTTTTCACGACTTTTGTGCGTGATATCCCTGCCTGTATATAAATTGGGGGACATTTCTTGTTTCATACGCCAAATTATGTCCCACATATTTAGTTGTCCTGTTTACGTTTTAACGCTTCAGCAATTCATTTTCACCAACTGCAAAAACGGGTTATGGTTTTCGTGCGTAGGTATCTATATTTGACTGCCTCATTGGTATAGGGTTCGATTCCCATGTCGGGCAAAGTGTTGTTGGGTTTTTTCATTAGGAATGTCTTAATAGTCAAGAGTCTGGATTTGATGGAAAGGGCTCGGCCCTATTACATAGAACTTCATACCGGCGAAATGTGGGTGTACATTGTGTATTAGGTACACCTCTGCCGAACCCTTCGAGGATTACAGGCGTGTAGTTATGAAGTTATGTATCTATATTTTTAATTAGGTTCCTATAATATCCCTATATAATATAAGAGGGGCTTGTGGCTAAGTAATAACAGCCGCATGGGTCGATCGATCAGGTTAAGCTTGGTCCGTGGATGGGTGACCATCTTCACATACCAAGACCCCTCCATGCCTCGGAAAGCACGTTCAGCCGTTTGTCCCCGTTGTCATTAGTGGATCTCTGACAGTCGTTACAGTTTAGCCCGAAAGTCTGACAACCAGTCTTACCAAGGGGTATCGTATTACCCAGTAACTGGGTTGTGGAGGACAGATTGGCAGTCGCTCCATGTAAAATACCGGTATTCAGCTGCATCCGGTTAGACTGGAAGCCGACCCCAACATAGTTGGGAAAAGGCTAGGCAGACGACGACGAATATCCCACAAAACTTGGGAGGTATGTAACTCAGTTTTATTACGTATGTATCTAGTATGTACATACACGTACATAATAAAACCTCCCCTTAGTAACACAGCAACAAAACTCCACCATCCATCACACCCCAGCACAATTCATCTTCCTAGCAACTACTATATATGATAACGTTTATGAATTATCCCAAACTGCGAATATTAAGCGAGATCCGTTATTATGCTTAGATGTTATTAGTATGCACAAACGGACTACATAAAATCGACGACATGGTTGGCGCAGTGGTTAAGCGATTGACTGCTGCGCTGCGTGTCGCGGGTTCGATTCCCGCACCGAACAAATATTTGTATGACCTACAAGTAGTTGTTCCGGGTCTGGCTGTTTGTGTGTGCTTAAATGTTTGTAAACGCACCCACGATACAGGAAAAATTCCTAATGTCGTGCAAAGTTTTAAAAGAAAAAAATATATTGGTCTTCTTAAACCTTGTAGATATTGGTCTTCCTCTCAGGGCGAAGATATTGGTCTTGCTCTCAGGGCGAAGATATTGGTCTTGCTCTCAAGGCGAAGATATTGGTCTTGCTGTCAGGGCGAAGATATTGGTCTTGTTCTCAGGGCGAAGATATTGGTCTTGCTCTCAGGTCGAAGATATTGGTCTTGCTCTCAGGGCGAAGATATTTTGTATTGTACTGCAAACAGGATATCGGAACCACTTTTACACGTAATATTATAAAAAAATACGCTGATACTGGTACGAGTAGATTGAGATCGAGAAAACTATTTACGGGTCGCCCAAAGCGAGAAGCTCAAAAAGTCTGACAACCAGTCTTACCAAGGCGCGTCGTGTTACTTAGTAACTGGGTTGTGGAGGTCAGATAGGCAGTCGCTCCATCTAAAATACTGGTATTAAGCTGCATACGGTTAGACTGGAAGCCGACCAAAAGAATAGGCTGATGATGGTGAGATATTTTTGTGTACGGTTTTCCTTTGGATTACGTTTCGAGCTTGTCTGACCTGTCTGATCTGAATTTAGATGTTTCAGACTGAAACATCTAAATTCAAGAGTTGCAGCAAGACTGTAAGTTTAGGTACTCCGTTTGGATACGAAAGTAGTCGAACTTTTGCTTAACATAAACGTAACACAGTAAGTTCTAATTTCTACAAAAACCGGTCAACCTTTTTGTTTTATCGAACTCAAATTATATAAAGTAATAGCCATAGGTAAAGGGAATATGCAAGTAATTTAAAATTTTTTCATTATTTAAATATGACTTGACTATTCAACAAACAAATTGCTGTTTAAAAAAATGTATTAGTCATTTTATGATGCATTTTTTGGTAGAACGGAACGCAAACTCAAAATGCTTCGTCTTCGATAATGTCGGAAGTGACGTAAACGTCCATGTGAATTAACATTAGATGTAAATTCTCATGGATTTTAAAGAATAGATTATATTCTTAGCAAAATGCTTGAAATCTCACTAAGGGCTGATTTTTCCATCGCCTGATAACTTTATTCGAGAAATAATTTTGAAGTTTTGACAGTTATTTCATACAAAAACCGTCAAACGTCAATTTTATTCCTCGAATAAAAGTTATCAGATATCAGATCAGCCCTAAAATAAGTGAGTAGGTAATAACGATATCTGCTTGAATGAAAGAAAAAAATATATATAATTAGGGACTAAAAAAAAGATTTAATCAAAGCAGTTTGCTTACACAGTGGAAAACACACGACCTTTAACCGTGGAAAGTTATGGGGAGACCTTTGACAAAAAAGGTCGATAAAAAAATAAAAACAAAGCAGTATCGTGAATAACAAAACATAGAACTGTAATAGAGAATTGTTGGGGCTTAACATATTTTTGATCATGTAGCAGTGCCTTGTTGAATTTGACTTTTATTACTTTTCTTGGGTTTAAATTACTGTCTTTCTTCTTCTTAGCGTGTCAATGGTAATCTAAATGGACTCGGCCCAGGATTCGGCTACGTGTTTGGCGCCATCACTAGCGTGTAACAGTTCCTATAATGTGCAAACGACAGGACACGTGTCCCATCGTTTATGGAACAGCACAGCATTTGCAATCCAAGGCGGAGTCGTCTATAAATTTCCATCTGAGCAGGTTTTCCTTGTTTTGGCCAACCTGGGTACAGAGTTGCCTGCGTTGCAACTCGTGACCAGGGATCTCCCTGGTCACGAGTTACCTGCTGATGATCTCATCAGCAGGTAAGACAGGATTACTGTCACTTATTGATTGAGTGAAAAAGAAAATAACATGCATATTCTCTATTACCTTTGAGGGCCCCGTGGCTAAATAATAACAGCCGCACAGGTCGATCGATCAGGTTAAGCTACGCTTGCCGCGGTTGGCCTATGGATGGGTGACCATCTTTAGATACCGAGACCCCTCCGTGCCTCGGAAAGCACGTTAAGCCGTTGTTCCCGGCTGTCATTCGTAGATCTTTGACAGTCGTTACGGGTAGTCAGAAGCCCGAAAGTCAGACAACCAGTCTTACCAAGGGGTATCGTATTACCCAGTAACTGGGTTGTGGAGGTCAGATAGGCAGTCGCTCCATGTAAAATACTGGTATTCAGCTGAATCCGGTTAGACTGTAAGCCGACCACAACATAGTTGGGAAAAGGGTAGGCAGATGATGATTCTCTATTACCTTTCATGATAGTCTAATACTACACAAATAAAATATAATGTTCTGGTAACCAAGCCATATTAATACCAGTCGCAGATCTACTCACGTCAGTTACATATCGAGCGTCTAATCTATAGCTCGCGAGTGCGGTAACGCGAGATTTGATATCATCCGCGGGAATAGGGGAAACTCCTTCGAAGAAATATGAGTTACAGCATACGTAATAATATGTTTTGAAAATCAATAAGAAGTATTGTATGACGCTACAATTTCTGGTTGGTTGTTTTCTAAACAAAATACTACTGGCTGCTATTTGCTGATATTAAGGAATTATAATCATCATTGCTAATTCAAAATCAAAAGTCATATATTCAAATTAGGCTGAGAATCAGCACTTTTCGAACGTCAATATTACATAAGACAGTCCCCCAAAACGCCCACCCTTCACCACATATTTAGTGAAGAAGAAGAAGTGGCGCAACAAACTCGCTGTCTGTTCAGTTAGAGAAACTCAGTTAGATAAATTCAAAGCCTTTTTTTTTAAGTAAATGCAATGGGGCCGATCCCTACGATCGTATCCTAATATAAGCGGTCGTAGCACACATACGTGAACGCCGCGTTCATTTTATTCGGCGAACCCGAACGTCGTCGACAGAGGGCGCATTCGGCGGTTTTCCGAATAAATAAGTTACAGATGAACGCCACAATAGCGTATTCGCGTAGTATCAGGATAAGGGTTACGCCGATTCACTGGTGGCTGTTAAACTGTCAAATGATTTCTAGTTTTCTTCCACTATTTTTCTAACCATAAATCTATGGTGGTCAAGAACGTTTAGTTATAACAACTGTTGTCAAATAACACGGGAAGGGAAATTAATAATCTTGCCAGTGATAGGTCCTGAGATGAGTTTATCAAGTCTTTAATTAAAGGACACTGTCCAAGTGATCTATATCGAATCTGCAGTGTAATTAGATAGCTCGCCGTTGACAGCTCAATGATCGTACGTTATGTAATTACAATTATGCACATAGGTTGGTATGTTGATGGATTGATGTTCTACATGTAAACGATTACTTGTAATAACTAGAAGATGAGATATTGGGGTAAACTAGTCTAACATCTACTATTGTGCTGTTTCCGACAGGGTCCATAATGATCATCCAACTATGTTAGAGTCGGCTTCTAGCCTAACCGGATGCTGCTGAATACCAGTATTTTATTTGGTATAACTGCCTATCTGATCTCTATAGCCAGTTACTGGGTAATACGATACACCTTGGCAAGACTGGTTGTCAGACTTTCGGGCTTCTGACGACCAGTAACGACTGTCATAGATCCTCGAATGATAGCCGGGACCAACGGCTTAACGTGCTTTCCGAGGCACGGAGGGGTCTTGGTATGTAGAGATGGTCACCCATCCACGGACCAACCGCGGCAAGCGTAGCTTAACCTGATCGATCGACCCGTGCGGCTGTTATTACTTAGCCACAAGCCCCCTCAAAATATTAAAAAAATGTGAATTATATATACAGGCTGTAACAAAAACCCTGTCCGATCCAATAAAGGCGTATTCCTGGGTCAACATACGTACTAGAAAAAATCGTTATAAAAATGTAACTCATAAAAACCAAAAGTTATTGATTTTTAATTTTTATAATCCATGCGAAATTTAACACTGAATATGGCAAATTTTCATAAGTTGACAACACTCCACCCGCCGGCAAAATCTTTTTATTTTTACCTATTTTTATTTCAAAGAACACCGCCCTACACTACCGCGTCGTAGACACTCTTTCAACTAGTCGCCGACTCTTTTGATATCGCCGCCTAGTTACCTACCGACGCGATACTTGTTGCTAGTCTTTCGTGGAGATAGCTTTCGATCTGACGTCCGTACGTATCAAGCGCTGTCGTTTCGCGAACAATGTCGTATTCTAATCAGGAATATTTTAATATGTTGATGTGCTTAGGCAAGACCGACTGCAATTATGCAGCTGCGCGTAATACGTAGGTACGAGGTGCGTTTCGCTAATAGACCAGGTGTGACAGTACCGTCGGAGCGTGCGTTCCAACGCCTGCATAACGGTGTATACACCACAGGCAGTGTTCATGGGCACGAGTCGCAAGCCACTGATGCTGGAAGACCACGAGAGCGCAACGAGGAAATTGAGGAACAAGTGCTGGATATGTTTGCCGCGGACCCCACGCAAAGCACACGCTCTGTTGCGCGACGATTAGACACAAACCACAGTGCGGTTTGGAGTGTGCTGAAGGGAGATGGTCAGCACCCTTATCACTACCGGCGGGTTCAATCCCTTCTGCCCACTGATTACGAACCAAGAATGGAATTTTGTAAATGTGTTTGTGTGTGTTTTTTTTGTAAATTTAGCAAAAAGGTGTCGAATGTGTATTAGTGTTGGAGGTGGACATGTGGAGCATGATCGCCGAAGTATGCAACAACAACAAGTGAACGTTTTAATAAACTAACACCTGGAGTCGGTAAGTACATTGCCAGAAGCACATCACATTTAAAAAAAAGCCCTTATCAGGGCTACATTTAATTCAATTAATTGTTTCTTGATAAACAGAATTAAGTCAAAAACACAAAATACAGAGAGTATCTGAAATCCGGATTACTATGCCTACAAAACAATATCAGCTGATACCTACGCGCACCGCGCGTAATGTAGGTATGTTTGGCGGCACGCGACAAAGCGCGGTTAATGACACGGGCGGCTTCTTTGACACAAAACTGTAGGTAGTAAGACGTGAACTTTGTCGAGCGATCAGTGTTGCCTTTGGTCAGTTTTTATTTTTTATTTTAATTTAATGATATTCACTGGGGAAAAATAATAATCTCAAATCCATTAAATGATTACGCATATGTGTACGCAGTACGATGCCGAATAATACTCTTAAGGATCGGACAGGGTTTTTGTTACATATTGTATATGCAAGTGAAATAAAGGAGATAATAATGTTAATGTTATGTTTAATAATAATGTTTTATCAACAATAGTGTGTGCCTCACGGCTGCGCCAAAAGGTTTCAGACCATTTAAAGCCAGCACTTCAATCACGTAATACACTTCTAATCGCAATCCAAAGGATTTTGAAGGAATTTGTTTCATATGTTTCAAAATTTCGTCTGCTTGACAATGCAAATGACGCAATGAAAGACATTGCAATTGTCAGTGAGTTACGCAATTACCCTGCAGATTTCCTTAAAATATTTCCCTTCCCTGTTAGTCAGTATCCCTCATCAAGAAACTAATAGTAACACAAACTAGTCGCCCATATTCTCCCAACGTACCCTGTGTGTCATGTCAAAAGTTCAGAAAGTAACATATGGATGCTAATGACGTATTTGCATGTACATGCCGCGGCCCCACGGTGCCACGACTTTGAAGTGCAAGCTTCAGCTAAGGGGAATAACCTATGGTCGTGTGCTTGTTATGCCCCTGATTACTATATTCAATTTCGCAGCACGTAGCAACTAGATATACCCGGTTTCTGAATTGAGAATTTGAAGTTTAGTAATGGTCAAACTCTACTTTAGCATTACTTAAGGTTATAGTCAATGAAATTCAAAATTTCTTACGTGTTTTGTAAAGCAATTTTGAATTTCGCGGGCTATGAATCAGTTCAAGTTCTCAACTTCATACTATCTAACTAACAATACAGGCATGTATTGTCCCACTGCAGGGCAAAGGCCTCCCTCTGCCTTTTCACCCAATTCTGTCTTTTGCGAGTGCCAGCCAGTCCTTTTTTTTTCTGGGGAAATTATCATATGATTTCTTCCGCTCTGGGCGGAGCAGGAGGGCGTGTCAGACTTTTACTGACTAAAACCCACCCGTGTTCCTTCAGTTGCCTATGCCAGGGGCCACGGTATCTCTTTCGAACAACCCGCGGCCCTGGCAGGTGTCGGCCCTAGCGGACCCCGTTAGTTCGTGCTGACATCTCTTTGAGGCGCGCGTGGAACACAACGCGCCGTCGACCCGGGCCTGTTCCTTGCCGGGTGGCGAGCTGCCCATTGCTCGCCACCCGCAAACCCGCGCCTACCGTGGCCGGGAGTCGGCTGGTGACTCCCAACGTCCAGGGCGTCTCCTGCGGCGACTAGGGGCGCGAGGGCGCAGAGATTGCCTCTCCCTCACGCGCTCCGCCTCCTCCTTTGCGAGCATTACTGCTTCGCAAAAGGAGGTGACGGCTTCCCATGCACTCTCGATCCGTACCATGGCCTAGACCAGGGCCGGACGCGAGAGATCGCCGCCGCCGATCGTCGCCACGAGGACGCGGCGGTGCTCCGCCCAAGCCGGGCAGACCTCCACCGTATGCTCCGGGCGATCCAGTGCCAGCCAGTCCTTACGGTAGGCCGAGTTAAGCTCGTCCCGCCATCTTCGTCTTGGTCTGCCGCAAAACTTCATACTGTCAATTCAATAACCGTGCGTTTGTATTCAACCTTTGTAACAAAAAAAAAACTATTAAATTAAAATAAAAGACAGTTTGCAGTATGACCCGTAGTAGATTGCAGTAGGTATGATACATGGTCTACACAGTGTCAGTTGCTAAATTTCTTTGCATCAAAATTATTAATAAATAATACTTTATGAATAATGGAAAACACCAAAAAAGGCAGATGGAAAAGATAACAATATGTACATTTAATGTAAACTTAAAATAAATAAAGAATAAAATACTCTCGACAATTAAACGTTCAAAGAGCGAACACAAGAGAGTAGAACATCAGAAAACCGTTACGTTTGAAAAAGAATTAATGGGTTTCACTGAAATTTTAAATGCAGATTCTTTTAAAACGTAAAGTGCAAATTGTTCCCGAGGGATGTTAGAAAAATCTCAATTTTACACGAAGAAGAACTCATGTAGGCATACACTTCAATCATAATACTGTTAGGGACAACTTTTTTTAGATTGTTTTTAGGTAGAAGTATTGTTAACATTAAGTGTTAATAAAACTAAATATATATTAATATAGCATCATTTTAGCGCAATCTATTACTAATTTGTACGCCTGAAATCAAGATATTTTATTATTATTTTAAAATGAATTTTTATATTTTTATTTTATTATTATTTTTTGAAATTGTTTACTGCTAAACACTAGACTGGCGACAAGACAATAGGTCTTGTCGCCAGTCTAGTGTTTAACAGTAAACATTTTAAATAATATAAAAATTTGATTTTTTTTATATAAAAAAAGAAAAAAGATTAAAGATTTGATTTTTTTATTTTTATTTGATTGAATATAATATCTAGAGTATATTATATTTAAAGAAAAAATTAGTAATATTCATGGTGGTCAGCTCAATAACTTCTAGTCATAAGGGTGGGTGTATACAACAGAATACTTTAACCAAAAAAACGTTAAAGTTACTAGAATGGTCGTTGCGGGTCGTCAGAAGCCCGAATGACTGACAACCAGTCTTACCAAGGGGTATCGTAATACCCAGTAACTGGGTTGTGGAGGTCAGATCGGCAGTAGCTCCTTGTAAAATACTGGTATTCAGCTGCATCCGGTCAGACTGGAAGCCGACCCCAACATATTTGGGAAAAGGCTAGAATGTTTATTGACTAGGATGGTTCATAGTTAAACGCCATCAATTTTGTATACACTAGCGCCCGCCTGGACGTCGGAATGTATACCACGGGAACGTGCTACTGGGACAAAAAGTAGCTTATGTCCTAACCTAGGATATGGTGGATATGGATGGATATTTCCTTGCCAAATTTTATCGAAATCCGTTCAGCGGTTTAGGCGTGAAATGGTAACATACAGACAGAGTTACTATCGAATTTACAATAATAAGTATGTATGTATAAATTACAGGGTATAATAGTAACAACCCTAAGAAATTCAATCATATAACCTCTCTTTTTTGCATTTTCTCGAATAGGTACGACTACTCTACAAGAAATCTTAGTTTGTGTCCTCAATCCGTTTGAACATAAAGTCATTTCGCACGAGCTTTCCCATTTCCGCTTAGATTATAGAAAAATTTCATCGATGTGAAGTTCTTGAACTCGCCACTCGATTTCCCGATTTATCAACGAACCGTAAAAAATGTTACCGAGTTTAGCTTTGAAATAGATTACGGTTTCAATCATGAAGGATAGGTATGCCTAGGTATTTCCAGTTTTAATATAATGATAATACAACTACGGCATTTACATAGATTTGTATGCGAAAAAATAGACGTTTCTCCCTTGTCAACGAAATATTAAAGTTTTGATTTACTTACATAAGTACTTTTTTTTAATTTAATAAAAGAGACTTTTGCCCAGAAGTGGGGCAGAGCAAGCAAGAAAAAAAAAGATCATAACACAGCATCACCAAAGATAAACTAAAACTGACGGGCAATTTTCATTAGCAAAATCAGATTTCCAGGAATCTACTAGTACCTAACTGTACGCACGCACATACGGACTTTCATTCTTAAAGTCCGTATGTGCGTTGACATTTACCGTAAACTACTAGATTCGTAGACCTATGTATGTAGACATAACTTTTTTTTTGCCATACGTTCACGATCGCGAACTCACTTCATTCAAACAAAATCAGACATTCATACCTTGTAATGCCCAATAGAACGAGCTCCTGCCTTTTTCTTTATTTTTTATTATATACTTATATATAATATATATATTTTAGTGTTAGCTTGTAAAAATAGTATTTAATGAGTTCAGTACCAATAAAGTAAATTCATACCTTGTAATTTTATTAATTTAAATATATAGAACAGATTGTGCCACCTTACGTTAATTTATTCGAAGCCTTAATTAACCATACTCAACGATACAGCCGTAACAACATAACCTAACACACATGACACAGCACAGCATCGTGAACACGGGATAATAAACCTTCATTACATTCATTCATCTTTCTCCCGTCTCAGCTTACAAACAACAAACATATTAATTTCATGTTGCAAGCAAAACTCAGGATGTAAGTGCAAATATCAAAGGCGAGGTAAAGGCGAAGTAAAGCCCACACACGTCGCCTGTCTGTTTAAACTAAATACACGCCCGCGTGAAGCAAATTTCATGCATAACATTATTGAGGCTGCCTGCGCCAGACCTACTACCTGTCGAACTTGGACTACCTCAACTTAGGAGAGGACGCGATTTTTTAAGGTAAGTTTTAGGGTTGCTCTTTATTAGTGGTTGTAGTGGCTATCATATCACTTGGTTTAACTTTGAAGAACTGTCAAAAATTCAAAATTATTCCTCCGATAAAATTATCTGACGTTGGAAAACTCAGCCTTAAACTGCTAAGTAATCGTCCAGTAACGTCTTTCTTACTGACTATAAGTTAAGGGGACACTTGATTCACGGGTTCTTTATAAGATTCAGCACTTGCACTAAGTACAGTTAAACTAAAACGATTATAGTATCCGAGGCAATTAAATATCGAAGGGAAAATTGCCAAAGCCATGAAGTTTTGTAAGAATGTTGATATACAACTGTTCATCACACAGAATTATTTGCAGACAGTTTGCAGTATTGTCTATAACACATAGAGGGAAGTTATTAGGGCCTTTTTCCTGTCAAATGTGTGTGTTTTTTTCTGTGTGGGTTTGCGCCCGCGTGCGTGGCTCACCCGCATGCGTGAGCTTACCGCGTGTGATGCACCCCTAAGGCGACTGTCGCACTGCCACGCATCACGCTGCATGTTGCGTCAACGCACTGAATGAACCCGCGTGGATGCATTTTCTTTGTGTTGAACTGTGCGTGTTTTCTATACAAACGAAGATACTTACAAGCAGCGTTAAAACACCCATTCACGCGCTACGATGCGTGGTGCGTGACAGTGTGTTAATCGCCTAAACTCCCCGTATCTCGCTTGTTTATAACGTTGACTGCCAGACAACAGACACAATAGAAAATCTATTGTGCAGTCAATGCCTTAAGGCATGCATAACAGGAAAAGTATGTACGAAACGATAGGATCCGGGCAGCGTGCGAAATCCGCATGATATCAAAATGGCCCTAGTACCTGCCACCTGAATTAAGTTGTTAAAACTTACATCGGTGATTCAAAATGTGTCCTTCTAGCTGCCAGTCCCCATGCAAACCTCCAAACTTGAATTACATTATAAAGTCAAGACCTCAGCCGCACCTGCGCGCGCCCATTCAACTGTTCGACATCACTTGGTAATATTGATATGAAGCTCAAATTAATATGTATGTGGGGGACGCGATACAATCGGGTGCCACTGTTTGTACTAGTTTCAATAACTGTACTACCTGCTAACGACTGACGTGGAACAAATATAGGTGTTGATTCATTATTTTTTTGGGTTTCTTGTTTCCTGCTGAAGTGCTGAAGTCTCGTTAGCTGATAGACATGAGAAAAACACAAAGAACTAGTACAGATTTTGTGAAACAGTGTTTTGTTATCCTAAGTATTGGCAACATGCCGTAGAGATTATCTGGCTATCAATAAGTGTTATTCTGTCAAAAAAATCTCCATTATAGTAAGAAAGTTTTTTTAGAAAAGATTGCATGGTCATCTTACTCAGTTCGAAGACTAGCCAATTTCATTCATGCTCATTTTAAGTTACGTAATTGAAACTGTTTTGAAGCAAATAGTACAAAAGCCATCACAGGGGAGGTCTTGCATTCAATTTTAATCTTGAAAAGCACAAAATGACATCAGGGCGGTCCCCCAAACACATTACTCCCGTCATTTCCCACTGTCTGATCACTTATTACATGTATCAACTAACTTAAACTCAAACATTTGATTTCCATTCCCTCAAAATTCTGTCACTCCTCAATATCCGAGAATGAATCGAATCCCCCTGTCGAATATGAGGCATAACTGAACTGTGCAGACGGGCGTTTTTGTTCAGAGGGGCAATTCTCGTAATTTTAAGAACGTTCACAGTCGGACCTCAGTCTCAATCTGTCAAAAAATACTTCTAATTTCCCTACATTTTGACAAGTTTTTTACATTTGTTTGTCGCTAAGATGAGACTGCGACTAGGTTTTAAATTACGAGAAGTGGCCTTCAGATCTATACTTATGTAGCATGTTCTTTACTATGGCCCAAGTTGGAGAGTCCTGCGGGGTGATTACGTAACGCACTATCAGTAGCAATGGGTTTCATTTTGACAGTTCAACAACATTCATTGCGTTATTTACGTTGTTGAGTAGACACATTTTTCGAACATATGAAGCAATGGATCGGCAATATCCTTCTAAATGATCCATATTGTTTTACGCAATTAGGGTGCAACTCTATCCCCAGTGACGCCTAGACGTTTCCTTTGAGTTGTTATGTACTAACTGATAATTCGGTGGTTTTACTCTGAACCCCAATCCCCTAACTAGTGATTCTAGTGAACACCACATTTTTAACATGCAAAAAAAATCTGTACCAGCATAAATAGTAATATGCGCAGATAATGTACTACCATGACGAAGCTTTCGATAGAATGAAAATAACATCAAAACAATAGCATAATGTCCATAAAACAGGCCCGAGGCAATTGCTACCAGTAAATTAATTAAAAAAATATATACTTAGATACTTTACAAGAATAGGCATTAATGAGATTTCAGCTCACGCCTCCTACACCAGGTACTACATAATCTAATCTCCATCTAATCAAAAGTAAGTTCCAACATCACATATTCATATTCAACATTCATGAGAAAATTAAATTTCATCAAGCAGAAATTCGGTTAGGTCGTAATCCGGACAAACAACGTTTAGTTCTAGCTTGATTAATATCAGGTCAAATGTCATTAGGTTGCAGGTAGCTAATGACCTAAATACGTTGATTGCATCTTACGTAAGCAGATTACATCTTGTATTTACTTCTGTGTGTAGATATTGATGATATTACTACAGTATTGCTATCTGTAATAATGAAAGATGAGGTATAATACGAAAGCGTTCATACCTATTTATACAAAGATCCTTTCTTTCAGTTCATTCAATGGTTGATAAGATCACAAATTGTCCTTCCTACTATATCCTACTAATATTATAAATGCGAAAGTTTGTATAGATGGATGGATGGATGTTTGTTACTCTTTCACGCAAAAACTACTGAACAGATTTGGATGAAATTTAGCATACATATAGTTTATAACCAGGATTAACACATAGGATATTTTTTATCCCGATATCCCCATGGGATCAAAACTTATGCGAGTGAAACTGCGGGGTGCAAGGGAGCCCTACCTCCCTTTTTGTTCTATATGGTGATATTAAATCGATATCTATAGATAGAAATGAATAGTTTTATAGATGACTAGCAGCGCCCCGCGGTTTCACCCGCATAAGTGTTGATCCCGTGGGAATATCGGGATAAAAAGTATCCTATGTGTTATTCTGATGTATAAGCTATATTACTGTTAAGTTTTTATCAAAATCCGTTCAGTAGTAGTAGCATGAAAGGGTAACAAACATCCATCTGTCCATCCATACAAACTTTAACGTTTATAATATTACTAGCTGCGCCCAGCGGTTTCGCCCGCATAAGTTTTGAACCCGTGGGAATATCGGGATAAAAAGTATCACATATGTTAATCCTGGTTATAAACCATCTGTGTGCCAAATTTCATCCAAATCCGTTTAGTAGTTTTTGCGTGAAAGAGTAACAAACATCCACCCATCCATCCATCCATACAAACTATCACGTTTATAATATTAGTAGGATAGTAAGAATTAGGATTAGTATAATATTATCAATAGGAAGTAGGATATTAGTAGGATAGGATAGTAAGATTTAATAACAATCATTTTCACATTCTCAAGAAAAAACACGGTATCCGAAATCATGGTCCGATACACAAAATTATAAATGTGCCTGCTCAACTACAATTTCCAATTCCGAACTCGCAACCTCTTCAAAAATACCCTCCGTACAAAAACAAAAAAACTTCACGACTACCTACCAATCGCACGTCTGTTAGCACCCGTAGCATTCCGTCACTCATTCGTCACGAAGTCGCGCCAACATCGATCGTTCATGACAGCCCAATCAGAAGCCTAACCGACAGGAAAAACACGAGGGTTCCCGACATGTTGCCTAATCTAATACTAGGGCACCATCAGCTAGAGATGTTAGCAAGGTAAATATTAGGGGAGTGGCTGCAGCCAATATCGGAGTTAATGTGGTTGACGGAACCCTAATTTGACGGAACATAGCTATACGGAGTAACTGCCTCCGGTCCCGAACCTTACTGTGTTTATCTTTCTTTTTAGGGTTCTGACAGAGGGTGCCAACAGAATCCTATTTACATACGTTGCCTGTTTGTACTATGTCCGTGTAATAGAAAGCCATCTCGGTGGAGGCAACTGGCAGTCAGTTGATAGCCATATACTTACATAAGCTGTTCCAGCATAAATGACAAATTACTTTATTTCTGTAAGTAGGTTTGTACAAACACACATTTACACGTCAATCATATTTTTAAAACTAAATGAATTTGGCTTTTCCTATCTGACTACTCTGAGAAGAAAGACCGATAAAAACTCAGCGGTCACTCAACTCAGATCATGTAAAGACCATGTAGATCGGTGTCTGAAATGGTCTTTTAAGGAAAGAACTACACAGATTGAGTGGACCTGTCCGAGTCAGTGCATTTTTCAGTAAGTATGCAGCTCAACTTAGAGCTTAAGCATCTAAAAGTGCAAATGAATCGAAGAAAATGGACTGCCAAATAAAAAAACGAAACCACCAAAATTCAATGAAGGAATTATACTATAAACAGGATTTATAGCCATTTATGGCTTTCAAGATAGCCGATTTTATTGATGTTTTCATTATTTGCTACTTACTGAACAGGATTATTTTCTAATAAAACGATATCCTTTACAAACTTCTATTGGATCCTTTAAGGGTTCTAATACAATTTAATAGCTTTTGTGTAAAAGTCCTTTGTATTGGAATACCAAAAAGCGTACCTACCTACCATGTCTGAATTGGCTATTTTACTTGTAATTATTTAAAAACTATAAGTTCGAATTTATCATAGTTTACTCCCTATATAAAAGAAACACTGCAAAGGAGCCATTAAAATGTAAAGAGGAGCCTCTCTTTTATTTTCAATCGTAAAGGATTTTCTTCTCTGCTAATCCCATCAAACTAGGATCCCTAAACTACTAACAATATACATGGTGGTTATGGCTATATTATAATGATTAATGTAAACATATAGGGTGACTGCTGGGGAGTTTGTTGCGCCACTCCTTCTTCCCAGCGATAGCACTAGGAAGTGGTGAAGGGCGGACGTTTTTGGGGGACTGTCTTTTGCAATTTTGACGTTCGAAAAGTGCTGATCCTCAGCCTACTTTGAATAAATGACTTTTGATTTTGATTTTGATTTTGACTGGTAATTATAGGCCAGCCGCTTAATTAACTGAGACGTTGCCTGAGGTAGCAGCGCGGTGCGGGAGGGGTGTGGTGAAGTGATGCGAGAGCTCAGTGATTCGATTCGATTATGACAACTATCACCCCTCCCGCACCGCGCTCCTCAGAGTGACCAATACATAAACACATGATGGTACAACTTTCCCAAAGAAACGTTTTTTTTTTTATTTACCAATCGCTCGACCTTAATGACCCCAACACAATATTGAGTACATAACAAGAATGACGAGCTGTAATTTAATTTAGTTATAAACGAAAGTAATCCACTTTTACCATGCATTATTTTTTTCATTCATTTAACCACCGTACGGACCGCGCGCTGTCGGGGTGATTGGGGTCATGCACTTGGTAAATTAAAAAAAAAAACATTTCTTTGGGAAAGTTGTTTTTTATTATGAGTAAAATCATGTGCTTTAGTATCGGTCACTCTATACAGGATGAAATTGAAAACATGCGACAAATCGAAATACTTAGGAGGTGCAGAAATTCCTACATAATCATTATAAATTGTCATTTCCAAAATCTAAATTCTTGAAAAAAATCGTGTAATTATAGTCTTAGATACTGCAAACTAAGTTATTGTCTTAAAGTTGACACGAATTATTGTCTTACAGATTTTTTTTTCTAAATTTTCAGAAATAGAAATAAAATTAAAGTATCAATTTTAACGCGCGCCCGATAAGCAATCTATTCATCACAGAGTTCACAACATGAAGCAAGTTGGCAACGCGTGCGGCGGCCTCTCGCGCCCGGCCCTGGTGCAAGCCATGGTCCGGGGCGAGAGGGAGTGGGAGGCAGCCGCCTCCTTCTGCGAAGCAGTCATGCTAGCGAAGGAGGTGGCGCGACGGATGGGGGAGACAGCCTCCCGTCCCAGCCGCCGCGGGAGACGTTCCGGGCTTCGGGAGCCACGTGACGACTCCCGGCCACCGTAGGCGCGGGCCTGCGGGCGGAGAGCAATGGGTAGCTCACCGCCCGATCAGGACCAGGCCCGTGCCGGACGGCGCGTAAGTGTTCCACGCGCGCCTCAAAGAGTTGTCAGCATGATTACGGGCCGAAGCCTGCCGGGTCAGCGGGATCGTCCAAAAGGGTTACCGCTACCCCGGAACATAAAGGGCAAAGGAAGGAACATGGGTGGGTTTTAGTCAGTAAGAGTCTGACATTCCCTTCCGCTCCACCCAGAGCGAGAGGGGTCATTTGATGATTTCCCATCCGGGAAAAAAAAAAAAAAGTTGGCAACGCGTTGAACTGTACGGTAACGGTATTTACCTAATTTTGACCGTTCCTACGAAAAACAAGGCGCGCGGCGATGTTGCCAAATCGCTTGCCTACGCGCACGTATCCCTTTCCTTAATGTCATGCTCTAAACTTTACTTTATAACACGTTGAATTAGAAGTTTTAGTAAATTGTAGTTTCAGGACTAAACTAATATTTAACTTCTGTCCTTTTCCTAATAAAATAGAAAGAAAAAGATGCACTGAACTTGTTTAGTTTTTGAACAAGGGAATGCGCCAGTGGCAGCTGTGCTAGCCACTTCTAAATTAAGGAATATAAAATTAAACCTTTTACAAATGCTTCTGTCCAAATCCAACCACGATGAAAGGAATGGAGCATTGATTTAAAAGCGTGTAGAGCCAACCTCATAATTCCAATTTAAAAATCAAACGGAACACACAAAAGGATGAAATTGCTGGCCTGTCACGTCTTTAACCATATCGTTGTTGCGGCAAACTTAGTCAATACACACAGGCACGGAAAATTAATCCTTGCGAAAGGTGAAATAAGGTTTTGTTGAGAGAAAATGTTGTGTTGCTCTGGTATTTACTGAAGCGCCTTGTTTTCGACTTGTAAATTGATTGAAACGCCCGGCAACTGATAATTGCTAATAGTTTTCTTGTTAGCGCTAAAGTGAGAAGTTGGCAGACTACTTGATTTCTTTCAAAAGTTCCATTTCCTGCTGTGCGCCAAGTAAAGTGTCTGATTACGAGTCGCTTGGAATGTATATCGTTGATTGGATCGTTTCGTTGTTTGTTTGTGGAACTTTTTTCATGTTGGTATCTATTGTATTTTTCAAGAGATTTTGTAACAGGAAGTTGAAGATGTACCGATAGGAAGGGACACACCTATCTCTAAAGAGTCTATTAAGAGATATCCAGGGAGTTTTATCAGTGACGACTGTCATGGAGTTATAATAATGCATCTCGTTCAATTAATCTTACTGGATTCTGGAATCTGGATTCTTTCGTACTTCATTAAATGGTTCATGGTGGTTGGTCTTTATTAACACATACTCTGTTACAATGCTTGTGGCTAAGTAATAACAGCCACACGGTATCGATCAGGTAAAGCTACGCTTGCTGCGGTTGGTCCATGGATAGGTGATAATTTTGCCTTAAAGCCCAAAAGTCTAACAACACTAGTCTTAACAAGGGGTAACGTATGAGTAAGCATTAACTGGAATGTGGAGTTCAGATAGGCTGTCGCTTCATGTAAAATACTAGTATTCTGCTGCATCCGGTTAGACTGGAAGCCAACCCCAGCATAGTTGGGAAAAGGCTAGATGAGGATGACGTTGTTACAATGCGGTTTACAAATGATCTTATTCTATTTGTATAGACGCCAGCAGGTCACGCTACCCGAAACTGTCAAATTTTCCCAATCAACCTTGAACCTTAATGCTTTACTGATAAAGTTGAAAATCTATTAAAGAAATTTGCCAGCTTGTAGTAACTTGATGTGCTGGCGTCCGTACATAAACCATGATTTACGTATTTGTAACATAGGCTTATATATCATGTTTATAGAATTTTAATTATGTAATATTGCATTGACATAAACTTATTTATTTATGAACATTGTTTAACAAGTAGCTATGGGTAAGTTAACCCATTACAATCACAAACAATTAGAATTAAAATATGGCATCATTTATTACAGTAACAATCTCCACAATGGGTTAGTCGATAAAGGCGCTTTCTGGCAGACCACCTCTATAGCTTTATCACTTAATAATGAATTAACCCAAAAACGTGATTTACCCTCCGTATATAAATCATACAGCAATCCTTTCATCTCGACAATTCTAGACTGAGGCGTAAAATGGACAGATTGGCAGCCAATTTAAACTTTCATAGACGCCCACGCTACATCCATCAGTGCAAAAAATACAACCAGAGAAAAATTCTAAAAGGGGCCGAAATTAACTCTCAGTCCGTTCGCCATAGCGACACAAAAAAAGGAGAAGGCTCATAATTATCTCCACAGAAGCCCCGCACATAGACGTACCACATGGTGCATGGGTCAAAATTTGTTTAATATAGAATCTGCGGCTTCTATGGCTTTTTTTCTGGGTGGGAAATCATCATATGACTTCTCCCGCTCTGGGCGGAGCAGGAGGGCGTGTCAGACTTTTACTGACTAAAACCCACCCGTCTTACTTCAGTTGCCTATGCCAGGGACCACGGTATCTCTTTCGGACAACCCGCGGCCCTGGCAGGCCCTAGCGGACCCGTCACTTCGTGCTGATTCTTAACCCTGCATTATCAACTACTTAAGTCACATGTAATAGGTTTTTTTTTTTATGAAATAACGTTGCCTCACACTGGGAATTACTCCTGTATCGTGGGTGCATTGCGTTTACAAACATTTAAACTCACATACACAAACAACCAGGCCCGGAACAACTACCTCTAGGCAGTACAAATATTTGTTCCCTGCGGGAATCGACCCAGTGACACGCAGCGCAACAGTCGATCGCTCAGCCACTGCGCCAACCGTGTCGTCTAATATGTCATTGTCATAGGTATGTACATATGTGTGATTTTGTATATTAGACAACACTTACTGCAAAAGCAACGTTTTCCTTAAAATAACACATTGTACAATGAATGTCATTATCACATCATTTTAACCTACTGCGGAGTTTATAGCCCTCCATCCTTTTATGACATGCTTCCCTGGTCTGTGCAAGTTTCCACCAGGTCTAACCCCCGAGCAGTAGAAAAGCAGTGGTGGCCCAGTGGTAACGACCCCAACTTAGAAGTAGTAGGTCGTGGGTTCGAGACCAAGCAGGCGCTTTACTTTGTGTAAATTATTTCAGCACCACTGCTCTCAAAACGGTGAAGGAAAACATCGCGAGGAAACCGGCATGTCCTAGAACCACAAATTCGAAGACATGTGACATCCACCAGCCCGCACCGGGCCCATGTGATGGATTATGGCTCACTCCCTCTCACAGAGAGGAGGCCTATGTCCCAGCAGTGGGAACATTATAGGCTGATTATGAACAATTAGCGTGTCAGCGTTCCACGACGCGACGTTTATGAGTGAGTGTATCGTTCTGTGTTTTAAAATAAGAATAGAGTGAACCTTCTGCCCTTTTGTACTTCCCCATAGCAACAGCGTCTCCATTATTGCTAGTTTAATTTCTGTCCACCATTTTGAGCCATTCGGTTTCGCGAAGCCAGACTGCTAAACTTACAGTTGAAATTAATTTTGAATACAGTTTTCTGTCCAAGTTATAACCAATTTTGGTTGAATTCACTTGAAAATATTGTTCACTGAGTGAGACTGAGTGTTTTGTTTGTGTAACTTGGAGAATAGAATACATTGGGCTGAAAAAATTGTTACTCAGATTGGGTTGAGAAACGTTTACGCGATGTTATATCATAATAACTATCTATCTATAATCTCGCATTATAGGATGGTTGAAAGATTTTGAGTAGTTGAAATAAATTCTCTTGAACCTACCCATAAACATTAAGTTATATTTTAATAAATACGTAGTAACAACTTTATTATTGCCATAGCCGGCCGGCTACGCGCCACCACCAACGGTCTCCTGAGCGTGTTCTCAGATAGGTGGGATTCCCCTCTTCTGCGTCACTGGGTAAGAATCCATACCAGCTGAAATTTTACTTGTATCTCTTATTACTAACACTAGTTATTAAGTTATTTTGTTGTTACTAACACTATGGACCCAGGTCTGAAATAAAGAATTTGAATTTGAATTTATTTCTATTTTTTTTTTATACATAAATTACACACATAGATCACTGACTATCTCAACTGGCACCCAAGCTAACATTAAACTTGTGTTATGGGTGCCAGGGCTCTCTCTGTTATCCATTTTCTAATTTATACAAAATAGTACGGAGCTACATTGCGTAAGTAGCTATTGTTGAAGTATCGTTGTCGCTGGGTACAAAAATAAAATAAAGCTAATAAAATAGAGAAACTAACGAAACAAAACAAGAAACTTAAACTTTAAAATAAATAAAAATATGTATAGCTTCTCTCTAGTGTGAATTTGGTAAGCGTATGTGTCATGTGCGTGTGTGTGTGTGTGTGGTGTATGTGTGAGGGTTTGACTTGTCTAAATAAGCAAGAATTGTTAAAAAAGCTTTCCAAGTAACTTTTCAATATCCTCGTAGGTAAGAGACGTGAGCCATAAATAAAAAGAATCAGATGCAGGTACGTCCAATCAGTTAATGTTATAACTAATTAATTATTCCGACACTTTCCTCCAGCAATTCTAAGGAAAATTAATTTTAAATTAATGTAAAAATCGACAAGAAAATTCAAGGTTCCAACGATCTCATGGAAACGACGGCTTGAAATGTACAAAATTACAATTCAATTAACAGAAAATACTTGATATTTCATACACTTGAATGAGAACAGTCATTATAGAGATTCGCGTTTGGGATTCAAGTAATTAAAATACAATTTTATTACGATCTACGCCTTAATTTTCTTAATTAAAATTGGTATAATTGAATAAATTGAAGCGTCGAAACGAACCGGACGGAATAATGAAGTAATCGCTACAAAATCGTGATTTCTGTGTCAATTGTAATCATGGAGTAATCATGGAGCCTTCTACTTGTAATTGTGTTATCTTACTTCTGTAATTACGGTTTGGATTTTATTGAAATTCAGGTTAATATAGAATTTCTAGAGTTCTCTGACAATAACTTTGGATGTTACTTCTGTAACACAGTTACACAAAGGCCTTTCAATTATGAATTAAATCCTTTGAGACGAACCTGAGATAACCGAAACTTGGAGGTCCTGGTACCAGAAAGTCTATTTCAGCTCCTATTTAACTTGTTTGTCGAGTACTTTGAGTACAATATTAAGTGATTTGCTAACTATCAAACTAAGGGATAATGTCTATCAGTTAGACAGGAGTATGCTTTAATAGTTATAAACTAGAATTAACAATCGGCCTGCCAATCATTGTGATTGACCGTTCTTCAGGCCAGTCTCCAGTCGTTTTAAGTTTACAAGTGGTAATGATTCGGTCTTACCACGGGGTACCTTGATCATCATCATCATCATTTCAGCCGAAAGACGTCCACTGCTGGACATAGGCCTCCCCCAAGCACCTCCACTTCGACCGGTTCTGTGCTTCTCGCATCTAACGGGTTCTTGCGGCCTTCAGGTCCAGGTCATCTGTCCATCTTGTGGGAGGCTTTCCAAGGCTACGTCTTTCGGTACGCGGTCGCCACTCCAGAACCTTTCGACTACTGTAGGATAAGATTATTTAACTAACACTAGAAGAAAAACATGAAGCAAACCACAAACATTTCAAACAAGAATTTATTATCTTTCGTGTAATGTTCCGAAAGGATTGTATTGTTCTTTGGTAACACTACCCAGTTACCACATTGTGGAGGTCAGATAGGCAGTCACTCCATGTAACATGGTATTCAGCTGCATGCGATTATATTGGAAGCCGACCACAACATAGTTGGGAAAAGGTTGGGCAGATGATGATGATAATGATATTATTTTATTTAACTTTTAATAGATTATTTTATATTTTGTGAATGTGAGACCGTCGTAGGCCTTGTAGACTGTAGATCTATAGACCATTTTCGTTAAGAACCTGGTACTTGTTGATAGGCCTACATTTTCCTTCCACAACTATTTTTTTTTTTTTTTATATACAACTTGTCCCGGAATTAACGCACACCACCAGACACCCCAATTAGAATGTTATGTTATAATCATAATACATACACTGATTGTGGGAGAAAATTGTGGTCACATTACAAATCTACGCATGCAAACAGTCGCACTCGTATAAGGGTCTAGCGCAGTAGGTACTTCATCTATTTTGGTTTGTTTTGACTGTACAGCGGAAGTGTGACAGTAATTTACGTAGTTTTAATTATTTTTGGGATAAAATATTACATAATTAAAAATTACAGAAATCGATTCAGTAAACGATTCTGAACAAACTACTTTCATAATGTGCATTAATTCAGTTACACATTGTATATAAATACTAATACTGATACATTCATATTAATACTGTCATTTGAAATATTTGTAAAATCAAATTATTTTAAAAGAGCTTCATTTTTCGTTCTTCTCCATAGGAAATTACCGATTGGAACCGTGCACCTAGCTTCTGATGTTTCATAAGTGCCCATGTAGGTTTATGTGAAATAAAATATTTTGATTTTCCAAGTTCAGGACATGGACTTTTACGAGAGAAGAAGAACCTTAGAACAATAATACTTAGTATTCTCAAAATGATCTTAGAACAATGAATAACACTAAGGCGCCCTATATCTTACAATGTAACCACATCTTACGGCAACAGTTCCTGACACCCAGTCTGTTCTCAATGTGCAGCCCTAATTACCGCAGATCATCCTCTTAGCGGCATTCTGCTAAATTAATACGCTTTATTCCTGTAACTTTGGAGTACACTTCATACGATGTAGCGATTGAGCTCTTGAAAGCACGTGTATGTAATTATTCCTCCGACATAGGGATGAACCACTGCTATACGGGAAGTTTCAATCAGCGTATCGCAGTCCACTGCTGGACATAGGCCTTGCCCAGACTGCGCCACAACACCCTGTCCCCCGCCTTCCACATCCAGTCTACCCCAGCCACCTTCTTCAGGTCGTCCGTACATCTAGTTGGGGTGCGTCCCACATTACGCTTGCCGATACGCGGCCTCCACGAAAAGCTTAGCAGGGAAAGCTCGTAAAATAAATATTCTAACCACCCGCACCCACACTGGGTCCGCTTGGTGGCCAACGGCGACTTCTTTCTCAGCAATAGGAACGTTATAAGCTGATTAAGTAATAAGTAATTATAATATTACTAGGTTTCACCCGCATACGTGTCGATCCCGTGGGAATATCGGGATAAAAAGTATTATATTTTATTTATTTTATTTCTTAAGAAAACGTATTATTCTGATGTATAAGCTACATTACTGTAAAGTTTCATCAAAATCCGTTCAGTAGTTTTTGCGTGAAAGAGTAACAAACATCCATCCATCCATCACAAACTTTCGCGTTTATAATATTAGTAGGAAGTAGGATGTGATAATATTGCTCAATTTTACACTTGTGGTAGATTTCAGCCGGCTTATTCTGTAAAATTCCACTGGTGCTAGGGATTTACACAAAGTCATCTTACTTTCACAACCAAGTTTATGTAGTCGTTTGTCAGACGTTCTGGCTTTTGCTCGTAACTAATATCAGCGACCGACTCCGAATGTGTTATTATATGGATCCGAAAACTGGCCTGCCAGTCAATTATGCCTTTACTGACAGCGACTAGCAAATCTGTATCTACAAATTAGTCTAGGGACTGAATTCTCCGAGCACAATACAGAATATTCTATTAACATATTTCTTTCTTTTACTTTAACATAAAACGGTAATCGGCCAAATTACAGTAGTTCAATCAAACTCAAAAGCATTTATTTTAAATAAACAAATTACAGGCACTTTTGAATTGTCAAGGGGTCGGTCAGTCAGAAAGATGAAGCTAGTTGCCCATTCCCAAGCGTAGTAGGTACCTATGGAGAACAACGGGCAAGAAACTCCACGGAATTTCTTTTAAATCATAAAATTGTTACAAAATATTGGTTACATCATTCATGTTGAAGGTAAAGATAACTTTAAGCAAAAATTCATACACTCATCTCACAGAACTGACAAGATATACTACATTATCTTCTTTGATTCGTCCTCGAACACATCACAGTCAGGTTTCTATCTAGTTTCTGGCCACGAGCCCGCCAAGTATCACCCAGCAACGCTTCTAACTCCACAATTGAGCCACACTATAATGCGGCGGGATTAAGCGCCTCTATTAATATACGTATTGTACGGAATGAAGCCTCTTCAATTCACCACCGTATATTGTGCTTCATTTGAAATAATCGCTTAATTCCACGTAATGGATATACCTAGCTCTTGGAGACTACTGTAGAAATGGCAAGAGCTGGTTTTGTGTATTTTAAAAGGTAGTTTTCAGAGTTTTACAATTTTATCTTGAACTAGCTTCTGCCTGCGATTTCGTCCGCGTGAAATTTCTTGTTCCCCTGACCCATCCTGTCGTATTGAACCCAAAAACCGACACCATGGTACATAATGATAGCTTTATGTATTGCCAATAATTAGGTCCACAAAATGCACACTCATTTACAGGCAACCACATGCAAAATTATTGAGTTACACTAACAAATTAAAGTAGCCATGTGGATTAAATTACAGTTTGTATCAGTTACGGGTATAATTAGATACTGTGGTTCTGTTTCATTTCACGACTCGAGATCTTTGAGGCTATACAAATTATTGAATAGCTCGGGAATTAATATTAACAGAATAGCAACACTTGGCATGTATTTATTAGGTTACCTGTGAAATATTTACATAATTTAAAAAGCTCTAAGTTCTCTAAATAAAAAAAGAAAGCTCTAAGTCTTAAAATAATAACAATATGTACAAGTATATAAAAAGGAGGGGAAATAATCAAAGGGCATCAAAAAATTCTGGCAGTCAAAAGGCTGGCAGCATTGCCACGTTGTATGGCAATGCAATCGTTGGCCAAAAAATAAGCCAGCCCTCTGGTCATTTTAGGGGCCCCTTAGGGCCGAAGCCTGCCGGGTCAGCGGGATTGTCCGAAAGGGTTACCGGTACCCCGGAACATAAAGGGCAAAGGAAGGAACATGGGTGGGTTATAGTCAGTAAGTGTCTGACACTCCCTTCCGCTCCACCCAGAGCGGGAGGGGTCATTTAATGATTTCCCACCCAAAAAAAAAAAAAAAGCCCTCTGGTCACGTGAAGAGTCGATGGCGATGTCTCGAAATATTAAGTGGGCACTCGGACCACATAGCCCTAGTGTTTCAACCCCAAACGGCACGAACATATAAGTTCCAAAGAGATTGGAGTAAAATGTGAATGTTAGTTGATTTGGTTTAGGTATCTAAATGTCGAACCACTGCTTAGTGTGTGAAGTCCGTATCTCGAAAGAAGTCTCGCAGACGTGGCGCCACTGTCATGCGGCGTAATCATGAATAATGATTTATTTATCTGTCTCGACATCATATTACAGGCACTGGTTAATAAAATACACAACCTTAAATTGAGAAAGGTGTCTGACGTAGGAGGGTTGTTGTAGGAATGTTGCTAAGTACATAATTAGTTCCATATTATTGCCGCGGGACTTCTTTCGTGAAACGGACCCTAATATGCGATATTTTGTAGCATTCTTGTTTCACTACACAATATTGTGGGAACTTTACCAGCACAGAGAAAATCGTGCACTTTTTCAAGCAACTGCTCTTCAGGGCAATCTCAAGCGATTCAAGCAGCAAGAAAGCAACTACTTCGCAGTATTCTTCTTGATTTAACGCCTTAAACTAAACACAATCAAACGGCAAACTAAGCAACGTACCCACAGGTGTATCATAAATCCTGACTATAAGGGCAGGACTATACCTCAACGCGCACTAAGTGCTATATAAGCTCAATAGATCCCCGTTTATCTGGTGCTAGTGTACCGTCTGCCTTATTTATGAGTCTCCGCAGACTATTCATTTGGTAAGACGTTATAGAGTTGTTTGGTTCATCCCCTATTTTTATGGGCCTTTGCAAGATAAACTGTGTGGTAGCGTAGTTTTCCGACAATAGCCGAAGTCCCACGAGGTTTGGGAGAGCAGGAAATAATCAATTGGCCAAAAGATATTGGTTAACGTATGTTTCTATTTTGGGGGTCTATTTGTAGTGTTGGGGGTGTGTGGGGACGTCACGGAACATAAAAATACCCATTCATTTCAACCTGACCTTTGTTGCTGTAATCTTTATTTTGTTTCCCAAAATTAACTCAATTTATGGTTGTATATAAACTGTTTAAAGCCATTTTTTGTTTTGTTTTTATATATGGCATCTCGCTGTTGACCTTGAGAGGTCGTGACTATTTTACCGTACTATCCTGTGGTTGCCTTAAGTAAATTCAAAGCCTCCAGCCAGGGGTTTAAAGCCATTATAACAGTCCTAATACTGTATGAGATCACCTTTTCATACTTTTCTTTTACATACGAGTTTTCGAGTTCTTACCTACATGATAATGGTGAGAATACTTAGTATAAAAATATCATAATCACCGCCATCCTACAAGGTTTTCGACCTCCATTACAGCTCTTCTACAAACCTTTATTATGAATCCCAAAGCCACAAAAAAAACCTTATTTATTTTTCTCATTTTCCTTTACAAAGTCACACCTAATACATCCGAAAAAAGGTAAATCCATCTGTTTATAATGAGCAGCTGTTCCGCCACACAACCTAATACCTGGTTTCATATTTAATTTACAAGAGCATTATGAATCCGTGGCGGGATTTGTTGAGGGCCCATAACTGTTGTTTTACAACACCCTGTAGGGTCGTTCTGTCGAGACTAGGGGTTATACAGCGTTTCATTTATGTCTAATTTGCTGTGGACATTAAGTATTGATGCACTAAAAATTGTATTGAAGTATGGCGTAAAACAGAGTGTATGAGTGCTTCTGTTTGTTTATGTTGGAGGGAATGAAAGAAAGGAGCAAGATGCCAAAAATAAATTCTTGTTGTTAGAGAAATTTTGCATGAGATTTTGATTTCCTACGAAGAGGATTCCGACAGGAGAGTATAAAATCGGCTTATTCCAATCGGATCCCACAATCCCATCCCATTTTGTGGAATTCGTTAGGAATGTGGATAAAATGAACTGCATGTACAAACGCCAGCACATCAAGCTACTACAATCTGTCAAATTTCTTTAATAGATTTTCAACTTTACCGATAAAGCATTAAGGTTCAAGGTTGATTGGGAAAATTTGACAGTTTCGGGTAGCTTGACCTGCTGGCGTCTGTACACACACCTACATCAGCCATAGAAAAGATTAGCATAATCGCATAATCAGTCTATAATGTTTCAACGCAAGGGACACAGACACCGTAGTCAGTCTACTCACATTGAAAACGGTTATTACTATAACACAAATAGAGCATAACATCACGCGTTGTTTCCCCGAACGGTTAAGCAGAGGTGTACCCATAGTACCCACAAAAGATAGTAGATAGATAGTCCTTTTATCAATCAATCAATTCAGCCTTTTGCAGTCCACTGCTGGACATAGGCTTCACCCAGGCTTCGCCACAACACCCTGTCCTCCGCCTTTCGCATCCAGTTTGTCCCAACCACCTTCTTTAGGTCGTCCGTCCATCTAGCTAAAGAAACTCACCGTATGTAAACATTAATAAAACTACCAAGCCCAAGTTATAAACATACCCAAGTATTTGATTAAACTCCAAACATAAAAATACCGTAAAAGCACCTCGAAAATACACACAGAACTATCACGATTCAATAATTAAATTAATTCCTTGAAGTTTTAACGAACCTCTATCGAAATTTAAAATTGCAAAGATGTCTACCGATGCGTGGCAAAAATTTAATTTAATTAATTGAAAGGCTTTCCCGTTGAGTACCTACTCACCGCCAGTGATGGGTAGGATACAGTTTTTCCAATACAAATTTTGATTTCGTTAACGTTTATTGTGTACTTTTTGTGTTTTTTTTTTTTTATTTAATTGATAATTTTTTAGAGGTATTCGTTGATAACTTTCACATTTTTATTGTTTCCCTAGTGTTTACTGAAAATTCCTTGTGAGAATAAGACAAGGTTAAGCAGAAAAATATACGTAGGTACACGTAACGTAGACACGGTAACGTAAGTGCTACCCACGTTATGTCAATAATAGGAATTATGTTATATAGATAGGAATCAAGTAACTTATGTACAAAGAAACATAAAGCATCGTTTGACATAACATTTTATGTACGTCCTTAACGCTATTAAATAATTTTGTCAAATTCAGCTGTATTTTTTTTTTTTATATAACAAGAAAAGATTTTTCAATCGACAGATATTTTTTATTCGTTGAATAAAATTGACGTCAGACAGTTTTTGTATAGAAGAACTGTCAAAAATTCAACATTATTCCTCGGATAAAATTATCTAGCGTTGGAATGGAAAAATCAGCCAATGAATCAATAACATTAAAGGCTTTTTGCTTTTTGTGATTCACTAACTTAGTTTTTATGTACTTTCTAACACAAATATGGATGTGCTGTGAATACTCTGAGATAAAGTTACACTAAATTAAAGTAAAGATCGTGCTTTTTTCACATTGAAATATATATTAGTCACTTGCTAGAAAGAAAAGATGTCCCTCCATATTCACCATTAACTCAACAACTTTTATTATTTCTTTATGCAAACATGCCTATCGACGGTAAACACGACCTGTCTATTCCAAGCCACAGCGCGGCGGAGCTCTTGTAGTTTTGCAATAAAGCTTCGTGCCGAGCGCAAGCGACATGTGGCTGACGTGTGCTCAAGTTACCAATTTACTTAGAACCCCCTCCCCTCGTCACTTCCCTTTACCTCAGCTTTAAGGCAGATGGAGTAAATAATACCTATATTATGATTCGCTGTGAAGCTAAGACGTAGGAAGATCTTCAAGTGACTATCTATTACTTGACTTCCAGGCAAGCCATGTAGCAAGAAGACCGCATCATTGAGCTAATGGTAAAAGACAGGCGTAGCACATTAGATCTTGACACCACTATCGAAACAGTCATCCGGTTTTTGAAAGACGGATCATGTCAATGAAAATGAACTGCCAAATCTCTAATCTCTGATCTCAGTCTCAATCTGTCAAAAATACTTCTAGTTTCCCTACATTTTTGACAACTTTTTAACATTGATTATCGCTGAGATGAAATTGCAACTAGATTTTGAACGTTTTTAATTAAGAGAATTGGCCTTTACATCCTGAACCCATCCGGTTTTTGAAAGTCGGATCATGTAAATGAACGGTATATCAGATGTTTCGGTTAACCGAAATAACAATAGTCAATCAAATTGCACGATGTGAGATAATACAACAGATTGAAATATAGGCTTTCAGAACCAAAGGTTAAGTCCGAGGGAAGCACAGACAAGTTTCTTTCTAAGAAAATATACCTAAGAATATACGAACAGAGGCACTGAATAAAACACAATCTGTCGCCAAAGATAGTCGGAAGTTTAGTTCACAAATAAAAATATCTACATCTCTGTTTATAGCCATTAGGATCTCGGCTTACGAGTATATCTCAGTTACTAGGAAAACTTAAGGTGTCAGAGTAAATTGGTCGCGTCGATACGACGAAGTTCAAAGAAGCATGTTGCACGTACGGCGTCTTCATAAACGATAGGGATTGACTGAATACAAAGTGAAGCTTTGCATGGAAACACTGACACTTTTAATCAATCTGGTGCTGGTTTGAAGGAAACTTTACGTTAGTATAACAGGTTTTGTTTTATTAAGTTAATAGCTGTTGCCTGCACTGTCACTCAACTTTCGGAAGTAATTTATACATGCATTGTCTAAGTTACCCCGCGGGGTACTTGCGTAACACACTAACAATTGCAATATCTTTCATTTTGACAATTCGACAACATTCATTGCGTTTTTTACGTTGTCAAGCAGACGAATAAAAACATATGAATCAATGGATTAGGAATATCCGTCAAAATCGTTTAGATTGTGAAAATAAGTGTGTTTTATTACGCTATCAGGATGCAGGTCCATGGTCTGTCTGTGTGCTAATTGCATCCAAATCCGTTCAATCGATTGCGTGATTGAGTAACAAATATCTTCACAAACGTTTACATTTATATTATAAACAAAAATATTTATTCCGCGCGTAAGATAGGCAAGGGCAGACGCCCTTTTCTTCCTTCCAAATATACTTAATGCACCAAAAACAAAGAAAAATAATTAGTCTTCGCTTTTTTCATTACTTTACAGTTTGCAACAGCAACATTCATCTGTTGAGCGTCGCCACAGAACATCACGCCCTAGGCATTCCATTAAAATTCGCTTGTTACCGTACAATTGCACCAAACAAGAGCAGTCGAAATGATAATAAATTACATTAAATTTATTAAAACTCCAAAAGCTTCGCCTACGGGGGACATGTACGCTGCTAATGAGGTATTTGTTCAAAATAATGTTTTTATTCTTGTTTGTGGGTATAATTATAATATCAAATGTGGGCAGTAGGTACCGTAAATTGAAATTACATAAATAAATAATGGACATCAAAAAGTCCGTAGAAAGAAAAATACATTGAGAATTGTTATACTTGTAGAGGTATCTACAACGCCACATGCGAACAACGCGTCATACTGACGTCACGCAAATCCTGCGTCTCGCAAGCAGAGTTTACCGCGCAAATAGCATAGATACAATTTCCCAACATCAATCGTTGGGCAATTGCCCGCCAGATACAACACCAGTTTGGTCGGAGGATCCTCCGTTTTCTATGGAGGTTGAGTGAACTTTACACCCTGTTCCTCACGCCTCTATACTGGTGACCCCGAGTATGAACGTCAGCGCAGCCTTCGTGCAAATACTTCAGCGTGACGTCATCATCATCACTCCCGCAAGCTTTAGCGGCGAGTCACCAAGCCAGCCAGCACCCATGGCTTTACACTAAGACACACGTGACACTAAGCTTGCAAGCCTGTTAATTGTCCGGAAACGTCGTATATACGCATTAGTTTTCTACAAACACAAAATAATTACAACCAAAAAATACGTCTTCATTCCTAAGTACCCCATTTTAAATTGCATCCAACACAAATTACCCTAATGTAATGGGGATACATTTTAACGCTTCCATTTCCCCTATTTTTTCGCTAAAAACCCTAAGGCCCTTTGTACACACACGTTTTTCTTGCCGTGAAAAAGTACAGTTTATTCACCGTGTGTAGGCATGATCGTCAGTGTTGTATGGATCACTATGGAAACTTGTTCATGGGGAGGGAGTGGGAGGCAGTCGCCTCCTTCTGCGAAGCAGTCATGCTAGCGAAGGAGGTGGCGGGACGGATGAGGGAGAGAGCCTCCCGTCCCAGCCGCCGCGGGAGACGCCCCGGGCGTCGGGAGTCGAGTGACGACTACCGGCCACCGTAGGCGCGGGCCTGCGGGCGGAGAGCAATGGGTAGCTCACCGTCCGATCAGGACCAGGCCCGTGCCGGACGGCGCGTAAGTGTTCCACGCGCGCCTCAAAGAGTTGTCAGCATAATTTGAGGGGCCCCTTAGGGCCGAAGCCTGCCGGGTCAGCGGGATTGTCCGAAAGGGCTACCGCTACCCCGGAACATAAAGGGCAAAGGAAGGAACATGGGTGGGTTTTAGTCAGTAAGAGTCTGAGACTCCCTTCCGCTCCACCCAGAGCGGGAGCGGTCATTTGATGATTTCCCATCAGGAAAAAAAATAAAAAGCTTTTTCACGGACACGTTTTTTCTTCGGCGCGGTTTATACGCCGTGTGCAGACAAGGTTCGTCAGTGTTGTATGGATCACTATGGAAGCTTGTTGACAGACACGTTTTTTCTTACTGCGCAGGTTAATAGTCCTCCAGACCGTATTTCAGGCAAGGCAGCTAATCTGAACTAACCTTCAGCGCGATAGATATTATAGTGTACAACTGCGCAGACACAGGTGAAGGCACGCAATCCTACACGACCGAAGAGAGATCAGGCGCAGGCAGGTCCAACGGCTTATTTTACCGCCGACTTCCAAACTCTGAGCTGTTACTAAGATATTCCTAATGGTAAAACCCAATAACGCTGCCCGACCTGGGAATCGACCCCACGTTCAGCATTCGCGTTTGCGACCACGAGACCAACGGGGCAGTTAAGCGCGGTTTATACTCCGTACCGTAGAGAAACCGTGCCGTGTACAAAGGGCCTTATTTTCCCACACTTTCGGTTTCTCGCGCCACTTTTATGCTTTCATCCAAAAGTGTTCATGCTTTCTCGAAAACCCTTAATATTATTTTGCTTAGAAGCTCCGACTTTTCTTTACAAGGAAGTTGTTAAAATTACGAATAATTTATACTTCAAACGATCTTGGAAAATTGAAAATTATGGAGTTGATAGCATATAATTTAAGGATCGCTAAAAACTTGGCGTGAAACAGAAGTCAAGTTATCTGCTGCGAAAAAAATTAAACAATAAGTTATCATTAGGAGAGTTCTTTCAGAATGTTTACCCATTACTTGATTCCGTCTTATTTTTTTTTTTCGTTTTATGTTCTTGGACATTGTGAATATTCCATTCGTTACATCGATCTTTTGACAAAATCAATAAGAGACTAGATCAATCAATCTACTTAGCCTTTCCCCAACTATGTTTGGGTCTGCTTCCAGTCTAACCGAATAAATTTTAAATAGAGCGACAGCCTATCTGACCTCCACAACCCAGTAACGGGGTAATACGATACCCCTTGGTAAGACTGGTTGTCAAACTTTCGAACTTCTGACGACCCGTAACGTCTGTCAAAGATCCACGAACGACAGCCGTTTAACATGCTTTCCGAGGCATGCAGGAGTGTCGGTATGTAAAGATGGTCACCCATCCACGGACCAACCCCGGCAAGCGTAGCATAACCTGATGGTTTGACCCGTGCGGCTGTTATCACGCCCCTTATATCTACATACTAGACATATCTACTATGTAGATCAAAAATGTATAAAAACTCCTCTGGAACCTGAATAGATTCTGTACCTAAATAAATTTGCATATTACCTTCACCACATTCTAGCCTTCAAAACCTCCTTTTTCTTCGCTCATTGGTATGTAAATTCTACTTTTACATAGTAACCTGAACAAGACAATCAACGTCATACATCGTTCGCCTCTGTCTGGACAGGATAGGATACCAGGCTACTCTTATTTATCAGCACGGACGTTATATCAGCCCATTGTTTCCCTGTCAATTACCGAACGTACGTCTGACGTTGCCAATATTCTTTAGCTACCTACCAAAAACAGAAAATGAAACGAAAACATTTATTGTAACATTATCATAATACTTTATCTGTATCAGATACAGTATTTTTTTATTTGTTTAATTTATTTTTTGGGCTCTTTTTTCAGTTTTTGTATTTTTACTTTTGCTTGTGACGCGTACGTATTTTGCTAACGTAAGCCTCTTCTACACGATGCAAGCACGATGTATTTATTTCTTTCAATTAAATTTATTTATTTTTATTTTTAGCCTATGTTGTCTCGCTGCATGGCAAATGCTCCCTTTCTCCTTTCTTCTCCTCTCTGTCTTGACCTAATGTGGACCAATCCTGTCTGTAAGCGTTAAGCTCATCCCACCATCTTTTCCTGGGTCTGACTCGATGTCGCCAGACGTTTTCTGGGATCAAATCACACTGTGTTAATCAGGCTTTAGGGAAAGTTACTGGCTTAACTCAGATACAGGTTGTTCCAATTTGGGATTCCAGTTTCTCTAAGCAATAAGTACAGAGTAGCCCTTTTTTTTCAAAATTTTATTAATCTAGATGCACAACCAAAGGCAAAGGATTCATGCTGTTTATATTAAATTTTCGAATCAACTCTTAAACATGTTGTATATTATCGTTTCGTTTTGATTTGCCGACTGCATCGTTCGACGAGACGGTTCTTCAGTGGAGCCGTAATTAAAAGAAAACACTAATTTAAATAAGAAAATAGATACTTTAATTCTAGAAAAATATGTTACAAAATTATTCTTAGCTACCACAAGTTTGATGTTCTATTAACTAATGAAAATAAATGATTGGTTATGATTATGAAATTGTGAATTTGATGGTGACATTTTGACACTTTTTCCATTTCTTGTTCAGCGGGGTAATTGCGTAACACACTAGCAGTAACAATGGCTTTCATTTTGACAGTTCAACAACATTTACGTTGTTGAGCAGACCATTTTTTTAATCATATCAAGCAATAGAAATTCCTGAATTTTTCATAATGATTCAGATTGATTCTGTTTGAAAGTGTGTTTAAACGAAATTAGGGTACTACTTTCTAAATAATAACTAATAATGTTTGATAAGTTAGGATAGCCATATTTCGCGGATATTATCAAAGTGTGATTGAATTCTTATTTACTGCTACGGCTACTATTTACAGGTTTAAATGCCTCCTTGATATTTGAAGAAAGTCACAAGTAGAGGGTTATTCCTAAAATAGATCAAAAGTTTACTAAAATTGCTTTGAAAGTAGATAAAAGCAGAAATACTTGTAAAAAATTTCAATATTTTCCTACAAAATATGGCTATGCCAAACCTACTTTATCGCACGCAAGTACAACATATTTTCATATCAACAAACTCCGCATAGCGTGATAAGATTATATTTTTCAGTACAAAATACTTACAAAAATAATATTATGATGTGAGAATGAATGATGTTTATGAAAAAGTATTTTATTATTTAAATAAAATAAATTACTTCTAGTACCGAATGTTAGTGCGAGAATGTATGTGATTTTGCATTTAAGGAAAGAGAGCTCAACAGCTACAACAATAAAGTTGAAAATTGAATGAAATTTGTAAGAAACTTCATCGTTGTAAATCATGGAAGTCTGACTTCTTTTATATTCTCGATGGGTTTTCCTATTTGACCAAATTACTTATATGTTATTTTCTACAATGATGGCGAGTTTTAGTTTCTCTTCTCTGCTTATATCTAATGTTTTCTGTAAAAGATTCCATGGGTTGGGCCGTGAGCTGGTACATGGATTTCTTCCTCTGGTTTGGGTTTTGGTACGAATGGGTTGTGGTGAGGATCTGCGTTCAACCTGAAATATTTTTTAAATTGATTAATCTTCTCATGGGCAGACGACTTTCTATATACGGCACGGTTGGCGCAGTGGTTAAGCGATTGACTGCTGCGCTGCGTGTCGCGGGTTCGATTCCCGCACGGAATAAATATTTGTGTGACCTACAAGTACTTGTTCCAGGTCTGGCTGTTTGTGCATGTGAGTGTTTTTAAACGCACCCACGATACAGGAGAAAATCCTGAAAATCCTAGTGTAGGACAACGTGTAAAAAAGAAATATATATATATATATATATATTAGGGTGTCCCTTATTTTTCAAAGTTTTTATTTTTTAACGCATACGTCTTAGTTTTGTTCATATGTTCCTAAAACACTCGAAAATACATTTTTACCTCATTTGGAGAACGATAACCCGTGCCGACTTGCATCGAAACATGTTCTTACAAGTAACGCTGCACTAGCGGCGCGCACCCGTCGTATTTGTCATTTGTTCACAGTAACTCTCGTGATTAACATATTGTTTTAATGTTAAAATAAATGGCAGTGGAATTAAGAAGCAATAAAAAAAGTATTTTCTTAGTTGGTGACGTGAACCATCAAATAACTGGAGCAAAGTTACCGTCTAATCGACAAGTTCTTGCAGTCCTCTTTTTTAACATTCGCGAAGTTAAATAAACTGTTAATGAAAGCGCAAATCTTGCCGTTCGAGAGTGTATTATATTCTGGGAAAAAGCTAGAATCCCTACCAGAGCTGTGCCTAACTGTGTAAAAAAAACTTGTGGATCTTCACCGTGCTTGGAGAGAGTTACAAAAAAAATTCAAAAAAAAAACGCAAGATGTTTTCAAGCGCCTTGAGGAGGACTTTCAAAACAATTTAGATAATTTATTCAATACAGCATATGCAAATGCTATGGAATGGATAAAAATAGAAGAAGATAAAATCTTTTTGCAAAAACAAAGAGAACCAGGGCGTCCAGGATGTTTAGCGGGAGTAGATAAAAAGTTAGCCGAGAAAGAAGAAAGAACAAGACAGAGAAAAACGAAAAAAAGACAAGAGCAAATGTGTTCCGAAAGTTTGTCGTCATCTTTAACTACAGCAGATTTTTATCGAAATGCAAGAAAATCCCAATCAACCTACCAGCTCTGACGAAAGCCTTGAGGAACCCTTGCCATCGACATCTCAAATGGTAAGTTCTGTAACAACTTCAAAAATGCATGGCTAGAGCCATTTACTCTTTGAAAATATGTTTGTTGCAATCTCAGTTCAAAATTAACGCCAAGGATAAACGCACCGTACAAGATATTTGTTTATTCATTGCGGTTATTTATGTAAAACCATGGCTTGGATGTAGTCTGGCGGTCAAGGCACCAAATCAAGATTTGTGCTTTTTAAAGTCTTAAGGAATATGAAACTGTTAACAAAGAGATCTCCAAAGCAGCCCTGAGCAAGTTTAGTCAACATCTTTGGTACTTGTGAGAAGAAATAGCTGTTTTATCAATTTTTGATGATGAAGTAGATGAACAAGCTAAGACAAATATTGTAGCGAACCTACAAAGAGAGAGTTTGTATGATTCTGTAAAGAGATACATTCCATCAAAAGAAGATATGTCTGATTATTTGTATGGTAAGTGGAAATACATAATGTTTTCATGTTTTCGCGATTGTTACACATTTAAATTAAATAACTTAATACGGTTTTATCGCGTTTATCACATTTTTATATATAGAACTGACCTGACTAAAAAATGTAATAAACGCGATAAAACCGTATTAAGTTATTTAATTTAAATGAAAATACATAGTTTTATGTCTTATATCCTTCTTAATAAACTGATAATAATATTATCTTGTCTTTTGTTGCAGGAAAATCATTAAATGATTTTGTGTCTGTTAAGAGCACAAATTTATTTGCGCGTTTAAACATTGATACAAACTTCTTGAAGAGACCCGTTTCTACATGGGAAGAAGATGTAACCTATTTGCAGGCAAAAAGAAGGGTTCTTTCTTTTAGGGCCGTGAATGATACAGCTGAAAGAGCTGTAAAACTTATGCAAGATTTCCATGGTCTAGTGGACTGCAAAGGAAGAACAAAAACAATTTTTGCTGCGCTGTGTACAAGAGCATAGAAATCTGTACCCAAATTGTAAAAAAGAGGCCCTTAAAAGAAAATATCCTTGCTGATTTGTGATGTTCTTTTGATTAATAAATACCTACTTTCTAACTTTCTCTTAGATTATTATTTTTATACAATATAAACATTTTATTTCATTTTATTACACATAGGTAGACAACGATAAGCGTTAAAGACAGTTAAAGACAACGATTTTTAAAATCTTCAAGGCTCTGTCGGCACGGGTTAATGTTGACATATAAAGATAAACTTTTGTATTTGGTTAAGTTTAGGTAGTTTAAAAAGAATTAAGGGGTATGCATTTAGATATCTGAAAAAAAAATTTTTTCACCTATATAAGGGACACCCTAATATATATATATAGATATATATATATATGTATATATATATATATATATATATATATATATATATATATATATATATATATAGATATATATATATATATATATGTATATTAAACTATACCAACTATATATTTAGCGGGATTGTCCGAAAGGGTTACCGCTACCCCGGTGGGTTTTAGTCAGTAAGAGTCTGACACTACCACATATATATATATAGTTGGCAAAAATGGGTCCCTTGGCAATCAAGCAGAACTAAGCAGTAGATATTTATTTTATGTTTGCATTTTCAGTAGGTGTCAATTGATGATTATGACGACGACTTTAAGGGCCTATACACACAGAGTATTTTGCCTTGAAAATGCAGCGCCTGTTGCGTTTGTAGCGCGTATGTGCACGCCGACGGCGCATTTAAAAAACGCCGTTTATAAAAATAATCTGCCCAAAAATAACAGAATAACCTTAATTAAGCCTGGATATCCAATAAAGGACCACTGAATACATCAACAAACTGCCAACGTATCTCGATTGACACGATGACGCTTTTTAACGCAAAGCCAGGCCAAAGCTAGCTCAAATACGTGCATAATTGATTTTCAACGTATTTCGGCTAACAACTGACGCGGGCTGTGCAGGCCCAATGAATGATCCTTGGGGGATAATGGCTCTGATCACAATTTGCTGTCTAGCGAGGTTTCAGATGGATGTTATTAATGTAGGGATTTAATTTAGCATGACTTTGATTACTTGTAGAATGGTAGTATTGGTAAGGAACCTCTCACTCTTATGTTCTTATTGCAGCGTTCTCCTCTCTCATGATCGATACAAATTCACCGTTGATTTCAACCATCAATGAATTTGATAGATTGTAGTGTATCATTTTTAGGCAGATCATCACCATCTGCCTTATCTTATTTATTTTCGATTGGCCCTGCATATTTATTTCTTTCAGACATAGAAAAGTGTAATGTGATGGCAGCTGTCATCACAAAGTTTACTCTCTTCACCCTTCCTTCCTAAAGTCCGTTCATAGTTATTTTACCTCTGACAGCAGCAACCTTATTGTAACGGAAATAAAGATCACAATGATTTTAACAGACTTGTCAATGGCAGCAACCCAACAGCACCTTAATTAGAATGAGAATAAATCTCACTGTGATTTGGACAGTGATGCAAAATCAGAGGTAAAATAACTGTGAAAGGACTGTATCTATATAATCTTTTTCGTAATCCATCCACGAGGATTCGAAAAACAAAGGAAAAATATACAAACTTGTAAAGAGTGATGGCCTTAGCGCAGTCCACGTTGTACCACCAATCACAGGCGAACTTGGCCTGGTCGAAGAGTGTACCGTTGGTGCAGAGGAACGAAGCCCCTTGTTCACCCTCACGACCGTCGTGGCATACATGGTAGGCCTGAAAAAGGAAAAAAAAAATGTGATTAGATAACTTTGCCTACCATCCAATATAACATTGGCGTAGGTGTAAATTTTCATCACCTAATTATCCGTGTCAATTTAGCACACCCTTCCTTCGAGTATAAACTCGCACAGGAACCTGACCCATATCGTGCCAATATATAGCAAATCTAAAGACGGGTAAATCATCACTAGAGCGAGTTTTTCACAAATATAATGGATGGATGGCTGGTAGCAGCTGGATGAGAGTTGCCGAAAATTGAGTTGAATGACGTGCAATAGGAGAGGCCTATGTCCAGCAGTGAACTGCTATAGGCTTATGATGATGATGATGATGAGCTTTTCACGAAAAGGTCGATAACGGTTTCGTCTTTTACTAAGTCGAGAGCTTTATTTAGAACAAACAAAATTACGTATTTGTATTATGTCTCGCAAAAAAGAATAAAAACCTAGTAAAAAGTTTTTTAATTAGTACAGAGACTAATACTTGTTAACGTCCAAGACTTGCGCGAAGATACGCGGAATTGGTCCAAAGATAACTTCATCCTATGCTTCCTGTTTCTAACATGCAGCACTTTGTAGAGAAATATACCCTTTACATTACATAACAAATTAATTTTTGTACTTTTAGGAACATTTTTATGAAGTATAACATAAAACAAAATTTTACTTAAGGAACTCCACGAAACTGGCCAAGATTCTGAACCAATTATTTGGGCAAACATTGCCGAAACGGACGGATTTTTTTCACGGAAAGCTTTAGTTGGAAAGTTAGAAGAATTATAACGTGATTCTAATAATAACTTGGACTTACCGGCCCTTGGGGTTATTCAGGGCTACTACGACAATATCTCGAAACTTATTCTATTTGGAGAAATTACGACCATTACGATTAAACTGGGCTGAAGTAACCATATGATTATAAGTTTGGAGTTTATTATTAATCGAATGAAAACAAGGGGTTTCCTTGGTAAATGTTTAATTTATATTAATATAAGCATCCCAATTTTTCCATTGCGTGTATAAAAAGATCAATTTTAAATTTTATTAGCATTATTAAATATTGAGAGTTCATTAATTAAATAAAATTGCAAATTAAAAAAATATATAGCGATAATAGAATTTAATAAGAAAACAAATGAAATAATGAAAAATAAAAATAATATTAGCAACTCCGGATGCACATTCGAACCTCATATTCCCAATACTCAAAGCAATACACGAAGAGATTCTCAATCAACGATGATCAAAATAGTCTAGAACACGTTAGAATGATATAACGTTATTGGAACTCCAGTGAACGATACCGAGTTGCGCACACAGATTGCAGAATCAACCGCTACTGTATCTTGCATCATAAATCGGACGACAGCACATGGTCTCAATGAGAAAAGTTGAGAATGTTGAGATCGAATAAAGTGAACATACATTCTTGATCGGATCTGGTTGGAGTGTGCTGCTTATTACTGTTTCAGTTTTATGTGTTGACCCTGTTGCTGTTTTGTTTATTCGTGTAGTTTGCATTTTGCAATAGTTATATGGTTTTTGTTCATGTTTAATTTTAAAATTGCAAATGGGTAGTTGGATATAGTAATGATTTTATTTCTGTAAGGGCTGATTTTCCATCGCCAGATAACTTTTATTCGAGGAATAAAATTGATAAGGGCTGATTTTTCAATCATCTGTTAACTTTATTGGAAGAATAATTTTGAAAGTTTGGCCGATATTTCATACAAAAACAATCAGCCCTAAGTAGGTTTGTACAAACCACGGATATCGAATTTTACATGTCAGTCATAATTTAAAAACTAAATAAGGCCGGCTGACTACTCTGAGAAGAAAGTCCGACACAAACTAAGAGGTCACAGTCTCTTTTAAAGTCCAGACATAATCTGGGTCAGGTCATGTGAAGACCATGTGGAAATGGTCTTTTGAGGAAAAAGCCACACAGATTAAGTGGACCTGCGCAGTCAGTGCACGCATTTGTCAGTAATCAAGCAGCTCAACTCAGAATTTAAGCACCTACAAGTGGAAATGAATCGAAGAAAAATGCCAAACAAAAAAAAAACGAAACCACCAAAATTCAATGAAGAAATTATAATATAAATAAGATTTATAGCCATTTATGGCTTTCAAGATAGCCGATTTTATTGATGTTTTCATTATTCGCTGCTTACTGAACAGGATTATTTTCTAATAAAACGATATCCTTTACAAACTTCTATTGGATCCTTTAAGGGTTCTAATACAATTTAATAGCCTTTGTGTAAAAGTCCTTTGTAGTGGAATATCAAAAAGCGTACCTACCTACCTCCATCGTGACCTAAAAATGGAACCCGTCACCAACAAAATCCAAAAATTTGCTGAGGCCCATGAACTCCGACTGTTAGACCAAACAAATATAGTGCGAAGACTAAAACGAACAAAACCTTTTGAGTTAGTGTAGTGTAAAAAGTGTAGAAATAATAGTGACAATGACACAGATAAAACACATGAACAAAGTGCTTATATCATCATAACAGACTCTAAGAAAGTGGAACGGACTCGTGTAAAGTACAATCAACACAAGTTTAAAATAATTATCACATAAAAAATAAGTTAGATTTAAATTGTTTATTAGTCTTTTAGGCTAGATTGTAATTAATTATTAAGAACCTGGTTCTTTTTAACAAAGGATAAAAAAAAATTATAACTAGATAAGGTCGGCATTTCCTATTCCGACTACGCTGAGAAGAAAGGCCAAAACAAACCCAAAGGTATCTTTAAAGTTGTGAAATATTGCAACATCCAAAATTAGTTATATTGATATTTTTAAATATTTTATGCGTAATATATTCTAGTTTTTTATCGGCATTTTTTTTTTAAACTGCTGTTTTTTTGCTATATGTGGGTACATTAAAATACATAACTTTCCCGCCAGATTTTCTAAATTTTCAGGAAAACTATACAAGCTAGGAGAAAATAGTCAAGACTAAATTATGTATTAATAAATTACCTACAAATAAGTACTACGTTCATTTTGATACGAGTTATAGTTAACTAGCTACGGTACGTCAAAGTTTACTAAAATCTGCGCTTAGCAAAAATGAAACATTTAATACACAGGAATTGGAATTTTACAAGGATTGGTTGAATGATTTAACAGCCAATCACAGCACTTTACGCGTGCCTGACAATTTGTCACATTAATTTTGCAATAATTTTCGTTTGAAAAGTAGTCCTTACTTTGGATGGTATATTAAAGAAAAAAAAATGTTAAATTATTGTTTTCTCTGTATTAAATACTTCATTTTTGCTAAGCGCAGATTTTGAGCAGATTTGGAGCAGTGGTGGCCAAGTGGTAACGGCCGAGTAGTCGGCCTTACGAGTTGTAGGTCATAGGCTCGAACCCAGACAGGCGCTTCACTTTGTGTAAATTATTTCGTCACCACTGCTCTCAAAACGGTGAAGGAAAACATCGTAAGGAAAACGACATGTCCTAGAACCAAAAATTCGAAGACATCTGCCAACCCGCACTGGGCCCGCGTGGTGGTTTACGGCCCATTCCCTCTCACCGAGAGCAGGCCTGTGTCCCATAAGTGGGAACATTATAGGCTGATTATGCTTTATTTTATAATATGAATGTTAGAGTTGACAGTCATGTCGGTTTAGTCAGAAAAAAAAGTTCAAATGCCTTTTTTTTTTTTTTTTTTTTTTTTTTTTTTTTTTTGGGATGGGAAATCATCAAATGACTCCTCCCGCTCTGGGTGGAGCGGAAGGGAGTGTCAGACTCTTACTGACTAAAACCCACCCATGTTCCTTCCTTCGCCCTTTATGTTCCGACTCACGATTCAAAAGAAATATACGTTAAAATGAAAACTTTCACAAGTCATTGTAAATGTTTTGTGCATTCCGAATGAAAGTAAGCTACTTATACTGTACAGACAACGTTTTCTTCCCCAGAATTATTTTGAATAGACTTCATATAAATCTCGGTGACTACATAAGAATGGCCCACAGGAAACAATGCGTTGACATTAAACACACAAACGTATGAAGGACCTTTAAGTAAAGGTAGCTGCCAACGAGCTTAGAATCAAGGCGGATGTGGTATCAATAGGCAGATGATCATTATTTAATCATCATCTGCCTAGCCTTTTCCCAACTAAATAAATAAACTATTTTGAGGTCGGCTTCCAGTCTAACCGGATGCAGCTGAATTCCAGTACTTTACATGGAGCTGCCTATCTGACCTCTACAACCCAGTTACTGGGTAATACGATACCCCTTGGTAAGACTGGTTGTCAGACTTTCGGGCTACTGACGTCCCGCAACGACTGTCAAAGATCCAGTAATGACAGCCATTGACAGGTATAGATATCTAATAACGATAATGCAAAAAAGTACAGACGCCAGCTGCAGGTCAAACTACCCGAAACTCAAATTTTCCCAATCATCCTTGAACCTTAATGCTTTAGCGATAAAGTTTAATCAATTAAAGAAGTTTAACAGATTGTAGTAGCTTGATGTGCTGGCTTCTGTACGTAAGAGTGGTACACTACTAGTAATCAACTATAGTTACTTGATATTATTAGTTAAGAAAATCTGAGTTTTGGTTTATCGACATTAGAAATCGATACTTAGCGCATCCTTCCCGGATGCACACAGCTAGAAGGCGTCCTGGCAGACCCCGTAGAAGATTGCAGGACGAGCTGAACAAAACAAACGACCAGTGGTCTACTTAAGCCCTGGATCGGAAGACCTGGAAGTCATGGGGAGAGGCCTTTGCCCAGTAGTGCGATGATGCAGGCTAACAGTAACCAGTATGAGCAAAAGGAACATGAGTGCTGTCTTCGCATATCGCCCTTGTTTCAACGATCTGTGGAACTGCCATAACAAAAGATGTTAGAGTAAATAACTTTACCCTTATGTTCATGTCGCTGTACCCTTTCGTGACCCGTTTTTGTTTTTCAATCGTATCCCTATTAATTAGTGAGTATGTTTGAGCAGCGTGTTCAAATATTTTCATTGAAATATTTAACATCGCTTTGTTTTCCATTGTAAATATTTAATCATTCGGTACACATATTTTATTCATAGAAGATTTAATAAAATTCTCATAATTATTAATAGCTTAACGAAAAATATTACGACTACTACGGAAATGTGCGAAGATTTAAATGATCATAATTTTGCAAATACATATTTGTTGCAATCGCGATATTGCCCTGTAGGAGAGATGTCCTGGCGCTTTTTAAGTTGCCAAAAAGTAAATGAAATACTGGATTATCCAATAGACCAGAAAGCCAATTCTCTTAATTTAAAACGTTCGAAATCTAGTCGCAGTCTCATCTCGGTGACAAACAAATGTCAAAAACTTGTCAAAATGTAGGGGAATTAGAGGTATTTTTACAGATTGAGACTGAGATCAGACTGTGAACGTTCTTAAAATTACGAGAATTGCCCCTCTGGCCTACTTTAAAAAGTGTCACAAAGCTTTTCATTTCATATGCAGTTCAATAACTAAGATCATTCTCACGAGTACTCACACCTCAATAATATCAATATTCAATACATGATGTTTCCAAGCTATTCAACACGTAATCCCAAAACTATTGAGCAACACAATCTATACGTCTCATAAGCTTCTGTAGTGATTCCAGCGTTTCAAGATATTCAAGCGATGCAGCGATGGAAGCGACACAGGTGATAGCTTTGTGCTGTCAAGTGCTAGATTGATACTCGATTATTTATAGCTTTGGTTCATATGATATGCTTTAAGGATAATGTAAATAGAGATGCAGATGATATTTTAAAATGATTACATTAGGATAGATACTGGCTGTCGTATTGTGAGATTTAGAAATCCATTTTGTTACAAATATTACAAGCAACTCTATTATGTTAGAAACGTTAGTATTGACACATAACATAGCATATTCAGCCTATAAAGATTCTGGGACTCAGGCCTCCCCTCTTCGAGAGGGAGTGGGCTGGAATCTACCAAGCGGGCCCAGTGCGGATTCGTAGATGTCACATATCTTCGATTTTTTTTTTGCTCTTAACGGTGAAGGAATTAAATACACAAAGTAAAGTGCCTGCCTGGGTTCGAACTCACAACCTACAGCCCGTAAGTTGGGGCCGATATCTCTGCTCTCTATTGGCACATAACAAACGAGTTTTTAGTGTTTCTAGATTTCTTTCTGCAATAGATTATTTGGCTGTTACGTTTGATCTCTTTTTGGCACTGTGCGTGTCACGACATTAGGTAACCTGTAGTCTCCAAAATTTGAAATTGCGAACTAAAAATACATAAAATTTACGGTGAAACGTTAATAAGTTCACTCAAATCTAGAGCAAATTAATAATACTTCTATGAACTATAGCTATTTTGTATTACGACCTCAAACAGCATGCATGCTAAAATCGCACATATACAGGTTATTTTAAATTAGCAGGCTAAACTCCGCAGATGCGATGCGTATCATTAGTAACTAAACACGAAACAAGAAAAAAAAAATCTATGGGGTCATCGATTGCTGTTACTGTAGTCACTTGAAATATCAATTTAGAAAATTAGTTTTTTTTGTTAACTTCTGTTAAGTTTACAAAAAAACACGTGATAGGTGCATATCTGAACACGATAAAAGTTAAGAACAACAATTTTTCTCGTTTTTCTTCAAGTAACAACACTATTAGCGATCGTTTCCCTACCAAAAACAACATCAAATCTTTTTATTTCATCGTGTTTAGATATCGCGTCTGCGGAGTTTAGCTAGTCAATTGAAAATAACCCTGTAAGAGTAAGCCCAAATAAACCGTCAGGTCGCCAGTGTGCAATATTCCTTATAACTCAGGACATACCATAAATCAGTCGAACTATTATATCCGCAGGATTCAGAACTTCAATCTCTACGTTATCCCATCTATCATTAGACTTAGTGTCATCTAAACGGGGTTAATACCATGTATTTAAGCGCCTGTAGTCAATACGGAATTCTATCTGAAACTGATGCTGCAGCATGACTTTGACACAAATAAGGCATTAAAGGGGCCTAGGCCTTTACAAGACCAGAATATTCATGTATACACACAAGAAGGAATGGTTCATTCATAACGGGTGTAAAAAGACATTTAACAAAGCTGAGAGTCACTGCGATCATTTTTGGTCTGGACCATACCTTCTGATTACGGAGACATTGAAAGTCTATGTTCCAACTTTTTTTCACATTGACGAAAACATGTTTTTAATGTTTAGTACATTAAGAACATGTTTAGTACATTAAGAACATGTTTAGTACATTAAGAACATGTTTAGTACTTTAAGAACATGTTTAGTACATTAAAAACATGTTTTCGTCAATGTTTTTAATGTACTAAACAACTTTAAATACCTGACGACTAAACGCCAAAAATAAAATTAGTTTCCGAACAAATTTTTTTCTCAATTGTGGTTAGTTTGACGCACATAATGCGTAGATGACGGCTGTGTGTATCTTTGTACACCCTGCATATATAGCTGCCACACGTGAGTGTCGATACGCAGTCTGGGCTATCAGCCTCGCTACCACCATGCTAACTGGCCTAACATGGATTGCGTAGTGCCGAAACCAGAGAATAAGACTGAAGCAAGTAGCTAAGCTGAAACTGGCATGTCCTAGAACGAAAATTCGAAGACATGTGACATCTACCAACCTGGACTGGGCCCGCGTGGTGGATTTCGGCCCACTCCCTCTCACCGAGAGGAGGTCTGTGTCCCAGCAGTGGCAACATTATAGGCTGATCATACGAAGTAGCTAGACTATAATGGATGTCCGCGAAGGTGTATAATGGCTTAACTTGGAACAGCGAAATTATCGCTGAATTGATCCTTTGACACATGGGAGCTGTTTTTTACAGATAGTGTCAGGCAGTCAGCTGAACTCGATATCCCCGGCATGGAGCGACAAATAAATTCTCTAATACGCTTTGTGATCACCACTCACAGGCACGGAACTGCAACATCGCTTTAATGAATTTACTGAAGAAATATGGGGTCGCAAATGTGAAGCGCATTTTAATTCTCCGCTCCGTAAGCATTTTACCATAAAAATATAAAAAGAAGTGAATTAAAAACTCTTTTTTATCTTGACAAAGAACGAAATGAAAATGGTAAATTACTGTATTTATTCTCTTTGTGTCCGTGTCGAAATAATGCGATTATTGCTCGGCAATCATAATCAAACTATCATCAATTGTTCCGATACATTGCCTGCAGGCGCCAATTAAGGTTTATTGACTGACGTTCCGAGTATATTATCTATCATTGTTATGATTTTAGGTAGCGTTAATTTAAGCCTCATTTAATAGTTTGTAATGATGCTTGCCTGCTTGATGATGCCTTTATGAATAATACTTTCCAACGGTTATTATCTCATTCAAAATTCTTCGGAAAGTTTGACTCTAGAGATTAACAGCTACAACAACTTGCTATGTTTTTGAAAACTAGGAGTATTGTTGGAGATCCCGGAACACTTTGTTCATAAAGCTCCGAATTGTTGGAAAAATGTGCATTTTTTTAAAACTTGTGTTCATTTTTGTTTGTCAAATAAAAATATAACACTGACGTTGATGACCAACGGTTATTTTGGACTCTTTTTAGGATGTCCTTGTCCCGATGCACTCAGAGAACAACGATGCCTCAAAGCTACACTTTCTCATCAAAAACCATTTTTATGTAGGTGCTCGTCCATTTAGTACCTACTGCTACATTTCTACATGTATATAGAAATGTAGCAGTTGTCATTTTTATGGTGTACATAATTAAGAGTATATATAAAATAAATATTTTTGGTTGATTTATCTTCTGCTAGATAAAAAATGCAACAACAAGTAGTTACCTGGCACCCAGTCTCCACATTGGCATACATGCCAGGTCTGACTGGAACGTGATGGCACGAGAAGCTGGTATCTGGCACGCTGTGGTATATCGGGAAGTCAACTCCTGGTGTGCCGGGGACATTGCGCAGGTCCTGTGGCTTCTCATGCTCACGGAGCGGCTTGGGGCGAACCACGGCTTGTTCATAGTGGGTTTCATATGGGTCATATTGCTGAAACAAATTAATTTGGTAAGTATGGTGGAAGAACGGGCGAGGCCTTTGCCAAGTGGTAGGTGCACTAGTGATCTTATATTTCAGGATCTTATAACGCCTGCGTAAATACGAGGTACAGATATTTATTTCATCATCTGCCTGGCCTTTTACCAAGTTGGGATATGATTCCACACTGCATCCGGTTCCAACGGCAACTCAGTTACTGGGTAACACGATACCCGTTGGTAAGACTGGTTGTCAGGCTATCCAGCTTGTAGTTAGAAGCCCGAAAGTCTGACAACCAGTCTTATTGTGGCCTTTGTTTTACGTGAATGTGACGCATGCTTACCCCCAACTTGTTACTTTTTTTTTTGTGTTTATGTTCTTTTTTATGCGTCATGTTTGCCGCAAATAAACGTATTTTCTTTCTTTCTTCTTTCTTTGACGGTCGTTACCCGTAACGACTGTCAAAGCTCTACAAATGACAGCCGGGACCAAAAGCGTACGTTAAGTACTTTCCGAGGTACGGAATGATCTCAATATACAATGAAGCTTGCCGAGGTCGCACCGTGCAAGGGTGGTCACCCTTCCACGGAGCGACCTCGGCAAGCTTTGCTTAACCTTGAAGATCGACCCGTGCGGCTGTTTTATGTAGCCACGAGCACTTCTGATATTTAAATATTAAAGCTTTATGCACAAGTAAAAATCTACAGGCATTTTCTACCAGTCAACCATAGATACAATACATAGCAAGTGGAACACAATAGATTGTAGCTCAAAAATGTCGAATTATATTATAATTAATGTAGCCACAAATTGAAAGCCAACCAATAAATCATCATGGATTTACACCTCGACATCATTGGTATTTGAAAGTGATGTTTAGGGACTAACACTACAGCTCTATTTGAATATCCCTGAAGTTATTTGATTCCCCATTGGGAGCTTAAACTTGAATAGCTTTACAAATATGTAGGACTAGCTGCGCCCCACGGTTTCACCCGCATAAGTTTTGATCCCGTGGGAATATCGGGATAAAAAGTATCCTATATGTTAATTGTGGTTATAAGCCATGTGTGTGCTAAATTTCGTCAAAATTCTTTCAGTAGTTTTTGCGTGAAAGAGTAACAAACAAACATCCATCCATCCATCCATTCATGCATCCATACAAACTTTCGCGTTTATAATATTATTAGTAGGAGTAGGATTTGGTATCTAATTAGTTGTGCTTTGACAAAGTAACCTCAACACTTTAATGTTGGGCATTGATAGCTGCACCACAGTATTTACTTTTGCAGGTATGTTCGTTCATTTGTTTCAGGGCAGAATTTCACTAGACAGTTAACTTGTGAAACCTAAGGAATAAATATTGGGGTTTGACAGTTTTTGTATAGAAAATATGTCAAACTGTCATAATTACTGTTCAGATAAAAGTTATCTGACTTCTGAAAAATCAGCCCTGAAGTGTACAACTGAGGGGCAATTCTGGTAATTTTAAGAACGTTCACAGTCTGATCTCAGTCTCAATCTGTCAAAAATACCTCTTCATTTCCCTACATTTTTGACAAGTTTTTGACGTTTGTTTTGTCGCCGAGATGAGATTGCGACTGGATTTTGAACGTTTTAAATTACGAGAAATGCCCCTCTGTACTGTTCCTAATAAACTTTTATTAATATTTTTACTCCTGCGGGGCAATTACGTAACACACCAACAGTAGCAATGGCTTTCATTTTTCCAGGTCAACAACATTCATTGCGTTACTTACATTGTTGAGCAGACAAATTTTTCGAACATATGAAGCAATGGATTAGCAATATCCTTCAAAACTATTCAAATTGTGATTGATATCGTATTACGCAATTAAAGCGCTGGTTCGCAAAAGTCAATAATCTGTGAAACAACGTTTGAGCGAATATCCATACAGTGCTAAAGTCACTCTACTTGTCTGTTCTACTACTGTGAACTACATTCAGCGTTTAAGCGTGAAAGGGTTTTCACGCCTAAACGGCTGGACGTAGTTGGATGATGACGATGCACACAGGTAGGCCATGGCCTGAACTAGGATACGAGTATAGGATACTTTTTTTCCCGGTAGTACGTTCCTGTAGGACAGGAGTCACCAAATGGCAGACCATGGTCCGGATTCGGACCAGTGCCGACCTATTTCGTATGGACCTTAAGTAGTACTCGTATATATAACTAAAACTTAATGGGTATAAAATAAAAATGTTGAGTTTTAGCTTACCAGACTTCAGACAGATAGTAAAAAATGAAACTTACCATATTAATAATATTTTAGTACTTAGGTACCTACCTTGTTATTTTAGTTCATTATGCATATTATTATTGATTTACTATATAATAAAAAAAACGTTTATTTTCGTTTAAATTCTTATCTTTTTTTTAATCTTTGTTGCTAGTAACCGTTTACTAAACGGACCGCGACAGTCATATTATTTGAAAAATCGAACACCCAATAGAACTAATTGGTGATCCCTGCCGTAGGATAATTTCCGAACTCAACGCGGGCGCAGCCGCGGGCAAAAGCTAATCATTCTATAAATCTACTCTACTAGTCAGTTCCTTTTATTGTTGACATAAAATACACAGTACACGACTCCATCGTCTGACTGAAACTATTACACAGTTAATCACTTTAACGGCTTGGACTTTATTAGAGTGCACAGTGGCACATTACTTGGAAGGAGTGTAAAATGTAACATTTTTAAAACTAAAGTAACTACTGGATAGAACGATAATACTGTTAGAAATACAAATTAGGTCATGGTGAAACGAGAAAAAGAAAAAGTAGCAAGAATCTTATGCCATGACACTTCTGATGCGGATATCTTATGCTGCCTGCTACAAAAGGTTGTGCCTAGTTTGGGATCAACACTATATCCATATTGTAATTTTTATGTCGAAATAAATACTAAATATACAAATAACACTTCCTGAAGTCGGGCGAAAGTAAGTGTGCATACACTCAAGCGACACGCGGTATCAGCAGAGGCAACTGCAGCTGTCGATGCATCGGCGGCTGCAGTTGACGACGTGCCGCTCGTGTATTTAAGTACCGCGCTCAAACACACGAGCATTAGCACTTAGATAGGACCTATTTTAATAGAAGTTTGACAGTAAAATTATGACGGCAACCATCTTTTTTTTTTGAAACTCTGCATTGTGCCCGGTCCAATAAAAATACCAGCAAGCTTAATATTAATGTTATATTATTAGTACATTTCAAGTCCAGCAAGCCACTTTAGGAAATCGTATGAAATAATTTTGTAGCATTTCAAATGTAGACTGAAATTAAACAAGTTTCCGACTTATAATCCTGTCAAGATGCCAAGGGTTTGATAGGAATTAAATTAAAGTTCACTCTCGTTATGAGGTAGTTATGTAAATAAGTATGCTATACTTAAATACGAACCAACGACCGACCCTGACACTTTTATTTGAGAAAATAGAATAGATGTATTTTTTTTATTTGTTTACTTTTCATTTCTATTTCGTTTTTATTTTTTTATAATCTATTATTTACTTAATTCATTAATAACATACTTAAAAATATTTTCACACATTGAAATATATACAGGGTGGCCGGAACATTGACGTCCAAAAATAAAATTTAGGTCCCTCGTATCGTGGGGTATCCGAATCACCCCCATGTATGTTCCGCGACTTTTCATAGTTTTCGAGTTACGAATTTTTTTCAGATTTTTTGAGAATGATCGACCTGACCAATCTAAAAAATGGCTTTGTTGAGATTTTTTTTTTTGCAACTGAATCTTCGTGAGTAGTACTTTTATGCATAAAATAATCAGCTTCGTAACTGTGATGAAAGTTATGAAAAAGTTGGTCTAAAGTGCTAATTTTTTTATGATTATGAAAGCTGAGAGTCTGGCGCATTCTTGAAGCCTACTTAGGAACCATGAAGTTTCCTGTTTAAATTTTTTATTTAAAGTTAAAATGCTAAGCCATAATTTACCGAACGTAATTTTTTCACTTTAGACCAACTTTTTCATAACTTTCATCACAGTTACGAAGCTGATTATTTTATGCATAAAAGTACTACTCACGAAGATCCAGTTGCAAAAAAAAAATCTCGACAAAGCCATTTTTTAGATTGGTCAGGTCGATCATTCTCAAAAAATCAGAAAAAAATTCGTAACTCGAAAACTATGAAAAGTCGCGGAACATACATGGGGGTGATTCGGATACCCCACGATACGAGGGACCTAAATTTTATTTTTGGACGTCAATGTTCCGGCCACCCTGTATAATATACTTACAAGAGTATAATAAAAAATAAAAGAAAAAGGAAGGAGCTCATTGGGCATCAAAAAGTTCGACCGCATCGATGTGATGTGGATAAGTGCCCAAATCATTGTTATTTAGTTGACATGTCTTGATTTTGTAAGAAAGTGAAACTTCATTTTTCCGAGACTGAAATAATTGGGTGGTAAAGTGTCGATTGCGTCAACAAAATGTATTCAAGGTTTTGAATTGAATACCTACTTTCAACATAATAATAATTGTAGATTGATTGACTGCTTCGTTGGTCTAGTGGTCGACAACGCTACTGCTGAGCATAAAGTTCAGGGATCGATTCCCAGGTCGGGTAGTGTTATCGTGTTTCACCATCACGAATTTCTCATTAGCAGCCCGGAATGTGGATTTGTGCCCGGTAGATGACATTGGGATCGCTCCCTATTACATGATACTTAAACATGACTGGCGAAATGTGGGCGTACACCTCTGCCTAACCCTTCGGGGAATACAGGCATGATGTTATGTAGATTGTAAGGACCAATTGTATTTTTTCCAAAGGATAAACTTGTCCTAAAAACAGGATTTTGGCTTTCACCATTTGGAACTGTAGCGGTATCTACAACGCCACATGCGAACAGCGCGTCATACTGACGTCACGCAAATCCTGCATCTCGCAAGCAGAGTTTACCGCGCAATTAGCATAGATACAATTTCCCAACATCAATCGTTAGGCAGTTGCCCGCCAGACACAACACCCGTCTGGTCGGAGGATCCTCCCTTTTCTATGAAGGATGAGTGAACTTTACACCCTGTTCCTCATACCTCTATACTGGTGACCCCGAACATGAACGTCAGCGCAACGTTCGTGCACCTCCCCATTCTTTTATAGTTCCCCATGCAAAAAATTAACACACTACGACTGTACAAACATTCACACCTACCTATACCACCGCTTTCTACAAGTCATCAAGATTAATTACCAAGAACAAATCGTAAGTCACATTACATAAGGCAATAAGTCAAGACCTATATCAATAGCCGACCCTGACATCGTTACAGTTTTTTAAGCGCACCTTTCGACACACGATGTAAGTGTATCGTTGTTGTTACATAAGGAGTTCGGGTTAACTGCTACAGTTGTTAAGTTTTGACTTGTTAACTAACTGGTGTTATTGAGGTCATCAGCGAAAGTTTGGTGAATACTTCTGGGTATAGTATTTGCTCGTGATGTGGAGTTAAAAGTCGGCAATGGGTTTGAGGTCATTGGTCGTAAAATACTCGATATACATTATACATTTATATGAAATAATGCGTACATGCATGCATTATATATGCATTTCTTCCTACTGTAATCCTACTAATATGTATTATAAACGTGAAAGTTTGTATGGATGGATGGATGGATGTTTGTTACTCTTTCACGCAAAAACTTATTAAAAGAGTTTGGATGAAATTTGGCACACAGATGGTTTATAACCAGGAATAACACTTAGGATACTTTTATCCTGATATTCTCACGGGATCGAAACTGATGCGGGTGCAACCACGGGGTGCAGCTAGTATTTTATAAAGAGATAGGTAAGCAGAGACAGGGAAGGCGACAGAGTACATTTTATGGCGACAGCTCTTTATTATGAAAGGCACTTTATTGTTTACGTAGATGCAATTATACTGTGTAAGAAAAAAAAATCCTACGTTAAAAACACCAATTACATCGTAATCAAACAAAACCAATAAAAAATCAACATCAATCAATTACGTACAATCAAACGATCAACCTAATGATTATCACTACCGACAATAAATAAATCATATTCTAAAATAGAACTGCGGTAATTTCGCCATAATTCCGCGCCCGCGCAGCCGGTAGCCGGTGAGAGGGGATCGCACGCATGCGCCGTCTTGTCACGGACGCCCGGAGTTGCGCAGTAGCGCCGAAAGTGCAACCGACTTGCTCGAATGAACGTAGGTATTAGTAAGAACTGCCATTTTGCTAAAATGAAAGACCTAAGAGGAAACTGCACTTTATTATTTAAACAAGCCGTGTGTCCAATGGAATTTCCCATGGGCGAATATGATGGACTTCCATACAAATCTTCATCTCCTAATTTAACTCAATTAGGAGGATAATTTTCAAAAATTCTTCCACTTTGCTCAATTTCGTTAAATATTGAAGGAACTCTTGTGTAAAATTTCACCCAGCGTTAAATAGCGATGTACGTTTTTCGTAACGTTAAAGGTTAAGGAAAGCAAAGAGGAAAGGCTAAGTGAAAGCATTTGTATCTTCATCGATACCGATCGATCGATCGATCGATTGGTATCTTCTTCTTCTTCTTCGTTTTTTCTGGTGTCTGTTGAACCTCATATCATAGTTCTACCGTCCCTACATCCTGAATAGAGATATAGTTATAGAGAATGGGGATTATTTATAAACGATGATTAAAGTTAAGTGACGTTTAAACGTCAAAAATGTATGGTAACACAGTCGCTAATCAGTAGGAGTTAACTTCATGAGTTAAAGGGGTTTATCGTAAATATATTTTTAAGAAGACACCGCGGTGTGTGCACCGCACCGTGTGGATTGAATAACAGAATTTTGTAGTTAAGTTCGTTTAAATGAGACATTATTGATATAAATTTGTTGGTGTGTGTAATAAAATTAATTTAACTAGAAAATTCTGTTACTCAATCCACATAAAAACCCATCGTAACTACTTTTCACACGGCCATAACGAATAAGGTCCTGTAAAGGCTACTGTTATCTGATCGCCGTATTATTGCCCTTGTACACTAAAAGAATAAATAGCCCCGCTAAATAGCCCCATTTGTGAAGCAGACATTGTTTTTATTTTTATTACGGAGCTTAATAGTATGTGCACTATGTTAATTAACGATAATGAAGGGAGTAAAAATGTCATTAATGCTTTTGTAAGGAGAAATTTTTATTTTGAAGAGGGTTAGAAGTTTTTGGTTGTTGAGAACAGTGTTTTCATGTACTTTCTTGTCGTCCAGACCTTGCTAGAGATAAATATGGTCTTGGCTTATCTATTTATTATAATTATTTCGAGCAGTGGTAGCCCAGTGGTAACGGCCGCGGCTTACGAGTTGTAGGTCATGGGTTGGAACCCAAGCAGGCATTTTACTTTGTGTAAATGATGTCATCACCACTCCTCTCAAAACGGTGAAGGCAAATATCGTGAGGAAACCGACATATCCTAGAACCAAAAATTCCAAGACATATGTGACATCCGCCAACCCGCAGTGTGCCAGCGTGGCGGATTACTGCCCAATCCCTTTCACAGAGAAGAGTCCTGTGTCCCAGCAATGGGAACATTACAAGCTGATAATGCTCGTCTACTTATTTGCTAGAATGAGAACAGTATTAAAATCAATAAGTGAGTTTAGTATGACTGAAATGTCCATGCAATCGTTGACCTTTTTTAGCATAGTTACATCACTGAACTCGATGGAACCCAGACAAAACTATATGGACCACCATTGGGGTCTATTACAAGTACGGTCGTTTTCCTCAGTTTTTATAATCATCATACTTTCTGCCAATGATTTTAAGTATCATCGCTTAACTACAGTTCCATGTGGCTCCAAGCAAATAGAAATTTATTTCGACCCCAACCGCAGAAGCATCTAAAGGATAACGTCAGGACACGAGGCAAGAACGACCCCCTAACTGCTAATAACAATAAACTATGGTCCAAACGAAACGTGAAGATGGTGGCCATTCTTTGACCTTTCATGGTAGTGGTCGTTGAGAGCCCAAGTTGTGCTAAAAGAAAGAAAGTTAATAGCTTGCACGCTGATAATATGAGGAACTAACAACTAATATAAGACAATTGTTACTATCCTGAGGCCCAAGATGAAAAACAAAAGAAAGTTGGAACCTTGCACGCTTAATAAGACGACTACCAAAGACCATTACCATCACGATGTCGAAACAAAGTTAAAATATTTTATTTCACATAAACCTACATGGGAACTGCTGGAACGTCAGAAGCTAGGTGCACGGTTCTAATTGGTATTTTCCTATAGAGACAAGGAACTCTACGGTTACTTTTTCAACAATAATTGGCTTTTACAAAGTTTTCAAATCACAGTGTTAACAGATATGGGAGGAGAGTGTCGGCCTGTCAACAAGTACCTACTAACAAAATAGAAAAAACAAAAGAACCTACAGCTCAAGTAAGTTAAATCTACATTAATATTCCTTTGAGAGAAAGGCTACAATATAGGTCTTACTAGCAAAACAACCTCTTACTAGAACATTTTGCAATCCTCAGAACCCAGCATTTCCTAGGTAACAAATTCTGGTATTAGACAGATATTACGTAGTAATTTCGTCATTCTCTTTAAAGTTATTAGGTCTCGGTATAAGACCTAAATAGACGTTCCTAGAAGCCTTATTTAATATAATATAAATTCCTCTAGGTCTAATTAGTTCGCCTCGTCAAACCAAAATTCTGCCCTCTAGGCAGAGTTTTTGTTTGACGAGTAGTGATGTTAATGTCCTACGGCTTTAATTTTGTTGCCGCTACCTAACGCTAACATAATATTGATATTAGAAGCTAATCAGGTATTTTATATGTAATAAAATACCTGATTAGCTTCTATACTTATCTAAACTTATACGTTTAATATACCAATTTTGGATGTGAATTTCTTGGGAAGGTAAAATAATAATAATTTAGAATCATGACTTAATCAATAATTCCGAAATATTTGTAGGTATAATGGTACAGACGCCAGCACATCAAGCTACTACAATCTGTCAAATTTCTTTCATTGATTTTCAACTTTATCACTAAAGCATTAGGTTCAAGGTTGATTGGGAAAATTTGACGTTTTGTTTGAGTTTCGGGTAGTTTGATGTGCTGGCGTCTGTACTCTTAATAAACCGCTACATATTCACCACATCGTATTTTTAAGTTTTTAATTTATTTGGTCACCAAATAACTTCAGAACATCTTAGACGATCATCTGTCCCTACGCTCTCACTTCCCAGCTCCACAATTAAACTTCATAAAGTCACATAAAAACGAAATATACATAGATTCAGTACAGCATTATTAAAAAGTATATTAAAGAAATGAAATGAGTGAAAAGAAAAAAATTAACAATTATAAAAGTGATTTCATTCTCTGACGGCTACAGAGTCCCCTAGGACTTCGCCGAGGACTTTGCTATTTTTTATTACTTATTCAGATATTTTAAAACGTGCTCTCCATCCAACGTTTAATTTCAAACTTGTGAGACTAAGAACTTTCTTCTTAAAGATTTTATTACTATGAATTCTAATATCCAGATTAAAATCCATTCTTTTAGGGTACCGTAGTGATTTCTTTTTTATTTTTCCTTGTGTATGATTTTGACCGCGTGTTATTAAAGAAATACAGTTGCATACATAATACAGTTACATATAATGTTAGACATAAGCAAACAAAATAATGAAATATTATAAAATATTTATTTAGCTTTTATGCATACATGAGATGTCAAATAGAGAAGAAAAACAAAAGAAGATGTAAAATATTTTAAATTAAGAAAGATAAAATATAAAAACAGTTTATATACCTTTTTATACCTACACGAGAATTTGATTAAGATTTTTCAAATAAAAATGTAGTTACTACTGTATTAAAAGTAGATCAGTTTAATAACGTATTTTCATAATTTTTGTCTGTTACTTTAATATAAAGAACAAAAATTGTGACTACAGAACCATTATTTTATGCTTTGTCTGGCACGGACTTCGCGTATTTTTTCTTTGACGTCTGATTTTGTTAATTTCATGCACAATGTTGCCCTTATTTACTACAAAATTGAGGGTCAAATACATTTATGTTTTTTTATTTAAAAAGTATTTTTATACTTTAATGAAAGTCAGAAAACTAATTTACTTTCGACACCTTCACGGTGAATTATTTTATTTTGCCTTACCTATACCTCGACTTATAATCGTATTCACTAACTTGACAGTTCAAAGAAAAATAATGTTACCATACTAAAGCTATAGTGTTAGGGTAGTGAACGATTTTGCGTAAAGAACGGATGATAAAAAGGATTTAATTTAAGTAAAACTTTAAATATTCGTATGTTAGATGTGGAATATAAGAATAATTATTAATAAAAGACGTTATTAGTTAAGTAAAGTAGTAATTTACTTTTTTTATTTTCTTCTAATAGAAACTAAATAAAAATCATATTATTTTATTTTTGTCATTTTATTTCCTCTGACAACCCTAGACGTAGACGTCATTCTTGACATCATTCTTCTTATTCATTTTAAGACATTTAAAATAAAAAGTTTGCATTTAAGTACATTATTTAGATTCATTCAATTTCGTTCATTCTTGCACCACCTCACTACCTTTTTTTTTTTAAACCTGGTAACCCTTCAACTGTCAAGTTACTGAATACGATTAAAAGTCGAGGTATAGTCACCTTTGTACAGACGCCAGCAGGTCAAGCTACCCGAAACTGTCAAATTTTCCCAATCAACCTTGAACCTTAATGCTTTAGCGATAAAGTTGAAAATCTATTAAAGAAATTTGACAGATTGTAGTAACTTGATGTGCTGGCGTCCGTACAAAGCTAATCGCAAATTGTCGTTTATTAGCAAGCTGGAGGATGCTGCTGCATCTCTTTGACAGCCTTTTAAACGACACAATAAGCTTAATTACTTAGTTCGAACTTAATAAACCTATTAAGTTTAAAAGAAAAAATGTTTCAGTGGCACTAGAAGGTGCGAATTTGCAAAATTACTTCTGAATACCAATTCTTGGTCCGAACCAAGTTACAAACAATTTCCACTTTGAGAGGCTTGATCAAAGAAATAAAACTGAAAAACAGGCCTTCCTTAGACTTGCCGACGAAAATGAGAGTAAATTTAACCAACAGTAATTCTCCTTTGAAGGCCTCCTGGGAGCTCAGTTGAAAGGAAAATTGTAAAAGTTAGCGTTCCCTTATGAGGGGCAGAGTTATAGCAACTAGATATTGTAAGGTCGCGAGTGGTCCACCCTTTTATTGTAATATCTGTGCTTTCAACATTTGCGACTGAGTTCGCCTTTGAACTATGCAGCTATTTAGAAGTCTGAAACGTTATTAAGGTCCCATTTGCATGTTAATAATATGAAATATTGTTGATGGTGTTGGAATTAAATTTGTTGAGCCTTTGCCCCAATTGACTCCGCTTTTGACGCGATCCATTAATCTCTTAGCAGAACGAAGGATAATTTACTGAACCTACTGTTAAATAAATACATAGGCAAACATTAAGCAACATGCAGAATAACTTAGTAGGCTTTATCATTGCCGAAAATCATCTACCTAGCCTTTTCCCAACTATGTTGGGGTCGGCTTCCAGTCTAACCGGATGCAGCTGAATACCAGCATTTTACATGGAGCGACTGCCTATCTGACCTCCACAACCCAGTTACTGGGTAATACGATACCCCTTGGTAAGACTGGTTGTCAGATTTTCGGGTTTCTGACGATCCGTAACGACTGTCAAAGATCCACGAATGACAGCCGGGACCAACGGCTTAACGTGCTTTCCGAGGCACGGAGGGGTCTTGGTATGTGAAGATGGTCACCCATCCACGGCAAGCGTAGCTTAACCTGATCGATCGACCCGTGCGGCTGTTATTACTTAGCCACAAGCCCCTCTACATCACTGCCGAAAATGAATTATGAATTTACTTTAAAAAGTGCCAAAATCTTTTCATATTTCTTCCTCACTACTGTTTGAAGCTCAAACATCATTCATCAAAAGGATGGCACTATCAAAACCGACCAATCAAAATCCGAGACTTTCTCTCTTTAAAAATAACACAACGTCACCCGAAAAACAGGAGATGGACGAAAACAAACAGAATCCCAGCAGTAGGCCTTGACAAATAATACTATTGACTCGACCAGATGTTTGCTAACAAATACTAACAATATTTGTTTGTAGGACGGCCACGTTGTCGTAATCGCAATATTTATTACGCGTGTGTCTTCGGGGAAACACACGTGTCGTTTTAGGACATTTTGTCTGTTGTTAGGTGAGTTAATAGCCCCGAGGCATTTATAACCAAATATGGGGCGTCTAATTAATCATTTTAATCGTCGAACCTTAAAACAAACGACGGTGTGAAGATACGACAGTTAAAATTATTAATAGGAGGTTATTTACTTTTAATTTGATGACACGGTTGACGCAGTAGCTGAGCGTTCGACTGCTGCGCTGCGTGTCGCGGGTTCGATTCCCGCACGGAATAAATATTTGTATTGCCTACAGGTAGTTGTTCCGGGTCTGGCTGTTTGTGTATGTGAGTTTAAATGTTTGTGAACGCACCCACGATACAGGAGTAATTCCTAGTGTGGGACAACATTTAAAAAAAAAACAAGTGTTTTGTATGATCCGCAAAGTTCAGTTGTTTAATTACCTCTGCTGATCGTAAGCCATTCAATAACTACTTCTTACAACACCAATTTTTTAACAAACCATATCCACCTTATAACGACGTTTTATCAACTCGGGAATCAAACGCGTTTACCATACCGCACTCAAAGAATGAACGACCTTCGTTCTCAAAACAAAAATTTTCCCACGCTCACTATCATCCAATTACCGCACAATACAATGTAAGGCTTATGTCACAAGTGTACTTACTTGCAAGTATGCGGCGTCAGAGACGAGTCCACACAGAAGCGCCCCAGTGAGCGCCCTCAACACGGCTTTACCCATTTCCCCACACATTTTGACAAAATAAACTGACAACAAAATGAACTGACTGAACGCAAGTGTTGCTGTAACTGTGTACCTAAATGAAGTAAGGTGCATAGGTGGTCGCCCCACTAAGACGCAGTAGCGGTCTGTGGTAGGGTGGAAGTTTATGAAACAGTTGAACGGCCAAAGACTCGTCGAATTAACTTGTTTGAATTGCGAATATGTATATTTACATGTCTACCTGCATGTTTGGATGAAGGTGACACTTTGGAGAAGCTGGGACTTTGATTACATTTACGTGTCAGTTTTGAAAATGTCTCAGTGGAATAGAGATTCCTATAATGGGTCAGCGATACAAAATGGTTTTTTTATGTTGTTGTAAAAATACCTAGATTTCATTGAAAAATAGGAGGAGGAAAATAATGTTACTCGATCTTTAAAAGAAGAAACAATTCTATAATCACGATGCCATCATATTATATTCCAGAAATATATTGTTTTTAATGAATAAAGGATATCAGGACGGCCACCAGTCGGTTTGCATTTAAGCGGAAATTGCAGAGTTATTTTCAAAACAAATAGCGTAGTCATCTCAACACCTCTCTCCCTTGATTTTGTATGTATATATATATTATAGTAATGGTATGTATGTGTATATAACCTATTTATGTATTTGTTTACCTAGTTTTAAGAGTTTTTTTTATCATTGTCCCTCTCAACCAAAGCACCTGCCATCCAAACTCTTCACCACCCTTGGTTGACTGGTAGAGAATGCCTAAGGCATTAAGTCCGCCTTTGTACTTTTTTGTGCGAAAAGATTAAATAAATAAATAAATAAATAAATAAATAAAGGCATATCAAATGAAAATTAAAAACATATTTTTTTATTCAGATGTCGAGCGTAAAAACAGACTAACTTATCAATAATAAAAACAAAATATGTTTCAGTCCAATATAATTTCGTGCTCGCGTGTAATATTTCATTCGTAAAAATATTACACTACAAATAACTGAAAGTTAAAAACGGTAAGTATCTAGTATTTTCAATACTCGGTACTCAATATATTTATTTGCATTCCACATTGATGATTTTCGAGCAACGAATAAAACAACTGTTTGAGTTAATAAAAACATTGAAGCACAAGTTACTGAACAAACATCGCGTGTACACGAAATTATATTTTCCACTTTTTATTGTAAACATGTAACAAAGTGTATACAAAATACTAGCTTCTGCCCGCGTCTTCGTCCGCGTGAAATTTGTTATTCCCCTGGCCCGCCCCGTCGCATCGCATCGCCTGGCCGCGCCGGCTTTTTTTGTTTTTGCTGGGCTCCTAAGGGTCTAGCGTGATGTTAATTTAGCCTGGTTATCTCGCCCAAGAAGTGGGCTATCAAATGCAGAAATATTTTTTTCAAATCCGATGGATAGTTCCAATTATTAGCGCTTTCAATGAATATGAATATGAATATGAATTGCACCATTCCCAGCGTGGTTTGACCAGACTCGATTAATCGAATGAACCCCAAGATTCACACTAGCACCTGTAGCCTCATGTTCATGGTGCTACAGCGACCATTGTATATCAAGAAGTAGACCGGGGGGCGCGGTTTTTGCAGGGAAGACGTGCCCGTTAGGAAGGATAGGATTTAAGAGCCTACCGGATATGCATCCTAGAGTAAGCATTGGACTAGTGGAGAGATGGGTGATATTTGTCTATGGATGGGCATCTTTTAAAGACTTCGCGGCCAGGTTTTTCCGGTCGAGCTTCACCCGCGACTCTTTTGGCCGCGTTCTACTGCTTTCTCGGTTCTTTTGTATGTCACGTGTTAGATGTTGTTGTTCTCAATGTCGTCGTCGGAGTTCTCGCTACTATCCGTTTCCGGTTTTTTGTATATCTCGCTAGCAGCAATCCTGATCTTGTTTTTGTCTTGCGCCGTATCCATCCAAAAATCGATTCCCTTGTCGAAGTACTTCATGTCCTGTTTTAAGTTGTCGTTCCATGTGTAGATGGGTCGACCGACCTTCTTGGTTTTGGCCTTGTACTCCATTGCTGCATGCAGCAGATGTGGTACGCGGCGCCTATAGATATGTGCGAGGTAGCACATCCTGTGGTTCTTGATGCGTTTGGTTACTGTTTTTCCGTCTAAGATTTCATGCATTTTCTTTTGTCTTGGTTTATTCCTAGAGTGGTTTATCAAGTCTCTCATGATAACTCGCTCATATTTTCGAAGTCTTGACCTGTTAGCTTTAGTAAGTGCCGATACTTTTAAACCATGTATCATGCACGGAGCGATCACCATTCGATACATAAGTCTGGCTAATTTCCAATCCATATTTGAGTGTTTTATGAATGGTAGTAACGATTTGGCGTTTCTTATGGCCTGTTTGCAACGTTTTTTAATAGTGCATTTTCTGCTTAATGTAGATGTTATATATGTACCTAGGTATTTTATATCTTCACATGTCGGTATGCTTATTCCATTAAGGGTCACGTGGGTCGTTTTCTTTGTAGCTATCGGGTCCCTAATTAGTATTTTTGTTTTTGTTTCGTTTACTTGGAGGCCTACACTATCTAGTAGGGGTTTAATATGGTATAGGATACCTTCTAACCCTTCTAGGTCATCTGTAATAAAGATAAGGTCGTCCGCAAATGATAGTACCAAGGGGAGTGAGATTTCACGATCCTGGTCAAGTCTTATTAATTGGGTTTCCTCCTCCAGGGTTCTAAGGACTTCATCGATGACCAGTGTAAACAGGCGAGGGGACAGAGGGCAGCCTTGTTTGACTCCCTTTCCTTTAATAATCCAACTGCTTTGCTGGCCACACCATTTGATGCATGTTCGTTCATTCATGCATACTTTGATTATCCTGTTAGTTAGTGATTTGTTAGTTCGTTGTAATAGTATATCTCTTAGTGCATTGAGGTCGACGTTGTCAAAGGCTTTTTCTATGTCGAGGGCGAGTACATAAATTCTTTTACCTGCTCGCCATTCCTCGTCTAAAACCCTTTTGAGTGTAAAGATGTGGTCGTCTGTTGATCTATTGTTTAAAAAGGCCGCTTGGTAGTTGCCCAATTCCGTTATTGTATCATCTAGTTTTTTTAGTACGTACGAGGCGTAAATTCTGTAACCCGTATTGCAAACCGATATGCGGCGATAGTCATTTGGATTTTTAGGTTTATTTATTTTTGGGATTGGTATCTGCACCGTCTCCAGCCATGTGTCGGGTGCTTCGTTCTGTGTCCATGCTTTGTTCATGTGTTTGGTGACGGCTTCCTGTAATATTTCGGGCATCGCTTTGTAAAGCTCGATTACTACTTGGTCAGTTCCGGGAGCTGTCCCGTTCCGCATTTTTTTGATGATTTCAATTACGTCATCTGTTGTGGGTCCATCACTTTCGACTTCGGTTGTCGGTTTTTTTTTTATATTAACTGTTGGTATAAGACGACCCTCGGATTTTTTTAAAATTTGCTCCCATTTGGTCATCGGTATATAAGTAGATCTTTTTCGCCGTTTTGTTTGAAGTTTATTTCTCCTGTAAAAAAAGTACAGCATTTGCATGCGTTTTGCAGGGTGGTTTTTCCCCAGTCCGCTGAGGCTGGTCCTGCATGCTTTTTGTTCCTCGTGATATTTAATCTTTTGAAGTGTTGCCTGACATTCTTTTACGCGGTTATGTCTATTTGGATTATCTGGTTGCCTATTTTGTAAGAATTTAGCCTTTTGTAGGTTAGCAAAAGCTAGTCGATGATCTCTGGGGAGAACTGGCTGAAGAATTAGTTTCCTGGGCAGCCGCTTTTAATACTTCCGTTATGGTATTCCAGGGTATTTCGATATTTTCGTCCGTTGAGTTGATTCCTATATTTTTTAGCTTTTTTGTTATGCAATCTTGGTATTTTGTTTTGGTGAACTTGCTATTGAGGGCGGCATAATCGCATTGTTTATAGTTGAAGTCCTTGACCATTGTCTTCACGGGTATGCTTTGTGTATTACTATGTTTGGTGTTTTTTTTTTGTTTTGTTTGAAATTCGGTTTGTCCTTAGCAAACCCCTGACTATTTTATGATCGGATAGTCTCCTAGCGGCCCATTCACCTTTAATAAATTCAAAGAGTTTTTCTGAGGCGTGTGGTGTTATAATGTGATCCAATTGGGACTTTTGAGTGCCCTTTGACCATGTCAGCCTGCATGATGATCTCGCTTTTGTCGTTTCTATTTGCAGTTTTTCCCTGTTGGCTATATCCATTAACAGTTCCCCGTTGCAGTTGGAGAAGTCATGATGTAGGTTTTGTTGAATTAGCCCTTTGCGTTGGTCATTTTGTGTATCATGTCGACCAATGTGGGCGTTAAAGTCGCCAAGAATTATTAAAGTACATTTCTTTGGTTTTTGTCTGATCAAGTTTAATAAGCCCGTGAAGGATCTGTTTGCTATGGATGTACAACTGTTGATGTGAGAGTTTATTATGTACAGAGGAGCAGGCTTGTCATTTCCCCTGTCAACTATAAGAGTAGCTGACATCGCGTCTGTATCTTTTTTCCTATGAACTAATTCAATTTGGGCGTCTTTTCTAATTAAAATTGCAAGTCCCCGGTGCGTTTTACCTGTAGTTCCATAGAGGTGCCATTCGTAGTGTGGGGAGTTGTATGCTCCTGAGTTCATCCCTGTTTCTTGTATGCAGGCTACATGAATGCCCCTAAGTGAAAGTTCAGCGTCTATTTTTTCTTTTTTTGCCGGTTTTGAGGCCCCACGGACGTTCCAGGTTGCAATACGCAAGTCTGGGCAAGTGTATTTTATTGCGGTAGACGGCTGGTTTCTTAGTATTGTGAACCCAGTGACATCTGCGACCACGTCTGATAACGGTGTATATAATGATGATTGTTGTTCATTCTGTGTTAATTGGCTAGACAATTGGGTGTTGTTAGTTTGAGACTGGGGTTTCGAGGGTTGTCTGTTAATTAAAGGCTTAGTATGTTGTGATGTTTTGACATTTTTTGGTTCTTGCATTAGGTCCTTGTAATGTTCGTCGTCGGTCATAACCCAGCTGTCATAGTGTTGGTCGTTGTAGAGGACGTGTATGTTGCCGGGTACTGGTTCACCAGTAGGTGAATACACTAGTGTGTTTCTTGTATCCATGTGCACATGCACATTCACTAGATAGAACTCTGACGCGGCGATTAGGATATCCTCTCCGCCCCAGAACGATTTGTTAAATTGCATTGTTATGTAATTTGTTATCCTTTGTTCCTGGGAGAGATTGCTGTTAGGGAGGAATTCCTGTATATTATTTAGAAGTGCTAGGAGAATTCTGTCATCATATCGATGCTCCAAAACATATGAGGCTAAGTCATGACGGACAGACATGTGGTCGAAGGTTAAACCCATTAAATTATTTATTTGGTGGGCTAACGCCCTAAACAAACAGTTCCCATCTTTTGTCATCCGCACAATTCTAGTCATCGTTTTTATGGTTTTAGTAGAACTTTTAGTCACATGTGCGGCTCTGTGTTTAGAAGACAATAGAGAGAGCATACTGTGTAAGATTTATGAGCTTCGCTTTTTGTTGATCTTTGGGAATATACCTTGTTATGCAAACTTAAGAGTTCGGGGTAGTCTTTTTGTTCCCTTTTTTTTTTTTTTTTTTGTTCCACTGAGGGTGTCATATATCGCGCGTGGGTACCCAAACTTGGCTTACAAGCTAGAAAATTATTAACTTATTCAAGACAGTTTTGGTAATTTAGGACCAGGAAATCTACAGCGATACCGTATTTTAGGCTAGAATATTAAGGCGTATTAGTTTGTCCTTCTCTCCTATATATAATATGAAGACTTATTCCTAAAACTCATCTATGGCTTAAAATGATGTTGAATTCGCGCGAGTCTTCAAAAGTCCTAGTTAACAGTCTAGAACACAAACAAACAAAACAACCGGATCAGTTTCCAATGGGGATCCCTGAAATAAACGGAAAGATCTCACCAGATTGGCCCGCAAAGGGCCCTCAGAGTCACTCGGCGTCTCCAGGAGGCCGGGGAGCCGAAAAGCCTAGGCCTCGGGCTGAAGATCAGGATCACACGTATGCCACTTTACCACCGTTCCAAGGTGTTTTAATTTGCAACCACAAAAATAAAACGCGGGACACCGATCCGATTTTAAATGCGACATTCAAACTCGGCGTTAACACGTGTTGCGCATCTGGCGTCAACTCTCCAATTATTAGCGCTTTCAAACAAACAAATTCTTCAGCTTTAATATTAGTATAGATTCCCTTCAATTTCATTTAAACACTATTGCCATTTGAATTCCGGACTTTTACTGACAATTACCTTATCAATACCGATTCTGAACGTGAGAATCGAGACCAGCAGCCTAATTTCGTAACACACTCCTAATGACAGTGGATTTAGTTTTATAAAATTAACATTTCCTAACCATTGCACCTTATTTTTAAAATTCGTGTTCATAATAAACTAACCAAGTCAATGGATGTTGTTCATCATAATCGTCATCAGCCTGCAGCAGTCTACTGCTGTAGGCTCTCCTATTGCACGCCATTCAACTAAATTTTCGGCAACACTCATCCAGCTGCTTCCAGCCAACCTGCGAAGATCGTCACTCCACCTAGCCTGCCTTGTATAGAAATGGATGAGTGGAAGTTGTTGAACTGCCAAAAAGAGAACGATTGTCATTGGGAATGTGTTACGTAATCAGGCTTTCTGCGCGATCAAGACCAGCAGTGCGATTCTGTAACCATCTCACCGTGAAAACTTAGGTGAAGTGAGCGAGCAAATAATGCCAGGGATTGACACTACTGACAACTCACATCAAGCTCACTTCACTTGAGTTTTCACGGTGAGATTTTTACAGAATCGACCGGCTGATCGAGAAGGAGCTTCTTTATTGTTACCTAAATAAAATAAATAAAAAAGCACCTAGTCAGGTATCCTTTGTGACCATAAGATAAAATCTGAACTCGCGACACGCGAGTTACTAATTAAAGCACAAAAGAGGTATCCAAGCTTTTCCATAAAATAACGTTCAGAAAATAATATCGGCAGTGCTTCGAGTACACCGACATTCAGAACACATCAACGGAATTACGCTGTCGATAAAAGCGTTTTTTTCTGACGGCCCGTTAAAAACTCGTGGGGCTATAGCTACTACTCTATGTATGTGAACCCCAGCACTTTGTGATTGAGGTTTTTGTGTACGTACAAAAAAACTTTCATTGGATTAAGACAAATTGTTTATTCTATCTGTGAAAGCCGTCAATATGAATGCGGAATTGGAGTGTTGGTCAAATCTAATGCAGGGGATAGCGGAATATTTCGAATAAATATTGTAGTGGTTTTGTTCGATTGTTGGTTTGAATTGCATAAAGGCGATGGTAAGCTTTGGATTTTGCACTTTTATAGTTGCTTTTGAAGGAGTACATAATTTGCCTTGTTAAAGAGCCGAGTCTGTTCCAATTAGCAAAAGCGTCGTTTAGACAAATCGAGCAAAAAAAAAACATTTTTTGTTGGTCTTTTGATTGCGATATAGAGATTTAACATTATGCCAAAATTCAAATTAAAGAAAGAAAAATTGTTTATTCCGCCGATAGACAAAATACACTTACACAAAGTAGCTTAGGCAATGTTATCTATTGCTTGATGTCGGAGCAAATTCCTACGTTGCAAAAATTTCGAGAAAAACTTTGTGACCGATGGACAAAAAAAGAATCTTGTAAAGGTTTCGTTTTTAGGGTTCCGTAGTTCACGTCTCGGAACCCTTATAGTTTCGTTATGTCCGTCCGTCCGTCCATCCGTCCGCCCGTCTGTCCTCGGTTTACCTTCCAAACTGTTAGTGCTAGAAAGATAAAACTTTGCATGGATAGGTGTATTTACCACATTAACCAACTGCTAAAATAAAATCACTGCGAAAAATATTTTTTTTTGGGGTACCTCCTCTACACGTAAAGTGGGGATATTTTTTTTTCTCGCGTCTACCCCTTAATGTGGGATATCATTAAATAGGGCTTTTAAAAACATTGAGGGGTTGCTAAGACAATTTGATTTGATTTAGGTATCCGTTTGCGAGATATTCAACATTAAAGCGCATTTTTTTGTTAAAATAGGGCTCTCTGAAAGCTAAACGGCTGGCTCGAAAAATCTGAAAAAATTCATGATGGTAGATGAACTTTGAAGGAAAACTATAACGGCTTAGATAACTTTGTTAGTTCAGGAGTTCTAGAGGCCTAACTTATAAAGTGCCATTGTGGGTGACTACGGAACTCTATTCTATGCGTGGCCTGACACGCACTTGGCCGGTTTTTTTCTTTTTAGGGCAAAAACCTTAGAAATAGTGAACATGTATTATGTATGTCCTTATATTATCCCATGAATACTAACTTAAGTTAAGGGGCCCGTGACTAAATAATAACAGCCACACACGCCGATCGATCAGGTTAAGCTACGCTTGCCGCGGTTGGTCTGTGGATGGGTGACCATATTTACATACCGAGACCCCTCCGTGGCTCGGAAAGCACGTAAAGCACGTTAAGTCCCGGCTGTCATTCGTAGATCTTTGACAGTCGTTACGGGTATTCAGATGCCCGAAAGTCTGACCCAGTATCTGGGTTGTGGAGGTCAGATAGGTAGTCGCTCCATGTAAAACACTGGTATTCAGCCGCATCCGGTTAGACTGGAAGCCAACCCTAACATGGTTGGGAAAAGGCTAGGCAGATAACGTATGAAACAATTTAACAATAAATCACTAGGCCCCGGTCGATGCGTAATCGAATAATGAGTAGAAAATATCTAGGTCTTTATCAAAGGCTATCGGTAACCTTTGCGCAAGCGCCGAACGAACATAATTCTCGACGAATTGCGAAGTATCCTGACAAATATTACAAATATAATCCTCTGTTTACTTAACAATGTTTTATTGGCGTCCATTCATCATACAATTAGAGGTTTTATACATTAAATCAATTTTCATTGGTTGGCGGGACATCGACGCGTAAACCGAACCATGAATTTCAGTACATGTTTCTAGATGTGTGTATTCTAGAGTATTTTTTTTTCGAAGATTATCAAATAAAAAATCTGTTGTTTCATAGAAAGTTGCAATCACTACGCGGTCAAAATTTATGGAACAGCGTATTTTTTTTTTAAACTTATGAAAAATTTCAACGCACTAGGGTTCAGAATCATAAATATATGTATACTGCATCCATAGTAACAGGTTGCGCTTCGATGCCCCTGCCACCCTGTAGAGCTTATCGAATAGTGTTCAACACCACTATTGCACCATATGTTCAGCGAAGTTGATATACATAATCAGCCTATAATGCCCTCCTCTCGGTGAGAGGGAATGGGCCGTACTCCACCACGCGGGCCCAGTGCGGGTTGGCAGATGTCACTTGTCTTCGAATTTTTGGTTCTAGGACATGCCGGTTTCCTCACGATGTTTTCCTTCACCGTTTTGAGAGCAGTGGTGATGAAATAATTTACACAAAGTAAAGCGAAGTGAAGTGAAGTTCATATTATTATGATCATTTCCACTATTTAGACTTTCCAATCATGTACTTTTTCTTTGTTTCCATGACACGACGAGTGTTTTGTTCAGGGCCTGGAACCGGTACCAAAATTACAGGTTCTATACCGGTACTTAGCGATATTGCCATTCCGGTATTTGGGCACCGGCTCCAGACGGGTGCTGGTACTCTACCTAACAAGTACCGGTACCAAATTCAGGTAACCGGTGCGTACCACAGATCTCAAAGTACGAGGAACCTCGCGTAAGGTTGGCGACCTTGAAGTAATTTTTCTATGCCTAATAATTATCATTTTTTACTTACTATGTATATCTGTTTTCTCACTCTCACTTACAGAGATATTTATTTGGTACAGGTACAGTACCGATACTGCTTAGAAATACCAATAGTACAGGTATACGTCTGGTACTGGTATCACACCAAGGCCAATGGTACCGGTTCTCAAAAATACCGGTATTTCAAGACCTGGATTTGTGAACCCAAATCTTCGCCACTTCCACGGCATCGTCGGTGGCAGCGCAGAGACTGCATTTTGAGGACACAGAGGTAAGGATAAGAGGTGGAATAAAGTATGAGTCAACCCACACCCTGCTGCCGTACCACCATAAAATCCATATACCTAAAACTGATACATAATCTAGTAGATTATGTATCAGTAAAACTAATACATAATCTAGTAGATTATGTATCAGTTTAGATTCGTTGTGCAGATTAAATCTACACTCCAGTACGTTCAGGAACTCCATTTACCAATTGACTAGCTTTGCAATCATCAACGAACACAATAAAAACAAACTAATTTCTCTACAACGAATAAAAACATTACGGCCATAATATATTACGTCAGTTAGTGCATTAGAAAATCATTTGATAACAAACGCTTTCAGTTTTCACGGACCGCTGCGCGTGCACTGGCCGTGGGTTTCCCGACGTTCCGACTTAATTGTTCCCACTTTGTATTGTTCCTAATGTTTTAATTGTGATTTCTAACTACATAAGTACTTACATAACATCACGCCTGTAATCCCCGAAGGGTTAGACAGAGGTATACCTAAAGTACACCCACATTTCGCCAGTTATGTTTGATTTGTGGCTAAAAAATACTTACGTTCTATCCGTTAAGTGGTTCGTACGTAATGGCGCATAAATCGCTTGATTATGGTGTTAATGCCTCACTCAGTCAATCCATTCCTTCCAGGATGTGATAGTGTGAGTCATTTGCAATTATGGACCCCATTTTCGCCGAGGCTTCCCTAGGCGAAAATTCACGGGATTCGAGAAAACTCATGTTTTTATGTATTTTTGAAATGTTCCTAGAATTCATCACTAAATCGTCGGTTTTAGAAAAAAGAATTCTGTTTCATAGAAAAGTGCATTATCTACGGGGTCAACATGTATGGAACAGTCAATATCCTACTTCCTACTAATATTATAAACATGAAAGTTTGTTGTATGGATGGATGGATGTTTGTTACTCTTTCACGTAAAAACTACTTAACGGATTTGGATGGAATTTGGCACACAGATGGTTTAAACCAGGATTAACATATAGGATACTTTTTATTCCGATACTGTACATACTATACTATACTAAAATAGTATACTAATATACTAATACTAATATACTAAACTAATCCTACTAATAATATTATAAACGTGAAAGTATGGATGGATGGATGTTTGTTACTCTTTCACGCAAAAACTACTAAACGGATTTGGAAGAAATTTGGCACACACATGGTTTATAACTATATTTTTATCCCGATATTACCACGAGATCGAAACTTATGCGGGTGAAACCGCGGGGCGCAGCTAGTTTATTTATAATAACCAACGAAAAATTTTAACACACGGGTGTTCACAATTATGTACTGAATCCATAGTAACAGGTCGCGCGTCGAAGTCCCTGTCAGCCTGTATAAATACCTATATTTTATTTACACTTACTTTTTGTTCGATAAAATAAAAACCACGGGTTTGGAAATACAAACATTTTTCATGTAATATTTCCAAACCGGTTCTTCACTCTTCTGTGTAATTCATCCAAAATAATTTCACAAAATTAAACGTGGATGTTTATTACTCTCAAAGGACAGATGGAAAAAAAATCGCTGAAAGTTAGCTGATATTCTGAAAACATACATTACTTTTATCTCGCTTGAACACACAGTTCCCTTGAGGATGGATAGGTTAAAATATTACACATGGTACTTATTTTAAATATTTAATTGGTCGGCAGCAATTGTGGAATTAATGAGAAAGTTTTTCCCAAAAACAAAAAACAATTGACTTATGAAAGAAAATAAATACATTTACATTTAAAATCTGTATCAAACAGAATAAATTCTAGTTCCCAGAAGGACTTTCTGAGTGTTTAGTTTTTGCGAGCATCTTAGTTGATAGTCTTGATAGTTTTAGCGAGCATCTTAATTGATAGTCTTGATAGTTTTTGCGAGCATCATAGTTGATAGTCTTGATAGTTTTTGCGAGCATCACAGTTGATAGTCTTGATAATTTATGTGAGCATCATAGTTGATAGTCTTGATAGTTTTTGCGAGCTTCATAGTTGATAGTCTTGATAATTTATGCGAGCATCATAGTTGATAGTCTTGATAGTTTTTGCGAGCTTCATAGTTGATAGTCTTGATAATTTATGCGAGCATCATAGTTGATAGTCTTGATAGTTTTTGCGAGCGTCATAGTTGATAGTCTTGGTAGTTTTTGCGAGCATCTTAGTTGATAGTCTTGATATTTTTTGCGAGCATCATAGTTGATAGTCTTTATAGTTTTTGCGAGCATCATAGTTGATAGTCTTGATAGTTTTTGCGAGCATCATAGTTGATAGTCTTGATAGTTTTTGCGAGCATCATAGTTGATAGTCTTGATAGTTTTTGCGAGCATCTTAGTTGATAGTCTTGATAGTTTTTTGCGAGCATCATAGTTGATTAGTCTTGATAGTTTTTGCGAGCATCTTAGTTGATAGTCTTGATAGTTTTTGCCAGCATCATAGTTGATAGTCTTGATAGTTTTTGCCAGCATCATAGTTGATAGTTTTGAGAGCTTGGTACACAGTCGAGTAAAAACTTCACCCGTCAGTCGTCAATGGGCTGTCATGACAAATGAATGTTGCTAAAGCTACGGTTTCCTGGATGAGCGGCGGCCGTTATATAGCGGCCACTATAAAGTCAAACACCCCTACCATCGTAGCGGTGTTTGACTTTACGGTGTCAAAAACGCTCTGTAGGAAAGTACATCATCTTATTTTCATAAGTAACGTTTCAGTGACGTCACTCGCAGACAAATTGCGGACAATATGTGGCAGCAACCGCTCTTCTAAGAAGCCGTAGCTTTACAGCAGTCAACATACACAGATCTGGTTACCACTGCCTATGGATATTGTCAATACCAGAGGCTTCACAGGCGCATTGCCCACTCATGAGACAACGCACCTATGAAACTCTCGTAAAATTCTTACTATACCAACTACGAGACCAACGGGAAGTCGCGTGGGGTACGCAGCCTGAGGTTCTGGGTTCGATTCCGGGCCGGGCAGAGTGTTATTGGATTCTTCCATTGAGAATTTCTTAGTAACAGCCCGGAGTTTGGAAGTTGGCGGTGTGATAACCCCCGGAAAGCACGTTAAACTGTTAGCCCTGCGCCTGATCTCTCTCCGGTCGTGTCGGATTTCCGTCCCATCGGCCAATGAGAATGAAGGAAGAGAGAGTGCGTTTGTGTCTGCGCACACACTCGTGCACTATAATATCTCCCGCGCCGAATATGGCTGATCTCCGCTTAGATTGGTCGCCATGTCCGAAGTTCGGTCTGGAGGACTGTATACCACTCAAATATTTAACTGTCCTAAAACTAACTTCATGCACTTCTGTTCAAAGTCTTTGAACCTTAATCAAGAGTATTCAACCACAAGGGACATAAGTTTTTAACATTAATTTGAAGCTCAAACACAAACTTATGTTAACAAAATCGCTTAGGAATAATTTAGTTTAGTTAAGTACTGAAGTTCTAAAGGGACCCTGTTTACTAAATATCAATTTAGCATAATATGAACTGAGTGAACATGTGACCCAAAGGACTTTGTAATTGTGCACTTATTGCATTTACATTTTAAGTTTTGAGCTTAATTTTGAAGGATGATGATTATTGAATTTGACGTGAAGCAATCTACTCAATTATTCGCTTTTTGTACTCACATAACCGCATACAAGTACTTTTAATAGGCACCGTAGATTATGTGTGTGTAGGTACACTATATATGGCGATAATGGTTTGGTGTGGCGTATATTATATATGCGATTTTATGAAGTCGACAGTCATAATTTTAGTAAACTGTTTCAGGAAACCCGCAATAGTTCAAACGTAGTTCCAAGGAAAAAACAATTCTCTACATATTTTCTTAGTCTGAAATCGTCAACACCTTTTGGGTTATTCCGTTTATCCACACCAAAAAATCCACCCTAAGGTGGATACGCAGAAACGCATGTCCGTGAATTCACCCTAAGCCTATAAATTCCGTTTATCCAACTACGCCTAAGGTGGATGGATTTTTTGGGATGGATAAACGGAATGCCCCCCGTATTGAGCTAGCGTGGTGATCAATGTACGCCTTCTCAGTAATATGATGGTATTATTTTCTCCATACACCTATATGGCAAGGAAACCTAACAGACACTAACTTGACAAACATTTTAATGTTACCATAACCAAGAAAACCCCGCTCGGTTTCCTAATAAATCTCCAATAATAAGTTCGAGTCAAAGACCTTAAGAATAACTTAGTAATTTTGAAACTATCACCATTCCCTTCAAAGAAGAGGACAGAGCTTTATATTATGTATATCGTTATCTCTGTTACTCATAGGAGCGATAGTTAGTAGTTCGGAATAGGTCCCCGTGGGCCAGAATTACTGGTCAGTTGCGAAAGTGTAGATAACTTGCAACGTGGGCCTTCGGAAACTTGATCCTAACTACTGCACGTGGCGAAACAATAATCACACTTCCATGTTGACTATTTATTAGTAAAGTCGAGTTTTAATTAGTTCTGATGTGACGCAAAACAGATGGTCGATGGGGCCGGAAGGTTCTGGAGTGGCGACCGCGTACCGGAACACGAAGGCCTACCACAAGGTGGACCGATGACCTTGTGAAGACCGCAGGAATCCGCTGTATGCGAGATACACAGAACCGTCTAAGTGGCAGTTCTTATTTATTTATTCAATCTTTTCGCACAAAAAGGTACAAAGGCGGACTTAATGCCTTAGGCATATGCCTGGCCTATATCCAGCAGTGGACGTTTTTAGGCTGGCTGAAATTATGACGATGATGTATATGAAACTAGACCACACACGACATGAATATCTTGTATTTATCTGCATAATATCTACTTTTAGTTTGGCTAAAGGAAGTTAACGCAACCAGTAGAATTCTTGTTTGGCAATACCCGTTCATATCTGCCAGTCTTAACATTTTCTCAGTAGGTACAAAATCATTAACGACATTGCTAAGATGGCAACGAATACTAACCTCTAAGTGTAATAAAATACAAGTGTGTAAGGCCATGTTTAGCTGTGGATGTCTTTTCCAAAGCCAAGGTTTATAATTATAAGCCCACAAATTCCCATAATTAATTACCGGAAAAATCACCACCGAATCAGGCTTTGTCTCGTTAAAACAATAACACAAAAGGCAAATTAATTACTTTCAACCGTGTGCACTTAATGTGTCCCACTTTGCACGGCTTTAGTCGAGAGGCGGTTGCATAACCTCGTTTTGGTGTAACCAGTATGATTTTAAATGAAAGTATCTATGAAATTCAGGTTAGAAGGAAGGGATTGCTAATAGCGGTCTTTCTTATTGCGTTGTACAGAAGCCTATTTACGTGTTTTACTTAAAGGCTTATACTGTAAATGTAGGTACACAATTTACATTAGATAGCAATTACAGATAATATAATTATGTTACTAATTAACAAATCAATCAAGGATGCCTATCGCCGCACACTTCTAGAAGAATTAATTAGAACCCTAAGTATGTCTAGACATACTTAGGATTCTAATTAATTACATAGGTACCAACAATCGATCTTCAGCCATCCACATTCAATCCAAACCAGTTGACTTTTAGCAAGTCATCGTAATCCTAATCGTCATCCGTCATCGACTGCAGTTGAACTGAAAACATAACACCGCTTTTTATGGGCAGTCGCATCAAAGTAAATAGTAGTTAGCCATTTTCTATCCACAATTTTTACTTCCTATAACATGGTTACGCATATCCCAGTGTATCTATTTTCAGCCCGAGCTACCACATTAGCAAGGTCACAGGTCACAGGTCTTGTGCTATCTTTAGATAGTCTGTTTGTACAAATAGTTACTGTACTATCGCCAAAATGTCTGACCATTTTGAAAATAAAATCCCGTGCAACAAGATGACCACAGCTGCGTCCGTAAATAAAACAAAAGAGGATCCTTTTTAGGTCGACTAATAATATGCGCTGCAAGCAGGATTTGTTCTTACGGTGTCAGATAAAGATTTTAGTGATAGTACATAATATTTACGCCTAAACATCTTACTAATAGAATTATCGTTAACAATAGCCTTTTGAAACCATCTTGGACTGTTTGCAACGACGAATACAAGCATTCTACTAATTGTTATCATGGCTGTAGGCCAGGCACACTCTCAAGGGTCAAACTAACAACGCATTGAACTCAGGAAGGTGTAACTCAATTGGTCGCGTTACGTCGCCGGACGGATCACACGAATGGAGCGGCTTCGCAACAAACTCTCGCAGTAAAGACCGGAGCACCGACTAACTACTGGAACAACGTAGGTTCACGTGGAGGAGAGGTACAGGGATGTAGAGAGGATTGAGGAGACGCGTAGACGTCAACTTTGACGTTTAATAGTCTTTTACTATGTGTGGTAGTAATTAAAACAGCTTTAGTATAGTAATTCGCAAACTGAGTTTATTATCTAAATGACCTAGCCTATATACATATTTTGAATAGCGCTGGTGGCACTGATGACACCATCCAAAATATAATTGAACCAATCACTAGCGAGCTCACGCGTCTGTGGAGCCCTAGAACCTCTGTGGCGCGGCACATATAAATACCGCGCTCTGGCGCGGGCGCCTCAGTGTCCAATGCGCACGCTTCGCGTGCGGTGGTGTCGTCGATGCTTACAGGTTAGCTGGTACAGTCTTAAATTGAGGGTTACGTAGAGGAGCAAAATTTGCCAAGACGTACACCGACTGCTGGACATACACCTCAGCCCCAGGTTGCACCACAGCATCCTGTTCTTCGCCTTCCGCATCCAGTCTGCCACTTTCTTAAGGTCGTCAGTTCATCTAGCTGGTGGGCCTCACACGCTTTGCTAGCCGATACGTGATCTCCACTCCACGACTCGGTTCATCTTTTTAACGGGCAGGTTTTGTGAGACATTGATCAAGCATTATTTAAGAGTAAATTACATGACGAGAAACGATTGCTGTAGAAGACTGTTTGTCAGGCATGCTGAATAGATTGCTGAATAGTAATTTTAGGGATGTTTTTGCAGTAATAACATAAATGTTTCGATGATAGTAAGATGCTGGTATCTACGACTTACAAAATCTAACCAGATTTCCAGGCAATAAATACAACCTAATATTTCCTTATCTGATTCCCCAAAAACATTAAAACTATAACCCATCCAGTTTATCCACATCTCTGTCGTACAGGAACTCGGCAGAAGGGTACTGGATAGAGTAAGTTAGTGAAGGCTATTTCTCTCAGTTTAATAGTTGCTAACAATATCGACCACTGGTCAGGAGCCGAGAACTCGCTATCTTCGCCCTTGATAAAATATATTTCACAGTATCTACTACTGGCGATAAAATTTAAGAGTATTTCATAGCTTTCAGTCGAATCGCCGAGTTTTCTGACCCCTGACCCTTGTCCTTTTGAAAAAATTCTCCAAGATCAGTCGTTTTAATATTTTGTTCGTGTGAAGGACAAGTTGGGAGTACTTCATCATTATATTTTTGTGTTTTTTTGCTGATATATGATCCTGAGCACCTTAGTGATTTTGTTCACCAATTCAAACTCAAACTTAAGTAACTCGCAGTAGTCTTCAAAAAAACAAGTTTGCCAATTCATAAGATAATCCACCGTCTTAAACGCTTGGCTACTGCGGAGGTAGGCAGAACGCAAGCAGAACTACCAATGGGGAATAAACATAACACATACTGCGATCGATAACGTATTAAATAACTCACTTTCATACACGTAATCGTTGGCATTCATGCGGTAGTAATTACGATTCACTTTCAATTAAACAATTATGGCGGACGACTTTCGCGTTCTTTAGTGAAAAACATTCGCTCGCTACGTCAATTGATACTAACGATGATGTGTTACGTTCAATCAATGTCATAATTTTAACAAGATATCGACTGCTATTCATTCATGAACACCAAGGAAGTGTGTAGGGTTCAGCTGATGAGTAATATGGTACAGACGCCAGCAGGTCAAGCTACCCGAAACTGTCAAATTTTCCCAATCAACCTTGAACCTAATGCTATAGCGATAAAGTTGAAAATCTAATACAGAAATTTGACAGATTGTAATAGCTTGGTGTGTTGGCGTCTGTACCATATAACGCAATAAAAAAAAATATTTATGTTTTCCCACTGCTGGGCAACAGTCTCCCCCATGATTTTCCAGTTTTTTTTATGTGGTGCCTTCTCCGGCCCATCAGTCAAGCACAAGTCCAAATCGTCACGCCAACGTTTCTTAGGCCTGCCTCAGTAAAGACCCGTCTTCAGACACCCACTGGCGCCGATTCCCTTCTTCACAAACTAAACTAAATTTAACTTCAATGCATCTTTTTCTTTCTATTTCATTAAGAAAAGAACAGAAGATAAATATTAGTTTAGTCCTGTCAAATTAACATAGGTACTCCATAGACAAATTAGACGTGATTAAAAACATGGCTACTAAAAATACGTCAATTTACGTCAGGCGCTGACTAATTTGATAGGACTAAACTAATTTTTATCTTCTGTCCTTTTCTTAAATAAATAGAAAGAAAAAGATGCACTGACTTAAATTTAGTTTAGTTTGTGAACAAGGGAATCGGCGCCATTGTGTAGTCTAAAATATTAGCCTAATCAATATTATTGCAAGTCGGATTGTTAATCGCAATCTATTGTGATTGGCAGCAAAGAGGATGCAGTTTCGCAAACTTAAAAAAAGCCTCAGTAAAAAGTCAAAGTCGACTCATTTATTTCAACTAGGTACATAAAAAGATCTTTTGAATGTCAAAATCTGCAAGAAAATAGAATTTATTCTAATTGCCCCTTCTAAAAGGTTGTTTCGTATAGAGAAAATTGGGCAAGAAACATCATAATTACTCTTCTCTTCTACATATTTTTTTTTACCAAAAAATTACTAACACCTTTTCATTTTTATTTTTGTGTGTACAGCAACAACCCTACGAACTCTTTTTTTGTAATAATTATATGGACTGTATGTCTGAAATAAAGAAATATTAAAGTAAATAAATTAAAATAAATGGTTTACCTCTTTTGACTCCTTTTTTCTTCACCACTAAATAGTTCTAGATCTGTTATTTCCCGACCAACTAAAAAGTTGTACCACTCATTCTTTTGCAGCCCGAGTGCAGCTGAGATCAATGTTCTCATAAAGTACCTACAAAGACATATCAAAAGGTTAAACACACCGACCGAGCAGTACTAGGGCACATAACATTAATCTGGATTCTAAAAACGTTTGACACTTTTATGGTTAGAACTAACGTCACCATACTTTTTGCTTCAAAATAGACTGTTCTGAATGTATGCCAACTGCAGTATTACGTAATTGCAGACTGTTTTATGGTGTACGTATTTCCAGACCAGATTTTCAAGTATCTTGTCTCCTAGATTAAAAGTACTGTATTGCTAATTCTAATGTGAATATCCGGACAAATCTATTGAGGTTTTTGTGATGTTTCCGTTTTGTTTATTAATTAATAAATAATAAAAAATTAAAATAAACTGTTATTTACAGCCACAATCTTCTTCTTCATAGCGTGTCGAAGGCAAAATATAGTTTTTTTTTCTTAAATTTGTTCAGCCCAAAATTCAGAAACGCGGATAGCATTCGCCGGGCATGCGGCGCAAGATGCAAGACGGGAGGTGACCCATTGTCTGTGGAGAGACACCGCATACACATCGGAGGTCAGAGCCTTCCATGAACCCCCACTTGTAGAGGTTGTTCTTGCTGCGTCAATGAAGTTTGTTTTAAAGTACTTACACTACAGAAACAATAGTATTTAGGTTAGTAAACCCGGCGACAATTTCTTACAAATACGTTAATATGCCACTTGAGAGTTTTCGAACTGGTTTCTGAGACGATGGGACGATGTGAGCTGTTATTTAAATTCAAAATCATTTATTTGGAAATATGGGTTAAGAAAATGCAGATGTTATTGATCTGATTTTATTTTTATTTCAAAATATTTTTTTTTATTTAATTTAATTTAATATATTTTGTTTCCATTTAATTTCTATCTATCTAACTAATCGCCTGTATTGTCCCACTGCAGGGCAAAGGCCTACCTCTCCCTTTTCCACACCATTCTGTATTTTGCGAGTGCCGAAATATTTTGAAATAAAAATAAAATCAGATCAATAACATCTGCATATTCTTAACCCATATTTGCAAATAAATGACTTACTGGTCAGTCCCTACGGTAGCTCGTCCCGCCGGAGTCAAGCTCGTCCCGCCATCTACGTCGCGGGCCTGCCGCGATGGCGTCGTGCGTTTAGTGGGATTTATTTTATTTTATTTCTACATATTAATTTATTTTTGGAAATGGGTTTAAATTTCCTGAAAATAAATTAATTAATGTATTTATTTAATGCATTTTTGACAGTTAGCTCAAATGAAAAACAATAAAATTTAAACATTCAAACCTTTTTAGATTGTAGCAAAAAAATTGTTTGTATCTCCTCATAAGGTTCATCAGGAAGTAGCTACCAATCTAGTAGGACGCTCAAACGTAGAACCTAACTACAGGACAAGTTTCCAAGTTCCGAACTATCGGGGAAGCGGTCGTCAAACACTATCTTAAGTCAATCAAGTCAGTCAATCTTGCGGTAAACCCTAGTTTATATCCTAATTTACATCATACTGCTAACCCCTGGTAGGAGGTTTAGAACTTATAGAGGAGTAATGCCATGGAATAGTGACGTCCTATAGTTTAACGATACATTTTTTTTTTTTTAATATTCCTTCGCTTTGAAGATACCTACTCTTGTACTGCAATAAAACTATTACAAGTTAAAGTTATACAACGTTAACTTTAATTAAAATGTCAAAGAAAACTACGTACGTAGTTGGTCCATCTCCAACATTTTGTATCTTTCAGCATCTGTCAGTATGAGTATCGCCATTACTTCATATTTCGTTTTATTTGCAGTAATTCAGTAGATACGTGTCAAGATTTGACTTGAAGCCTCTAAATCAACGTTTTATGTAAACAATTTGCATTTTTCAGCATATTTGCATTCCAAAAATGTTTTAGGACCCATTAATCTTGTCTTGATTTGTTGATGTAGCGTGATATAAAGAGATATTTTAAAATAGTTTGACTTGTATCCAGGCAAAGATAAATAGCTACTTACTATTCACTGCAAATTGCAGTTGCCATAAAGATAATCACAATCTCTTTAATAGAATCGCAGCAGAATTAATAAAGGCAAAGCAGAAACTCTCTAGAAAACCTCCTTGTAATAACCATTAAAAAAACAAGAACCCATTTAAAACATTTTGTTACAGTTAAAACAGAAAAGCGGAAAAGCGTAAACAACATTAATTTATATCCACACACAATATAAAATGAGCAAGTAAACGCTTGAGGAGTTCCGGCCGTGTGTGCCAATGCTTAAAATGCGTGAACCACGCTTACTTATGCTCCCCGTTTAATAAAACTCGTCTTACACCGAGCCATATGTTCTCAGCCTAATATTGAACAAGCAATGTTTACTTAGGGGAATACGTAATGAATACACGCGTTCAGAATTTGTCACCAACTATACAGTATTACACTATTAGGTAATATGACATCACTGACTGGGATAATTTGAAAATCCTTTTGTTTTTTCTTGACGGATTTTGTTGAACAGTGTCGTGTCTGTTGGTGATTGATCGCTGCTTTGTGTACTTCGATCGGACTCGGTTGTATTAATCTCCGTTATGAAGACAGGGCTTATAAAAAGGAATTCAGGTTCTGTCAATTATTTTACGGTGATCAGAATTGGATTAAGATCGGACCTAAAATTCTGTTCTTATATATTATCAAGTAACTAGGCTTATATTGAGCAGTGGTGGCCCAGTGATAGCACCCCCAAGTTACAAGTTCGTGTGGGCCGTGAGTTCGAACCCAGACAGGCGCTTCCATCGTGTAATTTATTTCATCACCACTGCTCTCACAACGGTGAAGGAAAACGTCGTAAAGAAACATCTATCCATGGGTCCACATTGTGGATTACGGCCCACTCCCTCTCACAGAGAAGAGGCCTGTGTCCCAGCAGTGGGAACGTTATAGGCTGATATAGTACTACTATCTGTGTAGGCTCTAAACGAACTGCTAAGTAACCACCTAGTTATCCAGCGGTTCTTTGACATGAGGAGAATATTATTACTATAGTAACCAGAATTCCTAAAGGGATTGGTAATAAAACTGTAATTACGTTGTTGCTAGCCCGTTCGCAGGCTCTCCTTGTTAATTATGATCCCCTGGTAGGTGATATGATGATATCACCTACCAGGGGATGAACCAAATGATAGACACAAACTAAAAATGCAAGTTATCTGCAGAAGTAACACAGTAAAAAGAATCAGAATTATTGTAAAACTCCCGTCTCTCTGTCTGTTCATTAGTGTGCTTTCATATTTTATTGTTTGTTTTCTTATTTATTAATAAGCCAGTGGGATTTTTAGATATCCGTAGGTGTGCCCGTGGCATCACAGCGGGCCCTATCAGAGTATTCTGATAGGGCCCGCTACCAGCTACCCGCTACCAGCGCTGCAGTATTGTTTTTTTTAATATAGCAGCATTATAGAATAGAATACTCTTTATTGTACACCATACAAATATAGAACATAAATATATAAAATTTTACAAAGGGTGACACAATGGGCGGTCTTATCGCTAAGAGCGATCTTTTAAAGACAACCTTTGGATGGATTAAAATTAAAGAGAGACAAATATAGTAGGTAGTCTGTGGCGTACCATTTACATTATACAATTAATATTATGCGAAGATAAGGAGCCTTTTTGACCTCGGACAGGTCTTTGATGTAATTTTGTTAGTTTTAAATGCTCCTTTTTTAACTGTTTGTATTTCCTGTGCGTGTCTCAAATATAATATTTCTCTTTATTTCTTTTTTTCTTATGAGTCAAAAACCAAATATTAACATGTTTTTTTCAGGTCTTAAATCTTCTCAGGCTAGATTTAAATAGATATTATGCTACACCGCATAACAGAGGAGCTAGGTAAAAAAAAAATATTTTCTCTTAGATATGAAAAAGACAACATGGAGAGCCGACCCCAAATTGAAATATGATAAGGCTACGCAAAGAGAGAGATATATCGAGATAGAGAGAGAGAAAGATATTTATCAAAAAGTCTCAATTTATTCTCAAACATCATAGCCAACACATACTGCATTCACGCGACACTCCCTGATTGGACCTAGTACTAACCGTATGTAATAATCTATGTCCGATATTGCTTTTTATGTGCACATGAACTTAATGTTAATCATATAAGTCATGTGCTTACGGCCTTGGGCGAAGGGAAAGGATTGCATGTAGGTATCCATAGGCTGTATTTGTGTGATCTACGGCTTAGAATAAAGTTGGTATGGCTGGTCTAATTAGGAAGGTAATCAAGCTGTCGAATGTCTAGCAAGTTGTCTATGCATAGTGACGAATATGGTCGTGTCATCTCGGAAAGTCTTAAAGAAACCAAGTTGTGGTATGGCAAATATATTTTATTTTCATTTTTTACTACTATAGAAAGCTGTAAGATGAAGGTGGTGGCATCTTCATCAACTAAGACACAGGCCTCCTCTCTGTGAGAGGGAGTGGGCCATAATCCACCACGCGGACCCAGTGCGGGTTGGTGTTTGTCACATGTCTTCGAATTTTTGGTTCTAAGACATGCTGGTTTCCTCACTATGTTTTCCTTGACCGTTTTGAAAGCAGTTGTTATCAAATTAAATACACAAAGTACCACACAAGGCACCTGCCTGGGTTTGAACTCCGGACCTACAACTCATAAGTAGAGGCTGGGGACCACTGGGCCACCACTGCTCTCACCACACAGCTGCTTACAAAAGTTGGTACATACTTAAAAGCACCTAAACACATACTTTGACTGCGTCAAAATAACTCCCTCTTCCCTGAAATATACATAATTACCTACATTAAGAGGATGAGGGGACCAAAATCACATACCAATTAGATACTCATCACAAGAGCCAATTGAATAACCTTCAATCAGGCAGCAAGCCATAAAATGAAGAGAAGCCGCGGGCACCTAGTTTGCATAATAATTATACATTAGGTTCTAGCGACCCACCCCTGCTTTGCACGGGTGCGATCTGCTCATGCGCCGACATGTTAAAACATCGAGATGTATGTGTTATATGTTAGTTAAATAATATCTTATACACATACATCTTCCGGAATAAATCTATACATACAATATAAAGAGGTAAAATTAGTGAGTTTGTTTGTAGGGTGTAATCTTCTAAAGTTCTGAACCGATTCTGAAAATTATTTCAGTAATGTGAAACTACATTATTCCTGACCATTATAGGCTATATTTAAAACTAGACTATTTCAATTTTGTATGAGAAAGTCTGCTTTACTCGCGGGCAAAGATGCGGGCGAAGCGCTAGTTCTCTATATGATGGAGAAAACTGCATCAAAATCCATGGTATTTAGAAGACTCAAGCGCATATACGTACAGACACGAAAAGCGACTTTTATACATTTACATGACTTTTTTACAATTTTATACATTTGTACTTTTGCATACAATTTGATACATTTGGACTTTTGCGTACAATTTTATACATTTGGACTGCATACAATTTTATACATTGTACAGGGCTTTAAAATTCAACAGGGTGATACAACAAATGCATTGGTATTATGAGATAAGAGTTTGGCGAATTTGTATGCAAACGGGGTTCGCCAAGGGTGGGACTGCAAAGGGCTCGTACACGCGTGATATATGCTAATAAGCCGGCCATTTTTAAACCCTTTCGTAAAGATTCATTGCGAGTGTTCTTTTGGTCGTGTTTTTGGGCTGAAACGTTGATGACATAGACGGTAATCTGTGTGGTTCAAAAGCTTACGTAATTACGAAATGGCAGGGACCAGCGAAAAAGCAAATCAGTTCTGTATGTATGCGCTGATCAAACTGAGCTGGATCCCGTTACCACACACATTGTAGTGATTATTATTAGCCATGAATTTCCCACTGCTGAATAAAGGCCTCCCTACTCTCTGTCCAGAGCTGACAAGGACAATCTTTATTAATCTTTATTCTAGTGATATCCATATCTGATTATTTTACTTTTTTTGTAATTATTTGTGTAACAGCTTTTGCCCGTTTTAGATGTCCCTATGCGTTATAAACTATATGTGTGCCAAATTTCATTCAAATCCGTTAAGCCGTTTTTGCGCCAATCCGGAACATATATCCAGACAAACGGACAAAAATTCTAAAAACCTTATTTTCGGCAACAGACTCGTTTGAGTGGAAATATTCAATGAACAGTTTTGACTTTGGTACTATTTTAACAGATGTATAGAAGAAGATGTATAACTCAATAGTTAAAAGATATTTATTAAATATGTTTTATTTATTATATTCTTATTATTTTTTGCTGCAATTAAAGTTGGTCAAAATTAAAAACAGTATCTCTACAACACACTTCTACCAACTTGCTTAGTAGTGATTATAATTTTCAACGAAATTATCTTCCGTAGGCCACGACTGGATAGCAATTTAGTCCTTGCAAAACGCCAGGGAAATAATCACAAATGCCTAGACTTCCGATCACCCCATTGGAGCAAATTGGATGACAACTACATTCGTTCCTTTATTGAGGAAAATCGAAAGGTTAACTTTGTCAATGATAAAATATATCTGATGGTGCCTGAGGGAATTAAGATATTATTTATCAAAGTATCTAACGAAAGAAAAAGTATTTATTGTGACTCGTACAGGAAGATCACAGTCTTAACTAAACACAATCATAAAAATATAAAAAACAAAATTATAGAAAAAGAAAGTAAAAAACATTAAGTTCTGTACTATAAGATCGGTAAGGCCAAAATACTCCTATCAACATGTTGCAGCGATATTTAAAAATAAGTGTTATCTACTGATAAATTCTAAGGTAAACACATACTTAACTTTATTATTCTTGCCACGTTTCCTCCTGAAAGGAAAAGATTTATTACTAGTACACAAAACTCAAGAGAGTGTTATTTTAAACCGTAAAAATAAAGAACACAGAGCGCTTTTAGGGCACACTAGGAAATCCTGTGCCGAGGGGAGCAATTATACTTACAAATAACAGACATAAACATTACGATTCGGAACCAGATTGTACAGCAGGCCATGCAAGTATTTGCTGTGAGGGAATTCAATGCTACAGCAATTTGGGTAGAGAATATATGAAAACTGAAGGAGTATATAAGGACCGAATGGGAAGAAGGCGTCAGTTTATGTTTGTATGTATAGATTAAAACAGTACCTCAAGCCTAGGCAAAGTCCTCTCGCGCCCGGCCCCGGTGCAAGCCATGGTCCGGGGCGAGAGGGAGTGGGAAGCAGTCGCCTCCTTCTGCGAAGCAGTCATGCTAGCGAAGGAGGTGGCGGGACGGATGAGGGAGAGAGCCTCCCGTCCCAGCCGCCGCGGGAGACGCTCCGGGCGTCGCGAGCCGCGTGACGACTCCCGGCCACCGTAGGCGCGGGCCTGCGGGCGGAGAGCAATGGGTAGCTCACCGCCCGATCAGGACCAGGCCCGTGACGGACGGCGCGTAAGTGTTCCACGCGCGCCTCAAAGAGTTGTCAGCATAATTCGAGGGGCCCCTTAGGGCCGAAGCCTGCCGGGTCAGCGGGATTGTCCGAAAGGGTTACCGCTACCCCGGAACATTAAGGGCGAAGGAAGGAACATGGGTGGGTTTTAGTCAGTAAGAGTCTGACACTCCCTTCCGCTCCACCCAGAGCGGGGTCATTTGATGATTTCCCATCCAGAGAAAAAAAAAAAAACCTAGGCAAAGTGACATTCTATCAGCAATAACGGTGATGGAAAAGTCAAAAATGTGTTGGATTGACATAAGCAACCAAAAACCTTGCCTATATCAATCCTGTTGAAGGTTGTAAAAATACAAACTAACATAACATAACATAACATCACGCCTTGTTACACCTTGTTACACCTTGTTACACCTACCTACATAGTACACCCACATTTCGCCAGTTATGTTTAAGTCCTCTGTAATGGGGACAACCCTATTGCCATGAATCAAAACCGAATAAAATATTTCTAGATATTGAAGCTGCAAAAGTTCATAATTCATGTTATATCGGAAGTAAACAGAATTTTAAAGTACAAAAAGTGCCATTTGCGCTTTCATAACGAATAAATATAATGCTTCTGATAAAATATCCAAAGGTGTTTTTATTTTCGACCATAATACCTGTTAAGTGCATAAAGCAGTTCTCAGCTCCCGTACTAACTTAGGGACGAGGTGCTAATTCAAGCGACGTATTAATTTTCATGAGTTTTTTTTGACAATATACCTATATTGTTTAATAGAAATAGAAATAATATTTATTTGCATAAAACATGGTATAAAAAGTTGTTTTAAAAATACATTATAGAGCATACATGTTTTGCTTTGTTCATAGCATGTAAATAGCATGCAAATTTTTGTAATGTGACCTACATTACAAAATGGTCGTTTTCAAGATCAAACATCTAAAGTTTTTAAATCACTTTTCTTTTTTTTTTCGTATGGGAAATCATCAAATGACCCCTCCCGTTTAGGGTGGAGCGGAAGGGAGTGTCAGACTCTTACTGACTAAAACCCACCCATGTTACTTCCTTTGCCCGTTATGTTCCGGGGTAGCGGTAACCCTTTCGGACAATCCCGCTGACCCGGCAGGCTTCGGCCCTAAGGGGCCCCTTAAATTATGCTGACAACTCTTTGAGGCGCGCGTGGAACACTTACGCGCCGTCCGGCACGGGCCTGGTCCTGATCGGGCGGTGAGCTACCCATTGCTCTCCGCCCGCAGGCCCGCACCTACGGTGGCCGGGAGTCGTCACGCGGCTCCCGACGCCCGGAGCGTCTCCCGCGGCGGCTGGGACGGGAGGCTCTCTCCCTCATCCATCCCGCCACCTCCTTCGCTAGCATGACTGCTTCGCAGAAGAAGGCGACTGCCTCCCACTCTCTCTCGCCCCGGACCATGGCTTGCACCAGGGCCGGGCGCGAGAGGCCGCCGCCGCTGCCGATCGCCTCTACGAGGACACGGCGGTGCTCCGCCCAAGCGGGCCAGACCTCCACCGTGTGCTCCACCGTGTCCACTGGGCGATCCTGGCAATGTTGACACCCGGGCGTTTCCTCCGCCTAATAATGTGCAGGAACCTCCCAAAACTTCCGTGTCCGGTGAGGACCTGCGTCAGGCGGTAGGTGAGGGCGCCGTGGCGCCTCTCTAGCCACTCCTCATAGAGGGGTCTTATCGCCGCTATCGCGGCGTGCCCTACGCTGGGTTGCGACAGTCGCTCTTTCCATGTCGCCATGAGATCGAGCCGGAGATCCGTCCGCTCTGCCGCAATTTGCCGCGGGAGCGGACTTTTCCCCCGGCGTAGTGCCTCCGCGCGCCACTCATACAGGCGCGCGAGGACTATCGCCTCCAGATCCCATGGCGGCAGTCCGGCAAGCAGGCTTGGCACGTATAGGGCCATGGACCACACGACCCGTTTTTTTTTTGTTTTTTTTAATCACTTGGAATTTTATTACATATCCGAACACACATGGCTATGAAAGTGCTCTATAAACTTTCATAATCTTCTATTTCATTTATTATTATCATTTATTGTTTATTTTTCTATTATATTCTTCCATTTTGCCCATTATTTGTTTTAGGCTAGTAATTGCGCAAGTCTAATGGCACTTTTTCACTAACACTAGGCGACACCTGAATGCGCAAAAAGCGCCCTAAATAAACTTGCTTGACTGCGATCCCGCCTGATGGAAAGCAGTGATGCAATCGTTTATTTATCCAGATCATACAATCCTTTTTTCTTAGTAATAACATGCACATTTTAAAACTAGTGTTAGTACTTGGGTACATTTGGCAAATTATTGAAATAACTACTAATAATGTCAAAACAACCAACAATAATGTCAAGATCACCGTTAATAATGTCAAAACTGTCATCAATTATGTCAACATCATTAACAATACAATACGATAATCAAATACAATAAATACAACATCAATACCCAAAAAACGCAATAGGTACAAGAACAACAATGCGAAAACCGAGCGTTGAAAATTCAACAGCGCGCTCTAATTTAGCATTAATTTGGTATCGCCCAGTGTTCTGTCGCCGAAATCAGCGCTTTTGCATTGGGTTTTTCGCTCCTCATTTTTCTGCACAAATCCACCCCGCTCCCACAGTGACCCCGTCCTAAGAGTGTGCTCAGCTAATGTGGACATAACAGTAACGTCGTGCGATAGTGCCCTCGCACCATGTCTTAATGGGCTATTATATTTTATGTTTAATTCAAACACTACCCCGGGAATTGTGTGCCTTAGGGATTATGTATACGTTGTAGTGTTTATGGTGTTTAATTGGTCATGATTGCTTTTTGAAGATTTGGTTTTTGAATTTAAGGGGGCTTTGTTTGTGAAGATAGTGGTATGATGGTGGTGGTGTGTGGTATTTATATGGTGTATACAGCATGGCGCTTTAATGGCGACATTAATTTTACACACGTATACGGTTTCGCGTCTTAGTTGTATGAATATATTTTAATTCAATTAAACATTAATATTTATTTATTTATTAACAATTTTCTAAAATATCATCTTAGAGCAACCTGACTTAAAGAACTGTATCGCAGGGGTCATTTGCCGGGGTCACGGATCATAACATCGCATCAATGTAATTAAAACAAATAACGTGCAAATAGAAGGCGAATTGAAGAAAAGAGAGAGAGCCCTATGGCGGCGAGCGGCGCAGGTGGAATATTCAAGTTAGGTTTTTTTTTTTTTGTTGTTATAACTTTTATGATTACCGACTACTAGCCCTACCCGTGTGTTAAATTAATGTCACCATTGTAGCGGCACGTTGGGGATAAAGGGTATTCTATTCTATGCTATAGTGGTGACCAAAGATTGTGACGTTATAGTGGTGATAACAAAAATAGGTTTTCGTGATGTTTAAGAGTTTTTAGAATGGAATTGCAACTAGTTGCAGTAAAATTATATAAATAGGTACCGGTAGCAATAATGATAGGCGTAGCTGATTAAAAAATAAGTGACATCTTGTAGTGAAGATGTTGGTTGTTATTAATTACAATCACAATATACATAAGTCGCACTAGAAGATATTTCTCAATAAGCTATTCCTTGTGTGAAACGAATAGATATGTATAACACTTATTCTCAGGAATTTACCTGATCCAGACTTACATAATAATATTGTAAATTTGTCAGTGCCACTGAACAGATTTCGATTCTTGTCCCGGTAGCACGTTCCCGTGGGATAATTTCCGACATCCACACAGGCGAAACCACAGGCAGAAACTAGTCTTACATAGACTCGTAAATACAAGCATACCAACTCTTTCTGTAGACCAAAACATTTATATGCAATCAAGAAAACGCCGTTGTCCATTTACTTACACGGCTCTCGCAGACCGCTAAAAACAATTCACACGTTAATGTTTCCTTTTATATTTCCCCATTGCCCCATACTAGGAATTACTCCTGTATCGTGGGTGCGTTTACAAACATTTAAACTCACATACATAAACAGCCAGACCCGGAACAACTACCTGTAGGCAATACAAATATTTGTTCCGTGCGGGAATCGAACCCGCGACACGCAGCGCAGCAGTCGATCGCTCAGCCACTGCGCCAACCATATCGTTTATTACTGTAATTGACGATGACATCGACAACGTGTGGTTAGTTACACAAACCAATCAATGTTATACGTTGATAGATGTAACACCTGCGTATAATATCTTACATAACATCAATAATTTTGACTACTCAGGCGTAACATACTGATTACTACATTAACATAGCAGTTTAATTGTTGAAAACGTATTTATAACAGTTTACGCTCAATGATTATAATAATCAGCCTATAATGTTCCCACTGTTGGGACACAGGCCTCCTCTCTGTGAGGGAATGGGCCGAATACTACCACCCTGGCCCAGTGCGGGTTGGTGGGTTTCACACGTCTTCAAATTTTTGGTTCTAGGACGTGCCGGTTTCCTCACCGTTTCCTTCACTGTTTTGAGGGCTGTGGTGATGCAATAATTTACACAAAGTAAAGGCCTATCGGGTTCGAAATTAAGACCACCGCTGCACTTATCTTTATACCACAGCATAACTAATTTGCTCAATGCTCAAAGCAAGCTTATGTTGGCACAAGAAAAAAAGAACTGACCAACCACCAGTCTGAAAACTAGCATCGTACACACGGCTACACATCAAGCTATGCATTTCCAGTTTTAGCTGACCTCGCATTGTATACGTTTTTCGTACAATCAGAAGGCAGCTTATACTGGTTTTGTATAGCTTGATGTGTAGCCGTGCGTACCTACACAGGAGAAACGGGTTCTTTTATTTTAATATAAATACATTTAAATTATATTTTTAAATATTAGAATATAAAAAAACTGGTCAAGTGCGAGTCGGACTCGCGCACCGAGGGTTCCGTACAAAAAGCTCACATTTGCAGAGAGTCGAACTTAATAATACACGTATTCACAATACTAAACTCACGTTTGCAGGAGCCGAACCTATTATTACAGTAGTACAGGTACCCAAGCAACAATCACACCATTATTTACGGTTTTCGGATTTTTTTCCTTTACTTGTGCTACATGATATTGCTTCTTGCCAAATTTCATGACTCTAGGTCAACGGAAAGTACCCTATAGGTTTTGATTCCCTTGCGAGTGTCAAAATATGCGGCATATACGGAACATAAACGCCCGTATCTTTTTATTGCGTTTACTTAGTTCTTCGATTTTTTCACTGCTTCAAGGGATTGCAGCCCTGAGTATTTTAAGTATTTGATATTAATTTCAACTTGATAACTCTACGCGTTCCTGAGAAAAAAGGTCTTGACAGACGGACGGACAGACAGACGGACGGACAGACAGACGGATAACGAAGTGTTCTTATACGGGTTCCGTTTTTCCTTCTGAGGTACGGAACCCTAAACAGCATAAAAACGTTTAAAAATACATAAAATAGTAGCCCACCGGTATCGGGAACAGGGTCCAAGCTACCGGTGATTAGAGCTCCAGAGAGAGGAACCTCCTGACAATGCGAGCCGTGTCCAGAAGTACCGCTTTCTGAATCAAGCCCTTGATCCAGCTGCCTAATGAGAGCCTACTCAGGTGTTGGTCGTGGCTATTAAGCCATTGGCTGTTAAGGCTATCGGCACAATGATCGCTGAGTCCACATCCCACAAGTCGACAACCCCGTGAGCCAAGTCAAAATATTTTATTTGTTTATCTTTCTCGGCTTTCACGAGGTTCTCATCATGCGGGGCGGTTATGCGAAACCGATTCTTTATTATTGTAGATACTAAATCGTATATACACCCGTCTAGTTAATCGTGACCCAGAAAATCAAATTCCACGGAGACTAACAACTTATATCTTCGAAGGTAAAACCATCCAATCTCCAAAATCTAAAACCATTACTCAGGTACTCCAGTAGGCACTTTATGTTCCTAGGCATTTGAACGCATATCACGTATTCAATTAGAATTTGTCTTGCAAACACCAGGTTCTGCGTAAAACTCCGTGGCTACATACGCGTAAATTTATCAAAGGTTCGAAGGTCTGTGTGCTCCATAAAATGGGTACATTATTATACATAAACATACGTAGAATTCTACAGTAGATACTAAAGGAACCATTCAACAGAATTATTTAAGAAGAACCTGTTCATGAGCTTGGAAAGAAAACTGGGGGTAACTATTAATATTTCTATACTTGCATGCAGTTTACTCGTGTATGGATCTACTCGATACTTTATTTGCAATCCACGATGTGTACTTTGGTGGTAACTAAAAATTTTATGTGATCATTATGGACCCTGTCGGGCACAGCAAAACAGTAGGAAAGAGGAAGAAACAACAACAACAACACAACAACATTGCGATTAGGTATACCTAATCGCAATGTTGTTGTGTTGTTGTTGTTGTTGTTGATTATCATCACCATGTCAGTCGTAAGACGTCTACTATTGAGCTTATGTAGGTCTCTCCCAAGCATCGTTATGACTAGTCCTAACGCTAACCATATCCAAAGGCTTTCTTGGAACTGCACGGAGCCATATATGTCCACCTTGTAGATAACACCCACACTGTAAATTCAGTCAGCATTTCTATCTAAAGTGATTCTCATTTATTCTCGGTCCGAACACGTCATCCACGTACAGATATCATACAAAGGTGTTACGGGATTTATTTCAATTCAAATAACAACTCCACTTCATAACCAGATGGTGCTCCTGCCTCCACTTCGACGAAGTACAACAAATGTAATTTAATAAATATTCAATATCGAATATCGTTTTATTTTTAGAACTATGGGAATGGTTTAACGTTTCTCCCCTTTTATCTTTTGAACGTCTGATCGGTTTCGTTGTATTGAAGGCGACACCCTGCTTCGTACTCTGTGAGGTATGTTTAGGGCTCACGACACGACTCCGATGCGATGGTGTCCCGCAGTATGGGATAATAGATGTAGCAATTGAAGATTTCATTTTTTCGAAAAGTTTGAAATTCTAAATTCAGTTACAATCTTTTAATTGCTAACGTTTATAGAGTTTTCTTGATCGTGGCGATTAACTGACTAAATATATCTAAATCCGACTTTATAATGATCGGAAGTTTGACAAGCCTATCATCATTTCAGCCGAAAGACGAAGTTGCACGTAGGCCTCTACAAAGCACCGCCACCTCGGCTAGTTTTATGCTTCTCGCATCCAGCGAATTCCTGCGGCCTTCAAAAGGCAAAGCCTATAATGAAAACATACTTTTATAAGAGTGTGTTAACATAATATGGTATAGGATCAAAGTATCAACTCTGATCGCACGATATAAGTGTCTCTGAAAAGATAAAGATAGGCACATACCAGTAGGAGCACGTGTAATTTCTCTCCTTTCTCTATGTTTTACATCCCCCCGTGTCTCCCGGGACCGTTCCGACATACAGCCGGTTATTTCTTACATTCACTACTAAATTCACAGTTAGGAAATTGAATTTTTCGAATTCCACGTCTTATAGACTCGCGGCCATTTTAACCTGACCTCCCCTAACGTTCGGTGTTTCGACAACTTTAGGGTGAAGACGTGTGATGTATTGAGTTCCAATGGTCTTGATAAACTGGCAGTGGACTTTTTTATTCGCGATAGGTGAGCGAGAAAAAGCGGTGAGTGAGTATGACCAGCAGTGTTGCGTTGTTTATAATGTAGGTATGAGTGAGAACGTATTCACCCTTCTTGAATCATGTATGGTAACAGCGATGGAACCGCTGCGTTTGGTCCCAGGGGAATATCAAATGTGTTTTTCATGAATGTCTTTTTTCTGGTATTTTTAGAACATAAACTTTTATGGAAGTCAACTTATATTTTTGTTCGCACTATCAGAACACGTGATAATAATAAAAGTTTAAATAATACAAGTTTTATTAGGAATAATTCTTCTTCTTCTTTTCGTGTAGTTCTCTTTCGACATTTTATATTGTTTGGCCAGGTGGCCACGTTGATTGCGGCATCAGTGGCCTTCATTAAGTCATCCAAGGAACAATATAGGTGTAACTTAACAAAACACACGAACATACCTGGAAAAGTAAAATACTGTGGCGTGGCTATCAACGCTCCACACAAAACACATGAAAGACATTTCTTCCAGACTTTCACATCTTTAAGGAAATCTTAAAATAAATTAAGACATACAAAAAAAAAAAAAAACACTAAAAGTTTGTAAGTAATAATGTAAAGAGGAAGTAGTTACATTTGTGTGTGTGAAATGTGCATTATACATTAGTCTACATATTATAAGAGAGCGTTAGCATGTGAAACTATTAACGTTACAACAATACAATAATTTAACTGCCGAATAAACCTAATTCAAGAAATTAAGTCTATGTATGTTTTAGGATTCTGATAGCAATTAAATTGATATTAAACATGTGACAAATTGATAGATTATCGACATTCATGTTTAGGGACTATATTATTTACAAATCAGCATCCGGTATGTTGAATCAGATATAATACGTTAATTAATATTGTCGCAGATTCACACCAACACATCAGCGAGAGTGAACGTCAAAAATTTCCATTTTGCAATCTGCCTGTTACGAATTTAATTCTCATTGTGAAAATTTACAATTAATAACACGCCTTAAAATATCAGATCTGTGCTGTAGAACGTAGAGTTCAAAATGGAATGGACAGAATGTTAATAGTTAACTGAAAACCCATTATTATATGGCAAACAATCCCGCTAATGACGGGTATTAAAATTGAAATGAAATTGTCCACGTTGCAAAGACATTTATTGCGAATTTTTACCTTAAAGTATTTTAATGACGGTTTGTTTTAAAATTATTACCGCTGGCGACACTCTTATCTCAACTATCGAATATAGTCAGACTGTCATGGTTCTTATGGACTTGTAAATAGATAAGCAGAAAGTTCCTGTGTTGAACCTATTCTATATTGCTTTCACCAGCCATGTTGTGGCTTCGAGATGCTGTACCATTGTGTAGGTTTTGTTCCTTAGGCCGTAGCAGTGCCTGACACTGATGCATCTATTGGATGTCCTAGATTATCTTAACTTAAGGACTTTATTTATTTATTATTTATTTATTTAATCTTTTCGCATAAAAAGGTACAAAGGCGGACTTAATGCCTTAGGCATTCTCTACCTGTCAACCAAGGGTGGTGAAGAGATTGGATGGCAGGTGCTTTGGTTGAGAGGGACAATGATAAAAAAACTCTTAAAACTAGGTAAACAAATACATAAATAGGTAGGTAGGTATAGGGGGACTTTAACAACAACAAAGCCGCAGGAACCCGTTGGATGCGAGAAGCATGGAACCGGTCGAAGTGGAGGTGCTTGGGGGAGGCCTATGTCCAGCAGTGGACGTCTTTCGGCTAAAATGATGATTTGAAGGACTTTAAACCTTATGTGGTTTTACTCTGTAGAAGTCAGCTGATCACAAGACATGCTCCATCTTGCCTATTATATTATATACAGTGTCATTTTCAGAAACAGACAAAAGAGTTTATTCTATTCCGTACTATGTATTAAAGACGTAATTAAAATTTAAAAAAAAGCAGACGTAGGAATAGCTACACGAAGAAACCATCGTAAATACCTTACTTAATTTCAAAATGCCCTAACCCATACCAAACAATGATGCTACCAAAAGCGATACAGTTCGCAAAACGGTTGATCGCGCCATAAGCGATCACAGAGCAGTACTGCCAGCGATGCAATAAGCGAAATGTTTGTGCAACTAGCGTACGTTCACAAACGCTGCAATTCTTTGACTCAGTCATTAGTGTAGATCAGGTAAGTATAGAAAGGTCAGGTGAAAAATGGGAAGGAACTGCACTGTTTGAGGTAAATTTTTGGAGTTTCCTGAAGTTTTATTTCGGTAGAAACATTATTATTAAGTACAGAACCAATGAAACAAAAAATAGTTTCAATGGAATTAAAACAGGTTACTCTGGTTAATATTGGCAGTTGAAATATATAATTTCAACACTTCTTTTTCCACTTTCTAATCTTGATGGAAAAGTACCGACTTTTCTTTCTTTGTCACTCGCATACTAAACGCATTTTGCAAGTTTTTAAATCTTCTGTGAGGCTCCTTCATTAAAGGTATAGTACTCCTCCACCTCCTGCACTTCTGCATTCTAAAACTACCTCTGCCTTTCTAACCATTACACTCGGAAAGGACCATAACGCCTCACGATATTTGCTCGCAAACTTGAATCTAAAACTAACTTCCATTTGCATTCTTAATAGTCTTTATTTCAATATTCATAAGGCTGCCTTTTGGATGCAAATAGAATCTCATATGTTGGCGCATAATCCCAGTATGGACTACTTTGACATTTTGTGAATTGATAATAACTTTTCTAAACACGCTATATATTCCGCTGTGATTTTAGATAATGTATCATAATCTACCCTTTTATGAACATTTCGATTTGAAACTGCTCTCTTTTTGAGGACTGATGTAGCAATTGGCTTAGGAACTTACAGTCAGTCAAGACGATAGATAGGTTTTATTGAATGTATTGAGACAATGTATCGTCGTGACATTTATCAGTATGCTCAAGTCAACGTTCTCGCTTCTCATGCACGAGGTTGTGGGTTCAAATCCGGGCAAGTAATGTGAAGGAAAACATCGTGAGGAAACCTGGATTTATTACTTAATAAGTCTGAAATTGGCTATAAGATTAGGGAAAGACCATGTCTGGGTGAATGATGATATGGTTAGAAAAGTGGTGACTACCGAGAGAACAACTAATAGAGAAGTATGGATGAAAAAGACATGTTGCACCGACCCCAAATAAATTGGGATAAGGGCAGGAGAATGATGATAAATCTGAAATCACCAACACATCTTGCAAGCATGGTGATGAATGCTCGTATGCCTTCTCTGTATGAGGAGGGTATTATGATGTCAACTGGCCTAAAATTAGAATTATTTTCTCGTCAAGAAAACACTCTGAAACTTCTGTAGCGAATAAACAAGACCCACTGCTTCAGTAATCCACCTCCCTGATAAAGCACCAATAATCCGCCCAGCAACAACTTCCTCGTAGCGGTCTCCAAAATTGTCAGCAAAATTGTTAATTGGGGCAATCACTGGCTTAGCCCCAACCACAGTTGATTACAGATCTCAGTTTAGAAAATCCGAACTCAATTTAGCTGTATCAATTCTAAAGTCAACATTGCAAACGAATTTGTCATTAAGATTTCTCAAATTAACCCTAATTTTGGTCCTGCCCAATAAGACCGCGAACGGGAAATTTGTGCGCGCCGCGTCCCGAGACCAGATGTTTTGAAATCGCTAAAGATTTAATTAAACAAACTTTTGGCGGTGAACAAAGTTGCTTAAATATAGAGTTTTGTTAGCAACGCCATGTAAACTTGATTTGTATGACAGTTTAATTTTAATTGAAAAGTCGCAAGTGTCAGAATGTCATTGGGAAGTTCCTCGGAAGATAATATTTGAAGTTCTTGTTAACGAAGAGTTTGAAGTAGTCATGAATAATTGTCGCGCTCAAATTAACATAATTATTATAGTTTACAAGTATCCTGTGAACAAATAACAGTTTGCAAACTTAAACGTATAAGGAACGCGATATATTATGTAGCATGCATCATAACCAGCCTTTAAGGTTCCCACTGCTGGACCACAGGCCTCGTCTCTGTGAGAAGGAGTGGGCCGTAATCCACAACGCGGGCCCAGTGCGGGTTGGTAGATGATATAGATAGATTATGGTACACTATACAAATTCACGTTTAGTTTTTCTAGTACTTCTTTTGAATAAAAATCTAATTATGAAACTTCAACCGCACAGTGATCGCTTATAAAAACTTTTTTAATGAAAACTTATTGTTTGAAAGATGAATTTCTTCCAGCAACGCAGTATGCTCTTGTAGTTTTATAATAGACTGCAATCAAGGGGTTTTAATTTAAAAATAAGACATTAGGTTGGTCCAGTTCTTGAATGACGATGGTTTCTATACATAAACTTCGTGAGTTTGACTTTTTTATAGAAAGTTTTTGCTCGCCTGAGTGTTAGTACGGACGCCAGCACATCAAGTTACTACAATCTGTCAAATTTATTTAATAGATTTTCAACTTTTTCTCTGAAGCATTAAGGTTCAAGGTTGATTGAGAAAATTTGACAGTTTCGGGTAGCTTGACCTGCTGGCGTTTGTACCTACACGTAGGTAAGATTTGCATCTGTCAATACACATTAGGCTCACTTGCACAAATCACTCATTCCAAAAAAAAAAAAAACTGTGTTTATTATCTTAAATCTATACAATTAAGTTGCCGGGGCTTCCCAGAAAGTAATCCGAAGATACTTGTGATGGGATAAACCTCGCTCTTCCTTGATTAGTTAGCAATTGTTAACTTCTGTATCTTCTGTGTCTCTAATATAGTTAGTATAAGCCTAGTCTAAGATAGTTTTAACTAATGTCACTTAATGCCATATTTACTTTGCCATGTATTTTCAGTTAATATCACATAAAAACAAAATTGTTTCTGGTCTTTTTTTTTTTTTTACTTTTAAAGTTGTTCTTTTTATATATTGCATGTGGTGTTTACCTCTTAATATTGTACATCTAGTATGAATTTTTTGAGCTCTTTTTATTATGTATTGATGTAACAATTGTTGGTGAACCAATAAAATAAAATAAAATAAACTTCAAACGGTTGACAGAAAAGGAACGGATTTTAAAATAATTTAAGGATATTTTGACAAACGGGCCCTAGTGTATTTCTTAAAGGAAAAACAAGAAACGAGCTACATTTTTAAACAAAAATCGATAAAGTAGGTAAGAATCGTGTTTCCTAGAATACCGTGTAGCAATTACAGAGTTACACTATAGGGTATCATTTAGTGACAAAGTAAGCATGCTCCAGTGGTTAGGCCATGTAGAAACTTCACACTATTATCATGGTAGTTTATAGACTGTGAACGGCCTTCGCCTGTTTTTCACAGTCGATTTACCATGTGTGGTAGATCAGGGCACCAGGCACGACAGTTCACGTTACTTTCAAGGCGCTCGCAGGTTTGAACGGGCTGCACCGCTTTGCTAAAATCTTTCTACACCATTTTTGTAAATTTTGTATGAAACATGCACACTACAGGTGTGACGCACGGCGCTTTCTTGTATGAAAATGCCTCGCGCTGCAGCCTGTTGCAGCTGTAATGTGCACTTAGCTTTATTCTTCATGCCGTTTCGAAGTCTTACTTAGACAAACATAAAATCTTCATAACACCTTCGGTCGTCAGAAAAAACAGATACATGATCAAAGACACGGTACAAAAAGAAATTGCCACGCCACCATCCCTAGCTTGCATCTGACCCCCTTCAAAGCCCAAAATATAGTGACAAAGACGCTCGAGGCCACGGAAGCGATCCTTCATTAAGGGCCAGGGGTCAATAGGCCCACGGGGACACCGCTGTCCTCTGATTAAACCCGAATCATGACCCTCGGCCCTTTTTTTTGTCGTTCTCTAATCACACAGTATGATAATTTTGGATTAAAATTAACAAGACACATAATATGCAAAGGAGGGATCATCAATCCTTTTGTTTTATGGAATTTATGGTAATATTTATGGAATGAGGATTATTTTTGTCATCAAGCCCATGAGTATTTGCACGTGGGATCATTCACCTTGTGTACCTGTGAATTCAAATAAAACCTACTTTTAAGTTCCAACGCCGCTACAGCACAAAGTCGACCGCCCACAGAAGTGCGCATCCTACTAATAATGCTACTACTACTAATAATGCGCACGGAGATGACCCGCGTAAAGCTGCTGGTCATTTTTTTGCCAGCAGCCATTCGTGCGAAGCGTGGCCGTGGGTCGCTGTGGATGATCCCGTCTACATTTTGCATACACAGTGAAGCCGAGTACACGTGCGTAGTTTAGTGTTGACACACACGAGCGGCACGCGTCAACAGCATAGGCAACTGCAGCCGTCGACACGTGTCGACGGCAGCTGTCGACGCTCGTTGAAGACCGCCGCCGGCGCGACGTGCGGTTGCCGTCGACACTGTGCCGCTCGTGTATTTGAGTACGGTGCTCGACGTTTGCCCCTTCGACGCGTCAGCGGCTGCAGTTGCCTCTACCGTTGACGCGTCCCGCTCGTGTGTAGAAAATACTTAGCCCTGGGCTGTTGTGAAGCAGAACCTTGTTTCTTCTCATCACTAACTACTCTTGAAAACAGTTTTCTTAATTAGTAAAATTCACACTGGAATACGTTATGTTTACTTATACTTAACACAACTGAAAAGGCAAACAAACAATCATAAACACAAAGTCATTCCAAGTCTCCTCCTAAACAGCGTCGGATAACAAAACAGTTATTCAGCTATCTGATGGTTAATTAATTAAGCTCGCATCACACAGAACAATCGCGATGCAGCGGAGCAAGTATGTAAATGCAGCAAGCCGCAACCTCAAGATTTGTGGTGCGGCCTCTTGATATTCCTGTTTCAGAATTATGATAGTTGAGCGCTCCGGGAATATTAATCCCGTGGAATTGTGCGATCCCGTGGCGTGCGGAGAATTCCTGCATAATCCCCACTATATCCTCATTCGGGTGCTGTTAGGAATTGTGTTATTTTTTCGTGCGGGGTTTGTGCATTTTGTGCGCTTTTGGGTGAACTAATTGAGTTGGACCTGGCCTGGCCTAAACTTTACGTGAAGAAGATTTATGGTCCTCCAATGTCGTTTCTTGTCGTTCAGTGCTTCCTTAGAGGTTATTTTCACCCTAAATCCTGATGCAATATCCCAGTTGAAAAACTGGAAGGAATAATATTCATATTTATAATGTATTTAATGCAGATAGCCTATTTTTCTTGTTAATTTTTACTTAAATTCACACTGACAGACAACGCACGGCCTAAATCACTGGGTTGAGAAGCATATTTGTATGCCAGTTCCATTTATAACGAAAGTGAGCACTAACAAAAGTTTTATGATCATTCATCCCCTAAAGGGGTACATAGGGGATGAGAGTTTATAATATGAAACTTCGTCATTTTTGCCGATGCGAAACCCTATCGGGCGCACGGTTTGTCAATTTAATAAAACCCTATTCTATATCCTAAACACAAATGGATGCCAGCATATGATCTGTAATAGCTCAAAGCTGATCTCGACGCATTAATATTGTATTGAATTAATAGTGCATTATCAATTACAAATGACTTCGGCTTCACGACAAATGAGTGACAGCCAGTTAATTACTCAAACGGTGCCTGCAACGATACAACACAATATTGCTTGTAATAGGAGGAACTAAACGTTGATTTGGATTAAGCAAAATCTGTCATATACAACCTCAATGAAGCACTCAATGTCATTGGTTTATTAATTGTTGTTATTCAGCAGAGCAGTGGTAATGAAATAAATTACACATAGTAAAGCGCCTGCCTGGGTTCGAACCCACGACCAACTCGTAAGTCGGTCCCTACCACAGGCCCACCACTGCTCCCCATACGAAGCTTTACTCACCACGAATTACTACTATTTACTGTGTTCGTGTAATTAGCAAAATTGCTTAGGTATATCCTGACAGAGACACAGGCGTTGATTCCCTTTGTAAATCTACCTACCTATTAAATATATTACGGCACATGAACTCACACCGTTTGATTTTCAATCACAGTAATAGCTTTCACTATTATTGGTCGTTAATTATTCGTATCAATTATTTACTAATCCTCGTTACGCTATTCAACGTGTTCTACATCACCTTGAATAGTTAATTTAGATTAATTCATTATTTTAAGCGCCTGACTATAAATTGATTTTGTGGGTCGCGGCAGCTAAACTACTTGCTAGCAGAAACAATTTAGGCACATTTATTATTTATCCGGCAGACTTCAACATTTTTTTTTTTTTTAAAACGTTGCCCCACACTAGGAATTTCTCCTGTATCGTGGGTGCGTTTACAAACATTTAAACTCACATACACAAACAGCCAGACCCGGAACAACTACTTATAGGTCATACAAATATTTGTTCCGTGCGGGAATCGAACCCGCGACACGCAGCGCAGCAGTCAATCGCTTAACCACTGCGCCAACCGTGCCGTCGAAAAAAAAAAAAAAAAAAAAAAAATATGAATAAAACCGAGTTGCTTAAAACGCAAATTATGCTATCTTAGTTGATACTACAGGAATTATTCAAAACACTTCATACAGGAACATATTAAGTAATTCATAGCAATTTCTACGAAAATTGGAAGCCCAACCACCAACATACAAACATCAACCATCTACAAACATCCAACCAACATTGTAATACTCATCCAACATCAAAATTGGATCAACTCCTGTACAGGCATCAAACTAGTAACGCTACTTCCTCAAATTACCCGTGGGCGCAGCGGAAGACCCTTACCACAAATCAAACAAACTTACTCTCTTCCACCAACTTGGCTTAGCGTTTAGGTTTATCTTTTGTTTATTATTGTTATAATATTGAAACACGTGTCTTTGTTTGTAGATATGTTGTTGCTGTGTAAGATCTGGCGAATACAAACCTTACGAATAGGACACACGAGTGTGCAATCTTCTGCGTTTTCCGGTATGTGAAATAACGGCTTCCGTAAAATATAATCGAAAGTTGATTGCTCTCACATACCCTAACCTAACTCGCTTCCTTTAATCTAAATAAACAACGATTGAGTTATAAGTTATAATTTTCCCAAAAGACCACATGTTGCTTATTTCTTACTAGCTTCTGCCTGTGGCTTCGCCCACGTGGATTGTGGAAATTATACGCCGGGAACATACTACCGGGATAAAAAGTATCGTATGTGTTAATCCAAGTTACAAACTTCTGTGTGCAAATTTCATACACATCCAAACATACAAACTTTTACATAGATAATATTATATATAATATACGAGTATGTATATTAGTAGAATTTAAAAGTAAGGTAAGCATAATTTATCAGTTCTTCATGTTTTAAACATACCCAAAACATTACTATTCTTCGTAAATTCTCATAAAAATAATCAGCTAATCATAAACAATATCAGCAATACCTCATTAGCTACCTACTCTACCTACACGGTAGGTCGCGGCAGCGTCAACATTTGCCGGTGATCGATTGGCGTCACGTGCGCCTGAACCGGCCATAACCGGTAATTAGTCGCTCTAATTAGTTATTTTATGGAGTCCCGTATTTGGCATTGATCCAGAAGATATTTATGTAGTCTTGGTTTTCGGCACTTTTGGGCTCACACGATTTCCTGCAGTTTGAGAAAAGTTTCCACGAAAAAGTTTGCTATTTTTCTGAAAATCAAGCAAATTCTTTTATTTCATTTAAACAAGGAGTCGGTCAGTTAGTCAGAAAGTTGAACCTAAAACGTAGATCTCTATAGAGAAGAAAGGGCGAGAAACTCCTAATATAAGAATTAAAAATTGTTTATTTTTAATAAATAACAATCACCTCACCTCACCTCTGTACCTATTTTTTCTGTTATGTTTTTCTTGTCTGTTTATATATGAGTGTACAAAAAAGGGTAAATAAATAAATAAATAAATAAATAAATAATATTATTATTATTTTTTTACCGATGTTTAAGGTCCAAAGTTGATAATCCCTCTTTTAATTCGCTACACAAGTCTGAACACAGCTCTCTAAAGGAAACTGAGCGCGAAAATAAATACGTAAAAAATTACACATTAGAAAATGTAAATTTTACTAGACGACGCTACTCTCTTAGGGATTTTAGAGAGATCTAAAATAGTTGTAAGGAACAATTGCAGCGCTTACATGGAGGGGTGCCTAACAATTAGCTTCCAGCTTTGTTGAAGTGAGCGAGCTTATTCTAGTAGACTCGTACGAGTATGCACTGTTGATTAGGTACGAGTTTCTGGGTTATTGTGCGCCTTTGTTAGCCTTTTGTTTCGTGGTAACCTCTTTCGTCCTTTGAAGGTGCGGAATGTAATGTTAGAAGCAACACAGTGACCTAAAAACGAATATGTTGAGAAGTTGAATTTACTTCGCCAGGTCTCAAGAAGATCAAAATCAAAAGTCATTTATTCAAATTAGGGTGTCAATCAGCGCTTTTTAAACTTCAAAATTAGAAAAAACAGTCCCCCATAACGCCCGCCCTTCACCACTTCCTAGTGCTTTTGCTGGGAGCAGTACAAAGAAGACTCTGGATACTAAAAATCTTGACACTAATGGATACGGACATGTTAATCCTGGAAACGGAGTTTTAAAACAGGTAGCGCTCCTACTGACAAAAACCCTGTCTGGAAGGGTAGTCTACCGCTTGGGGCAAATAGGGAGCGAAAAACCTCACCGCACCAACTACCTAGAGTTGTCACCGTCCTAAACGAAAACAAAAACCACTAGCTACCAACCAGTTATTAAAAATAAATCCCAGGGAACAGATAGCCTGTCAGCAACACATCGCAGCTAGATTTACCGCCCGCAAGGAAACGAGAAATAACGCGAAAGTAAAGTTTTATACAAACGACTACCAACGTTTTAAAGTTCCTTTAGCAATCTTCTTTAAAGAAATCTGTTGCAAGGGAATCGGGCAAAACGGGCGGGGCCGGACGGCGAGTTATGTCTGCGGGTGACACTCGTTCAATTGAATTTATTACAGTCTTTTATGCGCCGTTCCGGGGTGCTCCACGGACACGTCGTAAACGGTTTAGGTAAATCAGGTGAAGCATTTGGAGTATAGCGACACCAGGTTTACGAGGACAAATCCTTGGTGCGGAGTCAAAGGACAGTTCACGTCTCAATACAATAGTCGACCGCAATAAAATAAACAATAGTCTTCTGTTGCCGACTTTGTTTAGTTTGCGATTCACTTTTGTTTCTAGATTCTCTGCAGTGAAAATACTGCCGTGTGCCCGATAGGATTTCCATCAGCAAAAAGTACTTCTAGGTATACAAACTTTCATCCCCTATTTAACCCCCTAAAGCGATGAATTTTCATAAATCCTTTGTTAGTGCTCACCTTCGTTATACATTGGAACAAAATTATTGCTTAGTGTTCTAGGTCGTGGGTTCGAACCCAGACAGGCGCTTTACTTTATGTAAATAATTTCGTCACCACTGGTCTCAAAACGGTGAAGGAAAACATCGTGAGGACACCAGTATGTCCTAGAACCAAAAATTCGAAGACATGTGACATCTACCAACCCGCGATGGGCGTTTTTTGTGGTAGTTTACAGCCCACTCCCTCTCGGAGAGAGGCCTCTGTTTCAGCAGTAGAGGCATTATTGGCTGATTATGCAAACCCAGTGGTTTAGGCCATTCGTTGTCAATCAGGAAGAAGAATACATTCCAGAATAATGTTCTTTACTACAATACCTATCATTCTTAGGAATATTTCAATACCCTTCCATGATTTGTTGAAAAACGTAGATATTTATTTATTAAAACTATGCACAAGTAAAAAAAATACTGTCCAAAGGCGGATTTAATGCTTGAGGCATTCGATATCTTGATATGTTTTTGAAGTTTTTGATATCTTGATGGATATCAAAATCTGCAATACCGTCTGGCATAGTCTAAAATAAGAAACCAATTGACTAATTCAATATTATACCACATCATTCACGGCATTCACCCACTAAACCTACACATGAACATAACGACCTAATACAGTTAGCGTTGCTCATCAACTCTGAAACCAGCATGAAAATCTAATTGGATCTGCAAACCAGAATAGTCGACTAGTGAACGTACCAGTAGCTCCACTAGCTAAGACACAAACACGATCGCTCACAAACGGATTAAACGTGTTATAACGTTATTAGCACACAGGTACGTCTTGCTGGAAACCCTAGGCTATTCTACTATGAGTTTTTAAACATGGGCCTGTAATAGACTGGTACAGTAGGCTAATAATTTTTTTTCTGTCCCACTGTTGGGCAAAACTCTCCCCCATATTTTTCCACATTTCTTTTTAACTTTTTAGACTTCGAAGCACATGCTACTCTTATGAAAGCACCTACATGGTTTTCATAAAACTGATACTATCCATTCACAATACATAATCCCTCTATTAATTTATTTACGAACCCCTTCGTCCCCTTATCAGCTCGTCACACCGAAAGCTCTTTCGAACAAAACAAACTTAAGCGAAAATTGTTTTAAATATCATCGATGTCACAAAGGGGGAGTCAAAAATGTGCAATTCGTCGGTCACTCGAACCGTGCGGAGTCAAACAATAGCTGGGCGAACAACGCCCGTCAGTGTATGTCGCACAGTAATGCACAATTCGCCGACGAGCAATTTACACTGAATTATTGCATATAGCCGTCCCAATGGTGCGTTCCTTGTGGGACTATTTGTTCTGCAAAAGTTTGAAAGATATAAATGGATGGGTTCATTCCAAATGTCACCAGTTGGCTGGCAGTATTGAATATTGGTTTTGTTTTGTGTTGGTTGAAACAGCACAACTGCATTTGGACATAAATGCAGTTATATATTGATTTCGTTTTCGAAAATGCTCTTTTAAGGTTACACTAGTCAGTCATTCTTCCATCCTAATGTCATAAGGAGTTTACTCTACTGTTTGACAGTGTACATAAAAAAAAATATCTACTTGTCTGTCCTGTACGGACAAAGAATGAAAAAAAAATTGGTTTGAAGGTTATGTGCGTCGAAACTTCATATTTTAACGCATATTTTTTATTTGGGTGTAAATAAATAACTCATGCAATGGAAAATTTGTTACCGTAATAATTTATTTAAAAAACTTAATATCTTAATTTTCTTTTTTTTTTAATAAATACATACAGTATTATACTGAGCGTAAAATTTCATGAACAGACCATGAAATTTTACGCTCTTTTTCGTTATAAACCATCGTCTATTTCACTAAATAAATAAATAAAGTAAATAAATCAAACCAAACTAAAAAATAAATAAACTAATAGCATTAATATTAGGCACATCCACCAACGAGTTCGAATGGTCGACAAGTAGAACCTTAAATTCAAACACTAGGAATCTTCTTGTATTGTTAGTACGTTTACAGACACGAATAATTATCTCATGTAAATACCCATGCAAAAACACAATCTTTATGAATGGTTAATTTCAGTAATTCGTCCTAAAAAACACTAACCAACTCAGAAATTTAATTCCTTCAGAGTATTTATTCAAGTATCATAATTAAATTGGACCTAGATCCCTTTATTTAGAAAACAAGGTTGGTCTAGTTCCAGACTTATAATTTAGGAGAAGAAAATGAATACCTCTCGAAGTTTTTTTCCAATTTCCATAACATTAAGTTCTTGTTGAAGTATTATAAAGGCTTACTTTAACAGGTAAGGACTCGTAAATGGATAGTAAAACTTATAAAAAACACGTCAAAAAAATTGTCTATTTAGTTCAAAAAAGTCTGGTATTATTATAGCTATATTATTTACCAGTTTTTTTAACAACATAAACAGCAAAAATTCCTCCATGAAACGGACAACATAAAAAACCTTACTTTGAACATTAAAAATATGAGTTCCAAAAAATGGTATGATTCCTTCTTTTGAACACCTACTTGGTTAATAAAAGCTGCCAGCGTTTCCAAATAATTTATTACGTGTTCAGTGTACTATTATGAAACTGTATTAGGTAACTGCTTTATTTCTCATACGTAAAGTACATCATCGTCATCATTGACTTGTTTCGTATCTAATTAAAGATAATAAAATATTGAATCATCGTTATTATCAGTGAGGGCAGCCTTGTTCCACCTATCGCTGAGTATACGCTTCTCCTCGTTTGTGACATGCTTTCCTGGTATGTGCGACACTAGGTCTTCCTCGCAATCTTCTGTAGGTCATCCACCCCACCTGGCTATTGCTTTGCCAACACTCCTTCTATCAACCATTCCGATAGGGCTTTGCTCCACCTGCCATTACCACGTCTAGCTAAGTGCCCACCTCCTTTTCAATATTTAATGCTTACATAAAATCCGATGAACAAATATACGTAATAAAATATGGATCCAAGAGAAGCACACCTGCTGACATCGACCGATAAATATAACAAGTAACGGCTTCAATGATTCACGGTAATCCCTGAAAATATAAATGATGAAAATTCTTGGGTAATTGTTTGACAAAAACGTTTAAACTAATGCCCTCGTGTGTAATGATTTGTACATCAACATCTTTTACTGATTTTTTCGTAGAATATTTTATCTTGAAGAATATTGAGCATTTTTACACAGCCAAAACTTAAATTAGACTATAAGTATGTAGTATTAACCTTCTAGTCTAATTTAAGTTCACCCTTATTCTCTTTTTACACACTGTGTGTGTGTGTGTCCGATGGCCGGTGGACGACGAGTCCAGGGGTCCTACTCCGAAGTGGTATCGGCCGAATGTTCGGCCGTTTCCTGCTACGAACTTACTATTTGGTTCGGTCAGTCCCGATCCTACACTCCTACACTCTTTCGAATATTGACTATGGTCCCGACTGTGGTCCCGACCCAACTGAGCCGATCCGAACTTTTTTCGCATTTTTCAATAATGTTCGGTTCGGCCATGTGTCGGTCCGATCCGATCATTCGCACTTTGCACTTCGTAGTAGACCCCCTGGAGTGGAGACCGCGTATCGGCAAGCGTAATGTGGGACGCCCCCCAGCTAGATAGACCGACAACCTCAAAAAGGAGGCTGAGACAGAGTGGATGCGGAAGGCGGAGGACAGGGTGTTGTGGTGCAGCATGGGAGAGGCCTATGTCCAGCAGTGGACTGCGATAGGCTGAGTTGATTGACACACTGTATTTATGTTTCTCATCCTACTCTCCTATCGCAGGTCAGCTGGAATACATTTTTAATTAAATAAACAGTATCTACCTTTGCGGTTGTTTTTTTTTTGGAAATAGTTTTTATTCTTTATTAAGTGTGCCAAATGTCAACTACATCCATTCATCCATTTTAGCGTTAAAGCGTAACAAACAAATATACAAAAATCAAATCATTTCTCTTCATAACATTGGTTGAGAAAAGTGAAGCGTCCGATATCCTAAATCACAATAAACAATTTTCTTGCTCTCTGGTTTCAGCACAAACTATAATCATTATTAAAACAGCAACTTAACAAAACTGTTGAAAGACAAGCAAACCAGCAGGACGAAACTGAACTACCTGTTTAAAATTTAAAACGGCCAACGACGCTGAGTAATAAATCACTTTTAGTTCGCTATCTCAATGATGGATTATCGTACCGAGTATAGTGCAATCATGGGTTTAAAATCCATTGACAATTTTCGTTCATGCCGTACCGTCACATAGGAATTCAGTTGTTTATTTAAGCTGGGCCCTGTTTGGTATAACTGACACATATTCCCGACAGTTGCTGTGTAACACAGCAATAAAACTACATATAAAAAAAACCGTTCAAGTGCTAGTCGGACTCGCGCACCGATAAAAAATAGGTATGTAGCTAAAAACTTACGGTTTTCGGGTGTTTTCCTTTACTTGTGCTACATGACACTGCTTCTTGCCAAATTTCATGATTCTAGGTCAACGGGAATTACCCTATAGGTTTTGATTCCAGAACATAAACATCTTTTGATTGCGTTGACTCAGAAGTTCGATTTTTTCACTGCTTCAGGTATTGCAGCCCCGAATATTTGATATTAATTTCAACTTGATAACTACGTTTCTTAGAAAACGCGTCTTGATAGATGGACAGACCGACGGACAGACAGACGGACAACGAAGTAATCTTATAAGGTCCGTTTTTCTTTCTGAGGTACGGAACCCTAGAAAACTATAAAATTATCGAGTTGTCGGATTATCGCCTGTCCCTTGTCACCTGTCGATTCTATTGAGTAGGTTGCTGTTGCCCTGGTTTAATTATTGATTTGTTATCGACGCGTTTTATTTAATTGAAAAGGCTTTATTATGTCACGTCACCTGACGCCGGACAGCTCAGCAATCGTGCGTTTAGTAAAAGGCGTTTTACGAGTTGAGGGAGCCCAAGTCTGCGTGCAGTTCTCAATGAGTCAACAACTGTCTACAAGTATTCACATTCAGTCTGTGAAAATGGGTAAGAGGTATCAACGTGTGTACCACTCCTAACTATTTTATAATTCCTAAATTAGTTTGATTGTGGCAGCTAAGTACGTAAATTAAAGGAAAATTACTAAATGTGCTGAATATAAATAATATGATTCTTTGCGTATTTAGATAACATTTATACACTTGTATTAAATGAATATTATACTAATCTGTGTTATTTTCCCGTAGATTCTGATTCGTTTACAGTGTTTACCCGACTACAGCAAAAAGGGAAAAGGTTATTATATCATGTTGTGTTCTTTATAACATTATGCCAATAACGATCGCTGATGTTGAAATGTTATTAAAAACTATTATTTAGCAAGTTCAAAAGTCCCTTCAGCTTCAAAGACCTTCAGCTGCATTACTACACTAACTTCATGCTATAAGGCTTCAAACTTTGGAACTATTGACGCACTCTATCTGCATGCTATGTTTGTTCTCTTCTTTGTAACCGACAGTTACTGCAGCAGCAGAAAGCACAGGCTGCTTGCTGTGTCTCCATGTCCATGCCACTCTGGCCGTACTTAATGATCTCTTGGATTCGATCTGTACCCCAATTGCGTAACACCCTATCAATCTGAATTATTGTGAAGGATATTTCTAATCCATTGCTTTCTTTTATCGAAAAATTTGTCTGCTGAACAACGTAAATAACACAATGAATGTAGTTGAACTGTCAAAATGAAAGCCATTGCTACTGTTAGTGTGTTACGCAATTACCCCGCTGTTTGGGAATGAATATTACTGGCACGTCAGAAGTACCGTCAGATGGATTCAAGAAAGTGTTTTTGATCTTACGTATGCTAACTGTTGTTAATAAAAGTAAATAAATAAATAAGCAAATTTAAACGAGTCCATGTAACTTCTTATATTGTTACAAAATATCCGACATAATCTTGCATATATGCCTCTCACGGCATTCAAAGAATACAAAAGAATAGTTCGAAGTGGCCTAAACTAGGAGCACTTGGCAATAGGCACCCATATTTTATGTATAGCTCACAATTGCCTTACTTACGGAATAAATGGAGCTCTAAATGGTACCAATGCGACGCGAATTGCTTTGGCTCGATGCCATATTACTGCTTTAATAATATCTATGTCTAATACGAATATAGGCATACCTGCAACCCCGAATAGTTGGGCAAATGTTTACTTTGAAGTGGCCTAGGACCGGCGATATTGCCGGAGAGTGTGCAATTCGATTTGCCGGTAACGATTCAGAAATCATCTATATTTCAACACATTTGTAGCCATGTATCAAATACAATTTATATTCCAAATACGCAAGATTCAATCTAACTTTTGCATCGAGATCTACTGGCTAGCACTGTGGTAAGAAATGATAATTCATAAAGATATTGGATAAGATGATGGTGAGTGTCAAATATAAGTAGTGTCTTAAGTTTGGCAATTCTTCGGGCTACGTCGGTAACCTTGGTTCTCTTGCGGATGTCCTCATTTCTGATTCGATCACGCAAGGAAACTCCGAGCATAGCCCTCTCCATTGCCCTTTGAGTGACTTTAAGCCTTCTGATGAGGCCCATTGTGAGCGACCACGTTTCAGTCCCGTATGTGATCACTGGCAACACACACTGGTCATAGACTTTCGTCTTGAGACACTGTGGTAAGTTGGACGAGAAGATACCGCGCAGCCTCCCGAACACCGCCCAGCCGAGTTGGATTCGACGATTGACCTCTTTCTCGAAATTAGACCTACCTAACTGGACCGTTTGTCCCAGGTACACATAATCGTCTACAACTTCGAGTGTTGAGTCTCCGATCTTGATAGGAGTGGGTGTGACATGGGCATTCAGCATGATCTTGGTTTTGTCCATGTTCATTTTAAGACCCACTCTTCCGGAAGCTCTGCTGAGGTCATCGAGCATTATACTGAGGTCCTCCATGGTCTCAGCCATGACCACTATATCGTCGGCAAACCGAAGGTGAGTGATGTACTCGCCATTGACGTTGATGCCTAGCCCTCTCCAGTCCAGAACCTTGAAGACATCCTCTAGTGCAGCGGTGAACAGTTTCGGAGATATGACGTCTCCCTGTCTCACCCCTCGCTGCAGAAGGATAGGTTCGGAAGCTTGGTCCTGAAGTCGGACTGACATGGTGGCGTTTTTGTACAAACACTTCAACACCTCGATGTACCGATAGTCGATTTGGCACCGTTGGAGAGACTGCAGTACAGCCCAGGTCTCGATCGAATCGAAGGCTTTCTCGTAGTCCACAAACGCTAAACAGAGTGGCAGGTTATACTCTTCGGTCTTCTGTATAACTTGCCGACCAAGGTTACCGACGTAGCCCGAAGAATTGCCAAACTTAAGTGGCAGTGGGCAGGGCACATTGCTCGCAGAACGGATGGCCGATGGGGCCGAAAAGTTCTGGAGTGGCGACCGCGAACCGGAAGACGTTGCGTTGGAAGGCCTCCCACTAGGTGGACCGATGACCTGGTGAAGGTTGCGGGAATCCGCTGGATGCGAGTCGCACGGGACCGGTCAATGTGGCGACACTTGGGGGAGGCCTATGTCCAGCAGTGGACGTCTATCGGCTGAAATGATGATGAATGATGAGTGTCAAATATGACATTAGACATGTGTTACAACGTGACGATACATAAGACGACATGTGACGTGACGATATTGGATAAGATGATGGTGAGTGTCAAATATGACATTAGATATGTGTTACAACGTGACGATCTTTATGACGACATGTGATGTGACGATATTGGATAAGATGATGGTGAGTGTCAAATATGACATTAGACATGTCTTACAACGTGACGATATTTATGACGACATGTGACGTGACGATATTCCGTTCTACATAATATTTTATAAATCACTTCTAAAGAAATCATTTCATCATCATTATTTCAGCCGACAGACGTCCATTGTTGGGTTCCCCCGAGCACCTTCACTTCGACCGGTTCTGTGCTTCCCGCATCACAAGGTCATCGGTCCACCTTGTGGGAGGCCTTCCAAAGCTACGTCACTCCGGCACTGCAGAACCGACCTTATTTGCAAACTTTAAATTCATGATCGATTTGAAAAAGTTTTCAGATAGAGAGAGTTTTTACAAAAGCAATAAAAAAATAAGCTCCCTAAACACTTTCCATCACAATTTCCCATAAAACGACACCTGTTTCCTCCTCATTACTACCATAAAATACACAAGGATTATGTATTAAGTTTTAAAGTATAAAACTAATAGTGTGCAAAACTGTCTAGGCGCCCGCGCCGTGTAAAGTTAAGGAGCTCAAGAGGCGAAGTTAGCCGGAGTGAGATTTTTAAACTTTACTCATAAAAGATTTCGTTACGTTTTATGAATATGAAAATGTTATCCGTTGAATTTATTGAGCTAAGTGTTTGGTAGTTCGGAGTATGACAGAAGTGGTTTAAAGCGGTGTGGAGGCTGCTCAGATATTGGGACGGTTATAGATAGAAAACAGAATACTCTTTATTACGTACACCATAAATATTACTAATATAAATGTAGAAGTTTTATAAGTGGGTTCTTGCTTTTATGTTGTAAGTTTCGTTTTGGGAATTTTTATTAACGGTTATTTTGGATGTCGAACGAATTAACGCTTAAGGCCCATCGTCCCCGATGCAGTGTTCATAATCTCAGACTTCACATTCCATTGCCACTTATTCAGTTATCTACTTTAGTCAAAAGTATTCTAAGTTGATTCTTGAGTAACCATTTGTAACAAAAAGGTCCTAATAAGTTTTTGGTTGCAATGGCATTTGAACTTTGTTAAGTATGACATTCAGTTTGTTGTCCCATAACTTGAAAATTAACTAAATTCCTGGCTCTTATATAGTTAATAACGCGTTGGGAAAATCGCACCGTGTAAATCAGGCGAAACTATTTATAACTGAACTGCAAAAACTTTTCACTTGATTTCGCCCCGCATCTAGTTGCTCATCTAGGACGATGCCCGACAGCCATGCATACGATACGATAGTTACCGTTGACTCGTCGTGTACGGACTGCCCTTGAAATACTAGTGCTGTGACATTCTGGCTACTCATTGGTCATTTGAGTTTGTAACTAGTCTATACTGGAGAATTGGAAAACGACCATCGAAATAGTGATAGACGCAGGCAAAAATAGCTGATCAGATCGATCGATTTGGTGCGGACTAGTTGGAGAAAAGAATTTGTCTAGCAGTAGAACAATACAGATTAAAAAAGTCAAGCTTTAGTTACGTACATAATTCGGGAATCCCTGACTAGTTCTGGTCTCGACCGGAGTTTCTAATAAAGTGAACTCTTCGGACATACGCGAAATGTGTATTCATGTAGATTAGTTAGTCGGGTGTTGTGTGCATGCTTCATAGAAAAAATGTATAAATATATAAAATATTTAAGCAGTAATATCGTAGCATACCTATTGGAGTAACATATTAAGCTTTTAAGGCTTCAATGTAAAAAGGATTCAAAAGACTCCTGAAACTGAATTACATGAATGTTATTGCACCCACAGGTACAAAAGATACGAGCTTCTTATTTCGTAAATACCATTGTAAACATTACATTTTAAGAAAATCATAAATTAATCTTTCCAAATTAATGATTTTCAGATGTTATGTTTCCCAAGATATTCTTAAATTAGACAGACAGCTGCCAAGGTGACCGCATCTCAATCTAAATTGCGAATTCAATCGAAGGGTTCGTTCTGCCGACCCTTCTGATCTATTCATAGACATTCTTAGCTCAAATAGTATGTATCTATAGTAGCGTCTCTCTTTGTTGGTCACAGACTGACTGACAATACGGCCGGGGCGATCCTTTGAGCGTTAATACAAGGATTAGGCTTAAAGTGTTTGAGCAAAAATGTGTCAAGGGCAGTGGGACAGACTGGGATATTTGTTATTTACTAGTATTAGGTAGCTTGAACTGTGACCTCTAAAGGGTCACATCGGAATAAGTAACCTACTTTAGGTTAGTTTCAGATACTAAGGCCCTTCGTACACGGCACGGTTTCTTTACGGTACACAAACAAACCGCGCCGTAAAAAAAATATGTCTGTCATCAAGCTTGCATAGTGATCCATACAACACTGACGACAGTGCCTACACACGGCGAATAAACCGTAGTTTTACACGGCAAGAAAAACTTCTGTGTATGTCGCAGTAGGGAAGATCCTTAAAGCCGTGATATAATTATATTCAAGTGCGGACTACAATACCGTTCTTTGGAAACGCTTTCTCGTTTTGCCACATTACACACAGTTTGGCAAAACTGATAAACACCAGTGTAAGTATAAAGTATTTGGATTTCAACGTATAATGTTACATACTTTGAAATCTAAATATAATGCCGTTCAGCGGGATTGTCCGAAAGGGTTACCGCTACCCCGGAACATAAAGGGCAAAGGAAGGAACATGGGTGGGTTTTAGTCAGTAAGAGTCTGACACTCCCTTCCGCTCCACCCAGAGCGGGAGGGGTCATTTGATGATTTCCCATCCGGAAAAAAAAAAATAAACCGGGGACCGCCCCGCACTCTGCACCCCGCTTTTACAATCATTTTACTAAATTAGTGTAGTAAGATATTACTAGATCGTGCTCGTATCATAGTTATGTTCGTAATAAGACAGTTATGAACCGCTTTCATAATAATTATATTACGGTTTAAACGGCTTTAACCATCTTTCTGCGACATGTACAAAGGGCCTGACAGTACAGAAATGAATTGTTTGCTACAGAGCAGATCACTCTTGCATCCATAACAACTGCTCACCTGCAACTGCAAGGGCTCAGCATTAATTACACGAATTAAAAAAATCTAATTGCAAATCCTACTTCTTACTTAATATTATAAACGCGAAAGTTTGTATGGGTGGATGGATGTTTGTTACTCGTTAACTCAAAAACTACAGAACGGATTAAGATGAAATTTTAGCACACAGATAGTTTATAACCAGGATTCACACATAGAATACTTTATCCCGATATTCCCACGGGATCGAAACTTATACGGATCAAACCGCGGGGCGCAGCTACTCCTAGAATAAAGCAAAATCAAAATATTCCTAAGCTCAAAAATAGTCCTAATGTACACTTGTACACTAGTTGTACACTTGTCGTATATAAGGACCATTTTATTTCCACAACTTGCCAATAAAACCTGACCTACTCGTTACCTCATTCCCTAGGCACTAGAAACAGGACGTTAGTTCCAACAATAAATCAGGAACGTATAATGTCTGAACAGTTCCGTTTTCGAACTGATTGGGAGCAAACAGTGTTATAGTGTTCTTTTGTTCTCATATTGTACGTGTGATTTGTTAGTAAAGTGAACTGTTAGCAGCTGGAACTGGACAAAGACGGGACAAAGAGCTTGTTTAAGTTTCCAGGTCGCCTCGCTCGCGCAAATAGCCAACTTGTAACGTATTAGCCGCTGTTAAACTTTGGACTTGGTGAAATTGGGTTGATGATTTATTTTGTTATTTTTCAAGGTTTTAATGACTATGATATTGTTTATGGACGATAATCAACTGTCATGTTTATTAAATCCTAAAAACCGAACTTTGGATCCACACCCATGCTTGTTAAGACTAGGCACACATCACCAATATCATTCAGCCAAAAGACGTCTAATGCTGGACATGGGCCTCCCCCAAGCACCGCCACTTCGACCGGTTCTGTGCTTCCTGCATACAAGTGATTCCTGGGGACTAGGCACACAATCTTACTGAAATTCATAATAATACAGAAAAGTGGAAAATGGACTCCATGCCTATTACGTGTTTACTGAATACAGACAGAATTGTTACACCATTGACATACGTATGGACACGGAAAGGATCATCTATTCCGTGTGTATGACTCAGAGAAATACATATAAAAAAGGCTAAAACACCTATTATTTTATGTGTGACATTTCCTTGAAGCAGTTGTCTAAAAGCGTCTTTGTCAAATCGTGGATCCACGATCTCTTTTAATTTAGCCGAATGTGTCCAAAACTTGACACACTTCGCCTGCTAATCACTCCCACTAATCCTACTCCAAATTCTGCCAACTCCTGAGCAGCAGTAGGTGCACTATAACTAGCCGTCCAGCAGGATCGGTGGCCACGTGCCCCGACTGCCACGCGAATCTAATTTCCTAAAGCGTTGTCTACACTATCATGCCGATCGACCTTACTGTACAAGAAGACGCTTTAAAGTATCGTTGCACAATGGAATTTATGAAATTGTGCTCTGGGATTTAGTTAGTCTTATTCTGAGATGTTTTATCAAAGTAAGAAAGGAACGATGGATGGACTATGTGAAAGATGATATGGTTAGAAAAGGGGTGACTACCGGGATGACTAAAATAGCGAACTAGATATGGAAAAAACTACATGTTGCGCCGACCCAAAATAAATTGGGATATGGTTAGAAGAACGATCTGCATTCGGATTGACTGGAAGCTGACCCCAACATAGTTGGGAAAAGGCAGATGAACTTAAATAAAAATGAACTATCAAAATCCTGAGGACTTAATACTGTCAAAGGGTCAAAGGTAAAAAATACAATAAATAAATTCCCTCCCGAACGAAAGCATGTTTCACGCTACGATACTTTTCATTCTGCTCTGTTATTATCTGATCAAAAAGTGTCATCCACAATTTTATTACACCATTAAACAATTCATTCGTATTTCACTTTAAACGCAAAATTCATTCGCTCCATATAAATACTAATCAGATTTATCATGATGAAATATGTTAACTGTTTCACATTGTGAGCCCATTCTACCCGAAAGCTGACTGTGACACGAAATAATGGGGCTGCGTAATTTAGCTGAATAAGTGGAGTCACTCTATGAACCCGGTATTACATCCCCCGAATTACAAGCCATCTTCTAAAACGCTATTACAACCCCCCAATAAGACATTGAGATGACAAGGAAAAAATCCGTTGCAAAAGTTTTAACTTCAAATATTTGTACAAGTTTGATTCCGGAAAACCTTTTTCTTCCTAAGAGTCGCGGTAAATTCATAAAGAATGAAACATTTGCAAGTGAAATGAAAGCCGGGAGACGAGAAAAATAAAGGATCCCCGGTCGGAAGAGAAATTCCCATTGTTACAACACTCCCGAATGAGGTCCATTTATGCATACGAAAACTTATTACGATTTTCAGCGAAAAAGTGAGAAAATCTCGCTTTTTGTCTAAGTAAGCGGTCTTGGAATATTCCAACACCCTTTCTTTGGCAGCGAATCAAGTTAAAAAGCGATGCTGATATTTTAAAAAGCTGCGGATGTTTGCAGTTTCTTATTTTATTTTGTGTTTTTACAGAGTCTCGGAATAAAAGAAAAACTTTAGTCTCTTAACCGCAGCTTTGGCTAGCTATAAGAGGTGCCGATGACGTGTTAAGGAGTAAGCAATTCCCCAGAAAGAGTACTTTATTCAAGAGCTGACCTTTTGAAGATTGGGTTTGCAGCACCCTTTGATGCTTTCATCGTTTTTTTTATAAAAAGTCGCAAATATAGAAAGGCTAAATATACTGTATTTAAGATGAAATCCCTAGAAAGATCACAACAAATATAACTGTAACATAATCAGCCTATAATGTTCCCACTGCACATGCCTCTTCTCTATGAGAGAAGAGGCATGTGCATGTGCATGTGTTCTCTATGGGCCATAATCCACCACGCGGGCCCGGTGCGCGTTGGTAGATCTATGCCACATGTCTTCGAATTTTTGGTTCTAAGACATGCCGGTTTCCTCACGATGTTCTCCTTCACCGTTTTGAGAGCAGTGGTGGTGAAATTAAATACACAAAGTAAAGCGCCTGTCTGTTTTTGAACTCACGACCTAAAACTTGTAAGTCGGGGCCGGTACCACTAGGCCACCACTGCCTTAATATAACTAAAACCTGTAATAATAGAAATACCTAGAAGCAGAACACAGCTGCAGACCTAGTGATTTATCCAACGATGTCGCACCTTATTACTCGCCCCATGTCTTAGACCACCTGTGCGTGGGATAGGTGGGATTACTAGAACCCAGACAACGCAAAGTAAAGATTATCTTTAGTAGTTACTTTTATATAAAATATGATACAAAAGAGATTTGTGGCTACTTTAACTGTAAGTAATAAAATAAAATAATGTTTTCTGTTTTTTCGAGGTAGGTATGTCTTGTCTTGTCTTGGCTTATAATATCAAAGGATTAGGTAGGTACTTCATCTCACGAACAAGGGCCATTATTTAAGCCTTTATTAATTGCAGAAGATCACAAAAGAACTGCTACAATGTACGTACGAGACAACTGAATGTCATAGTTTTCACGAAATTAATGAAAGTTATGTATTTAGTTTGAATACACAAGTGCTTATACACAAATTAAAGCGCCTGTCTGATTTCGAACTCACGACCAAAAACTCACAAAATAACTGCTACAATGCGACGCGTGTCGTTCGCGTGTATAAACACGCGAGCGACACGCGTCAACGGCAGAGGCAATTGCAGCCGTCGACGCGTCTGCGGTTGCCGTCGACAAAGTGCGGCTCGTGTATTTGAACACGTGGTACATATACGAGTGGCATGCTGTTGACGGTTGCAGTTGCCTCTGCCATTGACGCGTGTCACTCATGTGAATGAGTACTTATTCGGCATTCCTTGGAACCGAATTACCAGAAACTTTAAGGACCATTATTACAAAACAAGCCACAGACCACGCGAAGTCAAACTCAAAAGTACTTCCCCACACAGCCTATTCATCGCTCCAACAAAAGCTTCAGTTTTAAATTCAACATCAAACTTACAAAGTCCCATGAAAATTAGTTTCGAACAAAAAGATTGAAATCCTCAAACAAGCCGGTCCGAGGCAGGATAGTTTCCTTTTATTACTCGTACATGGCCGTCTATAAAGTCGTGCGGGGTTCGTTAGCAACATGAAAAGCAGCATTAGTGAGCCGACCTCCGGCTCAGAAGGATAATATCAAATAAAAGTCATAAAACATTATGTCGTGGTATGATCTTTTGCGGCGGAGACGCTTGTGAGTTTTTGGAACCAGAGAAGTATGTAATAGGGTTATTTTAAAGAAGCTTGTAATGAAGGAAGAAAACTAATGAGAGAAGTCGTCTTCATTGTTGTGCCGTTGTCAGATGCCAGGGTAAACAGATACAATCGCGTCATTTCACAAGACTTTTTGCTTCTTTTCGTTTGATTTACGAAACTGCTTTTTTAAATGAATAAGTTAGTTACCCACTAAAATTCTAACTCATTAACTGTCCCGTAGGTCTCGGGGTCACAAGCGCGACTAGAGCGTGGTCCAGGTTTGGATTTCCAGGTCCAGCAAAGTGTTATTGGGTTTTTCCATTAGGAATGTCTTAATAACTGCCCGGAATTCGGAAATTGCAGGTGTGATACCCGCGTGCTTCGGAAAGCACATTAAGCCATTGTTCTTGCACCTGTTCTCTCTCCGGTCGTGTCGGATTGCGTGCCGTGCCATCGGTCTATGAAAGTGAGGGAAGAGAGAGTACACCTGTATCTGCGCACACACTTGTGCACTATGATATCTCCCGCGCCGAAGGTTAGTCTCCGGTAAGATTGGCCACATACGGTCTGGAGGACTTTACATAATGAATCATGAAAACTTAGACTTAGTAAAATGACCTGTCAATAGTGTCAGTCCCTAGCACCAGGCAGAATGACAGCTCACTTCAAGCTCACCTAAGTTTTCACGATGAGATTTCTAAAGAATAGACCGGATAATTTTACACTGATTAACATAACATCCAGCGCAAATAAAACATCCAACACTTACCCAAATCACTGTAAACATAAGACAAAAAAAAGACGAACAGACAGACAGAACGATTTGTCCGTGTATAAGGCACGGAACGCGGCCCCGGGAGCGGTAATGCCTAATCCGCTTTTTGGTCTTTTAAAGACCCATTATCTGAGCCTCCGTCAAACAAAAAGAAAGACTAAACGAATAAACAGACAAAGGAAAATGTACACCTTTGTATGTACTTACATATTGTGTAACAGGACCATTATTTTTCCTTTTGACTTCATATTTTTTGTTAATCTTGAGAACTTTGGCACTATTGGATTTGGATATGACTTTCTGTGTTATTCGTGTTTATTCTGACAACATTCCTATTACATCATTTTAACGATTTCTAAGAAGTAAGGCATTCAGAGTGTAACTAACTAGGATTGTGACGTAACAAATGAAATTATTTTTTTTTTTTTATTCTCTATGGGTTAATTTTTCCATCGCCAGATAACGTTATCGGAAGGAATAATTTTGAATTTTTGACAGTTCTTCCATACAAAAACTGTCAAAAACATAAATACCTTCTTCTGGTTAATAGTTATGGCGGCTGGGAGCGTCACTCGCTACACATAACCATGCAACTAGGACAGTATCAGCAGGTAAATTTTATGTACCGAGAATAAGGAATTATTTTGGCGACCGAACGCTTGATAAAAGTGTACCTGACCTTCTCAACCATTTGCCTGCTGATATAAGAACTCAGAAAATAAAAGGGAAATTTGCCACATTACTCAAGCTGTTCTTTCTCCAGAGTTTGTAACCCATGTTTGTTTATTTATTTACCTACTTGCTAAGGTTATTAAGTGGAAATTAAGTGTCCGCACATGTAAATCTGTTTTTTTTTGTACTGTTTGTTCCGTTCCCACAGACAAACCGTGAAAACGGTTTTTGGGGCATAGTTTATAAGCAAGATTTTTGTAAATTCACGTTTAATAATGAAATAATATATATGTCGGAGTTGGTTGTCAATTACAATTGTGGGTAGTCAACAAAATTTGGTATGATTTTTACATATATATATGGCAGACGTCAATTTTAATCCACGAATAAAAATAATCGGTCGATTGAAAAACCAGCCCTAAATAAAATATCGGAATCAATGTGTCGTATATACACATAAAAAAATAATCTATATGGTGTTGATATTTCTTACTACCGTAGAGAAGCAATGGCGAAATGGCGAATAGAAGACAAATAGAGAGCTTGTCTGGACCTAAAAGAGACCCAGACCTCTTTTAAAGTCCTGACATATGCATCAAAATTTTCGTATGACAAAATGCAGGGTGGCATCCGGACTGGCCTCTTAAGAATAGTGCCAGAAACAACAAATCAAAAATGTAAATGTCACCTAAAGCAGATCATTTTCTGCTGTACAAGAAAATATTTTTTTCACACCTCACAGCTATGTCCAAAAACTCAAAGAAATCTACTTATTACAAAGATTAGCTGTGATCATCATCATTTCAGCCGAAAGACGTCCACTGCTGGACATAGGCCTCCCCCAAGCACCGCCACATAGACCGGTTTCGTAATTCCCGCACCCAGCTGTGATATTATTGAAAGCTAATCCTGACTCTCATAGTTCTAACCTATCTGCACACCTACCTGCGAGGATTACAAACTTACTACTAGACACTTACATCATCTCAAAAGTTGAGGAGTTTAGGCGAGCTACTCAAAATGTTAATACTAATAACATATTGAAATTCAAACGCGATACTTCGATCCTCAGACAATTGGCTATAGATCTATCTACTTCTACGAATATAATATAACAATCCTAACTAATATTATAAATGCGAAAGTGGCTGAATGGATTTGGATGAAATTTAGTACATGGGTAAACCATGACCTGGAAAAGGATATATGCTACTTTTCATCCTGGATCGCAGACGAAGTCGTGGGCAACAGCTAGTAATATTATAAAGAGAAAAGATTTGATTTTTTTTTGTTTGTTTCTTTTTTTTTTTTTTTAAGGTCTTTACATGTCCCTCTGTTTAGTTCTTCTAAACTACACAATAGTGGTAAGAGACTTAAAAGCATGTTGTGGTCATACAAATTACTGTACAATATTACACAAACACTCTATCCCCCAACAAATAACTCTGTTCACAGTAGGCTTCACAAACGCAAAACGTTCCACTGAAGCGTACTACTGACATTGTTGCAACACAACTAACATACGTACACATTCGAATGTACTCTGAAATTAATTCGCGTGAACTCGGCAACCTCCTGAAATCCGTTTATTTGATATGATATATTACTTGTGTTAGTTCTGCTTGTATGTATGTATATTAAGTACGCGTGGGATGCCAAGATTGTGCACGGCAATTGAAACTAATTTTGGACTAGGTTTGTTGGCTTGTGCATGTAAGGAGCTGTGATTAAGCGAGTGAGCGTCTGACCGTTGGTAGGATGGTAATAAAGTGCTATTTGTGTTTTTAAAACAATCTCTCAGATGTTTTGGTCTTAGGGCTGATTTTTCCAACGCCAGATAATTTTATCCGAGGAATAATTTTGAATTTTTGACAGTTCTTCCATACAAAATCTGTCAGACGTCAATTTTATTCCACGAATAAAAATTATCTGTCGATTGAAAAATCAGCCCTTAGGGTTGCGGACAGTGAGAAAGCGATTTGCAAAGTAAAGTTCGTTTTTTAATTCCTGATAGTAATCTAAATTTAAATTTAAAATTATTTATTATTCACAATTTGGACAAGAATAGAATAGACGGCGACCCCCAAACTAAACATTTGCCTGTATGTATCTTGGGAGTCAGAGTTGCGACATTTTCAAAGTGTTGTACATAGTGATTATTGCAAGTAATGAAAACAAAAACTAAAATTTAAGTAAATTAAAATCAATTAAAATAAAATAAAGGAACTTAGAATATGCATTGCCATCAGCGTGAGATCAAACTAAGCAAAATAAAATTAACAGTGTGAGATCAATTAAATAATAAGAAATAATATCGAAAGTAATAACATATAAATCGACAAAAATCTAATCAATTATATATATAATTTTTTACAAAATAAATTGTAGAATGTACACACACACACTCTCTAACACATACTCATGTTGAGTATGTGTTAGAGAGTGTGTGTGTGTGTTGTGAACGTCAGCGAGAGCGTAGGAGTCTGTTTAGACTGTATAATGTTGCTTACCTAAGTATAAATAATATTTTCTGTTTCATCGTAGGAGAGTATAAGAAGCCATTTCTTTGTTACCTTTTTGCACAGAGATATTTTGAGGTCTTTTATGTTGCAGTAGCACCTTATGACATTGTTATAAATGCGTGGAAATAAATAGTTCGGGGAACGTCTAGCCATAAGGGAGTTTACTTGGGGAGTGGGAATTCTGATTGTGCGCTTTGACATTAATTCTTGGTAATCTGTCCTGAATTTGAGTTTTAGAGATTCTTGTTAGAATTTGGTCAGCCAGATTTTTGCCTAATGAAGTGAAATAGGTGTTGCATTTGTTGGGTGATTCTGCGGGTCGTTTGTATTTGTGACTAACTTCGAAGCGTCTGTTGATGTTTTTTCGTCGCTTTATATAGATTTTATACACTTCCAAAGCCTCTTGGGGTCAGCGCGGTTGGTCTCGATTAGATTACTGTGTTATTCCGTTTTTAACCTATGTAGGAGATTGTTGCAGAAGTTTCTATAAGGGGTGTATACGAGGTCAGCGGGATTGTCCGAAAGGGTTACCGCTGCCCCGGAACATAAAGGGCGAAGGAAGGAACATGGGTGGGTTTTAGTCAGTAAGAGTCTGACACTCCCTTCCGCTCCACCCAGAGCGGGAGAGGTCATTTGATGATTTCCCACCAAAAAAAAAAAAAAAAGGGGTGTCTACGAGTCGCTGCATTTGATCATCAGGGTGGCTTGACTTGAGGCTAAATGTCGCATGCATTTTATTAAGCCTGGGGTGATCCATGGCTTGATGTTATATTTTCCTCGGCTTATTTGGACTTTCTGGGTGTGTCTTTTTATGATATTTGTGATAATTTCAGTAAAAGCATTAACGGCGGAGCTTATACATTCCTGGTTAAAGACTTCATTCAAAGACAGATTACTTATCTCGTCGACAACGGCTTCTTCGTCTATTTTAGTTTTTAAAGTGGTGATGAAATTATCAGCATTATGAAAAGATGGCGATCGATAGATTCCTAGAATAGCAATTTCACTGTTATTTTTTACTAAAAGGCTGTCTGCGTTTGCTATATTTGGTTCGCTGACGGTGAAATGCCATGTACTTTTGGTGTAAATGACGACACCACCATTTTTATTTGATTTTGAGAACGTCCTGGAGCCTGTGTAACCTGGTAATAATTCGAGCAACGAACCTTCGCTCAGCCAACACTCTGTTAAAACAATAATGGCGCCGATTCCCTTGTTCACAAACTAAACTAAATTTAAGTTCAGTGCATCTTTTTCTTTCTATTTCATTAAGAGAAGGAAAGAAGACAAACATTAGTTTAGTCTAATACTGCATTCATAGATATTTAAATAATTACATTGTTGAACCGGGAATCGAGCCCGTTACATGAGAAAAATAATCATCCTGTTGCTTTATCATACCGATCGAAAGGCTTCATCATAAGGATTATTTTTTGCTAAATAACATAGTGTCACAAATAAAAGGAAGACCATGAATTTTAATATTTGATATGAAATATTGTTCAGAAAAATGAAAAGCTGACATCGCCGTAAGGACATACAACTGACGTTGTCATAAGTACCTATTACTAATAAATGTACCCACTTGAGAAGTACGCATCATTTCCCTATTATAATTTAAGTGCATGATAAAATGATAAAGAGATACGTTATTAGTAGGTACCTGGTTGTATGCAACAAATCGAGCCGTATCCTGAGCCGAAAGGCGAGTATTATTTTGTCCATCGCAATGCGGCTGGCTGATTATAAAGAAATAATTCAAAAATGTGTTCCATTTTTAAACTTTTATTCTTTTGTTTATGTGATTTTCATTGTAGGATTTTTGCATTGTATTGTGAATTTTTTACATAACCATGGCGTATCAAAATAATTTTGATTTAATAGATATATACTTTTTGAACCACAAAAACATAACATTAGCCTTACAATGGCACCGCGAAAGATATCCTGATGGAAATACACCATCTCGATTTATTATGGACAAATAAAATGGCCGCCGAGATTCCCAGATCTAACCCCGTTAGATTATTTTTATGGGATTATGTAAAAAAATTAGTTACAAGAACCAGTATGAAAGTGTCCACGAGCTACAAGCAGAACTTAGACGTATTATTCTAAATATCCACCACAACAAGATCAAAAAATCGACAGAGAGCGAAATAATCAAAAGAGTGCGACTTTGTATTCAACAGGAAGGGACTATTTTTGAGCATTTGATAAATTGATTAATTTTGTCTTAAAAATGTTAAAATTCATGGTCTTCCTTTTATTTTTGACACTGTTATTTAGCAAAAAATAATCCTTATGATGAAGCCTTTCGATCGGTATGATAAAGCTACAGGCTGATTATTTTTCTGGTGTAACGGGTTCGATTTCCGGTTCAACCAAGTAATTATTTAAATATCTATGAATGCAGTTTAATTTTTTTTTAATTCAAATAATGTCTTCTTTCAGTAAAATGTTCCATCTACAATATTCAAGGTACTTTCCCTCTATGTGGCATATCCGTGGGACGGCCTGTATAATATATATATATTATATAATATCAATATTTTGTATACATTAATTATACGTGAAGACGATTTTGATGCACCTAGAATAAAATTACCACTGTATCATAATGGGTAAAAGAATTAAAAATGAAGTAATGACAAATTGTGTGAGATACATGGTGCTCACATATTTACAAATATTGTAAAAGTAGATGATTTTCCTAAAATTTTAACAAGTAATAATCACTAATACCTTCAAAGCAATCCCTAATCCAATTCAAACATATCCAAAGCATAAAATTACTACAGTACCTTCCCCACATTAACTTTCTGATGGCAAACGTTGGTACGTATGAATAAGAATTGATATGAAAACGCGTTCATTTCGACAAGTGCAGACGGTCGTGTGTGGCCCTTTGATCTTAGAATACATCTCGGCTAAATATTGAATACGTGATACAAATGTGGGATGTGTTCGTATGCTCAAGGTCTTAGCATGTTTCGAGGAAGTAGGTCTAATATGTTTGGTAGAGTTACAGATTTTATGGAAGATCCTGCTGTTGCCCGCGACTTTGTCTGCGTGCATTTTATATTTCATCATTTTTAATTTGGAAAAAAAAACCCACAACATATTATTTGCGGTAAACCTGACGCAGACAAAGAACACAAACGCAAATAATAAAAAGTTGCGGGAAAATATGCGTCACATCCACGCAAAACGGCCATCGCTAAACATAATGCTTCGACCCTACGCGAGACAGAGCCCCAGCGCTGGTTTCGGGAATTTCATAATGATCGGTTCAGTGGTTTAGACGTGAAAAGATAACAGACAGATACAGTCACTTTCGTATTTATAATATTAGTATGACGTGTTAAGATTCTGTAGTTTATGTTTACCCCCATGGGAAGAAGGCGCGAGTTTGTGTATGTACCTATAAGGATCAATATCAGCAGAGCTGTGTGTGTGTCACAAACTATGCTCCCCCTCCTATCCTGGCCTCTATGCCCCAAAACATACATCCAAAGTGACCTCTGCGCTGCCACCGATAACGCCTTGGAAGTGGCGAAGTTTTGGGCCAACAAAATTTAAATAACTGTCGTGCCAGCGACACGAAGAAGAAGGAGGATCAATATTCGAGATTAGAAGTCTTTTCTGCGTTCAGTCAATAGATGGGACACCATTCTCGAGTTGATAGAGTAACCCAAAACTCTCAGAGATTAGTTAATGATAATATCAGTGTTTGTCATCAGTGACTGATTTGTAGAAGAGCCATACGTAACCATACTTAAAGTAGTAGCCATTTTCTTCATAAAACACTTAAAAACATGTTTACCTACCCAAACTTCGCCCCTTGCACCAAACTGAAGTGCAAAAATCTCAACTAATATTTGTACCGAGCAATAATACCTCTGAAATCGAAAACGTGCTATTCTCTTTGTTTATTAAAACGGCCATCTATACTGTGAAAATACTGGCAGTATTCCCCTTGCGTTCGCCCACGTTATATGTGGGAAAAAAAAAGTTAATATATCAACAACAATATGGTGGATTGACGGATAACTGCTGCTGTGATTCGGTGTTCCGTTTTTAAACCTTTTGCGAATGAACTAGTTTTAATCGGTTCTTTTTTTTGTACTATTTTAAATGCTTTTAAAGATAGAATGGTGATACAAAGGAGCATTTTTTTTTTCGATATGAGGAATGGATTTTTGTTTTTCAGAAATATTACAGCACGAGATAGTATTAAACTCGTTTCGACTATTTATGAGTAGAAATCCTTACCCAACAATAGGGCTAACTCATAAACATGCAAAAAAACACAGTTTGCGTGGTTTTTTTTTTTGTATATTTACGATCATTATTTAGCTCATTACCCAAGTCTGGAACAATGTGTTTCTTGTGTTTAGACGTGCGTTGATAGCTGCGACACAGTTTTTAACTTCTCAGTACAATGCTCGATGGCCTCAGTAGAGATTCAAAAGAGTGGGTCTTAAAATGAACATGGACAAAACGAAGAACATACTATCGTTTTGTCCATGTTGACTATTCAAAATCAAAATCAAAAGTCATTTATTGATAAACTAGGTCCATCGAAGTAAAACAAATAAATAAGTTAATAATAATAACAATAACCTGTCAGTAAGCTAATTCTGGAGAAAGAACACAAACATTGTCTTGCGTTAACTAAGGCAACCAACTATTCTTATCGTTTAAGTAGTCGTTGATGGAATAGTATGCTTTTGAACAAAGGTTGGATTTTACTTGAGCTTTAAACGCATTGAAAGGCAAGTCTAGCAAAGAAGAGGGTATCTGCATTTAAAAGGTTATACCAAGCCCAACAAATGAATTATGAACCTTATGAAGCCTGTGAAAGGGGGCACATAGTTTGTCCTTATTTCTAGTGTTAACACTGTGAATATCACTGTTATTGACTCAGACAAAACCTCCAACAGCTCTTTAAAAACACCCTTCAATCATATCTTACGACATTTTCTCAGCAGCAGAGTATTCAAACAAACGTCACGATCACGGCCAAATCATAACCAGCCAATTTAAAATCCAAAACAGCACCAATAAATTAAACATTATTGAGGAGAAATAGGCGAGTGTCGTATTGTTTACCGCCGTAACAGGAGAGAGCGAACAGAATACTAATTCGAAGGGTAGTTCGTTCCCGGGTTAGGCAAATAACGGGGAGATCCATTTAAAGGTGCTCTGTAATTAAATCAGAAGATCTTGTGTTTGCTATAATTGGTACGGACTGAGAGAAATTTGATCCGTCAATCTGATGGAAATCTGTTGTTTGTGAACTAAATAAGGATTTTCTGTGCAATTTCTGCTGGAAATAGACTGGAATTTTCAGTGGGTGTCATTTCAAATCTAATGACACCCACTGAAAATTCCAGTCTATTTCTTCAGTCTTGCTGTTAAAGTTCACGTCCTCCTACGTATTGAAAATTACTTCCTACGAAATGGCGTTGTATCTAGAAATATTAGAATAAGGTTAGTTTTAGACGACAATAGTAACAGAGAATAAGTACACTTATATTCAAATTTTATTTGTTTCAATTTGAAGTTATTTTTAGTTGCACAAATATCAACTTTATTTTAATTGTATTTAAGTTGATTTCAGAGTGATTAGCACTATTGAAAACGTTATAAAAGTGTTTGAAATTGTAGCGTAAACTGAACTTTATTGTGTAGGAATTAAAGTTATTTTTCCATAAACTCATAGGTATTCGTTTACATTTTTAGCGAATATGTCGTGATTCAAATTTACCTATATTACTCGCTTGCTCATCGTCACACAATAAGGGCCTTATCACAACGGCGATTTGTTCAACGTACTCGCTACGTGTGCTTACCGATCACACCACGTATAACCAGCGTATTCGCCGCGTTTGCGTTACAATAGTGAATGACGTGGGTGTACAAGAGCGAGTAAAACAGACGAGACTTGTTCAGTTTAGTAACACATTTATTACGTTGCGTAGGCGACTACGGCTAGCTCGCTTCGCAACCGAGGAGAGCACCGCCTCGTTGGAAAAAGAAAGAAAAGAAAAAAGAAAGAAAGAAAAATGCGTTTATTGGCATTACACAAAATGAATACACCTTAAAACTATAAAAAACAGAAAACAAAGATTATAATGCCAAAAGGGCTCAGCATAATGTCAGATGACAACACAAGTGTACCATCTGACGCTGGTTTTCAGCTGCAACCCACACGAAACACGCTGGCTAATCGTCAGTGTGATAACACTCAACGAATCTTATGTAGATATACAACTACAAGCACGAACCATAATGTATTTACGTAACTTGTATAAAACTCATCCAAACCAACCTTCATTAATAAAATTTACCAAAAAAAAAAAGTTCGTGCTACCAGTTTCCAACAGTATCTATACAAAAAAACCACGATGCCGGGATGGTGAGCACAATATTTTTCTAAAAACACATACTTTGGTTACTTGTTACTATGCCCGATCGATTCTGTCAAAATCTCATTGTGAAAACTTAGGTGAAGTGATCTTGAAGTAACGATCTTACCATCAAAAGGTAGGTAAAGTGAGTGATGCTAGGTATTAACAGGTCACTACACGTACGTTTTCACTGTGAGATGTTTACAGAATGGCACCGCAGCTCGCGCAGGTGGATAGCTCACTTGGAAGTGGTGACAGACGGGCGTTTTGGGGGACTGTCTTTTGTAATTTTGACGTTCGAAAAGTGCTGATTCTCAGCCTAATTTGAATAAATGACTTTTGATTTGATTTGACTTCACCTAAGTTGTCACGGTGGGATTTTTACAGAACAGAGCGGTAGGAAATCTAAAAGCTGACAAAACAAATGATGGCGACCATTGACAATGTACCTTAAAAACATATCGCCAATACCTGACACATCCTACCAGCGGGCTCCCAAACTTACCTCAATTAGCGTCCAAGGCTGGCAACAGACGGACGTCCGTTAATTCGATGGGGGACACAACATAATTCCGGCCAGGTAAAAGTATTATCCCTAAACAATATTAGCTACGTGACGTGAATGCTGCAACAATTGACTTATTGCTTCACCTTGTGTGAAGGTGATACTTGCGACGAAGTAAGGTAGCTTGATACATTAAATTGCTTTGTGTTGGTGTGTGTCTATGTTTTTAATTTTATTGTGTTTTCTCGGAGGAGATCTGAACTATGATGGTTTAGTTTTCAGAGTTTAGAAGTAGTATACTAGTCAGAAAATCGGTTGATGATTCTAAACATGGGTTTTGTTTTTTTTTTTGGGATGGGAAATCATCAAATGACCCCTCCCGCTCTGGGTGGAGCGGAAGGGAGTGTCAGACTCTTACTGACTAAAACCCACCCATGTTCCTTCCTTCGCCCTTTATGTTCCGGGGTAGCGGTAACCCTTCCGGACAATCCCGCTGCCCCGGCATTCTAAACATGGGTTAAGTCACAATTCACGAAAGCTTTTAGTACAGAAACTTGGCAAAAGTCGTTAGATGTGTTTTTTCTTTATTTAAATTTCTTCTAAATAGGCATGTTTAAAAATAAATTATGTCAATAACCATAGAAAAAAGACAAGGTGTAAATAAAGGTGACCATTTTTGGTGCACATGCGCAAAAATACTCTAACTACGCCAAAACCTTGCCAAGTTACGTGGGCGAATCTATCTACTCGTTTTAGCATTTTTCTTATTTTCCATGTAGTAATCTGTTATTTCCGACTAAAAACGGAGCAACCACCATCAGACCACATTCTTCCTAAAATTCAGAATTCCCTGGAACACTTTTATCGTTGTATAAAAATACCTCTCCGCAAAAACCTCTCGAATTTTCATCAGAATCAACAATAAACCCAAGTGAGTGGGGCGCCGAAGTAAAAACGAGTGCCTAGAAACAATTTTCGTATCTTCCCTTTAAAAACCGCGTCATATATTCCTAACACACGACGCCCTATTTTCCGGGGCACCTATCTTCGAAACCTCAAGCTTTCAATAGCGCCGCTGCGAGATGTATACAATTTTTTCATACAAAGATACGTACAATTTACGACTATTTTCCGTAGTTCTTATATCTAGAGATCGTAGACTATCGCCGTACGCATTTTACGTAATAGGTACCCAAACGCGTGGCGGATATTCAATGTCCCGTGTGTCGCCTACGACACAGCGATCTTCGATCAAGGTTGGCTTGAGTTACGTACCCACTGAAGTGGTGAAGCTGAACACATTCGGTACAAGGAATGTTTATATATTTTTTGTGATGAGAAGAAAAAATGTTGAAGAGGTATCACACGTCTATGAAAGCCATTGACTCTAAACTCTCTCCGTTCACAGTCATTTTACCTCTGATTATGTATGTCAAAATTGTGACCGTAACAGGCGTAGCAATAAGGTTGCTATTGGGTTGCTACCATTGCCAAGTCTGTCAAAATCATAATTATCTTTATTTTCGTTGCAATAAGGTTGCTATTCGGTTACTGCTGTCAAAGATCAAATAGCTGTAAACGGACTGTAGGACGATCATAGAACATTTATCCTTTCAACCCTCTTCCTCACACAAAAGACAATTATCTAGATGTCAAATAACTAAAAAAAAAAAAATTCTATGGTCAAAAATGTTTCTGACTTACAGCTTATAGTAGCAAAACGTACCCTAAACTACATACTACTGCTATTCTACCAGGGTCGCCATAAACTACAAAAAAAAAACATAACTTACAATTCAGCCCACCCCAAAAACTGACAGCGAACTCAACAACCAGTGGGCACAGAACTTAAGTCCCGCGACACATATTGCGGGCGTGACACGAAATATCGAGCAGTCGGGCAATACATACAGCCGAGCAATACACACAGGCGAGCAATACATACAGCCGAGCATGAGGAATACATACAACACTCGGATGTGCCCGTGAATTCCGAATTAGGTTTGATTATTGTGAAGAAGCGATAGCGCACGTATTATCAACTCCCCTGTTTACCGTCTTCTAAGCTGCTTCGATTCTGTTAGAGTATTCGTTTTGTGGCGACTCTGAATACTTTGACTTTGTTGTTGCATGCAGTTCTCAGCAAACTTCTGAAAGGCTGAAAAGTAGTTCTACATATGTATGTTAGACAGTTTTATCATCTTCTCGATACAGACTAACAGTTTGGGGCTCACTGACAAATAATATACCTATATTGTAATCTAGCTGTAGGTAGTACTTTAAGCTACATTATGTCGTCTCAACTAACTAATAACCTGTGAACCTGCTTATTGTATTACCTGGACAATAAATATTTTTTATTTCTATCTGACCAAGATTATGTCTGGACTTTAAAAGAGACTGACCCCTGAGTTTGTTTCGCCATTTCTTCTCAGGGGTAGTCAGATAGCAAATGTCGACTCAATCTAGCTTATTTTTTTTAATAATATGACGTGTAAAGGTGATTCCAATATCCTATTTACAGAATAAACAATTTCTATACATTTAATTGTTTATTGTTTTGTAACCGACATCGCTCGAAGGATTGCTCAGCTGAAGTGGCAATGGGCGGGACACATAGCGAGAAGAACCGATGGCCGTTGGGGCGGAAAGGTTCTGGAATGGCGACCGCGCACCGGACGACGCTCAGTGGGTAGGCCCCCGACAAGGTGGACCGACGATCTGGTGAAGGTCGCGGGAAGCCAGTGGATGCAGGCAGCGCAGGACCGATCGTCGTGGAGATCCTTAGGGGAGGCCTATGGCCTATACCCAGCAGTGGTTGTTGTGCGGCTGATATGATGACATTTAATTGTTTCTTATTTCTATTTGTATCTATCGGAGAAACGTCAAAATGAAAACGATAGGTAATTTTAATACTACTTGCTGCTACCAAAATGGCATAATGTAGTAGTAAGTTTTGCTTTTCATCGTCATGACTTTGACAGGAAACGTCCAAAGATCTTATTGATTCCCAGATGCTTAAAAATGCGCATGGATACTGACGATTCTGCAAAAACAAAAGAATAACATTTATTGTCACCAGTATTACAAAATGTTACTATACAATGCATAAAACCTCTTTAGAACATGACCCATCCATCGATTACCCACGATTACAAACTTCGCGAAATTCCAGCGATACACGGCGGGTGTGCACCTGCGGAATACCAAGCACAGGGTAACTGTAGTGCTTTGTTTCGTTCCGGTCACGTGTGCTAGCCTTTATCTGGTCTGTCATGAACATGTTACCTTTCCGTGAGAGTTAGGAACAATTTCAATACGAGGTGTATTGGAAAATGTGAGTTCTACTGCAATATGGCGGATGCAATACTTTTATGTTTCTGGAGTAATATTATGTAACTTTTTAATATTACGTACATCACGCCTGTATTCCCCGATGGGTTTGAGCAGAGGTGATAGTATACCCATATTTCGCTAGTTATGTTTAAGTCCCATGTAATAGGGGGAGACTCCGGGCTGCTGCTGAGAGATCCCAGATGGACAAACCCAATAACACTGACTCCCGAACCCAGGACCACGTGCTCAGCAGTATCGCTTGCGACCACCCGACCACTACACCAACAAGGCAGTCACAATTTAATCCTACTAATATTATAAATGTGAAAGTTTGGATGGATGGATGGATGGATGGATGGATGGATGGATGTTTGTTACTATTTCACGCAAAAACGACTGAACGGATTTGGATGAAATTTGGCACACAGATAGTCTGTAACCATGATTAACACATACGATACATTTTATTCCGATATTCCCACGGGATGGAAAGTTATGGGAGTGAAACCGCGGGGCGCAACTAGTATTACAGTATATGGGTAACTTTTTCAAATTCATAGTATTTTCTAAGTTTATCTTAGGCATCACTGACATCGGTGAAGAATAGCATCGTGAGGAAACCAGGGGGCCTACTACGAAGTCCAAAGTGCGAATGATCGGATCGAACCGACACATGGCCGAACCGAATATTATTGAAAAATGCGAAAAAAGTTCGGATCGGCTCAGTTGGGTCGGAAAGTGTAGGAGTGTAGGATCGGGACCGACAGAATCAAATGGTAACTTCGTAGCAGGAAACGGCTGAACATTCGGCCGAAACCACTTATCTTTTGAACCGTAATAAGTACACACTTGAAATTTTCACAGAGTGTGCTGTGAGCGTTATAACAAAAACGAATAAATAAATAAATAATGAAAATAATTTAGTTAAAAATGAAAAAAAAAAATTAACGCCGAAACCAACACTTGGGGTCCCCCCCCAAGTGTTCTTTTCGGCGTTAAAAGAAAGTATTGCACGGCGCTATCACCCCGTCAGACTCGCACATGAAGGGTGACCCCGACTCGTACTTTTCCACTTTTTTATCAATAACGGGCGGCAGTTCTTAGAAATCAGCCATTAGTTGATTGATACAAGTCCAGAGCCATTTAGATCGATGACATAACTCTAGTAACTTGCACGTGATTCTGATTACAAATGTAGGTACTTAAAGAAATACATCACACCTCCATAGAGACAGTGGAGGATAGGATAGTAGAATCAACCCACTTCATTTGTTGTTCTTATCTGTTGACAAATTTAATCTATTGACAGATGAATAAATGTTAAGATAATGATATCTATCCTAAATTTGCGACATATTTGACAAAAATGTAAACAAATATGAGTTTATGGAAAAATAACTTTAATTCCTACACAATAAAGTTCAGTTTACGATACAACTTCAAACATTTTTATAACTTTTTCAATAGTGCTAGTCACTCTGAAATCAACTTAATAACCATTAAAGTAAAGTTGATATTTGTTTAACTTGAAATGATATCTATTTGCAACAGTTTGAATAGATTTACAATTCTACATTAGAATGATACTCATATACATTCGGCGTTGTTCAAGGTCAATTTACTTCAAGGTCAATAACTAAGTTAGGCCAGTAAACATAATTTCGCGATAAGTTTTAAATTTTTTAAACCTCTGGTCAAACTGAAGCGATGCACGCGCTGAAAGCGAGGCGGAATTTTGTTCGCGCCGATTGTGTCAATATCAACTAACTTGCATGAAGGTTTTCAAATTAGCGCGAATAGCTGCGTGGCTTCCTACATAGCATACATAATCAGCCTATAATGTTCCTACTGCTGGGACACGGGCCACCTCTCTTCGACAGGGAGTGGGCTATAATCTACCACGCGGGCCCAGTGCGCGTTGGTAGATGTCACATGTCTTCGAATATTTGGTTCTAGGACATGCTGGTTTCCTCACGACGTTTTCCTTCACCGTTTTGAGAGTGACTTCCTAATCAGTATTAAAACAACGGACGTGCGCAGTCGCGCACAGCATCACTCAGCCTGTCTCGCTCAGCATTCGCCTCTGTTTAAGCAGTCTTTTATTACTATACGGTCCTACACAGCGTCGAATTAGCTAGCAAAACTCCGAAGACATTACGGTTATGGATATCTTAACATAGTGTTTTTTTCATGGTGTTTAGATATTGATACCCACCGTATCTGCGGAGTTTCGCTTACTAATTTAATTTGAACCTGTATATTACACCTATATCACTAATAACTTATGTAAACATAATTTCTTCACAAATAACAAGTACTTTTAAAGCCTATTTCAGAATAACCTTATGAAAACAGAATGAATCAAGCCTTACACCACAGAAATTAAACTAATTATAGCATTAAATAATAATTAAAAATAACCACTTAAGGCGAATGTGTCAGGGTGGTCCGTAAAGTTCATTTTTTGTACGTTTTTTTGCAATTTGCAGATCAGTATTAGGTTATATGTTGATCTAAATAATATGTTGCGCGGCCATAACAAATATCTATTTATAGAATTGTAATCATAAAAATCGTCAATTTTCATGAAATTATGAACTTTGAGGTAAATTCTAACTCACTGAGTTGTATCTATATTGTTGTCATTATATAATCTAATTCTAATTATTATAATGCTGTAAAGTCATATTTGTTACGGTCACGATTCATGTTTCAATCATCATACAACCTGACCTGCAAATGGCAAAAAACGTACGTTAGCGCATCCTCCTTAAAATAATGTACGTTACAATCTCAATAGTAGTAAAAGCTAAACAATTAGCAATAAAAACGTTAATTATCTTTGTGTAACGTTTCCTTCCCTTGTTAATAATAATTAATTAGTCTTTTATCGCCTTCAACGGTTGGGTCATGCCGGTTTTGGTGTACTCTTTCGGCATACTCAAATGGACTCAGACCGAACTCGACACCCTGGATAGGAGGGTCCGGACGCTGTTGACTGCAAATCGAATGCATCACCCACGGTCATCGGTAGTGAGCCTGTATATCCCGCGAAAGTGTGGAGGTCGAGGCTTTTTAAACGCTAAGACCCTCCACAATGGCCTGTGATATGCAGTCTCACTCGTATTTCCTAGAAACCGACGTGGGGATGCATCGAGATGTAATCACGGTGGACAAGGGCCTCACTCCGCTCTCCTTGGCTAAAGGGAACTGGCGCAAGCCAGTAGTGCTTGACACCAATGATCGCATGGAAGTATAGTAAAGTAAGGAGCTTCACGGACGCTTTTACCAGGCCCTACATGGACCCGATGTACACATACTTGTTACGCTCGCAGATCATAATTTTTTCAACATACAACCTGACACTAACCTGCAAATTGCAACAAAATGTAAGAAAATTTGAATGGCGGGCTACCCAGCGCATGCCCCTTAAGCCCGTGTCTGGATAATATTGTTATTTGAATTGATTTCATTAGAATATTATGGTGAGAAAATAAATATATTATTATATTCTAATAGGTACCTAAGTTCAAAACCACAAACTACGTAATGACAGCATACGCAGCAATAAATCACTATATTACTCAGAATAAACAGATAACCTCTTTACAAAGTTGAATATTCCAGTTGCGTTGCGCAGGCGCAACTCGCTGATATCTCGTCGATATAAATAATGTCAACCGCGATTCTCGACTCAGTAGCAGAGTACAGTGCGTTACGTATTGTTGTCGCGTTTTGCGTAATATGTGAGTAATTTATTGTTTTTTTTTATGTTATTAATTGCATTTATTTTGAAGCCACTGGCAATGGTAATGTTTTGGGTTCAAAGAGATTTTTTTGTTTGGGATTGACTTTAAAATTATAAATAGTCAGATAAAAACTAGTTTATGTACAGACGCCAGCACATCAAGCTACTACAATCTGTCAAATCGATTTAATAGATTTTCAACTTTATCGCTAAAGCATTAAGGTTCAAGGTTGATTGGGAAAATTTGTCAGTTTCGGGTAGCTTGACCTGCTGGCGTCTGTACACATACTGGATGATAACTACGAGTTAGTTATGTAACACATTAAATTAAATTAAAAAGAATTTATGTGTCAAGAATTTGTTTTTATATTTTCGATGAATGAATACAATTTTAATTTGAAAACAGTAAATGTTATGTAGTCTCTCTTTGAATCTCAAATCAACATTATTGCACATGGCAAACACACTTCCAAATGCCTTATATTAACATGGTTTTAGTGTTATTTTCCTCAGATAATGATGATATCTACGAGTAATTCTCGTAGAGCTTGTGCGGGATCAGACGCAGCTAGTACATGGTGTACATTTGAGCCCAAGCAAGTGTCAATGAGGTGATTGTATATTTTTGGATGTAGTACCTAATTATGCACATATATCTAGGTGCGCATGAAAATTAAACTTGTAGCTCGAAAAGAAAAATACATCTCCAGTTGTTAGGTTAATTTGAGAAGATTGATTAACCAAATAATTAACGATTGTCAAACAAAAAATCACTGACTGTTGAAGTAAAGTATCGAAAGTGCAAAATTACATCATAAAAATAAAAACAAAATGTTTTTTATTATATCTCATACATTAAATTGCATAACAGAGTTAGATCTAGTAACCTCTTCCACCCTTAGTGTATTTTTTTTTAATAATAAGTCGTTTTAACTTAAGCAGTAAAAGTAAATAAATACAATTTAGAAAGAATATTTTTCTTTTTTTAACCAACTTTAACCGTAATTATTTCAAATTCTAGCTAACAACACTCTTAAATGAATCTACACATGGTAAATTCAATATAAATAGAGTGTAAGGGTAAAACATCTTGCAAAAAAAAAAAGTGAGCATTTTGTATTTTAGTTACTTTGCGTAGAGACAGGCAGATCTTTGCTTGTACGAAAAATCCTCTATGACCGGTCGCCGGTCGGTCAATTTAGTCTTCATGCGCGCCTAGTCTTAATCAAATATTTTAATCGTAGCCACAGACTTTACGATGACACAGTTATTTTACCTCTGACAGCAGCAACCCAATAGCAACCTTATTATAAGCGAAAATAAAGATCACTGTGGTTTTGACAGACTTGTTAGTGGCAGCAACCCAAAAGCAACCTTATTGTAACGAGAATAAAGATAGCTGTGATTTTGATAATAATGCAAAATCAGAGGTAAAACAACTATGCATGTAGGCTGTAGGACCAAAACAAGTTTTTTTTTAGAATGTTGTTCACTCGTGAGACTAAATTAGACTAAAAAGGTTAGGGTTTGAAGGCTTGATTAAAAGTATTTATTTTATTTTACATACATATCTGTGTATTTTACTATTTCATAAGTCTCAAGTGATAGGTGCAGTGGTGGCCCAGTGGTATCAGCCGCGACTTACATGTTGTAGGTCGTAGGTTCGAACCCAGACAGGCGCTTTACTTTGTGTAAATTATTTCATCACCATACTCTGAAAACGGTGAAGGAAAACATCGTGAGGAAACCAACATGTCCTAGAACCAAAAAATCCAAGGCATGTGACATCAACCAAGCCGCACTGGGAGTGGTGGATTACGGCCCACTCCCTTTCACAGAGAGGAGGCCTGTGTCCCAGCAGTGGGAACATTATAGGCTGATTATGCTATACAGTCTCAATGACAAAATACTTAATTACTTTTCTAAACAGCATTGATGAATGTGACTTTGAAGATTATTTATTACGTTTTAATTAATGTTATTAATTATGTTATCATATTTAATCGGTAGGAATATCTGCCAATTAAAATTAAACGACGACAAATTATGAAAAAGCGATTAAATATTGCTAACAATTTGCCATAATGCATTTTTATTGTCCTATTGTCTAGTTCTTACTATCAGAGGTTTATCTTAAATAAATAGATACTTTATTCCACAATCTTATCTTATTTTCTTCTTTTATAAGAACATGTTTACTTGTAGTTATTATACGAAATATATATTTTCTTACAAGATTAAACGCACACACGGCGATATATTATGAAGCTACACGTTTCCAATTTCAGCTGACCTCGCATTGTATAGATTTTTCGTACAATGAGAAGTCAGCTTATAACTGGATATATAGCCGTTCGTACCTGTCTTTTAAAACTACTTCAAGGACAGGCTCCACAAGGGTTATTCACATTACCTAACCACCCTGGAATGTTGTCGCACCAGGTTATCTGATCTTCGCACATCACACCTGAGCACATTCACACTAAATAAAGGTTAAAGTACACTGCACTGTATTGCATAAATATGCAACGCGACATTTACACACGATATATGCGACAATGCAATGTCAAGTGTTCGGTACAGATCGTGGTGGGTTCGATTCCCACGGTGAAACAAATGGAATGGTCTACAAAATACCTATGTTCTTAGGCCGATGAGCAGTGATGTTGAGGACTTGTAGATCGTGGGTTCGAGCCCAGGAAGGCGCTTTACGTTATGTAAATAATGTCATCACCATTGCAAACCGGCATGTCCTAGAACCAAAAATTCTAATAAAATGTGATATCTACCAACCCGCACTAGCCCCGCGCGGTGGATTACGGCTCACTCTCTCTCTAAGAGAGGAGGCCTGTGTCCCAGCAGTGGGAACATTATAGGTTGATTATGATTAGGCGAATCGATCGATTTCACCGCTGCTACACCTCGGTCGGTACTTTCAATATACCTATTAAAATAATTGTTTTATGAAACATTTTAATGTCACAGTAACATCAAAGTGGTGAAGGTAGATAGCATGGTAGGTAGGTAACATTTTGCTATCGCAAAACTTATAAAAATAGTGACCAAAGGTTTGTTTAACAGTTGCGTGATTCGTTATCACCATCCTGTCGCCCTTATCTCAATACTATGCCGTATGTTATTAATATACTCGTAAATTATCATCACAAATTACTACAAAAATGTTCTTCTGAATGTTTAAAGAGTCCAGGGTGTCAGGATCGATATTTTGAAACACTGTCGCATATTGTAGTTTGTATTTTCACTATGAGCAATTGAACGGGTTTTTAATGGAAGCAATTCTTGCGACGTGTTACTTTTTGTTGCGCAATAATAGTTTTGCAAATAAAAGTATTAATAAAATTAGTATATTTAGCAAAAAACAAGGGAATTAAAGTACAAAATAGGAAGCCTTTTTACGAATCTTTTACCTACTTTGACCTAAGTTTTTTTCTGTAATACCTACACTAACTCATATCAAGATTTTTATGCGTAGTATTTTATAAATTTAAAATTTTTAGATACAGAAAATGGGCGCTACTGCTGCAATGGATAAAAATAACGAGAATAAAGAAAAAATAACAACGACACTCGATGAAGCAATGTTGTTGTCAGGTAAATAACAAAAAAAATACTAGTAGAAATACGAATCAGTAAATTGTATACGACAAAGTACATGACATTAAAGTTATTCATTGATTTAGTTCAACAGCATTGAAGGCAAAGAGGATAACAATATTTCCAAGAGTTTAAGTGACGCAATTATTACAAATCTTTTGTAATCATGACGCACAAATTGGCCTCCTATAACACGCTCAATGATCGTAATTAAGGCCATATCACAACTACTGTTTATAGGGTGGCAACTGTGGCAAGGACATCGATACTTAAACTGAAACTATGAATTCAGCACGTGATTCTAGAACCCCTCCCCTAGCTTAGACGTTTTTCGTCGGTTATCGAAATCAAAAGCTGTTTCACAAAAAAAGTGCAAAACCTACGCGGTCAAAATGTACGGAATAGCAATCTTCTATCTTATAATAATATAATAAATAAATAATAAATTATTTATTTTCCATAAGTAATGTACAGAGTAGGTATGCGCAGCATTTACAGTGTAGGACTTACAAGTGCACATAGATCAATAACCCCCATGCTAAATGGAACCTGTGTTACAAGGGTCATCCATCCGTCCATTATACAGGTTACAGGTAAGTAAGTAGTACCCACGCATTGTTTAGGCGAGCAATTATGTGCTTATATCTAGCGTGAAAAAGGTGTGGTGAGTGCGTGTGTAAGGGTGTGTGTGAGGGTGTGTAATTGTGTATGTTAGGGTGTGTGTGTGTGAAGGTGTGTGTGAAGGTGTGTGTGAGGGTGTGTGTGAGGGTGTGTGTGAGGGTGTGTGTGAGGGTGTGTGTGAGGGTGTGTTGGTCATGTATATTGCGATTTAAATAGGTCTTCTGTTTTACTGTAATCAAGATTTAAAAGATATTCTTTAATTTTGGATTTACAATGAAATGTGTTAAGGGAATGTAGGTATATTCAAAATCTGGTTCAATTTATTATAAATGAGGGCGCTTAGAAATGGGTAGTGTCGTTTAGCAAAAGTCGTGTGCGTGCTTTTTGTAGGACATGGAGGTTCTGGTCTTCTTCTTGGTGTGGAGGGATTACTGATAACCAATGGCAAGTTTGAGTGTTTGCGGATTAGTGCGCGGTAGATAAAGAGTTGTCGAACTGTCAAAACCTTGTACTCCATATAAAAGTGGGAAATCTAAAAGGCCAACTGAGAAGCACTTTAATTACTGCTCTTTGGGCTCGCTCCACCTCTATAATCGCAGTCTTCGCTGCTCCTGCCCAGGCAGTAATGCAATACGTTAAGATGGATTCACAAAGAGCACAGTAAGCCATATTTAGAACTTCCCTATTAATAGCCAACGAAATTTAACGCAGGGGGCTCAGAATCATGTACTGAATACATGGCAACAGGTTACGCGTACTTGCCACGTGAATATTTCTTCAAAGATCGTTGATACCTTTCTAGTTATAATAAGTAATAATTATCTCCCAATGGTTTTACTTTTTTCTATCGCTTGTAAATACTTCTTTGAAAATCACTGAAACCTGTCCAGTTATGCATAATTATTTTTGGGAGCTTTTCATTTTTACTTTCTCTTGTCCGTCTCCTGTCTCTTGTTTAGTCCATTATTATCAGCGAAGGCTTGTAACTTCACCTTCCTTCATTAATGTGTTTTACTATCTGTATCCTAGTTGTAAGTTTTCTAATGAAATAAAATAAATGTTTTCAGGATTTGGGATGTATAACATTTTCCACATGCTGATGTCTGGTCTGATGCTGATGGGAATGATCATGCAATGCCTAGCGCTGGGCTATGTTATACCTGCAGCACAATGTGACTTGGAACTCACCACACAGCAGAAAGGATGGCTATCTGCTTTGCCATTTACAGGTCAATATTGTTTCAAATCGAATTAAGCACTGACTTTACAAATGTGGTTTTTTACAGTCTAAGCCGCGGGGTAATTGCGTAACACACTAACAATAGGAATGGCTTTTATTTTGACAGTTCAACAACATTCATTGCATTCTTTACGTTGTTGAGCAGACAAGTTTTTCCAACCTATGAAGCAATGGATTAGCAAGATCGTTCTTAATGATTCAGATAGTGATGAATAGTGTGTTACAGTGCTGGACTCTAACTAAACATGATAGATAAATACAGGAAAAAATAAATATTATTTATATTGCATAGTTTTTATAATTAAAACTATGCAATATGCCCAAACTGACACTATGCAATCTGTTTCGTTTCGTTAGTACCTTTAATAACATGCATTTGTCTTTATTATTCTTCCTGTTGAATACTTTTTGTATTATGATATATATTTTTAACAACTTATTCAAAACTATCTAGCTTATGAAACACATGTTTTTTGGCTCTGTTCATTTTCTTTTATCCGCAGTCTTCATTATTAAGTTTACAAAAAAGTAAGTCTTTATCATCTTCATCATTTGTTTCAGCCATAATACTGACGTCATATTTCTGGGGATGGTTAGCTGACACAAAGGGAAGGAGAGCAGCCATGCTTGTGGCTATGTTGGTATCTACTCTTGTATCGGTGGCATCGAGTTTTGCACCGACTCTTACATCTTTTGCTGTTCTGCAGTTCATCTCTGCTGTTTTGTAAGTTACCCATAATATATTTATTTAGAATTTATATAAGCTTGCTGTTTTAGTCGCAATTGTTAAATTATGCAGGGTCAAATTAAATTAGTTAGCGAAACTCTGCAGACGTGATGGGTATTTATATCAAAACATCATTCAATTAATATACTCAAATCGCTAACTTAAATATGCTGATTGTTATCCTCAGCAACATCTAAGTTATGCGATGTTTCTACTTACGAAATACAAACTCCAAATACCTACCTAGATTTTTGCTATTTTTACATCCCTTAATCTCTAAGAATTTCTTTTCATTTTCAGTATGACGGGTCCCTCAGCAGTAGTCTACACTTATCTCGGAGAATTTAACAATCTTCGTCATAGAGACAAGATGGTCACATTCGGATCATCTTTCATTGGAATTGGAACTGTAGTTTTACCATGTAAGTTGAAAACTCTCATACTAAAACTAAAGTTAGTAGTAACTTTAGTTCAATTCTTAAGTAGGCATCTACTTACCGCATTAGATGGCCATACTGTTATGTTGGGCAATAACCTGAATTTTGGCAAACTGTATCATGGCAATCTAAATGGATTTAAGTATTGCCTGCACCCTAATTGCGTAATACACTATCAGTCACAATTTGAATCATTTTGAAGGATATTGCTACTCCATAGCTCCATATGTTCGAAAAATTTGTCTGCTCAGCAACGTAAATAACACAATGAATGTTACTGAACTGTCAAAATGAAAGCCATTGCTACTGTAGTGTGTTACGCAATTGCCTCGCTGATCAGCGTCATTCAATTGTTTAGCATCGTTTTACTATACCCTACGATCCTTACCTACTATCGTGTACTATAGGTGTACCTCTGCCCAACCCTTCGGTTAATACAGGCGTAATGCAGCGAATGTTATGTCAGTGTGTGTTATAATCTCTTTTTTTTTTCCTTAGCTTTTGCCTGGCTGATTCTACCTCGTGAGTTATCCTATCACATCGACTTCTTGGATATTTACTACTGTCCTTGGCGTCTACTTATCGTAGCTTGTACGATACCATTTAGCATAGCCACCGTGCTTCTGTTTTTTGCACCAGAAAGCCCTAAATTCCTTTACGCTAATGGCCGCTACGAGGAGACTTTGGAAGTTGTGAAAACAATCTACGCAATAAACAATTACAAGTCTAAGGACAGCTTTTCAGTAAGTATCAAAGCCTTTACCATTATACTTATAAACAGAACATTATGTAATATAATTTATTGGAACGAAGTTCTTTAGCAGGGCTTGCAGTTGACTGTTAACTAGACGGTAAACTGGTAGAAATCGTCACGTAACGAAAAAGCATTATGCCCCCTCCATGCGACTTTCTCTCGATTGTTGCGATAGTTTTCATCGTTTTCGAGAGCGCACAAGCCGATAGTGAGGTCAAAATGAAAATCCAAAATGTAGCAGCAAAAATTTTTAATTTTTTCGTCATGCGTGTCGTTTTTTTATGGTCTTCGGGTGTGTTAGAGCCAATAGTGAGGTCAAAACTAAAATCCAAAATGGCGACAATTTTATAAGAGGTTCTAAAAACTTATACTAGATGGCTCTGTATTAAAATCGCGTATTCAATTCACGTTTTTTCTATTATATACCATTGTGTGTACGTGCGAGTATCGCGCAAGGAACTTCGTTCCTAACAAGGGTTCCCTGACCACACACGTTTTTTTGTTACAACGATGTTTTCTTGTAAACAAATCGATGAAGAAGTATCTTTTGCATTACAGGTAAAATCGCTGATTGCCGAAAGCCAAATTACAAACTTAAATAGCGGCAAAGGTATAACCGCTATCTTTGCCTCCATGAAAGAACAAACTTTCCCAATCTTCAAACCTCCGCTACTTCCCTGGATTTGTCTCACCTGCTTCGTACAATTTGGGATATTTGCTGCGTATGTATTAAAACATCGTCTTCAGCTGGTTTATTTTTAGCAAATTTTCTTCAATAAAGTATTCTTACAAAAATATTTTTGGTGTTGCAGAACAAATGGCTTCTACATCTGGTTCCCGACTATTCTTAATTCATTGGCTAGCCAGGATGTCGTTGACATGAAAATCTGTGACGTCATTGAATTGACACGGAACAAAGCCGCTGCTGATGCTTTGAATAGCACTACGGTTAGTAAAACCTTTTTATCCTTCCTTAAAACTCTTAAAAAAATATGGAAAACATTAGAGCAGTGGTGGCCCAGTGGTAACAACCGCGACTTATGAGTTGTGGGTCGTAGGTGCGAACCCAGGTAGGCACTTTACTTTGTGTAAATTATTTAATCACCTCTGTTCTCAAAACAGTGAAGGAAAACATCGTGAGGAAACCGGCATGTCCTAGAACCAAAAATTCGAAGACATGTGACATCTACCAACCCGCTCTGGGCCTGCGTGGTGGATTACGACTCACTCCCTCTCACCGAGAGGAGGCCTGTGTCCCAGCAGTGGAAACATTATAATGGCTATGATTATTAAGGGTGAATTTCACCAATTAAATTGAACCCCATCAGCACATCTAAACCGCGTTCAAGAGCTGTCATAGATTATTGACACAGACAGCTCTTGAACGTGGTGTCAGTGGCAGTTTCTTTAGTGAAATTCGCCCCTAGTATTTTGTTGGTTTTCTGCCCTTTGCTTTTCTGTATTAATCGACTGTAAACATAGAATATTTTCATTGCAGATAATATGTGACGACACGATCTACACTTCCACTTTCGAACGTTCAATCTACGTTGGCCTGGTCTTCTGTTCCATGTACATCATCGTAGGTGTCCTCGTGGACTATGTAGGCAAGAAACCTATCCTAGTAGTGACCCTCTGCATCACTGGGATGTGTGGTGTTGCAGCTAATCTGACCGTCAACCAGCAGGTTGCTGTTGTTCTGTTCGCTATCTTCCAAATGTCTGGAGCTTGTATTGGACTGATGAATGCCGTTGCTGTGGAGTTGTTTCCTACTAAGTATAGGTATGTTATTTATCTACAAGATCTTATTCACAAGAGATACAGGCTTCTTTATATAGCTGTACAAGAACTTGTCGAAGCGTGGCCAAAATCGAAACTAACGCCGCCATCTTGTTTTTTCAATACAATTTCACAAAAATGTTTGACTACAGCGCCCCCCTGTCAATGTCATTCAGGCGCCAAAAGATCCTTGTAGCACTGTTTATGTATTCTAATTTTGATTTCTCCTTTTTCTTTACACAGAGCAATGGCAGTTTGCTTGTCAATGATGCTGGGACGTACTGGGTCTATGGTGGGATCCAACCTGATTGGCTGGTTCCTAGACGTCAGTTGTGGCGCTGGGTTTTATCTTTTTGGAAGTCTTCTTGTTTGTAAGTTTAATTATATTAATATTACTACTATAATTTAATGATCCTTGATGTCCACTGCTAATATTGTTTGTTTTAATTACAGTAAACGGTTTGATCTGTATTGCTTTACCAAATATGAAGAAAGAGAAGTTATCCAAATCAGTAACAGTTGAACCAACGCATAGACAAATGGAAGAACCCTAGCCTATTAGAAGACTATATAAGAGATAATAAAAATGATAGAGGGGATCATTGATGAAAAGACTGAAAGAGAAGAAAGGATCACGTATTTTAATTTAAGGACACGAGGACAAAGTTTATTTGCAAAGCCAGCAAATGTGATGATGACGATGGCAGAAAGGTAGTTTCTCCCTACCTACCTTGAATATCAAAGTGTTTATGAATTAATCACTCGTAATGTCGTTACGGTCTTCGTTAATGAACATCTTTGTCAGGTGACCGATGTTATAATAAAAACGTTCATGAATATTTATTATTTTCATTGAATCACCATCTCTTCAAGATTAATCAGAGGCCTAAGAACAAAATCATTCAGATAGAGAAATCACTAAATTAAATCTAGAATAGGAATTTATAACCTTTGTGTCAAAAATAAAACAAATTTCATCACAGCTGTATTCAGGCTAAAAGAAATTTTATTCTCAATGAATTTTATTCTCTAATCATAATTTAAATTTACAAAAAGTTCGACATCACCAGTTACAGACTAATGAACATATCCGAAACCCGACCCACCCAACGCATTTATTTCTCCAGAAGTCTAACATAATGGCTGAACTGAGTTTTAAATGCATTGAATGAGTGTACATTTCTTATTCGTGAGGGTATTTTATTTTAAAGTTGTTTATTCTCGAACAACAACATGGCCATTTCCAGAGATTGGATCGCGCGCCATTAGAAATATAGAAGTTATAACGGTTCGCTTAACGTACCGCCACAGTCTGGAGATATTGTAGCAGATAGTATTGTCTAGATAAAGAGCGTTAAAAGACTGGAAAGTATTTGAACACTTGAAGAACATCTTGAAAATAATATTACATTTATCCTAAAAATATAACTTCAGATTTACTTATGTACATAAATAAATCTTTTTTAATTTATATATTTAAATACGTACAAAGGTGATGATTTCTAAAAAAATCTGTTCCAGCATACCTGCGATAGGAAAGTAGATACAAATACGATGCAGACGTGTGTAAGAGTAGACGGAAAAACAAAATACGTAAAATCAAAAGCAATTCTCTAATTTAAATAACAACATACAAAATGAGAATATACACACATATAATTCATACTTCTAAAATATATATCACTAAAATATATATAAATATAATGTAATTTTTAACAATTATACATTGTTCAATTATAGTCAATTCCATTTGTTTCCTATAATATAATGAATCATGAATAAAACCATCCTCATTTATAGAAAGCATTTCAACATCGCCTATAAACTAAGAGGAAAATAATTAAATAAAAACAAAAAACTAGCAAGGTACGTTTCTCGTAATCTCGACTTAATTTCCCGTTGCGATCCTGTCTGTTAAGCCTGCAGTTTCTAGAATATTGGTTTTCTCAACAAAAGCACATTTGTCTTTATTGTAGTTCACTCAAGAACTGCTCATAGGATTTGCATAAACTATTCATTTTGATTTCACTTTATTTGTGAACTCAGTACTCTGCGCAAATGGACGACTCGAACGGGTTTAAAAGCATTATGCTTAACGAGCATTTTATTTTTATTATGTTTATACTACTCCCTTGTTTGTTTTTTGGTTGTGCTAGCAAAACAGTGGTTGCTGATGAGGATAAAAAGCTATTTTAAATCTATGTCTGAAATAAAAGGTGTGACGGGCGGACGCGAAAGAGTTTTCATGAATTTTTATTTTACTCGTTTAAATTCTGCTGGCAAGAGTTTATTTAATAATTTTCGTTTTTGCTGGTAAAATCTTTAATCGAATCTTATCCTGGTTACCCGGGGAAGATTTATTTTTACGCTGTAACATAGAGTTTTTTCTAAACCACCCCCGGCAGTTTCTATGAAATTGATTTAGCCATCACAAACGTTGTACAAGCGCAAAATATCCTATGCATTCCGAAGTGATTCGATAACTGGCCCGTCGTGTCCGACCCCTCGTATATGTAATTTTATGGATGTTACATCCTGGGCTGCGCCTTATCTAGTTTGGACAAAGTGGCAAAGTTTGGAAAAAAAATACGTTGAAAAATGTTTACGTACTGAATGATGTATATGCTCTTTATGAAAATTTTGCTACACTGGGGTAGTTGACATGGTGTTTGAGGGGTGTCTGGAATGTGATTTGTCGCTAGCCTCGGGCACAGGAAAAGCGTTTAATTGCCGTCGAGTAGGTATCAAGGATCCGACCAATGGGACGGCCTGCGTATATTGAATAACCTCACCTTTAGTGACTCTATACCTGGATGTACCCCACCTTTTAATCGAGACGTTCAGGATTAGGAAATGTATTTGATTAGTCTACATGACTCGACAACTTAATTGGATTTAAGGGATTAGAATAAACAAATAAAAGTCAGATGAGAGATTAGTACGTACTTTTTGTTTATTGGTTTACTTACATAACTTTTACAATATTTAAAACAACTAACTATTTACACTAGGTACTAAAATAAAAGACAAAAATAAATATAAAAGGAAGTTCGAAGCTTAAAGTACCTAACCATAAGTTTATAAGGTGCAAAAACACGAACCAAACAATGTGGCAAATGTTATTTCATTGGCGGAAACACAACTAAAAGAAATCAAATCTTTGGACGGCCAACCCAACCAACAAAACCACCAATTCTCATCTGACTATCGTCTACCACTTTAACCCACACTCAAATACAGCCACAGACATGGACAAAAACAAGGGACTTTAGCGGCAAAATATTTAAATATGGAATTGAAGCGATTTCAAACACACAACAATGTTGTGGTCTACGGCAGCGTTAACCGTTACTAATATGGCGGAACGGTAAACCGCGTCAATTATGTCCCAATTCGCGCATTTAAAATTCATGAAGGGTAAACCGATTTAAAGGTTTATAGTGTGTGCTCAGCCGAAATTTACTTACTTATCTTTACAGGCCACCTCTCCGGCAAAGTGAGAAAAGGGGTGACAAGACAAAACCAGCAGGGTAGTATAATTAATTTAAAATTCACTAAACAAAATTCGTATGACGATGACTTGGTGAACAACATTGAGGGCAAGCTACTAAATAAGTATAGACATAAGGCTTTTTAATCTTTAAATCGTTGTTGAATCGAGGACTTGCAAGGTACAACACAGGTTATTTAAAAAGCGTGCAAAAAAGGATTGGTCCGAGAGTGCTCCAATGTGGTACTCCAAATGATCTCTTTAGAAAAATCTGCAGTATGTTTACGACCGCGACGTATTAAATTATTTCATCAAAACAGCTTTTGAACCTAAACCTTAGATCAATATTAGGCAAGACTCTTCCTATCTAATATGCAGTATTGGAATCGAGGCACTATCGAATGCCAATGGTGAGAGCCTCGATACAAGTACTCTTGATACTAATCTGACACTTCCCCCAGTTACCACTTGACACAATAGGACCGGGTTGAATAGACGACATACTAGTAGATCGGGATTAACAAGGCAATGAAGGTGATCAAACGAGCCAGTACTTAAAAGGTGTGATACGACATACAGCATGTTCAGGATTTTGGAAGGTACACAACAAGTTTTTTTTTTGATAGCTAACATAAGTTGGTCGCAAACTGGGAAAGAATCGCAAAAGTGAACTTCATGAAGTTGAATGTCAAAAGGTTTAAAATAAGAAACGCCAAATAAGATTAAACGATTCATATTTATGTGCACCATATCTTCGGCCATCTACATATAATGTGTATCACTGTGTATACAAACTTAAACAATATGGCTGTAACACATATCTATACTTACTAATATTATATAACAGTATTTTTTATTATATAACAATATTTTTATTATATATTATTATATAACAATATTATATAATATTATATAACTTACTAATATTATATATTGGCAGTCTGTTGTAGGGTCAAAACAATTACCACAACTATGGAGGAACAAACAAATCAGCTACAATTGTGTGTTATGTTTACTATAGACAAACAAACACACGAACAGAGCGTCGGAAACCGCAACAATTTGGGGCTACACTGAATGTTTGCTTAGATAACTGCAACATTTAACATGCAGCTCACTACCACTTTAGTAGCCAAGTAATAAGGGTGACTTTTGAATATTTTCTGACTTAGATAGGTAGGTTTTAAATGTAGACGACCCGAATTTACAAGCGGGGTACAACAGAACAAGTTTCGGCTTTTCGAGATACAATCTTTCTGTTTGGTTTATACAAAATATTGTTTTCATACTCTGCTCTTATAGCATGGTTGGGATGTGTTCTGGAACAGGGTCACATGCTATTAACTTTTCTAATAAAATATGTGTTGACTTTAACAACATTGTACTTATAATTACCAGCAGAAATATAGGTTAATAATATAAAGATAATGGTAAATAAATCCCAAGATCATAGAAACTTATCTGAGACAAAACCCAATACGAATGTTTAAAATAAAATACATAGCTATTGCCATTGTCATTGTCATAGCATTAGCCTGTTTTCCAGGTACTACCCTAACCTTACCTTGCTAACACACCACATTAATTTTCACGTTTTCTAAGGATAATAATTTGTTAAGGACCAAAAACATTACAATATTGAATGACCATCTGAAAAGCTCAACTCATCATCTGCCTAGCCTATTCCCAACTATGTTGGGGTCGACTTCCAGTCTAACCGGATGCAGCTGAATGCCGGTATTTTACATGGAGCGACTGCCTATCTGACCTCCACAACCCAGTTAATGGGTAATACGATACCCCTTGGTAAGACTGGTTGTCAGACTTTCGGGCTACTGACGACCCGTAACGACTGTCAAAGATCCACGAATGGTAGCCGGAACCAACGGCTTAACGTGCTTTCCGAAGCACGGAGTGGTCTTGATATGTGAAGATGGTCACCCATCCACGGACCAACCGCGGCAAGCGTAGCTTAACCTGATCGATCAACCCGTGCGGCGGTTAGAATAGAATAGAATAGAATACTACTACTACTGTTACTGTCTGTCTGTCTGTCTGTCTTGTCTGTCTGTCTGTCTGTCTGTTGTCTGTCTGTTGCTGTTGTTCTAATGTTATTACTTAAACTCAACTATGTAAATTCTTAATTTATTCTTCTCGTCATTATATTTATAAGCTAGTTCCCAACAATAAGGTCAATGAAATCTTTCGTTATTTCATTAATCTTTCAACATCTGTTGCTCTGAAACTTGATGCTATTGTTTCAAGTTTATTCCACAACCGATTTCATTTCATCGAACCACTTTCGCCTCAGGAAATACACAAAGATCCTTAGAACAAACTAGTAAGGTTCTAAATTGAATAGCCTTTAAGAGAAGGGTACGCAAATAAGAAATTCAAAATTTGACAGTTCACGATACACTTCCCATAGATTTTGGCAATAATGGAAAATTTTGAAAGCTATAAATAATATTATTGTTGTGTTGTTGCCGACTGAGATTCCTGAACAAATATTTTTCAGCGGGCGGTTTCTTAATATACATTCTCGTTGAAAATTCTTATTTACACCGCGAGTAAATTAGGCTACTCGGAAAAATCCTGAGGATAGAGTTTTACACAAGCATACCTATAAATAGAAAATAAGGTAAAAAAAATACGTGGATTTTTCGCAAATGTGTACTAAAAATACCTAAGGAACCTGCTTTATTATCTTTATTCGTATAATTTCTTATTTTTATATTATAAACACATATACAGCGTGTATCAGAAAGGTGTGGTACAAACCATCAAACTGAACAACTTTCTCCATGGGACCAACATAGTAATCGCGAAAAAATTATTAAATATCCCATACAAAACTTCCATACCTACTTACCTACTTCGCCCAAACGTCTGGGACGACTGGTTATTAATTATTTCTGTCTGTACATACATACATGCTGTTAAAAAAAAAATGCATATCGATATTATACGAGTATATACCTCGTAACTAAATTCAGTTCCGAGGTGGGATATGCGGCTTAATTTTTAGGGCTGTGCGTTATTTATCGCGCTCGTGTCACCTACACCTGCAATGTGAGGCGGCACTTGCCGGTGCGCGCGACACCCCTGATCAATGGCGTGGCTGTTAGGTTTCTAGTTGGGCGGTTAATGTTTGGGAAAATATTAAAAGGCTTTGATTGTGTTTAAAACACGTTTGTAACTCGAACATATTTCGGAACGCACCCCTTACCATATATCGAAACCCAGGTATTTTGCCTTCGCCACACTCGTTAGGGCGTCAGTTTAACACTCATGTATTTTAATAACGTAACTTTAGTAATTTCGTATACAATATAAACAATAGTACCAAAATGTATTTGGGTACGAGCCGAAGGAAGAACGTCTTAAATCACAATTATTCACCGCCACGATGTTGAATATTTTTTACTATACTTACCTGTCGATGTTTACTGGCTTGTCGTTCTTGTTATTTTTTGTGGTCCTCATGCAGTGATCCTTGGTAGCGAAATAACAATATAAGTAGTTGTTTCTGCGACGGATTCTTTTCAATCATTTGAAATAATAGCAGCCTCATATACGCCCCACAATAATATATTTGAAACTGAAAATAATTGTTTTGTGAAAGGAAAGGCTGTAGTAAATATCAATAGCCTAAAGCCTGATTTATCGTTGCGATTCAAATGCCTATGGCATACCATAAGTTGAAGCAGCTATAAACAATTGTAATAGTGTTTAGACGATGCAAGTCATTTGTTACCTCAATGTTATTGTATGCCATAGACAAGAAACTTTCATCGTGTAAATGGGGCTTTACAGCAAATAACGTCGAGATCGTCTTTTTTATTCATCCCGAAAGTTCCAACACTTTCAGCAGTCGTTGTGGCAGACACAGTTTAAGAGTTGGTATAACAATTTACTAGCGTCGTGTTGTTTAACTCATTCCTTGATCTCTTGGCACTCACAACTTCTTGTTAATTCTTGTTCCTTCCTCGAGTTTCACGGGATTTAAATTATAAACAGAAACAATTTATAAAAATTATTCCCATGGATAAAGAGTTGGTTTCCGGCCTAATCTGTTCCGACTTAGCTATATAAACAAATCTTACCACGAATTCGATAAAAAAAACTTGTACGCGTTCATAATACTAAAAACAGATGCCCTAAAATGCCTAATTCAAGGTCCTAAAAGGTAACTTAGGTTAATGGTAATAAAAGGCTCTTAGAAAACTCCAAAGAACCGAAAAAGTCTATTAAACAAACAATCCTCAAAATCAAATAGGCACCAGACTTTATGACTTTACCCAACATTGTTATGTAAAAAACTTAAAGCAAGTCTCACGCGACGATTAATATGTCGTATATATTTCATGGGAAGTATTCGAATCAGCTTAGTATTAGCATAAACAGAAGGCAGTAAAACGTTGACGCCTGGGCTCAGCGCCGGCGCCGCCGTACCACCCGGCACCGAACATTAGGTTTTAAGGGAATTACGTCGCATTACACTCTAGCACCGTTAACGACGGAGTGTGGGATTATTTGTGGAGGCTTCACGATGTTTCGCGACAATTTCTTGATTTAAAAGGGGATATAATTTTAAATGTTAAAATGTTTTGGGATGAGGGTTAACAATTTGCTGATGGATTTACATAATTTAGCGGAAAAATTGTGATGTATTTTAAGAGCTTCGCTGTTACCTACATCGTACATTAAGTATTTCATTTAAACAAATTATGAATATATTTAAAAATAAGCTTAAGAAACATGTATGTACATTGTAGCTTCTAATACTCTGGAGGAAATTGAATTGTATTGTACTGTTTTATCATACTTACTACTTTGTATCTCAATATAAGCGGACTGTAAGTTCTTATGAGAAATAAATTTCTTTAAACCGAAATTAACGCAGGCAACGGCTTGCAATTTTGCTTTATAAGTACAATACATATAATCACCCCTCATACATAAGCACCGAAACGGCTGGCTTTTACCTTGGCCAGAGGCTTAAGTATTGCCATACAACGTGGCAATGCCGCCAGTCTCTTACGTACATGACCAGTCGACAGTGATGCGGAGGAATTTCTCGACGCCATATTTTAGTTTGGTAATAGCTTTAGTTAGGTTAGGATATTATATTTTTATAGTTTACTAGTTGTGCCCCGCGGTTTCACCCGCATAAGTTTCGATCCCGTGGGAATGTCGGGATAAAAAGTATCCTATGTGTCAATCCTGCTTATGGACTATCTCTGTGCTAAATTTCATTCAAATCTGTTCAGTAGTTTTTGCGTGAAAGAGTAACAAACATCCATCCATCCATCCATCCATACAAACTTTCGCGTTTATAATATTAGTTGGATTTGGTATTCGCCAGTGTGTATATTTTTATCCTCCTAATTATAACACAATTAATAAGTACAGAAAAGCTGTTCTAAATAACTTTCACTTACAGTTGTCATTATCAGGAAGCGACTTTTATCGAGTATGTCATCAATACACACATAGTTTGAGTGTCTCTTCGCACGCAAAATCATCAAATAGAGCGTGCTTATGTCTATAACTTTATTAAACCACGCAATCCTAGTGAATACATGTCCCGATGAGTAATTTAAACTTGGCATACCGAATGTACGGTTTAGATTAGTTCAAGTGGAGTGCTACCTATATGATAAACTCTGCTCAAGTTTGTCTACAAGCATTGCCAGGTTGATGAACCTATGTTATACTGGAATACTAAGTACTGCGAAGTTAATCCTTCAGAGAAGAAACTGCATACTATGTGAAAACATTATTATACGAGTAATGGCCTAAATGCCTTTTTCAAGTTTTACTTTTAATTATCTACTTGAAAAAAGTCAAGGAATTTTACACCACCCTTTCAGATTGACATTATAAAAATTCGGTATGAAGCATGTGATATTTTAAGGCGCCTTGTGGAAGAGAAATAAAATGTTTATTTTATATATTTACTTCTTGCAACATTTAAGTGCCTAGCTTTAATAAAGGCAAGGTTTTAAGACTAAAAACTTTTGTAGGCACAACCAACATTTTTCAACAGCCTTACGTTACATCACGACAATAAAACTGCTCGTTTATATTTACGCATTCGGAATACCAGCACAGCACGCGGTACACTGTTCTCTTTTACGATCACAGTTATACTAGCCCTCGGTACTCGGCATATTTACTTTTATTGCGCCCCGACGGTACTCGTATTTTGTAGGTGCCCTCGAATTCGGCGAAATTAAAATAACTTATCGAGACCCTTCCGTGTGATGAGCGTGTGAAGTCGTCGGTCTGCAGTTGACATACGGAGTACAACAGTAGCAGTTATCTCGGTTAATCAAAAGCCAAGCGAATTACGCCTTTAAAATGATTAAGGTCAATTAGAACTCAAGTCCAAATGGCGGTCTAAATTTAGAACGCCGCTACCCTTAGGAGCAGACCCCAACAAATTAAAACACGGCATGCAAACAGACAGACTCGGTTAAAACCTCATACCAGTTTGTTAAGCAAGTATTTGTGACAGGCAACCAAACCATTACCTTCACACATAACAAACAAGAACTACTTACAACTTTATAATATTACTTCTACAGACTGTCCTTACTTCGGAGGGACCACCAGCCTAATTGCGTAACCATTTTCGGAAAATGATTGAGATTAATTGGTTTCGTTTCGATCGCTTTTTGTTTCATTTTACGATTTTCTTAAGCACATATCGTTCACTCTTTAGCGTTTCAAACCAACAGCTGTTGCTATTACATGATAGTGGAGTTACGCAATACGAAAATCGTAAAATGAAACAAAAAGCGATCAAAACGAAACCAATTAATCTCAATCATTTGCCGAAAATGTGTTACGCAATTAGGCTGCAGATCCCACCATCTCCCTTTCACTACCGGACTACCAGACGTACTGCAGGGTACCATGTACCAACCGCAATTGGTTGATATACCGACTAGTCGTACTCAGAGCTTCTCCTCCACATTTATTATGCGCACAGCCAAACTGTGGAACTCTCTGTCAGCATCTGTTTCCCTTTCACGTACGAGTATAACCCGTCAGCCTTCATAGCAAGAGTGAATAGGCAACTTCTGGGCTTGTTTGTTCCATCATAGACCTCATCTATCGCTTTCCACAAGGCGAGATTTTCCACAAGGCGAGCGGATATATATTTAGAGAATTAAATGTATATCCGCTCCCGTTACGAGAGTGTAAACTGAAAATTGAATAATGGCTCCAAAACCTGACTTATAACGAAACAGAGAGCCTCATACAAACTTAATTATATCATATCACATCCTCCACACATATACGCACCCTTCCCACACACACAGACGCACCCACCTACACACCCTCCCTCACATACACACTCACTCACACACACAACCCTCACACACGCACACACACCCTCTTATACTGCTACAAACAATTATTAACATATGTCTAGTTCTACTTTTATTATTATTAATGTTTATGTCTAGTTTCTACCTATAATTATAACCAAATTTGTTGTTACTGGAACTCGGTGGTCTTTCGCTCCTGGAGTGGGCGCTAATAACTGCGACACAGTTACTAAACTAACGCAGTATTAATGTACACAAAAACTGTAGTATCTTTTTGTTCCAATAAATATTTGAATTTGATTTTTTTTTTTAAACCTTGCCCCACACTATGCATTTCTCCTGTATCGTGGGTGCGTTTACGAACATTTAAACTCACATACACAAACAGCCAGACCCGAAACAACTACTTGTAGGTCATACAAATATTTGTTCCGTGCGGGAATCGAACCCGCGACACGCAGCGCAGCAGTCAATCGCTTAACCACTGCGCCAACCGTGCCATCATAAATTACAGTCTCACTATGTTTTACCAGTAGTAAAATTCTTGCAGCTGGTAAATTAAAACCATGTTACAGTACTATAATCAACCACCACCATTTCTCAGTGTGATAAAATTGAGGGTCAATTTCCGTATTTCTTTCTCAGTTTTTGACATCGTTGTCGCTAAGATGAGATCGTGACTTGAATTAGAACGTTTTTTAAACGTTTAGTGGTACACATGTGTATCTGAGAGGTTGGCCTGCAGGTCTCACTCGTCTGGAGCACTATGACCAGTTAGCCCCTCCTCTACCTGCTTATCTCTCATACTCACATGAGATTTATGGTTGTAGTACAAATACCTAAAATTTCTTCTAAACTATTATGTCTACCTGCGGCAGCGTTGTGGGTATATTATCACAAAAATTGTTTTTGTTAAATTAGTTGTAAGTTCTTATAATGCAACTGTTTGCTGTTCCTTTAAATAAAAATAAAAAATAAAATGCCGAAAATCAACAACACAGTCTATTTTTAGTCCACCCGCCGAGTAATGGCTGGAAATTATCATAACGGTTTGAATTGGCAGAAACAGCGATGTACACTTAGCTATTTCAAGAGTAATTGTTACTGGATATACTAGGGTCGATGTATAATGCTTAAACCTTCCCGATGCTAAGACTTAAATTAGAATTTTAATGGTGGCCCATGTTCGTAAATAGAGAAAAGACCATAGATAAGGTAGGATTTTGGATAAATAAATACCTTATATTCTTCTTCTTCGTGTCGCTGGCACGACTGAATTTCATTTCTTGTTGGCCAAAAACTTTGCCACTTCCACGGCGTCGACAGTGGCAGCGCAGAGGTCACTTTGACTCCAGTCTAGGTGACTAATCCTTTCACCACGATGGCAGGAACCGGTCTTTCTCAAGACCCATCCCAAACGGTTCTTTTAAGAGCCAATCCCCGGACCTTAACCACTCCAGCCCTTTGTGTTATATCAATAAATACCTTATATTAAAAATAAGGAAAAGAAGGTTTTTTACTCACTGGTAATAAAATGAGGTAGCTATTACAATGGTTCGTCAATGTATCATATTGATTATGAAATATCAAATCCCAAATCCACAATCATTGACTGCTTACTCATTTAGCATAATCAACCTATAATGTTCTCACTGCTGGGACACAGGCCTCCTCTCGTCGAGATGGAGTGGGCTATCATCCATCACTACGGGCCCAGTGGGGATCGGTAGATGTCACATGTCTTCGAATTTTTGGTACCAGGACATGCCAGTTTCCTCACGATGTTTTCCTGGACCGTTTTGAGAGCAGTGATGATAAAATAATTTAGACAAAGTAAAGGGTCTGTCAGGGTTCGAACCCATGACCTACAACTCGTCAGTCGTGGCCGTTACCACTGGGCACTGAACTCTTATTTACTTATTTACGACTCTTTAACTTCATGTCACCAATCTCTTCAATGAAATTGGGTCACTAGGGTAACCAAACACGCTAGAAGGGTCAAGGCTACTCACCTTACTCACTAACCCCCATAAATAACCCTTTAGTTAAAGAAATCACACGAGCGAGAGTACTTTATGTTGTAACCACCATTGATACGACACCAGCCATTTCTTTCCCACACTTATGTCGTTCAGACGTAAGTTACTGCGTCTGACATTAACCCAAGCTTACGTCTCTATTCGCATGGCAGCCTTACAGGACAGAGATAAGAGATAATTCGATACGAGTGGATTAGTATCGCGACACTAAATACAGATTACTCTGACGTACGGACATGGCAGTCGGAGGGTTATGCCGATACGACCCAATGGCGTACATAATACGATCGTGTGTATTAATATATGCTACGCTCTGTTGTGTAAGATTATTGTAAGTGTCTGGGAATACGAAGAGGAGATGTGAAATGAAATATTATGTCAGCTGCTCGTCAATTTGAGGATTAATACGGTAGACTTGAAGCCAAACGAATAAGTGATAGTGTTTCGTATTTGGCAACAGCCTAAATATTTAGTTTGCTCTGGGGCTCAAGTAATACTATTACATAAATTAGTTCATTGCGGTATTTTTGTTGTGTAATGGAAAATCGATAAAAAGCGTCCGTTCGAGATACAATCTTTCTGTTTAGTTTATACAAAATATTGTTTTCATACTCTGCTCTTATAGCACGGTTGGGAAGTGTTCTGGAAAGGGTCACAAGCGAATAACTTTTCTAATAAAAGATGTGTTGACTTTAATAACATTGTACTACTTACCAGCAGAAATATAGGTTAATAATATAAAGATGGTAAATAAAGCCCCAAGATCATAGAAAATGATCTGAGACAAAACCCAATACGAATGTTTAATACTAAAATACATAGCCATAGCCATTGCAATAGCATTAAGCTGTTTCCACCCTCTAAACAATATGACCTTGTAACACCAAATTCATTTTTACGTTTTCTAAGGATAATAATCTCTAGGGCTCAATTAATACTATTAAATAAATTAATTCATTGCGGTATTTTTGTTGTGTAATGGAAGACAAATAAAAAGCGTTTTCGCTGTAAATTACTAATTTTACAACTTAATACTAACGGATCTTTAAACAGTATAAGAGAAGGCCAATTCCCGTAATTAAAAACCTTCAAAATCTAGTCGCAATCTCATCTCAGCGATAATCAATGTCAATTTTTCTTTTTTAAGTATGGAAATTATACGTATTTTTAACAGTTTGAGACTGAGATCAGACTTTTAACGTTCTTAAAATTACGAGAATTGTCCCTCTGATGACTGTCACAATGAATTATGGTGAGAGCACAATTTTGTCAGCAGTTGTCCATTTTCATAACAAAGATTTGGAAAGGAAATCGTGATTGTGTGTGTACATAATGATTCTAAGGAATTATAGGACAAGACACGCTTAAAGCCGCTTTGTAAGGTTCAACAAAGTGCAGCTCCAAATTCTTAAAGAGGTTAGCTGGCATTCATATGTATAATCCAGCTCATTAGAAACAATATACCTACAACGAAAGCATACCCTCGAAATTGCAGTAAAATACAGCCAATAAAAACAAAAAAAAAAACTTACATACAGAACATATTCATACAGCCGTACAGTTACGCTAATTTTTGTAAATAACAAGGAACAAGACCCGGTGGGACGGAATGCAACAAAATTTTAAGCTACACGGAACTACATACAGCAGTGTTTTTAGCCAATTCACTTTGCATTCGTATAAAACAAATGGGGGGAAAGTTCCGTTAAAGCTAAATGTGCACTAAATATAGTAAACGTCGAATTTTGCTGAAAATTTGTGGCTGTATCATGTTCTAAAGTTCTGTTAGTTAGGGCACTGAAACATGCTCTATTAATTATGAGAAATTTAGTAAAATATTGTGAGTACGTTTGGTATCATGGTACCAAATGTACTGGATGTGATACTACTGAACACGTTTTGCTGCTTCTGTTGGCTTTGGGTATTTTACATATTTTAGCGTTAATGTATGTTGTATTTTGCTAGAAAATACCGTTAGGTATTTAAATATTTTTAGCTACTACTCTATCTATGTATCCATTCATATACTTACTTTATTTTAACTATTTGTTTCATTTTTCTATCAGAAGTAATAATATTATCGTGAATGTATTTTATTATAATCACAATCTGAATCGTTTTGAAGGATTTTGCTAATCCATTGCTTCATATGTTCGAAAAATTGGTCTGCTCAACAACATAAATAACTCAACGAATGTTGTCGAACTGTCTTAAAGATTAGTGCTAAATAATTCATTCATCAAAGGTAAAGGTCAGGTAGGTGGGGTAGGTGAGATATGTAATTAATTACATTTAATAAATGTAAAGTAATTAAAAACATTTTTCAAACAAAGATTAATATGTTTGTTTGAAAAATGTATTTAATTACAAAGGCAGACATTTAATTAAAATTAAACGTAATAATCTAGCAGTACCACACTAATTAGGAGTAACAGAGCAACAACACTAATCGCACAGTTCTCTTGCAAGATAAATGCAATATACGATGGAAATAAATACAGTTTACTTTAATTATGCAACCGCACGTTCTATTAATTAATTTATGTAACTAACTTGTGTCTGCAGTAATGTGATATTACTCGTTGCACTTAGGGGGTTGAGCCACAGAACAAGTAACTTACAGAAGTTTAACGTAGCATAGGATGAAAAAGGCTCCTGCAGACAGGCGTGACGTGACATCACGACCGCTACACACAAGAACAAATTCTATGAAAACTTCATGGAAATTGTTCTACCAGAATCGCATCGCACAGTCGTGTCGCGCCTGTCTGCGGGAGCCTACCTTTCACGTTAATTTATTACTACTATACTATATATTATTACTACCTACACTGAGGTAGGACGCCCCTAGAGGACTGGTCCGACTGAGGCAAATCACGCGCGGGACGCGGGGCGAAGGACGTGATTGTGCGCGTCGATTGTTTTAATGATTAGAAAGTCATGCGACTATTCGAGCCAGCTTGAACACCTCCATACAATTTAGTTGACACAATCAGCGCGAGCGGATTTCGTCCCGCATGCCGCGCAGGTTTCACTTCTAAAACAATTTATACTGTTTGAGCCTCGGGTATAAAAAGCACAAGTTTATATAAAAGTATGGTGTATTACTCCCCATAAGTCATACGAGGTAATGATATTAAATAAAGTATCACGACGATGTTAATAGCATTATGGGTATGTCGGAGCATGGGCGTGTACTCGTGTAGTTACCGGTATTTTTTAAGATAGCTGAGCTGCTTTTATTGCCACTTTAAATGCACTTAAGTCCTGCATACCCTTGGTAGTCAGCTCCGCTACTACTTCTGTGATTGCCTTATATTTTTATCACTATACCCTGTTCATTTGGTTAACCGATTTTTACAACTGCCTTAGAACCTAACTATTCCAGATTAAAACTTTAAAATGCGTAATAAAATAACTGCCTTATCTTATTGAATTATCTTATCTGTGGCTTCTTACAGACGTTATAATACCGTACGTGTATCAATCAATATATTGTGTGTTACTGCAATCACTAGTTCCATCTGTCAAAAAACGGTTTACCTAATGGACAGGGTATATATGATTTATACCGATACGAAAGAAGAATTAAGATTACTTTTAACCAACAGTCTACAATTTAAAAGAGTATGCTTAAGTATAATGCTGGTTTATCATGTTAAAAGGATAAAAATACTGACAAGGCAGATATGAATGGAAACGCAAAAACGCCCTTGAAGGACATACAGTGACCTTATTTGTGATTTTCTTCAAAAAGGTCAGATGCATAGTATCTACTCGCAACCGGCGTTCGTGCATAATCAGAACCTAAACTAAGCAAAAAGAGTATGTAGAGGATCTTAGCAGATGAAGTTCTGTAGTTTCCACCAAAAAAAATCTGGAAAAACGCGTGAGTTTACGTATGAATGTTCAACCATAATACATACAAAATACGGAAATAAACAAATTCAACATGTCCGCAACTTTGCGTGCAGTGCTCAAAACAGACAGAAAAGCTATAAACTTACTGAACGAATTGCAATTGAGACAGAGAAGTACGGAAACGCAATCGTTTGATACAAAACTGAAGGTTGCGGAACGGAAGTGGAGACGACTTGGAAGTTTTTATCTTCACTCCTTTAGCTTTGCAGACTTTATGTCAGATTTTAAGTTTAAATAAACATAAATACAAGCATTTTGGTGACGAGCACTTAGTTTATAGTAGCAGCTTCCTTCGTTGGTACGAAGTTGTTGAGTGTGTATGTAGCGACGAATGAAGTAAGTTGTTCCGACTCACTCGTAGTTAATGCTCTGCAGGTGTTTACTTACAGAGCCGTTTTCTAGAGTGAAGAATGCCTCTCAATCCATTTTATAATCATAATAACGACAGGTGCTTTCTTTAGACAAACTTTAGCTCAGCCAATCTATTCTGTAAAAATCTCACCGTGAAAACTTAGGTGAAGTGAGCTGTCATTCCACTTGATGCTATAGGAATTGACACTATTGACAACTCAGTTCACCTAAGTACTCACGGTGAGATTTTTACAGCATCGCTCGGCAGTATACCAACTTTCAAAGACTGTATTAGTTTGAAAACCAGATATAGTGTTTTTTAAAATGCATAAAGGTATCTTTAGATGCTACAAATCAGTAAATAAAATAATTTAATACATGCTTCCAATTTGGCATTTGAATGAAGTTATCGTACTGTGTTTCATCCACACAGTGGCTTATATTCTGTTTAAACTTTATAACAATTAATAACCTCAAATTATGGCACACGCGAGTGTTGTGAATATTAAAACTTATTTGAATTAAGATGGAGAAAGAAGGAATTATGAATTGTTTTCTTAAAACAGATTAGATGCACCATTACATTTATGTCCCAAGTTGAGACGACTCGTTCTTATTTTAGCCATAAAAACAGGTTTTATAACACTTGTCAGAGATATTTACTGAAGACCATATTGTTGTTTATACTCAGAGTAATTCGCATTTTATGTCCTTTAGTTTTGTCTAGCACTTTACCAAGTTAATTTGGCCAGAAGTTAATAGACATTTTTTTTTGTCTATATTCAAAGAGTTTTTTTTTGCTAATGCGAACTTTATACTCTATAGGTACCAACAAAATGTAAAATTAACTAATAGAAAGAATAAATAGCTATATTTTCTTGCTTAGAAACCAACACATAAAAAATAACAGGTGGCATTGGCGCTATGCTGCAAATGGCTGATTCGACCTCTAGGCTACGGCTCACAGTTTCGTTTCGTATACAAGGACCAAACAGAACCCCAAAAATCAAAAGTCATTTATCTTTTTCAACGTCAAAATTACATAAGACAGTTCCCCAAAACGCCCGCCCTTCATCACTTATTACTGCTATAGCTGGGAAGAAGCGGCGGAAACAACTCCCCAGCTGCACATCTGTCTGTTGAATTAGTCAAAAATAACCTACTCAATATTAACACAGTTCCCCACAGCCGGCAGTTGACACCTTTCACATTTTTAATCTGTAGCAAAATTATTGAAAACATTTCATTATATCGTCGCATGGCGTCGATGAAATATGCATGACGTCAGAACGCAGCAGTCACAACACGCGTGACAACAATGTCCCAAACTGTGTTGCGCTTGTTTCCTATTATGTGACGTCATCGCAGCGTTTATTAACTTGGAATGACAGAGACATGATGTGTATAGAGGACGTGCATAATGGATTTTGTTTCAATGGCGGCTACTTAATTAGTCTTAAAAATAAGCAAAATAATCATAGGGCATCAAAAAATTCGTCCGCATCGCTGTCAACAGAAACAGTGCTCAAAAGGCTGGCAGCATTGCCACGTTGTATGGCGATGCTAATTCTTTGGCCAAGAAACAGGCCAGCCCTCTGGTCACGTGAAGAGTCGACTCGACTCGACGAAAAACCAAGTGGGCACTCGGACCCCATGGCCCTAGTGTTTCAACCTCAAACGGCTCGAACATACATAAAACTCCCAATCAGGTTGGAATATTTTCGCCGTTTGAGCCGTTTTCTGCACCAGCAGCAGCCGCTCCAGCACAGCCCACCGTGCTAGGAAGATGGGATGGCGCAAGGGTGTCGACACATGTTGCATCCCACACCAAAGGTCTGCCTAACTTCCAGGGCATTATGGTCATTCCGTCTGGTCTCTTCCCATCGTTGCGTGCCAGGCCGTTGGGTTCTAAAACAGCTGGCATCCCTGCGGTGACAAGAGCACGACGGATGATGTCATTAATGTTGGCGTGCCGTGCTATCCGACCTGCTCTCCTACTGCAGGATAGGCCATGGTGTCCTAGGCAGTCGACAGCTTCACCGCATTGACAGCGATGCGGAGCCCCACAAGGAGCGCCCAAACGCAGACAGGTAGCGACCCGGAAGGTGGTGTCACCTAGCATAGTGCCTATGTTGGGTGACGGGAGTGCCTTAAGCCAGAGCCCACTCACCCACAGCCAGCAGGCGGGCACGCTCAGCAGTATTGGTGGACGTATTGATAAGATTATTCCGTACCAACCTGCTGAGCGGCTCATCCCACTGTCTCTGGGAAGATGGGTTTACGGGACGATCTGTACATATCATTATTTTAAATGTTGGCGTATATAATGTAAATACCTATATTATGTCACAAATTAATACCTGTATTACGTTAGCTTTGCCAGGTGCCCCGTATTTTACGGGTTACCCCGTTTTTCCGGCTTTACTAATATAGGAACCCGTATTTATTTAATAATTTACTGGGTAAACAAAGCTCGATTATAGTAATCTATAATCGATTTGATTATAGTAATCTATAATCGAGCTTTGTTTACCCAGTAAATTATTAAATAAATACTGGATTTAAAATGATAAAGACTAGATGTTATCTGTCATCATAATTTATTAATTTGTTAATATAAAAATACTAATGTGCATACGTTAAGTACTTCACTTAATTACATCTGAGCAATAATTATTGAACTATGTAGAGTCTGCGTTTATCTAACATTTTTATAATAATTTATACAATGTTGTTTCTATTGTCTTCCGTATAAAAATACCCATATTTTTGATGCTAATAACCCTTAAATCATGAAGTGGTTGGTGGCAACCCCACTTTCAGTAGAAATGAATAACGAAACACTACGTACACTAAGTTCGTTTAAAATATACCCACAGTTTCTGGGAAATGCCTAACCTAATTCTAGTTACAATTTCTAGGTTAGCTAAAGATTACAAAGTCAGGGAAGCTTCAATATTACCTCTTAGGCTTAAAGCGCCTACGGCTAACGAAACTATTTAAAGTACCTCAATAGTCTAATTTACTTGATACGAGCAACAACAACAACAGTGTACCTTAATAAACTCGGTCAAAGTTTAGAAACGTGCCTAACCTAACCCATACTTTAACAAAGCATTTAATTTTGGGTTCTGGGACGTAAATATTTACGTTCCTAACCTAAAAAATACTACTTACAAACACTACACTATACAAACCCTTTTTTTATTTTTTTTATTTTATTTATTTTCTTTTTGTCTATTTTGTCTTTTCCTTTCATTTAATATTTATTTATTTTTTAATTTTTTAATTTTTATTTCTCAAACACCTTATGTTAAGCTACAGACTCTAAAAGCTATTATACTACCTTCTAATTTAAAATTTGTTAAATCACTTTTATTATGAGTATCTTGCAATGCGAACTGCTAGAGGGCGGAGACCTGGTGACCTTAAACACAGGCCCTTAAAGCCTAGCTTAGGCACCAGTCTCCCACAGTAAACTAATTAAAATAACATATCATGTGTAAGAATGTCTGTATTGTTTATTGTGGTGAGAAAATAAATAAATACTTACTTACTTACTTCCTTATTATGTTTTTTTTTTTTTAATAAGCGACTCCGGCAAATAAAAATATTGTTGAGGATTTAGACGACCCTCTAGAACTCCGAAATAGTCTTACTTTCTAGCGAGGTAGCACATTTCTAAACCCAATTCACATTTTCCAACATAAAGCCAAACTAACGAATATGTCGAAGATTTTATTACTATTTACCGTGAGCTACTAAAACATCAACAAACAGACACATACTGCACAACATTCATAAATCAAGTAAAATTACATCTCTAGCGGGCGAGTCATACGGTGTAATCTTTATTAGTGGAAACTTTTCACTCTGTATTAGTCCCCGGGTCCTCGTTCGCGTTACAAATTGTTTTACTGCATACACACACGTGAAATAAAGAACAAAGTCGACACTGTTTTTTGACAAAAGTCTCTTTTTGTTGGTAAATGGATGTAAGAATAATAATGGTTAAAAAACCGGAGCAAAAAAACTTGTAATTTGCAATTTATCTTTGTCACAAATTATCTCTTTTCTAATCACTCATTACATACACTATTAATGTGTCCATACTTTACAAGGTACATTGTAAAAGAATCAGCCATTTTATTGTTACATCTTATTGTATGTATGTACCTTCAGTTTATGCAAATGAATTTTACTTATTACTCGAAAAAAATATTTATATCAAAATTGTCACTAAGCCATGTTAGAAGAAAATATTTTAATTTACAACAAAAAAAAAAACAAGAGACAAGAATGTCATTTTGCCAAAAATGTCATAACGTACAAAAATCCGGGCGTACGTTATATCTACGAACGTAACGCGTGCCGTAGGTTCACGTCGCACGCGCTCAGAATATTTTGCATCACGAAAAAAATTAAAAACGCCCACAAACGCCGTTCTTCGTATTCAATTAAAATTTTATGTAACCTGCGTATGAACGCGTGTTATGTGGCACGCGTTCATACGCAGATGTTTGTACATGGTCTGGTGTGCGATCATTTATTTTTATCGTTCTTTTGTCTAATCTTTGCAATTAATCATTTAATCATCTTACTTGTGACTTCATGTCACAATTACGTTACTAGGAATAGGCTAGTTTATAAATACTAAAGTAAAGTTGATTTTCTCTGCACCACCCTTGGTTGACTGGTAGAAAATGCCTAAGGCATTAAGTCCACCTTTGTACCTTTTTGTGCGAAAAGTTTAAATAAATAAATAAATAAGAACGTGTTTTGTGTATATTGATATTTTGACATTTATATTAACTAAATTAGACATGTAAAATAATTTTAAATCTAATGCCACTACATAATTATTGTATGCCTATTAGGCAGGACATATTGGAACTTTAATTTATTTTTAAGACCATATGACTAACATATTCCCACAACAAAGATGTTTTGAATTTTGTCGTTTCACCCGATTTCTTGCTCCATAAATGTCAGTCTAAAATGCGCAGAAACTTAAAAAGAGGCCAGATCCGCCCATTGCCTGTAGGTACAAGAGTAAGTTTTCAACTCAAATATGTAATTTATTTGCCTTGTAGTATGTATGTTAAATATAGCTTGTTGAAAACTCAACATTAAATGGCGTCGCATGATAAATAGTAATAAAGGCAGCGGTTCACTTCACGCGTTGAATTTATTTTTACACAGTGCCGGCACATATTTAATCTGATGACTCAGCGTGTGTTCCTGCCTTACTATTGTTTCGCGATCATGAGCCCTTTTTTTATTAGATACTCGATAGTGAAACTCTATTAGACGTTTTTATTTTTGGGTGACAAGGACCAAGGTCCCCGGAAAAAAGGTCCTAATTATTGATAAAATTTAAATCATACTTACTGTCTTGTGGTATTTTTATAATTCTTCTAAAAACTTAACGATATGGTCGGAATATTTCATCGAGAGCTCAGCAATTCCTTTCAAACCCCAAATCCAATTAAATTCTTAGTGATCCCAATAAACCATTTCCAGGATTTACCTATTGGGTACTGTTTTCCAATATTATTTATTATTTATTATTTATTTATTGGATTGCCAACAGAGGCTACACAGTTACATGCATCGTGCATGTAAACATGAACAAGGACAAATAGAAATGTGCACGAAAATTACTTATAGAAAAGAAAACAAATAATAATAATAAACAAACATGATAATATTACACGGAATACTGACTCAAAGTGGGTACCTCACAACCATAACCTATTCTCACTACGTCAGAATAATTAAACTCGTAGCTAGATTTCAACAAGGTATCGAATGGATGCTATATCTTGTATACGCCGCTACGCTGCCTCTACGGCGTAGCTGAGGGCTACGCCGTAGCTCAAAGGTTACACGAACTAAAGTGGTGTAGGTTCCGTCCGATATTGAGACGACCTCTTAGTTTGAAATAAAGTTACGGATAGACAAGTATATTTTGCTGTATCTAACAAATAGACTGAAGGTCTACGTCAGCGTGAGTTTACAGATATCTTAAGGTTAATGTGGCCTGTCATTTATACTTAAATGTTATCCGATCTAAGATTTTGACGTCATCCAGCCTTTTTTAGAAATAATAATTATAATATATAAATAAATTAAACTAAATTGTCTGTTTGCAATGACAAAATGAAAGCTTTTTACTAAATACATATGAAAGTATATACGGTACTTACAATAAAAAAAACAATTTTTAAAATTTTTGTTTGTATGTCTTTCTGTTTTTCCTGGCTAATCTCTGAAACGGCTGGACTATTTTTTATGAAATTTGGTATGGGGATGTTTTATCGACATACCACGTGGGCGAAGCCGCGGGGAGAAGCAAATGTACAATAATCTCTGACAATCTAATGGTAGTAGAACAATGTCCTGAATGAACAAATGTCTTTTAAAATGATATTACCCGAAATGACTACATTTTCGTAACAATAAACCCTTAGTAATTGGAACTCTGAGCTTTTAGTTAACAACAAAAGTATACAGCGGTTTCGTGTGTCTAACTACAGTACGCTTATCAACGTTGATTTTGCTCTTATCAGATATTCATAATTACTAGCTTTTAAAAGTAATGAAATAATTGGAACGCCACCAATTAACCTACATGAGTTTGGTTAAAGTAAATAAATATACAATTTTATAACTGTGACGTCAGTAACTCATTAATTATGCGGCGTGTGATTAAATAGGAATCACGCGAATTGATCGATTTCTGAAGTTAAGCTGTCAAAACACGGCCTGTCATGGATGGGTCAGACTGCACTCTCCATCCTTTGAGAGCCCCTTAAATTAATTTTTTAATCTGATTTCTGTTTAAATAACTTTATTACTACTACTAGCTGTAATACTGGACAATAAACGGTATTCTATTCTATTCTATTATTACTGAGTTCACATGTTGTCACCCGACGGAAAACCGATATTATGATTTTTTTGAGAACGATACTCATTACTTACGCTACAAAACAAAGCGAAAAAGAAGTGCCAACCACTATTAACTACTGATAAACTTAAGGGGCTATCCAAGTTTAACAACCATCCACCAAAAACCATTGCCCTAAACACACCCAAACCAGCAAATCTAACATCAAAATTTCAAACGTCAACCGTTACACAACAATATACGGTTCAACCCTAAACCACTAACAATAAATGTGTAGTCATCAACAATGATTCACAGAATACGGCCCAGGGTTGATATACGCCACCTCCTTGCTAAGATACAACTACGCTAGTGACCGCAAGAGGGCGCAGCGAACGCCATGATAAACTGTTATTGGCCCTCGGCCCTTCGGCCAAATAAATGGTCAGACACGAATCTAGATATGAGTAATGGATTGTAATAAAGCTGGTGTCGTCTAGAAGTCAACTGTTTTAGGTGTGGTTGAGATTATTGAACAGAAATAATGAACGAAACAAAAAGAAACTAACTTTCATCAGTCGATTGATGTTTTCACTGACCTTGTTAAATTTTGTCTAAACCCTGTCTGTGTCCTTTCTTTATTATACAGGGTGGCAGGGACATTGACGCGCAACCTGTTACCATGGATTCAGCACATGATTCTGACCCTGCGTTGAAATTAATCGTTGGTCAAAAAAAAATTGCTGTTCCATACATTATGACCGCGTAGGTATTGTACTTTTCTATGAAACAGCAGATTTTTATTTTAGAAGAAAGAAAATTCATTTATTTGCGGCAAACATGACGCATAAAAAAGAACACAAAACAAATTAACAAGTTGGGGGTAAACATGCGTCACACCACGCGAAACGGCCATCGCTCAGCATAATGCTAAGACCCTATACGAGACAGAGCCCCAGCGCTGGTTTTCAGCGGCAGCCGGCGTTGACGTGATGACGTCAACCAGTGCAGCATACGATTACACATAAATAAAAACAACAATCAAAATGTATGAAATAAAATAAACAGAATTTTGTTAACCGGCGAAAATTTTCTACGATAGGAGGTCTAGAATCATGTGCTGAATTAACGGTTATAGTTTGCACGTCAATGTCCCTGCCACCCTGTATAGATACTAGAAGTAGCTACATATAGAAAAAATCATAATGGACACCTTTCTCTGCGTAAAAGCAAATAGAAAAGGCTAAAAAAGAAGTTCGACATGACGTGTCGCTCGGTAAAACATAAGAACGTACGTCAAACAGCCAAAAGCTCGAACAATACACCAACAAAAGCATCTAAATTACGCTTCACTTTCAAGTATAAATAAACTCGCACTTCACTTCAAACTCAAAACTTAGTTCCGAATGCAGAGCGGCATGTTCGCTAAGTGATATGCACTCTTAACTTTTTGGTCCTAGCTCGCTTCATCAGTTGCGGAGACAGATGCTCTCTAGATGCACTTCTTAAAACAAAGTGACAGAATTAAGGCGGCGGAGAAAACGTTTTAAACTAATTACTGTCACCACTGGCAGCTAGTGCGACAGTTGTAGCAGACGAAGCGTCTGGTCTTTTGGTACGGTTTTGTATAAATGTGGACTGAAGGTAGCTACGTTTATCTAGTTGAGTTTTATTATGTGCCACGTTTTCGCGGTGTGGTCGTTTGTTATTACTGTAGGAATAATATAGATACATCCTACCTTCTCGCTGTAGTTGTTTCCTTCCTTATAAGTAGGTGTGATTCAGGGTGATGGAATGAAAGTCTTCATGTTAGGTGTAGCTAGCTTATATTACGTTCCAAAGCAGTACACAGATATTGTTAAAGCACAAGAAGAACGGAGAATAGAGAAGCATAGATAGTTTAGTAGTATAGTCACAAAGTTCACAAGCACAGGTATCGAAAATGAATGTGTATCAGTTTAGGATAGCACGGTAAAATTCTAATCACAGTTTAGCTAAATGCATTAATAATCAGCCTATAATGTGCCCACTGCTGGGACACAGGCCTCCTCTCGATGAGAGGGAGTAGGCCATAAACCACCACGCGGGCCCAGTGCGGGTTGGTAGATGTCACATGTCTTCGAATTTTTGGTTCTAGGACATGCCGGTTTCCTCACGATGTTTTCCTTCACCGTTTTGAGAGCAGTGGTGATTAAATAATTTACACAAAGTAAAGCGCCTATCTGGGTTCGAACCTAGAACCTACAATTCGTAAGTCGCGGCCGTTACCGCTGGGCCACCACTACTCTCAAATGCATGCATAATTACTTTTAGTATAAACCATAAGCGGGTATAAGCAGAACGGTAACCAAGCGAGCAGAGTGACAAAATAGATAAATAATATAACATAACATCTAGTCTGTATCCCCATAAGGATTAGGCAGAGTTGTACAGACGCCAGCAGGTCAAGCTACCCGAAACTGTCAAATTTTCCCAATCAACCTTGAACCTTAAAGCTTTATCGATAAAGTTGAAAATCTATTAAAGAAATTTGACAGATTGTAATAACTTGATGTGCTGGCGTCCGTACCTATGGCACGCCCACATTTCGCCAGTTATGTATAATAATAACTGCTCTGAAACATATTTTTTATTTTCTTTAGACAAAATTATCCCTTTACGCCTTCACACAATTTATTCGAAATAACGTATTGACATTGGGGTGTCTGGTTTGGTTTATTTAATATTAGCTGCACCCCGCGGTTTCACCCGCATAAGTCTCGATCCCGTGGGTATATCGGGATAAAAAGTATCATATATATTAATCCTGGTTATAAACCATCTGTGTGGCATATTTCATCCAAATCCGTTTAGTAGTTTTTGCGTCAAAGGGTAACAAACATCCATCCATTCATCCATACAAACTTTCACGTTTATAATATTATTAGTTTTGTAGGATAGTAGGATTTTAATATTAATGTGTAGGTATACAATTTGCCTGTTAAATAAATAATGTTAACAATTTTCTTAAAATTAATTTATTAAAAGGAAAAGGTCTATGTAAGGATCGTAGGAGGTGGCGTTCTGTAGTTTCTGCCTACCCCCGTGGTAACAAGGCGTGAGTTTACGTATGTAATTATTGTTACTAGATAGTAAACAAATTTTTGTTATAAGTTCACAGAATGGACTTAAAAATGTCGGTCTCTTTTCCATCTGAAATACTTGGTAACTCTAGTTTGTTTACACAACACTTCGCAAAACTTGTCATTACTTAGCGCTGACAATATTTTTTGTTTGTTCTAGGATAAATTTTAATTAAGTCGAATGTTTACAAGTAACAAAAGTTTACACTGTTTGTTCTTGACGTCGTTCTAAAGGGCACACGGACGATAGGGTGACCTTGGAGTGTACTACTCCGTAACAACTGCTAATTAAGACCTTGTAAATATAAACAAGCTGATTCAAAGACTAAGTTGTGTAGTAGGGTAAAACTTCATTTGTTTCGAAATTAAATTTCTTTCAAACATTACCACTTAGAATTTATAATTTGAGAATGAATTGCCTTTTTTGGTCGATAGTGTACAACTTAATGCAAAATGCTCAAAAAGCGTTTTCTGAAAGTTGAAACTTTATGACAATTAATAACTAGCTTTTGCCCGCTGCTTCGCCCAGGTTGGCGTCGGAAATTATATCACAGGAACGTACTGCCCGGATCGAAAGTAACCTATGTGGTAATCCAGGTTATAATATAAACTATTTGTGCGTCGAATTTTATCCAAATCCGTTCAGCCGTTTTTGCGCGATTGAGTAAAAAACATCCAAAAATCCATCCTGTATGTATGGATGTTTGCACTTTACATTTCTAATAACATTTATAATATCCTACTATCCTACTTCCTACTTAATATTATAAATGCAAAAGTTTGTATGGATGGATGGATGGATGGATGGATCGATGGATGTTTATTACTCTTTCACGCAAAAACTACAGAACGGATTTGGATGAAATTTGGCACACAGATGGTTTATAACCCGAATGAACATATAGAATACTTATTATCCCGATATTCCCACGGGATCAAAAGTTACGCGGGTGATACCGCGGGGCGCAGCTAGTAAGTAATAAAGAAGTAGTAGGAACTTCTTCAGTGTTTTCAATAAGGTAAAATAAAATTGTAAAAACTCAAACAGAAATTATGGAGAGCCCGTACTGTGGCAGGTCATATTAATGAAATAAACAATGCAACTTTTATTTCATAATACATTGTTAGGAAAACAAACACTGCATTAAAACTAGAGATCAAGCGCAAATCAAAATAGTTTTAACGAAAGCAACAATGTCGTTTTATTACTAGAAGCTCTCACGTATAAATTTAATTGAAACTACCCTTCTTTCGCTTCACTGTAATAATTGAATTTCTCTTTACAGCATTTTGTCGTGCGTTTTGTGATGTTTAAATGTCCAGTTAAAATGATTGCATCAACATTATACCTACACAAATCAAAAATATATTACACAAATCAAAAATATATTGCCGACGACAGTCGTCGACGGCTGCAGTTGCCTCTGCCGTTGACGCATGTGGTTCGTTGTGTGCACACTTAGTGCTCACCTTCGTCATATAAGAAACTCTTGGGCAAAATTGTATGCTATACTGCAACGGTCAGGCCGTGGGTTGTCTGTCAGTGAATTAATGAATGAATTTATGATTTTTATCAAGTAGATATACCTAATAGAGATAGGCTCTATGTTGACCTCCATCCCACCTGATGTAAAGGAACGCAGTTCACGATGGTCTGAACGAATGCTAAATGGAGCTATTATGAAGATGCAATTTTTTCAACGCTGCAATTTCATTATTGCTTTCAATTGCATTCAACAAACAATTAAATTGTTTCGCTTAAATAAGCCGACATCCTTCATCGCTGCAATGCAATTTTATTGTTCTCTTAGCGCTCCCTTAGTTTTTCCTATGCCATTTGTCACTTTTTCCAATGGTACAGTCGCACGTAAGCACGGAACTTGGCAAGAGTCGTTCCTCTCCTTTCTTTAAATTTCATCTAAACAGACATGTTTAAAAATAAATTATGGCAATAACCATAGAATAGACAAGCAATAAAAGTGTTTTTTAGGTAAATATGTGTGCGCACACCTTGCTGCGAGGCGACTGTACTTGTTCTCCATCAAGGAAAAAATATTGGTTTCAATTTCTACCAAAATTTTAAGATAGAAACCACATAACATATTACGGCATACATATCACATAATCAGCACATGTTCAAATAGTATTAACTAACTTCTCGTTACCTCAAGCAAATAGAATCTGCACGCCGTACGACGAACGCGGTGCGACTAATTGATCAGCTAATTTGTGGAACGCAGGTGTGCAGCCGCCTTTATGAATTACAAATAGCTATATACTTGATATCCATTAGAGGAATCGAAGGCGCGTCCTATTTCATTATACAGTTGCGTTAATTTATCAAATGAGTCGTCAGTTTGAATTGGCTGAATATTTACTGACGAGCTCATGTATTATTTGGTGTGTATGTGAACTTCGTAAGAAGAATTGAAGTTCGAAGCGACTTACGAATTGTACATCGTGGCTGCGAACCCCGCCAGACGCTCTACTTTGTGTAATTTTTATTTTTTTTAAACGTTGCCCCACACTAGGAATTACTCCTGTATCGTGGGTGTCTTTACAAACATTTAACCTCACATACACAAACAGCCAGACCCGGAACAACTACCTGTAGGCAATACAAATATTTATTCCGTGCGGGAATCGAACCCGCGACACGCAGCGCAGCAGTCGATCGCTCAGCCACTGCGCCAATCGTGCGCCAACTTGAAATAATATTAATTTGAAACAGTATTGTAAACATAGATTTACATTAATTATTTCATCACCAATCGTGAAGAAGTCGGCATGTCTTATAAACAAAAACTCGAAGATATGTGACATCTACGAGCAACCCGCACTGGATCCGCGTGGTGGTTGTCACTTTGATTGAATTATAGGTGAATTATGTGATGTGTATGTATGTATACCATAAATTGAAGGAACAATAAAAATTGCACCGTCTAAGCAGTGTCTAGACGATGCAAGACATTTATTGGTTCAATATTATTCTATGCAACAGACATGCAACTTGCATCGTGTAAATAGGGCTTTATCAGATAAAGCTGTCTGCTTACCAAATTAATTTACTTCTTACACTTAACTAACATAAATATTCATTTAATTACAATCTCAGATGAAAAAATATAAGACGCTTGTTTCATAAAAATGTAAGTTTACGACCAACTTGCCCGGATTTTGTACTAAATCTTTACTTTAACTTAACTAAGACTTCAACGTCTGCAAAGTGATAAGTAAACTTTAAGTTTCAACAGTTTAATTTACTTGTTACAAACACTGTAACGTGTTTAAAACATTGGTAAAATATTGATCTTTTAAATTCTAGATGAACATGTTATGTGAAAGCAAATTTTGAAGCGCAGAGTAAGTTTGGTTTTAAACAATATTTTCCGTGAGTATTCTGTATGTTATTTACACCTACAGACCTATTTATCACCTAAGGACCGCCAGGAAACATTTATATGGGACCTGCTTATACTAGAAAAAGAAGAACACTATAACTTTGCTGCTACGCAACAAATTAAATAATAATGATTTCATTTAGAATTACCAGTCTACATTTATCTAATCTATTTTAACAAGCCTGTATTGTCCCACGGCAGGGCAAAGGCCCCCCTCCCCCTTTTCCACACAATTCTGTATTTTGCTGGTTTGCTAGTTTTTTCGGTAGGAGTCAAGCTCGTCCCGCTATCTTCGTCTCGGCCTGCCGCGATGGCGTCATGCGTTTACTGGCACCCAATCGGTGGTTATCTTATCCCATTTATCATCAGACATGCGGCAGACATGGCCAAAACCAAGATCATGGACGTTACCTAGAAAGCTCACGCTACCCGAAACTGTAAAATTTTCCCAATCAACCTTGAACCTTAATGCTTTAGCGATAAAGTTGAAAATCTATTAAAGAAATTTGACAGATTGTAGTAGCTTGATGTGCTGGCGTCTGTACATATACTTAGCCTAAAAAGTCGCATAAATTATTTACTTTTAAAACAACACTGGTTATACTCTCACCTCATCATCATCATCATCATCAGCCTATAGCGTCCACTGCTGGACATACTAGAGGGTTTTTTTATCAGGAGACGTCTGCAGATAAATGCAATTACTAACCTAATACGTTGATGAGTTTGTCAGAATTCGTAAGACTTGCACTGGTAAGAATGATTAAAATGACTAGAATATTTTAACACCTGTTTTAAGGAGTTCAGAACAGATCATCATCATTTCAGCCCGGAATCACTAACTGCCGTGTAGCAGTATCTACAACGCCACACACGAACAACGCGTTATACTGAAGTCACGCAAATCCTGCATCTCGCAAGCAGAGTTTACCGCGCAATTAGCATAGATACAATTTCCCAACATCAATCGTTGGGAAATTGCCCGCCAGACACAACACCCTGGTCGGAGGATCCTCCCTTTTCTATGGAGGATGAGTGAACTTTACACCCTGTTCCTCATACCTCTAAAGCCGGGTATAGGCCTCCCCTTTCTTCTGCCATACTTCCTAGTTCCGTGCGTCTCTCATCCAGGTGTTACCCGCGAGTTTGACTATATCGTCAACCCAGCGCATTTTTGGACGGCCCTGGTTTCTTAGAAATATCAACTAAAATCTAATCATCACTATGTGAAGTTTCTGACAGTACCTATTCATCTTCAACCTCTTTTTATAAGGATAATGTTTTTAATTTGTTGATTCCGGGGTTAATCCCCCAACCAACACAGAGAGGGCAGCTAAGAAAAGTCTATTTAATTTAATTTAAATTTAATTTTAGTAAATCTGTTTAATTTCTTTATACCATTTAATTATCACAACTCCAGTTATCACTTACTAATTCACTGTCATTTAGAATTACACCCTAAATTCGATGAATGAATTTTGGTTCAGGGTAGTCGAGTGAAGCCACTCGACTACCCTGAACCAAAATTCACGCACTATACAAGCAAAAATGCGGCCGAAAGTCCCCTACCAATTGCATGGAATCAAATCGTCGGATTACATTCCTATCACTAGTGTTTATCACTTGCCTCAGGCCATTCGGCCTCCGACGAAATAATTTCGGCAAATGACGTTTAGGCACCGAAAACGTCGGAAAACGTCGGTAATTGCCCTCTCGCTATATAAATTGGCTGAGTGTGTTACCGGCAGTGGGAAGGGCTTCGGGTCTAACTAAGATATCTCGATTAAAGGGATTTTTTTTTGATGTTGGTATTGTGGGATAATAAATACTGTGATGACAGAAAATTTTGAACTGTGAACAGACTCTCACTAATTAGATACATAACACATAACATAATCAGCCTATAATGTTCCCACTGCTGGGACACAGGCCTCCTCTCGGTGAGAGGGAGTGGGCCGCAATCCACCACGCCCAGTGCGGGTTGGTAGATGTCACATGTCTCATCACCATGATATGTGCCAATTAGATAGTAAAATATATTTCTTTTCTACCCTTAAAATCTATTAATTAGATAGGGCTGCCACAAGAATTAAAGAAAATAACGTAGTAACCGTTTTTGCACCGAACAGTTGAAAAAAACCGACAACCTGAAAATATTCTTACAATATCGCGTATTCTTATGTTTTTCTTTAAAAAAAACTCCTAAAATCGAGAACCGCAAGTAGTAATGTTTAGTAGCACTCCTGCAAATGAGGTTTGTCGATGGAGCCGGGGCGGTGCTTCGCGCAATTACCGCTCACCAGCGGGGCGCCACCGTCGCCCGCGCTGCACAGGAATTTATGGAAGGCGCGTGTCAAACACATTTTTACGACACGATATCAAAAAAATACTAATGAGTAGGAAATTCTGGTCTTAATTGTAACAAATTAATTGCAAGACACCAGAAATGTCAATAAAATACACATGTAGAAACTACATAGGTGTGTAGTATATACTCCATTCAAATAAGTACGAAGATTCTTGTCGTACTTAATAGCCTTATTAACTATGATAGCTCGGTTAAGCAGCCGACAACCTCCAAGGTTGACCTGCAAGAAGCCCCTAAGAAGAAAAAGTCGGTCATGTTGATAACATCCGTCAGTTAGACAGACGTTATTACCCCAAGAACTTTACAAAAGAACAATTTTATGTCCATTCACAGAAAAATCCCCATTTCCACTCTAACCTCGAAACTGAGAAGAAAATGCTCTAACAGAAGACTTTTCTCATGTAAATATAACCCGTAATTCTTTTCAGAAATAAAGACTTCTCGTAAAATACACCCTTACGTAACTAGAGCCTGAAGTTATTATGACTGGTTATTTGTAGGGGCTTACTTGTCCCACTTGCAGTCATATAAAGTCGCGGCGAGGGAATTTACGGCAGGACTGTGCGCCTGGCATTTTTGAGTTAATTCACCAGACATTATGTGCATCGCATTCAGAGGGTTGAGTGAGAATGCACGGGTTTTATAGACGAACTTTTTGATTGTAATTGTACCTATTAACAGACGATCAACTTGGTACGGTCGGGACAGCGAATATGGTTCGCTCCGTACCAAATATATTTGTCCAGTGAGCAGTCTGGCGACAAAATTTTGTACGGAGCTACTATTTTAATTTATTTTATTAATTTGGGAAAATAAACCGTTACACATTACAGTGTTACACATAATCTGAGCTACATAGTGAGTAAATGTATAACCCACGACATTGACATTGAGCATGTGCAGAAAGTTTGAACTGTCAATATCACAGTGATCTTTAATGTCGTAACAATAAGGTTGCTGTTGGGGTCCAGCTATCAAAGGTAAAATAACTGAGAAAGGACTGTATGTCTGATATCTTGACTGCTATTTTTTCATATTTTATGGCCGATATGAGAGAAAAAACAAGAAGAAGTCTGAATGACTTTTCTTCATAACTGAATTCAAATGCCAGAAAGTTTAACATGGAACTTGAATCTCTGATACTTTGATGTTAATAAAAGTCACCAAATAGTAAGCAACGTGTCTGAGCTATTTCGAACCTTCCACATTCTCCGAATTATTTTTAACGATAGATTGAGAGTGCCAAGTTTTTCTTATTTTCTCCTTTTTCACGACTCCGCTTGCGTTGCCAGCACACAAAAATGATTCTCTAGTATTTCTCAGAAATCTATGTATGCTGAATCGAAAGGAAAAACGAGTAATAACCTGCGATACGCAGAATAGAATTTTAAAAGCTGGTAGTTTTAGCGATTATGTAAAACTGTTAACGTATTTTTCATCAGGGATGTGTTTTGGTTTCATAGTTATTTGAAACGTAGCCCACACTAAAACAGTTTTGTATTTACATAATATATAAGCTAACAGATTTAAAATAATATTAATAATATGTACATGTATATAAAAAAAGGAAATGAATCATGGCATCGTGGCAATCGTCTACATCGATGTCAACAGGTAAAGTGCCCAAAAGGCTGGCAGCATTGCCACGCTGTATGCCGATGCAGATTTTTTGGCAAAAAAATAAGTTCCGTGTAGTGGTTGTGTTAACAAACAAGATTTGAAATTTGAAAAGCCAGAGCATGAAAAACCAAGTGAGATAAAAATACTTGTGCCTCACAAATATTCATACATGCTATTCATAAGATAAGGCACAAAACTGTTAGCGATGTTTATTTATAGGGTCATTAACTAAGCTTTTTAGCTTGTTCACTGAGACAACACTAATGTGCAAAAGTGTTTACTGCATGGCTCCGGTCGATTATTACAAAATACCTAAAAGTTGGAAAGAATTGCCGCTATCGTTATTTAAGACTTCGAAGTTTATTGACAGTCAAAGTATACTTACTATATAGCACTCGTAACAGAATCCTTGACTCAAAAACAATTGAAACTTAACTGTTTAAAACAATTATTATGTTTGTTTTGCTGTTGTGTTATTGTTCTGTTTAAGTTATAGTTTAGTTTTAGTGGATTAATTTATTTTTGTAACTTTTGCATGCCTACTGGTTAAATATGGCTGAACCTATTTCCCTTTATCTTTAAATGTGACGTGTATAGTAATGGAAAATTGACTACTAATTTACAATTAATTTCTCTAACTGTAAATACCACAAAAAGCTTAAGTATTTCATTTGCCATTATTCTTTATGCAAGAAAACTAGACTTACACAAAAGAATAAACAGCAGAAAACAATCATTCCTGAAAGGCATTGCAATAATCCCTTTTAGTTAAGACATGCTTAGAAAGATTGCTTTTAAGTACTTCTACGGCATTTAGTTTACAATCTAATGCGAGTAGAACTAATACTTTAACACTGCACAGCTGCAGAGCTGCTGTTACTGTCGTTGTCTATAAAGGGGTGTGTGAGGATTAGAGATTCCTTCTCCATTAGTATGTTTGTAGTAATTCTGCAAGATAAAGATGGTTGAAACATAGTTTCTGTGTTCGAAGATAGCATTTAGATCAAAGTCGAAGTGACTGTAATAATACTAATGTCTTTGAAGCATAACGTCTCTAATATAGATATGTAAATTGAGGTTTTCATTCAAACAATCATCCATCCATTCAACATATTTCAACGACACACACTCCATTTTAAAATCCACATCACTACGCCAACAAACCGCGAACCGATTTGATAGTTTCGTAAAATCGATAAACTAAACACGAGTCTGTCAAACAGTAATCGAACATTCAATCTGTCTGCGAACAGGTTATAATCGAGGGTCGGATAATATAATCGGATGGAACGCACGCCGGGCGTGGATACAATATGCTAATTCAATGTTTGCCAAATGTACTGTGCCGATTCGATTCCACTCGTAGAACGGACAGACCTACGACACGCGCTGTTTATCGATAGTGATGTGATGGCTTTGTGCAGCACTATTGCGTTGAATGCAGTGTGGGCGCAGACGATGGTAGGCGTAGGCGAAAATACGCTCGAATTACGAACATAAATATTCGTTTTCGTACCGAAACGCTTCAAGCCTATGTTATTTTAAGTCATGCTGAAAATGTGGTATGGAGCAATTCAAAATGAATTTTCCTTTAGCTAGGTAGGAATTCACTACCAGCTCAGTTTTGCTATTTTTAGCCAATAAATTTTGATGTGTTTGCTGTTTTAAACATAAAAAAACAGCGGACAGTTCACTACGCTTTATCCCATACTTTTAAGTGCTTGGCGATAAGAATTCCCAAAATTCAAACACAATCAGAATGTGCATTTATGAAACAAAGGTGATGAAAGTTTAAATTCCTTTGTCCTAGTTACAAAAAGAGCAGACGGTCACATCACTACGTATAAACACACAGAGCAATGGACTATACACCAGTCCGAATGCAACGCAACCAAACTCACTGATTGCCCAAGAATGTTATTGGATTGGGAAAATATCGGTTTCAGTTACCGTAATTTTAATAATACAGACACATGCAGGACTCATGTGTGCTTACTTACTGTTACTTACTATGAACTTATGAATGTACTTTTTTATAAATTTTAGACACTAGTCTTACTATTTTGTGAACCTTAAGTAATTCCCCTTTTTAACCTCAAATAATTCCTATTTTGAACCTCAAATAATTCCTATTTTAACCTCAAATAATTCCTATTTTGAACCTCAAATAATTCCTATTTTGAACCTCAAATAATTCCTATTACGATGTGGCGCTCGCCGGCTGCTGTCGCGCCACTGCTTGCTTCGCTCGCTCAGCTCGCGCGTGGTTTGTCACAGTTCCAACCTAATGTAAGCCGTTTGGTCGGAGTAGTGTAACTTAGTTACTGCGACCAAATCGGCTCACACGTGGTTCCTCCGTTCAGTTCTAACCTAACTTAACGCTTTAGCTTAGTTAATGCGACCAGCTGTGAGTAAAGGCCCGAAAGTAAAAGAGGCTTATTTACTTAAAAAAGTGTGCATTATTAATCCCAAAAATTTTATAGAGGAACAGTTAAATGTTTCCCTTCACTAAGTAATAGGTTAATAACAGGCTGATAAAATATGAAAGTATTTACTTAGATGGCAACAACTATAGCAACTAAACCGCCCCTGCATAAATTAGACTAGTACATGTTTCCATTACTTATTCCCTATACTTATTCCCTATACTTATTCCCTATACGTTCGTTGTATCAGTCTGCTTAGCTTTTCATACATAAACCATTAAATGCACAAGCTAAGAAACTTGGGCTATAAAGTTGAACCGTTTAGTCATCCTTACAGCCGGATTTCCTTTAGTGTATAAATTCTGAAGCAAGTAAGTAGCCTCTCGAACATTCTAAGACGTGAATTACTCAGCTCTCTAGACGCCCGTGTTTTATATTCGCGAGTTAAATTCGCTGCAGTCGAGACTTCGCGGATTATGTGAGTAATATAATTAGGTGAACTATACTAAGGCCCACTTGCACCATAACTGTGTCCTGTGTCCAAATAAATTTTATTCTTTCTTTTCTTTCACCACAAATCACTAAATCCGTTTAACCCTCATCATCTTCCTGCCCTTGCCCCATGTTACTTGGGGTCGGCGCAACACCTCTTCTTCTTCCATTCTCCCCTGTCAACAGTCACGCTATCATTTACTCCCTTCCGTTTCGTATCATTCCTCAAACAATCCATTCATATTTTCTTTGGCCTTCCTCTCTCTTTCCATCCATAAACTTATTTAAAACATCATTTTGTTTCAGTCATCTTCAAACGATTGACAGAAACGGACCGATGTTTCAAACGTGTTTAGCGCTAAACATTTATATTTATTTGTAGTGCAAGTGGGCCTAAGAACTTTCAGCCTGGAAAATTAATTGTAGTTGCCATTACAGATCATGGTTGGCTTGTTTTAAGACATGCTTAGAACTAACGCCATCCTTAATAACATTTGAAAATATTTTTCTGGACTTCCTGACTTTATTATTTTACAAAATTTCACACCGTCCTACTGCACCCTTAAAAGGCCGCGGCGAAAAAAAAGTTATTAAAATCAAACTAAGTTAAAAAAATGTTTAAAAGTGAGCAAAGTGATAACGCAAAATCCCGTCTTCTTCATTACAGCACAGTTTGCTGGGAAATTCAATAAATCTGGGAATATTGCAGCGTATAATGTATTGCATATTGCAGCCTCTTGGCGTAAGTGGGGTTGTGGGGGCGCGCGTATTAACTATGCGAGTAATGCGACTATTATGAGGGAGTGCCGAGTTATTTAGCGTTTGAATTGTTTTCATGTGACTAGATTTTGCGAGTAGGCTTTTAGATAGAGATTTTAGGATTGAAAGTATGTCATGTCACTTCAATACTTAGTAAAAGTATGTTTCTTGGCCAAAGAATTAGCATCGCCATACAACGTGGCAATGCTGCCAGCCTTTTGAGCACTGTTCCTGTTGACAGCGATGCGGACGAATTTTTTGATGCCCTATGATTATTTTGCTTATTTTTTTTTTTTTCATGTACATATCATTATTTTAAATTTTAGCTTATATAATGTAAATACATAAGTTTATATTGTAAATAGTACAAATATAAAGTATGTCAGTCAGAGACAAAATCGATGCCTGTATGATTTTTTCACTGGTCGGTATGTATAATTTAGATTTAAAAAAAAGTGTAAAGTGTAGTGTGTAAAGTGTTATTGGGATATTCCTTTTATTTGTTATTCTGTAGTTTAAATCCTAATATAATTATAGCCAATATGTTAATAGTTTTAGTTAAGTTAGAATATTATATTAGAATGTCAGAATGTTATTTTTCTATATCATTAAAATATCACATATTATTGTCATATTGCCAACTTTATAAACATTATCTGCTTCTTCAAGCACCATCTGTTTTACTTATCTCCAATTTTTGTTTAAAATAAGTAAATTTCTTTATTGCCGTAATAAATTTCTTTATTGCCATAAAAACAGGTTACAAAAAAATGCCAAACCTCCAGAGCTAGATTAGAGTAAGTACCTGTTTTTCAGGAGCCAGTTACTTCCTCTATTTAGGTTACAATAAAGCAAGTTTTTTGCAGTAAAAAGTAATAAAAAGAATTGATGATTAAATGATTGTTGATTGATTGATTGGTGATACAATTTAGTTTCAATAGTTGTAGTGTTATAAGTACCTTTGATGTTAACTATTTACCTTAGCAGTTCTCCTACCTCGTTCACCTCGAAGGGGATAGAGATACTTATACAATAACAACAGTGTGGATAAACCCAGTATGGCTTCATTTATCTATCAAGGATGGCATGTAAACAGCAGACCATAACTTCATTTACCGGAGTCGGCTCGACGTGCTTTGATTAAAATTTATCGACCTAAATTCTCATTTGTTTGGCCCTTTGTTCGCGTTACCCGTCCATAGTAACATGGACAAATTATTTCTAATTCGCTCTTGGGTACGCTCGTATTATGTAGATAGGATGTGGAGCTCTTGCTAAAGAAAATATCTGGAATTTGATTCTCAGTTTCGGCTATGTTCTGGGTGTATCTGTTAGAAATTCAAGGCTGAAGCTGCCTTCTGTACCAATATACACATATACACATAAAATATTGCGTACGAGAAATACGCTGCTTTTACATTCTTGAAATTCTTGTTCTTATTTTATTTTTTACATTATTATTACTATATTACATTTCTTTTTATTTTACATTACTATTTTAAATTACTGGACTGAATACCATCAATATCCTAAAGCCTGATTTAATTACACGGTGCGATTTAATTGCCTATAGCATACCAAAGTGGTACTGGGCCGGACATGTTTGCTGCATGTCGAACGGGTCACGGACCAAATCTACCACCGTGTGGGTCCCAGAAAACGTCCGGCGACATCGAGGCAGGCCCGGGAGAAGATGGCGGGATGAGCTTGACACCTACAGATAGTATTGGTCCACACTAGCCCAAGGCAGAGACGAGTGGAAAGGAGAAAGGGAGGCCCAGCAGTGGGACAACATAGGCGAAAAATAAAATAAATAAATACCATAAGTTAAAGTAACAATAAAAGTTGGACCATCTAAACAATGTTTAGACGATGCAAGTCAAGTATTTTGTTGCTTCATTTTATTGTAACGGTGCAAGTTCCTCTGGCAAGAAAATGGGGTTTTATTTTTCACAATATATATGACTTTCGTTTTCCGCGCCATAGAAAACCCGTGCGTAGCATGTTTTCTTTCCTACTGCGCTTCAAAGAAATGTGTTTTTTAACACTAAATTTCTATAATTGAAATTAAAGAATTTTTGAAGCTCCGGTTTTAGTACTTAATAAAGTAATAACATAACACACATCACGTCTGTAATTCCTGAAGGACAGGCAGTGATCTGTGATATTATAAATAGTAGCAATGATAGAATAAAGTAGCTACCCAGCTTCGCAAACACAAAAGTGAATCGTTTTAAGCACCATTACCTACCTACGAGTACGTTTCTGTAAGCTACAAACGTATTAGTAAAACCTATATTTCCTCAAGAATGTTCCCCTAAACTGTATTCGAAATTAAATAGAAATTAGGTAAACATGTTCGGTAAACAGCTCGCTTGTATTAACGATTATCGCATTGGTAGCCGACACCCTAATTACTTGGCTATTATTGTTTCATATTCTGAGAGTAAAGAGATTTTATTGCCTGTATTTAGGATGTTTTAAGCGTTGTATTTGTTCAGTACTTCAGTAGTTAATTGCATTGGATATGAATTAAGATTTGACTGTATTAGTCCTGAAGCTTTGGTCTCAGCTTCGGAGACTTCAAACGTCAATAAAAATTATATATAGTATACCTATTCCAAAGGTATCTGATAAAAATGTAAACAAATGTTTACACATGGAAGGTAATTAATAGTGGCACTTAAGAATTGAGTGTTTTGATTTGATTACTTAAACCCAAAGTTAAGTTTACGAGTATAACCTCAATACGTCTATGATTTTTTAAGTAAAATTTAATAATGTTATTCAAACGATAATTTTTGGAAAAATTGATGAGATATAAAGTTGAAACTCTCTGAATACTACTAATTCCTTTTAGTGAGTAATTACGTAAGAATTGAACCAAAACCGGGTTTATTTACACTTTTGGAACGGACATTACGTATAATCGTAAGGTAAGTACTATGAGGGCTTGAAGAGCCCTCTGAGGTAACGGGAGGAATCAAACAACTATAAGACTCCTTTAAGATTATATTGTAAGCACGTCTTTACATGTACTAGACCAAATTACCACTGACTGTTATAAACAAAAATCCTAATAGAATAAATATGACGTTAGCTTGAACGTTCGAATGTAACCCGTTCTAAATTATCTTCGGCCTGCACTATGTGAGGTTGCCTTCGGCAGATAAACCTCTACAGTACCTACCTTCCTTTTTTCGGAAAGAAACAATGCCCCTGACCTAAAATATTATAATTCGCACATTTTGCCTACTGATGGACTCGCCCGAGTAACTCAAAATAACGCGTCACTACCCCATTGAATAAACAAGCATCCCAACACTAAAAAACCAACCCTACTACAAGTAAACAAAGTCCAATTTTGAACAAACGCCTCACAAAGTTGAATAAGCAAACATAATTTCGAAAGCTAAATAATGAAGAACTGCTTTGTTCCATTAGGGGCTCGCGATGTTGAGGCAGTTTCGACACGCACTAAGCTAGAAAGGTCCACGTCGTTCATTGAACAAACTTCCAAAGTGCGGAACCCTTTCTTCCGAGCGTATTTACTGAGCCATCGCATGAGATTTGTCAAAGAAAACTCGGGAGCTGTACAAATAGAAGAGGTGGGAGCGAATCAACTCGAGATAAATAAAGAGGATTGTTTTTGTGCATTCAAATTGTACAATGTTGCGTAAAACGGGACGGTTTGTTGGTTCGCATGGCTGTATTTTGTTGTTATGTTAAAAACAGTTTATTTCTACTTTGTATACTGAAAGAAAGAAAGAAGAAAGAAAGAAAATACATTTATTTGGCACAAACTAAAAGACACACAATACACCAGATACATACATCAGATAAAACAAACAATAAAATAAAAATAAAAAGATTAAATAAAAAGTGTGAAGTCCGATGGAAGAAATTAGCAGGAAAGTGTGCCTCACGGCTGCGTCAAAAAGGCACAGTTCAGCAAAAATACCAGACAACTTGACGCTGGTTTTCAACTGGACCTGATGTGTGAGGTAACGGATGTAAATCAGTTTTATACTGCAACGTGACGTGTGGCGTGACGTACTGGTGAAAACTGTGTTACTTAGCGTAGCTAACAACCCACCTGCCGACATTTACGTCGCATAATTTCTGCGTGCTTACGTTTACAAATACCCAATGACAACAGTCAGAAATATGTAAAAACAGTTTTTTTCTATTTTGTATACTGGTGAAAACTGTGTTACTTAGGATAGCTAGCAACCCACCTGCCGACATTTACGTCGCATAATTTCTGCGTGCTTACGTTTACAAATGCCCAATGACAACAGTCAGAAATATGTAAAAACAGTTTTTTTCTATTTTGTATACTGGTGAAAACTGTGTTACTTAGCGTAGCTAGCGACTCATCTGCTGACACGTAAATTTTGCGTGCTTACGCTCAAAAATACCGTATAATACATCAAGCCGAATTATTTCGCATAATTTGCAACAAAAACATAAGCTCGCGGAATTTCCGTCGCGTAGTTTCGGCAGAATTCAGTACCTACGAATTCTTAGTATTCCGTTTCGAATTGGACATCAAACGCTCTTTCAGAGCTATACAGGTATATACAGACTACTGGCTACTAGTAATTCAGTGGTGGGGAAGATAAAAGCTGCTAAATCCCAGTAAAGGCCTTCCAATCTGTCGCCGGCAACATCCTGAATTGGATCGCTGGGAAAAATCTAACGTTCGGAATTGCATTGCTCTGTGCATTTATCGTTTTATCTGACGATTTTAAACTGTACTACGGTATTGCTCTGGAAGATTGAGAGGTGATCTGTGATATTCACCGATAGGGAACAGTCATTTAATTGCATCTGGTTCTGGGTAAAAGAACTAAATCAACATTCATCCTAGGTCAGGTACTTGTGTACACAATTTACATGATATCTACTACAGTACTAAGATAATATTTAGGTACCTATGTAAAAAAATCTGCAATAGGTTTAATTATAATAATCGCACTATCACGCGCCACGTTCCGGCACCGTGCGGAAGACGCGCCCGCGCGTGTGATTTCTACATACAAAGTCTATAAAAACACATTTCCGCGCGAGGGGCGGCATTTGACTCAATTTCCCGCACCTTGTTGCGTGACGCGTTGTAGTGTGAGATCCGCCTAAAGTTTCATAATCGAATGATTCATTACAGAAAACGTCATATTGGAATCTAAATTAAGTTCATATTATTTTCATAAGTGCTTTAAAATGGTCTTTTAAATATTTCAATCAAAAAATTTCTACGTATACTAATGCACGCACTTAATTAACATACCAACACTATTTTTCCTAACAACCCCCACCTCGCCTTGATCATCACGTCACTTATCATCAAGTTTGCGCCTTAACTTAGCAAGTATTCAAGTTAGGTCCCAAGAGGCAGCCGTCTTGAGGCGCCTCGATCCGATCGCTTCAACTTAGACACACTTAATTACCGGTCGCTACTTAATAAGTGGTGTAAGTTTATAATTTTCGTGATGTTTTAACTTTAACTTGCTTGAAGTGTGGAAGTATCGTGGTTAAAAGTGTGAACGTTTGCTTGAGTTGTGGATGTTGAATTTGTTAGTTCTGCTAGGGTTTTCACTAGTATAGATCTTATACATTAACGTTTATCTATCTATGTGGTCTCGATTAATTTCTTACGAGCTTTGGTACATTCGGGAATTTGGTACAAAAGGGAAATTAATTGTTATGCAAATTAACACCCTGCGTCAATTTGCCTTTAAATGGCTTTACATTTCATACAACTATCGGAGCATTGGTGGTCCCGACTTACAAGTCGTGAGTTCGAACCCAAGCAGGCGCTTTATTTTGTGTATATAATTTCATCACCACTGCTCTCAAAACGGTGAAGGAAAACATCCTGAGGAATCTGGCATGTCCTAGAACCAAAAAATCTAAGACATGTGACATCGACCAACCCGCACTGGCCCCGCGTGGTGGATTAAGGCCCCCTTCCCCTCACAGAGAGGAGGCCTGTGTGCCAGCAGTGGGAACATTATAGGCTGATTATACAACTATTAAAGAATGACAGCAAGCAGTGATGAGGCATTAAGTCCGCCTTTGTACCTTTTTGTGCGAAAAGATTAAATAAATAAATAAATGACAGTTGTGATTTGGTTGTACGGCCAATATAAGTTTATAGTGAAATTGCTTTACAATTAATCCCTGACTTTACCTAATCGCTGGTGTGGTTAAAACCACCTTTTTTCGTCACGGTTTTTGCTGCAGGCAGGTAAAATTAATATCGCACCGAAAATCGCGAAACCTACCTTACAGCAAGAAGGTAATTTACCAACACCGCCGACCTCTCAACTTGATAATCGAACGCTCGGAATGTAGGCAATTTTCGGTTAAATAAAATGAAAGCTATTTCGGTACGTAGATTGAAGAATATTTCCCGCATCCACTTTCCAGACTATGTAGGTATTAAAAAATATAGCCAACCGTTTCTCTCCGCCTTGATTTTTTTACATTTTGCGTAAAGTTTTAATTTTTGACTACCTTATTCAAATTTTTTAAATTCTAAAGCCAACATAGTTGTGAAAAGGCTAGTCAGATAATGAAGGTGCACACTGCTAGAGATTATGAGCATCATTTGTTGGAAAAAGTAAGGCCCTTTGTACACGGCACGGTTTCTTTACAATACGGTGAGCTAAGCACGCCGTAGAAAAATCGTGTGGCCTTGTATATGATATGGTTCTATGGAATACGGCGACATGACCGTGCCGTAATGTCACCGTGTCGTCAACAAACTTCCATCACAACACTGACGACCGTGCCTACACACGGCAAATAATCCGTAGTTTTTCAAGGCAAGGAAAATGTGTGTGTACAAGGAGCGTTAGGGTCAGTTCACACCGAGACGCGACGCGACGCGACGATATTGGAAGAATTTCGCGCTGCGCCGCGCTGCGCCGCCGCGAGACGCATCGCAACGTCGCGAGGCGCAGCGCTGCACGGCGCAACGTATCTGAACTCTCACAATGCAATGTGTACCTTTTCGTGTAGAAAATAAAGTATATTTTGAGTCACTCTTTTAAAGCGTGCGCGCAGCGTCGCGTCGCGTCGCGTCTCGGTGTGAACTGACCCTTATATGCGACGTTATCGTAACTGGTTCAATTCGTCATTAAACACCTAGAGATTCCAATGGCTTCGCGTAAAAGCTAATGTCGAATGATATTACTTCTGTTTCATATCCATTATATCGGGCATTCCAGCTATCGACCCGATTTCACCTTAGTTCTGTTTTCTAGCATTGTAACCATCTTCTCCTTCTGGTCATTCGACCGCACTCTTCTTCTGCATTTTTGGCTAGCATTGATACATTAAACATAAACATGATAAAGTCACCAACACCCCATTCAGCTCGCCCATTGTGTCACTCCTTGTAAATTTTCTACATTTATATCTGTAACTTTTATGGTGTACATAATAAAGATTATTCTATCTATCATAATAAAGAATATTCGATCTATCTATTTATGATATAACATCACGCCTCCTTCCCCCGACGGGTTAGGCATTTCGCCAGTTATGTTTAAGTCTCGTGTAATAGAGGGCCAGCCTATAGCCATCAAACGGGCGCCAGATTCAGGGCTGTTATTGAAAAATTCCTAAATGCATAAAACAGTCCTACCTGTACGTAAGTACAACCTTTTTCTTCTATAAATTCTACAGTCCATAAAAACATTGAGCTATGAAACTCCATCCGAACAGAGCAATCATCGCGCTGTCAGTAAAACCGCGGACAATTGTCGAAATGATATTGCGACAGTGCCGTCAAGGGCCCGGCGAGGCCCGGTGGGGCCCGTGCGGCCCGAGTGCCCGACTGTCCACGGCGCTATCTTGCCAACTTTTCTCGTTTAAACTTATTCCCTTTTATCTGCGAGTTGCCGACGTGGGCCGCCCCGACTTATCGCACACTTTTATTAAATTACTTGATAATTTCAATCCCTGACGTCTCGCGTGGCGGCTTGTTTATTCTTTTCCGAGTTTTTGTGAGTTTTTAATGGCCTGCTTAGTAGCGCGTGAAAAACAAATGATTTTGATCCTACTAAATAGTCAGTTGTTCGCAGTTTTGTTTTAGGACAGTGGGAACTGTGTCAATACACGCATATATAGGGATACTAGCTGTTGCCCATGGCTTCGCCAGCGTGGAGTTCAGCAAAAAGTATCCTTTTTCCTAAACCAGGTCATCGTCTACGCAAATGCCAAATTTCATCCAAATCCGTTTAGCCGTTTTAGCGTGAAAGCGTAACAAAGAAACAAACTCACTTTCGGATTTATAATATTGTACTTAGTTAGAAATAGTTAGGATACGTGGCTGGGTAGGTCTCAACGGTGTCGTCAACACCTGTATTTGGTTCTATGTCAGGCTTAGACCCTAACCGATAAGGTACGAGCTATGCCTTGATCCGTTATGGGAATATAGGGCTTTCGCAACCTGGATTACGAATTTCATGTTATCGATCGGAACCAGCTGGTCTGAAGCCGTTGCTTTAGAATGAAACAAATCGAATATGCGTAACAATTCGCATTTTCACTGTGGATGAATGTACATATATACCTACCTACCTAAGGTAAAAAATGCGTATAGTAAATTAGCGTTAACTTTCTCCCTTCAAAAGTCGAAAGATAAAGACAACATAAAGTAAAAGAATTTTAAAACTTAACTAAGTGCTTACTTAGGTACTAATCCAACATCCAAAATCTTCGACAAAAATCGTTCTTAATATATTTTAAAAATGTATATAGGTACGCCTCTAAATCGAGATTGATGAGGCGTATTAATCCACAATTTGCATGGAAGCAAAGATTTAAATCGTTAAATTTGCCCTCACCGTACTTGGTTGCGCGAAACAGTGTCCAAACAGAGCAAAGTGAGCTCACACATCCCCCTTGGAATTATAGATAGGATTTTTAGTATGAGTGAGTGAGACAATACTATTAAAATGTCTTCGTCGACGAAATAGAAACGTGACCATCTTTGGACGCGGTCAGGCGAATCTAACTATGTAAATCTTTGCATGAGAAATCTCACGAGTGCGATCGAAGTAAATCTCTAAAATGTCAGATAAGATATTGAAAATTAATTTTATCTGGTCCCGATTCTTAAAGACTTTATAATGGCGATTCGTGAGAAGTTTATCCATTGTCGGAATGCCCTATCGACTTGGAAAACTAATTGAACAACTGCCATAGCGTCGCAATTATTAAAGTATGGGAAAAGTTTGTTAATATTGTGAGCTTTCGACTATCAAACTGTCTTTTTCGCGATTGCAGTGCTGTAATTGTTCGATGTTATTGTGAATTTATTGGTAACTTGTTGTTTTAGTTTGTTTTTCATGTTCGTTTTGAACTATTCCGTTTTATGGCGGTCGTTTTTCAGGCACGTAGCCTAGAATAGTGACTAAGCACGAATTTCGTTTCAAAACTAGATTTGTGTCTAGTCTTAAAATAGACAACCATCATTTTTCGTCTCTGGTTGATATAAAAGCAACCACATCACTAATATAATTATGAACAATATCACCAGCCCATTACTGTCCCACTTCAGAGCAAAGGCCTATTCTCATACAGAGAAGACACGAGCATGGATCACCACGCTTGCTCAAGACGGGTTAGCGATTTCAGACTATATAAGAAAGAAAGAAAGAAAAATATTTTATTCTGCACAAACAAAACGTACAATGACAAGTAATAAAAAATAATAATAATAAAATAAAAAAAAATCAATATACATAATTATATCTCTCTTTATGTCCAGATTTCCCCACGATGTTTTCCTTCACCGATATCAGTAATATTCAAGTAATTAAACTATACACGGATAATATTACTAGAGGCTGCTTCTGTAAAAGAGCATCGTAGTGATTAGTTTGATCTTTAAAGAAAACAGTATTTGTGTTTAAAATTACTTGAACGTGAATATACACTACAGCCTTTATTATGTAGTTATCAGGTATTTATGCTGAAATTGAAAACGCCAAAAATGCCAAAGATTTTTGTTGTATACTTAGTTTATACAAAAAAAGTCTAAGTTCAAACCCTTGGCATTGAACTCAATCAACTGAAAGCTTTCAAATTATTTTATGAAAATTACCTCGAAATAAAAACAGCCAGAGCCAATTCTTAAAAAAAATTAAACAGCTCGGACAGAAGAAACTTTATCCAAAAACCTTTCAATTTCTTACCCACCTTCAGTTATTTGATATTTTGAAACTTTATTTTTTCTAGAAAAATTAAACTTCATTAATTTATGAAAGAAAATGTACAGCTCAATTTTCTTTGTAATATTAACGCATTCGTAAGCATTCTAAAAGCAACAGTGGAATTAATTTAATTGAAAATGAAAAGGTCTTTTAAAATAAATATCAAGTAGTCGCCTGTCAATTTCTTTTGTGAAACCATAAGAAGTGAAGCTTCTAATGTTAATTATAAGCAAAATTTAACACACACGGGCTACATGATTCAATCAGAATCGTGAATTTCTCGTGTGTGTAATGTGTGTTACTCACGTAAGTTATCAACATAATATCTAAAAGCTAAAAGTAAGACTTATACGGGGATAAATTAAATTAGCCAGCGAAACTCCGCAGACGTCAAGAGTATTAAATCAAATCATTTCCTTCAAGTAACATAGACTCATAATAATAATAAAAGGAACAGACACAGGCACATTAATTAACATCACAAACAATTACAATGCATTTAAAATCGCTGTCGATATGTAAACACGGTAAAACAAAAGAAAATCGATTTATTGAACCCATACTTCAAGTAACAAAACTACCAGCCGTTGCTAAACCCAAATAAAAACATCAAATGTTTTCTTTTATTATTGTTTTAGACATCGTTTCGTGTCGAGTTTCGCTAGCTAATTTCATTTGTCCACGTCGTCTTACTTTTAGCTTTTAGATATTATGTTGATAACTTTCGTGAGTAACACATATTTTCACGAGAGGTTCACGATTCTGATTGAATCATGCATTGTTTTTTTTTTCAATTGTATACGGTGAAGCAAAACATTGTGAGGAAACCGGCATGTCCTAGAACCAAAAAATTCGAAGACATATGACATCCATCAACCCGCACTGGCCCCGCGTGGTGGATTATGGCCCGCTCCCTCTCACAGAGAGGAGGCCTGTGTGGCCCCGCGTGGTGGATTACGGCCCACCCCCTCTCACAGAGAGGAGGCCTGTGTCCCAGCAGTGGGAACATTATAGGCTGAAATTATGTATGTCCCTGTATACTTGACTTATAATATTTATAAAGACTTTTACAAGTCTCGCAATCCTAAAAAAACAATCTTTATTTCTTTAATCAAAATTCAGCCAACCAGTAGGTAACCTCGTATGTATAATATTCCCCATAATACTCTAAAAGTAAAATAAGGGACACAAAGTTCGCGTATAATATGGGCACAGATTACACAGGGACTTTCAGGGAAACGTTTTTATCTGGGGAGTTAAGACACAGCCTATTATCCGCCATACTTATGTGACGGGCTAAGATGAAACTTACCATCTGGGGAACTGAGCCCATTGCCACGAAAGAAAGAGGACAGAAGTTGTGCAAAAACTCACGACATAATATCATTGACCTACACACAATACCCAGAAAATTATATTAAAAAAAGCTTAAGAACATATGCCTTACATATATTCTTAAGCAATTCTTAATGTCATCATCTGCCTAGTCTTTTCTCAACTATGTTGGGGTCGGCGTCCGTTCTAACCGGAACAGCTGAATACCAGTATTTTACATAGAGCGACTGCCTATCTGATCTCCACAACCCAGTTACTGGGTAATACGATACCTCTTGGTAAGACTGGTTGTCAGACTTTCGGGCTTCTGACTACCTGCAACGACTGTCAAAGATCCGCGAATGACAGCCGGGACCAATGGCTTAACGTGCTTTCCGAGGCACGGAGGGGTCTCGGTATGTAAAGATGGACCGCAGCAACCGTAGCTTAACCTGATCGATCGACCTGTGCGGCTATTTTTGTTTAGCCACGGGCCCCTCAAAAGCTTTTCTTAATCTCATTTTTCTTAATTTCTTAAGTAGGAACCACATTATGTTGTTTAGAAATGATTTAATACTCTCGAGTTTCTTTCATTACAGATTGCACGCACAGCTAATTTCGCAAACGAATTCTTCTTAGTATATAGTCCTCCTTATCGATTTCGATTACGGCGACCCTTTGAAATTATTATTTCCTAGGGTGTGGCTCGAAAGACTAAAATGGGACTGTTTTGAAATGATGAATAGCCGCATCTGGGATCCGCCCTAAGCGCTTATCACACGTAGCCTTTTTTTTTGGGTGTGATATCATCAGATGACTTCACGTCTAGCCTTTTTTTTTTTTTTCGGATGGGAAATCATCAAATGGCCCCTCCCGCCTTGGGTGGAGCGGAAGGGAGTGTCAGACTCTTACTGACTAAAACCCATCCATGTTCCTTCCTTTGCCCTTTATGTTCCGGGGTAGCGGTAACCCTTTCGGACAATCCCGCTGTTCACATCTAGCCTCAGTCCAAAATTTTGAGTAGGATTTTGTCAAAATTCCTTGAATTAATCAGCGCCCTACTTACGTAACGCACTAACAATCAAAATCTGAATCCTTTTGAAAGAAATTGCTAATCCATTGCTTCATATGTCTGAAAAATTTGTCTGCTCAACAACGCAAATAACGCAATTAATGTTGTTGAGCTGTCAAAATGAAAGCCATTGCTTCTGATAGTGTGTTACGGAATTACCCCGAAGGGCATGCTTGAAGTAAACCTTCTGCATGGTCCTATGAGTCTGAGCATGTAAAGAATGGCCTATATTATTCTCTATAGTTATTTCGTTCTCCTATTTATATTAAAGATAATGTCTGTATAACATTACACTGCGTTAAAACAACACGTACTGAACATTCACAAGTCGTTTAGTTCGCACTTTTAAAATAGAAAAGACATTTTCGAAATGGGTTTGTAAGCCAGGATGTAAAGTGCCGCTTAAAAGTTAGGGAACAACTAAACTTTTAGTCTAAAAAGAAATGGTGCATAAGTAGTTACAGAGGCACGGGCACTATACCCCACTTACATTGTTCTTAGCTAAGATAAAAGCTTACTTATCTTTTTCGCTGTTCCGTTGGAATATTTTTTGAGACTGCGGACTTTGTGGCCCAAGGTTTGAAAATGTAGATCAATAATATGAAAATACTAGCTACGCCCCGCGGTTTCACTCGCATAAGTTTCGATCCCGTGAGAATATCGGGATAAAAATGTGAGAATATCGGGTTATCCTATGTGTTATCCTGGTTATAAACCATCTGTGTGCCAAATTTCATCCAAATCCGTTCAGTAGTTTTTGCGTGAAAGAGTAACAAACATCCATCCATTCATACAAACTTTCGCGTTTATAATATTAGTAGGATATGTAAAAATAATAAAATGTATACCAATTCGCTGCCCGTTCGGAGTTACCTCGGTATGAACATGACTTATCTTGCAGAAATAAAAATTATTATACAAATCCCCAACCCATTTTTATTAGACCAACTAAGGGAACGACGACGACCAAAAATAACCAACGATAACATCATTTATTGTTATAAAGTATCTTTTCTTTATATTATAATAAATAAATAGTGTGACCCAGATGATGGTGATGGTGATGATGATGGTGGCGATGATCATGTCCATCAAAACCCGATATTTGATGGTGATAGTCCCTCATACATACCGTTAATTCGGCATTACTGAACAATTAATAGAGAAGAATCAATAAAAATTAGGATTTAAAATAACTCGAAACCTACAACAAAACAAAACAAGCGCTAAAGTGTGCAATGGGAAGGCCTCGCCCTGGGGGAACCGCCTAGCTGATCACGGTATCCCCTATGCCAGGGTAAGTGTTCAGCGGGATTTTCCGAAAGGGTTACCGCTACCCCGGAAGATAAAGGGCAAAGGAAGGAACATGGGTGGGTTTTAGTCAGTAAGAGTCTGACACTCCCTTCCGCTCCACCCAGAGCGGGAGGGGTCATTTGATGATTTCCCATCCGATAAAAAAAAAGCTCTAAAGTGTACCTATCTATTATTATACATAAAAATACCTTTCTAGTCATATAAAAATGATTTCTGTTGGAGCGGGTACCAGGTTCCTTACATTTTTTCCCATCATCCTTCATCAAAATGAGCCAACCCCTTAATAAATTAGCGCCAACATCAACAAATACCAATGAAAGAAAAAAATAGAAGTTACACGTTATTTTCTCTAGCAACAGGAATCGTAAACGGCGAATAACTATATAGAGTGCCTATTCTATCCATACAACACGCATGCAGCTCAAAATGAACTACAAAGCGTACACAAATGACAAACTCGAAATCAACAGACAAAGCAACTAACACAGTCAGTAGTTTACTCTCCAACAAAAACTCGACGGCACATCATGCTGACGCGAGCTCACATAAGTAACAAAGCCGAACTCGAAAAGGGTCATTTCTCCAAATCGAATTACAGTTTTTTCCAAGAGCAAATTTTTTAGATTGGGCTCGGCAGGGGCGTCAGATAGTAAAATTAGAGCGTGGCCCGTAATTGTTTGAAGCGAACGTACGCTTGTTACCAACTGACAAACACCACCCTGACAAACCATTCCCAACTTTATTCGCCGGTATTAGAGGTGATTGTGAGTGCAAAGATAAAGTTGGTGCTGATATCCGGAATTAGAACAAAGGGTTGTCACCGGTAGAACGTTGCTCAATAAAGTTTAATCAGAGCTGACAAGCAAATGTAAGTTACGTTCAACCTTACACCTTCATTGGTAGTGACGTAAATACATTCATGTTCGTGACGTAACGAGCCTGCATAAGTCGCTGGGAATGCTATTATGGGCGCTAATATTCCAAATAAACTTTGAGAGTAAGTACAGGAGAGAATCTCTAAGGATCATTTTCATTAATGAGAGGGGCATATTATGGTCCTTATGTCCATAATATTGTGGACTGTATCGTTCACACCTTCGGAATGGCAATTACAATCGTTATTTTTTTGCGATTTCTCTCTTGTTTGACTACCTCAAAAATAGATCGGGTCTATTGTAATAAAGTCTTTTCATATAGGTACCTGTGCATTAAAAATAATTTCCGAGTTCCTGCATGAACCCTGTTCACCCACTTTTATTGACACAAAAGACTTCTGAATACGTCCACTTTATTTTGGAACGTCCGTATTTCTCTTGCTCACGTAGTATTCGCAAGCACTGTACATGAAACTCACACCAAAAACAATAGCCAAGTCGACATAGTAGGAGCACAAACAACGGCTAACGTAGCTGCGTAGGTATTAGGCATTCACAAAGACAGTGAACGTGGCCGACCCAACTGCTACCCAACAAAAGCCTAGACCGGTCGATAGGTATGACAAACATCATCAGACATCCAATGAATATTGTGAGAACAACGGTACACAGATATTACAGCATAGTATATTTATATCCCTAAATAAACTGCTGATTTCACAAAATGAAGACGAGGGTTTACGGCCTAGATAAAGTCCTAAGTGTTTTGAAATGACTTGAAGAAGTGACTCTTGAAGTCATAGCAAAAGATACTTGAGTATCTTTTAATGAGCAGTGAATTACACAATAAAGCCCTCCTAAAGCTATTTACCAAAATAAAATACACATCAACGACAACACTGTAAATAGATTGTCCAAAACTCTCGCTGTATCTAATTTGATACCCACCATATTACGCCTCAATGCCCGTTCCTTGTTACGCCAAACCCAATCGCGGCAATACCCAATCACAAATCGAAATAGCTTTCCTGAAACTCAGCAATGTCGATTTTATATCAAAAGCCGAATCGAAGAGATAAAACCTCGCGAAAAATCTTCTCCCTTGGCCCCGCAAGCGATTATCAAACCATTTAGTTTTATTACCATCGATCGGTCCCTGAAACTCATTCAAAATGGTTGACATTTAACGCACGAATTCATTTCTAATTTTCCGTCATTGTTTGAGCGAAATTAGTATTTGATTGCTTCTCAACGTAAGGTCACGAATTCGTATAGCCAATATAAAAGTTGAATTCGGGGGAATTTCTATTAAAATATTTGATGTGGATATTATTTGTTTTGAGTTCCTGGAGAAGATTACATCATTTACATTCTGAGAAGTTTTAGGTGTAAATGTAAGTCTGATGGCCTTAGGCCTTGTTGAATGTAGATTTGTAGACCATTTTCTAATTTGCTAGTACTTGTTGACAGGCCCACACTCTTATCTGTTAACACTGTCTTTTGTAAAACATTGTAAAAGCTAATTATTTTTTAAAAATTAACTGTGGAGTTTCTTGTATACTTTTCTCAATAGGAAACGACCAATCGGAAACTTGCACCTAGCTTCTGACGTTTCATAAGTGTCCATGTCCATTTTGCTGGTTGGTATATAACCAGAGGGGTAATTCTCGTAATTTTAAGGACGTTCACAATCTGATCTCAGTCTCAATCTGTCAAAAATACCTCTAATTTAGGAAAATTGTCAAAATGTAGGAACATTTTGACAAGTTTTTGACATTTGTTTGTCGCCGAGATGAGACTGCGACTAGATTTTGAACGTTTTAAATTACGAGAATTGGCCTTTTACTTCGTCATTATGTATAAGATTATTACGTTACGTAAGTATCTCTTACAAAATTAGAAAGATACCAACTATGATTAAATTAGACATAGGTACAGATATTTTTAAATTCATGTCTACGCTATGATTGATGAGAACAGTATCAGTTACTACCACAGCTACATTCAAGTTCTACGCCTACAGTTTTTCATATAAGAGTCATAACAAACATATGACAGTACATAAATTGAATATTTTGACAAAAAAATACGTATTCTCCATGTTATGTCAGTCACAGATGTCGAAACAGCAGTTTTAGAAATTTATGTGTGTGCGCAACCCTTGGCCTAGATTATGAGGCGGTTTCGTAGATAAGCTTCCATTCCATTAGCTGTCGATGTTAGGAGGACAACTAACTATTAGATAAAAATAAACATTAGGTTCTATTGAAAACTAATTTTCTTTTCGTATTTGTTAAAAAGTAAAGTCTTTGGAGCGTTCTATAGAATTTTGTTTCAACACGATGATTGTATCAAGGTAATCTAATTACCTTTAACTATCTAACTAGATCCCAATTTCGATTCGATATACCAATTAAACTATGATACGAGGTGCGAGTCCAAATACCAAAGAAAATATTGTTATTTTAAACATTGTTTTAGATTTAATTATTTTATGTCCACTCAAAAAGTTATCTCAATATTGTAATTAAAACGTTGATCCTTTTACTAACTATAAGTGTAAATTCACTGGGCCCGCGTGGTGGCTTACGGCCCGCTCCCTCTCACAGAGAGGAGGCCTGTGTCCCAACAGTGGGAACATTATAGGATGAATATGCTTATGCTATGTATAACTATGAATCGAATGACCTATTAATAACCATGTAGAACCAAGTCACGACTCATCCAATTCCTAAAACACCCAATAACTAAATTATACAAACTAGTATGCTGTAGGTATAATCGAGCCACTACTAATCGTTGCGAACAACTTAGAAGATCATCTAGTTTGATTGGATTCCTAACTTTCAGTACACTATTGCGTATATAACTTCATAAGGATTATTGGCTCTATTAATACAAATTAAGGACATACTTGGGCGGTATTACACGCAATGTTCAGCGGTCATTAGAGCATAAAGTTGTATGTTCTCTGGCATATCTCCCAAATGAGAGGAGTTGTTGGGTAAGTGTGTCAGTAACTGTTTAGTAGATTATGATTATTACGAGTATGTTAGTTGTTTTAGTCAACGGGGTAAACTAGCTTTTGATGAGTGTACATTACAGCTTCATTTAGCACTAAGCTATGCTTCATTCATCACTACTGCTCTCAATACGGTGAAGGAAAATATCGTGAGGAAGCGGCCTGTCCTAGATCCATAAATTCGAAGACATGTGACATCTACCAACCCGAACTGGGCCCACGTGGTGGATTACGGCTCACTGCCTCTCACAGAGAGAAGGCCCAGCCGTGAGAACATTATAGGCTGATTATGCTAGCACTATGCTTGTCGAAAATAATTTCGTTGTAAATTGTATAGCAATAATACACTTTCACCTCCAGCTCACTCAATAATTCATCTCATAACTCCTTTAAGCACTTTTCAGTAACATTTTTTTAGGTTGTAATTTGTTTTTGGTTTTGACTCTAGGACCGTCCGCTGTATTGTGTCGAGGGTGTGTCCACAGATACCTACAAATCTCGCATGCAAAACACCTACCTCATAAAACAACCTTGGTCCCGAAAACCCACTATTTAATATGGGTATATAGCTTCTATTTGTGTCGAAATAGAAATAGGACGCACCCCTTCGGCCGTTTACGCAAACTGTAAATAAAGTGAGAAAATATTCTTAAGGTTCACCCCACACTGTGTGAAGTGTTTGCAGCCACGCGCGTTACGTGTGAACCGACATTTTTCTTGCAACTTATGAAAACAAACTGAAGGTGAAGGTGTTACGGCGTATGGCCTTGATAACTTGATTCGCAGATAAGAATCAGTTAAATGTTTACATCTATTCGACTTTAGTGCTGACTCTTCTAAAGAACACGCGAAACAAGTGTCTTCCTGACATGTATGTGTGCGTGCCTGCACGATTATGTTGTGTGTCTATGACGAAGCCAGTAATAAACTAGCATCCAAGCGCAACGGTGGTTTTGCTCGGTAGCTGACAGATCACTTCCCTTTAATTAATAGTGAATAAGAAAGATGCTATTGGACGATTTCTTAATTATATAGTTACATAGCAGTTAAATGTTATATTTAAATTACTTATTAGCTAATTGGCTACATTGTGATGTGAATAAAGTTACAACAATTGTGATACTTTTTTTTTTTTATTAAAACTTTGCCTAAAACTAGGAATTTCTCCTGTATCGTGGGTGCGTTTACAAATATTTAAACTCACATACACAAACAGCCAGACCCGGAACAACTACTTATAGGTCATACAAATATTTGCTCCGTGCGGGAATCGAACCCGCGACACGCAGCGCAGCAGTCAATCGCTTAACCACTGCGCCAACCGTGCCGTCAATAAATAGAACTCAACTTTATAAATGGAAAAATAATTAAAAAGAAATCGACTTTAGTCTTGAAAGTGGCTGATTAAGTGCCAATGTCACCAATGACAGTGCGCGACATAACTGCGTTCAGAAGCTTTCATTGTCAATATTCTTAGACAATAACGACACTGACAGCTCTTGAATGCGGCTTAGATGTTCTCGCAAAAACGAAGTTTACAAACATATGAAGCAATGGATTATCAATTTTCTTCAAAAACCTTCGGATTGCAATGTAAAGTGTGTTAAGCAATTGCGGTGTGTTTACCTGTCTTTTAACGGTCATACTTCTCTTTCTTTATTTTACACAATGCTGGGTACACAGACCACCCAGGCCTGCTCCTTGAAGAATTACCTAAATTAAAAGAAAAACAGTTGGGCTTACGGTCTTTTTATGGGTGAAGAGAAGTCTTCTTAAGAATTATTCAGATTGCGGGAAATAAAAAACAGTCGTATTTACTTTCTTGTGGTAAATAAAAGCAAAATGTAGGTGATAAAGTGCAAGCTGTAGTGTTTACGCCAAGTTTTCACATAAAGCGTCGCATGAGATTGTTTGATGTTAAGATATGGGACTGTGTGGACCAACAAGCGGATTTAAAAACTTTCCGCGAGATTTTTGCGAATTATGAAGAAAAACTTGCGTCTTCATAAGAATAACAGTTTATCAAATATAGAAGTTTTACTTATTAAATAGCTTATTTAATAACGTTGTTACTGAGCACCACAAAATCAATGAACAAGACTCTCAGTAAAAGATTTGTCTTATTATGCATCGCCCGCATTCTTTAGTCACCTCGCGCTCATGGTGCTTGCAACAGTGTTGAAAATAAAATACCCTGTAGTGTTCAAAACAATCAACAGCGCAAGTTTAAGGTAGTGTTTAATTTTAAAAAGTAGTTCAACTCTGATATGTACGGTCACCAAATGAGATAATTAACCAGGGCCGTCGAAAGTTGAAGTTTTGTAAGAAACCGATGGATGTTTTCGAATAAAATTTAATTTAATTAATAGAAAACAAACACTTCATTTACCAAATTAAATTTCATTCGAAAACATTCATCGGTTTCTTACAAAACTTCAACTATATCCGACGACCCTGGTTACTTATCTCCTTTGGTGACTGTACATATTTAATCGTACCGAAAATAATTATTCAGTTCTACTCAGTTCGATACCAAATCGAATCGAATCCAACTCAAGGGGTCTACTACGAATTGCAAAGGGCGAATGATCGGATCGGACCGACACATGGCCGAACCGAATATTATTGAAAAATGCGAAAAAAGTTCGGATCGGCTCAGTTGGGTCGGGACCATAGTCAATATTCGAAAGAGTGTAGGAGTGTAGGATCGGGACCGACCGAACCAAATAGTAACTTCGTAGCAGGAAACAGCCGAACATTCGGCCGATACCACTTTGGAGTAGACCCCCTGGACACTGCACAATCTTGGTCGTCGCATCCCCATAACCAAACTTCCATTTTACTCCAGAGTCAGCAAAGCAGTAAACAAAGCATAATAATTTGTCCAGCGACTCCTGCTCACGTAAACGACGCAATTGCGCAGAAATCTCTCTTGAATTTGTTACACAACCTTACCTTTTGTCGCGAAAACACGATGCTTTACTAAATTTAATAACGCGGTGAGGACAGATGAAAATGGTAAATATAGTGGACTGCTACCTTTGTGTTGTAGACGTAGTTGTGTTGATGAGAGTATTCAAGGTTCCCATTTTGTTTATTGAATAAAACATATTTAGGTATGTGACACAATATCAAGCTTGTTCTTCTCGAAGGGGTAGGCACAGTTAAAAAGTACAATTCGTTTGTTTTGAAAGGTATGCACACCATGATAGCTATCATTAAAAAAAAAACTTATGCAAAAGGCACAAAAACTAACAAACTGTCTAGTTTCGGGATTATTTTTTTTTTCAGGGTGAAAATCATCATAATAATATGACTTCTCCCGCTCTGGGCGGAGCAGGAGGGCGTGTCAGACTTTTACTGACTAAAACCCACCCATGTTCCTTCAGTTGCCTATGCCAGGGACCACAGTATCTCTTTCGAACAACCCGCGGCCCTGGCAGGCGTCGGCCCTAGCGGACCCCGTCAGTTTGTGCTGACATTTCTTTGAGGCGCGCGTGGAACACAACGCGCCGTCGACTCGGGCCTGGTCCTTGCCGGGCGGCGAGCTGCCCATTGCTCGCCGCCCGCAAGCCCGCGCCTACGGTGGCCGGGAGTCGGCTGGTGACTCCCGACGTCCAGGGCGTCTCCTGTGGCGACTAGGGGCGTGAGGGCGCAGAGATTGCCTCTCCCTCACGCGCTCCGCCTCCTCCTTTCCGAGCATTACTGCTTCGCAGAAGGTGGTGACGGCTTCCCATGCACTCTCGCTCCGTACCATGGCCTGGACCAGGGCCGGACGCGAGAGATCGCCGCCGCCGATCGCCGCCAGGAGGACGCGGCGGTGCTCCGCCCAAGCCGGGCAGACCTCCACCGTATGCTCCACCGTGTCCTCCGGGCGATCCACACAGTGGTGATGCCCTGGCGTTATCCTGAACAAGAACCTCCCGAAACAACCGTGTCCGGTGAGGACCTGCGTCAGGCGGAAGGTGAGGGCGCCGTGGCGCCTCTCCAGCCACTCCTCAATGTCTAATTTCGGGCTCACTGGCAATATTAATTGTGTAAAATAGTTGTAAGTAATACTTTACTGTTAAGTGCTTACTATAAGAATGTTGCAAAATGTGAAACCTTTCGAAAAAAAGCGCCTCGATACACTAACCCAAATATGTAAAGAGAGACCTAATCCCCTATACCTTTGACCCTGCCGGCCATCTCTATGACATTATGTAGCTGTGACCGGGTATTTAAAACAAAATTCGGTCTGGCGAGTCATACTTAGTTGGGCGGGCACACGCTAGGAAATAATAATTTCAAAGGGTCGTTATCGAAATCGAGAAGAAGGACTGTCTATATAAGAATATTCTGAATGTTATTCAATATTAATCCCTATATCTGTGAACTATATAATTGTATTATCTAGGAATAAATATTTTTCTATCTGTAAAACTTATTTTGGTCTTATCAAATAGAAAATCTTTTCAGTGTTGCCCTGTAATTTATTTCCCACGTAACAATACCACCGCATTCACCGGTGTGGCGGTGAGACCGTCCATGTATTTATATCCGACACCCAGCCTGACGGCACCCGACGGCACACGACGACACACGACGGCACCCGATGGCAAGCTACACCGAAACTCCATTACACGATTGCTTCGACCACTTAAAGTTATCCTCACTAATTAATATAAATGATTAACAAATTGCACACCGCACCCGGCACTAGTAGCTTTCGTGGTGTCAGTTGTACGAGGTGATTTTTCGCGGAACCCGTTCGAAAAGCGTGGGAAAATCTGCTTTGATTTTAAAAGGGTTCGTGATTTAAAGTGAAATATATTTTATGAAAATACTTTCTAGGAAGATTTTCGACCAGTTTAGGAATATTTAGTGAATAGTTGCTACAGTCCGATGGTCCGATCACAGTGATCTTTATTCTCATTCTAATTAGGTTACTGTTAGGTTGCTACCACTGACAAGTCTGTCAAAGTCATTGTGATCTTTATTAACGTTATAACAGGGTTGCTGTTAGGTGCTGCTGTCAGAGGTAATATAACTGTGGACAGACTGTAGTTTTACCTGTATATTGTATCACCTTATTATTTGACGGCCTGAAAACGTCTACTCATAAAAGACGTTCTGAAATTATCTCAGTTCATGTAACTTACTAGTGAAAACTATATTCTATCCATCAAGCGAGATCGCGGTCAAGAGCAGGCCCATTTCGCAATCCAAACTTCCTTCCTATCCTTCCTTACATTACTATATTCTCCTATATATATAATTACGAAAGTGACTTTTTTGTTTGTTTGTAACGCTTTCACGCTAAAACGGCTGACCGGATTTGGATGAAACTTGACACTTGGGTAGACCTGGGATAGGACATAGGAGACTTTATACCGATATTTGCATGGCATTCAGACTTATGCGGGTGAAACCGCGGGGCGTAGCAAGTAAAAAATAATTTAAAAAATCTTAACAAAAACATTAATAAAACTCGTAGTAAGACAGCGAACACACCGCACTTTACAAAATCCATTAAAATTTCATCGTGTTTACCAGCTAAGCGAATAAATTAAATCGATCCACGTAACATTTCACGAAACATTGCACATCTGTTAGGATCATTTTTAATCTAAATTCCATCCATGCCCGCCCTTTGTACTGTGGCAAGTTACCCCTCCACCCTCATGGGCTACGTATTGCCTACATTATACTGGATAAGAATTTATTCCACACGAATAACCGGGAACACTTTAAAGAAATTGGGCAAAGGCCTGCGGGAGAGGATACTCCTTTTAAGACAAACTAATAAAATCTTAGAAGGGATTAAGGATGATTTTCGGTGAAACTACATGGGTTGGGGAAACTTGTACAAGTTTGCTGGTACCTACGATATATTAGAAACAATATTTTTTAGACTTTATTTATTTTTGGAAAAAATATGGTTAAGGTTGCCCACTTGAAAGGTTAAATATAAAGGGGTTTATTTAGCCACGTGACGACTCCCGGCCACCGTAGGCGCGGGCCTGCGGGCGGAGAGCAATGGGTAGCTCACCGCCCGATCAGGACCAAGCCCGTGCCGGACGGTGCGTAAGTGTTCCACGCGCGCCTCAAAGAGTTGTCAGCATAATCTGAGGGCCCCTTAGGGCCGAAGCCTGCCGGGTCAGCGGGATTGTCCGAAAGGGTTACCGCTACCCCGGAACACAAAGGGCAAAGGAAGGAACATGGGTGGGTTTTAGTCAGTAAGAGTCTGACACTCCCTTCCGCTCCACCCAGAACGGGAGGGGTCATTTGATGATTTCCCATCCGGAAAAAAGAAAAAAAAGAAAAAGGGGTTTATTTATAAATGATGATTAAAATTAAGTGACGTATAAACGTCAAAAATGTATGGTTAAACAGTCGCTAATCACTCGTTTATGAATAAAGGGGAAGTTGTTTGTGTTCCATTATATATTTGTTTCGTTTCATAATCAAATTCAAATTCTTGCTTAAGAACAATAATAAAATAAGCTGAAAGCTTAAAAATCCTATAGTGACAGCTAATAGCTTAACCATTAGTGCAACAGTAACTTCAATTCCCGACACAGTAAACACCGACTTGGCGCCACATTTCTTTCACAGACAGAAAATGTTTTAAGACAAAAGACAATCTTCATTCGCCAATTAAAACACAATCTCAACTCTACAATGTCCTTTGAACAAACTCATTAATTGACAGTTTGACTTCGAGAACAGAAGTAAAACATCTTAATTTGTTCGCCATCTAAGTACTAAGTTCTGAGACAAAACCTACTTAGGGTGTCGTTTCAGGAGACACGTTGTTTAGTTTTGTAACTCTAGTGCTCAACTCGAGCAGAGGAATCTGCTTAAGTGGATGAAAAGCACAGCTTTACCTAGGAAATGTTTGCGCACTTCAGCGAACACGTTTGACAGATTTTAAGCTGAGCTCAGCAGGTTGAGAGATGAGGTCTTTTTTATATCTTGTTTTGAAAGATCTGTAGAGACGTAGGTAAAAGTAAAAGATGTCATAGCTTTCTGTAAATCCACTAGCCATTACCGAACCTACGTGACGGAAATTCTGTGTGTTTATGTTTTCTACAAAAAATACGCGTTGTAATTTCGGCCTGATATGCCATACGTTGTTTAAAAAGTATTGCATACGACAACATTTCATACATTCCAGTCCTTTTATAAAAACCGCAAAGAAACGGTAACAATCCAATTAAATCGAACAGCGAAACAAAATGCAGCTCGCAATTGTTTTATTCAACCAAAAGTAACCAAAAGACGATGATTTTATTTCATACTCCCGTGCTGTGTGTTTGTGCCAAACGCCCGCAGGTGACTGAACAAGGCACACAGGCAGAGCAATACGCTCCAATAGATTGAATAATTAACTTACCCGCGCGTTTTCAAAACTCTCACCAAAAAAATATTGGATACCAATGAGTCATCATGGAAATATGTGCGGAGTAGTTTAAATTGGTTACAACGCTAAAAATCTGGAATATTATTTCTTTAGATATATACGTTAGCCGGATACTCTTAATAGAAGTAGTTATATATTGCCATGAAAGTACACAATTAAAATTAAATAAGTATCAAAAACTGAATGCAAAGAAAAGCTGTGTTTGTTGACCTCTCGGATATCGAACTGACCAATTCTACTGAAGATCATTCCATTCTCCAGTCCTAGATGCAGACGAGAACATGAGCTAGAACTCCCAAACGTAGAGATCGTTCAATTAACTCGGCCAGCTGGACCGTCTACTAATTAAATGAATGAACAATTAGGTTCATAACGTCTGGCTACGTCCGGCCATCTTGGATAATCTGCTTCGGTAGTTCTGATCATCACTAGTTGCCCTGTGACATTAGAATCAAGCCTTCAAATTAACTGAGGATCGAATCTAGCTGGTTAGCACAGCACTATCACTATACTATTAGGGAGTAATTAAGTGTTTAAGGAACTAATGTTTTGTTTATGAACCTGAGGAACAATTCTCGTATTTTTAAAGAACATTCTAATCTCATTCTCAATCTGTCAAGCATACCTATAATTAACTACATTTTTGACAAGTTTGTCGAGTTGAAATTGATTGCCGAAATAACTTAGCGCTGATTTTCCAACGCCAGATAATTATATCCGAAGAATAATTTTGAGTTTTTGACAGTTCTTCCATGTAAAATCTGACAGACGTCAATTTTATTCCACGAATAAAAATGATCTGTCGATTGAAAAATCAGCACTAAAAAATATTAGGTTCAAAAAACTCATCTCAAGCAAAGACTTAAAAACTGTTTTTCAGACGACGTCTTCCTTCACCTTTATTCAGTAGTGACCAAGAACAACTTCAGGAGAATAACTCACTGAAAATCACACTTGTCGACAATGCAGCCAGGCTGCAAAATCTTGAACTACTGAATATAATTTCCGTTATGATAACGATCAAAAGCACGCACCATGTAACTGCATGCATTCACTGAATTCTATACGTAGGAACGTTAACAGAGAGTAGTAACGAGTACATAACATGGTCACCAATTGTTTATAACACAAAACAAACGAAACCCCTCGGTTTTGATAGATATCTGATTGGGAAAGTTTACCAATCAATCTAATCGGTTGATAAAAAACGTTAGATAAATTTTACTACTCGGGACTCCGTTATTAAAAGGGGATTACATTTAATTGTAATTTTAGTTTTGATGGAAAAGTTTAGCTTGCAGATAAGTTACACTATAAGACTCTTTTATGTTATTTTTTAACATCGCCATAAATGATCTCCTCCTAAAGTGACGTTAAAACTAATGGCTTCGAAATCACTGTTGAATGGAACCTTCATGAACATTCACAGTTCAATTAATCAAAACTGTAATATTGCTGTTTAATAAATGTACAAAGTCATTTCATGTTTCCCCATCATTATTTGCAACGCAAAATATTTCGAAGCGTGAATATAATATAAATGGAAATTACGAACTGCAGTGCCACCAAGCGAAGAGGACCAATGATGAACATGACAATATATAAATAAAACAAAAACTTTAAAATGAAGTGAAAGTAATTTAATCATTTATTTTGTCAAAGTTGTTAACGAACCCGGAATCTAATTGGCAGCTCTTGACCATTGAGACAAACAGTCGAGACATGGCCGAGAATCTAAATCAGGGTTCGGGGATCATGGAAAAACGTCTTGATTACGCCTGAATTAAATTTAATTTGTCGCGAGAGGTGCTCCGCTCCTCTCGCTCTAATGAGTTCCCAACTTTCCCTCTTTGCGAGATTAAGCCCAAAAATTGTGAAAAACTTGAGCGTCGTCCGGTCCCATGGCGGATGTTGTTTGACATACATAATATCTGGCATTCTTGCCTGCCCCCGACAAGTTTTACGTTCCTTCTACAGCTGTTTACTTAGAATGCTCGGTGGAATTAAAACTTAGAAAAAGTTTGTGTAGCTGAAGTGATTTAACTCACGCAACGAACGTTTTTTTCAATTTATAGATAGAGAGAGGTGGTGCGTTCAGTTTGTTTCTCATAAAATATTGACTGGTTTTTGTTTCGAGAATTCGCTGAACGTTTCTGCACTTATGTATATGAAAACTCTAATTAATAGTAATAGTAATTTCATAGAAAAATCTTGTAAGCTTCCTGCGGGATAGGCCTAGTCAAATGCAGGAAGTTTGGGCAGAAAATCTGTGTTAAACATATCAAAATGTTTTAGCTATAATTATAAATGAAGCTTAAAAAAGAATACACTTACCGCTATATTAAGTTTCCTAGCAATCGCTTTATTACCAACATTCTCCTTATACAAATAGATTATTTTGTATTTTAAATAATCACTCAACTGAGACATGACGATTAAACTATGAAAACTGATAATTAATAAAAAGGAAAAAGGTAGGAATTTAGTAAGGCAAGGTAAAAATGTTCGCGCGTATTCACTGCTATTTGTGAATAGAATTTCTTGTTCAATTTATTCTTCTACCCCATATTCCTAATATCATTTCAATACGATACAGGAGTAATTCCTAGTGTGGAGCAATGTTTTAGTAAAAAAAAAAAAGGCGTTTTTGTTGAATACACATATTGACGTCTAACTACCCACTTATGATGAAAAAGGTGAAAAGTTTATCAATTTATTTGATGTGCTTGTTCTTTACAATAATGCAAGAAATACTTAACGAACAATTTATATATTGAAAACAAAATGAAACATTAAAACAGGATTTGAACTCGCATCTTGCACGTTTCAGCGTTACACACGAACCACGACACCAGATTAACTTGGGTAAGACCTTATTTCATAAGGTATTAGTAGCAATGACACAAATTATCACAACATTAACCTAACCTTTAAGTCTTGTTGCATAGAAATGAAAATTTTGTAACAAATACCCATACATAGTAAATGACCTAACATCAACATCTTAAAGCTCAAGTTTGCGTATCAAAATTATTTATTGTTTCTGTTCATCGAGTAGTGTTAATCTGATAAACTCATACATATTGAATAACCTTTAATGTTATGAGCAGAGGGTGCCAAATCAAGTAAATTTTAGGGAGGTCAGTTAATTGCTATCACCGACTGTACATATTCTGTAACTCTTATTTTTCTTTTAATTACACTATTCTGTCGTTTATTCATTTAGTTATCTTATTTTATTACATTTTTAAATATTTGTATAAAAAATAAACATTTAAAAATATAAAAAAATAGTGATCCACCGGTGTCGGGAGCAGGGTCCAAGGTACCGGTGGTTAGGGCTCCAGAGACAGAAACCTCCTCACAATGCGAGCCGTGTCGAGGAGTACTGCCTTCTGAATCAGGCCCTTGGTCCAATCGCCTAACGAGAGCCTCGATAGATGTTGATCGAGGCTTTCGGCCATCAGGCCATTGGGCCTGATGGCCGAAACTGGCTCGATTGTCAACAACCTCGTGTGCTAAGTCAAATTATTCTTATTATTTCGGTAAGTTTGTAACCCAAATAAAAATATTTTCGTTTATTGTGGAAACGAAACTGAAATAATTTCACATTCAAAACGCAACACTACCGATTTTTTTTTCACAAACATGCTCAACCAAGTTACTACTAGGTATTTCATTCTGCTGCGAGAAACTCATTGAACCCAAACTGTGTCTGCTGCGCTCAATATTGTTGGAACAATAACTTTGAAAATACGTTTAACTGACAAAATTTACAGCACGGACGCTGCCACAAATAAATATGGAAACATTCTCTGCAGATGACAACTGCGAAGTCAATGTTTACTTAATTAAACACCAAGGCAAAATACATCGAGCACAAGCTTTGTTTTAATATAAATCAGAAATGAGATTAACAAAATTACAACAGAATGTTTTAAAATCCTTCAAGCGAGGAAAATATTCAACGTAACTGGGAAATTTCATTAAGCTGGTACTAATTAAAGAGCAGTATTGTGGCTGAAAATTCGGCGCCAAAACGTAAATGTGGCTTGTTCAAATTATATCTGCTAGTTATCATGTACGTGAAACATATACAGATATTGTTGCAAATTAGCGGGAAAATTAACTTTTCTAATAAGAATAAATGGAGCTCCGTATACGATTATTAAGTAGTAAACTTGGGATAATCATTTATTACAAACTAACTTTGTAATTAAGTTGTTGAACTTTGCTAATCAATCAATTTTAATGAAAAACCGCACCCAACTTCCAGTTCTGGGGTTCTTAATAAAGCAATACGATCATAAAACGGCTAGATAAACCCGTATTTGGCTCGTTCGGTTTTTACGATGCGATCACCGTTCACGAGGGGAAGGTGAACGAATGTTGTAACAGAAACTGAGCTAACAATAAGAAAAGAGCTCTATTTCGTACGGCGGCAAAATATTGTCCCGAAATGCCGTAGATCCCAGTACAAATAATACTTTACTGGGGCCATATCATGCCCTCGCATCTTCGACAGGCTTGTCTAGTTAAGCCTCACATATTTACTGATATTGATACAGGGAACAACCCGCCAAGATGACAATTACTCGGCTCGATGGCTGAGTCAAATCTCACTGGATATGACACGTTAAAATAACCAAATTAAACACCTTTAAATTAACACTTTTTTGTCAAACTGCACAAGTAGAAAGAAGTAGTAGAAGCTGCGCTTGGTGTGACTTCGGTATATTATTTGTTTTTCCTCCAATGAAACATTTTGATCGGTGAATGACCAAAACAGAATATGTATTTTAATAATCATATCTTTCGTAGCACCTATGTTAGCGGCTACGATCTTACATCTACGAGCCCGCCTACGAGCCCTTCGCCTACGAATCTCTACGCTACGCTCTAAGCTACGCGCTACGACTACTCCGCGCTACGACGATTACTAGAATGCTACATCACCTATGTATAAATTACTTTCAGCGGTTACAAGTGTTACAACTTTCACCCTCATGTAATGTGTGCACTAAGTATACTCGTTGTAACACTATGGCAATATTTATGGCACAAAAACAGTTACGGAATTTAGTTAGAAACTCATTTAGATGGTAGATTAAAAGTTGGTTAAGCCTAAATCACCCGTTGGCGCGAAACTGTTAGGGTGCGAAAAAGTTATATAGAGGTTTGAACCAAACACTAATTTGCGTGTGAACAGAGCAGTTTAGCAAACCGCATCGGCTATTAAATAAAGTAAACGACATTAATGTCGGACCTTTCTAGCGGCGATATATCTGTGGCACACGACAAAACCGCTGAATTTCCCAGGAGCGCTATCCACAACATACAGCGAAGAAGAATAACCGGAGTGAATGCAAAATGAAAATTATCATACAAATTCGCCATCTTATATGAACCGAGGTATTACTGTCACAGTATAAGTATGCAAAAATATGTAAGGAGAACGCGGTTGCTTTTACGGGGCGGCGAAAATACGCGACTGAATATTGGCTACGTATTCGCGCGCGTAAATTTTCAACACTTGTAATTTGCATCCGTAAAATAAATAATTGTGGCACGTCTTTGTTGGGACTTCGACGTCTCCGGAGCTTTGTGGCGTTTGTCGCCGAATCGTCGGCTGATGTATGGAAATTGTGTTGAATATTTTTTTGTATCTCTGTAAGCGTTGAGTTTGTTTGAAGGGCTTTATGCTTTTTGAAGGTATTTAAGTGAGATGACGGTGATAAATGCGGAGATTACTTAGGCACTTATTTTGGATGGTATAGAAGATACCTAGGTACATACTAATATATTAGATAAACGATAGGTAGGTACCAACATAGATATTTGGGTGCCTACGATATATCACAATGATTGTAAACGTATATACGGCTTCGTTTATGCGTTTACAATCATTGTTCAATCAGTTAGGTCTTTGTACTTTATTATCTATAGGCATAAGTTATATTATCTATAGGCATAAGTTATATATACATCCTACAGACCTCGGCATTATTACGAGTACCAGGCCATAAGCGACCGTAATTTCGTTTAGTTCAAAAACCACTTTGCAAAAATCTACTTGAACTATAAATTAAACATAGGTAAAGTTATCAAAAAATAAAAGGCCAGTTTTGACATTGACAGTTCTAGTAGTTAATAATGATCAAATTCGCAAAACACGTATTCGTTTGTATGAAACTGACAGGTGTCAAGAACGCATTCTCAAATGTCAAAACGGGCCTTTTATTTTTTGACAACTTTAGGTACAGGTTAATAAAGTCAGAGTACCCTTAGTCTAATAGCCGAAGTTGGCACAGGTATGTAGGTACCTGCAAGAGTGCATCGAACAGCATCGAATAAGCGATGAGGTCGAGTGCGGCGACGCAGTCTCTTGACGCCGAGTGAGGGAAATGAGCAGAAAACATCGATAGTTGCCGGCCCGCTGAGCACAGCAAACGTGATATCCAGTCTTGCGAGAAAGTAGGTAGGTATGGTATAGGTATTATATTGAAGAACATATAGGTACAACTGTACAACGATATTTTACCGCGTTGCAAAAATAACGTGGCGGAACTAACGCCGCCATCTTGGTTTTTCAATACATTCCTCAAAACAAAAGCGCCCCTGTCAGTCATTCAATAGCCAAAAAATCTTTCAATCTCATCTCAGCGACAGTCGATGTCAAAAATTAAATTAAATTAATGTAGGGAAATTAGAGGTATTTCTGACAGATTGAGACAGATCAGACGTTCTTAAAATTACGAGAATTGCCCCTCTGGTCTCTACAAAGCATCGGAATGATTACGTTGGTATGTGTGTTCCGTTGTAGATCCTAGAGACTCCTCTGGCAATTCACTCGGACGAGAGTGGAAATCCGTAACTATCACAACCCTTAGTGCGATCGGTGGAGACGTCCAGAGTTTGAATTGTGGAGGTAAACAGTAGTAGTAATCTATCAAAACTTCTACGTGCTTACCTGTACCTTAAATAAGAGGCCCCAGAATTTCAGTCTAAAGACTTGCTGCAGTTGTTGTCCTGAGATATTCATTTAGATTAATTATTTAACCAATTCACTGTTAACTTATTCCAACCTACTAAAGCAGTCAGGATTGCGTACCTAGATCACGAGGCCAACACTAAATTTAAAATAACATCGGCTATTCGCACGGTTGCTTCCGCCGTGCTGATCAATTAATTAGCCAACGGCAACCGATGTACGCTTGATAAAATACTCAACGACTTCAAACAGGATTCAGTACGCCTGCCTATTTTAGAACAACTCATTAATGTATGAGAATTTTTGTTGTTGGAGTTTAATAGGGTGTCTCGAGTTGAAAAGTGTGCTTGAGGGAGGCGGAACGGTTTTTAAATGTTAGCGTCACGGATAAGTTGGTAAAAGCAGTTACGAATATAAAAAGTTGCAGGTTAAAAGGCAGCAGTCTATGATACACAGGTACCACAGACGCGTAGACAGATTTGGAGTGAGGTTACTACCCAGAAGCAGAATTGATTCAGCTATTTAGGACTTCTGATTACAATACAGTTTTTAGTTTGGTGTACAAACTGAAATAGATTGTGGTGTGCAATCACCGATTAGTGTACAGACGCCAGCAGGTCAAGCTACCCGAAACTGTCAAATTTTCCCAATCAACCTTGAACCTTGACAGATTGTAGTAGCTTGATGTGCTGGCGTCTGTACATAGATATGTGGCTCGTTACTATTAATGTAGGCTTCGATCAAGAATAGGTTCTCTAGATAAAGGATCACGACAAGTAAAGGGTTTGAAATTTCAACTTCAGTTTATTATCATTCTTATAGGAATTTTCAGATATAAGCGCTATCGTTGTCGCACTCAGAAGCGATGCCGAATCGGTACGCGATATCGCTGTCGCGTTCGGGAGCGATAGTACTGGTCCGCCTTCTGTTAAGCCACTTTGGACCAGTATCGCTATCGAGCGCGACAGCGATATCGCTTATAACTGAAAAGGCTTTAATACTCGAACATTAAGTTGAATAATGTTTGCGACATACTGTCTGTCGTCGCAGATAATGTAAAATGTAAATGTAATTCGCTTGAGATCGATTCTAGCAATGATGAGTGAAGAGTCATCAAGTCAATATGACGATGACATTACTTTTTCTTTGGAATCTATTATTTGTTTGGAATCTAATGATTGGATCAAACTAATTTGTACAGTAAGACAAAGGACCAGAACAACGAAAACAAGAAAACGTCGAAAGTAGTGGAAAACAATATTTATTTCATTAGAATATAAGCTGTCATTACATAGTTAATATATTATTGTACTTGTCAGATCAACTTTATTTGAACACGATAAAGGTAGAATACCTATATTGCTAAATAATTGTATTGCTTTTACAACTAGCGAACAATGTAGAAATCTTTTCTTATAATGTTTAGTAAGTACCAATCACTTATTATAGAGGGTAGGAGAAATGCAGTGTGTATTGCTACAAAATTATTTTCAAGATAATCTGATTTATCTTTGCTGCGCCGGTGCCCACCCCAAAAAAAATGGGATAAAGGCGAATGACAATGATGAATGATAGCCTACTTTTGAAAAATACATAAATGCTTACTTACACTTTGAGATTCATGCTAAATAATGGAATCAAAATTTATATCTGGAATGTTCCATAATTTTACTGCATTTCTTTTGCCCAATATCTAGAATACCTAAAATAAAACTGTTACGTTTAATAAATGCAAATATACGTAAATAAACTAAATAATACACATATAAAATTATTTGAATGTAATAAAATTTCGAAAATATTCTAGGATCATGAATATTGAATTATTTTTCACTGGAAACTTTGGTTTTGTTATTAGAAACTAAGATACTTAAAATCTAAGTTAATTGATAAAAGTATTAATGCCACACAGAGATTCTAAAATTATATGGCTAAAAAGTCCATTCAATATAAAAAGTTAGACTGCATGCAAAAGCAACCTGCATCTCTATGGAAATTAAAAATACATGCATAACTTTTATAATTTGTGCTGAAGTGTTACCAGTCTCAAAATATTTTTATCACATTTATTTACTTCTTATTTACTCATAAACATTGTTTCTTGACGTTCCTTAACTATTTTAGCTGCTTAGTCCTTTTTTTTTATTTTATTTTATGACTGGTTTATAAAAATCTATCAAAAAGGGATTTATCGAGCACACGTCCAATATTCAAAGAACTAACGTGACCAGATTTTTTTACGAAAATAAATCTTATATTGACAACAGTTCAATAACATCGGCGATTCAGTGCACCAACGCATTATTTTCTTCTGAGAATGGAAGACTTCGAAATAGCTGAGATTAACTTCAACACTTAACTTTAAACAACGTTTCTGAGCAACACAGCTTCCTAATTTAAAATTCATCATGGCGGGCGAGCGCTTCGCCGAAATCAGTTGCTTGCGAGCCGACAAAGAGGTCGTATTTTTCCAGAATCTCTGTCTTAGTGAGTTTTTCGTCGGCGTCCGTGTCTGCTTCGAAGACTAGGTGTCTTGCTTCTGCTTCAGCATGGTCGAACTCGGGAGGTGCGATCCAGTCTTTGACTTCGTTCTCGTCCATGAAGCCGTCCTTGTCTGTGTCTCTGTTGAAAAATGTGGTGTTTAGTTGTGACCTCTTCGTATCCGATAGCCCTACAGTTCGGCCGTCGAGAGGATGCGTTCCTGACACCTATCAGTGCGACAATTCTAGTAACTAATATAAACATCAAATTTGCAAAACACGTATTTATTTATATGAAACTGACAGGTTTCAAGAACGTATTCTTTCGTCGGCCGCATTGTAGTCTGTGAAGGATTTTTGTTTGGGTTTATTTGAGAGCCCCAACCACTACAGTGAAAAATCCAGTAACATAATTATGTGCGTGTAGTGTGAGGGCCACTTTGTTAAAACTCCTTAAAAATGTGCTTAGGATTTAGTGAACGATCCCAAAGAATTGTGAAAGTTGGAATCAGATTTTGTGAAAATCAAATAACCGAGTTATGGACTGTAAAGTTGGGCCCTCAGTTCTCACATAGAGGATTGAGGGCCCACCTGAACCTGATTAACTATGGACACTACAGAAAAAGTCTTTATGCCAAAATCTAAGCTAATGCCAAACAAAATTTGTGAAAACAAGATATTATCGCAAAACACTGTCCTACTTTGTATATCTTCGTACAAAATGGGCCCTCAATTCTCATACACGTAAAAGTTTATTACGCAAATAAAATTAAATCATTAACTTACAGCTACTGTTTCAAATCCTATTTGCTACTAAATAAATTGTGAAAAATTGTGAAAGCAAGAACAAGTCACCTCTTTTTGTTGTTTGAAAGTTTATGACCTTGATAAAATTCGGGCCCTCAGTCCTCCATTTCTTTTGCTTTCGTTGTATTACGCTTATCGTATGAATGATAAGACAAATACAAAATTGTCTCTTTTTGTGAAAAAAATTGTGCAACAAATTCAATACCAGAAAGAAATTAAAAGACCCTTTATTGTATAAGAAAATCGAGTTTTATATTTATTCTCTGAATTAGGAAATAGGGTGACCACAATTTCTTTGAGATTGCAGTAAAGATAAGTAAATGTAGAGTCATAGGTGTTAATAAACTTTCTTCGATTTTTCGCTGATTATCGTCATAGCATTTGAAATGACTATTAATTCATACATGACATTTGTAATGACCAGTACTATCAGCGAAAGGTGGAGGAACGAATTCAATTGCTCCGATAAGTTCGTACACCTTTAATTTTATTCTTAGTATGTGAGGTATATCCTGAAGGCAATACTCACCAGTACCGTTCAAATCAAATCAATGACGAAATGTAATTCGTAGTTGACTGCTACGTTACATAGCTTTGATTGCCAAAGCAATGTAGCTAATTATCTTGAAACAGTTCTATTGAATCATTTTTACAGTGCCTTATTTACAAAACGATGCGTTAATAGTTACTGCACATCTATTCCAATAGAAAGACAATTTGCTTTCTTACCACTCAATTCGGATATGAAGACGCAATTTGTTTTGACGAATCATTTAAGTCTTGTCTTACTTGTGGTTCTAACGTAGCAGTCAACTACGAATTACATTTCGTCATTGATTTAATTTGAACGGTACTGGTGAGTATTGCCTTCAGGATATACCTCACACACTAAGAATAAAATTAAAGGTGTACGAACTTATCGGAGTAATTGAATTCGTTCCTCCACCTTTCGCTGATAGTACTGGTCATTACAAATGTCATGTATTAATTAATAGTCATTTCAAATGCTATGACGATAATCAGCGAAAAATCGAAGAAAGTTTATTAACACCTATGACTCTACATTTACTTATCTTTACTGCAATCTCAAAGAAATTGTGGTCACCCTATTTCCTAATTCAGAGAATAAATATAAAACTCGATTTTCTTATACAATAAAGGTTCTTTTAATTTCTTTCTGGTATTGAATTTGTTGCACAATTTTTTTCACAAAAAGAGACAATTTTGTATTTGTCTTATCATTCATACGATAAGCGTAATACAACGAAAGCAAAAGAAATGGAGGACTGAGGGCCCGAATTTTATCAAGGTCATAAACTTTCAAACAACAAAAAGAGGTGACTTGTTCTTGCTTTCACAATTTTTCACAATTTATTTAGTAGCAAATAGGATTTGAAACAGTAGCTGTAAGTTAATGATTTAATTTTATTTGCGTAATAAACTTTTACGTGTATGAGAATTGAGGGCCCATTTTGTACGAAGATATACAAAGTAGGACAGTGTTTTGCGATAATATCTTGTTTTCACAAATTTTGTTTGGCATTAGCTTAGATTTTGGCATAAAGACTTTTTCTGTAGTGTCCATAGTTAATCAGGTTCAGGTGGGCCCTCAATCCTCTATGTGAGAACTGAGGGCCCAACTTTACAGTCCATAACTCGGTTATTTGATTTTCACAAAATCTGATTCCAACTTTCACAATTCTTTGGGATCGTTCACTAAATCCTAAGCACATTTTTAAGGAGTTTTAACAAAGTGGCCCTCACACCACACGCACATACATAATTAAGATCGAAAGTATAATAAGTAGGTAAATATGACATCATTAAATTGTTATCCTTATTTTATTCCTCCAAAAATTTCTTGATCGGTCTAACTACCTACTTGTTAACATAGGCTCAATAAAACGAAAACTAATATCAAACATATTCATATGCCATAATACTCGTACAGCCGAAACAAATCTTATATGTACGCTTATCATACAGCTCCTTAACCATAGGAAATTAATTACCTGAATAATTAATTAGGTATTTTGTCACTGCTGCGTACTTGAGCAACCAAGCAATTATTTTCACACACACCAATCTCTTATTTCTATTTCTTTAGTTATTTATTTAAGTTACTTGGTTAATTTGCATGCTAGTTTTAGCGAATTGTTTTAGAAACTGGGAAAGAAACCCGGCCCTGTAATGTACTACAATTCTTGCAAATAAATTTCATTTCATTTAGTTGCCATGTTGTTACCTACTTTCCCTACCATTTATGAAATGTGTGTTTAACAATGTAATTTAAATTGGTACCGACTCGGTTAAATTGTTTTCTAATAATAATTGATTCTGCTGGGGAGTTTGTTGCGCCACTTCTTCCCAGCGATAGCACTAGGAAGTGGTGAAGGGCGGGCGTTTTTGGGGGTCTTTTGTAATTTTCACGTTCGAAAAGTGCTGATTCTCAGCCTAATTTGAATTAATGACTTTTGATTTTGTTGTGTTATCCATCGAATTCTTAACTAAAACTTGAATTTAATACCTAAGAATTGTTATTAATTTATCTACAAATTGTATGATACTATTTACTAAGGGCTGATTTTTCAATAGTCAGATAACGTTATCGGAAGAATAAATATGGCGGTTTGACAGCTTTTGTACGGAAAATATATCAAAGTGTCATATTTATTCTTCAGAATAAAATTATCCGTCTATTGAGAAATCCGCCCTAACTAACATAACTACATAATTTATCATCAATTATCTATTAAGTATTTGTATGCCATCACTACACGGTGGAATGTGTCTGCACTGAATTTTATATGTAACATCTTTAGTACCTCCAACATTTTATGCAAATACACGACTTTGATTTATTGTCATTCTATGTCATCATTTCAACTGAAATACGTCCACTGCTGGACATATTTCAGTTGAAATGATGACATGGCCTCCCCAAGCACCGCCAATTTGACCGGTTCCGTGCTTCCGGCATCTAGCGGATTCCTGCGGCCTTCACAAGGTCATCGGTCCACCTTGTGGCCTTCCAACGCTACGTCATTCTATGTAAAACCTAGCTATTCCTAGTGTATATGTAAAACATAGGTCTTCAATGACATCATAAATAGGGCAATATAAATGCATGAGCACAAACCGGCCGGCCGTATTGTTTAGTGTCAATACATTCAATGGAGCTAAATTGATATTATTGTGGTAGCGGTGGCCGAGTGACGCCTGCTTATTGACATGATTTGTGTATCAATGTGAATGACTGGGCTATTGTGAAAGAGCAATGAACTATTAATAGGGATAAATCTCGAATTTCGCAATTTAGTACTTTAAGATTTTTTTATCTGTATCAATATTCACTATGCTTCCAAAGAATAAACGCCTTGCCTTGTGTATTTATGTTAAGATTCGGGCATACTATATGGGTAGCATTTAGTTCCTAAAGGCCTACTCAATTTCATATATTGTCAATTCCTACATCAAAAACGGCTGGCTGCTATTCTGTTATCAGTATCTGGCATGCCTTCGCTCCTTTTTTGGACTGGCGTGATTTCCAGTTTGATTTCAGCATTCATTTGTTTCGCTTTTCGAATAAACTCTCGTCTCATTTCTAAGGCCGCTTGTACACTACACGGTTTTTTTACTGCTCCGATGTTATATTTGTCGTGACCGTTGACCATAAAATTCCGTGTAGTGCACAAGCGGCCTAACAGTAAGCTTATAGTCCAAAAAATATTAATACCTGTACCCATGGAACTGTTCCCTCTCCTGCTTGACCCAGTCAGGCTCGTCTTCGTCCTCGCCGTCCTCAGGTTTGTACATGTCGCCGATGTACTCGTCCAGGGACACCTTGCCGTCCTGTAATATTGAATAAAAAAACTTTAGATTTGTATGATTGGATAAAAGTAATACTGGGTGTACTTTCCTTTTGTAAAGAGGCCGAACGCAAGTTCACTATTTACGGAGCAAAGGTTTTGGTACCTCTCATTTGATTGCGAGGCTTGTAAACGCCGTTTCAAGGTTCCGACACTATTAGGAGTAGACTTTCTAAAAAGCTGTACTACCTAAATAGATATTCATTCAGTCATCTATAAATAAGCCAGCCCATTTTAATGCAAGGTTTCTGTTTTAAATACGTTTAAAACTAGTAGTTAAATTATTATTTTTTTACAACTTCTTTATGCATGCGGAGTTTGATCTGACCAAGAGTATGTCTGGAATTCAAGAGACTGTGACCTCAGTTTGTTTCGGCCTTTCTTCTCAGAGAAGTCAGATAGGAAACGCCGACCTTATTTATCTAGCTTATTTTTTTTATAATATGTCGTGTAAATATGATTCCGATATCCTATTTACAGAATAAATAATTTTATTTGCCTGTAGTAATGTAAAAATGATTGTTGCACTGTTGCATATACATTTTGCATGTTGTATCTCGTCTCCGAGAGAGTATTTTTTTGATTCACCAACAATGGTCCACAGTGGACGTGGACCATTGTTGTTGAATTTAAAAAATTAAGTAAAGAAATATAAGTTATTACCTTATCCTTATCGATGTCCTCCATAGTCTCGAGCACGACGATGTCCCTCATTTCGGAGTTGTCCTCCGGGTGAAGGAACGCAGCGAACTCCGTGCGGTTCAACGCGTCATTTTCATCAGCGTCTGAGGATGGAAAACATGCTTATTTAATTCCGGATTTTGGTTTTTATGACGAAAAGAATAGACATTTTTTTTTGATCGACTTTACCCAGAAGTAATAACAAAATACATTAAAATCATTTATTCAAAAGACAAAACGCCCGCAATAGATTAGTGATTTCTTGTTTTTATTTTCTTATACGACTACGGCGCGTTTAAAATTAAGGATTATTCTTATTTTTATCTGAAGAGAATATTTTCTATGTGAAGACCTCAGATGACATCAAGACTGCTACTTCGGATAACATTTTGATTACCGTATCATTTACCGTAGTTACGATCACAATTGCGATTCCTAGTTTACCGCCTACAGTCCCAGCACTCCCAGCAATGACCTATTTCCTTCAATTGACTTGTAACTTCCAATAGAACAATCAGCAGGTCGTATAATAACCAAGTAGGTATGTTTGCCCATTTATGTAAGTACTATTATAGTACACCCAGGGGGCCTACTACGAAGTGCAAATTGCGAATGATCAGATCGGACCGACACATAGCCGAACCGAATATTATTGAAAAATGCGAAAAAAGTTCGGATCGGCTGTTGGGTCGGGACCATAATCAATATTCGAAAGAGTGTAGGAGTGTAGGATCGGAACCGACCGAACCAAATAGTAACTTCGTAGCAGGAAACGGCCGAACATTCGGCCGATACCACTTCTGAGTAGACCCCCTGGATGGGGCTGGCAGTGGCGCTTGGGGATTGGTACAAAAATGAGAGGCCTATGGTCAGTAGTGAAAGAAGTCGTGCTGTGGATGATGAAGAAGAGGTAATTTAGCCTCTCACAGAACTTTTTTTTTATTTTCTTTTCTTCTATTTGTATGTAATATTTAGTTTGTGTAATCTTCTTACGAGTCCCAATCAATACTTTTTCTATATTTATTTCGTAAACTATTTTCAAGGTCAACTGATATTACTGCTTACCAGCATAAGTCCACCGTCTGCGATCCCTCTTCAGCAGGTTGGTGTAAGTGAAGCCTTCGTTGTTCGGCAGCTTGAGTTCCTTCGGGTCCATCTCATCCATAAAGCCGTAAACGTTCTTCCTGTATGCCTACAAAAAAAAAAAAAAACCATTTCATAAATCGCTGCTGGTATGCGACATTGAATACTTTAACTCAATGGGTCATGGGAGGCCTACGGCGTTGACAGATAATACATTACAATAAAGGGCGTATGGTAAAAAAATGACACGATAAAAAGCGTTTGATAAAACTCGTGGTTGATAAGGCGATATGCTCTCTCGTTATCATATTGGAACACTCATCAACACTGCAGTTATAGCTGCCTACCCCTCGAAGCATCGAGTACTTTTGTTATGTCATACTAATATCAACCTTATGCTGAAGAACCTAAAGTTGAATTTCATTTGTTATCGAAAAAAATTCTACCACCCGCCGATCCGATGTTCTTCGCTGACTTTGAAAAGCATACCATGCTTTCTACAAATTAATGAATTCGACAAACTCCTCACCTCCCAAGAAATAGCTTCATCATTGTTAGGGTTATGCTGTCTCCAGTGCCGGTCAACATCCTCAGCGATGTACCGCTTCTGTGTGTATCTGATCCAATCCTTCAGTTCCACTAGCGTCACAAAGCCGTCCTTGTCTCCATCGATCTTGTCCACGATTATTCTAGAAAGAGTTAATCAAATTATTCACTGTTGCGTTTGATAATGGGGTCAGTGAACTGTGATTGGTGAGATTTATGTACTTTATTATAACGTAAGATGCTGTGTGTATGTGTAATGTAATGAATTAATACAATAGTGATGGTATGCACATTCCTAAGCTGTTTCTGTGTATCATTACCTGATAAACACTCTTCACTCAAATTACATTTTGTTTTAGAATAATGAAATATAATAATTATTCTTTATTAATAAAAATAAACCTAATTAAAGTTTGGTAAAGATTGCATATTACAATTTTTACTGGAAATAAATAAAATAATAATAATTAAGTTAAATTTTCATTTTCTGACCGTCTACCTCTGGTCTGTCTCGCTGCCATTAGTCATCCCAAAATCATAAAAAAGAATGGTAATTAAGTACTTTTAGAAACAATATTGTAAAATGATCTCTATACACGGTGGTGTATAGAGATCATTTTACAATATTGTTTCTATTTAAAAGTTCTTTATAAATATTAGGACAGAGTTAAAAACAGACTAGGTACAATACTCAACATTAAAGCCTAACTCAGTATTGCTTAATTATAAGCTACATGTTACTCAGTAAATTGAAATCTGATAACGGAAACTTTAACTAATTTAATTGATTATTAAATTGCAAGAGGAAATTACACATTGATTATAAACTAATCATATCTGCTTGATTATTTCCTTTTAACATTATAATTTAAACTATAATCTAAAGGAAACATTTCAGCTGTAGATAAACCCCCCTAAAAAATATTAATTGTTATCTCTTCTTATTCTCGGCAAACAAATATTTAACTACGGGCTGACTTTTCAATAGACAGATTATTTTTATTTGTGGAATAAATTGGACAGATTTTATATGGAAGAACTGTCAAAAATTCAAAATTATTCCTCAGATAAAATTATCTGGCATTGGAAAAATCAGCCGTAAATAAATAAAAGATAATAAAAAACACCAATTTCCTGTCTTATTTATTCAATTACGAAATATATTTGGCTTTTATGTAAGCATGAACAATAGGTACTGTAACCATTGTTTAAAAAAATAACTAGACTGTACATACAGATGGTTTGAACCGTTATCAAGTAGTTAAACTAACCTACTTTGTGTGGGTGAGATCATTGACACACTGAGATAATCTTAGGATGCAGGAAATTGGAAGGTCTGGTGTTTAACTAGAACTTGCTGGAATGTTGGACTTATCTTCTATAAAATAAGGCTAAAAGAGCTTGTTTGTCTTTTTTGTTTGAACATGCTAATCTCTAGATCTACCAGTGGTATTTGAAAAAATCTTTTTGGATTTGATAGCTCAATTCTTGAGGAAGGTTATAGGCTATTTAACATCATGCTGCGACCCTAAGGAGCCAAGTAAAAAGAAAAAAAGTCTGAAAGAACATTATGCGAAAACAAAGTAAAAGCATGGCCCGTGATGCGATACAATGTAGTGGGTGTGGGGGGGAAATTTCATGCGAACATAGTCAGGGGCAGAAGCTGTTTATGTTATAAATGGTTTTTTTAGACATTTTAAGCTTATTGTGGAAGCTACAATGGCTGGATTTGGTTGATTACTGGCACTTGATAATGCATGTGGCCATAGTTTGTATTATCTTCTTTACTATTTGGATATCTTGCAGTGACTGTATTCAGAGGATAATATAATGGGAATACAGAATGAAAGTGTAAAGTGAATAAATGTAAAACAAAACAAACTGTGATAGAACAACAGGTTGCTTGTACATATCCTACAGATTATTTAGATGTTACAATGTAGTGCATATGCCAGAAGTGTTTGTGCATATGGCAAAAAGTAACAGGATGATAATGGAATGATAGTGGTAGGAAGTTGTCCGGAATAATCAGATTAAACAATTGCTAGTAATAGAACTTAACTTGTTCACTTATCAAGATCAGAATATTCTAGAAGAAAGAAGGTAACTTGTTTCAACTCACCCCAATCTCCTCTTGCTCTCTTCAGGAGGCAGCTGGTCAAATGTCTTTGCCTGATCTTCACCCAAAAAGGCATCATGATCAAACTGCTTGTTATGGTGTTCGTTTTTAAAATGTTCGGACTCCGAGAGACGGTCCATAAGCCGCTTTGTTTCTTCAGGAGTCGGCACCCCGGCAAATACTGCCGAAACGGCCAGTGCAACGAATAGTGACCTCAGCATTTCGATCTGTAATAAAGTACAATGCAATAAAACTTACGTTCTCTAATTATTGAAACACAATAAAAATCTAAACTATTAAGTTTCCTTTAATTACACCGTTTGTAATCATTGAATTAATTAAAATACCTTCTTCAATGAACAATATTCTGGTCAACTTTGCGTTAAAATAATTACCCGTTGGATACCGCCACGTCAACACGACCACGTAAACTTCCTCGTTCCCGGATAGATAACACAATCGGGATGAATCGGAACCGAAATCTGAATCGGGGGAGTGGAGCGAGCCGGCCGGACGGGAGAAGGCACAAAACGCGTAAAGATGGGCGATTGTGAATGACATTATTCGAATAATTCGATTGTAGAAGTCATTCAAATCATTCGAATAACCTTACAACTCATTCGAATTTGCAAAAAGCGAGACAAAAATAAGAATGTATTGCGTCGTCTCATTCCTTCCGATTCAAATTTCATTACTACTAGTTTATATATTCGAATCTCCGTAACCCCGTCTAAAAGTAAACTCTATGAACTGAGAAATAATACTCAATTTCCTGTGGCAAATTGAATCATCAAACCATCGACTACTAGTTTGTATTCGAATATTCGTAGTTTTTATTGCGCCCGAATAAGAAACTATTTTGATTGTAACACCTAACTAACTAAAAGTAACCTTTATAGTACGAGAAAAACGCTCAAATTTGTATGGCAAACTGAATGAATGAACTAGCGGTTCGCAAATCAGTAACTATTAACTTACTACTACGAATATCAATGAAAAGTAGACTTTATTATTACTTCGAAACGGACCCATTTTGTATGGCAAAGTAATAGTAAATGAATGAACTAGCGGTTCGCAAATCAGTAACTATTAACTTACTACTACGAATATCAATGAAAAGTAGACTTTATTATTACTACGAAACGGACCCATTTTGTATGGCAAAGTAATAGTAAATGAATGAACTAGCGGTTTTATTCGAATTTGCGAACTAGCGATCGATTGTTTTTGCATTCGAATGTTAATATTAGTAGTATCAAACCATTCGATTATTGGAATCAGTAACAATCGCCCATCGCTAAAAACGCGAGACGCGAGCGCAGATGCTGTGCTCTACGTGCGTTCGAAATCCTAACAAAGCTGTCAATGTCAAAAATTGCAGTCATAAATTGTAACAGCTTTTCATGAAAGTTTCACTGAACTGTAGCAAAATCATGTTAGTATTCATTATAATTCATCTGTTTCATATATTTTTTTATATATAATGGATTTAGACATTTATTAAACTATTATTTCCAAATACTAAATAAATATTATATTTAGTTTTAGGACAGATCTGTCAATTTTGATTAAGAAAGAATAGTGTTGCCAACAAAAACAACGTTTCGCTTCTGTTCGTAAAATTACTCGATTATGACTCGAATAAACAACAAATTTGTACGTACAGCGATGCATAATGGTGCATTTTCATAATAATTGTTTTTCAGCCATAGAACCGTTGATGAACGGATGAATGGCTGAACAGAATGACTAAACAGCTTCTATGTCCAAGGAATTGAAATTACCCGATAAGATGCCTGATATCATCACTATTCTATACTATACCTGTAATGAAGAAGATTACTTTTATTTTAGCTCTAGTAATCACGCAGATTAGTATACGTAAAAAATAGAATGAAAACCATTCTGTAATAAAACTTCAGAATTGGTCCCCCCCTATCATTCATTTCCCCGGTATCATTATTTTATTTCCAAACTCAATTCGGTTCTTAATTCCATACTATAGGGTAATGTAATGGTAATGGTTTTCTACGGACCATCTTTACTTTATATAATGCACTTTTGTATGAATAATTACTTAACATCGTGCCACCACTACTTATTGATCGCATGAGTGGTTGCGAGCTTGAAAAGTATGGTGCAAATCCTTCCTATATTATTCTAAAACCTTCTGAGGCCTTCTAAAGCAATGTTAGTTCGGCAGACCTCCCGACCCTGGACACTAAGTTGGGCCCCCAAACATCACAGGCCCCAGTGCCCCGCACAACTTTGCACCTACTAAGGTGCAAAGTGGTGCGGGGCACTGGGGCCTGTTTACGGCAAGCACTGAAACGATTAGTTATGATAAACATCTGCATGCGATTAAAAAATAATGACAATATCTCGATTCCTCTATCAAAAGCATAATTATTATTTTACTCTTTGATTTTGACTGGTGTTTTTTTCTACTCTCTAATCTTTGCTTGTCTGTGGTTATGTCATAATCGTAACTGTTGTGCTTATTTTGCCCATCCATTTCCAAAAGAAATTCCAATTATGTTTCTAGAAATAAGTGCAGCGCATTTGTGAAATAACAATAATCGGCCGTGACAACCGTATATTCAGTCTATAAGTTGCTAAAACAGAATTGCAAATGTCAATATGTCAGGATCTCGGCCTTAATTTCCAACATAGAATGGTGAGAGAAATGCATGTTTAATTATATGTTAATTAATCAGCTAATTACGATCAAAAGTTGTGGAAGGGATTAGGATATTGGTTTTGAAGACATGCTCTCGAAGTGCGCAAAGATGAAAGTGAAACTAGTGGTATTGCAACGTCTGTTAGACGTCGGCATTTTTAATGGATTTGTAATAAGTGGTGCATTCATCTTCATTTCAGGGCGCAAATATATCACAACTAGAAAGAGATATCGGGTCAGAGCAGTTCCCACCGAATGAACATTATTTTGGTTTAGTTAATGTAAGTTGTTCACTATTTAATTACTATTTTCCCATTAATAAGTGTAATTAGAAAAAAAAAAAAAAATATTTAAAGAAATAGGCAAGCAATCACATTTCCAGTCTACCAAAAATATTGTCATCACTGCAAAAGATATAGTAGATAATATCACCAAAGTACCTTCAATGGGACTCTGACACTCAAATATTTTCACTGAGCAGATTTTGAATGTCCTCAGTGCGTGTAATAATAAGGAATATGATGTATGTGAATAAGATAAGAAGTTCTTATCTTTATTATCAATGAATAAAATTTCCTACAATGATTAAATGACATAGTAGCAGATGTCCAGTTGCTATAAGATTCTAATAAAAATATGAAGAAGTTTTTAGGTTGTAAAAGGAGCACTTGAAAACTCAATCACTGTACAAGCCTCTTTAAAGGAGTGATTCAACTTATGTATATATATTTCAATTTGATGATGATCATGACAAAAGTAAAATTTTTAAATAATTGCTGAAAGTTCTTAAATATTTTTTCAGTTTGGCAATACATGTTATAGTAACTCAGTGTTGCAAGCATTGTATTTTTGCCGCCCATTCAGAGAGAAGGTGCTAGAGTATAAGGCCAAGAACAAGAGAACAAAAGAGACCCTTCTGACATGCCTCGCAGACCTATTTTATAGCATTGCTACACAGAAGAAGAAAGTAGGTTCCATAGCGCCTAAGAAGTTTATTGCTAGGTTGAGAAAAGAAAAAGGTAAGATATTGACATGATTTAAGTTTAATTTAAAGCTGTAGGTTGTAGATAAAAATCTGCAGAACCATACAAACATTGTTAATTTTTTTTTACATACATATTTCATCCCAAAATGTTGCCTTCTCTAAATGTGTGTATTGTATATTTCTGTTACAGAAGAGTTTGATAATTATATGCAACAAGATGCCCATGAATTCCTAAACTTTCTAATCAACCATATAAATGAAATTATTTTAGGTAAGTAACAATTCAATAGTCACACTGAATGTGTCATTATTGACACACCAACTTTACCAAACTAAACATTTTTAATTTCCTCAAATGATGAAGTCAAATAGGAATCAAATATGACATTATTATGAAAGCAACTTGTACTGATTTGTTCAAAGTCTAAGTTAAATCATTTATATCAAGTAGGCACTGTTGAACATCAAATTTTACAACTGATTCTAGTCAAGGGGTAACTAGAATCAGTGGTAAAATTTGATGTTCAAAAGGTATGTACTTTTATATAAAAATAAGAAAAATAAATACCAGTTTTATTTTTAATGTTTTGCAATTTTTATACATTATTTATTTAATTATATGTAAAGGCAATGTACCTGTAATAAAATTAATATACCACAATAGGTGTTGCAGGATTTAGGCTCAGTCTGCACTGAGTTTCACATGACTATTTTGTCTAATTAGAATCTGCTTCCACTAAAAAAGACAGATTTTAAATGTATTTATCTGTATGATAGGTTTAGGGAAAAAGTAATGTAGAATGTAGCCAGCTCCAGCATTTTAATTGAATAGAAGTTTTGGTCCCTTCTTCTTGAGGTTGAGATAAAGTATTTCAGAAGAATTGCTACAGCATCACTGTTCGTTCAAGTCATTATAATTCAGTAACTCATATTATAATCAATGCAGTGGCTCATGAGCCTATGTTTAGCAAACTGGGGACATTGACCTGACCAAGTTAAGTGACATGTTGAACTGAATCCTTATATCCTGAAGTCTTTCGTACTTACAGCTTGTCCACACACACAATAGCGATTTAGACCGCTTTCAAACTTAGGCTACTTTAGCAGGGCGACAGTCGCGCGACCGTCCCAGTCAGAATTTGATATTATAAACAGCAACGGCATGGCGGCTGCGCGTGGCCACGCCCAGTCGGTGATAAGTCAGTGTGGCAAGCGCACGTGATTATTGACTGTACAATGAGCTAGTTTGACACCGAACGATTATACCTAAACCACGGCGCGGCAGCCGCGCTTCTATTCTCATAATGTGAAGGCATCTGCTTCTGCCGCGCTACTATCGCACTGCTAACGTCCTAATGTGAAAGTGGCCTTAGGTTCAGCGCAAACCGTTGAGGGTGGCGTCGAGCGGCGCGCGGCGAAGAGTCTGTAAGCGTCCAAAAGTGATGGCAGGAGAAGACTCGCGTCGCCGCGCGCTGCTCGACACTGCGCTCGTGTTTAAACCTGCGCATATGCGTCGCAGCGACATTGACAAGCAGTACGAATACCAACAAGCGATCCACAATCGTCAACCGTATTGCGCATCCTAGAGTTCGTCTTTCAGTCGCACGGACGCGCTCAGAATCGCACGAAGTCGTGGCGGCTTGGTAAGACGGCGCTCGGTGTGCTTTGCAACGGTCTGCGCTTTAGATCATTTAACAATTAAAAAGTCCACTTCTTAAATTCAAACTCCCTTGCAGCTGAACGCAATCAAAGCACACTGAAAGTACAAAAGAATGCGTCTGGCGAGAACGTCACGTGCAACGGTACCGCGCCACAGAACGCAGAGCCGACGTGGGTGCACGAGATATTCCAGGGCACGCTCACCAGCGAGACCAGGTGCCTCAATTGTGAAACTGTTAGCAGCAAGGACGAGCATTTTTTCGATTTACAGGTATGGTTTTATTTTGATTTTCTTAGCTATAAGCCGTAGGTAGTGTCCGATGCGGTTTTCCATCGGCAAAAATGACAAACGTTCACCCCCTGTTTATCCTCTTTAGAGGATGAATTTTCAAAAATCCTTACTGCTCACTTTCGTTCAACATATGTGCAAAATTTCATGCTCCTAGACCCAGCGGTTTAGCCCGTGCGTTGTCTGTCAGTGAATTTAAGATTTTTATTAAGTAGGTAGATTTTAGTAGAGCTCATGCAGTATTCGTGATCTATAGTGCATTAGTATTTCTAGGCCTCCGGCACGACTTAAAGTTAGACCTGACTGTGACACCGCGACTCAATCTTCAGTTACGTGTGACTTCATAGAAAATGTGCTAAGACATAGTATTCACCGACACACAGTCGCCATAAATAAATATTTATTCCTTAATTTACGTAATTTCAGCTACCACTGTTTGTCTTTGCATCCAAAGGTTGACTGGTAGAAAATGCGTAAGCCATAGAGTCCGCCTCTACACATATCTGTGCTTGAAGTATTAAAAAAAAAATAACACGTCACGCCCCGCGTGAATGCTTTCAATTAAAAAACTATCCAGATATTATGTTAGCTATAACAGCTATAATAATGTCTAATTGTTGTATTATATTTAATTGTAATTATATATAACAAAAATAATGTAACTTGTTTAATTAGAAGAACTCTCGGCTTCAAGCATAGCTGATTAGCCGGGATCTATGTATATAGGGCGGTTATTTACATGTATTTAATTTCAATTTCTAATTCAATTCAATTAGGTGGGCCTTTGCCACGGCCATGAATCGTTTCTACCGTCAGTAATATTAGTGGCAATGCATGAACTTAAAGCAAATGCATTTTCATACAAAAAAAGCGGCGCGTCTGTAGTGTGCGTGGGTTCATAGAAAATGTGCGAAAGTGATGATGAAGTAGAATTTTTGCATTGATTGCGGGGCCCGCCCTAATTTGTGTTAGACATAAGGGTACTTGCATAAAGCAGCGGGTTTTCCAATGGTTACAATGATTTACCTGTGCCTTTATGTGTGAGCGCATAAATTAATACGGGACTGTTTACCCGCACCGACCGGTACCGGTACCGACTTGTCCTTACCAGCTTAAGCACCCTTACAAGTTACTAGCTATCCCAAAATACAATGATGTGACACGTCAAAACTCCTACTAATGTGCCAAGTTCCCTTATCTTGTCTCTTTTTCGCTCCTGATAATTACGCCCAGGCGCGTTCCGAGGGGGGGGGGGGGGTATTTATGAACCCCCACCCCCACAATCATTCAAGCTGTTCAGAGTCTGCATGATTTACTAACTTACTACTTGGTGCGAAATCTTGGGCTGCGACCGCGCCTGATTACGACATGCCGTCCCATTTCCACGTGTCTTCTAATAATGTGACGTTTTCGAAGATCGAATCTTGAGCTTTTTACTTCTAATATCATTGCCGTAACAGTCAACACTGTCCATCATAACCATAATTCGCAAAAGCTCACCATTTTCTTTTTCGTCATTACAGGTGGACGTCGGTCAAAACACAAGCATAACACACTGTCTTAAATGCTTTAGCGACACTGAAACGCTTTGCAACGACAACAAATTCAAATGTGACAACTGCAGCAGCTATCAGGAAGCTCAGAAACGTATGAGAGTAAAGAAACTGCCACTCATATTAGCTCTACACCTTAAGAGATTTAAGTATATGGAACAGTATAATAGGCATATCAAGGTGTCCCATAGAGTCGTTTTTCCTTTGGAGCTGCGGTTGTTTAATACGGTGAGTTTGATTGATTATTATTGCCCTCTCTCTCAATCAGTTAGGAAATTCGAATGTACTTACATTTCGTATTTACCTGGTATTCTTTAAATACCAAGTAATTTTTGCCATTCTTAGCTACTACGACCAATTCGGCTCGTGCGTGGTTTTGGTCGGAGTACCCTACCTTAGATACAGCCACTAACTGTGCGAAAAGGCCTTAATATTAAAAAGGCGAAAGGCGTTTATAAAGTGGTCTATAAGTTTTTAGAGCATCAGTTAAATAATACCCTTTTTCAAATACTTATAAACAAAATGGTTCCCCAAGGACGCATCTTTGACTATTCCTTTTTGATATAATTATTCATTTCTTATTTTAAAGATCCCCAATCAGACAATGAATTAACAGGAGTTTCAAAAAATTTATTTATCTTATTAGTCAGTACCTAGATGATAGTCAAACTAAAATCATTCTTAAGGTATTAATAAATTGTATTTTAGAAGACAATTGTTATAATTTGACCGAAACCGCTGCACTGTGCTTTAAGCTACATTTTCCTAGAAGAGCGTTTCCTTCATATTTATAACGGACTTAATGAAAATCGGTCATCTTCACCAGTATTTGCCATTGGAGTGTCATAAAACGCGCGGTATTTAGACATGACGACCGCATGTGGTGGTCAGCATCTTTAGGTATGTGCGCGGCGAGTCGGGGGGGTAGTGCAGGCCGCTCATTCGTCAATGGTCACGCCCCCCCCGCCCCCCACCTCGCCGGTACAGCTTTTCGGTCAAACTACATCTACCAACTTTTCCCTTAACATGTGATTCAATCAAGCCGTATAGTACAACTGAATACATATGGTATAGCATTTTCCCTTACAGTCCGACGACGCAGTGAACCCGGACAGGTTGTACGATTTAGTGGCAGTTGTGGTGCATTGTGGGTCTGGCCCGAATCGGGGACACTACATCAGTATTGTGAAGAGCCACGGCTTCTGGTTGCTATTCGACGATGATATGGTAGATGTGAGTATACACTGGGTGATTTTTTTGTGATTAATGATATCACGGACATAATACTTAGGGTTGCTTGATCCTATTTATTAGATTTTACTCTTTAAAATGCTGTTACTTATGTAGATGGAGGCGAATTCATGTGTGACTAAAAGTCTTTGTGTTATAAACAGCTTTGAGCACAGATACCATATAATATTATCCTCTTCACTCCTCTATCTGGTGATAACATTTCTGGCTAGAAAATCCAAAAGACAATGGGCAAACGTCGTCCAAAAGTCTACCACTAACGTGACATAGGCTTGTGCGGTCTAGACAAATCTAATGATACTGCAAGTTTAATGTGGATGTTTTATGCTAAAATTTTGACTGACATCAAACTTTTAACTGACAGATTATTTATGGGTGCCTTAGAGCTGATTTTTCCAACTCCAGATAATTTTTTCGGAGGACTAATTTTGAATTTTTTTACAGTTCTTCTATATAAGAACTGACAGACGTCAATTTTATTGCACGAATAAAAATTATCTGTCGATTGAAAAATCAGCCCTTAGCAAAAGTTATTTCTTATTTAATTTGAGACATTTAGACCAAGCCTCATACAGTTTTGCCCGATGTCCTTTAGTCTAACGTCGTACTCGTAACACAGTATAGTATTTTTTTCTCATAAACCGACGCGCGATATACTTGTGTTTACCAAGTGTACAGACACGCTGTGAATGTATGTGTAAACGCTGGAGCTCTCGGTACCGTCAGAAACAATGGTGAATTCAGAAGTGTATGTGTTATGTCACTACTCGTCTTCACGCGCACAGTCAAAGCATGTTTGTACACTTAGTTACCACAAGCAAAGCGCGTGTCGTCGTGAGATAAAAATACAGTATCCAGTATACGACTAGGATTCTCCATGTCATCTATTTTTAATACTTCACTAAGCCTTGTCTTCTCTTTACAGAAAATTGATGCCTCTGCTATAGAAGACTTCTACGGCCTAACTTCCGATATACAGAAATCTTCAGAAACAGGATATATATTATTTTATCAATCTAGAGATGCTAGTTGTTAAGTTTATTCAATTAATTTTAGTAATTTAAATTATTTAAGATAGTGATTATAATAAATCATGTTATCATGCCACATTTGTTAAAGTTGAAAAGGCATATAATTATTGAAAAATCGTTTAATTCCAATCATTGATTATAATATATATTATTCATCTTTTTAATGGTCATACAGTTGTAAATATATTTCATTTCAAAATAAAACGTTGTGATCTTTCTCCGCGTGAATTGTATTTTATTATTACCCGATTATCGTGTACCGTCAACCAGTCCGTATTCCAGTTACAACGGGTTATTCCGTTTATTTTTGAGAACGGAACCGAGAAGTATGGCAGAAGAAAGCAGCAGTGGGTGATTCCGGGCTGAAATAATGATTATAATTTCGTTTATCCACCCTAAGGTGGATACGCGGAAACGTATGTCCAAGAATCCACCCTAGGCCTAGTTGCCCTAGTTGTAGTTTAAACGGAATTTAGAGGCTTATTCTCGAACATGCGTTTTCGCGTAACTTTAAAAGTTAAGAAAAATATTAACAAACGAATTAATAGTCCCATCATGACGCCTGCAAAACTAATATTCCTAAAGGGTTATTAGTAAAAAAAATTGTACCAGAAAAAACTAAGTAGCTCTATAATGTATGTTGACAGCACGCGTTATTTGCTATTTTAGTTTTGTAGGCGTCGTCAAGGCACTTCTTCATTTGTTAATATTTTTTATTCTTTTAGGTTACGGGATCCAGATTGATAGGTAGGTGTTAGCAATTATTGATCAAAGAACATTTCTTTAATTCCCTCTAGTTTGTATGAGCCACATAGGTGACCAAGTGATTTATGTTTAGACATGGTAGCAGTTTTCATGAACTTTTTCGAACTGAGTAGTGACCGTCCATTCTGACATTCACATTAAGATTGTGTCCATTCAACCATAGTGAAATTTATCATTTTAGTGGGAAATGATAAAAGTGATACAAGTAGTTACGACGAGGTTGATTACATCTGTAAATTTATAAATCAAGGAGTATTTTAGAGTACGCTTTCAGAGATTTCAAAATACCTTGCATTTTTTTAAAGCCCCAGATTTAAATACAGATTAATTTCACAAAATAATATTTGCAAGATTTAAGATATGTAATATGTATGAAGTATTTGCAACATGATTAAAATCTTCAGTCCTAATACAGTATACTGTTAACCTCCATAAAAGGTGGAATCTAAGTGGTGATGAGAGAACAAAATAAAATTCATACTTCCTTAAAAATACTTTTTATTTCCATTTTTAAGCTACAAACTCATAGGGGATGGGAGCCAACAACACTGGTTTTTCAGTACCACTGACAATATGAGCGGGCTTAGGTCCAGCAGGTTGTCTCTTCAGGTTGGCGACCTTGCCAGCAGCCTTAGCTTCAGCCAACAGCCTCTCGTTCTCCTTCACCCTCTTGAGGAAGTCCTGTCTGCACTTGGAGTGTGTAACGTGCTCAACGCGGACATTGATACGCTTGGGTAGGATCCTTCCGCGGACACGCTTGTTGACGATGACACCTAGAGCGTGTTGTGTGACATTGTAGACACGGCCAGTCTTTCCGTGGTAGACTTTGTGGGGCATACCCTTCTGGACTGCACCATTACCCTATAACAATATATTATGACATGAGTAAATTTAGTTTTTTGGTCTAACTAGAAAGATGTGGGCTGAAAATGATGAGTATAGAGTTGTAAATGTGGAAATAAGACTTTTAACAAAAAGTTTTTTTGAATCACTTCTCATGAGCTGATCTAGTGTCACTATTCAAAGACCCTCTATTTCCTCCATTTGCAAACAAACCCAATTCAATACATTCACCTTGTTTAGAATCCACATAAGATGATTGAATAAGATGTTCCGGCCACCAATATATTTTTGGCACGTCTTTTTATAACTATTAGTGGCAGATGTGATTGACTAATCGAAGGTATCAATAATTCCTTCAACACGAAAGATCTTCATCATCCGGTGAGTAGCGACACTTACCCTGACGTCAACGATGTCGCCGACTTTGTACACTTTCATGTACTTGGAAAGCGGGATGGTTCCATGAGTGCGGAATCTGCGGGCGAACAAGTCCCTGGTTCCGCGACGATAACCTTTGGAGTTCGTCATTTTTGGGCCTGAAACAAAATCAGTCTTCGATCACCAACAGTAGCACACAACACGTGGATTTCCGATTTCGACTACCAAAAGATAGTAATAACCGGAACTATTATTGAAATCACTACTACAATTTTTGAACGTGCTTTTACATACAATGTTTTAACTTTTATTCGTAATCAGTAATATTTAGAAATATTTTCGTGATATTCACCTTGTGTTACAAAGCTTGACGGATAAAGAAAGAGGTTATGTTTTATGTTAGTCTATGGTCGGTGTAACTACCAGAGTCAAAAGCTAGAAGGATGATTACTAGTCTATGCGTATTATTGGCAAATTAAAATTTAAATGAAATTGTTATAAAATCATTTAATGTGGAGTCTTTTGAATGTTTTTGCGATCTTGTTATTTTTTTACATAAATCTAAATCAAAATCGTAAAAAAATTAGGCTGGTAATACCAAACATGTCATTGTGTGCGCCTTAGACAAAGTTACAAGTTGTACTCTAGGTTGTGGTTGTGCGCCATTCATGCATTGTATTGTATGTACCTATCTACATATGTGATGATTCGCTTGGCGCCAATTTTTGTAATAACCGATTAAATACAAATACAGTGTTATATAATAATTATCGCTAGAAAAAATAAGATCCGTGATGCAGGGTGCTATGGAAATACATGTAATTTACATTTTATATATATCTATCTATATCTCTAACTATACTTATTGTAAACTAAAGTCGCTTTTTGTGTCTGCTGTGTGACCGCGTTGTTCTTTTATAATAAGCAACGCATTTTGACGCGGTTTTCACCATCGTTTTAAGAATTAATTCCAGAAGGTTGATATGTAATACAATGTAATAAAGAAAACTCAATGTTTTCAAGTCATAAAAAATATTTTTCCGCGCGCTCTGTTTTCATCAATAAGCGATTGGGTGAATAGCCGGGGTAGGTATCTCCGTTAGCGCGCTCCCCGACTGTTCATGGTAAAGAGTAGGTACAGACAGAAAGATAGCTCCTTCTCATAACCAGTATCTCAAGGCCGGAGGACATACCTTCCTTCGTGAGGATTTTTAAGTTCAAATGGTTAATTATAAGTAGATATATAATATAAGTTCAATTATAAGTTTTATATTGAGAGAGCATATCCGTTTCCGTCGATTTCTTATTAATGTTAGTACTCCAGTGGCACCACGGCGCGTGTGCAAAGCTTTTTGACCTCCAAAAACCTTTTTTCCTTAGTCAGCCAAAAACTGATTCACATTAATATTAGATTTAGATTTTATCAATTTAACTGCCGCCCCTCACTGACGCAAGGCGTACATAACCCAGTAGGTCGAGTGGAGCTCAATATTTTTGCCATGAACCAGGCATACCGACGCACACGCATGGCTATGACAACTCACCTTCGCCGGGTGCAACCGTGCAAATCACTTCAAACTCGAGCGGTTTACCGCCCTTAAAGAGTTCCTCTATCCACCTCCTGGCTCCATCATCAGACCCTCGACACCAAGCGCAAGTAGGACTCGTCAAAACAAATCATCACAGAGCTGCAGAGCACTTAATAATATTACGGGTAAAAATCATATGATCCCAAACTCGAGGGGTTTACTGGTAGCCACTGAAGAGTTCATACTCAAACGCATTTATTTCAAATTTAAAACCAATTACAGGAACTTTTAAATTGTCACGGGGTCGTCCAGTCAGAAAGATGAAGCTAGCTGTTCTTGCTAGTGCTTTTGTTCCACTATTCACCTTCTGGCTCCATCATCAGATCAGCTCCAACATACCAAATTGTAGTTTTGCCATCCGAACTACGAACTACATACTTATACACACTAAGTTTAATTTCGATACGACAATTACAACAAACAGACAAACAAAAATAAAAATAAAATGTTTTTTATTTACGTACTTAGCGTGTATATTTTCATTTTCATACGCATTTAGTCAAATCTGTTATTTTTTAAGACCCCACTTCACTCTTCAAAGGGTAGTTGTTTTTGAAAATAATGATTAAGATCTCATAATTCATTCATTTCTGAATGAATTGAGATCATTATTTATTATTTACGTCTACGCTTTATAAAAGTAAACCTAAGTACCTACCTAATTTAAAAAAAAATAAACTCAATAACAGAAAATAAAATATCTACCTATCTAAATAAACCTATTTCTGATGATAACTAATCTAAACTCAATAAATAAGCAAAATCCCTAAAAACTAAGATATTAGTTTTTAGGGATTTTGCGATATTGTATCTTAAGATAAAATATTATAGTATCTTAGCCGTGTGCAGCGCCCCTTAGTGAACTCCACTGCGGGTGACGTAACCTACGACAAACTTATTATTTGCGGTTGGAACAGTAATCGGATCGAGGTATCGAACCGCAAAATTAAGTTTGTTTTTATTGTATATGTTACAGTTAAAACCAGTTTTTAGATAGAACGCGTTTTCCCTAGTTAGAACTAGGTTTTACTAAATGCCTTTGTTAAAACTAGAATTAACTAATACTTGAAATGGAATATCAGTTAAAACTAGTTCTTACTAGACAACACGCGTTTTTCCGAAGTGAGTCAGTTAAAACTGTTCTCAAAATTGATCGTACCTTATTCTCATTGATCGCGAGACATTGCCTGATTCGACAAGTTTCGACAAGTGCGGGAGAATCCCTTTCCGAGCGCCATCCACGCGCTGTGCGCTCGTTCATTCCCGGCGATTCGCTTCTGGCACATCGCCGGCCGCTGCCGCGGCACGCTCGCTTCGCTCGCTCGGCTCGTGCGTTGTTTGTCATACTCTAACCTAACCTAACCTAACTGTTTCCTTTTCCAAAAGCGATTCGCTTCTGGCACATCGCCGGCCGCTGCCGCGGCACATTTCTAGTTTTAACAAAGGCATTTAGAAATAACTAGTTCTAACTAGGGAAAACGCGTTCTATCTAAAAACGGGTTTTAACTGTAACATATATACTTTTCCGGGATAAAAAGTACCCAGTGTGGTGCCCAGGATATTAAAGAATAATTATATCAAGTTTCATCGTAATCGAACCGGTAGTTTTTGCGTGATGCTTGAACAAACAGACAGACAAACAGACAGACAGACAAAAATTTTTTAAATCACATTTTTGGGTTCGGTGTCGGTCTAGTAACAGCCCCTGCCATTCATTTTTTTTTGATATTTTCAATGTACAGAATTTTCACTTCTACAGATTTATTATAAGTATAGATTAATTTGTTGGAATGGCAGAGGAGGAGGATGACTTGGGAGTGGCCGGGTTAGTGAAAAATTAAATCACAAGCTCCTAATTCTGATAACTTTAGGTTTATTTTCTGTACGTATTTAAAACAGTGTAACCTCCTAGTACAAGTGTACCGTCTCGAAACATATAGCAGTACAATATTTAAAAACAGTTTAAATATATGTTCCAACGGAGGAATAAAACTGTTCCCAGAAATTGAAGCCGTCATCATCAATCAAACTCGAGACAGTCAAGTTATTTCCTATGTCCATGTACTGCATTGTCTGGTTCTCAAAGACTGGCCAATTTAACTTGCATGCAGAACTATAAGTGGGGTTGCTGAAATAAAGAAATATTTGTTCATTACCTGTTAATTACTTTGCATACATACATATTATTCTATAGAATCATGTTTTTCTAACTGAACAGACAGCTGTGCTGCTGGATACTTTGTTGTGTCACTTCTTCCCTAGGAAGTGTTGAAAGACGGGCGCTTTAGGGGACTGTCTTATGTAACTTTGACGTTAGTAAAGTTCAAATTCTCAGCCTGATTTGAATAATTGCCTTATGGTTTTGATTTAATACCTGTACAGTATAAGGACAATTCCAACTCTTCTTCAAATTCTTTTAGGACCAATTTCACTAAACTCTATCTATCGTGTGTCCTACCTACTTATGTCAAAAACCATATTATAGGTTACACAATGCTGAACGGGACATTAATAAACTAACAGAATATAAGCTGCAACTGGTCCTTACACCTTGCACCATATTCTAAGTCCGCTTAAAGGAACGTCCTCGAGTCCATGAATATTAAAAAAGTGTTAATTTTATCAATGACGTAGAAACTTGAGTTACTAGGCAAACCGGATGATGACATAGTGTTGCGCGTTTGGATAAGAAGCAAAAAATGACGTAGAACATTAGGATATAGCATTATTAGATGCCCATCATGTTACATACCCATATTTAGCGAAGTCCGTGAAGAGCGTAGTGACTTGATCCATAAGTTCAAATTCTAAACTGTCTTTTGCCAAAGTCAGATTTTTCTCTTTTGGATCAAACAGGTAGAACAAGTCGTCTATATGGGCAGCTCCAAATATGTCGTATTTTTCTCCTTGTAGACCATACAAATTTCTACTTGACATGGACGAAAACTGATAAAAATATCTTACAGTATTGTCAATATTAGGCAATTTCGAAAAATATCTTGTGGTATCATACGTGAATCCAAGATCATTCGTACAGGTTACGAAATCTTTTAAAGAGTCTATTCCAATACTTTTATTTCCGAAATAATGTTTTACAATTATATCCGATAACTTCAAAATGTTATTTGGTTCAAGTTGGTTTAAAAGTTTTCGAGGAACAAAAAGTTCTGGGTACTTGTTATAGTTTTCAATAAAGGTAGTCGCGATAGAATCAATTATTGTAAGAACCTCTTGGTTAGTGTGTCCAAACAAAATATCTACTTTATTAACATGGTCAAATTGTTTATAAAAATTGTATGACAGGAAATTATCTGTCCCACTATATTTTTCAATCACAGGTACAAATTGATACATTTTAATGATGTTATTAGTATACTCTTCAGATGATAAGATGTTAGGACTCGTGTCTATTAATTTTTCTGAAGGGACGGACTGAAGAAAATTGAGAAGTTCATCGGGGTCTTCGGTTTCAAAGCCAAGCTTCTTACCAAGAACAAAAGCACGTCTTTCAGGATGAAAAGCCAAGCTCCAGTCACAAAACGGCGAACCACTCATTGCGATGGCCCTATGAAATAATCCTTTCGACATCGGAGAAATAATATGTAACGCAACAGAAGCGCTACCTGCGCTCTGTCCGATGATAGTCACTCTGTCTGCGTCACCTCCGAAATGTTTGATGTTCTTTTGCACCCATTTCAAAGCTTCAACTTGATCCTTCAGCCCTGCGTTCCCAGGAACGTCTTTAGTACCGAGGCTAAAAAAGCCCAATGCATCTAATCTATAGTTAAAAGTCACGACGACCATATTCTTTCTGATTATGAAGTCTGGTCCGTAGGAGTCGACATTGCCGGATCCGCTTTTGTATCCCCCTCCGTGAATGAATACTGAAACTGGTAGAGGAGTGTCAGGTGTCAAGCTTGGCGAATATACATTGAGAAATAAACAGTCTTCATTGCCAGGGATGAATGTGTTTGTAATAATGTCAAGTTGAGGGCACACTGAACCATGCTGAGTTGCGTTTCTAACTCCATCCCACCCAAGAGCTGGTAGAGGCGCCTGAAAATGAACGCCAAAAGTATTATTTTGCTTTTTAATGGCCTTTCGTAGAGATCACAAATAAGTTAAATTATTAACTATCCATTAAGGTTGTAATTACAGTTCTTTGGTAATATTATCTTAAATCTCCGCGTCCCATTAGGAGGTTGTGCGTACGGAATTATTTGGGGACCGATTATATAATATGCCAATAAGTATCAAGAGTAAAGTCGCGGAAACCCCTGGATGAGAGACGCACGGAACCGGGAAGTATGGCGGAAGAAAGGGAAGGCCTATATCCGGCAGTAGGTGGTACCGGGCTGAATTGTTGATGATGATGAAGTATCAAGAATAAGCCGTGAGCTTGAATCTTGCAACCTTTGCATTCTAAAAGTTAACCATACTTTAATAGCTCACACAACACAAGCAGAGTTTGCTTGCAATTCTTTCAGTTAGTACCTTAAATCTCCGGGTTCCGACAGGAGGTTGAGCGTACGGAATGCCCTTAAAACTGTTGTACTGTCCGTCTTCAGTAACTAAGTCCAGTATCTGTCCTTCCAACCAGCCCTGCTCCAACTGCACTTGAACTGTATCAGCTAACACATTTTGTATGAATCTGTGAATAATAATAATAATAATAATACCGGTGGTGACCCTGTTCCCGATACCGGTGGGCTAGTATTTTTTATATTTTTAAATGTTTTTTTTATCTTTTTGTTTATAAAAATATTTAAAAATGTAATTTGTATGTATTTAAATGAGATGAAGGAGATAATATTACAGTTTATTTTCTCTCATAAAGGTACATTGTTACAGTAGTGTGTATATACAATTTTGCCTTATGCTAGAACCTTTGTGAGAGCTGGAGTCTGAACTAGGCTCGGAACCTGTATGACAGATCTTCAGGATCACACCCCTTTGAACATTTATCAGATTTAACGGCATCTAGATTCAGATTATACATACATCACTATTAGCCAACATTTTCGAATTAGAGAGATAAGTCTATAATAAAGGTTATATTCGTGAAGTGTTATGAAAGGTGATATTATTATGGGATTGTGTGAGTAGTGTGTGAATGTGTGAGGGAGGGTGTTATGTGTGTATTATGTGCATGTAAGGTCAGTATAAGCGCGGGCCTGCGGGCGGAGAGCAATGGGTAGCTCACTGCCCGATCAGGACCAGGCCCGTGCCGGACGGCGCGTAAGTGTTCCACGCACGCCTCAAAGAGATGTCAGCATAATCCGAGGGGCCCCTTAGGGCCGAAGCCTGCCGGGTCAGCGGGATTGTCCGAAAGGGTTACCGCTACCCCGGAACATAAAGGGCGAAGGAAGGAACATGGGTGGGTTTTAGTCAGTAAGAGTCTGACACTCCCTTCCGCTCCACCCAGAGCGGGAGCGGTCATTTGATGATTTCCCACCAGAAAAAAAAAAAAGTCGGTATAAGAGTTTGTGGTTATTAGTAAATATGAGTGGGATGTACAGACGCCATAAAGTTGAAAATCTAATAAAGTAATTTGACAGATTGTAGTAGCTTGATGTGCTGGCGTCTGTACGTTAAGAATTATTTAAAGGTTTGGATGATACTTTCTGTACATTGGTTTTGAAGTCACTGTTAAGGCTTAAAAAAGAAAATTTAAAAGGAAATCAGAGATGATTCCATACATCACGTAGAAAAAAGGAAAATGTCAGAAATCCTGGAATTACCAATACGTACCTACAGTACCTTCCCAGGTATCAAGAGGTCTTTGAAAAGGCCTTCTGATGCAAGGGAATTAATAATGCCTACAACTGTCGTATTCAAAATGGCCGGAAATCGCGCCAGAATACAGTTATAGGCATACAATATATAATATTATCAAAATATCACTTACATTAATAATATAAAATGTTTAACATATAAAATTTTCATTTTTGTTGAATCCATCAGTGTGTAGGCAAGAAGAGCGGTGCACCGTGCAAGTGCTCAATTATTCGATTCACGCTCTATTTAAACAAGTGGACACCTGTCGTGCCTCGTGAGCGTGACAAATTTTCAGGCAAATATCATTCAGGTAGTTCCGTACATAATGTTTTAATAATAATAATTACCTACTTTATTTCAGGCATCTAAGGCCCATAAATAAAATACACAAAATAATCTTATACGATAATAAACGAATACTTACATACAAAAAACCTTATTCTACAAATACTACATTGGGTCGGCGACGTATTGCGCTGAGTCAAGGTGTCATGTAGCCATCCGCGAAAACGACGATACGCGACACCCATCGGCCAAAATTCTTCCTTCATGAAAGTCTCCAGATGTTGAGTCGGAACCTGCACTACAAAAGACTTGAAGTTAATCTTGTGGCGCGACTCCAACTTCTCGACTCTCAAGGAGATTGGTCTTCATCTTTATATACTCCACGACCTCCTCTGCCGTCGCAGAGTGATGTAGATGGGACACGTACAGCTGCGTCGATGGAATAGCGGGACGCAGCAACATGTTCGGACTAGCCAATGCGATACCGCACTGATTTCAAAGAGTAGGCTTCTTCTTCAGGCTCCTTTTTTAGGTATGCACTTCATTAGCTGTTTCTTCACTTCTGATCAGCCCAGCGTTTTAACTATTATCGTGGCTTCTTCCGTAGAAGACAACCTGAATAAAACATCCATACTCGTAATACTTATTATAAATTCGAAAGTAGCTCTGTCTGTATGTTACCTTTTCACGGCTAAACCACTGAACGGGTTTCGATAAAATTTGGCAACGAGATAGATGACATCCTGGGGAAGGATATTAGGCTACTCTTTAACCGACTTCAAAAAAGGAGGAGGTTCTCAATTCAACCGTTTTTTATGTTTGTTACCTCAGAAATCCGTTATTTATAAGCCGATTTGCAAAATTATTTTTTTATGTGAAAGGATATACTTTCAGATTTGTCCCATAGGAATGTTATCAAAATCAGTTCAGTAGTTTGGTTTAAACCAAAATTACGAATAAAAATTCAAGTAAATAAAATTGCGTCGTTTGATTTTCACAACTAAAAAGTGAAAAATAAAAACTTTTTTTACAAAAAAAAAACAACCGGCTTCCATAAAAACACCACAAAGTGAAAAATAACTTTAATTTCGGAAGTCGGTGGTGAAAAACGAAATAAAAAAACCAAAGTCATTTTTCACTTTGTAGTGTTTTTTTTATGGAAGTCGGTTGTTTTTTTTTTTGTAAACTTGTTTATATTGTCCCGGTTAATTTCCGACATCCACGTAAGCCGCGGGAAGAAGCAAGTTATTGATATTTTATTCGCAGTGGATGCCGTTTAGGAAATTTTGTAATTTATAATTCTGGAGAAAAATGTATAGGATCAGCTGGACAATAACACAAACGAAGAAGTCCTAAGTACATATAATCGAGAAATGCTTTACCCTATAGGAAACCTGAGAGGTAACATGATATACATGACGCATTCTTGAAGAACATCATAATAACGGGAAGGATTGAAGGGAAAAACACCCAACCATTGCTTTACACATTTACATTTACACTAATCCATTGCTTCATATGTACGAAGAGTGGATCAGCTCAACAACGTAAATAAAGCAATGAATGTTGTTGTACTGTCAAAATGAAAGCCTGTTAGTGTGTTACGCAAATACCTACCCCGCTGATGTCGAAATTTCTTTATGTAAAACTCCAAAAAAGCAATCATTAGGTAATGGCCAAAGCTTCAGGAAATCTAAATGTGCAACTAATAGGTGTGCTTTTCGCAAAAACCTCTGAATCTTAATACTAATTACTTATTATCATATTATATTATTGTTAAAGTAACCCCGATATTTTTATATGTTAAATACAATACAATTTGACGTAAGTAATATTTGAACTTCCTGGGTCAACAAAAAACAGTTATTGAAAATGAATTTTAATTAATTTGTTAAATTGATATAATGCAATGTCATCATTTCTATAATTGACACGTAGGAGGAAAGAAAACACATTTATAGTGTTTGTAGAGTGGTTTGTACATATTTTAGGGGAGCTTGTTGCGAATAAGAAGGCGAATAAAGATCTGTGTCATTTAATTGTGGAAAGCTACTTATATACAGTACTGGTCAAAATATATTAAAATAAATAAGGTACATGCAAAAACTTAAGACTAACACAATTCGGCGATGTAGGTAGGAGGTGCCGCGCTCCCTACATTATAGGAGCGTGAAGATTCGTAAGTATGTGCCGCTACATCATTCCCCCGCTAGTGAAACGTACGCGAGGCTTCACTGTCCTTCCTGATCTTGTGACATATGCCGGCGTGTCAGTGACTGGTGCTTCTGACTCAGTATTCATCCGGAAAGCAGGCTTAAGTCTGTCGACAGTGATGTTGGTGCTTCTATTTCGTAACTGTATAGTAAAATACTTGTCAGTACGACTAATCACTTTATGCGGGCCAGTGTAGGTCGGCGTCAGAGGTTTTCTCGATGCGTCATCGCGTTGGTAAACATGCGAACAGTTATATAGATCGTCGTGAATGAATGTCGCTCGAGATTGATTTGATTTCCGTTGCGCCTGGGCCTTCTTTAATGCTCCATTTAACTTGTTCATAAAGTTTGATATTGTGTCGCGATGTCTTGTTGATTCTTCATAGAATTCTCCAGGTAGTCGTAGTGTTAGGCCGTAGAGGAGTTCAGCTGTACTTGCGTTTATATCTTCTTTTACCGAAGCGCGTAGTCCGAGCAGCACTGTGGGTAGCTCGCGTGACCATGTTGTAGATTGGAGTCTTGCGGTGAGTGATGTTTTTAGTGAGCGGTGCCATCGTTCTATCACGCCGTTACACTGCGGGTGGTAAGCAGTGGTGCGGGTGCGATGAATTCCCATGCGTTGCATTAATTTATTAAATAGGTCGGACTCAAATTGCCTTCCTTGGTCTGTGGTTATGGTTACGGGGCAACCGAATCTCGCAATCCAACCTTCATAGAATGCGTTCGCGACCCTTTCTGCGGTTATGTCTTCCAGTGGGAGTGCTTCAGGCCACTTGGTAGCCCTGTCTATCATGGTCAGTAAATATCTGTAGCCGTCAGAGATTGGTAAGGGACCAATTAAATCTATGTTTACATGCTCCAGTCTGTTTGCTTGATGGTAACTAGCAATTGGTGCCTTCGTGTGTTGTTGCACCTTAGCACGCTGGCACGCGTCGCATGTTCGAGTCCACTCATTTACGTCACTATTCATGGAGGGCCACCAGTAGCGAGCAGTGACTAGTTTCCTTGTCGCCCTTATGCCGGGGTGACTAAGGTCGTGAATAGCTCTGAATGCTACTTTTCTGAAATCTAGTGGCAGGTATGGACGAGCGGTGCGTGATGTCATCTCGCAGGTAACGGGCATGGCAGTTGAGTTGGGAATGGCGATCTTCTTAAACTGGTACTTTCCTTTATTTGTAAGTATTTTTAATTCTTCGTCTTGGTCTTGTTTTTTTGCTAACTCGGTGAAATCTAATGGTGTCGGGCATGTTATTGTTTCAACTCGTGATAGTGCGTCTGCGACTTTGTTGTCCTTGCCGTTTATGTGTTGAATATTTGACGTGAATTGTCCGATATATTCAAGGTACCTCGTTCGGCGGGGCGTCTCTGACTTGCTGTTTGAAGTTAATGCGTTACACAGCGGTTTGTGGTCTGTGTAAACGATTAATTCTCGCCCTTCAAACACACGTTGGAAGTGACGTATTGCCATATAAATTGATAGCAACTCACGATCATACGTGCTATATTTTTGTTGTGCGTCACTGAACTTCTTGGAGAAAAATCCTAGTGGTCTCCACTTGCCGTTGATCTTTTGTTGTATGACGGCACCAGCACATGTGTTTGATGCGTCTGTCATTATTGCGAAAGGTTCACTTAGTGATGGATAGGATATCAATGCGCAATTTTTGATGTCTTGTTTGCATTGATTGAATGCTTCTTTTGCCTCTTCTGTCCATTGTATGTTCGTTTTATCGTTTTTCTTGGCGTTGTGAAAGTATTTACTTAATTCTTTTTGATGTTCAGCCGCGTGGGGTATACTAGAACGATAGAAGTTCAGAATCCCGATGAATCGACGTAGATCTTGGATCGTTTTTGGTAGCGGGTAGGACTGGATCACTTGTACCTTTTCTTCTGTCGGTGTAATGCCTTCTGGACTTATTGTGTATCCCAGGAAATCGAGTTTTGACTGGCCAAAGATACACTTAGCGACGTTTATTTTTAAACCGCTGTCGTTGAGTCGCTTGAACACTTCTTGAAGCTCGCTTCTGTGTACTGCTTGGTTCTCAGAAGCTATAAGAATGTCATCGACGAATGTGAAAACGGGTAGTCCGCGAAGCACGTTGTCAATATGACGTTGGAATGTTTGGCCTGCATTCTTCAAACCGAAACACATTCTGGTGAACTCGTACAAACCAAAGGGTGTAATCACGGCTGTCTTCTTCACGTCTTCTTCTCTGTTTTTAATTTGGTAGTAGGCCTTCTGCAGGTCAATTTTTGAGAAGATGTTCTTGCCTTGCAGGTTATGTGTGAAGTCATGCAGTCGTGGTACCGGGTATCGATCGGGTGTGGTTACTGCGTTGAGTCTACGGTAATCGCCGCAGGATCTGTAGGTTCCATCCTTTTTTAAAACCATGTGTAATGGACTAGCCCATGGGCTTTTCGAGGGTCGACAAATTCCTTGTTTCATCATGTTTTGAAACTCTTGTTTTGCGGCGTTATATTTATGCGGCGGTAGTGGTCTCGCATTTGTGTAAATTGGCGGGCCGGTGGTTTCTATGTAGTGTTCGACTTCACTATTTCCCAGTTTGTTTAGGTTTGGTCTCGTGATGTCTGGGAATGTGGCCAACAGGTCGTGGTAGGGAAGCTTGTCGTCGATGGTTCGGATGCTTCCTTCGGTTGTGGGTGTAAGGAAACCTCGTACTGATAAATTGGTTCTTTTATCCACCAACCGTCGTCCATGGAGATCCACCATAAGTGCGTGGTGATGCAAAAAGTCAGCGCCTATTATCGGTCTACTGACTGTTGCGACCATGAATCGCCAACTGTAGGCGCGTCGCATTCCGATGTTGAGAACAATGGTTCGCTCGCCGAATGCGGGTATTTTTGAACCATTTGCTGCGTACAAGTAGTTGGTTGGTGTCCGCTGTTTCTCTCGTGCGGTGGCGGGTAAAACGGAAACATTTGCGCCTGTGTCGATTAGGAATTTTTTTCCGGTTGTTTTGTCGTGTACAAATAGGCGGTATGTGGATAAATCGTCGACTTCGGCCACCGCCGCGGCTTTAGTCTTCCTTAGTTTTCCGACTTCTCATTTTCCATTTCTTTAAAACTGCACGGGCTTCTGCATCGGTATGCTGCCTTGCCGAATTTCTTATGGAAATAGCACACGGCGTTGCTTCTGTCTCGGGATTTCGAGCGGGAACGGCTTCTGTGACTGTGGTATCGGCGTTGAAATTTGTGAGATCGATTTGTTTTCAGCGCTGCGACTTTCTTGGTCAGGGCTTCTATCATGCTGTACAGTTTGTGTTCTGCGGGTGCAGATACTGCCGCTATTTCGGTTGGCGACGCTGTAGCTGCAGCCTTTGACGTGGTAGGTTGACACTGGCAGGAACACACGGCGTTTACCTCTTTCAGCTGTTCTTGCATCCTGTCTGCCATGGCGGCCAACGAGTCTAGGTTGGATTCATCACTCACTGCCAACACTGTGCGGGTAGAAGCGGGTAGGTGTGCTTGCCACAACATTTTCAGGGTGTCGTCTGGCATCTTTGTCCCTGCGAGGTTCCTCATTCGGCGAAGCAACTGTGATGGTCGCTGATCGCCGAGCTCCATTTCATTTAGCAGTTTTTGTAGCTGAATACTCTCGCTATCTTCATATACCTCCAATAGTCTTCTTTTTGCAGCGTCGTAACGGCCGGAGTTGGCCGGTGATAAAATGATATCGCTGATCTGGTCGATGTCCTTGATCTCCAGCTGAGCCACAAGGAGTGCGAACTTGCTTTCATCGCCGAGCTTCTGGTTGTAGATAATGACCTCAAATTGGGCAAACCATAGCTTAGGTCTGTTACTCCAGAACTTGGGTATGCGCGACTGGACGCTAATGGCGTCGACGTCTTCAGGCGTAGTCTTGTCTGCTTCGGTTTTAGACATTTCAAACGCGGGGTCACCACTTTAGGGGAGCTTGTTGCGAATAAGAAGGCGAATAAAGATCTGTGTCATTTAATTGTGGAAAGCTACTTATATACAGTACTGGTCAAAATATATTAAAATAAATAAGGTACATGCAAAAACTTAAGACTAACACAATTCGGCGATGTAGGTAGGAGGTGCCGCGCTCCCTACATTATAGGAGCGTGAAGATTCGTAAGTATGTGCCGCTACAATATTAAAAAAAAGTATGTAGGTATCTACCTATTGACAGGTAATTCGACAACAAACTAGCATGGAGATGGGGACAACCCTTTGGTTGTTTTCTTTATTTTTTCTGTTTATCTGTGGAAACTTGTAAATGGCCTTCAAACTATATAAATTAGCTGTAAGTTTACCGAATAGAATAAAATAAAATACTGACTGACGAAGAAAAGTCTGTTACTTCTAATACCTGTCTGTTACAGTACTTATATAATTTATTATAGGGACTGTGCTTAGGTGCTTGTAAATCCTGTGTTGGTGTAAGTTTGTTAAGGAACAATATACTCGTAGATACCTACAATCCAAAACCTACAATATTGGGGATTTTCCCCAATGCTTTAGCAAATACTAAATCTAATATTCGGCTTTTCCCGTATTCAGTATGCGACACCCGCGGTATTTATATAGATAGAATACTCTTGACACGGTAATATTATCCATACAGTATTGTAACTCGGCCGTATCTTTGAAATAAATGCCTACAGCCGCGCGGTACGTAAACATGCGATAGGGCTGCCCGCCTCCAGCATTTTAATTACATTTGCCTACTCTGTGTTTCCATTTAGTTTTGTGATTGTAAATATACTTTTTTTATATCTATACTTATAATAAATCTGTAGAAGTGAAAATTCTGTACATTGAAAATATCAAAAAAATAAATGGCAGGGGGGTGTTACTAGACCGACACCGAACACAAAAATTTGATTTAAAAAAAAATTGTCTGTCTGTCTATCTGTCTGTCTGTCTGTCTGTCTGTCTGTTTGTTCAGGCATCACGCAAAAACTACCGGTTCGATTACGATGAAACTTTGTATAATTATTCTTTAATATCCTGGGCACCACACTGGGTATCTACTTTTTATCCCTGAAAAGTATATACAATAAAAAACAAACTTAATTTTGCGGTTCGATCCCTAGATCCGATTACTGTACCAACCGCAAATAGTAAGTTTGTCGTAGGTTACGTCACCCGCAGTGGAGTTCACTAAGGGGCGCTGTACACGGCTAAGTTACTATAATATTTTATCTTATGATACAATATCGCAAAATTAGTTTTTAGGGATTTTGCTTATTTATTGAGTTTAGATTAGTTATCATCAGAAATAGGTTTATTTAGGTAGGTAGGTATTTTATTTTCTGTTATTGAGTTTATTTTTTTTTAATTAGGTAGGTACTTAGGTTTACTTTTATAAGGCGTAGACGTAAATAATAAATAATGATTAAGATTCAGAAATGAATGAATTATGAGATCTTAATCATTATTTTCAAAAACAACTACCTTTTGAAGAGTGAAGTGGGGTCTTAAAAAATAACAGATTTGACTAAATGCGTATGAAAATGAAAATATACACGCTAAGTACTTAAATAAAAAACATTTTTTTTTATTTTTGTTAGTCTGTTTGTTGCGGCTAATCTTCGAAACGGCTGGACCGGTTCTGACGGGACTTTCACTGGCAGATAGCTGATGTTATGGAGTAACATAGATTTAATTATTTAAACTTTTTGCATACAAAAAAGGTACAAAGGCTGACTTAATGCCTTAATAGGCTGTATAGGCTACTTTTTGTTCCGGTAGCATGTTCCCGTGGGATAATTTCCGACATCCACGCGGGCGAAGCCGCGGGCAGAAGCTAGTCATAAATAAAATCATCTGTTCCATAGAAAGCAAAATCAAATCAAAATCAAAAGTCATTTATTCAAATTCGGCTGAGAATCAGCCCTTTTCGAACGTCAAAATTACAAAAGACCCTCAAAAACGCCCGCCCTTCACCACTTCCTAGTGCTATCGCTGGGAAGAAGAAGTGGCGCAACAAACTCCCCAGCACTCCAGCAGCATTGTGGGGAGTTTATTGCGCCACTTCTTCACAACCAAGTATTTTCTAACTGAACAACCAGCTAGCTGTCTGTTCAATTAGAAAATACTTGATTGTATACAATAATAGGTATGTTAAGTAATTAACATTTCAGCGGGATTGTCCGAAAGGGCTACCGCTACCCCGAAACTTAAAGGGCAAAGGAAGGAACATGGGTGGGTTTTAGTCAGTAAGAGTCTGACACTCCCTTCCGCTCCACCCAGAGCGGAAGGGGTCATTTGATGATTTCCCATCCGGAAAAAAAAGGGAGCATAACGAACTTGCTGACCGGTTGTTCAGGCAAGAATAATATGATCAATCGGCGAGGTCACTAGCTAACCACATATTGCAATCAACTCATTAAAAAACATTAAAATGAGTAGATTATGTCAATAATACATTAAAATAAAATTAAACTGAATGGAAATAAACAGTCAAATAAAAATAAAGAATTATATGAACTCGTATAACCTGTCAGGAAGCTAATTCTGGAGAAAGAACATAAACATTGTCTTGAGTTAATCAGGGCGACCAACTATTCTTATCGTGTAAGTAGTCGTTGATGAAATAGTATGCCTTTGAACAAAGGTTGAATTTTACTTGAGCTTTAAACGCATTAAAAGAGAAGTCTAGCAATCTTCTTTGCTAGACTTGTCTTTTAATGCGGGTATCTTGTTATAAAAGGTTATACCACGCCCAACAACTGAGTTATGAAGTTTTTCCTTATGTCTAGTGTTAACACCACAGAACAGATAAAAATCTGTTCTGTGGTTAACAAAGTGAAAGGGGGCACGTAGTTTTTCCTTAGGTCTAGTGTTAACACTGTGAATATCATTGTTTTTAGTGTACAAGTGTAAATTTTGCCTAATATATAAGATGTTGGCGAAGATGAATTGTGATGCAACCGTGGGAATACCAATATCCTTAAAAAAAACTCTTAGACAAACTCTGGCACCTAGCTGGTAAATTGCTCGAACAGCTCGTTTTTGAAGGACATATATATTTTTCACTTCAGTAGCTCAAACATGTAGGTTTTGCTGCGTGAAGACAAAGTAACTTTTTTTTTTTTCAGAAAGCCGCGAATATATTGGCCGAATGGCGAATATATTGGCCGCGAAAGCCTTGGGTTAATCATACAATTCGAAACATTCACATACTATCTCTTTCCCGCCATTAGAAAGAGAGAGAGACAAAGACCATCCCTTTCGAAGTTCGGATTTTGAATTCGACCTCAAAGACAAACGTTCGAAATTTCGTACTAACTAAAGAAATTTTGCAAAAAGAAAATTATGTCTTTTAATGTAATTTATTGAATTTTTAACTTATTGTTTTATTTAAACGAAAATAAGTATTTACTGCAAATCAAACTGATATTTAACTTGTAAATATTTATTTCTAGTTTCAATAAATGTTAGGTACGTAATATATTTTGAATAATAAAATATCATGGGTGCTATTTCCGAACACGCCTTAATTTAAATAAAAGAGCGGGAATAAAATTTGCAGAATTGCAGTAAATTTACTTTTAACTTTTAAAATGTTCCATTTTATAGAATTGGTAACCTACAATGTTAATTATTTTGATTCACAATAAATAGTTATTTCAATCTATTCCTGTTTATTATTTTGTCTCCTGAAGTGTTCTCGCTGCTGAAGTGAAAAGTTATGTGTGTTACACGAGAGCAAAGTTTTTTTGCATCTCGTGCCTTTGAATCCCTCGCCACACTCAGGATTCAAAATCAGCACTAGCAGCAAAAAACTACTTTGCTCTCTTGTTGCACAAATAACTATTGCATATCAGCGGCTTTGCCCCACAGCAGAGTACCGTAGGACATAACGCTGTGAAAATAACCAAAATAGACTAAACGAGCTGTATCAACACGTCAGTGTATTTTCTTACTTTCCTGACGGCGTAGGCAGCCGAACTGAGCCTTCCTGCTAGACTTGAAATATGAGGTCCCCACTGAAGTTTGGCAAAACTCGGCAATTTTTCTAGGACTAACAGTAGTGTTAGTCCTAGAAAAATTGCCGAGCCTACAGTTTCAAGCACCTCTTTATCTAAGACGATGTTGGGTCCTAGATTTCTAACATTCGGTAAGCCGAACTATACACATTTCGTTTTCTTGGCATTGAGAACTAGGTAAATGTGTTATCCCTATGGTCAAAATGTATGTAACATTTTTTCGAAGAGTCGATGTCAGAACAGTCGATGTCCCAGCCACCCTGTATATCAATTACTAACCGAATTATGAAATACATTGCTATTAATCTGTCGCTATGAATGTGTTACGAAAGTGCTACGCGGGTGTGTGTATAGAGGCCATTTCTCTGAGACAACCGTGAATACCGTGATGACGGTCTCCTGAGCCCTGTTCAAAAATTTGCCATGGGTCAAGAACTGCTTATACTTATTTGTATTTATAATTCACAGTATAATACAAGACGCACTATGTGATGGCAAGTTGGAGGGCGAGCTATACTGGACTTAGTCATTGGGGATGGACAGTACCTACTACAGTTTCAAAGGGATACCGTACGCCGAACCGCCAGTTGGAAAACTAAGATTTATGGTAATGTGATAAGCAGAATGTTGTAATGTTTTAATCGTGAACAAGACACAATAGTCGTTTTATTGTTATTACGTCTGGGGACGTTTTTCTTTTGTTTTTAGCAATCAAGTAGCATTACAAAACAGCAGCCTAATTGCGTAACACACTATCAATCGGAATCTGAATCATTTTGAAGCAAATTGCCAATCTATTACTTACTTCATAAGTTTGAAAAATTTGTCTGCTCAACACGTAAATAACGCAATGTAGTTGAACTGTCAAAATGAAACCGATTCCGTTTGATAATGTGTTACGCAATTTCCCCGCGGGTTTAATTGAGCCTCAAACTTTCTGCACTTTAATTTACCGTACAGTTCGGAAACGACCCCGATTGGGCCCAAGCACACCAACCTCAGCCGGCTTGGTAGTGGGTCCAAATGGAGCCCAATTAGGCTGCTGCCAAAATGATGATCCTAAATTGATTAGGTTAAAATTGAATGTGCTAGGTACAGACGCCAGCACGTCAAGCTACCCGAAACTGTCCCAATCAACCTTGAACCCTAATGAATTAACGATAAAGTTGAAAATCTAGTAAAGAAATTTGACAGATCGTAGTAGCTTGATGTGCTGGCATCTGTACCTATCAAATCTAATGAGTGTGAGTAATTACAAAAGTTGGATCAAGATGGGTAATGGAAGCTCATATATCGCAATTACGCAATTATACGTTTTATATTTAGAGCGCAAGTATAATAATGTTATGTAACTAGCTTTCATTTATTTTTTATTTTACAGACGCCTCGACCTGCTGTTGCGTGGGACAGTGTAAGATCTGCAACGTAACATGGTCCCGTGTGTCCTCAAATGGACATCCTTACAAACGTATCAATTCCTGGCAATGAAGACTGTTTATTTCTCAATGTATATTCGCCAAACTTGACATCTGACACTCTTCTACTGGTGATAGTATTTATTCATGGAGGGGGATATAAAAGTGGATCCGGCAATATCGATTTGTATGGGCCAGACTACTTTATCAGAAAAAAATATGGTCGTCGTCATTTTTAATTAGAGATTGGACGCATTGGGCTTCCTTAGCCTCGGCACTAAAGACGTTTCTGAAAACGTGGAACTGAAGGATCAAGTTGCAGCTTTGAAATGGGTGCAAAAGAACATCAAACATTTCGGAGGTGATGCAGACAGAGTGACTATCATGGGCCAGAGCGCAGGCAGCGCTTCTGTTGCATTACATATTCGTTCTCCAATGTCAAATCGATTATTTGAAAGGGCCATCGCACTGAGTGGCTCTAGTTTTGTGATTGGGCCTTAGCGATTGAGCCTCAAAGGCGCGCTTTTGTTCTTGGTAAGCAACTGGGCCGTGAGTTTGAAGACCCCGATGAACTGCTCGTATTTTTACAGAATGTTTCAGCAAACCAATTAATTGGTAGGCACATCTCCGTATGTTAATGTTGTTACAGTATATTAGAAATGTATCATTTTGCACTTGTTTTTGAAAAATATGAAGGTTAAAATAGTTTCTTGACCAAGAACACATTTCAGAACGCAGAGAGTTTAAATGAAGCAGACATTTTGTTTGGTTACACCAATCAAGAAGTACTAACAGGAGTAAAAATTATTGCCTCTACACTTTTAGAACGTTACAGCAAGTATCAGGAATATTTTGTTCCGACAAAAATTTCAATCATTTTTTCACCATATTCTATTTTAGACCAGAAACAAAAGCGTTGACGTTAACTCAATTAAGGAGTTCGTAGCTTACTTGAATGACGCGTCTTTTGTTTATGACATCATCAGATATTTCGAGTTGTTGCCGAACATTGGGAAAACGACGATTGACGGCACGGTTGGCGCAGTGGTTAAGCGATTGACTGCTGCGCTGCGTGTCGCGGGTTCGATTCCCGCACGGAACAAATATTTGTATGACCTACATGTATTTGTTCCGAGTCTGGGTGTTTTTCTATCTATAATATGTATGTATTTACAAAAAAAAAAATTTGTATATAAGTAGTTTATCAGCCATCTTGTTACCATAACACAAGCATTAGGTTGCTTAGCTTGGGACAAATGGTGCTGTGTGAAATGTCCAGGGATTTATTTATTTATTTATTTATTTAAAACGAAAAAATATTTCTCTCAGTTTTCCAGTTTGTCAAAGAGAAATGTGTTTGGTAACCAAGGAGCAGAATATGGTATCTACGGCGCCGCACATGGGGATGACGTGATGTACTTGTTTGACCCGAAGGCACTAAATATGCCTTTGGATAAAAATTAGCCGAGAATTTGAAATCATAGAACAAGTGACTACGCTCTTCGCGAACTTTGCTAAATACGGGTAAGACTAAAAATAATTAAGCTGCTTAAGTACAGTAGGTTACCCAGCCGTAACTTTATAGCTCATTTTTCTTTTCTCAGCTGGGCTTTATAGAGAGGTCTCGTGTAACACATTTAAAGTTGATATTTTAAATGTGAAATAAAAAGAGACAGTTTTTAAAAGAGAAACTTACACCTGTGCACACAGTGAGACACACACCTGTGCACACAGAGAGACACCAACCCGTGCGTCCCTTTTCTAAAACTGAATGTGTTGATATTATAATGGAATAATTTACGCCCGTATTCAGCGGATAATGAATAACTTAATTTTTTTTTCAGGAATCCTACTCCTGATTCAACATGCAACTTAACCTGCACCCTATAACACACTATCAATCTAAATCTGAATCATTTTGGACGACGTTGCTAATCGATTGCTTCATATGTTCGAAAAATGTATCTGCTCAACAATGTAAATAACGCAATGAATGTTGTTGAACTGTCAAAAATAAACCCATTGCTACTGATAGTGTGTTACGCAATTACCCTGCTCGCCTGCGTTTGAGCCAACGATGATGAAGTACAGACGCCAGCACATCAAGCTACTACAATGTGTCAAATTTCTGTGATAGTGTTTCAACATTATCGCTAAAGCATTAAGGTACAAGGTTGGTTGGGAAAATTTGACAGTTTCGGGTAGCTTGACCTGCTGGGGTCTGTACAATAAAGTATATAAATAAATAAATAAATAAACGTGGTGCCGCGACGTGTCCAAAAGCCGTGTACGCACGAACGAACAAAAACATGGTGAACACGAACATCGAACACTTTGTTCGCAAGTGCATACCACTAACGAACACAGTGTTTGATGTTCGTTAGAGATACGCACGTGCGAACAAAGTGTGTCGTGTTCTTTGATGTCGGTGTCCTTTATTCCCAGTAATTCCACATGGAACTATAGCAACCTGAAAAATAAAATAAAAAAATTAATATTTTGTACCATTACTTCCATGTAATTTTAATTAGTTTTATAGCCCAACATTTCTTTCAATACGGGTACCATAAATAGATACCTAAATATAATCTCAACCAGTATTTTACATAGAGCGACTGCTTGTGGTGCTTACCGAGACACGGCGCGCGGCGGGGTCTCGATATGTAATGGACGGTCACCATCCATGAACCGACCGCGTTAAGCGTAGCTTAACCTTCGATGGACCCGTATGTCTTTTATTGTTTAGACACGAGCCTATTCAGACCTATTACCATCTACCGGGGACAAATCCAAACTGCGGGCTGCTCTGCTACTGAGAAATGCCTGATCGAAAATTTCAATAACACATTTCCCGACCTGGGAATCAAACTGAGGACCTCATCAGCAGTAGCGTTTGTGAGCTGTAGACCATCGAATTTTTACCTACTATGGAACCGATACAAGCCTACCCCATAAGATGGGGAACAGCTTTATTGAGGTCTTTAGCATAATCAATCAGCCTATAAATAATGTTCCCAATGCTGGGACACAGGCCTCCTCCACAGGGGGCAGTGCGGGTTGGTGGATTGAAATCTTTACTAAGGCCTTTTGTCCACGCAAGCCGCACGTTATGCGCACGCTTTTGTCAATTGACGATTGCAAGACGAAAAACGAAAACTTATAATAATAAACTTTTATTGCTCATAAAATTACAGAGATTTTTCAAGTTTTACATACATAATTATGCTTTAACCAAAAGGTCTGTACCGGAACGGGTGAGCCCTGTCTCTTAAACTAGGGTGACCTGTATCTTAAGAGACAGTGATCAGCTAAAAGGTATCTTATAAAAAACGAATGCTTGCATCTTGCATAGAAACAATGAAAACTGTGTCCACGGAGCGGCAACGTCGCGTCAGCCTCTCGTCATGTAGTGAATAAGTATCTACATGCGGCTTCGAATGACCGTTGCGGGAATGTAATTTAAACGGGGGTGAGCTATTGACGACACGCAGTAATGAGTTGACCAGGGTAGGAAAAGGGAATGAAGGACTTACTTGGGAGTCTTCTGGATGAAGCACGTGTTCGCTGATTTCTTCCTTTCACTGCTGTGCACTTCACTTGGTCTGTTTATGTCACACGTGTGTCGGACAACACGGCTAATAAAGAGTTTTAGATATATTAGCGGCTTGTAGTATTTTGTGGCGCGGCGCGGTAGAAATGCGGTGCGGTTTGCAGTACAGAACACACTATAGCGACACTTTTCTCGAATCAGAGCGCTGTGCAGTGATTGGTTGTCGTTGCGGTGAGCATTTCTTCTCTCTGTGTTGCGGATCGGATAGGAGGAAAGGAAATATAGTCAGCTCAAAACTGCGGTCGAATAGGAATTCTGCATTTTAAAATGTGAGATGCGTTCGGAAACATGATAGTAAATATTTATATTACGAAAACTTGCGCAAGCATCATGCGTTCATCATACGGTGCGAGCGGCATTATGTCACTACTCGACCGACTCGCTAGACGCACACTTGTTGTTTTGTATTAGAGAATGCAAATACAAAAAATAAAAAAAATATGTGGCAGCAACAAACAGTCTACAATTTATATTTCTTTCGATGATGGATGAAACCAGTATTTTCTTCGCCGGTTTCGTCGTCTTCTAATAAAGTTGTCACAACGAAAAGACGTGGTTTCTCGATGCTAGTTGAAAGAAAACTGAGACGTTTTGTAGCGTGATTGACGATTGCATGAAGCAGCGTGGACATAACAAATATGCAAAATACCTATCGTCATTTGTAGGTTGCATGCATTCGTCAAATGACGCGTCCGTGGGCGGGTCCGTGGCTGGGGGGGGGGGGGGGGGCATTGTGGGACAATGCCCTACCTTGAAATCACAATGCCCTACCTTAACTGCAATCAATAGGCCTCAAACATCGATCACTAGCCTACGATCTACTAGTGATCGATGGCCTCAAAGGCTGTCAACGGGTCACGAGAGAATGGCTGGTATGGTATTTCTGGCCTTTGAAAAAAAAAGAACAAAATCAGTTGATCTGAACGAAGTTCTTCACATTTTTGATAACATGGCGAATCGTAGAATTCAGCTGTTTTATATATTTTTTATTATTATGTTGTTTATTTATTTAGTTATCTTATTTTAATACATTTTTAAATATTAGTATAAAAAAAATACATTTAAAAATATAAAAAAAATAGTGATCCGCCGATGTTGGGAGCAGGGTCCGGTGGTTAGGACTCCAGAGACAGGAACCTCCTCACAATGCGAGCCGTATCGAGGAGTACTGCCTTTTGAATCAGGCCCTTGATCCAACCGTCTAACGAGAGCCTCGATAGATGTTGATGGAGGCTTTCGGCCATCAGGCCATTGGCCGATACGACAATCGGCACAATGATAGCCGAGCTTACATTCCACATGTCAATAACCTCGTGTGCTAAGTCCAGATATTTAATTTGTTTCTCTTTCTCAGCTTTCGCGAGGTTCCCGTCATGTGGAATGGTAACATCGACAATCATTGTGCGGCGCGCTAATCGATCTATCACCACTATATCAGGCTTAATGGCGAGAATAGTCCTGTCAGTAATGATAGACCGATCCCAGTACATCGTGACATGGTCATTTTCAAGAACTGGGTTGGGCACATACTTGTAATACGGTACCTCAGAATCGACAAGTTTATATTTCAAAGCAAGTTGCTGGTGAATAATCCTGGCTACTTGGTTATGCCTGTGCAAGTACTCACCGTTAGCCAGACGAGAACAACCGGAGAGAATATGTCTGATGGACTCACCCGGACGGTGGCATGCCCGACACACATCAACCGTCCCGTCCTTTATAATATGCCTCCGGTAGTTATTCGTCAAGACAACTTCGTCAATAATTGCACAGACGAAACCTTCAGTTTCCCCAAAAAGGTCCACAAAGCGTAGGATGCGGACGTTAAGAAGTCTCCACCGGGCTCATGAAGAGCCCGATAGAAGCGCCCGTGAAGCTCCTTGCTTTGCCATACCTCCTCGGTAGTAAGTATTACAGGTTTGCGCCAGTTCTCTTTAGCCATGGAGAGCGGGGTGAGACCCTTGTCCACTGCAACCACATAGCGGTGCATACCCACTTCGGCTTTTAAAAAATTTTTGATTGCACACCTCTCGGTTGTGGAGGGTCTTCGCGTTTAAAAAGCCTCGACCCCCGCATTTCCGTGGGATGTACAATCTCATCACTGATGATCATGGGTGATGCATCCGGTTTGCGGTCAGTAGTGTACGGACCCCTCTATCCAGGGCATCGAGTTCGGTCTTAGTCCAATTGAGTATGCCGAAAGAGTACATCAAGACCGGCATGACCCAACTGTTGAAGGCGCGCACTTTGTTTCCGCCTGAAAGAAGGCTAATTAACACCTTCTTCAAGCGACCAAAGAAGCGCTCCCTCAGCGTTTGCTTCATGTCAGCAACGTTGATGCCTAACGCTTCCGACATACCCAAATACTTATAGCTTTCGGATGAGGAGAGGGATCTAAGGTGTATGGAATCCGAGAATTGAATTCCCTCGGATTCCATAATCTCCCCTCGCTTTACATGCATGACCGCACATTTGTCTACACCAAATTCCATCCTGATGGCGCTACTGAAAGTTTCAGTTACCTTCAGTAGCTCCAGCAGTCGTAATTTGTTGGGGGCAAAGACTTTCAAATCATCCATGTAGAGGAGGTGAGACTAACCTAACCTGACCACCTCTCCTCAAACGGAAGCCTACACCTGAATAAATTGATTAGCATTTGGAAGTACTGTTGGAGCCGCTGAAGATTGTAAAATACTATTTTTGCATTATATAAATTCAATCTCCTAGTATTGTATAATTGTATAGCTCATGTGTGAGTACTATGTAGGTACATACTATAAAGCTACCATTTACTGGGTACGTCTTTCATTGACTTGAATGTGCCCTGGCGGCTGAGAGTATGTCATGCTCACTCAAATGTCTCGCTGATGGTGGCACATGTGTTGGATCATTTAGCTCCCTTCAAAATGGTTGAGCTGAATGGTGCTAATCCGTGCGTCATGTTCGTGAACGGGCGCCGTCAGTGGGGACTGGTCATCTCTTTGCTGCCATGGCTTATTTTAATTTAATTTAATATTTGGATTGTTTTAGGCTTTTCATGGAGTTTCTTGCCCGTTCTTCTCCATAGGTACCTACTACGCTTTGGAATGGGCAACCAGCTTCATTTCTCTGACTGACCGACCCCTTGACAATTCAAAAGTGCCTGTAATTGGTTTAATTGAAATAAATACTTTGAGTTTGAGTTTGAGTTTTGAAATCTTCCAGCAATGTGCTTAGAGAATTCAGGGCCAAGCAGAACCAAAGTGGACTTAAACTGTCGCCCTGAAATATTCCCCGTTTGATCCATACAGGCTCATCATTCCCCTGGATCTGTCGACACCCCGGATATCGAAGGACCGTCCTCCATTGCCCCATGTACGACTCAAGGAAGGTGCGTAAAGTTGCATCGATCTTGTACAATTCCAGCACCCTCATGAGCCATGTATGTGGCACCGAGTCATAGGCCTTCTTATAGTCTATCCAGCATGTCGACAGATCCTTGCGGGATCAACGAACCTGTTGGCTAATGGCCATGTCGATGAGGAGTAGCTCCTTAGTACCACAGGACCCATTCCTACATCCATTTTGAGAGGCAGACATAATCGAGTTATTATGTCAACGTGCGTATTAATTTTTGCTCTCAAAATGGATGTAAGAAGTTTATAAACCGTCGACAAACATGTGATCGGTCTATAATTCTTGGGTTCCGCGGGACTACCTGACTTATGAAGCAGGTGGGTAACGCCTGTTGTTAGAAACTGCGGTAGCGACCCAGACTCTAAGGATGACTGGAATTGAGATGCCAAACGACTGTGTGAACTATTATTATTATGTTATAATATGTAAGTTTGAACAATATGATCTAAGTGGTATTTTTGGTCGTATCTATTTACTCGTATCACCCACGTATCACCCAAAAATTAATTATTACCTCACTCTCACTCAGACGTGGATCTCTACATCCAAATCTGGAAGTTCAACCATCTTGTTCGCTTGTTCTTCATCATTGAGGATTTAATAGTTCATGTTCATGCTCTTGCTCATGCTCTGTCACAGAAATTATTTGTCTACGAATAGCTATTGAATGTACTACATCACTGACCTAGAGGTCAATGATATACATGGTGATTGATTTAGGAGCTGCTTCGAGGGCAGATCAATTATGATAATTTTTTTACTTCCGCCCTACCTGTAACCAATGCTGCCCTACCTCAAATTCGACTCTAGCTACAGCCCTGGTCCGTGGGCTTTAGTCTTATTTTAAATTAATTTGTTGGAATGGCAGAGGAGGAGGATGACTTGAGAGTGGCCGGGTTAGTGAAAAATTAAATCACAAGCTCTTAATTCTGATAACTTTAGGTTTATTTTCTGTACGTATTTAAAACAGTGTAACCTCCTAGTACAAGTGTACCGTCTCGAAACTTATAGCAGTACAATATTTAAAAACAGTTTAAATATATGTTCCAACGGAGGAATAAAACTGTTCCCAGAAATTGAAGCCGTCATCATCAATCAAACTCGAGACCGTCAAGTTATTTCCTATGTCCATGTACTGCATTGTCTGGTTCTCAAAGACTGGCCACGTTATCTTGCATGCAGAACTATAAGTGGGGTTGCTGAAATAAAGAAATATTTGTTCATTACCTGTTAATTACTTTGCATACATACATATTATTGTATAGAATCATGTTTATCTAACTGAACAGACAGCTGTGCTGCTGGATACTTTGTTGTGTCACTTCTTCCCTAGGAAGTGTTGAAAGACTTAGGGGACTGTCTTATGTAATTTTGACGTTAGTAAAGTTTAAATTCTCAGCCTGATTTGAATAATTGCCTTATGGTTTTGATTTAATACCTGTACAGTGTAAGGACTAATTCCAACTCTTCTTCAAATTCTTTTAGGACCAATTTCACTAAACTCTATCTATCATGTGTCCTACCTACTTATGTCAAAAACCATATTATAGGTTACACAATGCTGAACGGGACATTAATAACTAACAGAGTATAAGCTGCAACTGGTCCTTACACCTTGCACCATATTCTAAGTCCGCTTAAAGGAACGTCCTCGAGTCCATGAACATTAAAAAAGTGCTAATTTTATCAATGTGATGACGTAGAAACTTGAGTTACTAGGCAAACCGGATGATGACGTTGTGTTGCGCGTTTGGATAAGAAGCAAAAAATGACGTAGAACATTAGGATGTAGCATTATTATCTAATAATGCTATATCCTAATGTTCTACGTCATGATGCCCATCATGTTACATACCCATATTTAGCGAAGTCCGTGAAGAGCGTAGTGACTTGATCCATAAGTTCAAATTCTAAACCGTCTTTTGCCAAAGTCAGATTTTTCTCTTTTGGATCAAACAGGTAGAACAAGTCGTCTATATGGGCAGCTCCAAATATGTCGTATTTTTCTCCTTGTAGACCATACAAATTTCTACTTGACATGGACGAAAACTGATAAAAATATCTTACAGTATTGTCAATATTAGGCAATTTCGAAAAATATCTTATGGTATCATACATGAATCCATTATTATTCGCATAGCTTACGAAATCTTTTAAAGAGTCTATTCCAATACTTTTATTTCCGAAATAATGTTTTACAATTATATCCGATAATTCCAAAATGTTATTAGGTTCAAGTTGGTTTAAAAGTTTTAGAGGAACAAAAAGTTCTGGGTACTTGTCATAGTTTTCAATAAGGGTAGTCGCGATAAAATCAATTATTGTAAGAACCTCTTGGTTAGTGTGTCCAAACAAAATATCTACTTTATTAACATGGTCAAATTGTTTATAAAAATTGTATGACATGAAATTATCTATCCCATTATATTTTTCAATCACAGGTACAAATGGATACATTTTAATGATGTTATTAGTATACTCTTCAGATGATAAGATGTTAGGACTCGTAACGTGTCTATTAATTTTTCTGAAGGGACGGACTGAAGAAAATTGAGAAGTTCATCGGGGTCTTCAGTTTCAAAGCCAAGCTTCTTACCAAGAACAAAAGCACGTCTTTCAGGATGAAAAGCCAAGCTCCAGTCACAAAACGGCGAGCCACTCATTGCGATGGCCCTATGAAATAATCCTTTCGACATCGGAGAAATAATATGTAACGCAACAGAAGCGCTACCTGCGCTCTGTCCGATGATAGTCACTCTGTCTGCGTCACCTCCGAAATGTTTGATGTTCTTTTGCACCCATTTCAAAGCTTCAACTTGATCCTTCAGCCCTGCGTTCCCAGGAACGTCTTTAGTACCGAGGCTAAAAAAGCCCAATGCATCTAATCTATAGTTAAAAGTCACGACGACCATATTCTTTCTGATTATGAAGTCTGGTCCGTAGGAGTCGACATTGCCGGATCCGCTTTTGTATCCCCCTCCGTGAATGTATACTGAAACTGGTAGAGGAGTGTCAGGTGTCAAGCTTGGCGAATATACATTGAGAAATAAACAGTCTTCATTGCCAGGGATGAATTTGTTTGTAGGTAATAATGTCAAGTTGAGGGCACACTGAACCATGCTGAGTTGCGTTTCTAACTCCATCCCACCCAAGAGCTGGTAGAGGCGCCTGAAAATGAATGCCAAAAGTATTATTTTGCTTTCTAATGGCCTTTCGTAGAGATCACAAACAAGTTAAATTATTAACTATCCATTAAGGTTGTAACTACAGTTCTTTGGTAATATTATCTTAAATCTCCGCGTCCCATTAGGAGGTTGTGCGTACGGAATTATTTGGGGACCGATTATATAATATGCCAATAAGTATCAAGAGTAAAGTCGCGGAAACCCCTGGATGAGAGACGCACGGAACCGGGAAGTATGGCGGAAGAAAGGGAAGGCCCATACCCGGCAGTAGGTGGTACCGGGCTGAATTGTTGATGATGATGAGGTATCAAGAATAAGCCGTGAGCTTGAATCTTGTAACCTTTGCATTCTAAAAGTTACAAACACAAGCAGAGTTTGCTTGCGATTCTTTCAGTTAGTACCTTAAATCTCCGGGTTCCGACAGGAGGTTGAGCGTACGGAATGCCCTTAAAACTGTTGTACTGTCCGTCTTCAGTAACTAAGTCCAGTATCTGTCCTTCCAACCAGCCCTGCTCCAACTGCACTTGAACTGTATCAGCTAACACATTTTGTATGAATCTGTGAATAATAATAATATGAAAGGTCATGTTATTATGGGATTGTGTGAGTAGTGTGTGAATGTGTGAGGGTGTTATGTGTGTATTATGTGCTTGTAAGGTCAGTGTAAGAGTTTGTGGTTATTAGTAAATATGAGTGGGATGTACGTTAAGAATTATTTAAAGGTTTGGATGATACTTTCTGTACATTGGTTGTGAAGTCACTGTTAAGGCTTAAAAAAGAAAATTTAAAAGGAAATCAGAGATGATTCCATACATGACGTAGAAAAAAGGAAAATGTCAGTAATCCTGGAATTACCAATACGTACAGTACCTTCCCAGGTATCAAGAGGTCTTTGAAAAGGCCTTCTGATGCAAGGGAATTAATAATGCCTACAACTGGTATTCAAAATGGCCGGAAATCGCGCCAGAATACAGTTATAGGCATACAATATATAATATTATCAAAATATCACTTACATTAATAATATAAAATGTTTAACGTATAAAATTTTCATTTTTGTTGAGTCCATCAGTGTGTAAGCAAGAAGAGCTGTACAAGTGCTCAATTATTTGATTCACACTCTATTTAAACAAGTGGACACCTGTCGTGCCTCGTGAGCGTGACAAATTTTCAGGCAAATATCATCCAGGTAGTTCCGTACATCATGTTTTAATAATAATAATTACTTTATTTCAGGCATCTAAGGCCCATAGATAAAATACACAAAATAATCCTATCTATCTATACTTATAATAAATCTGTAGAAGTGAAAATTCTGTGCATTGAAAATATCAACAAAATAAACGGCAGGGGTTGTTACTAGACCGACACCAAACCCAAAAATGTGATTAAAAAAATTTTTGTCTGTCTGTCTGTTTGTTCAGGCATCACGCAAAAACTATCGGTTCGATTACAATGAAACTTGTTATAATTATTCTTTAATATCCTGGGCACCACACTGGGTACTTTTTATCCCGGAAAAGTATATACATTAAAAAACAAACTTAATTTTGCGGTTCAATCCCTAGATCCGATTACTCTACCAACCGCAAATAATAAGTTTGTCGTAGGTTACGTCATCCGCAGTGGAGTTCACTAAGGGGCGCTGCACACGGCTAAGATACTATAATATTTTATCTTAAGATACAATATGGCAAAATCCCTAAAAACTAATATCTTAGTTTTTAGGGATTTTACTTATTTATTGAGTTTAGATTAGTTATCATCAGAAATAGGTTTATTTAGGTAGGTAGGTATTTTATTTTCTGTTATTGAGTTTTTTTTTTAATTAGGTAGGTACTTAGGTTTACTTTTATAAGGCGTAGACGTAAATAATAAATAATGATTAAGATCTCATAATTCATTAATTTATGAACCACCTCCCCTTACACCTTCACTTTCTTTTTCACCATTTGAAGAGTGAAGTCTTAAAAAGTAACAGATTTGACTAAATGCGTATGAAAATGAAAATATGCACGCTAAGTACTTATATAAAAAACATATTTTTAAATTTTTGTTTGTCTGTTTGTTGCGCCTAATCTTCGAAACGGCTGGATGTTATGGAGTAACATAGATTTAATTATTTAAACTTTTTGCATACAAAAAAGGTACAAAGGCTGACTTAATGCCTTAATAGGCTGTAGCTACTTTTTGTTTCGGTAGCATGTTCCCGTGGGATAATTTCCGACATCCACGCGGGCGAAGCCGCGGGCAGAAGCTAGTACGATAATAAACGAATACTTACATACAAAAAACCTTATTCTACAAATTTATTAACTACGTTGGGTCGGCGACGTATTGCGCTGAGTCGAGGTGTCTTGTAGCCTTCCGCGAAAACGACGATACACGACACCCATCGGCCAAAATTCCTCTTTCATGAAAGTCTCCAGATGGTGAGTCGGAACCTGCACTACAAAAGACTTGAAGTTAATCTTGTGGCGCGACTCCAACTTCTCGACTCTCAAGGTGAACTTGGTCTTCATCTTTATATGCTCCACGAGCTCCTCTGCCGTCGTAGAGTGATGTAGATGGGACACGTACAGCTCGATGAAGCAGCGTCGATGGAATAGCGGGACGCAGCAACATGTTCGGACTAGCCAATGCAATACCGCACTGATTTCGAAGAGTAGGCTTCTTCTTCTTCAGGCTCCTTTTTTAGGTATGCACTTCATTTTAACAATTATCGTGGCTTCTTCGGTAGAAGACAACCTGAATAAAACATCCATACTCGTAATACTTATTATAAATTTGAAAGTAGCTCTGTCAGTATGTTACCTTTTCACGCCTAAACCACTGAACGGGTTTCGATAAAATTTGGCAACGAGATAGATGACATCCTGGAGAAGGATATTAGGCTACTCTTTAACCGACTTCAAAAAAGGAGGAGGTTCTCAATTCGATCGTTTTTTTATGTTTGTTACCTCAGAAATCCGTTATTTATAAGCCGATTTGCAAAATTATTTTTTTATGTGAAAGGATATGTTATATACTTTCAGATTGGTCCCATAGAAATTTTATCAAAATCGGTTCAGTAGTTTGGTTTAAACCAAAATTACGGATAAAAATTCAAGTAAATAAAATTGCGTCTGAATCAACAATCTGAATCATTTTGTAGGATATTACTAATCCATTGCTTCATATGTACGAAAAGTGTGTCTGCTCAACACCGTAAATAAAGCAATGAATGTTGTTGTACTGTCAAAATGAAAGCCTGTTAGTGTGTTACGCAATTAGCTGATGTCGAAATTTCTTTATGTAAAACTCCAACAAAGCAATCTTTAGGTAATGGCCAAAGCTTCAGGAAATGTGACTGCAAATCTAAATGTGCAACTAATAGGTGGGCTTGTCGCAAAAATAACTTTTTGTGTACCTACCTAACTCAAAATATCATCAATCTTTATACTGCACTAATTACTTATTATCATACTAGCTGTGCCCGCGACTTCGTTCGCGTGGATGACGAAACTTATCAATGAGTTTTTTGTGTAAAGTGCTATTTGTGTAGAACGTTATCTATCGAGCATACCGGTATTAAAACTTCTGTCCCGGCGCGGGCCCCTACCTATACTTGAAATTAAAATCTATACAGTCTACGCCTTATAAAAGTAAACCTAAGTACAGACGCCAGCAGGTCAAGCTACCCGAAACTGTCAAATTTTCCCAATCAACCTTGAACCTTAATGCGTTTGAGTTAAAGTTGAAAATATATTAAAGAAATTTGACAGATTGTAGTAGCATGACGTGCTGGCGTCTGTACCTACCTAATTAAAAAAAAAAAACTCAATAACAGAAAATAAAATAGGTACCTACCTAACTAACTATACTTTAAAATTAAAATCTATACCTAGGACTTATAAAAATAAACCTAGATAAGTCTACCTTATACTGTACTTAGTAAAAACTAAAAGGAATAAAAAGGTCGCACTGAAAAGCACGGTTTAGAATTGCAAGTAGCAGTTAAAACATACAATTTATAGAATGCTAATAAGAACGAACGCTCGCCACTCGACACGTCCGTTCAAATCAAAGTTCAAAAAATGTATGCACAGAGTACTTTGTAATATACTGAAATATTGAATGTATGATGCGCGCGCTCAGACTCCGTCCTTATATACGGTAGCGATCCAGGGCGGCCGCGCGCCACGCGTGTGCTGCAAACGGTGTAAGCCAAATTCAACCTTCAGCACTACATTTACAGCATAACTTAGGGGCGCTGCACACGGCTAAGATACTATAATATTTTATCTTAAGATACAATATAGCTTGCCATACAAATTCATCTTAAGATACGAAAATATGAAATATTATTTATTATCTTCGTCGTGTGTGATAGTGATAGTCCATTGAATTGTATGGCAAGCGATATTGTAATTATAGTATCTTAGCCGTGTGCAGCGCCCCTTAGTGAACTCCACTGCGGGTATGACGTAACCTACGACAAACTTATTATTTGCGGTTGGTACTGTAGTCTGGTCTAGAGATCGAGCCGCAAAATTAAGTTTGTTTTTTATTGTATATACTTTTCCGGGATAAAAAGTACCCAGTGTGGTGCCCAGGATATTAAAGAATAATTATACCAAGTTTCATCGTAATTGTTAAAGTAACCCCGATATTTTTATTATGTTAAATACAATACAATTTGACGTATTATTTGAACTTCCTGAGTCAACAAAAAACAGTTCAATGAAAATTAATTTTAATTAATTTGGTACTTAGGCAATGTCATAATTTCTATAATTAACACGTAGGCGGAAAGAAAATACTATTAATATTATCTATACAGTATTCCAACTTCATACAAACGGACGAAGCGCGAGTTATGCCTACGCGCCTCGATCTCGACATGCAGATGCAGACAGTCGCGACCAAAGAGTAAGTCGCGACTGTGCCGCAGTGACGAATGGACGGAGTGTTGTTTTTTTTAACAATAACCGCGCGATTTTTTCACTAAAAATAAGTTCAAGTACATATATTGTTAATAGTTTATGACGAGTAGGATATATTGTGCTATTTTTGGTTGCATGAATTCGTCAAACAATTTTTAATTAAGCTGAGCCGGTGTTGCGGAGTTCCGCATATTTGTGACACGCGCGATAGCTGCGTGGCACTTCCACTGTTTTTTCTATTCCGTGGATAGAATACTCTTGACACGGTAATACTATCCATACAGTATTGTAACTCGGCCGTATCTTTGAAATAAATGCCTACAGCCGCGCGGTACGTAAACATGCGATAGGGCTGCCCGCCTCCAGCATTTCAATTACATTTGCCTATTCTGTGTTTCCATTTAGTTTTGTGATTGTAAATATACTTTTTTTATATAAACTAATAAAATACTTTGTGAATTGAATAGGAAGTGTTCAATAAAAATGCGTGTTGTTTTTTGATTGGTAGATTTAATTTAAAAACCATGTTTATGTTTGAATAACAAATCGCTCTTATAAAATTGCGACCGAAAAATATTTGCGCGTCGACTGAGACGTACGAAATGCTTTATTATTAAATATTAAAGTATAAAAAATCCGCATTCTAATATAGAGCTTAATTAAAAATTGTTTGACGAATTCATGCAACCAAAAATAGCACAATATATCCTACTCGTCATATTAAATATGTACTTGAACTTATTTTTAGTGAAAAAATCGCGCGGTTATTGTTAAAAAAACAACACTCCGTCCATTCGTCACTGCGGCACAGTCGCGACTTACTCTTTGGTCGCGACTGTCTGCATCTGCATGTCGAGATCGAGGCGCGTAGGCATAACTCGCGCTTCGTCCGTTTGTTTGAAGTTGGAATACTGTATAGATAATATTACCGTGCTCTTGATTTACTATGTAGGTATGTACAGACGCCAGCAGGTCAAGCTACCCGAAACTGTCAAATTTTCCCAATCAACCTTGAACTTTAATGCTTTAGCGATAAAGTTGAAAACCTATTAAAGAAATTTGACAGATTGTAGTAACTTGATGTGCTGGCGTCCGTAAAGACGCCAGCAGGTCAAGCTACCCGAAACTGTCAAATTTTCCCAATCAACCTTGAACTTTAATGCTTTAGCGATAAAGTTGAAAACCTATTAAAGAAATTTGACAGATTGTAGTAACTTGATGAAGACGCCAGCAGGTCAAGCTACCCGAAACTGTCAAATTTTCCCAATCAACCTTGAACCTCAATGCTTTAGCGATAAAGTTGAAAATCTATTAAAGAAATTTGACAGATTGTAGTAACTTCATGTGCTGGCGTCCGTACATACATCATAAAAGTTACAGATACTCGTATAAATATAGAAATTTTGCACAAAGTGACACAATGGGCAGTCTTATCGCTAAAAGCAATATTTCGATTAGGATAGTACCTACTTACTTTAAACATGGATAGTATAATCGAAATAATCTCTCTTGCAACCCTTTAGGTAAACCTGCAGAGGGTTTAACCGAATACAAATTTTATTTTTACCTGAAACTCTCCGAAAGAGAGTAGCAAATATTCAGATCATATAAAAGAGGTTGCTATCGGTTTCTCAATGAATAAATAAGGCTGGCCAATTTGTGTGAAAAAATTGTAAAAGCCATTTTCAAGGAAAAAAACAGAAAAAAAATCTTAATGGCATCTAAAAATTATTTTGAAAACAGATGGCCAGTGATTGTCACATAACGCATTATATTCCAACAAAAGAGGCTGCATTCAATAAATAGGAACGTGAAAAATCTTATATAGCCTTTTAATGCTTTAGATAATTATGTGAAAAATACCTATATGTGGACAAGCTAGACCACATTCGTAGACCACAGTCTAAACACAAGTGGGCCTAAAATACTCTTATTTAAAAAAGCATCTTTTCAAGCTTTTTGCATGAATTAAGGTAGGAGCAAAGAGTATAATAATAATACGAGAGTAGGAGAGAGAATGCTTCAGGTATTCTACTATATCTACCTAGATATCTAATATAAATAAAATAGTGCATGTGGTAACACCACATGCACTATTTTATTTAAGTAATTGTTGCACTTAAAAATGTATATGTGTGCTTTTAAAAGAAATGTAACGTGTAAATAATTGTAGGCTAACCTAAATAAATAAATAAATGAATGAATGAACTTGCAACGTTCTTAAATGGCGACGATAGATGGCGTGGTCACAGGTAAAATTTGGTCACGCTATGTTTTCATTATCGTAACTAGTATAAATTATAGGTAAGTCCTAGGGAGTTGCGGTGCTTGAGCAGTGGACGTCTTTCGACTGAAATCAATGAATGAAGTCCTACCTACAACTTAATCTGCGGACGAACTTTCAGCAGATGCTTTATTCAGATCGGGCATAAAGCCCATGCGACTTTAGCAAGTGTGATTAAAAACAGAACTAAAGTTGTCAAAAAATAAAAGGCCCGTTTTGACATTGACAGTTCTAGTAGTTAATTTAAATCAAATTCGCAAAACACGTAGAATGAAACTGACAGGTATCAAGAACGCATTCTCAAATGTCAAAACGGGCCTTTTTTGACAACTTTAGCCATCTTGTTATTAGTGCTGCCATATTAAAAACATTATTAAAGCTGGTTCCGTAGCCAAATAATAACTGTGTTAATTTCGTCATGTCCGTCCGTCCATACACCCAGATGTTACACAGCCAATTTACTCGGAGACTATTTGCACTATATCGATTAAAATTGGAAGGCGTATTCTGTACACCGCTAAGCAATAAGTATGAGCATAACAGCCTATAATGTTCCCACTGCTGGGTGCGGCCGCCATGGCCCACGTACAATGGTCCACCTGAAGGACTAAGTGCGGAAACCAATCCCATAACATAGAACATAGAACATAGATATAAAAGTTTTCTTTAGATTTCGTACTTTTAAGATCCTAGATTTGCATGTTATAAAGGGGATTAAGTATCTGAAATCCCACTGCTGGGACATAGGCCTCCTCTCTGTGAGAGGGAGTGGGCTCTAATCTACCACGCGAGCCCAAATTGGGTTGGTGTATATCACATGTCTTCAAATTTTTGTTTTTAGGACATGCCGGTTTCCTCACGATTTCCTTATCGTTTTGAGACTGGAGGTGAGGAAATAATTTACAAAAAGTAAAGTGCATGCTTGGGTTCGTCGAACCTTGGACCTACAACTACTTTCATTGTTTTTTCGATAAATACGACATACAAACGACATGACATACAAACTTATTTTAAAGTTTGCATTTAATAATATTTGACGAAAAGAGTTCTTAATCTCGTGTAATCCCCAAAATATAACTCGACCCCAGTATTTCCACAGTACAAAAAGATGTGGACAGTAACATTTTGAAAACGATGTTTTAAGTCTTAGAATGCAAGAAGCTTTACCTATAATAGTCAATGATTTAATTTATTTTCTAATTAAAATTCTTTGTGGTATGGACTGTTTGGAAAAAGTTCTTATCTAAAGAATCCTTTCAATAACGATTAAATTATTAATAGTAGGTACTAAGTTTTAAGTATGGTATCCCACTGAAGATTTATGTCAACATTGTCAACGTCGCGGTGGTGTTGTATTATTTACGGGATTCTCTATAATAAGTTCTAAGAAAATATATGTTAACTGTAATGTTTTATTTTAATTAAGTGTCGTACTTAGAAATATGAATACTTCTGTAGAAGGTATTATCGTAAACAACTGTCAATACGCCCCGATTTACTTAATACAAGATCCTGGCGCCACTCAGGTAATAACTGTTATCATTGTTATTATACTTGCAGATATCTCATATAATGTTAAATAACATTAATTTTTATGTTCCCAGGGCAATACTTACGTCCTTGCTTCAAGTACCGTAGAACCACCCAAACCTGTTAGTAATAACCTGAAAACATTCTACGAAAACAGTGGAAATATTGAAAATGGATTAATAACCGCAGATACCGGTATTAGACCCAATGCGATCAAAAAGAGAGAGAGCGTTTTGATCAGAAATAATTTAAAATTGGCAAGTTTTTTACTGCCTAAACATGACAATGTAAATAAACAGTTTGTAGTTGATAACATCGTTTTGAAACCTACCATCACGACTACTGCAAGCTCACCAGTACCAATAAATCACCATGCAGTGAACACAGTACCAAAAATAGATATTGATAGAAAGATAGTAAAACTCAAGGAGGTTCCGATAATAAATAGACATCGGCCTGAGAAAGTTTTGCCAAAGATTAAGCCAAAAGAGAAGTAAGTTCATCACTATTATTATTGATAGTCATTATTCCTTTCATCATACAATAGAGGACCCATGTTAAGCTAAAGATGTTTGGAGTTCATATTATGAATATGCTTTTCTCCTTTCATCTTTCTTCCAAAGATGCTGCTCTAAAAACTTAAGACGGTTTAATGAGACTTATTAACATGTTGACTGCCAGACAACAGACACAATAGACAATCTATTGTTAGCGGTCAACGGTGGCTGCTGTGGCAGTCAATGCCTTAAGTAAATAATACCTCATATAGAGGCAAACATCATCATCATATAGCACCCTAAGTCTAATTGGATAAATGGAATGAAAAGCTTAGAGTGAATTTTTGGGCATGTTTCTGCAAATGCACCTTAAGGTGGATTTTTTGGGATGGATAAATGGAATAACTTTTTACATCGAGATTAACAGAATTGTTTGCCCTTTTGATTGACAGAAAAAATAGCCCAACTAACCAAAGGCCACCCAATTCGCCTTGTTTATAGTAAAATGTGATTTAATATTTATGAACAGGATGAGCAGCCACATCCAAAATAACCACAAACAAAATAATAATGTATAATTTTGTTGAATGTTTTTCCTCAAAAATAATTTTAAAACCTTTATTTTTCAGCACACCCAGCCCCACTCAATCCAAACACACATCAGTGCAATTAATAAAATTAGGAGAAACTTATCATAGGTAAATAATTTGATTTTTATTGTCATTCATAGTTAGTTGTTACCACTGACGGCCAACACAAGCAGTCATATAATTAGCGTAATAATGTTTAAAACAGTACATCATATTTTTTTTCAAACATTACATCATATTTAATGTATGATCATATTTAAGGCCAAGCCAAGCCAGTCTTAAATATGACCCACTTTGCAGGCCACCGTAATGAATAAGCCGAAAATATTTAGGTTATAATTCTGTCTACAATAGTCTTACTTCTCCACTTTTATGCTAAAATATCAACATCAGTACTGTTATAGTTATTACCCTACAGACCTACCATTCGTAAAGGTACTTAACCGCCGTTAGTATGAATGCTGAACCCTTCGTATCTGTTAGAACGTTGATCCACGCAAGACACAATGGCTTTTTAATTGTAATTACAGTATTCAACCAGTTAAAACTACTAACACATGCTAAACCATATCTTTCAATTGCAAATGATAAGATTATATCAATGCTGTTTCAATCTCTATTCCAGTTTAAATCACTTGAGCGATGAACAGATAAAGATGGTAAATCAGGCATTAAAAATGTTCAATGACCCTGACAAATCAGCACCGGAGCCTACATATGATCCAGTCACAAACACTAAATATATTTACAAGTAAGTTATTCAGCCCGTTTCTTTTGCAAACTTGAAATTCTGTAATTCTTTAAGTACAGTTCTGACTCTAATTGGAATATAATGCAAGGAAAGTTTGTGTGAAATAAACAAATTTATGGCTAATCTTTTCATTCAATCAGAGAGTTTCAATAATAAAGTCTGCCTTTAATTCAAAATACTGCAATTAATTCAGCTAGCATCTACTTAATTATACATTTCTTATTATTTTAGGGTTGTCTCACCAAAAGATCTGACAGTTGTTGCTAAAAAGAAAATCTTACTAAAGGATCGAAAGAATCATACTAAAATTCCGAAGAGAGCCGAAGAAAACTTCGTCAAGCACGTTAATACAGAAAAAGTCGTCAAGTACGTTAATCCAGAAAAAGTCGTCAAGCACATTAATCCAGAAAAAGTCTTCAAGCACGTTAATCCAGAAAAAGTCGTGAAGCACGTCAATCCAGAAAAAGTCGTGAAGCACGTCATTCCAGAAAATGTCGTGAAGCACGTTATACCAGAAAAAGTCGTGCGGCACGTCATTACAGAAAAAGTCGTGAAGCCCGTCATACCTAAAGAACTTCCCATTTTGAAGGAAGATAGTGAAGAAGAGTTTGAGCCCGAGCCACCTGCCGAGGTATTTTATGAATTTAAATTTTATTTTAAGAAGAAATTAGCATGAAGAAAACTTAATAATTATAGTCTATTTTCAAAATATGGAGTAGAAGTAAAGAGTAGCCTAACAAAAACTAATAAGCAATGTCATTTATTTCAGGCGAAGGTCACAAGGAGTGGTCGGAAAGTAAAATTACCGAAACAGATCTTACCAGAGGGATCACTACACAAGACAAAGAAAAAAAGTGGAACAATTGTCTCTTGCTTCCAGTGTGCTGCTGTAAGAACAACATTTACTTGTCTTTGAAATTGTATCACTATTTTGTTAAAGACAATGTTAACCATAAAAATCTCTTTACAGGACTTTGGCAGTTTATACCGCCTACAGAAACATTATGAAAACCATCCCACACATATACCAGCAAAAATCCATTCCAATTTATTCCATTGTTTACTGGCGATTCTAAAGGGTGGTTCAGATGAAAATAAAACCAATATATTTATACAACAGTTAGAACAGCTAATTGTTAAATTGAAGTCCCTACTGCCTTGTTTATTGAAGAAAGTAGATGGGACAGATGGTCAACCTTGCACCATCAATGAAGATATTGGCAGGTAAAGAATTCTCATTTATTTTTTACTTGCTTTGTTCTTTCCCAGGTTCCTAATACTTATTCATATATTTTTTTTTCAGACTTTTCGGCATGAATGCCGGAAAATACAACATTGATGTAGAAGCCTTAAATTGCGTTAAAGATAAAAATGGATACTGTATCCACAATCCTCCAAAAATTAATCTAATTATTAGAGACCAAAATAAACCCTCCCCTCATTTACTGCAGCATGCAGATGTACCAAATCCTGATAACGAAACTGAAAACTGTGCAAGAATCAATTCTGTGGCAAAATGGCCAACTGTCAGTAAAAGGATTTGGAAGCTCAAACAGAAAACACACGAACAAAGTGCAAAGAAAATGAGACTGAAATCTGAGAGTGACACCCTCATTGAATTGGGAACTGAGGACTTTATGTTTCGTAAAGAAGAGGATAATGTAAATGCTGCAAGTATTGTTCCCGAAAATAATATGAATACAGCAGATATGATATCCGAAGATGATGTAGCGAAAATGTTGGAAAATGCACAAGACTGCAACATTAACTGCGAACCAGAGCCTGAGCCGCAAACCGACAGCATCATGATGGACGAGCTTAGTAAGCCAAAAAACAATTATGTGCAATTCCACAGTGCGCACTTCGACATACGATCATCGCCAATAAAGCCATCCTCAACAGTTTTCCGTAAATTTCAGATAAATCCTAGCAAAATGAGCAATTATGATGTCCAAGTCATTCGTTCGTTAGATATGGTTAATAATAAGGCTCACGACAAACGTGTTCCTTTATCAAATTCTGATTTAAATCTACACGTTTCTCTGCCAAATTCTGAAAGCAATTTTAATCCACAAAACACAGATAATGGACTACATGTTAGTATGCCAAATACTGCTGCCAGACAACATGTCGCTATTCCGAATTCGAATAACGGCTTACATGTTAGTATATCAGACAGTTTACTTGGCACATTAACAAATCCAGATAGTCGGCAACATGTTACCATACCGCATTCACACAAAAATGGTTTAGATTTACACACATCCTTGGCAAATTCAGATGACAGGCTACATGTAACAATGTCAGATTCTGAAGACAGACTTCATGTGGATATGTTAAATTCAAATAGTGATTTACATGTTACGAAATCTAATTCAAATAATGATTTGATTGATGATATACAGAACATGGATGATAGATTGCATGTTACTATTCCAAACTCAAATGATAATGTACATGTTACCGTACCTGACACTGACAGTAGGCTACATGTTAGTATACCAAATAGTGATGATGGTTTACATGTAGCTATGCCAAATTCTAATGGTTTACATTTGACATTACCAAGCTCTGATGAAAATTTACGTTTGATAATTCCGACATCAGAGAACAGTTTAGATGTAAATATTTCAAATAGTGATAGCTTACACGATTTGTTCAAAAACGATGTAGATTTATGTAAAGACTCTGATGTGATAGACCCTGATCTCAAAGACTGGATTATCAGTACAAGTGAAAAATCAGAGGATGGTTTCGCAAAATCTAGCAGTTTGATCGCGCCATCGTTATTGCACGTCAGAGATAGTGTGGACAAATCATTAGATTCACACAAAAATATAAGCCATTGTGATGATATGCCGTCGCTGGACGACTCGTCTGACAATCGCCTTCTATCAAGTCAGGGTGAATCAGTATTAAACTTTTTAGATACATTAGGCAATGACTTATACCCAGAGACTGAGATTAGAAATAATAGTGTGGACTTCCAATTGGATCTGTTCGCATTTCATCATTCATAGTATATTAGTAATAAGAACAAAATTAATATTAAGGACTTTCTAGAAGAATTATATTTAAGTATATTTTTAGAAATAATAGATTTGTACTTACAGTCATATTGTTTTATTTATCTTATTATTTACATTAACATGTTTGAATATCCACGAGATTAGGTAAAATTTCAATTATGTACGTAGTAAAAGCTAACACTAGCTAAAAATGTAATTTAGTAATTATATGAAGTGTCGCAAACCAACTAGAAACTAAAATAATTTCTTTGTACTTTGAACTATATTAATTATTTTGACATAAAATGAATTTCTGTTGGTACAATTGATTTGGTTTATGAATAAATTGCTGTATAAAAATTAAAAATATCCTCTTTTTTTTAGTTTACCCTTTAACATGATCAAGTAAATAATCTACAGATGGTGAAAATGAAAGAAATGGTAGTGTCTGCCATACATTTCATTACCATTAAGAATAGCGCAATATTACTTTTATGGATGACAGTGGCGCCGATTCCCTTGTTCACAAACTAAACCAAAACGTTCATCATTCATCATTCATTAAGAAAAGGACAGAAAATAAATAACAGTTCAGTCCTGTCATTTTAAGATACTCCATAGATATATATATATATATATAAGAGTATTCTATTCTATCAGTCTATGGAGTATCTAAATTTGACATTACTAAACTAATATTTATCTTCTGTCCTTTTCTTAATGAAATAGAACGATTAAGAGGCACTGAACTTAAATTTAGTTTGTGAACAAGGGAATTGATGCTCATTATCTTAGTCTTGCAAAAACTCGAAAAACGCTTGACCGATTGAGATGAAATTTTGGTAAGATGTTGTGAGCGCACCGGAGAAGGTTCTTAACAAAAAAAAAGGCATTGAATTGCATGCCAGGCATTAGGTAGAATATAATAAAGTATAATTATTATCTAATGCTAAAACTTAATCTAAGCTTGCAAAACTGGTCTCTCATTCTTCCCTTCTAAGTTCTGGTTTGTCAGAGCATATCCTGTTCCACCTCTTTGCACCATTATGATGTCTTTCTCCTTAAGTTTGTCACCAGTGAGTGGATGCAACCAATCCTTCTTGATGATCTTCTCAACACATTCCATGGTGACTACATGGCCGGTTGTCCTGTAGAATGATAATGTAATTATTAAGAAAGAAAATTATAGGATGAAAAAATAGTCCAGATATAACGCTAAGCGAAGAAGAAGTACAAGCGCGGGCGATGCGCAATGATGCGGTTGGACGAGGGTTGAAATTAATAATATATTAAACAAAAAATGATCAGTATTAACAGATGTAAAGTAAAAATAAAAGCTTATTAAAATCAATAGGTGATCTAAGAAAAATTAACTTCTATCACCTGATAACAGCACAAGGTACAGCATTGCTTAATATGTCGTGAGTAACTGGACACATGTATCTGTTCTCCTTAGCTATCAAGGACTTTTTATCATCTGGGTCATTTACTAATGTCCATTTCACTTCAATTAAGTCCTTCATTTTCAACGGTTTTCCGCTTATTGGGCAGCCAACTGTAGGATCGGGCTTTTCCATTTTTGAAATCTTCGCATCTGGTAGCTGAGAAGGTACCCAAAAACTTGGCAACTGCTTTGCTTTGCCATTAGCAAGATTTGATATAGAGGATGACGTAGAAGGCCCGCCACCGGCCTGTTGCTTGCTAGAGATATTCTTCTCCCTGTTCATGAATTTAATCAGGTTCGCTTCTTTCTCAGCTGCTGCCAACTCTGCCATTTCTGACTCCTCTTTCTTCAATTGTTTCTCATACTTCTTCATCTTACGTGTGAATTCGTTTTTCTTAGTGATTATGTATTCTAATATAGCTTCTTTATCAAACAAGTATCCTTCCTTAGTGATCACAGGGTTCCTACAAGGCTGTAAAGTTAGACTACAGCAATCGAAGCTCTTCACAGAATCCTTCCCAAGTCTTTCGTTTTGAGTGCCGTATCCAGAAGCGGCAGCATCTTTTTTCTTTTCATGGTACGTGTATACGGCACCAGCTGTGCAATTTCTTGCATGTCGAGTCATTGTTAAGTCACAGTGCTGGGCAATTCCAAATCAAAATATTTTCTCTCAACTTCAACAAAAACAACTTGGAAATACTGACAAATGTCAATGTCAGTTTTGTTTGTCAGCCTAAAAATGACAAAATGCGAATGAATGAGTAGAAACCGGATATGAAAGAGGCAACTAAAGAAAAAAAGTTACTATCTAAAAAAACTAAAACCGTAGATGGTTTTAGTTTTTTAAACTAATCCCATCGAAGCGTTTGGGTCATGGACCACATAAATCGCGCATATGCGCTTCTCCTCTTTAAATAAATTTCCTCGCTGATTAATCGACACTTCATGAGACCGGCTCGTTCCTTGGTCAAAAAATTTGCACTGCCATTCAACGTGGTGCTGCCAGTTTTCTAGGTATGTTTCCGGGTAAAGGTCTACCCACACATATCAGGGCGTTGTCCGGGACGTGATAGCGCCGTAGCACACACAAGGCAGACAATGAAGCTCCATCGCCGTCCCGGACACGGACGTGTGTGAACACGAGTTCACATAAAATGTATACACCGATATTTTTTTGAGCCTCTGAAGGAGCACGGTCCGTCCACGTCCCAGTCACGGCCCTAATATGTGTGGATAGACCTTAACAGCGGGAATGGAACGTCAAAATAAACTATTTTGAATAAGTTACAAATCAACGAGATTTTTCAACATTTGGATACAACACATTGTTTTTATTTCTCTAATTTTGTAGATGTGTGAGGAGTGCAAAATATTTGGAGAGCGAATGTCGAATATAAAAAAGAAACCGACCCCGTCCGTCGCACTAGGAAAATGAATAACCCTTTTGAAATAAATAAAAGGAATTTATGAATCAATATTATTTTTCTTATTTGACCTAAAGTAATAATAGTGATCACACATAGTAAATAAGTACCTAACGCCTAGTGCAATCTTATGCTCAAACAAGGTTTCAATGGCAAATATCTATGAAATCATACTCATAAACCTTTCTTCTTAGTAGCCTTTTTTATCATGCATTGCTCTGACGTAGGTATTTATTATGTATAATTTAAACAGTGATATGGAGGAGTACTTCGACGCCTAATATAAATAGTTAGTTTTATAATAATTGTATGTATTACCTGTCTACTTCTTATTTCTCGAATATATTTTTAGTTATTCTTTTAATCACTACGGCAACCCTGTACTTAAAACTGCCATAACGGGGAAATAAAATAACGGACAACTAAATAAAAAAAACAAACGTCAATGTAACGAACGTCTACGTCTTGTTTACAATTTATTTCCGTAGTTTCACGAGTTTCTCTTTCGTGATAGGTGTCTTTTTGAGGGCAGTTCGATATAATACCTAACATACGATAAAACATATCTGTGATTACAGAAATCTAATCTGTTAGATTTAATTATAATTCACTCGCAGTGATAACGTTTTTGAGTGTGTCGACCTAATTCATTTTAGCATATTGGACACATCGTTTGGTGTGTAATAAATTAGTTGTGTTTTCAGTTTCGCGGTGAATATTTTTAAGTGAATAATGAACTTATCGTTCGCGGGTTGTGGTTTTCTTGGTATCTACCATGTTGGTGTTGCAGTGTGTTTTAAGAAGTATGCGCCTCATCTGTTGTTAGGCAAAATTTCTGGCGCCTCTTTTGGTGCCCTATCAGCATGCTGTATGCTCTGTGACCTGCCCATAGGTAATAAGTTGGTCAGTGGGTTGTCTTAAAGGCGGAGTTTTAGGAGTTGGAGTATACGCTTAGGGGCACTATGAGCAACAAAGAAAATCAAAAAAATTTTTCGTTTAAAAAAAAAAATTGTTGCTCTAGTTGAAAACCAAGGATGATGTAAAAAACCTGTGAAATATTGAAAAAAAAATCTCACGCCGTAACGCCCCTAAGGCTACACTCCAACCAATAAGTTTTCCAAATTATTATACTTAGTTAATTTAAATTGAATCTTCATCTTTATCAATATGAAGTTCAGTTCTATTAATTTACCTGAATTTAATTGGGCAAAAATATGTTATTGTAGAGAATAATTTAAAATGAGATCTGTGTAACATGTAGTAAACAACTAAAAAAAAACTATTATTACATAAAAAAAAACTCATTATCAATTAATCATTCATCATCATCATCAATCATTAATTTAGTTATATTCTTTTCTTGTGGTATTTCATATATTTGACATAATAGATTTTTTACCAAACAATGAAACAAAATACAACAAAATTTATACAATCTAAATTAGTTTTGTGCAATCAACAAAGTAGGTAATTATTGAAATTAGTCATCATAATAATTATTGTAAATGAAGATGATGAGACAAGGCCGTAATGCTAACATGTAATCTTAAACTAGAACTTACATATATGATAGAAAATCATAGAAATGCAACTAAATATTAAATAATCAGCTTTATTGTAATGTATACTGAGTTTGTATTACAAAGACAACCCTGTGAAAATGGCTTAAACTGATTTTAGCTGCAAAGGATATTGAGCTCTGTGCACTGAAAATTAGGTTCTTTATCCCAAAGTCCTATAATTTTGTATTATAAATTTATAGTTACAAATGCGCTTATTACATATTTATGTGTCACAGACCACTGGTGTCAATATTTACTTTTTGATGACTATTTATCTTATTGATGAGTAATTAAATTGATTTAGAGCTTTCTCTTGAAATGAGATTGATTTTTTTTATCACTAGTTACCATTTAAACTCGCATTCACATTTTTACTATGGCTTTTTGCAAATGATTAATATATTATGATTTTCAGTAGGGAAAAGTCTTTTGATATAAATACGCAGGGCATTCCAAATAGTACAAATACATATTTAGAAAATTATAAATACCTAGTTAAGAATCTCCCATTTTGACAATGGAATTGTGCCAAATTGTTGAGTTCAAAATAGCAAAAGACACATTCGTAATTTAATTAAAATTGTGGTATGGGTAAGCCATAAAATTAAAAATGCTTTAAATTTAACTTTATGAATGTCACAAAAAAATCCATAGTGCCAATTTAAAAGTGGTTAATTCAATGTAAGGTATGCCCATTATTTTAATCACAATCAACCAATGATTGATAGTCACAGATAATAAACTCCATAATATGCCTTATCTATTTTGCATTCATGTTACACACATCTTCAATGTTCTTATTGTTCGCAAACAGCTGATGTCTTACATCTTAGGTTGTTGACATTTGCTGATAAATACTTCACCTAATTAGCCTCAGATTTCCTGATAATAACAATATTAGTGCGAGGCATTGTCACGCACTAAGCCCTCCAAGTGCGAAAAAAAAAACGCCAGTGGGTACGCGCGTTTTTTTTTTCGCCAACTTGATTTGTAACGCGCTTCTTAGCGCCGAGAGTTGAAAATCCAACAGTATGTTTTACAAACGCGCTGGGATGCGATCTGTTGGATTCTCAACGCTCGGACGCATACAGAGAGTTGAAAATCAAGTGGGCCACCACAACAAGAAACGAAATATGCGGAAATATTCATGTATCGTTTCGGCGTGAGATGCGACAATAGGATTTTGTCGTGCTGCGTATGGTTAACCTGGCATATGTCAATGTGTCCATAATTTCTCGAATGTAACTTACGAAAACATCTTTTTACCAGGGGAGATCACAACAGATGTATTAAGGGTAGTGACAGAGGCGAGGGCTGGCTCCCTTGGGCCATTCAGCCCTTCCTTCAACATCCAGAATGTCCTCCTCGAGGGCATGCAGAAGTATTTGCCCCATGACGTGCACAAAATCGTCAGTGGCAAGCTTCACATTTCCCTGACGAGAGTCTATGATGGGAAAAACGTCATTGTCTCTGAGTTCCCAACAAGGGAAGACTTATTGCAGGTGAGCATTAGCAATTTTACCTTGTTTTGATCATTTGGAAATGCGTAAACACTTTCCGCCCACCTTTTGGTTTCCTCGTGCTAAATAGTGCGTAAGATTTGTTTTTATTTTCGCGCGCGGATTCGCAGTTATAACGTCATCATCACGTTAGCAACAACATATTTCCTAGTTACTATCTTTTATAACGCGCGATTTCTTCATGCAAGGGTAATCTGCATTTTGCCAAATGTATATCAAGACGTCAAGTAATGCTTAGATAATAATACTTTAAACGTAAACTTACATAATTTTCGCAATGAACGTGGTTCGCATTTTCGTAATCTGACATAATTTGCTTTAATTTGACGGAGCGGTTCTCGGTGATTTAAAATAACCTACAGCATCTCTTAAGAAATAGGTATTCATTATTTTTTCGCAAAACAGCATCCAAATATTGCAAGTCCAATATCGAAAATCACGATTACCGAAATTTTTCTCCACGTACAAAAATTGCTAAGGAGTGTCTTTTATTATTATCCAGAAACATAAAGCAGATTTACTCTTCCTTGACCGAAACAACTACAATCCATCTACATTATGCATGCTGTGACAGCCATTAGAGCAATCGAGGAATCCAGGGGGTCTACTACGAAGTGCAAAGTGCGAATGATCGGATCGGACCGATACATGGCCGAATATTATTGAAAAATAGACAATATTCAATATTCAAAAGAGTGTAGGAGTGTAGGATTGGGACCGACCGAACCAAATAGTAACTTCGTAGCAGGAAACGGCCGAACATTCGGCCGATACCACTTCGGAGTAGACCCCCTGTGCTCATTTCGAACATATCGTTAAACATCCTAATATCTTCTTATGTTTTTCCTAGGCGTTGTTAGCGACATGTTTCGTGCCAGTATTCTCTGGGCTGCTGCCCCCTCGGTTCCATGGCGTCAGGTACATGGACGGAGGCTTTAGTGATAACCTGCCCGTATTGGATGAGAACACAATAACTGTCAGTCCCTTCTGTGGTGAAAGCGATATATGCCCCAGGGATTTGAGCTCACAGTTGTTCCATGTAAGTATTTATTTTTTAATGACGAGTCTTTGCTATAAATAGATTGTATGGTCACTTCCAGCGGGGGGCCGGATGATGTCAGATCTTTCTAAGGCGTTTTTAAAGCGTCGGTGGCGTCCTTGAGCTAAGCTAAATATCTACTGCAGTGTGATCTATGGGCCAATATCCAGCAGGCCAAAAAGTTGGCCAATTTTGTAACTCTTGGCATTCTTTCTCGCATCTTTATCCACGATACAATTCGATTTTCTAGTAATATTATAATAACTAATTATGCAAACTTGTTAGCATATTCAATGTACCTAGTAACATAACTTGAATATAATACAATGGACGATTGTACAACTCGTTCTTATACCTAATTAACATAAAGTCATTGCTATATTCTAGTTTATGTATCTAAGAATATACATAGTGTGATTACAGGCCATTTATTTTCATACATTCTGAGAATTTTAATGAATCAATTCGTCACTGATTTTGGATAGTTAGATCGACATAATTCAATAAACGTAGTTTCTAACGGACTCAGTATTTGTTTCTCTACTCTGATCGTATTTTGCCTCATACAAGTGCAAAATCATTGCGTTGTCGTAAACCTTTTAAAATCTCATAACTGTTGAAGAAATTGTTACGTGACTTATCAGATCACGTAATGCGCTGTGAAACCGAACTTCTAGCTCAAGTTCACGGTTTCGAAGACTGCAGTTGTACAAATATTTTTTATGTGTAAGACACACACAACAGTATTTGTTCCTGATTTCTTACTTCCCAGATGTAGGTGTATTATTATTATGGATATAGACATGGTGCGTGTATAATACGGTGTATTATTTTTAGGTATAGGGAAATCCCAGATATAGGGACAGCAATTTTTATTACGGAACTATCTACCCATTCTAATCGCGCCAAAGCATGTTTTAGTTACGTCGATCATGGAGGATCATATTGTTGTTTGGTAATAGGAAAAACTCTCGTCTCAATTGACACATTCTTGAGCTTGGAACTAAATCTAAGCGGGCTATTTAGAGTTGACAGATCTTCAAATTCTTATTTCTCAACAGGTAAATCTGGCAAACACAAGCATAGAACTATCAAAGCAGAACATGACCAGATTCGCGCGCATCCTCTTCCCGCCTAAACCAGAAGTTCTAAGCAATATGTGCAAGCAAGGCTTCGACGACGCGCTCCGGTTCTTGCAGAGAAACAACATGATATCTTGCACAAGGTGTCTTGCAGTCCAGTCTACCTTCCAACTGCAGGATGTGCTTGATGACTCCACGTATGAATACGATCCAGATTGTGAAGAATGCAAGACTCATAGACAGGTAAAGGAGGAAAATAGTACGTAAAGATTACGGGGTTAATCCCTTAATGGCATCGTTTATTGGAATTAAATATAAAAAATACTTGATAATTAATTAACAAATAATTAACCTACTAAGTTTTATCAATGCAAATTGCTTAGTTTAATAAACTCCCTAATCACGAATTATATCTCAAGAAGCCACAACAATGAACTCAACTAGCAGGCGAATAAAAGACGCCGAAATGGCAAGCCAATTTCTATGTCAAATGGAGGAGAGACAAATATCCACTGTCTGACCATATGATGGCCAGATCCATCTGGATCTGATCCTCCTCCTGGGTATCTACCCAGGTCGCGTATATGGAAATGCTAATTATATCGAATTAGCATTTCCGGCTGCGACGAACGCACATACGGCCCTATATCATTCGCACCGAACGAAATATTTGCTTTTCCAACAAGAAATACTTCGAGCCTGAACTACAACTCTAGAGTAAGAATTCCTATTAAAACGCATTCACTAAAACTTGGTTCCATTTTTAGGATGCTTTAGTGGACGACCTTCCGGACACAGTGATGACGATATTCCAGAACGCGATAGACTCTGCGAACAACGGCCTTGTCAACTGGGTGATGAGACAGAGGGCTATAAGATACCTATCACTACTCGCGCTACCCTACAGAGTTCCCATCGACATTATGTACGCGTCATTTACCAAGTGAGTATTTTTCCTGTCTTTATCTTGTCTTAAATTAATTGGTATGTAGCAAGCCCGACTTTGGGGCCTACTCTTTAAGTCCATCAACGAAGATAGGGGCTCGTCCGAAAGTAGTTCCGTATCTCGGAATGAACCTTACTCCCGATCATTTAACTTTTTCGTACGGGCTAAAACACATCGGGATTCGTAGTTTGGACCCCAAATTAATCTTATGTGCGTATGTGATACTGAGTAGGAATCGCCCGTTACTCCGACCGAAACTACAGATTTTTTGTTTGGAGAGTAGACCCCCTAAGGTGAGGTCGAGACGTGATGTGATACACCCGCAGCAACTTTGATCGCTGGCGACCCGCCCAGGATGCCAAAATCTAACATTCACACAGATTTTGACATCAATGACGAAATCGGCTGTCAAAATGTACCTAGTGTGATGGAGGTGTAGTGAGTGAACATTGTCATATTCATCGGTTCCCCAGGGTCTCTAACCTTATTTCATTTTTGTGGTGGCTCATGCTCAGCATTGCAATTCTAACTAAGGTGTTCAGTTATCCAATGAGTGTTAAAAATATACTCATGCCCTCCTCCCAAGGGGTAGGTAGGCAGAATCAACAAAATTTAGAGTCTTCTAAAAAGTGCCAATATGCAATTTTTATAGCAGTTGGGGTCTGGGCCTGACAAGTACTTACTCATAACTCAAGTCCTTTTTAATAGCTGGTCTACCGGATTTACTCGTTTTGATATATCTTAATTAATTTTTAATGAAAAACTCTCATCCTTTAGCAACTTAATGATTGCATTAGCAACTTGAAGCTCATTTATCTGGAATTTCAATAAATCACCCCTTCCCCGAAGAAAGAGAATGTAGTTTTCCGATCGCGACATCCACGTTGACTGCCCTTATAAGTACGTAACTTTTTACCTGATCGAGTTTCTCTTATATGTTCTACGTACTACATAAGCACTTTTCTTCGAGGTATATAACATCCGTAACAGATTGAATTGAAGAATTATAGGAGGTATTGCCAATGTTGCTTTAAATACAATTGAAACATAAAATACGGTTGTAAAAACTAGAAAATTATTAGCACCGCCCCGCGGTTTCACCCGCATAAGTATTGATCCCGTGGGAATATAGGAATAAAAAGTATCTTATGTGTTAGTCTGACGTATAAACTAAATTACTGTAAAGTTTCATCAAAACTCGTTCAGTAGTTTTTGAAAAATGCATCCATCTTTACACAAACTTTCGCGTTTTTATTATCAGTAGGAATAGTAGGAAGTGAGGTTGTCAAGAGCTGTTTGGGTTTGTTCTGCTTAATAACTTGCAAATTATGTTTAAGCTTTGATACTGGCCATTTGGTTAGACAGCTTTATGAAATATACCGAATATAATAACACCAAAAGATCAATACATCCTAATATTTATTGGTATTACCTCCTCAAAAGACCATTTCTGACATCTACATGGTCTTCACATGATCTGATCAAGATTATGGCTGGAATTTAAAAGAGACTGTGACCTCTGAGTTTGTTTCGGCCTTTCTTCTCAGAGTAGTCAGATAGGAAACGCCGACCTCATCTAGTTTTTAAAAATATGACGCGTAAAAGTGTTTGTACAGACGCCAGCACATCAACCTACCACAATCTGTCAAATTTCTTTAAGAGATTTTCAACTTTATCGCTAAAGCATTAAGGTTGAAGGTTGATTGGGAAAATTTGACAGTAGGGTAGCTTAACCTGCTGGCGTCATTTATCAATTACCCTAAATGAGCATGAGGCAAAGGAAATATTACAGCGAAAAAGGACGTTTAATTAATGATTCAAATGACCAATTGTGGTATATTAGATATAACCGGTATAAGTAAATAATTAAGTATGTACATAAATATTTACTTACATGTATATTTAGTCGTATCATACTTCTGATACAATTTCATGTAAATAAACGTAATAAAATGTATTATAATAAAGGTATTGTCACCCGCGTCGGCATTACTTGATAACACTTTGAAACAATGCAAACATGTTAGAAATATTAAGATAACGCATAGAATATCATTAGTGAATTACTCAATACTATTTCCTACGTTCTTACATTTAGAATTCAATAATAATTATATTGAAATGAACAATGAAGTCAAAATTAATGTATGACGGAAGATATGTTTGCGTCAATATAATTTGTAGATAAAATGATTTGAAGCTTTGTTTGTCCACAGTAACTTATTGTAGTTTGGTAAGTTTGACGGGGGACCGCGTATGTACTTTAACAGAACGTTAGGCTAATAATTACAGCGGTCTCCCGACGCTTTTTTTTGTCACGTCGCGACACGATAAAAAAAAATCATACGTACTTACGTAGGGTCATAATTTCAAGGTTATTTTTTTTCTTTTTGTAGGGTTTCACGTTTATACCTTTTTTGTTCTATTTGTGACTACTTTTTCATAGTTCTTTTAACTTGTTTTAGGCTTTTTACGTTCATACTATTTTTATTATTTTGTGTTTTAATATATAAAAAATCTGAAGGTATGGAAAAAAATTCTATCAAACTTTCTCAGATGCGGATATCAAGTTCCAAAATATGATTTAATAAGTTCTTAACGCGAAAGTTTGTGAGGATGGATGGATGGATGTTTGTTTATTACTCTTTCACGCAGAAACTACTTAACGGATTTTGATGAAACTTTACAGTAATATAGCTTATACATCGGAGTAGCACATAGGATACTTTTTATCCCGATATTCCCACGGGATCAATACTTATGCGGGTGAAACCACGGGGCGCTACTAGTACATTACATAGCATCATTCGCGCTAGTTAAATCGTAGTTATCATAAATGTGTGTTCACTTTAGCCTATTATTCTATTTTAATATACCATTGTTACCATATTCGTGTCAAGGACATTAAGTAAGGAAATAATGCAATGTGATAAATTGTGCTACAGTTACTTATCAATAGATTTTTCTCTCAGAAAGTAAAGTAACATAAATAAGTACGGTCTACACTTATACAGAGACTCATAGACAAAACGAAATAAAGTGTTATCCTCCGTAACAATAGAAATATAATTCTTATATCTATGTCCGTAACTAACTTTGCTTGTTGCTAATAAATAACAGCCACACGGCTCGATCGATCAGGTTCAGCTACGCTTGCCGCGGTTGGTCCATGGACGGGTGGCCATCTTTACATACCAAGACCCCTCCGTGCCTCGGAAAGTACGTTAAATCGTTTGTCCACGCTGTCATTCGTGGATCTTTAACAGTCGTTACGGGTCGTCGGAAGCCCGAAGGTCTGTCAACCAGTTTTGGGGGTTTCGTATTACCCAGTAACTGGGTTGTGGAGGTCAGATAGGCAGTCGCTCCATGTAAAATACTGGTATCTGTGAGCTGCATCCGGTTAGACAGTGCAGATGATGATGATGATGTCTGTACTTTTGAATCTGCCGTATGCAACTTGGGGCATGAACATAACATTCAGTTTCGCGCAACATTCTCTGATCTTGTAACGACCCAGTAATTATGTATGTCGACTCGACATTGTCCTAGTGTACCAATTTGCTGCCAAAGTGAAGGCACAAACAAAATGTGTGTTTGTACAAGAGGCATTTATCAGTTTTAGCCCTACGGTTGGCAAAGCTTCGGCAGAGGCCTCGGTATTGTTGATGTCTATTGTCCCCATAAAGAAAAAAAAATCTTTTTACTTATTTGTTGGTTAGAAACCTCATAATGCATATTTAAAACAAACGAGTACACTGCACAGCTCAACTCTCTAAGATACTTCTAATACTTCAAGCTGAGTGGAAGCCTTATTGTCACAATCATCACGTGCAGCTGTCGACTATTTCTGTTTTGTTATTATAGGTTCTCGTGATTATAGATCTATTTTGTTTTTATTTCTCTTTATTATTTGAGTTAATTATCTTTTTATGTGCACATGTTTCTGTAACAAATAAACATATATTACTTTCTTTCTTTCTAATGAAGTTTTGATGATAATTAGAACCACGAGGAAAGTCGCATTTTTCAGACAGTTTTTATCTTCCCCTGTATAATCATGTTTATTGTAATCACGAGATTTTCACTGCACGGCGACGATATGCGGTAATAACCAGTTTCCGGCAGACAGGCCATAATTCCCTTATTCCTTAGTATTCATACGATTCTTCTGCGACTTCGTACGCATCGCATTACTTTGATTACGCTTAGCGTTCAAACTTTTTCGTTTCTTTTTTCTTTTTGCTCGGCTCCTAAGGATCCTAGTGTGATGTGCGTATAGCCTTCCTCAAGAATTGGGCAATCAAATGCAAAAATATTTTTTTTTAAATCTGACCGGTAGTTCAAGAGATTAGCAAACTCTTCAACCTTATTATAAGTATCTATAGATAGATATAGATTTCCCGGCTTCTGTCACTAACACATCAAACGCTTTTTAGCTATGTGGGCGATAAAGTAGAGACGCATGCGGTTCAGTACAAAGTGGCTGGGAATGTGCTCGTCCGTAGAAAGCGGTGTGTCCGTCACAACAACCTTATGACTAGGTCAGTCTTTCAAAGTTTCTCTAGAAGGTGGAAGGGTTGTGTCTGTCTGTATTACTTTGTTGTCCGTTGTTTGGTATGGTGATGGCTATAGAGTAGACCTTTTTTAACCCCCAACGCAAAACGCGGGGTGTTTTAAGTTTAAAGCTTTAGCTCTCTGTATGTCTGTCTGGTCTTGGCGTTGTGCTTCTAAACGAATGTACCAATCAATGTGGTTTATCATTGGTGATATTTTAACTGGTCTCTAAGGTATATCTATGTGCTGTACCTATCTTATATGTAGTGTTGTAGAAATATTTGTGCTAAGTTTTGAAATGCATACTAACTTTTATATTGCTAATTACTGAACTTGTGTTGTCCCTCTTCTATCCATACAAATCTTCATTGCCTATTCGTGAAAATCCATCTTGATAAGAGGTGGCCAAGTCATAATACATATATATCTTTCGCTGTGTTATGCGAAGAATGTTGTTCCCCTAATGTACCTACTCGTATTGTATCATCGCATAATTTCTTTGTGCTGTTCGGTTTGTATCTCAACAAGGGACAATAATTAGGTATATTTCCCAACCAACCGAGTCTTCTTGATAATGTTACCAACACTTGTTGCTAACGTCATCACTAAAATTAACTTGACTTATGTCCTATGTCTGACGCACATACATGTTTTATACAAACAGTTCGACTGTCATATATTACATTATTATAAAGTTTATCTGCAGTGCGTCTTCCCTATCTTGGTATGAACAAATTTATTAATATAGGTCAATGTCAGTAGGCATGATTTCTTACTGTTTCCTATCTAGATGTTAAGATGCCTGTTAGGTACCTAGTTCGTTTATCATTATAGTATTGTTTTATGATGTAAGCAGTAATATCTTACGGGTTTTGCAAAACATTTAGATAGGTATTTTATGTAAAAAAAACGTAGTTACTTTGTTACTTTGTATGTAATTGTTATTGTTTAAAGAGTAATTAACTTCGGCCAATTGATTAACTACAATGTTTTCGTGATTACGTCAAATGCATTGATTATAAACTATGTTTTCTTTTCCGGGATTTTTTTTCGTTGGATGCCTTCGAGAATCTTTGCGCATTACTATTTAGATTTTTTATCGGCAGGTTAATTATACCATTCTTCCCTAGCCCTTGTTAATGCGGATCTCCTAAGATCTTGAAGATTTTGACGTTGCGCTGTTGCTACAAGAGTTCTTTTGCAAAACGATCTATCCAGATGTTCTTGCAACTACTTGCTGTTTCTCTCTCTTCTCTTAAACTGGATAATTGCTTCACCTCAGACTGAAAACTATTTTCATCCCGTTTTCTGCTGCTTTTAGTCATCAAAATTCTCCTGCCACAAGACATGTTGGGCCGACCCCAAATAAATTGGCATAAGGTCAATTTATTTGGGGTCGGCCCAACGTGTCTTTTTCTTCCATACTTTTCTATTAGTATATTTTATTCCATGCATTATATTACACTCAGAGAAAAAATAAATTGAAGAATTCAACTAATTTTTTTCTCTTAAGTGGCTTGCGCTGGCCAAATTTCCCTCGGTCTTTACCGTAATACCAAAAACTACATGATTGAATTAAAACTAATTGATATTGATATTTTTATACTTAGGGCTAATTTTTCCAACGCCAGATAACTTTATCGCAGGAATAATTTTGAAATTTTGACCGTTCTTCCATACTAAAACTGTCAGACGTCAATTTTATTCCACGAATAAAAAATATCGGTCGATTGAAAAATCAACCCTTACTCAAATAATAATTACAATGATAACGCTATTTATATAAGCTTTGTATTTGCTTAGCTTTCTTTGGTTTAGATAAGAAATCCGTTGACAATTATAAACATTGTGAGATAGTGTTATGTATTCTGAGTAAGAAGATTATGATTTGTTTTACTTAGGGCTGATTTTTGCAACGCCAAATAATTTTATCCGAAGAATAATTTTGAATTTTTGACAGTTCTTCCATAAAAAATCTGTCAGACGTCAATTTTATTCCACGAATAAAAATTATCTGTCGATTGAAAAATCAGCCCCTAATGCACTAGATTTTCGTCAAAACAGGTTAAACTTTCTAAAGACGACAACTAAATGACGTTTGATGCCATTTAGAATAGAATAGATACCTTTTTATTTCAGACAGGAGTCCATAGGGTTAGTAACAATTATTAGTAGGTAGTATTGTTGGTGTGACCTATCAACTGCTGCGCATATGTGACGTAAGATTGCATTATGATATATTAGCTTAGCACGTGGTCAACATTATTTTGTTATTAGGCAAGATGTTTAAACATTGTGATGAATGTTACAAGCTTAGTTTGAACTCTGGTTCGCACAAGTTTCCTGGCAGATGTTTGGTGTGTTGTAAGCTATAAAAAATCTGTTCAAGCTTTTGAATAATAACTATCTCCAAACAGCGAGGTAATTGCGTAACACACTAACAGTAGCAATGGCTTTCATTTTGACAGTTCAACAACTTTCATTGCGTTATTTACGTTGTTGAGCAGACAAATTTTTCGAACATATAAAGCAATGGATTAGCAATATACTTCAAAATGATACAGATTTTGATTGAGTGTGTTACGGAATTAAGTGCTGCTTTCATGGTGCGAATTGCGTCGGGTTTCATCCTAGGACCAATAGTCCAAGAGCACTTGACCGATAAGATTGTCCTAAGTATATGTGTGCCTATAACGTTCTTGTCCAGTTATTAAAGTAGATAAATCAAATCAAGACCTTTGTCGGTTCTGTCCTAATCAACTTAGTATGAAAGTGAACGACCATTTTGACCTCAGACAAACCTTATCAGCTTTAGGCACTTACTGAAAATTGTTACTGATAACGCGTTTTGTCCGACCGCTGCTAAATTATTTCCTGTTGTTGTGTCAAAAAGCTAATACCGATTAGATGCTTTTATTGACCTATAATAGATGATCAAACGAACTTACCTGTGTGAAGTTCGATCATTATTATACGAAGTGCTTCGTTCGAAGATATATGTTACTTTAACATGCAGCATTCTCGAGTCACTCGGCAACTACGCAATTTTCAGAGCTAAAACTAAACGTAAGTATTAGTATGCATGCGTAATCTGTGTCCTAGCGCGATCTGTCATTCTTTTTAGATTCTTGAAAGGTTATCTCGATTTTACCTGGGGTGGGATGGGTAGGGAACATATATCTTCGAACGAAGCACTTCGTATAATAATGATCGAACTTCACACAGGTAAGTTCGTTTGATCATCTATTATACTGCGTGCTTCGTTCTCGATATATGTTACTTTAACATGCAGATGTTTAGAGAGATGGTAAACTTGAGATAACCCTGACTCCTTAGTCATTATGTTATTTAAAATAAATATTTTTATTAAGTCAAAACTGACATCTTAAATTCTTCTCTATAATTAAACTTAATTAACAATCAGTAATCATATTAACAATCAATTAATCAGCCTCATTCGGTAGGTACATAGGTAACCATCCGTTATTTATCAACTAATAATGACACCTTTTTGATCACAATATCCATCGTGACATTACAATAATATAATAAGTAATAGTGTAACTAAAAATATATTATTCTGCATTAAGCACAGCATAGGCAAACTCTCCTGAATTGAGAATTGGCCTTCTATAAAATTTTGCAAATGTTAATGAATTATTTGTCCAACCAGCATTTGCCATTAGATGTAATCAGACAAACTGTCTGATTACATCTATTCTAATGAAATTCCTTTTAAGTTAGCCTTGGATGTAGAGGCGTATCGTGTAATATGACCTGAGAAGACGCGCGTATCAATACCGCAGTCTGAAAGAGTATTTTTAATCCATCTACTAATAGTAGAAGAAACTGGATTTTTTTTTTTTTTTTTTGTATGTGACAAAAACCAGTAGTCATTAAGACCTCTTATATCTCTAGTCAATCTCATATAATCACACAATGTTTTGGCTGGACAAATCTCAGGTTATTCAAAAATGGCCAGGAAAAGATTAGGCTGGGTTCGTCCAGCAGCCGAAGTTTTAATCAAATCAGTACTGGCAATATTAACACAACTTTCACTCAGTGTTATGTTCGATATTTTTATTAATGATAAGGTTTGTGCCCGTTGAGCTGTGCTTAGTGCAAGCAAAATCATCAGTTTCTTTGAGATACGTTCAAAACTCAATGTCATATTGGGAGTCCAGTTGTGTCCAAAACTTTATTTGGATCCTATGTTGTTTGGTATTTTGCTAACGGTGATTAGTATATAGAGATAGATATAGATTATTATATAGAGTTATAGAATCCTTTAAATAACCTCTTAATACAATCATCCTCCCCAATTTTAGAGCCTATAATCAAAGATAGAGCTGATTTATGAGAGTTTAGGGTCCCATAGGCAGCTTCAAAGTCAAATAATTTTGTTAAGAAATACATTACAAGTAGTATAGATGGGAGTGAATGGGTTTATACCATGCTCCTGGCAAATGGTCCACCAAATTTTATATGTAACATTATATTGTTTTTGTGTATTATGTGATAGGGATGCAAGCATGACATCCATGATATACACGAGGCATGACTATGATTACCTGTTGCCTTCTCATTTTTAATTTTTTGTAAACCTTTTTCAAATTCGAATAATTAAACTGAATGGAGGAAAGGCATAAAAAAAAAAATATTTTTAAAATAAATTATTTTGTCCAGGACAAACCAGGAGACATAGACAGAATACATTTAGCATTTGTGTGGGATACAAATAAATCAATTTTCGGGTTAAACCAGCTCACATACAATTTTTTGAAACACTCCGGTGCTTAGCACCCGTTCTGTCTGGATTGATTTTTCGGGACTCTTCATTAGCCTCTTTATTTTCACTAGACTTAATTGTAGGAGGCAAAGAGCCAAATATGTTTCTCTTCCCACCATTGCCATATGGATCTGGCCAAGTTATTTAAATGTGGGAGCTGAATACCACCCATTCTGTTTATATATGATATTGCTGTCTTATTAACTACACGCAACAGGATATTAAGGTATTCCTTATTGTTTATAAAAACCTTTAATGTCATAAATTTTTCAAGTAATTCTAAGTAGTTAATATGGTATGTTTTTTCATATTCGCTCTAGAAGCCATGGGCTCTTTTGTTTTTGTAAACAGCACCCCATCCAGTCCTGGAGGCATCCGTGAACAGTTCAATATCATGTTTATGATAAGCAATACTTTACATACTGTACTAATATTATTAGCCCACCATTGTAGATCTAATTTTATATCTGAGTGTAAGTCTGCTTTCACAACATAATTTTCATTATTTTAAAATAAATATTTATACTTATGATGTTCTATTTTTTTTTTTTTTTTTTTTGTAAATCCAGCCATATGTGGTAGCTGGGCAGGCAGCAATTAATATCCCAATTAATTTTGCCAGATCTCGTATAAAACAACTATCTCTAGATCTAGATCTAAGTATTTTTGAACCAACTTCTTAATATTTGATACTTTGTCTATTTGGCAATTGTAATGTCATATGTTTTGTATCAAACACAAAACCAAGAAAGTTGCAAGACTGTGATGGTACTATTACACTTTTATCAAAATTTATAACAAATCCCAGGCACTTTAAAAGAGCTATTGTTTCTTGAACATTCTGCAAACATGATTGATAACTAGATCCTGTACATAGTAGGTCATCTAGGCATTGAACTGATTTGTACCCTTTTCCTCTTAGATGTGTCACTACACTCTTCATGATCTTTGTGAAAATATTAGGTGCAGAGCACAGACCATAAGGGAGGGCATTAAATTCGTACAATTTTTCATATTGAAAACGTAGGTATTTTCTATCCTGTGGATTTATATTTACTAATAAATATGATTCTTTCAAATCAATTTTTGCCATGTAATCACCTGGAGAAAGTAAAGCTATTGCTGTCCTATAATCCTCCATTTTAAAATGGGATGTTTTTACATATTTATTCAATTACTTTAAGTTTAGTATGAATCTCTTTGTACCATTATGTTTTGAAATCAAAAATATAGAAGAGATAAATTGGTCTTTACAAGACTTGTAAGGGGATATAGCTCCCAATTTTAATAATTTGGTGATAGCAGTATGCATATCAGTATTTTCCATAGCTGATTTCACTGAAGGGGGAAGTGGCACTCACATAGGCTAAGCTATCTTTGTTACTAACACTGTAGACCATTGTAGTCTGAATCAATAAAGATTATTATTATTATTTATTAAATTCTGATGAGGTTTCTTTACAAAGGTAATTGAGTATCCTTTGATATAATTAATTATGGATTTGTCTTTGCAAATTTTGTTCCAGCACAGTAAAAAAAGTGTGAGCTTTCCAGCATGACTTACCTCTATGTGCGAGCATGAGGTTTCTCCTGTGAGGCTTTTGGCTTTTTTGGCCGTGGACTGATAAAAGTGCCCGTGATGTTTCCGGGCTTGTATTGAGGACTGGGTCTTCTTGTGTCAGTACCTCGTTATTGGCCTCGGATTGTAGCGAGGGGGACCTTGTAAGTTTCCCTTATTTAATGTATGCTGATTGAATGTAGGTTTATTGATGTACTGGCCACTTTGTTGGCAAGTTTACAAAGCTTTAATTTTTTCACTAAAATTAGCTTCATATAGTATACGAGTATACTCGTCTCTTTCAACATCTTTAATGATGTTCAAAAACTTCTTATCAATCACAGGGAAGATCAAGTTTTTCCTTGATTTTGTTTGGACAAAATGTAAATCAGTCAAGATCCTTCCAGCATCACTAAGTAGTGAGATCAATTTCAATCGGTCTCCTGTATCATTGTTTACCAACAATGATATTGCATTACTTATTATAGACAGTCCAATGCCTAGTTGGTTTTGTTCCAACTCTATATTTTTGTGTCTGTTGACAATAATGTCACTTACCGAAGCAGAAATCTCTGGGTTTTGCTTTGGTGCCTTTAATAAAGGGTGATTTTTTGGAATCAATTGTTCCATTAGATATTGTTTTGTCTTTTTAATAAGACCCTTTTTCATAATATTGCTCCAAATACGAGCCAAGTCCCTATATAGAGGGATCATATGCAGGTGCATCTGGCATGAGATCACCCAGTGCTAAAAGTACCTCTGAACTTATAGTTGGTGCTGCTGAGGTAGGCTCAGGATCAACCATTGGTTCAGGTTGTTCTGGAACCAGGTCTGTCATAGTTTCTGGTGACATATCTCGTGGTAATGTTTCAATTATTTTTACTTCGTTCGAAGTGTCATCAATAATAAAATCTGAAAAGGAAAATAATAAACATACCACAGAAAAATTGTACAAGTGATTGATAAAAACTGCTTATTGAAGCCTCACGGACTTCTCATAAGAGTCTAAAGATCTCGTCCGTATATCTCGTATACGCCCCGAGTCTAAGGATTTCGTCCGTACATCTCGTATACGACCCGAGTCCAATGAGCACGTCGATGTATCTCGTACACCACCCGTCTCAACCGGTACAAAAGGTTATGAAAACCTTGTGGCCTTAACTGCTATAAAAGCCAGTAGCCGTACCGGTATAATAGCAATCACAAGACAACGTTTTTCTACCTGGAATACTCGAAAGTGAGGCACCACTTTCGTAGTTATCCCGACGACGACAATAACGCTTCATTTTTCGTTAAATTTTTCTTATTTTCTTTTAGTAAATCCTTTTCTTCGTGGTGCCTTTTAGGCACAGTTAAATTAAGCAAGATTTCACTTTTAAAAACTCCAATTTACTTAAATACTTCTAAGAACACAGTATCAGTTGCCGCGCAAACGAAAACAATGACAGATCGCGCTAGGACACAGATTACGCATGCATACTAATACTTACGTTTAGTTTTAGCTCTGAAAATTGCGTAGTTGCCGAGTGACTCGAGAATGCTGCATGTTAAAGTAACATATATCGAGAACGAAGCACGCAGTATAATAACATCCTGTTTTACTTATACATATTTATATGTTTTTACTTCTCTATAAGTTGATTCTCGTATATTTTATTTGTACAGACGCCAGCACATCAAGCTACTACAATCTGTCAAATTTCTTTAATAGATTTTCAACTTTATCGTTGAAGCATTAAGGTTCAAGTTTATTTGGGAAAATTTGGCAGTTTCGGGGGTAGCTTGACCTGCTGGCGTCTGTACCTATTTATGCGTCACTTTTAAACTATTGTGTAGCAATCCATTGTCTATTGGATGATATCTATTTTTAATCTGTCTCTGAGTACTCTGTACATTAATCAGTCAGTCATTAGTCAGTCATTAGTTAATTAATCATTAATTTCAGTTCATTAATTAGTTTATAATTTGTCATGAACTTGTGCGTCAATGACCTATGCTTAGTGATCCGAAGTTGTTGTTGCCTCATGACCCCAAACACACCTTCAGAAAATATTACGCAATTAGCGAAATAAAACCCTAATTTGATAAAACAAAGACCGTCACGTTTTCGCGCTTGTGTTTGTTATCAAATCTTTTAATCTGATTTTATAGAGATAGCAAATTAACATGCGTAGTCACATGTGTTTGGTCGGTATCAGATCGGAGAAAATTCGGCACTGCATCCGCACTTACGCGAAAATTTGGAACCGTTTAGATACGTAAATTATTCGTCCGAATAGAACCAGTTTTCGATGTCTTCTGGGAGGGATTTTTTTTTTTTTTCTGGTGGGAAATCATCAAATGACCCCTCCCGCTCTGGGTGGAGCGGAAGGGAGTGTCAGACTCTTACTGACTAAAACCCACCCATGTTCCTTCCTTCGCCCTTTATGTTCTGGGGTAGCGGTAACCCTTTCGGACAATCCCGCTGATTCTGGGAGGGATGGAGGATGAATCACCAAGGTTGAGGATACATTCATAGAAAATCTAAATTACACAAGGTTACTGGAATAGCCATTCAAACCAACAGTGATTGTTATGAGAGTCTAGAATGCTAGTGTGCCCAAAATTATTTTAGAGAGTAACTATCATGCAGAGAAGGGCAGTTGTACATAATGCCTTGTTTGTATTTCTGCTATTTGGGAAGATTTCTAAAATAAATTCCACACTTATTCATTTGCCCAGCAGCTCTTTATAATGCAGAATTCCGTGCCAAGCTAAAAAGAATGCATTCCAAATCAATCAATTTCACAAAAAATCTCTCTTTTCTCCCCCAGATTCGTAACATGTACGCCGGTAATGAGCAAGTCGCTTTGGCAGCTGAGCCTCAGCATGCTGCAGCAGCTGCACGGGTTCATATACGCTACCCACGACCGGTCAGAGGCCGCCGCCAGAATCTACTACAAACTGACCATGGACACCAAGATGGAGCCTAACGAAGGCAAACAGCTGAATAGGAGGTTTGGGACTTTATTTATTGAACGTCGAGATCAGACCGCGAAGAGGTTGATTAGACTACTTACAACATTTTTTCAACCCCTATTTTTCTGTTGAGTTCTTTTTTCTGCAGTTTTTATTCAAATTATTCGGTACTTTGTTTCTTGTTTAGTAATTATTCCTTGAATTCATTAAGTAAAACAAAATGAAGCTTTGTCCTTATTCCGGTACTTAGTAGGTAGTCAGCACAGATTTATAAACTAAAGGGAGATATGGTGTGGCTGCCCAAATGTTCGAGTCCGGCTGTCGCCTTAAAAAATTACAACCACATATGCACTACAATACGAACACGCGCTCACTCACATTATAACAGTCACCACACTCAACGCGAGCCAATCGCGTAACAGCAGATCGCAACGTAGAGACACACAACTACATTGACATCGAGCAGCGAGCGTGCCCGATGAAACTATGACCGCGTTGTTTAGCATTATCTACATTGCCACTTTAGTATTGCTTCAAAGTTCTTCCTTTAGTTTATAAATCTGTGGTAGTCAGGGTCTCCTTTTATTCTTGACGCGACATCGACATTGACGGATTTCAAGACTTCCAACCAAACAAAACCTTCATGTTGTTATCGTATGATACACACAATTAAATTACTCATATTATTGTGTCCGTATGCACGTAATAAACCTATGGAATCATTTTATAACAGTAATCTAATCTCTACGACCTTCGATAGCTGGTTAAACTTGACTTTGTATTCAACAATAATGTTGCTAGGTTTATTGTCCGCCATTTTGAGGTAGCAAACACATGATACGATTTGTCACGACACTCACGACTTCCACAGTAGTTGGTAATTTGCCTGAAAGGCTTCTTTGATCTACCTGGTAATTTGGACAGCCCAATCTGTTGACAATGGAGTATGAATTATGAAACTAAAACGTCTAACTTCCAAATGAAGACTACCGACTATCTTTGGAATCCAAAATCTCCGGGATCCTCGGGTTATTAAAGCCTCTCTCCCTCTCCAACTTTGCTGTACCCGACAGGGTCCACAATGATCATGGTCTATGCAATAAATACAGCGTGTTTGAGATAGCTGTGGTCAAATTTAAGGATGTGGTACAAACCATAAAATTTTTCGTGATTACGATGTTACTGTCGACTGTAATTGTATATAATTGTGACAAATTGGGTTGGACTTCACCCAAGTCGGAGACGCTCGTAGGGCTTCCGCAGAATAGCATGTTATTCACTAAAAGGCTACTGATCACTTCTTTTCCTCTTTTCTGAAAAATGGTTGCGTTATTTCGGCCTTTCGATAAACCTTGTCGATCAAGCTAAAAGTAAAATTCAATACTGAGGCAAGCCTTCATTTTCTGATCAATAAAGTATTGTCATTCCAATTACGTATCTCATGTTTATTGCAACGAGCTTACTAAAGTAACATGAGATAATAAATAATAGTCTCATTTACTCGTACTGCGTAGTAGTTGCATGAACGTAAATATTTATGTCATCTGCGTTTATTTGTTGTTCTCGCACGAAACGGCTGCACTGTATTTGTCCCTATTTGTTTGTAATTTTAAGTAATGAATGATTCAGGTTTTAACTTTTGTTGATACAATGTGTTAAGGCAGGTGCTGATCACTCATTATCTTTAATTAAGGGAGACGATAATATTGCCTTATTCAAGATGATGCGTCATCTGACGACACGTGTAATTATTGTAAACACAATTTGGTACTTTTCTCCGAAACCGGATTTAATGTTGGAAATAATGGATGGACGTTGATTACAATTTGAAGATTAAAATTTTACAGATAGTACAGTTACGCAACGTCTAAAGTCCGGTAGGTTATTTCGCTTATAAGCTACGGACTATGTTCTCAACTTATAAAACACTAGCTTTTACCCGCGGCATCGCCCGCGTGAATGTCGGTAAATATCCCACGGGAATGTACTACCGGGATTAAAAGTACCATATGTGATAATCCAGATATCTAAGATAAACTATCTGTGTCAAATTTCTTCCAAATCCGTTCAGCCGTTTTTGCGCTAATCCGGAACATACATCCAAACAAACAGACAAATGGATATCATCATCTGCCAAGCCTTCTCTCAACCATGTTGGGGTCGCTTCTAGTCTAACCGGATGCAGCTGAAACTGACAAACGGGTATAAATTCTAAAATCTATATTTTGGGCATTAGACTCGTTCCCACACCTAATAGAAATACCTACTTACTTAACTTTTTTTTTTCGATAATATTCAATGTACATTTATGACGTCGTTACAATTTTATGATAAAATTAGCTCATGTTACAATCAGGAGAGGACATTTGTACAACAACCCCCAAACGTAAACCTTTGTTCATATATCAATGGATCCAGCCCGTCCCTTGCTGTCTTCCCCCAACGACGAAACGAAAGCCGAGGTCCGTACCCCACTGGGACTACACGCTAAGGGACCTTCTTAGCGTGTAGTCGCTTAGTTAAGGTTACTGCTTTAGCTGGACGCCTTATTTTAATACGGCATCCACAGGATAGCCCCGGTTAAGCAGCCGACAACCTCCTAGGTTGACATGCGAGATACAACAAAAGTCTCTTTTTTTGTGCCATACACAAAAAAAAAAAGACTTTTGTTGTCTGCCCTCTAAATTATTATCTAACATTACATATTAAGGAAATTAGAATATCAAATTGTATGTATTTTGGAGCAATCAAAGTGTCCATCTATCTGATAGCAAAGTAGGATATCTATATAACAATTAGCTATTACATATTACATAGTTGGTAGGTATCTATGTCATTGTGATGTGTGGAATGTGATGCACTGACATAACCTTTAGTCATCCTTTACTGCAGTCTAGTTATTTATGGACAATATCTTGGCATATATTTAGAACAGATGTTGGAAGAAGGGCCCTTTTGTCTGTGCGCACAGGAAAAAGACTTCTGGGAGATGTGTAACTGTCTACGAACTTAATTCTCTTCTAAGACTTCTACTTCAGCTTAATACGCGTTTTGTGAATCTGCGTGTGTTAATTTTGTATTAAGGTAAATTCTTTGGTATCAAATTAGGTCCAAGAGGCTTGGCTACTTAGTATGTCTGTGCTTTGTCTTTTTTTTTAATGCGCGTTTAGTTTGAGCAAAATAAACAATTTTTCTTTTTTCATTAATTTTTTGACCCAAAAATAAGCCATCTGGTGTCATTTCTGTCAATATGTAAAATAGGTACCTAGCTTAGATGAAATCAAAGGTTTGTGCCGAAAGGCGATAGAAAGGCAAGCCCAAGGCAATGAGCCAATAATTCATCAAACATTATTACTGTAACAAAGGGAACAGCTGTGTTGACAGAGACTGTTATCCAACTGGCCCATTTCTCGAGTTTGTAGATGGTCGACCAAGTACCGCAGTGGTATCGCTTCTGATAAGGTAGTTACACTAAATAATTGTTTGCATATTTGTGTAAAATGTGAAATAATAATTGATAGTTCATTCGGTTGCGACATGCGGGTTGGTTTCCCACGGTAAAATGATGTCGTGAATGATGATTATTGTGATATTTTCCAATGAATTCTTACTGGATTGAGATGTTACATAGGCTATCGCTTTATGCAAAGCTAGTGTAAAATACTGGTATCCAGCCAGTTAGAATGGAAGCCGACCGCAACATAGTCGGGAAAAGGCTAGGCAGATGGTTCTTGGTATTTTAACCTTTTCTGGATTACTTAACACTTTCACTATCCACAAAATAGACACAATAGTTAAACAATCAACCTGAATCATATGTGATTCATGGGACGAGGAATGGGTTAAAAGAGATCACATGGCATGACTGGAAAGTAGCATGGCAACTTATAATTTTGGTGAAACAAATGAAATGAAAAATGTAATTACGTAAAAAATTGTCATTATGTTTTTAACTATTCTAGTTTGTGTTTCTAATGAACTCTGTTGCTATTACGTTACAGTACTTATACCTATAAGAGTTATTTTCCTAACGATTACTTGAATAATCCAACCCTAACATATGTTATGTAGTTATGAAAAGGCTAGGCAGATGATGATGAAAAATGAAGTCAGTCAAATAGTTATCTAGAATCGTTGACCGATCAAATAAGATATTATGTAAGAGGAAAAATAATCTGCTATCACAAAATACAAAATTTACGCATAATTTAAAACATGAGATAAGGTATTGCGCAGTTTCGAATAATTAAACTATTTTTCTTTCAAAAATGTATGTCAGTAATCTGGTATTTCCAATTATGAGATAGCATAATCCTCAACCTTGGGGGTCTTCAAAAACAATTGTGTTATTTTATAAATTACATAGTATAAATAAATAATCCCCCTCCATTAAAGTTAAACCAATAGAAGACAAACGTGACTTCTGTTATTGTCGTTTCATTATGGTGTGCATGATAAAAATACGTAAGTAGGTACAAGTTAATAGGTACTTATTGAACGTCATATAAAAATATTTATTATACCTTTTTTTCTTTTATTGACATGCTTTGCTTTAAAAGGAGAATTAAATGTAATAGTTCAAAATTAATCAAGTTGGTGGCAATAGGTTCTCTCTGCACGCCTGTTTTCTCCGAAGGGTTGGGCCCTTCGGAGATAACAGGCGTGATGTTAGCTAATATTGTTCATAACATAAAAAAATATGTTACGTAGTTGGTTTGTGCAAAAAAAGAAACTAAATATAGTTAAGAAATGCGATTATGCTAAGTTGATATTTTGACCAACAGCTCGTTTAAGACAAACACAAATAGGTAGGCAACTAAAACAAAACAATGTTTTCAGCCAGAAACAAAGTAGAAATTCAATTTGCTGTGTCCTCGACAAAAACTGTTGAACAAAACGTACATAGAGCCTTACAACAACAATTAGGCTGCGCTCAAATTTTATATACATACTTTAAAATGTATTGGGTGATTTTTCCGTAGGATGCACCTTTTTGCGCATAGCAGAAACCCCCCGCCGTTCCCCCACCTTCCTTCTCATCTCTCAGGTAGTACTTCTATTGTCCTATGTACCTCTTGTCTTGACCGAGAGGCGAATACAAAGGCTACCTTTTTAAATCCCATCCTTTACCTGCTCAAATAGTAGTAAAATGGAAGTAACTGTCTAAATAAAAAACTTACCCAGATAAAAAATTGGTTGGAAATATAATGTAATATGCAATAGAACGAAATTGTGTCACTGTAGTTTCTACTGAAAATAAAATAAAATCACCAATATCGGGTTTCCGGTATTGGATATTTCAATACCGGTATTAAAAAATGACAAAAAAATGTCCGGGATCCCCGTATTGGAAACCCTAGTCTCGATATGTAATGGATGGTAGTAGTTAGGTTGTTGTTATTAACCTATGAGCCACAACACAATAGTTCTTAAATCTATTCAACATCCTCCAAGTGTATAATGATGAGTTCATTAAGCGAACTTTGACCATAGGGTCCAAAGGACTTCACTAAGCGATCATCGACCAAAGGTGAAGTTTGTATCCCCCACAAAAACTATACCTCCATTATATCAGTTTTCGTTGCGTAAAAACGAGGAATTGTCAAACAATTTTAAACTCATTATGCCATCATTGTGATGATCTGAGAACAAAAGCAAACAAAAAACACGAGGCTTTGATTATTCCGAGTCTAAATGGTCAATTAGTTGCCATAAGACTCGCGGCTAATGTATTGAAGTTGAGCGAGTTGTTTGTCAATTGTTTTTCAAGAGCAATGACGAGCTATTCGCGAGATTAGGGGAGGCTATGAGTTTAGGATTTTCCTGATATGTGCGGAGGAAAAGGTTGTGAATCAATTGCAATACGATTGTTGAAGTGTCAACAAAACATTAATCGAAATCATTTCTTTGTTTAATTACGTCTTAATAACGTCATTAGGGTTCTGAAGGTCAACATAATGACGTAAACGCGCAATCACGTGAATTTATAGCTATAAATAATCAGCTGGATTAACTTTCGACGTTATCAGTTATCGGTGAACCGCTGACTGGTTAAATAAACAATTGGAACGATAACCATCTGATTTGTTGCATTTAGATATCGTTGCTAAGTTCTGATACTTTGACCGAAAGTCAAATTTCCATCGATAATAATCACCTTACAGACAGTTTGGATACGATTCCTAAGCAGACTAGTCGCTTTTTCTTAAAACCAAAAATTCGGTTTTAGTTTTCCGGTTTCCGGTTTTAGTAATCGAGCTCATAGTTGTCTTGACCATTTTGCTCTACAGCTCATATTTTAGATTCCGCCATGAAGTGCCATACCCATAGATATAGGATATAAGGAGATATGCCCTGTAGTTGAAAATGTATCAGAACTCCATGTCGCTAAGACGATCCCACTACCGCGCCACTACTACACATGTAGTTCGGAAAAAGCAATAGATACAAAGTCGCGCACACACTTACAATTTATAAATCAGAACGTACTACACAATCAATTACAAACCTTAACTCATCAAACACAGCGTGCATTTACCATGCACCGTACAACTTACTCACATAAAAACATCTGTCGCTATCGTTGTGCTGTGCAAAAGCCATTTATTTAACATATACCTACGCTAGTGACTGTCAAAATCGGAAAGTTATCGATTCTCCCATTTATTATTGTACTAAAAAAATTGCGCAAGAAGCAGCGGCCGTACCATGCTATGCACCGCATAAATAAAGTATTGTTTTGTGTTTTTACATTGCTTGTCTAGTCACTTAGCGACATACTTGGTAGTGGTTAAGGAGCAGTGTGTTTACTGCGAAAATAGTACAATCGCTGCGATATTTGAAAACAAAATTAACGTAGTAAAAGCAAGAAATATTTTACAATTTGTTGTTTTTCATGACTGTAAAGACAAATATAGTAAAATACTTGTTGGTTTTGGCTTCGGTTTTTACAAGAAACCACTGAACAACACGGCATTCTTATATTTTTTTCACGATCACGGTCGAAAGCGCACGAGTTTGCGGAGACGGCCATTTGCCTAGACATGGTCATTTTGAACATGCCGCGACGACACAGACACGCCCCATTGCCACTTCTGCTGTTTTTTACATTTCTATGGCCATACCCAAAACTCAGCCTCTAATATCAATCGACATGGACTAACCCCTCATAACCCTCCATTGGTTTTGTCCATAAAAAATACCAAGAATACAATCAGTATAATTTCCCAAGATAAGCGCAAAAAATTATGGGAATCGACGTAGCTCAACAAAAAATAAACAAACAACAACTCAGCATGACCTATAACCTCTTTTGATAAAAATAAAATAATGCTGTTATTTGACATCACGCCACATCGATAGATTAAAACCGATGCCGTTTTCACCGTACATTGGTAACTGACCTCGTTGGCTTTCGAAAGATTCATCCTGAAAAGTCCGCAATGTGTTATGTAACTTCCTTTAGGCAGAATTTTGAAATGTTTTCATGACTGGTCAAGTTTTCGAAATGTTGCGCAGAAAGATTAGTGCCGTGGTATTAGTTTTTATCAGCATTAAAGGATACAAGAATTAGTTGTTGTTAAATATGAATAATTCTGTACCTACTCTGTTGTTGCTCAAATATGAGAAATCTTGGAAATACATATCTTTGATCACTGCAGTTCACAGAATATCGTCATGCTGGCAAAAAAGGCTTTTGTTTCTGAAAAAATCCACTTTGGTGTTTGCACTTTCAACTCTTGACTAAATAACTCTTCCTAATTATTCTAATATATGTTTTCTTTTGTTTCACCAGGCGTGCAAGCGAGTTCCGCATCACATACGGCGACATGCACATAACGCACGATGATGTGGACACGTTCGAACACATTCTGAATGTGACGTCACATAATGAAGCCCTGCTCGCTTACTATTACCTCGACGGCGAAAATAAGGTAATTATTTTTTGGTTGGTACAGTATTGAACAGAGACAACGACGTGCGGATAATTGGTATATTTGGGGTTCTGCTCGTGTATCTCATCGACATGGTTTCGTCAGAGAAGGTCTTTGATATGTGCTACAAGCAAGAAGAAGGGGACAGATAACTGTACGACCCTTTATATCTAGTTCATTCGAAAGAAAGAAAGCTATTGCTTCTTGCGTATACGCAAAAACTGATGTCCGTTTGGCCACAAATCTATCTGATAGTGAAGGTCCTTTTTAAAGTGTAGGTTTTATCTGTACTTATTAGCAAACATTCCGATGGCATCGCAAAAAAATGTAAGATTTAAAGTAAATTCTGTTTTAACCATAAGGAAATATAGACAACCACATCTTCCTTGCACTTATTTCCTTGATGAAATGTGCTACTATCTTTCCGCTAGCAAAATATCCCGAGTGCTTATAATTAGCATACTTGACCCACGCTGTCGTCGGCCAATAGCGTGCGCGGCCCGACTGAATGACGCGAGCATCGTACGACATCGGGAGACCGCACGCAAAGGGTTATCGCTGATGATCATGAATCATGATCGAGAATAAGTTTTTATTGGTGATGTGATCGAAGTTGCCTATACCTACATAGTATAAAGTAGCTGATTTGAAATAAGCTTCTTTAGTTTTTTTTTATATTTGGAACTCCTACACCCCATAATTATGTCCGAAAACTCTACATATTTGCAAATGCTGAATTATGAATATCGTATTAATCACTCAATCATTCTGCCTAGCCTTTTCCCAACTATATTGGGGTCGGCTTCCACTGTAACCGGTTGCAGCTGAATACTAGTATTTTACATACGGCACGGTTGGCGCAGTGGTTAAGCGATTGACTGCTGCGCTGCGTGTCGCGGGTTCGATTCCCGCACGGAACAAATATTTGTATGACCTACAAGTAGTTGTTTCGGGTCTGGCTGTTTGTGTATGTGAGTTTAAATGTTTGTAAACGCACCCACGATACAGGAGAAATTCCTAGTGTGGGGCAACGTTTTTTTTAAAAAAAATAAAAAAAAATAAAAATAAAACATAGAGCGACTGCCAATTTGACCTCCTCAACCCAGTAACTGGGCAATATGATACCTCTTGGTAAGATTGGTTCTCAGACTCGGGCTTCTGACTACCCGTAACAACTGTCAAAAATCCACGAATGCCAGTCGGGACCAACATTTTAACGTGTTCTTGTGTGGTCTCGATATGTAATGGATGGTCACCCACACGGACCGACCGCGGCAAGCCCCTCAATATCGTATTCATATTTTAAAATAAAATTGAGAAACTGCTTCTTAATTCTGCATTTTTATGCTCGATAATTGGGTCACATTGGAAAGAACCCAAATCACATCACAGATGAAGCAAAATAAAAATATTATAATAATATTTACTAGTGTCATGTTTTGATATTAATATTACTCATTAATTAACTTATGTAAGTAATTAATTACTCATTGAGTTACATGAATGCTGAAATTTATTTTTAACCGATAATTATGATTATGGGATCAATCAATAAAGATTTCATGTGCCAACACAACACTAAATAATAAGAAGGCAGATAAAATTTTATTTAATGCCTTAACGGACATAAAATTAAGAGAATATTGTTAGGGTTAAAGGCCTTTCCTTTGGTGTCCCCAAAGGAAAGGCCGTTCTAAGGATTTCAATAATACGTTTATTATCCTTTTATTTATATATTGGAAGGTGTGTTTTTACTAATATTACATGAGACGTGTGGTCCCATACAAGTAGTAGTACAGTTACTATGAAAAATTAATGATTTCAGTCAATTTTTTTTATGAGTTAGAATGAGAAAGACTATCGTGTTGAAGTAGGATCGATTTGTTTTTACTATACTCCAAAAAATCTATATATATCTCTATACTAATAATAAAGCTAAAGAGTTTGTTTGAATGCGCTAATCTCTGGAACTGCCAGTCTGATTTGAAAAATTATTTTTGCATTTGATAGCCCGATCTTTGGAGAAGGCTATAGGCTATTTAACATCACGGTATTAAAACCGTCGGAAAGTGCTAAAAGGATAAGCGAAAACGAAGATATCGCGGGTAGATGATGCGATTCGACGGGGTTGGTCGTGGGAACAATAAATTTTACGTGGACAAAGTCGCGGGCAGAAGCTAGTATAAGTATAAAATGTTTACAGAAAGTTATCGCGTTCGAAGTAGTTCAAACATTTCAAACTTTGCTCTATCTGTGAGTAATAGCTGTGGTAGTAGTCCGTATCGTCCACTTGGCCGTAAATGCGATAGCGGTGTCTTTGTTTATTTGCGAAACTGCGATAGTGACCACACGTCAAGCAAGAACGAGAAATGAAGCTCTGCTGGCTGTACTCGTTTCGTTTATACATAAACGACTTTGCAATGTTCTGCGCTCGTGTCATTCAATTTGGCTCCTCAATTTTATGGCGATTTGGTTTGAATTTTATGTAAAGATGTACTGAAACGACTACTGATATTTTATTATACTTATAATGTTTTACACAGATTATTAAAATGTCCTGGTTTCTCTTTACCATTTGATAACCCTAGCTGTGATACCTACACGTTAATTTATATAAAGTTATATTTATAAATGATGAAAACAAGCAATTAGATGTAGATGTGTCATATCAGGCCGGACGACGTGTTATAGGTGATGATGATACATAATATTTATCTTTATCATTCTATACTTCTTCTATGTACCATAATAAAGCTGAAAATTTTATTTGTTTGAACGCGATAAACTCTGGGAAGTACGTACAAGTTGGATTTGAAAAATATTTTTGCATTAGATAGCCTAATTCTTGAGGAAGGTTATACTTATATAAGTATGCTATATAACACACACGTAACTTAGACTTAGGAGCCAAGGAAATGAAAAATATCCTGAAAGAACGCTAAGCAAAAACAAAGTAATGGCGCGGGCGGGTGATGCGATGCCACGGGGTAGCTCCGGGGTCGAAATGTAATGAATTAATATTTTATCGGGAAGTACGTAGGAAGTGTTTATAAGTCCTAGATTGTCTGAATTGGAGTACATTCTATTGTTGATTGATTTCACTTTCTTGACAATCAATTCAGGATGATATAGTACCTAACCTAATAGAAAGGTTAGAATAAATGGCGTTTATAGATTATATATTTGCGTGTTTCCTGATTAGACACTTAAATTACTTTAGATGACCCCTAAAAATTACTATGTAAACGAATTTAGTTAACAGTCTTATTCATTTTCCTACCATTGTTTCAGATGAAAATGACAGAGATATACGACGTGACAGACGCAGACACTGACGCGGTACAGTCGCCCATGGAGCGTGACGTGAACAAGCAGCTCGAGTTCGACAACGAATGGAGCGCCGAGCTCATTGCCGACAACGGTCAGTACTTATAGTAGTGTATCACGTAAATATACAACGTGACAGTGACACTGTTGCAGTACAGTCGCCCACGGAGCGTGACGTGAACAAGCCGCTCGAGTTCGACAACGACTAAAGCGACGAAGTCATTGGCGACAACGGTTGGTACTAATAGTAGTATAACACGTAGATATACGACGTGACAGTGACACACTGTTGCAGTATAGTCGCCCATGGAGCGTGACGTGAACAAGCAGACTGGAGCGACGAAGTCATTGGCGACAACGGTTGGTACTAATAGTAGTGTAACACGTAGATATACGACGTGACAATGACACATTGACGTGGCGTGAACAAGTAACTGTCGAAAAGGATCAGTAAGTATTACCTGCACTTCGACAGCCTATCGAAACCAAATGCTGGACATTGCTCTCAATGTTTGATTATCCTACGAGTTGGAGGTACCTGGAAGACCTAGAATAAGGATTGGTTATGAAACTTACTCCACACATTACCTTAATTTTTCTATTTAAAAGAACCTCTTTAGTAATTAATGTATCACTCAATCATAATCATTTCATTCATTTTTCAAACCTATTTCATCTTCAGATCTTCATGATATTCGTGATTTCATCGATTCCCAAGAGTAAGTTTCTGCATGTATGTATGTTTTATGTAAACTTGAGAACTGCATAATATAAACTGAGAAAAATATTTTTTGCACTTACCTGCATATTCTTATCTCAATGGCTTATTCTATTGTTAAATTTTGTAATTGCTTTTTAATTCAATAATTCAACAATTTAATAAAAATAATTGATTCCCCTATTTCACTACGTCTTTGATCTAGTAGTTAGTTTAATTGGTTCTCTAGTTCGCAGAACGTCACCTTATTATTATTATTAACCTATTTGTGAGGCATCAAAGTCATTAGAGACGCCTTCGTACAGATAAATTAGAAGGGATCACCCTGATAGAGGTAGGTAAGTTCTCATTGGTCTATCATAGAAATTTTTTTCACTCGTATCAAACACACATCGCAAAATAACAGACCTGTCATAATCCAGCAGGACTTTTTCCTCTTTTCTGTCAAATTGTCTATCAAAGACAGTGCCCCCCATTCCCTTGTTCACAAACTAAACTAAATTTAAGTTCAGTGCATCTTTTTCTTTCTATTTCATTAAGAAAAGGACAGAAGATAAATATTAATTTAATCCTGTCAAATTAAGATACTCCATATATTATACAGTTTAGACGTGATTAAAAACAGGGCTACTAAACATACGTCAATTTACGTAAGGCGCTGACTAATTTGACAGGACTAAACTAATATTTATCTTCTGTCCTTTTCTTAATGAAATAGAAAGAAAAAGATACACTGAACTTAAATTTAGTTTAGTTTGTGACCAAGGGAATGGGGGCCAATATCAAATAGTTTATTTCAGAAAGGCACAATAATGGCACTTTTGAACGTCAAAAAATTGACAAGAAAAATAGAATTGATTCTAGTTGTTGATTTTATCTAGACTCCTATGGAGCAGGACCAGCATGTTTCCATGTATTCTTATGTTGGATATCATCCTTTCTGTCACCCGTCATCTGAGTGTTCGCTTCTTTCCTAGCCATCATCCTTCACACAATCCATCCATATTTTGTTTTTTCTCCTCTTTTCTCTATATGTAACAAATTTTCAGTCCTGTAACTTTTTTTTTCTCTTCTACAGACGACCTGGACATGGAAGCAATGGACGACGACGCTCTAGCCGACAGGAACATATTCTCTGATCCCGAGAGTGAATGGAACGTAAGGAGATCAATGTCGGTTTCCGACAGCGATGAAGACCAACCTGAGTCGGATCGAAGAGGGCCCTGTATTGAGTTAGCTTAGTATAAGGGTTGTAGTTGGCTAACCTTTTGACCTTCAGATCATCTTCTTGTATCCATAACTAATATTTTTTCGGACCAGTCTCGAGCCTTCAAAATTCATTTTTTCTCTCACACAAACCTACATGCACTTATGAAACGTCAACTCCACGGTTACACTTTTAAAAATAATTGGATTTTACCAATTACAGTGTTAACAGGTATAGGAATACAGTGTAGGCCTGTCAGCAAGCACCCCAGGTACAGACGCCAGCAGGTCAACATACCTGAAACTGTAAAATTTTCCCAATCAACCTTGAATTTCAACTTTATTGCTAAAGCATTAGGTGCTTTAGCAATAAAGTTGAAAATCTGTTAAAGAAATTTGGCAGTTTGTAGTAGCTTGATGTGCTGGCGTCTGTATTTAAAAAAGACAAAATGACTAACAAACTGAAACATCTATGAGTCTGCAAGGCCTACAAGTTCTCATATTTTCAAATGGAAAAGATAGCTATAGCTGAGTGAGAATTACCAGTGACAAAGGCGTTCGGGGCCTACCTAGCATTTGATTCATCATCAACATCATTTTAACTAAAAGTCCTCTACTGCTAACAATTCCCCTCTTCCCCTTTCGTCCTCCGCTGGATGCGAGTTGCATTTGTTTTTATAGATTCAAACAAGTAGGCGTTCCATTTCGGGGAGGTCGAATTCAAATCAATGTCATGTCAAATGTGATTAAAAAAAAAACAACGTAATAAGGTCGAAGGAAGTACTTTTCTTTGGTGTAACGGTCGAAAGGTTAGTCAATTAATGTTATACTTAGCCAACTATTTTAAGTTAATTTACCGTTTATCCAAAAAAACCTTTAGACATTGTAAAGAAACGTGATCATATTCGGCATCGCAACAGTTCCGCTGATTACTTTTAAATTAGGTATACATCATAATAAAAATTAATTAGTCTATGTTTTCTCCCTCTTAACAATACGATAGTAAAATACTAATCGGACACGGCTCTCTGTTTATCTTTGTTAGATAAACGTTATTAGATCCACGGTCCGGGTGCGTGTTTCCGACCTTATGTACACACGGAAAAATATCTGTGAGCAAGTGACATCCGCATACTATCTGATATTGATAGACTGCAATTAATAGGCGTGCATTTATCATACGGAAAACTATCTATGCGCAAGAATATTTACATAGCTTCTTGCGCATTTATCAATTCAATGGAATCAAAATTATCAAAATTTCGCTATAACTAAGCCGGGTCTTGAATATTTAACCATCGTTAATTTGATCCTTTTAATTCAATTAGGTTAACTCCTTTTCATTCCAGAATACGTGTTGTGTTGAGACTGCAACATTTTAAAATGGGTTCTCTATGATCACGTTTCTGCATACTGTAGCAGCAAAAAGCCAGTGATGATATATGAAAAATCGCACAAAAACCAGTATGCAGGATGTTTGACAATGAGTCTTTGTTCGTCACACATTTCAACATGGGATCGACAGCATAAACCTTTTTGATAACTTCCTCTTTCCTCACGATCCAAGATATTAACCCCTAACTAACCTGACCTGCCTGACTAATCTGACCTCCCTGACTAATCTGACCTCCATGACTAATCTGACTGAATCATTTCTTATTTAACCTTCCAGTCTCCTATTTTCAAATGGTTTCACAATATCTAAACTAGTTGTTTTGAGCTGGAAACAGATACATTTGTCAAAAATCTTTCGTCTGAGGTTTATCATTTAAAATTTAAGTGATCCTGGCTAATGTACTGGATATAGTACTGATCTCGTTACAATGCAATAAAAATGTACATATTTAATAGGTATTTACTGTATTCTAGGTATTATGTCAAAAAGGCTATAAATATTACAGGAACATTTTCTTAAATGGTCATACAAAGCGCTTTAATATGTTTGAATAGTATGTGTAGTGCAAGTGTACTTGTCTCGGGTGCACGGGCAGTGGGGGAAACAGCGCGTGCGAGCCTTTGGCGAGAGCGGACGTGTTGACCCTGGCTGCTGGTGACGTAACGAGCCAATACCTATTGGACCCTACCCCTGTGTTAGTACAAGTACTACAGCATGTGTTTCATCAAACCAGAAAATATACCTAAATTAGACTTAGTTTGAGTTTTCCCAAAGAGTTGTACTTACTTTCAAACATGGCCGGAAAGAAGACCAAATATTCTAACTCGTATTTTTTTTTAGTGTGGGGCCTTTCCTACAATGCGACCTTTAAAAAAAGTTACGGCTGAAAGAAAACACAGCTCTTTGAAAACTTCAGCTGGGATTTGACTACCACCCAAAACAGGTTTAGTATATTTAGAGCTGATTTTTCCAACATCAGATAACTTTATCGGAGGAATAATTTTGAGTTTTTGACAGTTATTCCATACAAAAACTGTTAGACGTCAATTTTATTCCACGAATAAAAATTATGGGCTAATTAAAAATTAGCCCTAATTTTTTATTACCAGTACAATTAGGACGCGTTCTGATTTATTTTGTATTATTGTCAATATGTATACAGAATTGTATGACTACAAAGAATATTTTCGCATTGTCGGTGACAGTGTAATTATTTTAGTTTAATTTATTTTACAATGTTAGATGTGGTGAACTGAGAAAATAATTTACACCCAACTTAAGTTAAGCTAACGCCATCTATCACCAATAAAGTAAGTTATTCAATGCCCCAATAAAAACGCCTAACTGCCTAGCCTTTTCCCAACTATGTTGGAGTCGGCTTCCAGTCTAACCGGATGCAGCTGAATACCAGTATTTTACGTGGAGCGACTGCCTATCTGACCTCCACAACCCAATTACTGGGTAATAATCAATGCCCCAATAGTCTGTGATAAAATCAGAAATACTAAATTTACTTTTTCCTGTCTGTTATTGCGGTTACAGCGATGCCAATCTTATTTTCGACTATGTCTAACTCCTACAATAATTTTCAATTCATCACATCGTATGTAACTCTTATGTGATATCATTATTATTGAAAGTTATTATCTTCTTATAAGACTTGATTTAATAATTTAAATAACAATTTCTATTAGCCGATAACTTCAGATTGATATAGGATCTTTACTCACTAGACAAAATGTTCTCGCTCTCTTTAAACCTATGCAGGTGACTTATGATTCTTAAAGGATATGTTAAAGTGGATAAAGACCTTTGTCTTGTCAAGACTCTTTTCGTAGATTAGTATAGTTTAAATTTAAAAGTGCCTTAACAATGTTACCATGTGTTACCCCTATATATTTATCTCTTACAATGTCATATCAGGGATTTACTTATGTATATCTATATTCTGTAATAAATAATAGAAATGTATGAATGTGATATTGCCGATATAATGAAAACGCTGCTAAAAATTAGCTGAAAGCGAAGCAAAGGTTACTTTCAACCCTGATATGAACAAGAGGAGGTTTTATAAGTATTGATTGTTACTATACATACATGTTATCGTCTAGTAACTAAGTTATATTATGTGTAAATACATAGTTCGGTGAGACGTTTCTAGGTGGTCTCGCCTTCGATTAGATATCTGATTAGTATTGATTTGCGCAACCAGGTGTGAAACATGCCAGTTTTAGTTATTTCTAAGAACCTGTGGGAGTCTAAACAATGATATTTTAAATAAAAAGACGTAGATAGGTTACCTACCCAACATTCGATCTTCAAAAGCGTATGACACGTGGAAGTACGAAGACATAACGTAATTATCGAGAGCGAAAAAGAGACAAGACAACGAAAACTTGGTTTTGATAACATAACCTATCTACCTTTTTTTACTTATTATATCGTTGAGTCTAAAATTGAGTTTTAATTTGCGATTTCATTTTATAGTATTAATTTTCCAAATTATTCAAATCAGATATTTGATCCTCGGTGATTGTGTTGTCAGCGGAAGTTTCTGTAAACGACTGTCACAAATATTTTTTAATAAAAGATATAAAATTAACGTATTCGTTTAATTTCATGTTCCAAAAATTTCATGTTATTCATTGAAATGTGTGTGTCTGTGTGTTTAGTATTTTGAAGGCGATGAAAAAGGAATGTACAGACGCCAGCACATCAAGCTACTACAATCTGTCAAATTTCTTTAATAGATTTTCAACTTTATCGCTAAAGAATTAAGGTTCAAGGTTGATTCGGAAAATTTGACAGTTCCGGGTAGCTTGTCCTGCTGGCGTCTGTACGTATTCGATAGTTGTTGGTGGAATGAAAAAAAACTAAAGCTCAATGTGGGAAGTGGGAAAATGATGAAAAATATAATTACTAATACTAGCGGACCCGGCAGACGTCGTCCTGCCCGGAAAAGCAGCGCCACCTACCGAGGCCAATTGTGTTTCCAAACCATCCAGGAACCTATTGAAATATACACACAAAATTTCATATAAATCGGTCCAGCCGTTTAGGAGGAGTTACAAACAAACGTACAGAAGAATTATAAATATTAAGATAACTAGCTTCTGCCCGCGGCTTCGCCCGCGTGGATGTCGGAAATTATCCCACGGGAACTACACGGGTCTATGATTTTTTTTTTAATTTGATAGCATATATTTTATAATTTCACGCGATAAAGTCACGAGCAGCAGCTATATTATAACATAAATTGGAAACACAAACCAATCCTTTTTACAGATACAAGAAGCAAATTTTTTTTTTGCTAAGAACATTCAAATAAAAAATATAACAAATCTTCTAAAAAGTTTACCACAACTAAGGAGTTTGCTTTTATCATCTATTGGATCAAATTCGACTAAGGTGCATATGATAGAAAATGGGTGTACTATCTGGGTACCAAATCCTAACTCCTAGTCCGGCCATCAACTAGCTAACTAGGGCCATAGATCATCATCACTGGAATCACACAGAAAATCCAAATTAGGCAGCCGTTTAGGACAGCCACGTTTGCGAGCATTATCGATGACTAGACCCATAAATGAGCCGACTCGGTAATACAAACTCCGACGTCATATAGATTATAAATGATGGAGATACTGGTCGCAGCAACATTAGAAAATATGAAAAAAAAACTCGTGTCAATGTAACGTATGTTCTAATTTCAAACTGTCCTCTTACTATATTTTTGAGCAATTATTCATAAAAAAATATTATATTATTTACTGATAAATTTTAACGATATTCGCAGCAAAAAAACCGCGCAGTTTTGCACGGTATTATTTGTGATTTTAATGTTTTTTATACTTGTGTTTTGAATATGGTCGGCAAAGAGACCGAACCGAAAAGTAGCCGAATATTTCATCAATGTTATTTGAAGTGCTGCAAGTTGCAGAACCTTACGCCTTTGACCAATGTCATACCTTCTGGCAACGGGAAGGTGGTGGATTTCTGTGTGGATAGGATCAAATACGCGGATTGGCCGCCTATTTTAAATGCACTCAGCTGTGATTTGAGCCTGCATTCAGTTTCTATAAAGTATCGACAGCAAGTCAAAACAGGTAATGTTGATACAACTCAGCGCGCTTACTCAATGCGTTAAAATAAATAATATTATTAATGACACCATTTCTTTGAGTTTTGGCGTTCCTCGGGGCGTAATATTGGGCCCTACCCTTTTTCTATATTAAGAACTTATGCAAAATGTCTTTAATGAAATGTTCAATCTTCACTTACGCAGATGATACAGCTCTATTCATTCATGGTAGTGACTGGCCTGAAACGGTAAAGTACGCGAAAAAAAAGAGTCCGCAAGTGTATATTCATTTTTAAAAAACTAAGGCACTCTGCGGACCGTCTTACGATTAAAACGGTCTATTATATGTCAAAGCATAATAAACTACTGCATCACGGTGTGGGGTGGAATTGCTAAGACAATCTTCCTGCCTCTGGAACGTGCATAGAGAGCGGTTCTCAAGGTTATGACCTCGAAGCCTTTTAGGTATCCCACCACGGCTCTCTACAGTGAATGTCAGGACCTCACTGTGAGACAGCTCTTTATCCTGGGTACTATTCTCCGCAAACATCCCATTGTGGTTTACGATCCGAATGCTACCAAAAAACGTAGACACTTCGAAGTATGTTCAACTTACGGATGTAGAACGGCCCTTGCTCACCGTCTTTTTGGTAGTATACCAAAAAGACGGTGAGCAACACGGTGACAAACCATTTAGATAAAATAAATATATTCTGCTCCATTGCTCCCATGTGTCTAAATGAATGCAAAACTAAGGTCACGAAGGGGCTCTTGACATTAACCTATAACAAGACTGAAGATTTACAGATATCGTTCGCCTAATATAGTTTATAAAGTAATATATTCATAATTATTGTTTAAAAAGACTTCCATAAAAGTTTTCACCATATTTAACTCCCCCTCACACACACATACATAGCTACATAAATAGGACACAACATTAGCTTGTATTGGAATGATGACGTACGGTGCTCGTCTAGTACTACTACATGTTCAAATCTTTTTTTTTTTTTTTTTTTTCTGGTGGGAAATCATCAAATTACCGCTCCCGCTCTGGGTGGAGCGGAAGGGAGTGTCAGACTCTTACTGACTAAAACCCACCCATGTTCCTTCCTTCGCCCTTTATGTTCCGGGGTAGCGGTAACCCTTTCGGACAATCCCGCTGAACATGTTCAAATCTTAGGCGAGGACGCTGGCACCCTAAACACAAGTTAAATCTAACATTGGGTGCCAGAGCTCACCGAAAACACTCTGTTTCTCTAGTTGTAAAGCTGCATAGTGTTTAGATAAATGTTTTTTGTACAATTGAAGGCAGTAAAACTTATGTTCGCACTGTTGGGACACAGGCCTCCTCTCTGTGAGAAGGAGTGGACCGTAATCCACCACGCGGGCCCAGTGCGGGTTGGTAGATGTCACATGTCTTCGATTTTTTGGTTCTTGGACATGCCGGTTTCCTCACGATGTTTTCCTTCACCGTTTTGAAAGCAGTTTTTTTTTTATTTCCATGCCGATTGATCGACATTGGAATTTTCATGTTTCGTACTCTTCAGTTCGAGGCCAGCGCCAATTGTTTTTAAATTCCGTGTCCATTTTGGGGATCTAAGTGGGATCGGGATCGGGCTTGGCGTGCGGTAAACGATACTCTTGAGTTTATTTTGACAGCTGTATATTGTATTGCGCCAATATTGCGTTGGGATTGTTTGTCGGTTGAGATTTTTACATAAAACTTTTTAGAAAACGTTTTGCGTTTTAAGAAATAATTGTACAATATATCACGATTAGCAGTAATATACCTACAGTGTTTTACGTGTCGGATTAACGCGTTATACGGAAAAAGCGTTTTCTATTAATGAATACGAATACAAAGCAAATTATAGAGTGAGCAAGGAGTATTTCAGGAAATTTGTTATTGTAGTTAACTGAATTTGGAAAACTTTTATTATGTACAACATACTATAGTTACATAAAACGTAATTGATGATAAAAACCTGGTAATTTCGTAAGGATTTAGCAACTTTATTGACAGAAACTGTGATTTTTTATTTGACTTTTAAAATAACATGCTAATAATTTTCTAACGTAGGCAATCCGCCTATCTAGTAGAGGCGGGACTTAGTGGGAAATCCATCACGCCCCTAACCCACCATGAAGATCAAACCTACGACCAAGAAGCGACCAACCCGAAACAGTTACATAGTGTCTGCTATCGAAAGGTCAATGAGTCGATAACCTAGCTAATCCTATTTATAGGCATTAATCATTGATAGGGTTCTAGAATAATATTTGTAGGTATACCAACTGGACTTTGTTCATCATAAAATTATCGCGTTTAGAACTCTAATCGGATGAATAGAACATTACAGATCTTTTGCAGATTAAGGTTTCTGATATCTATTGGACTTTAGCCTAGATCCAGATGTATCATATTTATTATGAGGAAGGTTAATTTTACCTTTAGATACGACTTTTAAATTGATCTAAATAATTATTTTTAAACTCTGGGCTCTTGATAACGTTCTTCTTCTTCGTGTCGCTGGCACGACTGTTATGACAACACGAATATATACTTTCTATTACTTTCTTACTGCACATATGCGCCGACACCGGCTAATCCTGATCTACCTATTTAATCTGTCTCGTTTTCGCTTAAAAAATCAAGTTCACTAGGAACGTAAGAACTACATTCCGCGGCATTCCACGCAACCGGTCATGTGCCTTAAACGGTTAAACCTCCTTGGAATCAAGAGATTTCAACTCGTATCTATTACCAGGTAGCAAGTTTACAACTTTAAATGGATCACGAAGCTTAAGGTCCAATTTTGTTTGATTACGTTTTGTTGGCCTAAAACTTACTTCCACGACGTTATCGGTGGCAGCGCGGAGGTCGATCTTCATAACGTTAATTTTGTGAAAACTAATCCCATTTCTTATTTGCCCTTTAACAACAGTATTGGAACACATAGACTGCGAGAGACTAGCGAAAACGGTTAACAAGCGATGTGTGGTACTCACAAACTTTATGCTAAGCAATTTAGTGGAGGCGACAGCGCAACTCCTCTCTAATACCACATTGTTGACGACCTTACTGCTTGAGGGACTGCCGTTGAGGATACCGTATTTAAATCCTTTGTCTGAGGTAAGACCATAAGACTCTTGTAGACTTTCTTTACCAAAATACCGATCTAAATCTACTGAGAGGGGATCAGCCAAGTAAATACAGCATCTCTTTTGATGCCGTTAAGAACAAAGAAAGAAAATACGTTATTTGCGGTAAACGTGACACTGAGAAAAAACACAAACACGAAAAAGAAGTTGGTGGTGTCCAATCTTGAACTGTTTGAAAGGGTTACCGCTACCCCAGAACATAAAGGGCGAAGGAAGGAACATGGGTGGGTTTTAGTCAGTAAGAGTCTGACACTCCCTTCCGCTCTACCCAGAGTGGGAGGGGGCCATTTAATGATTCCCCACCAGAAAAAGAAAAAAAAGCCACGGCTACTGAGCCCCCCGCCTCGACAATGCGGGAACCCACCGGGGGGCTCACTTCCCCCCCTGACCCGAGGAGGCCCGCGGTGGATCGTACGTTCGGATTGTAAGGATCGTACGTTCCCTCCGGTGGGTTCCCGCATTGTCACGTAGTGTCATTGCAGTTATCATTGCTCTCGTCTGACGCCCATGTGCTCGTTTGGTCCCCTGGGTTGGTCACGGCGTGCTATGTGATCTGGTGCGCCGGTGATGGGGAGTACTCCCCAGAGGAGGGTCCAGTGACGGACAGCTGCGGCGGGTTTACGGATGAGTGCTAACGCGTGCCGGTGTTCCCACCATAAACGGTAGAGGAGACACCGTGGAGTTTTAGTGGGTTAGAGTCCCACATAACTGCACTATCTCCCCGTGGTAGTGCAGACTGCACAAGCATTAATCCACAATAAAAAATAAAAAGGGGGGAGTGAGGTGTTTGACTCAACCCGCGACGTCTAAGAGGGGCACGCGTGGAACACTATGCGCCGCCACCTCGGGTCCAGATGTGTGGGGGGTCACGGACGTCCCCGTATCCGTCGCCCCTGGACCCATTTAGGGGGGCTGGAAGAGAGAGTTGTCCGCCCGCCGACGCCCGGTTCGGCTACTGCGGGCCGGGTGAGTGGACGAGATCTCCCTCTCCCTTTCCGCAGCCTGCGAAACGACTGTTCGCAGAAGGAAACCACCGCGTCCCAGGACTCTTCGCTGCCGACCATCGATTAGACCACGGCCGGCAGCGACAGGTCACTGCCTACTTCTGAGATGAGGGCACGGCGCGGCTCCTCCCAGGCGGCACACTCTGCCAGCGTATGCCGCGCCGTGTCCTCCCGGCAGTCGACGCAGTAGTGACACCGGGCGTCCGGCTCCCGGTTTTTGCGAAACCTAACCTACCCTAACTCTACCTAGATTTCCTTGTATTTAAGGCTCTATTAGCGAATAATTCTCTGCAACACATACATTTGCAACGCTGTCTGATCGGCGATGCGGGCTGCCTGGCTATCTGCAAGTCGATCAAGTGTCTACCGAACATCCTGACCTTGGACCTATCTGGTTGCGACCTCACGCCTCTAGGCGCTGGTTACATCGCTGAATTAGTTAAGGTATGTTATAACGTTTCGGTTTTGTGGCCGTAGTATTTTTAAAACTTAATACGCAGCCGTATCAGGGCTATCAAGAGGTACAGCACGTATAACTAGATGCTTATTGCTAACGCCTTTATTCTTCGATCAATCACAATCCGCTTCAGGGGATAACCTTCAAAAGTTATCATACTGGGTGAGCCGCCAAATGCCCGAGCGAAAATAATTAGGTACCTGCCCAAAATATCTTTCTAATTCCAAAATATTTTCTTTTCAATTCCAGTTTCAGAAGATACACAGATACAGCGAAAACTGGACGCACACACTACGGTATCGACTGCCCGAGCTAGACTCGATGGAAGGTCTGCGTAGGATCACAGTTTGTGCCAACCCTCAGTTAGGGGACGCAGGAGTTGGGAAGCTCCTCGATGTGCTCTCCGATGATTTGTGGATAAAAGGTCAGTGCTGTGCTTTATTACGGCACTCGCTCATAATGGGTGGGGCAAACGAAAGCCTCAAATTCACCCAAGTCATTCATATTATCCTCGAATGTTGTTTCATAGTTCTACGAATTCTCTGTTCCAGCACTGGATATCCAGAGCTGTGGTGTAACAGAAAACTCGGCGACCACGATTCTACAAATGTTGACGTCCAACAAGACTCTCGTAGTGTTAGATTTAAGGAACAATGATGTGTGCTTAGAGTCGCTGTCCAAAGTGCGTTCCGCGCTCAGGGATAACGAAAGAGGGACCGAAGAAAAGGTATCCATTATGTGTATTACCACCAATGGACTTAGCGGAGTGCAATTAAATAGCTTCCACAACTGTCTGGACTCATGCTGTATTTCAGCCCTGCTTCCACATTACTGACTCGCCAGTATATTATTATCCCACGGTTTGAGTTATTTTACACATAATTAGGTATATTAATTATCTATCTATCTTCCTTCCGATACGAGAGAAGACTAGGGCTCAGCGCTTCTGATGGAAAAGTTTGTTAGGAGTTTTCCGATCAGGTGCAAATGAGCAGACGTTGAGAAAACGTAATGTCGTGGATAGCATAAGTACAAACATTTTTTGTCACAACGCACAAAACATCTTTGTTTCAGTTTTCATGGCTTGCTAGCCATAGTGGGTCGTCGAGTGAAAGACTGTTTAAATCAGTTCCATCCAAGTAAGTCAATCAAATTATTATATTACTAGCTGACCCGACAGACGTTGTTCTGTCAAGTTTTCAATCATTAATTTAATTAAAAATCCCATAGGATATGCATTTTCAGTTTTTCTCGAATTCCCAATTTCTCGGGCATCTTTTCTAATTTTTCTTTCCTAAAAAACCTAATTCAGGCAGTTTAAAACAAATAAAATTCAAGTCGGTCCAGCCGTTCTCAAGTGATGCGCTTACCAACGAACAGCATTTCATTTTTATTTATATAGATCATATCATTATAGGTACGGACGCCAGCACATCAAGTTACTAAAATCTGTCAAATTTCTCTATTAGATTTTCAACTTTATCGCTATAGCATTAGGTTCAAGGTTGATTGGGAAAATTTGACAGTTTCGGATAGCTTGACCTGCTGGCGTCTAAACATAGGCTTCTTGATTCTTAGCATTTTTTTACATCCAGTTGTTACTGACTACCTACTTGTGTTTTTTTATTTACTCCCTTAGAGTTGGATTAAAAGACCGAACAGTTACTAACGTAAGAACAACGCCCACGAAATATGTTGGCAAGACTAGCACAGCGAAGAAAGAAAAGTAAGTACCTACTCAATTTCCTATGCAGGGATAAAGCATAATCTGCAAACTTTGTTTAGTAAATAGCTGAAAACTTAAGACGGCGAATAACATCACGCGTGTTTCCCCCCGAGGGAAAGGCAAGTTATTTTAAGTCAAGTTTATAATGAGGCTATTGCCATTAGACGTTTACCATACTACAGACAGACCAGTGGTGGCCCAGTGGTAATGGCTCCGACTTACGAGTTGTAGATCGAGGGTTCGAACTCAGACAAGGCGCTTTACTTTGTGTAGTTTATTTAATCGCCACTGCTCTCAAAACGGTGAAGGCAAACATCGTGAGGAAACCTACATATTATAGAACCAAAAATTCGAGCACATGTGACATCTACCAACCCGCACTGGGGCCGCGTGGTGGACTACGGCCCACTCCCTCTCACCAAGAGGAGGCGCGTACCAGCAGTGGAAACGTTATAGGCTGATTATGTGATACTACATATGGCTACTGAGAAATTTCTGATGGAAAAATCCAATTGTACCCTTAGACCTAACAAACATTAACTTCTCATTTCCAGAGACTACACGGAGGTATTGGAGGAACAGCTCCAAGAAGAGATCTCGCACAGGCAACAACTTGAAGAGCTGAACCAACAGTTGGTAGACCAGATGAAACAATTGAAACAGCAGCAGATACGACTGTGGGGCAACTGTGCGGCGTCTTCAGGTAAATTATGATAACATGAACTGGGGGTCTACTACGAAGTGCAAAGTGCGAATGATCGGATCGGACCGACACATGGCCGAACCGAACATTATTGAAAAATGCGAAAAAACTTCGGATCGGCTCAGTTTGGTCGGGACCATAGTCAATATTCGAAAGAGTGTAGGAGTGTAAGATCGGGACCAACCGAACCAAATAGTAACTTCGTAGCAGGAAACTGCCGAACATTCGGCCGATTCCACTTCGGAGTAGACCCCAGGATCAAGTCTTTCGAAGCGTTCGAAAAAATACAAAGGCACTGTTTGTTGAGTCATCCCCTCCGACGACGTACCTAATTTATTTTGAAAGGGTAGAAGGGCGTGACAGGCAACCAACGTATTTATGATGATAAGAATGCACATGGACACGTGAATGTCACAATACGTTGTAAAGGACGAGATTGAGAAAAACGACGAAATATCGTTTTCCATTTTAACATAATTATAATTTCATCGAGGGTTCAACCTTTGGAATTGCCTAAACAAACCCTCGCCACAAATTATATTGCTACTTATGTTTTTTTCGTACTATCCAGGTTCGGAACACTCCTTCGAAGTCAGTTCGAGGTCGGGAGACTTATCAAGCAGTTCCGGTTCGACGAGTTCTGTGCCCATTGACCAAACCACGCTGTCTTACATACAGCAGGCCTTTAAAGACATATATGCGTTCATAAAGAATAACCAGTGCTACGGGTTAACGCCTAACGGGTTAGTTTTATTCTCGATCTCCAATACATTTATAGAGGTATGAGGAACAGGGTGTAAAGTTCACTCATCCTCCATTGAAAAGGGAGGATCCTCCGATCAGACGGGAGTTGTGTCTGGCGGGCAATTGCCCAACGATTGATGTTGAGAAATTGTATCTATGTTAATTGCGCGGTAAACTCTGCTTGCGAGATGCAGGATTTGCGTGACGTCAGTATGACGCGTTGTTCGTATGTGGCGTTGTAGATACCGCTACAAATTTATTTCAATAATCTGGCTTGCCAGCTTGCCATCCACTTCTTCTTGAGGGACAAGGGGTTATTAAGTAAGTTAATTCGCCAGCAAAATAGGAAGGCACTGATTTCTCCGACAGACGTCATTTATATACATACATAACATACATACAGAAAATCACACTCTCTTCCCATGGGGATAAAAAAAAGAACGCTGTCTGCTACGATCCTTACATGCTCCTTTTGCGAATCAAATCAAATCAAAATCGTTTTTTTTGCATAAAATGTGGTAAAAATTCAGTCCAAAGACACATTCTGCATGTAATGATGGCATGCAAATATTTAATATATGAAGTTTGCTTCGTTTACGTTCATACACACACGCCGATAGCGAGTACTACGCACCTGACCTTTCTGAATTCAATGTAATTTATCAATTTAAATTAAAGGTGCCTCCGAATTGGTATTAAGATTCAAGATTAAGGACAATTTGGAAATTTAATCCCAAAAATAACGTTTAGATTCAGACGACCAGCCCAATAGTGCACTAAGATTTCACCTTCTTAATATTATAATCCACAGACAATGCATTCAGGAAACATTGAAAGAGAATGCACCAGAGCTACAGCCAATTGAGGACATCGCGGAAGTGGAAGAAACATCATACAGTGAAGAGATACGAGTCAACATAGGGTCAAAGAGACCGCAGAGTTCACACCAATTCATGGATAAAATGAAGGTCAACAAAACGACTAAGTCCGCGCATCTTTTGGGTAACTTGCAGCGAGTTGATCCAGTGGAAATGGTAAGAGATTTGAATACTTGAAACTTCTGCTAAATATTTTAAAAAAATTGTAGTAAAAGCCTTTGGGGAAGCCTTGAAAGAACACAGATTGCAATATTTGGGCACTTATTACAAATGGAGACTTATGTCAATGCCCCTAAATGCGGAGTAAATAGTATCTGAGCGCGGCAGTTAATTTATTTGTTGGCTCTTTTTATTTTAGAAACTAGAGATGATTGAAAGGCAAATGGGCGACACGAAGAACGCACACTGCGAGGAATCGAAAACGTTAGAGGATAATATAATTTCTACACAAAAGCCTAATAAAAAAGTAAGTGCAATTTTGTTTGCTGTTACCAAGTTAGCGTTGGAAATGTTCGATCATCCAATTTAAAAAAGTTCGAGCATCACAATCGTCATCACTAAGACGCGGTGATACCTACGTTTTGCAGTCTTCTTTTTCTTCGCGTCGCTGGCACGATTGAATTTTATATCTTGTTGGCCCAAAACTTTGCCACTTCCACGGCGTCGTCAGTGGCAGCGCAGATGTCACTTTGACTGCATGTTTTGCAATTATTTTGAGTGATATTGGAAAACGGACTAGAAATCTGTTCGAGCACTATCAAATATGCAGTTATCAGGATGAAAAGCGCATTCAAAGTATTTATTTGATTACAGAGCATGCACGGACAGAGTAGCCCCTGTAGTAGCGTGGTAAGCGACTCGGACACGCTAATAAGTTCACCACAGATAACGCAGCGCTCCAAACACCCGGTCCCGGTCCTAGTCAACCCGCGGGAGGCACTCTACTCGTCCTCATCCGAGGACAGCTCGTGACGGACGTTTATTACGTATATATTTATGGATTTATGTTTATGTTTTATGTACGAATTAAAATTATTTGGTTTATGTTTGGTTTTTTTCTATCTTCACAAAAAAAAATATTAGTTAGTTTTTTTTTTAAAGTGAGCTTATTGCTGCAATAAACGGTACAAACAACTTCGCGCCATTTTCCCATAAGAAATTTTGATAAAATTTTCAAGTACAGACGCCAGCAGGTCAAGCTACCCGAAACTGTCAAATTTTCCCAATTAACCTTGAACCTTAACAGTTTAGCAATAAAGTTAAAAACTATTAAAGAAATTTGACAGATTGTAGTAGCTTGATGTGCTGGCGTCCGTACATATTTTGATTAGCAATGCAAACATTCTGGCTTCATTTATTTCATGACATATTTATGGATATGTTTCTGTCACGCGGATTTGCGCCCGCGTGCATGCCGCACCCGCATGTGTGAGCTGCAGCTATAGTGCGCGTGTTGCACCGGCAAACTCGGCGCGTACCGTGTACGTGTGCGTGTGGCACGCATGACAGGATAAGTATTTACGAAACTATAGGATTCGGGCGGCTACACACAAATCTGCATGATAGGAAAAAGGCCTTTTGCGTTTGAATGTATGGATCATTAATCATCATTCATCATTTCAGCCGATAGACGTCCACTGCTGGACATAGGCCTCCCCCAAGTGTCGCCACATTGACCGGTCCCGTGCGACTCGCATCCAGCGGATTCCCGCAACCTTCACCAGGTCATCGGTCCACCTAGTGGGAGGCCTTCCAACGCAACGTCTTCCGGTTCGCGGTCGCCACTCCAGAACTTTTCGGCCCCATCGGCCATCCGTTCTGCGAGCAATGTGCCCTGCCCACTGCCACTTAAGTTTGGCAATTCTTCGGGCTACGTCGGTAACCTTGGTTCTCTTGCGGATGTCCTCATTTCTGATTCGATCACGCAAGGAAACTCCGAGCATAGCCCTCTCCATTGCCCTTTGAGTGACTTTAAGCCTTCTGATGAGGCCCATCATTAATAGCAAACAGTAACAGTTGGAAATCAGGCATGCAAACTAGACTACAGTTCAGCCATGACTACCAGGCACTTGGCTGAATCTGAAGAATTAGTATTCCTGGTAATCTAATCAGCATGCATTTTCTTATACTTATTATCTTAGAAACAAAAGACATTTAAAATTACAATAACGAGTTTATTATACTAAATTACACTACAAGTATCTAACCTATTCACTTCTTACTGTCGTTTATTTCTACATTCTTTTGCTGCAGCTTGGCAATCATGACCTTCTCTTTAGCATCCTTCCTGGCTTGTTTCTCTAATTTCTTCTGTTCCTTCTCCCGTTTGGCCAGCATCTCTTGGAACCTCTCATCACGAGGATCCAGCTTGAAGCCAAAGTGTCTTCTGACTTCCTCTACTAGTCTCTCTTTCTTTTCCTGTAAAAATGAAAACAGGATTCTTAATTGATTGTGAGCAAAGCAATTAAATATACTATTTAAATCTGTTTGATTGTGAGTTACATTAATGTAAAGATAACTTGTTTACAAGTTCAACTATTGCTACACCAACAAATAGCACTTAGATAAATGATGAAAATGTATGTGTAACAAAGAAGGGGTATGGCAATGCTCATTCTTTGACCTAAAAATAGGCCACTCCTTTTTTATATAATGAAAATATGTTGCTTGAAAATATACAATCATCTAACAAAAAATGAACTGCAAAACCGACAATTGTTTTTTTTTTTCTATTTAACTCTAGTAGGTTAATTTAAGAGATATTTCACAGTTTATCACTAAATAAACCCTAAAATATCTTCAAAACTTTAAAATAGCTAGCTAAATCAAATTTACAAAATTTACAAGAAAATATTTAATTTCAAAATAATTCAACAAACCTTAGCAGCGTTTGCGTCAGAGGTCTTTTTGGCAATCTTATCAACAAGTTCTTTCTTCCATTGTGCCAATTTGACAAACTTGGCAGCAACATCATTGTCCCTTTGCTCAATCTTCTGTTGTTGCTCTTTTCTCTTTTTTTCTGCAGTATCCATCATCTGTTTTATAGTGAATGGGTATGCTACAGATTCATACTCCATTCTATCCTGTATGTCTTGCCTTGATGGGAAGCATATGCCTGAAAATCGAAAAGGTTTGTTTGCAAAGCTTTGGTATCTTGTATTACGAGAAATATGTTGCCAGTGTAAGATGTAACTACATCTAACTGTAGTAGTGGGAAGTGTAAGAACACTCAGTGTCTACTTCTGACTTTACTAGCTAAGTCTACTAAGGCTTAACTAGCTATACCAACGATTGACAGACTAAAAAGTTTATTGGTAAGTAATTACTTGGATTAACACCACTCGCAACGCCGTATCTCCCATACATCTTTCTACTGTATTTAACAGTCAGGTGGGCCAAACATTTAGGCTCCTCGTAAGGCCTCCGCCCGTTAACAAGATTCTGATGTGCCGACGACAACCTAGAAATGTTCCTCTTTGCTTCTATTGCAGCCTCTTTCGCCAGAGTATCTTCATCATCTGCCACTACTGGCTCGAACTGCTCGATGGCTTCCGCCTGTGTAGTTGAATAGCGGAACAAAGAACCTATAAGGTTCGGCCGCAAATACTTCGATCTTATGCACAAACTCATTTTATCTAATGTTTTTGTTGTTAAAATTTTACTAAAAAAATATGATTCTGATGTCAGAAATGTGAGGTTATATTTTTGACACTACTGACTACTGTTTCTTTGACACTTGCTTGACGTTTGATCATTTGTGCAGAGACAATAAAAGTGTACAACTTGGTTGCCATCTAATAAAATGTGTGAATCACCTATAAGAATTTTGCAGCCAATTGATTTTAGACTTTACTGCAATGGCTTAAATATCAGGACGTATTTTATTTGCTACTGTGAATTGTCATCGTGTCGATGAATTTCCATTTCACTCGCTCTTTGCTTTGCTTTGTCTTGTCTGTGCCTTCTAATTAGATTGAAGCTCTCTTTTCTTGGTTTGTTATTTTATTCAGTGTCCTGTAAAACTTGAAATAATGGATGATTTCGGTGATAGCTTTGTCCAACCCGAAGTAGACCCCGCAGCGGAGTTCCTAGCTCGCGAACAGAACCAGTTAGCTGGTCTCGAAGATGAGTTGGAAACCAGTGCTCCGCCCCCCATTATATCTTCCTCAAACGGCCTAGTAGATGATTTTGTGGGTAAGTAACATATTTGCTCTCCATAATACATCATACAGTATTGCAATTGGTCAGTTATAGTGTAATTATAAAAATCGATACTCTGAACAACCTAAACTTGGCGTTCTGACATCAATTTGTCGCTTAACTGGCAGTCTCCAACCGAATAGAAATAAAACATATCTACTCTATCTCTCTACGATTCTGTGATTAATAAAAGTGACCAATATCCTATCAATTACGACATACGTTGATATACACATTGCTGTGCCAAAAATTATCTCAAACAAAAATCGATGTTTCTCTACAGAAGTGCCAAGTGCATCAAACTTCGACTCAAACGGACTTTTAGATGACGAGCCTATCCAGACTTCTGTGTTCAGACAAGAGAGAGAAGAACCTGAGAAGATCAAGGCTTGGCGTGAGGAACAGAAACAGAGATTGGAGGAGAAAGGTAAATAATATTACTTACACCCCATTTTTCAGATACCATAACACTCATATTTGCATCATTGTACATACACAATATAGATTCTTCAAGACTTCTAAAAACACAACAGCTGTCACCATGACCACCTTTTATAAAAGGCAAGACATTTAAAATATCAATGAATGTTTTAAGTTTAGTAGTTTTATTACCACTAGGGCTAGAAAAATTGGGGGAGACATGAATAAGTAGGGCATACTAATCACACAAGGATTATGTAACTACCCTACTTTTATAGCCTGACCTGCCAGATGTCAACTTGTTAGAAAAAGATAAGAAAAAAACACCCTATTTTTCATTTGTAATCAGCTTTTTTAGCCATAATCAGATGATCTGAATGATGATGGAAATTGAGAGGTAATCCACTGAGTTCACTGAGTACTCTTTCTATCTTCAAAAGAGTAGTTTCTAATATTTCTGTTGATTGAGTTTCAGCTTGTTGATGTCTTGCTTTTTAATATATATTTTTAGCCTTTCTTCTTCGCAGCAATCTTTCATCAACAACAATAAGCTACTTCTTAGTCTGATATCTCTGGCGTTAAATAGCAATAAATATTTAGTTTGTATCTTGAATTCAGATGCTGAGGAAGAAAATAAGAAAGAGGAGATGCTGAAAATAGCCAAAAAAGAGCTGGAGGACTGGTACAAAACTCATGAAGAGCAGATTGCTAAAACTAAGGCAGCTAACAGGTACATATGGTTGTTTCATTTGTTTAGTTTGTGCCTAGTAACCTACTTGTATTAGGTTTTTTTTTTTTTTTTATTAGCGGATAATAAACAGCTTCAACAAAGATTAACAGTTTGTCAGTAATGGGCTACACTACATAGTTCAGTCTTATTACATGTATGCCTTTTTAAAAATACTTTACTGCAATAATCAGGTATTGCTTCTTTTTTTTATGGGATAAATGATATCATTGTCCGTTAGTTTACACAGAATAATAATTAATTAAGGTTATTTTTTCTTATATTTCTTATTTGTTATAAAGGGAAACTAATAATTGTGTATCTGAGGAGCAATTCTCGTAATTTTAAGAACATTCACAGTCTGATCTCGGTCTCAATCTGTCAAAAATACCTCTAAATTTCCCTACATTTTGACATTGATTGTCGCTGAGATGAGATTGCGACTAGATTTTGAACATTTTTAATTACAGGAATTGGTCTTCAGGCCAAACAATTCAATAATTCTAGTTTTATACTAAAGCCTGATATGAACTGTAAAAAAAAAAACAAAAGATTCTTTACTTAACAGTAAGTACTTGGCCCTATCTAACTGTAATTAGGTACTCTATGATAGGACATCGCTTGGACATTTACAGATATCATTGAGAATGATTCATATAATTCCTGCGATTGTTTTTCTTTGTCTACAATTTTTAAACAATGAAACATATTCAATTGCATGAATAAATAAAAAAACTAATTGGACTCTTTTCTTTTCAATGCGATCAGGGAGTCTGCTAAGTAAGTATAAATGAAGTATAAACTAAAACAGGAACTAATCTGGTTTTACTGGGTGTTGGTTATAGGTGATAAAGTGTCTTAATTATTTTCATTTTACATGTCCAAAAACCTGTTGGGCATTTCATATTGACAGGGATAGGTGCTGGTGTGACAGGGATAATGTTGTAATAATAACTTTTTCAATTTAATTTTTATATTTTTTGTATAAATAAAGGAATCATCTACACTTCAGCATCGTTGTTCACTCATCAACAGTCAAGACCAATAAAACATTTTTTTGTAAACACTCCTTTTACAATTCCAACAGAATTTCATAATCTAATAAATCTAACATTAGGTCAAATTGCATAATACATTGGCATTACATTGTAACGTTATATCCCATCTGTGAAGGGGTTACTGGGGGGATTGTATTCTCTAATTGTAACCCCTTCATAGATGGGATATAATATAAGGCACAATATGGATTCTTAAATTAAGTAATATATGTTTGTAATAGGAATGCCGAGAAAGCTTTAGCGCGCGGTTCGGAGGGTACCGTAGAAGACGGTAATGAATGGGAGCGCGTTGCGGAGCTCTGCGACTTCGGACCGAGGCGCGGCCGGGACGTCGCGCGTCTAAGGTCCATTGTACTGCAGTTGAAACAGTCTGGAGTCAGACCTAAGCACCCACCACGCACTACTAAAGTGTAAGTTTCCGTACCCATCATTCCTGTGGGAAGCACTGCTGTAGTTATAAAATTTAGGTCCAATTCTGAAGACATCTGGACAAACTATGTAAATTGTATGTTGTGTAATTAATTTAATAATAATTAACCAATTCGTAATACTAAAGCTGTTTTTATGGTGGTTCATGAACTGACTAGATGTCATTTGTATCTTTTTCCTAATAGACATAAAAGCTAAAAAAAAAAACTACTAAGTACCATTTAAACATTATTAAATAAATATATTTGACTATAATTATAATCTTATCATGGTTTAAATAATTATATTATTTCTTTGTTCACAGAGCTTGAATTGTCAGTGAAGATGTAAGATACCTACAAAAAATTGTACCTAATCGTCAGTCTCGGTATATTAAAATCACACTTAAATAATTATAATAATTTAGGAAAAATATACTAATATAAAGTTGTTCCACTGCTGTTTAATAATACTGGAATGTAATAACAACCATAATAGAAGTGTTATTTAATCATTTTGTATTGTATTGTATGATGTTATAAAACATCATGGCAAACTATTATTAGGAACTAGTTAAGCCATCGCGTTTTTATTTTTTGTCATAATGTTAATAAATATCATTCCAAAATAAATAATTGTTCAATTCTTTGGTAAATCTTTCACATCTTAATTTTTATAAACCCCAGTTTTGAACACATTTTACTATTACACACACTCCAAACCAATGTTATTAGGAGTAAAAAAAGTAGTTAGTTATACACACTCTGCAAGTGGCACATCAAAACCTTGCTAATTAGCCTAGTTGTGTATCATCTTGTCTCTTCCTATTTCCATGTGTCATCTAATAGTATGTCATTGCGCCATTTTTGAAGATCAAATGTTGGGTATGGGTAGGTAAACTTTCTACCTCTTTTTACTTATACTATCATTGCTCCAAACTATAATTAACTATTTGTGACTTCCCATGCCAATTTTCTACTTATTCTTAGTGTGAAAATAGTTATCAATCCAAAAATTAAAATGAATACTTGATACTATAACTTAAAATCCTTTGCAATATCAATATGTTTCTTTTTATATATTTTTTCAGTCAATTTTAATAACAAATACATTAAACTTATAACCAATAGAAATGGCCATACACCACATGTGAGGTAATTTCGTAATTGTAATCCTAAAGACCTTTCTTTATTCATAGATATCTTATTGTATACTATTTCTGTCCTCTTTGTTATATCCATCCAATTGTACATTTTCCTTATTCTCATATTGCATTCAAAGGGACATAGCATATTGCCTTTATCTATGTCTTCCATGGCATTTTCAATTCCCTCAACTAGACTACTAACATTTGGTTCTGTCAAGTAAATCATACTCTCAGGCAACACTTCAGGGATACCACCAACTTTAGTTGAGACCACCTTCAACCCACAGGAAGCAGCCTCCACTATTGCCATGCAATAAGCTTCTGTAAGAGATGTATTTAGAAATATATCCCCTTTTACTAACACATTCCTTACTTCAGAATGTTTAAGACTTCCTAAGAGGGTCACACAATGTTGGAAACCCTTCTGTTCTCTTACTTCTTGTAAGAGCCACATTTTAGGACCATCTCCACCTACTATAAATCTTATATTTGGATATCTGGGGCACATGTCAGCTATGACAGCAGCCATTAGGTCAACACCTTTTCTGTACACCAGGCGTGATACAATTACTATTGTTATCACATTGGGCTCTCTTTTACTTGGGTCTGGAGTAAAACTGTAAGCATCAACAGCATTAGGAATGACAGAAACTTTATGTGCTTTTACTTTTGCTCTGAGAACAGTATTTTCTTTCCCAGTGTGTGACACACAAATACAATGGTCACACTCACATAAACACATCTGGAGATATTTGTTTGTCAGAACAGCTGAGGTGTCAGCAAAACCAAATAAGCTATGATCTGTAAAAACTGTTTTCAACCCCATTAATTTACCTATAATTGATACTTCATGACATAGGACACTAAATGCAGAATGTCCATGAACAATTTCTACTCTCTCCCGAATCAATATGTATCTTATCAGAGCTATATTGCTTATCATCGTTGGAAGTACACATTGGGCGTAAAACACTTTAACAGGCATGTAATAAACTTTGAGGCCACACGTTAAATACCGTATTCCTACCCGTTGACCGTAAGAATGTGTGATTATAACTACTTTGTGGCCTCGCTTTATTAAACACTGTGATAAATTGTAGATATGTTCTTCCACTCCGCCCGTATTAGGATAAAAGAAATCCGACGCCATGCAGATTATGTGCTTTTTATTCCTATTACGGTTTTCCTGTAACAAAATAGGTTAACCGATGTAAAGACGCATACATTTAGCTATCTAGATATGTTATAATAATAAATAAGTACCTTTCTTTGGATCCCCATTATGGTAAGGCTATTGTGGAGTGCTAAGTAACAAGATTCAAGCAATAGGCTTATTGTTTTCAAATATCGCTCCGTATCAATTTTAGGCGAGTCCTCAATCAACACCCATTGACTTGACAGTAGTGACAAACGTGACAGTTGACAGTGACACTGACTGATGAATCAGATGAATGAGTCACGAATATCGTCATAGTCAAAAAACTTCAGCACAATTACGTTTCTTTGCGTAATGCTAGATACACGCAGCAAGCAGCGAATTTGTCGAAGGCTTCTTGTTAGCGATTTCAGAATCTCACGCCCACAGGTTTTGTTTTGCTAGCGATATCAACATCTGAATGATGATATAAAATAAAAAATCGCAAGGTAGTTGCTGCGTGTTTACGATTTCAAAATCTCACGCCCACAGGTTTTGATAGTCGTTTTGTTTTGCTAGCGATATCAACATCTGTATGATGATATAAAATTAAAAATGGCAAGGTAGTTGCTGCGTGTTTACGGTAAAGAAGACCATTTATTTATAGTTAGCTTCTTGTTTTACTTAGCCTATGCTGTCACACTGCTGGCAAAGGCCTCCCCCAAGTCCTTACAGGCATAGACATAGCTTTAGACCCATTTTAATAGTCTAAGTTAGAACTTAGACTATTTATTTCTCAGGCTATATCAGTGAGTAATACTCAGTGTATGACTTACTAATTCCATGCGTTTTGCATCTCTAAAACTCTTGTAAAAAATGTATCAAATTGTCAATGTCAAATCAAGTACTGTCAACTGTGACTACAAAACCATACAAAACAGCCTGCTACGAAATAAATTCCAGCAAAATAATTTAATTTCGTTTTTATTCACTTAATAAGTTATATTCTTTTTAAACAATGGACGAAGAAAAGAAAACTGAACGTAAGAGAAAAAGATTTGCCGCTAGATTGAAAAGTTCCAAGGGAATAACATGCACTGAAGTGCCTGGACCGGTATGCCACATGAACTTCTTCGAACTTATCAGTTCATTTCATTTTATAGCTGTAAGCACTGATATAAGACTCTTTTCCAGAATATAGTCCTTTGTAACGCTGGACAAGCTACTGGGTTAGAAAAAGAAGCTGTATTTGGTCTATTAAAAGAGCATGGGTTAAGTATACGTTTACCCAAGTTTATTGCAGAAAGAGGAGAGTCACACTCCTTTCTGGTGTTTGACACGACGGATAATGCTCAATTGTTTTATAATGCGTGCAATGGTAAAGCTAAAGCTAATGAAAATGGAACACCACTATATATGAACTTTGTTGAAAAAGGTAAACAAGACAAGTGTTTAGTTCTATACATATATATTATGCATATCATTTAATCAGACCATGCAAGTTGATGTTTGTTCGCAATACAAAATATTTGTAACATTGTTTATTTATTTTTCCAGTTCCCAACACAGAAATTATATGCCCACATGAGAATCCTAAAGGCCTATTATTTTTAAACGATTTTATCAGCATAGAAGAAGAGAAACAATTTATAAAACTGTTTGATTGGAATCCAGAATCAAAAAACTTAAAAAACCGTCAAGTGAAACACTTTGGCTATGAGTTTAGATATGGCAGCAATGATGTGGATCTTGATAATCCATTAATAGAGAAAATACCAGAAGAATGTGATATTTTGTGGAAGAGGTTGAAAGAACAAGGCTTAGATATTGATGTTCCAGATCAGCTGACAGTGAATAAATACTGTCCTGGACAAGGTTGTAAAATTGATACTTAATTATTTATTATAATTTGAACTTTGCTCAATTTATTTATGCAAATAAATTGAGCATAGTTCTCCCCGATAGATGACTCTCTCTCTTAGGGTCAGTTCACACCGAGACGCGACGCTGCGCGCACTCTTTAAAACGACCTACGGCACCGCGCAACGTATTCTGAACTCTCACAATGCAATGTGTACCTTTTCGTGTAGAAAATAAAGTATATTTTGAGTCACTCTTTTAAAGTGTGCGCGCAGCGTCGCGTCTCGGTGTGAACTGACCCTTAGTTGCATTTATTTTATTTTTTTGTCAATTTAGTTTTTTTTATGAAAATACTGCATTTACAAGAAAATATAAAATTTACACTTTGTGGCTTATAAATCAATATGCTTCTCCCATTTTCTTTAAATAAACCATTTACTCTATTCAGAAAACTAATTATAATCTATATCCCCAGGTATACCATCCCATGTGGACAAGCACAGTCCATTTGGAGACACAATACTGTCCCTCTCACTGGGCTCTGATGTAGTAATGGACTGGAAGCATCACAGCGGAAAATATGTGCCAACTATAGTTCAGGCAAGATCTCTACTTGCTATGCAAGATGAGGCCAGGTGAATAGTTAGAATTAGATCAAAGTTGTGCTGGCTTCAGTTTTCTGAAAACTAATACTCATATTTTGTAATGGTCCTGGTGCTATTTGTGTCTTGTTCATCATTGGTATATCTTATAACAGTATTCCACAATAAATGTGCTAACTATGTCGGGGTCAGCTCCCAGTCTTACTAGATGCAACTGAATACCAGTATTTTACATGGAGCGACTGCCTATCTGACCTCCACATTTACCTACTATTACACCATCATCATCATGATTCAGCCAAAAGATTTCCACCACTGAACATAGCTCTCCCACAAGCATTGCAAGCAATCCTAAGCTTCCTCCATTATTTGATAATCATCATTCATTTGATCTGCATTCTAATTATTTGCTACCGACCTAGCCATAAAATATTGCATGTTAACAACAGTGACTATTCAAAAATAAAGTTTTGTAATAATTTATTAAAAGCCTTAGATTATTTTAATTCTCTGTGACTTCAGATATGACTGGCAGCACGGCATACAACCTCGAACATGGGATCCAGTCATTGAAAATCGCACAGAAAAATCGCACAACATCAAAGTGATTACCGGCGACACTGTACAAAGAGACACGCGAATTTCTCTTACATTCCGTTGGACTAGAAGTGGCCCCTGTGAATGTAGGTACAAGACACTTTGTGATAGTGCAGAGAAAGTATCAGCTGATAACTTGGAAGATGAACTAGCTTCGAACCTAGAAGACCTGCATGTGCATCAGGTTTGTAATCTTTATTAACAAGAAATACACACTTTCTTGGTAGTCAATGTAATATGACATCAAAAACACATTGGTCAAAAATTGTGCAAACTGTGGCTTGGCGCCCTTACTTTTTATGCGTTCATAGTAAAGCTTTATAAAAAGAAATAAAACTTGAAATTGAACGTATACGTCTAAAAGCTGTGCGCGCGCAGCGTGGTCACAGCTTTAATTCCAATTCATGGTTGTTAAACCACGAATAATCTTTTAATCTTCAGGTTTACGAGCAAATAGCAGGTCACTTCAGCACGACTCGGCACAAGCCATGGCCGAAGGTAGTGCAGTTCATGCAGGGAGTCACCCCCGGTAGTGTAGTGATGGACCTAGGATGCGGAAACGGGAAGAATATATTAAAGAGGGATGATATTGTGCAGGTCAGTCATACACTTCTTATTAGTTTCATGTGGTACCCAATGTTTCATTCAATTACCATTGACCCAACTTGATTATTTAACACAGTTGAGAGACATTAGGTCCGGCTGCAAACGAGAATGCGACTAGCTATCGACTAGTAGGTCCCGTGTCAGTAAAAGAGATACATGTATTAATAGGTCATTGACTGTTCACACCACCTGCGAGAATTCTGTTAAACAAACTATTTTTTAGATGCTAGGTCTACTCACTTTTCGCTAATCGCCGGCGGTTGGACAGGTGCCTAAGTTCATTTTTAGAACTGTTTTCACCAATATTAGAGAAGTTATAGACCTTCTTTTTTTTTCCGGATGGGAAATCATCAAATGACCCCTCCCACTCTGGGTGGAGCGGAAGGGAGTGTCCGACTCTTACTGACTAAAACCCACCCATGTTCCTTCCTTTGCCCTTTATGTTCCGGGGTAGCGGTAACCCTTTCGGACAATCCCGCTAAAAGTTATAGAGCTTCTCTCACACTTTCCTCTTGAAGAAGCAGTATAGAGGTTTGAGGAATAGCGTATAAAGTTCACTCATCCTTCATTGAAAAGGGTGTATTCTCCGACCAGACGGGTGGTTTGTCTGGTGTGCAACTGCCCGACGATTGATCTCGGGACGTTGTATATATGCTAGTGGCGCGATAAATTTCGCTTGCGCGATGCAGGATTTTGCATGACGTCATTGTGATGCGTAGTTCTCATGTGGCGTTGTATGAATGATATATTTATTTGCAAGAATATAGGTAGCTAACATAAGTTCTTAAGATGTATGGGTTTCACTATATTCGGCATTTCTGCCGTGCAAATATTAAGATTTTACATCTTGGTTATAATTACCGCATGCACACATTTAGTAATTTAATAATAATGTCATAATTTAAATTTGGATTACAATACAATTAATAAAATTAAATTAAATACAATTCTAGTCATTAAAGATAATAATTTATGTTAAAAATAGCGATCAATAATAATGATGACATGTCAAAAAAAATTAAAATGTTTCAATATTATCTAAGTAATGTAAATATGTAGATGTCATAATAATTATAATAAATAAATTTTACATTTTGACGGCACGGTTGGCGCAGTGGTTAAGCGATGGACTGCTGCGCTGCGTGTCGCGGGTTCGATTCCCGCACGGAACAAATATTTGTATGACCTACAAGTAGTTGTTGCGGGTCCGACTGATTGTGTATGTGGGTTTAAATGTTTTAAACGCACCCACGATACCTACAGGAGAAATTCCTAGAGTGGGGCAACGTTTTTTATAAAAAAAAAAAGGTTTTATACTCAAAATATTAATTGATGGAATAAAAACATCTCTCACACAACCAGCTATATAGCTCTCTATTAAATTCTAAATCTGTAGCAATTCTAAATCTTTCGGCTAAGTGGTTATATATTTTCACCTCCATGGTATAACAATTTTTGTTGCATACTTTAAGTCTATTACGCGGGACTGCTAGTGGTCTTTGTACTATTTTCCTCTTTGACATAGCCTTTTCATCTTTTTCGAAAAGCGAGTAGTTGTTTCTTACAAATTTGCAGTTATCAAATACATATAAAGACGGGAGGGTGCGCAGCTTTTGCTTAATAAATACAGGTTTACAAGAGTCTGTCCACTTCAGATTGAAAATTGACCTTACACGCTTTTTTTGGGGCTATGAATGTCCATCTGTTGAATTCCCCCATAAAGTTATCCCACCTTAAAACAGAACAAACATGGCTAAGGTATACCAATAAGGCTTTTTGAATGTCTGTTAAACTAGTGTAGATGTCGCCACATGTTCATATAATACTGGCCAATATTTGATACAGTCTGCTCATATTATCATCAGCGTTTTTATATATATCGTGTTACAGATAGCAGGCGAGCGAAGTTCTGGCTTGTTATCAGAATGCAAGGAGCACATACGTGGTATCACCGGAGCAGATTGCGTGCGGTTAGACCTTCTGAACGCTATGCTGAAAGATGAGACGGCGGATATTGTTATATGTATCGCTGTTATACACCATTTTAGTAGCAAGGTGAGTTACTAGTGGTTTATTTTCTTATAAATTTTATTATCAGCTATCTTGAATTGCTGGGCAAAGGCCTGCCTATTTTAATTCGATAACTTTAAAGAGATCTACTACATTTCTTCAACTTTTCTTCAACTCCGCCTATCAGAGTTAATTGGAGATAAGGCGAGCCTAATTTGCGAGTCTTGTGTTTCTTAGGCTAAGCTTGTATGAGTGAAAGCCAGGATTAGCTAAAGTCAGTGTGTCCATTATGGCTGAGGTTTGTTTTCATTATTTTCACAGGCAAGAAGGTTACAATCTATATCAACCATACACCGTTTACTGCGCAAAGGTGGGCGCGCTCTCATCACAGTTTGGGCCAAAGACCAAACGAAATCAAATTACCTCTGCAAGAGCAAACAAGACCAGCAAAACGAGACGCAGGCCGAAACCCAAGTGACAGTTGGGGGCGTAAACCTGCCAGTACATGAAAATAGAACGCAATTCAAACATCAAGACCTTTTAGTGCCTTGGAAGTTGAGAAAAGTCACAGAAAATAAACTAGCTAATGCACCAGAAAACACCTTACTTAGATACTATCATGTCTTCGAAGAGAATGAACTGGACGAACTATGCAAAGAGACCGATTTCACAATCGACGACAGTTTCTATGAAGAAGGTAATTGGTGTGTTGTATGTAAGAAAAAATAAATTTACTGAGGTAACACTTTGTACTTTCTTTTTTTAATTTAAAAAAGTCACCGTCTACAAAACTAAAAAAATAAAACAACTAATATAAAATCACTATAAAAACAATGGTTTATAACAACTATGTAATGTCCTGCGCATATGTAAAACTGAAGCCAATATATGAATATAAAAAATTGCTGGACGATAATGTTGCTATCAAAATAATTTCAACCGAAAAATATGATTTTCTCTTTGTTTGAGCGTTGGAATTTGCCTAAAATATGCATGTCAGTGTTGAATCTGATTCTGTTTACCGTTTTAATCGAAAATAATACAAATGCGGTCCCTTGCTATTAGGTAGAGCGAGAAAGAGACGGTAACAATTTAAGCTGTCAAACATTTAAACAGAACATTGACATTTCATAACTTGGCAACTCTTATTTACTTCAGTCTCTTTCTTGTTTCATCTGCAAGTAAGAGCTAATAATAGTTGCAAGTCTGGTTTAATTGGTGAACTACAGAATCTGGCCAATTATCTGGAATGTACAAAATCTTTATTGACTAACTATGAAACATACATCTGTTTATCTAGGAAATATCAAGTCCATATGACGAAGCACATTAGGCAAAGTTCTAATGGCGCGTGGTCGTAATTAGAACTAACGCCGCCATCTTGTTTTTTCAATACATTTCACAAAACAATTGCACAAATATAACTCCAGCTTCCTCATATGTGATAGAATAATTCTATCTATGCCAATATTTAAGTCATAATAGTTGCATTCAAAGTTCTCAGTCTTAATTTAGCTGCCACAAAAACTTCGTTAATATGAGTCGTTTAGTGTGTGTTAGCTGGAGTGACGTCACCTCAGCTTCCTCATTTAATACAGGGGTTTTGGACTATAGTCATAAAAATAAGGCATAATAGCTGCACAGCAAATAAGGCATAGCAGCGCACGGAACGGCAACGCCGCTCCTTACCTCCTCCGAAGCAATAATTTGATGTTTTTGGCGCGAATACTGTTTTTTTGTTTATTACGTGGAAACTACAAGGCCTAGAGAGTTGTAAATATTGCATTTGAATGAGGAAGCTGGGGTGACGTCACTCCAGCCAACACACACTAAACGACTAATATTAAAGAAGTTTTTTGGCAGCTAAATTAAGACTGAGAACTTTGATTGCAGCTATTATGCCTTAAATATTGGCATAGGTAGAATTATTCTATCACATATGAGGAATCTGGAGTTATACACACCTGTCAATGTCATTCGAGCCTCAAAAGATCCTTGTAGCAGTGTAGCTTTACGAAATTACCGTTATTGGCTAAAAGTGAGCAGACAGACTCTTTCTGGCTGACTACAACTATGAAGAGGGTTTGAACAAAATGAGCGTACCTTTTTTTTTTTGTACCTTTATGAAACCCATGGGAGGCCCACGTAACAATACGCATAGTTCGCGTAAAAGACGAATAGAAAATATTTTATAATCAGATATACCATTTTGATTTATTTGCCTTCTGTACCCTCGCAAATAGCTAGTATCTAACTTTGGGAGGCACCTAGCTTGTGTTTGAGCTTCGAACATTCCTTTATCACATATGCATATGCGCAAGAGATCGCATCAGGATTTCATTAAAGCTAATTGCAACAACGGTATAACAGATATGGTTGACAGATCCGCCAATACAGCATCAACGTTCTGTATAGTATTCACTTGGAATATATTCTCTTTTCTAAAGCTAAGTATTGCCAGTGCTAATAATGGTAGGATTTCTAAACAATCGTAGCCGAGTATGGCATCCCAGAGTAGAAGTAATTGATCTGGTGGTAGGTGTCCACTGAATGCGCGCATCAACCATTTGAATACCACTCTAATTCTGAAATGGAAAACGGGAATTAAATACGAACGAATTAGGTAAATACACTTAATTATAAAAAAAAATTGTAATACTTACGGATTAATATTGATATTTCTAAAATGTATCCATAGTAAAGGTTCATTTGCTTCTAAAAGCCTTTCGTATAAAAGGCACAATGATACTATACCCTGAAAATGAGTGGAACACATTACAATATACTAATAAAGTCACTGTTGTTAGAGATGACTAGAAATCGAACATTCAACTATACATAGCTCATGGCGCATTGTGTCCGCGTGTGATACCATTTTCGAAGCGAAACTTTTTGGGCGACAATTCGATAATTGGACTAGAATTGAGAGTAAAATTTCAAGGACGCGTCACGTTTAGGCACATTTCGTTACACGAGAGAGAAGAAAGATATAACTCTCTCTGTCTCTCACACTAAATCTCTCTTATTCTTGATTTTTATGAAGTTTCACTTCTATCACGTGT